>CM076849.1:26893245-29293245 GCA_039519185.1 Astragalus membranaceus | reverse complement strand
GGGAAGGATTCTGTTCCACCGGTCGTGTCATATTCTGCGCAAGGGAAACGGCCGGGACTCCCAATATACGGCGAGTTTGTTTAGTACGCGCCAGAATGAACCTGTGGAGGGGAATAACAGTCAGGGTCTTGCTCGCGCGTGGGAAGGGGCGACGTGGTCGTCCCCAGACCTGACACCCCCTCCATCAGATGGGACATCAAAAATCAAATAAAGTAAGAGCGGTCGCAATTACCTGGAATTAGAGCAGGAGGATTTCGAACGAGCTTCGACGACAGCGAGCGAGCTTTTGCAGAAGCGAGCGAGCTTGAAGCGAGCGATCAGCGAGAGCAGCGGAGAATTCGGAGAAAAGTGCAAGTGATGTGCCCTATGAGTCCCTTATATAATGGGCCAACCGTCATCATGGGCCGGAAGTGAAGAGGCGCGACTCTTCATGTACCATCATAACTTAAACTCCTCGAATCTCTAAACGTCACCTCATTAAAGCAGCTGTCGCCTCAGCACTCATGACGATTTATTGTCAGGCATCACCCCCGAGACGGCACCTGGCCCGTATGGCCAGGCCGCGTGGCAGCGACCACACAATCAAATTATCAGCGACCGGCCGGTCCCGTGCGACCACACGGGTGGCAGCGACCACCTTCCCATCGGCCAAACGTCACATCTTCTCAAACAGAGGTCGGCAGCGACCGACGCCAAACTCAACGATCAATAGGCGGCAGCGACCGTCAGTTCCCTTCCACAACTCGAATGCAGGGGGGGGCAACGATTCAAGCCTCAGTCCGCTCTCAAGCGATCTAGGCTTGGGGGGCAACTGTTCTGGAGTGGCCCAATAGGCCCAACGAGACAGTCTAGCGCAGCCTACAGCAAGGGGGTGCTGCGCGCAGCAGCCAGGTGCAACCTGGGCCAGCGGCCCACTCGACCAAGGCCGGCCCAACGCGGCCCATCATCTACCTTGCTCCGCAAGATGCGGCCGATCCCGTAAATTGCGCAACGGCTAGAACGCCAGTCTTATATATACCACACCAGCATGTGGCTTCAGGTATGTTTTACTCACCTTGTAACCCTGCCCGTTGAAGCACCTCTGACTTGAGCGTTGGAGTGCCTTTGCAGGTACCACCCGCGTGCGGCTTACAACTCGGTCCCTCATCACAGCGACCGATCAACGTCATCAACAACAACCCATCGTATTGATCAGGTACGATCAGTAGTGGCTAAAGTTGTTTTTATATAATAATTCTTAGTGGTTAAATTGATTGATTTGAATAGTTTTAATAGAGAGATTATAGTAAATAATAAATTTTAGATGGAGTAAAAATGATGAAAATAGAAAATAAGATTTTTTAAAAATATGCACCCACGTTGGCGCTCTCCTTGTCTCTCGTTCCCACTCATGTTCCCGTTGTCGCTCTCGTTGTCGGTTCCATTGCCAGTCTCACATTGTCGCTCTCGTTGTGTTGCAAATTTTGTCTTTTAGCGGTGAATTTACTAAAATAGTTGTGTTGCAAAAAGTTAAAACAAAGTCGGTATCTTCTTATAATATTAATAATAGAGTAAAAGGTAAAATATGCAGCCACGTCACTCTCGTTCCGTCTCTTGTTGGCACTCTCGTTGGCGCTCTCGTTCGCTCGCTCTCGTTACCGATCTCGTGTCAGTCTCTCGTTGCCGCTCCCGTTGCCACATGTTTCTCCTTTTTTTCTATGTGATTTAATATTACAATTGTTAGTGGTTAAATTGATTTTATTTATTACATGAAAAAATTGATTGATTTTAGTAGTTTTAATAGAGATTATAATAAATAATAAATTTTAAATTATTTAATTATTGAGTGTAATATTAATTTAATAATTTATTTTTTTGGAATAAATAATTCTGAAACTATTGTTAGAGGTATGGTTTTTTTTTTTGGCTAAATTATAGTTTTGGTCCCCCTATTTTCAAAAATTCAGACATTTGGTCCCCCTATTTTAAAACTCAGACATTTGGTCCCCTAATTTTAAAAAATCAAAGACATTTAGTCCCATGAGAAATTTTCAGTTTTTTATGGCTAATAATCAAAGACATTTGGTCCCTCAATTTTAAAAAATCAAAGACATTTGGTCCCCCAATTTTAAAAAATCAAAGACATTTGGTCCCTCTTTGGACTAAATGTATTTGATTTTTTAAAATTGGGGGACCAAATGTCTGAGTTTTAAAATAGGGGGACTAAATGTCTGAATTTTTGAAAAAAAGGGGACCAAAACTATAATTTAGCCTTTTTTTTTACAATTGGTAGTAGTTAAATTGATTAATTTTAGTAGTTTGAGTAAATTATAGAAATAGTTAAAAAAAATTATGTTTTTAGTAAAAAAACCTGACAAAAAAGTGATTATTTTATGGAAAGAAAAACTGAAAAAAAAGGTGTTTTTAAAATTCTGCTGTTTTTTGTCCTTCTGCTGCGTCTGTTGCAGCTTTTAATTGCAGTTTTCAATCAGTTTTGTCCCTCAATTTGTTTTCCCTTTATCGTTGTCACTCCTGTTGCCTCTCCCGTTGGCGCTTTTGTTGCCACTCCCATTGGCGCTCTCGTTGCCACTCCCGTTGGCATTTTACTCCTTTTTAGTAATATTAAAATAGTTATTTGGTAATTTTTGGTAGTGGTTAAATTGATTGATTTTAACAAAAGTAGTTAAATTGATTAGTTTTAGTAGTTATTTTGTAATTTTTGGTACGTGTTAAAATTTTTTACAATTCTTTTGTTGACAATGGATAGTGGCTAATTGATTTATAGTGACTAATTATTTTATTAATTTTAGTAGTTTGAGTAGATTATAAATATAATGAATAATTGATTTATAGTGAATAATTGTTTTTATAAAAATATTGACAAACAGTTTTTAAAAAAAACTTTAAACAAACAGTGAATAAAAAATATTTAAAAAAATTAATTTCTTTTTAAAAAAAAGTATTTTAAAAAAAATCAGTTTTTTTAAAAATCAGTTTTTCTAAAAAATCAGTTTTTTAAAAAAATAATAAATAAACTGTATTGGTACTGTAGCGTTCGGTAGCGTGTCAGAATTGGTACTGTAGCGTACTGTAGCATTTCAGAATTTGCACTGTAGCACACTGTTGCGGCACTGTAGCGTTTTGTCTTTATGTAGTGAATTGTCTATTTTACCCCTAAATTATAACAAATGTCAAAATTTAGTGATTTCTAAAAATGTAAATTTACTAGGTTTTTATTAAATTGAAAGTATATATCAAGTCTCTACAACAAGGGAACGAATGTCGTCCTCACTGAAACAAAAAAACATCATGACTCATCAATGATTAAACGAAGATAAACTCAATGGAAGAGAAGTAAGAGTTAGACTAGTACTCCCTTCGTTCCTTTTTAATTATCAGTTTTTAGAAGAAAACTGTTTCTTTTAATTTGTTATTTTAATAGTTTCGAGTTACATTAATTATTTGTTTCTCAATTATACCCTTAACTATTTATTATGGAGAGAGAAATAATTGTGCTGAGTAATAAACAATTCAAGGCATAATAGGAAAGAGAGCCATAGTTTTACCAAAAACAACAAAATTTACTGGTTTGTGTAAAACAACCTTAAAAGACACATAAAACAGAACAGAGCTAGCAGAGGATTAAGAATCTCTAGGAAACTACTCTTCACATGTATGAAGATACAAGCTTTGTTTGACAAAAAGTAGCAGATAGCGGATAAGCTAGTTTATAGTGGATAGCGGATAAGCTAGCGGATTGAATTTAAAGTGTTTGGTAAAATTAGCGGTTGAATTATAGCTTATAAATATAAGATGACATCAATAGACATTTGTAATTAATGTTTAAATATGGGAGAGAATATTTATTTAATAAAGGATAAGTTGGAAATTTAATTAAGTAGCAAAGATAAGAATGAGAAAAAAAATGAAACACTATATGCTATAACCTTTCAAAAAACTGCTATCAACTACTCAAAAATGCTATAAGCTACCATTGCCAAACACTTATCAATAGTTCGTTCGCTATAAACTAGCGTATTGAGATTGCAAAACAGAGCACAAAATATATTCACTCCGTCCACCATTCTCACCCACTCTAATTAATGTAGTACACATAGGTCACCATGATCTTCCCTTCATTTTCTTTCCACGTTGAAAGTGAAACAAAGTAATGCGTTTGCATAGTTGGGCAAAAAGCCAAAATTAGCGAAATTAAAGAATCTTTAGGAAGACTAACTCATTGTTTTACCACGAATATTTTATTACATGGGCATGGAAATGAACATAATTGTGCACCCTTGGTTCATGCAAATCATGCGTTAGATGATCATTGCTTGAACGTTAAAGTGGTAACACATTTTGCATTTACCCCGGGGAGAAAGTGATTTTTACTCATTTGAAGTGAAGAACGTATTTTAGGAGTAAAATATAGAGTTATAATTTTAGTACTATTTATTATAAAAGTATAACACTGACCAAAGAGTTTTAATAATTTTATAATTTAATTTTTTTATCAAAAAAATAATTTTATACTTTTCTGTACGTTGTGTGAATATTAATTTTATACTTTTTCAATTGTTTAGATTAAATTATGATATTTTTTGCCTTTTTTATGCAAGGCAATTAATTCATTTCAATAACCCGAAGGGATTCATTATTAGAGTGGAACGTGATTGTTTATAAAAAAAAGAGACTGGAACATGATTTACTGGAACATGATTTTTTTTTTTTACGACAGTGGAACATGATGATAGCTTTTTTATGATAAGATGATAGCTTTTTTTTTATAAGACGGTATTTCTTTTTTACAATAACATGATGATAGCTTTTCAATCAAACAAATTTGGTTATTTTAGTCATACTTTTTTTTTTCATTTTAAGATGTCTTATAGTCATTTTTTTAAACAGGGCGATACGTACTCTTACTAGTCAATGAATAATGAAAATAACTCTCTAACTTTATTGATTGCTCCAAAAGAGTATATATACAAAGTCAGAGGAAAATGGGCTAAGCTAACAAGCATAACTAGCTACTAACTTAAGCTAGATTTACATACTAATTACAAGTAATAAAGAATGGCATACAAGTAATTGTAAAAGATAAATATCACAATCTAACAGGGGGCGCCAAACAGGTAGGAATTGGCGTGTAATTGCACAATTCGTCCCACAGAATTCGCAATTTGGTAAAATGAGAAGTAACGGAAGCATCACCTTGTTTCATGGAGAAAATGTCACGCTGTAATTGAAAGATTCGTGTGTTATCACCTTGCGAGAAGCGATGACGCAGTTCCTTCCAAACAACGTATGCATCAGTGATCCAAAGGATGCTGGAGGAAATCTCTGTGGAAACGGAATGGTTGATCCAAGATAATGTCAACATATTGCAACGCTTCCACAGTGGAAACTTCGGATCTGAAACGTCAGGACGGAGAATCGAACCATCAACGAAGGAGAACTTGTTCTTCATTTCGAGCGCCATCGTCATGGCTTGGATCCAGCAATGGTAATTGGCACCGTCGAGCACCGGAGAGACGAGAACAAGTGAAGGATTCTCGTTAGGGTGAATGTAGTAGGGATCAGAGTAATCCTTAGGTTGCGATGAGCGGCGGAGAGAAGAACGATTGGTGTGATTGGAACGAGTGGAGCGATTGGATCGTTCAGATTCACCAGAAGAGCTATCGGAATGAGTGACTGGCTCCATTGAAGAGGCAGAGAAGAGGAACGAAGAACCTCAACGAAGAAGAAGATGAAACCGAAAACGGTTACACAGTTGGGAGAGAGTCAGAGAGGGAAATTCTCGTGTTCACTGATACCATGTTACTAGTCAATGAATAATGAAAATAACTCTCTAACTTTATTGATTGCTCCAAAAGAGTATATATACAAAGTCAGAATACAGAGGAAAATGGGCTAAGCTAACAAGCATAACTAGCTACTAACTTAAGCTAGATTTACATACTAATTACAAGTAATAAAGAATGGCATACAAGTAATTGTAAAAGATAAATATCACAATCTAACAAGTACCACTTGAAATTCATATACACAATTGTGAGGTCTTGAGTTTCGAACTCGAGTTGTGATATTCAACCTAACAATTTTAGTATTTACTAATTGAGCTAAACCTTACAAATGATATCCTAAACCTTTTAATGGTAAAAAAATTGTAATTTGAAATTTCTAATTAGCAAGAGTATTAATTTTTGACATAAATTATAATTATCACGTTTATAAATCAAAGCTACCATTAAATTTTCATTTAATAGACTATTTTATCGTATAACATTTCAATCACACTTCAATTAATTAATCTTAGAAATATTTTATAAATAAGTTTTCTACACTAGAGTTTCCTTCCCAAATAGACCGAAAGACCCTTGTTTGGGAGTTTGTAGAGACAAAACTATAGAAATTTTTCACATTAATTGAGAGAGTAATTTTGTAGATAATGATAAGAGAGTGCTTTGAAGAATGTAAATGATTTGAAGAATTTGTCTAGACTCTCCCAAACCCTCACAAACCCACCTCTAATATATTTTTTGAGTTTCTCTACATTGGGGGATTTGATGTCCAAGAGCGCTTAGATGAGATGATTTGAGTCTCTTATAGCTTAATCAATGTCCTGAGTTCAAATCCAGTTGCGCGCAGAGGACACTTGGTTCACACCAAAATTGAGGGATTTGATTTTATGAAGAAAAATAAACTCCCCATGATACATTCTTCTTTCCATTTATATTTTATCCTTTCTATTTTTCCGGCGCAACCCCCCCCCCCCCCTTTCAAAACTCCCAAAAAGGCCTAAAAGAAATGAGTCAACAATATGTTAAAAGACATGAAAAACATGATTCATTCAGCATATTCTAAATATTATAATTGAGCAACAATATCAACATGACTTATGAAATTGTTTGTAGGTTTTGTCATATTATATTTTGTTGACAATATCCTCACTTCCTATAAAACTTAAGGAAAGAAGTAAAAAAATCATTAAAATCATTTTAAAATAATAGGTTAAAGTGTCGTTAAAAATAAATTTAACATACTTATAGATATATTTATTTATGTGAAAAAGTATTTAGAGACAAAAACAACCTTTAAATATAATTATCTCCCCTGTCAAAAAAATAATTATCTTCAATAATTTCTTAATTACAACATTTAATATGTTATCTTTTCTCATTCTCATAGTATTTTAGCATAAATTTTAGAATTTAATTTATAAGACTTTTATGACTACTACCGATAAGTGGCAGACCTATGTGTATCTCAGGGTTCAGTTGAACCCCCTTAGGGAAAAAATTGGTACTAGTACCTTTACATAATTTTTTTTGAACCCTCTCAAATTTTAAGTTTGCACTAGTATCTTTAAATTTGCACACAATTTGCACCCAATTTGCACCCAATTTGCACCCAACTTTTAATAAATCTGTCTTATTAATCTTCGTAAGAGACTACTCATAAAGCTTTAGGAAGTAATTTTACCAATATCACATATTTTTACGGAGTACTTCTTATTTTCATATACTTTAGGACTTCAATAGGAAAGAGCGAGTAAACTTAGAGACTAATTTGACGATCTATTCTTAAACAAATTTGGAGTTAGATAACTTGATTCCTTAATTTTAGTAAATTAAGTGAGGATATTTGAAAAAAAAAAAATCAAACAATTTTATGAACCAAAATTTTTTGTAATGGTTTTTTTTTCACCCCCCGACCCAAGGTCCTAAGGTCCTGGGTCCGCACTGCTACCAATCACGCTTCATGAAATAGTTGGTTGCTAGTAGACTAACTGATAGTTACCAATTGACTAATTTGTTTTTAATGATGTGTCAACGCGTAATTGGTAGATAGTGTAAAACACTTATACACCTAGGGTCGGTTTGATTTGCAAACAGGTAGGTACTGAACTGGACAGTACTGGACAACTTTTTTTATGTACACTGTTTGGTGAACAATGCACGACACAAGAAAAAAATATAAAATTTACTATATAAGAGAGAGAATTCATATACCCATTTAAAAAAATATTTGTTGGGAGAAGCCAACTCCTTAAATGGATGCGAGATACCTCAAAGATCAGTCTCCTAGATTTAAAATCAACCGTGGAAGTAACTTACGGTAAATTACTGTTCATAAAAATCTGCGTGATGTGATTTTGATGTAGGAAAAAAGGCGCGTGGGGAATGTGGGTCTTCCTGACAGTAGCCAGCCCCACGAGAGTTCCCGTTGTCTTCGTCGATTTGATTCATCAAGATTCACGAATCACGACCACACCACATCAGTTTCATTTTTTGTTTTAATTAATGATTAACCCCAACCCAACCCAACGACAACCATCTCTCTCAATCTCAAACACACACACCAAAATAGACACTTTGTAACAACACTGAGTGAGTGAGATATACACACACAGACACACCAACTCTAACCCAAATAAACACTGCACACTAAGCCCCTCTCTTCTTCTTCTTCTTCTTCTTCTTCTACTCCTTCTGCTTCAGCTTCTCTCTTTCTCTTTTTACTTCTTTCCTTAATCATATGCTGCTGCTGCTGCTAGTGGGTTTTGAGAAAGCTTTGTCTTTTGCCTCTTCAACCTCAAAAGCAAGACCACCTTAAGATCCGATTCGCTTTCATTCTGTCCCCTTTTTAGGTACACTCTAATCCCCCTTCTTTCTCTCTCTCTCTCTCAACTTTCCCCCACCTCCTTTCTCTCACTACAAACTTGAAAGTGATACTTTTTTTCCAAACAAAAAAATTAATTTTTTTAATTTATTTTAGCTGAAAATTCTAACATTTGGGTATGTTCCTAAATTGATTCTTTCTTCTTTTGTGTGTGATGATGACATTTATAAACAAGTGGTTTGACTATGAGTTTTTCAACATTCAAAAGAACTAATAATACTTATGACCATTCTTGCCTGATTTTGCACGCTTGGTTTCCTAGTTTTTTGTCTCCTTTGACTGTAGCTAATTCAATTCTTCATGGGTTTTATCTGTTTCTCTTCTGCTAAGACATGCTTATTAGTACCTTGATTTGAATTTAGATTATTCTCCTTTGACTTTGTTCTTTCTATTTTATTCTTTATTTTCAATATAAAATGAAAGCCATTCAACCATGAAGGCTTTCAATGTTTGATTGCGGCTGCTTGATTACTGTGACTCTTTCTACATACCACGCACCTAACACCTCCTTATATTGTCATATGATTCCACCTTTTTTTTCCCTCAAGCCATTTTATTTCTATTTGTTGAGTTTCTCTACACTTGGATATGTTGATTTCTGTATAGTTGCTACAAATTTGTAATGTGATGTTTTAGAGTGAACACAGGTTTTATTGCTACTATTGCTGATGCTGATGGAGAACTTAACCTTTTGAAGTTAAAGGTGTATTAGTAATTGCAAAGATATGGATCATACTAAGGGAGATAGTTGGAGAGAATTGGTGAAAAAGATGCTTCCTCCTGGTGCTTCTATTCCTGATGATGCTTCTAATCTTGACTACTCTATAGCTTTAGAATATTTAGGTCCACCAGTTTCTTATGAAGTACCAAAAGTTGAACCACTAGATGTAAAATCAAGAGTAATTCCTACCATTGAGCCATTATCTGAATCACAAAGATCAAGTACTCATGTAGGGGGGTCTATGGTAATTGAACCAATACCTCTTCCGGTGTCTCGTATTGCTGCTGGTGTAACAAGTTTTCCTAATCATAGTCCGAGGGTATCAGAAAGTTCGGGATCCGTGGTTTCTGTCTTACAAAACCCCGATCTTTCTTCCGGTTCGCCGTCTGCTTCACCTGCCTCAGTTCATAATCCTTCAAACAATTCTGCTAAGGTAGTGATTAACGAAGCAAAGAGGGCGCCGGTTGTTACTTTTAATACCGTTGAAAGATCTCAAAGGAAAGAGGTGGAGGTTGTGAAGCCGGTGTATCCGGAATACGTTGTTGGGATTGTGAAAGAAAAGAAGAAAAAGAAAATAAGAGTTTGTTATAGGTGTGGAAAAGGGAAGTGGGAAACTAAGGAATCTTGCATAGTTTGTGATGCCAAGTATTGTAGCAACTGTGTGCTTAGGGCTATGGGATCAATGCCTGAAGGGCGCAAATGTGTAACATGCATTGGTCAGCCTATTGATGAATCAAAGCGTCTTAAACTGGGTAAATATTCGAGGGTGTTGTCTCGACTCTTAAGTCCTCTAGAAGTCAAGCAAATTATGAAAGCTGAGAAAGTATGTTCTGCTAATCAGCTTCGGCCAGAACAGTTGATTGTTAACGGATTGCCCCTGAAGCCTGATGAGATGGCAGAATTACTTGGATGCCCTTTACCGCCCCGTAAGCTGAAGCCTGGTAGATATTGGTACGACAAAGAATCTGGTCTCTGGGGAAAGGTGATGATTCGTGCTTTATTATTACAGATGATATTTCTGCTTCGATTTTCCCCTGTATGGAATATTATTTTTTCAGATGGGATAGGATGGAGTATTGCAATTTTACCCTTGAATTCATAAGGATGACTTATCAAAGTGTTATATCTCCATTTGTCATTTCATATTAAAAGTTTTATTTCAAATCATAAAGTTGACTTATCAAAATATTATATTTTGAATTGTAATCAAAGAAGAGACTTTGACTTATCTTGTTATTCATTTGATAGGAAGGGGAAAAACCTGACAGAATCATAAGTTCAAACTTAAACTTCAGTGGGAAACTTAGCCTTGATGCTAGTAATGGAAACACCGAGGTTTACATCAATGGTCGAGAGATTACAAAACTTGAACTGAGGGTACTCAAGGTAAATTTTTATCTTTGTTCAAATCTGAACGTAATTTATATTTACTAATCCTATAGCAAAACTTTTTCTAGCATCCTATAGTTGTGGTACGATGATCCCTTCTAATCCTTGGACGACCTTATCACTAACACGGCGTTGCGGTGTTATTCGAGACAATGGAATGAACATTTTTTTTTGAATTTTCAGTTGGCAAACGTGCAGTGTCCACGTGATACACACTTTTGGGTTTATGACGATGGCCGTTACGAGGAGGAAGGTCAAAATAATATCAGAGGAAACATTTGGGAGAAGGTATTCATTTAAATACCTATATGTAGGAACATCTCCAAGTGATATTAAGAAGTAGAATAATAATTAAGGAGAAGTTTACTTTGTCCTTGACAGGCATCAACAAGATTTGTTTGCGCCTTATTCTCTCTACCCTTTCCCCATGGACAACCTCATGGACATCGAGATGAGACTAGTCATTATACCACAGTTCCCAATTTTCTTGAACAGAAAAAAATTCAGAAGCTTCTTCTTCTTGGAATTCAAGGATCTGGAACTAGCACAATATTTAAACAGGTATGGCTTTTATTTCAAATGCTTCGACCTATGTTTATGGTAGTGACTTTTGATATGAAGACTGTAGTTGTTTCAATTTTAGAGTAGCAAAGAAGATATCTGAGAGCTTGGTTGATGTTTTTCTTTTCTTCATAAGATATGCCTTATTTTTACACTATTGGTACTAAAATAACATTTTTTGGGTCTTAGTGTTCAATATATCACGATTCTCTTTTGATGGCGATCTTGTAATTGTTGAGCAGGCCAAATTTTTGTATGGGAACACATTTACTGATCAAGAACTGCAGGATGTCAAATTGATGATCCAGAGTAACATGTACAAATATCTTAGCATTTTACTTGATGGAAGAGAACGCTTTGAAGAGGAGGCCGTTTCTAGAATGAATGGACTAGGTTCTCCTAGTACAACTATAGAAACAGGTAATATTTTGTGTCATGGTCATTTTTTCATAAGTGCCTCAATTATCATCAACGGCATCATAATGCTTTCGGTGGATTACCTGCTTTTGATCATTATTCAGGTAGCAATGGCGAAGCTAGTGATACTAATGAATGCGTCTATTCCCTCAACCCAAGGCTAAAACATTTTTCTGACTGGCTGCTGGACATCATCGCCACTGGAGATTTAGATGCATTCTTCCCTGCAGCAACACGCGAATATGCACCATTAGTTGAAGAAGTCTGGAAGGATTCAGCAATACAGGAAACTTTCAAAAGAAAAGACGAGCTTCACTTCCTTCCAGATGTTGCGGAGTACTTCTTAAGTCGGGTAATTGCTTATCTAGTCATCCTAAAACTCTGTCCTCTTTTTCAGTTAAAGCATGGCGTCTGATCATTATTTCAGGCTGTTGAAATCTCTAGCAATGAATATGAACCTACTGAAAGGGACATAGTATATGCAGAAGGGGTTACTCAGGGAAATGGTTTGGCTTTCATGGAATTCTCACTTGATGACCGTATCCCGAAGTCTGAAGCTTACACCGATAACCTAGAAGCTCAGCTGCCACCTCTGACAAAGTAAGAATAGTTTCATTTCTCTCTAGATTTGAAAAGCCTCCTTTTTCTAAGTGGAAAGTTTCCAATGTAATTGAACTTATGCTCTCTCTTTCCCTTGTTTCTCTTCTATTGGAGGGGGTCAATGGAAGTTAGTGAATCAACTACATTTAATACATACCATCCATTTTTTATCCGATTTGGTCTTTGTGTCTTTGAATATTACCTATGATGATGATGCCAAAGGTCTATCAGTCATCATTTGTTCATTTAGTACAAACTAGAAAATCTTGAGTGTGAAAAAATGATTGAGACCAACACTTATTAGCACCAAGTGGCGAGGAGTTTGATTTTTCATAAGCCGGGTCTCAGACTCGAGTCTTGTAAATGAAAAAAATAGGCACTAGGAAACCTTTTTCTCCTTGAATGGACATTGTTGACTCGAATTCTTAGGTGAGGGATGCATTACCTTATAAACTCTTTTCATATCGTATCTCTTGTCTAAGTGAAACTTGTGTTTTTCTCAATATACCCCCTCGCCAAGCACTATTGGACTTGATGATTGGATAGTAATGGTGGGTGGCTCAATGGATCTAGGACATGCTAATATCCATATTAGGATTTTGAGTGTAACTCATCCTTACAAATGGGAATATGTATCTTTATAAACTCTTTTCATACCTTATCTCTAGTCTATGTGGGACTTCGGTTTCCCTCAATAAAACTTGGATTAATTAAGGTCCAATGACTTCGAGATACCGAGGATCTAGGACAAAAAAAGTGACCGATGGATATCCAAAACTATGTTAAAATTAAAACACAGAGATTAATAACTATTCTTTAATGTCTCAGGTACCAACTCATAAGGGTGAATGCCAAGGGCATGAATGAAGGTTGCAAGTGGGTTGAAATGTTTGAAGATGTTAGAGCAGTGGTCTTTTGTGTTTCCCTAAGTGACTATGATCAGCTATGTCTTGTCCCAGACAGCAGTGGCAGCGGAACATTTCTTCAAAACAAGATGATACAAACCAAGGAGCTTTTCGAAACCATGGTCAGACACCCTTGTTTCAAAGACACCCCTTTAGTACTTATTCTTAACAAATATGATGTCTTTGAAGAAAAAATCAGCAGGGTGTCCTTAAATGCTTGTGAATGGTTCAATGATTATTGTCCGGTGCGCGCGCATCATAGTAACCAGTCACTGGCACATCAAGCTTACTTCTATGTTGCCATGAAATTCAAGGACCTTTATGCATCCCTCACAGGAAAGAAACTTTTTGTGGCACAAGCAAGAGCAAGAGAGAGAATAAGTGTTGATGAGGCATTCAAGTACATAAAAGAGGTCCTCAAGTGGGATGAGGAAAAAGAGGAAAATTACTATGGTCCACCTGAGGATTCATTTTATAGTACAGACATTAGCTCCTCTCCTTATGTCAGACAAGAGTAAATGTTCATTAAGGTTATTGTTTTGGTTATTGAAAAAGGTTGCGGAAAATGAAAATGTAACATGTTGGCCAATTCCTGTTCTCTAATGTTTATGTGGTGAAAGTGAAAAGTTATTGATGATTTTGGTAAGAGTTGTTTCAGGCTTAACTTAACCTTTGTCGTGTATCTGCATGTCTGTATTCTCTTTGCATGTGGAGGCGCTGTTCATTGGTTCTCGTACTTTTTTAGACTATCTGAAACCTTTACTCCAGTAATAATAGGGAACAGATGACAGGAAAATCAGAATAAAAATCAAATGGTACAATTTTTTGAGATTTAGATCCTCTATAGTGACCAAGTCAGTGTAGAGTGTAAAAGTAAGTAATGTGAACCATTGATAAGAAAATTAAGGATTGTTATTATATGTATATGCAAAAATAATCAGCTCTTAATTTTCTCATTGATAATTAAGATTGCTCACTTAACACTTTAGAGGAGTCAAATTCAATTCGCCCCCAGGCTTAAGTCAAATTCAATCCCCCCGGGCGGCAAATTTGGTTTTATTTAAAGCATTTGGATGAGATGGTAGGAAACTTAACCAAGGTCATGGGTTCGTTAAATCTCTTGAGGGATAGTTTTTTCCGCCTATTGTGGTCCTAACTGGCTCAAGGGATTAGTCTCTGCAGTTGCGAACAGAAGACACTCGGTTTATACCAAAAAATATATATATAAAAAGAAAACTACTTCATATAAGAAGAAAAAAGTAGTTAGTTTTATTTAATTTTTTCAAAATCATAAATGTAAGTCGAAATTGCCACTCATGAGGACTTGTTTCATGAGGATAGAATGGTTATTGAAAAATAAAATATAAACTAATTAAAGGGTAATTAATAGCATTAAATATATAGAAGTAATAACATTTTTTCTGTTAAAAAAAAATCAACATTTCATCCAAACCCAGGACATTGGTTAAGCTGAAATAGACCTAAATCATCTCATTCAAGTGCTCTTGAGTGAAGTAATCGACATTTATTTATATTTTAGACAACTAAGCATAATTTTGTTACTTATATTTGAAATCGGATGAAGTGTTATTTAACAATTCTACTTCAATTTGAGGATATCATAGCCCACTCTTTCATTCCACATATGGGTGCTCACGAAACAAATATGTTCAAATCTGTTGCCCAAACCAATTATGATTACTAGGTTTGGGTTGGTTCGAATTTTATATTTTTTTCTCCAAAATCCGAACCAAACCAATCCAATGTTAGATGGGTTGGTTTGGAATAAGCTCACGAGACATATTCTATAATATCAATGTTCTGAAATATATAAAACTATAAGTTTTTTTGTAATATTCTAGCACTTCTAAATAGCTAAAAAAATTATTGAATTTAAAAATTACATCAAATCAAACTCATGCTTATTAATAGTCTTCCAATCCATAGTATTAAAGTTTTAGTACTTGAGGATAAATTATTATCCTCTGCTTTTAAAATTACAAACTACTATGACCTAGTATGGTTGGTTTTGGCTCGCGGATTTGCTTTTTAAAATTTGTTGCCCAAACCAAACAACTAACTATAGGTTGATCAGAATTTGGCCCGAACATGGAAAATATCTGAGCCAAACATATCGGTTTGAATTGGATTGTGGGTTGGTTTAATTTGTCGGAACTACTGAACATCCCTAATTCTGCGAAAGCGAAAAACGTAGAGAAGTGATGGAAAAAACATAGGCAATTGTTATTGTTTGTGTTCTGTACCGTACTTCCGACCTTAATGAGTCGTCTGAAGTAGTTGGTAAATGTCGTCCTTGATCAGCGGTGTTCGATCTTGAGATGGTGATGTTCGATCTTGAGATGACGGTGTTGTACCTGCAAGAATACTCCGACGCTCAAATCAGTATTTGAGTGAATCAATGTTTAGTGTGTTTTTAGTTACCTCTTTTATGAGCATTGAAGGTGGTATTTATAGAGATTGTGTGATGTCTGTTATGACGATCTTGGGTCGTTAGATCTTGCAGAGGTATCTGAACCGTTGGTTGATTGGGCTAGATTTTCTGGATGTGGGATGGTTGATCATTTGGCCTTGCAGGGGGTGTAAATATTGCTGAGGCCTTTTGCTTATTACCATCATAGTGGCCCCCAAGCCTGGTCGCCTGAGGGGCGATCTTGGCTTGATAAGCTGATGTCACTTTTGTCGATCGTAGGACGCATCGAGCTTTCTTTTTTTGAGGGACTCAAAAAGGGGTGGCTTATGTTGGTCATGGGTTTTGTCGAGCTTGATTTACTTAATCGATCTCGAGATGTACCGAGCTTTCTTTACCGAGCTTTCTTTTGAGCAATGGGATCAGTGCCTTGGATTTAGTGTCAGACATTAAATGTTTCTGACACAGCGTGCATTACGATGGCGGCTAATGATGGTGACGTTTTGTTTTTAGTGCCTGGCCTTTCGGTTTTGATTGGACGCGTTGATTCGACTTCCAGGCCCAATCCATGATATTCGGCCCACTATAAATAGGGGGTCACTTGCTCTTGTTTTGTTGTTGCACTTCTTCTGCTCTGACTACCGGTCTTTGATTAACTCCTTCTGCTCTGACTTCCGATCTTGAGGTGTCGAGCTTTTCTTCGAGCAAAGCGGTCAGGGTGATAGTAGCTTGTCTTCAGATCAACAAAAAGAGTTCTTTCAGATCCGATCTACTCATCTGCTTTATTTCGAGGTTAGTTTTTAATGTTTTCCTTTTGCATTTGCGTTTTGGACCCCTCATAATTTTTTATTTGTTCGCTCAGAGTTGGGGTCGTCAGGGCGGGTTCTGACTTGTTCGCAGGGCCCATTTGTGATTTTTTGTCCTGACACTTTGTCCCCCATTTCTGCAGCTTTTTAGATCTGGCGAGGACCAAACAAACCCGTAGGGACATAACCGAATATCGAAACGAGTTTGTAAAGATCATGGCCTCCGGTGGTGACGTCCTTGAAAGTTGAGAGAATCAGTCAATGGTTGGTATTCCAGACGAGCAAGATCATCTTCCCTCTGCTCCTACCAGCGAGCAAGCGGAGGAAAATATTGATGTTGAAAGTTTTTCTCCGGTAAACGATGTTAATGAGTCCGTTCCAAATGTTGTGGGAGCTATGGAGGAAGACTGGAGGATCGATGTGGTGACTCTCTCTTCAGATTCTGATGAGGAGGTTCAATCGGGGGAAAGACAGGGGAGCTCGGATACTATTGAATCGGAGAGCTCTGATGCTGACTTTGGGACGAGCTCAGTGCTTGAAGACGATTCTGATCAGGACGATGCCGATGGCACGGACCGGCCAAGTATGAGTCGTGCTTCTGATGTTTCAGTCGATGGTTATTCTAGTACCGGTCCTGGGGCTCATGACGTGCCGGTGCGGGAGGTTCGCCCTTATGATTGGGTTTCCGCTAAGGTTTTGGAGATCGAATCGTTGTATCGTTCGGGCCATAACCTAGAGTCGGTAGGTCAAAAAATTGCTGGGCGTTCTGAGAGGAATATTTGGAGGGTCGAAGGTATGAAGGATGGAGAGCACGTGGCTTCCTGGGCAGGAGATCTTAACTTTACTATGTACCACGTGACGCTAAATGATATGAACATCCGACCTCCTTTTACTTATCTTGAACAGACAGTTCTGGTGGAGCTGGACGTAGCACCCTCCCAGCTACATCCAAATGCATGGCCTTTCCTCCGAGCCTTTGAGCTGATGTGTATCCACCTGGAGAGACCGGCGTCATCCCTACTTTTCTTCCATTTGTTCGAGCTTAATCGGAATAGTGGGGAGGACAAGTTCGGTCGCGAGTATGTCACTTTTCGCTCAAGGCGGGGAGCGAAGATCTTCAAAGCTTATGCGGACTCACTGAGGGGAAGTTGGAAGCAGCTCTTTTATTGGGTCGAACCGGTTAATGATAAGGCCATTGACTGTGTAGGGAAGTTCGGAGCTGATGGTCGGACCTTGGTGTCCACCAAGTTCCCTGTTGGTTGGAGTCATGGTCATTTTAATTGGTATTCGCATTCCTACTCCGTCGGTGAGGATCGGTTGAGCGCTGAAGATCGTCTCACGAAGGCGATTCTGATTTTTATTTCCCAAAGGGTTCCGTTCTCAAAGCATAAATACCGGGGTATCCTTACGGATCGTTTAGTCCAGACTGGGAAGCGGGCGCGGGTGCAAAGGGTTTTAGGTAGGTCGTCTTTCTATAGTGGTTTTTTGTGTATTTGAATTTTCTGTAAGTTACATAACTCTTCTTTTTCTTGTTTTTTAGACACGATGGCGCCTAAGAAGCTCGCATTTTTGAAGAAGCTGGCGATGCAATCAGCTGGTGTTGAGCAAGCAGGGGTACCGTTGCAAATATCTTCTCAACCTAGACCTGCTGTTGAGGCTGAAGAGGTCGCCATCGTTGCCAAACTGGTTACAACCGTTACTCAGAAAGATCTGGCACGCGCCGAGGCTGAGAAGGGGAAAAGGATCGATGTTGGGACCTCTGTAAAAAGGGGGCGAGTTGGGGTCGATGATGAATCTGGATCGGCCAAAAAAGCAAAGACTGGGAAGAGGACCAAGCATAAATACAAGGCTGTTCCCTTGGACGAGAATTTTTTAGAACAAAATTTTGAGCAGTGGCGGGAGGATCCCATTGCAGCGTCGGCCCAGATCTTCCTGAATCTTGTCGAGGTTCATAAAATCGCAAAAACGAAGTACGAGAAGCGAGCTGAAGGTAGGTTTTTTGTTGATTTTGTCGGTTAAGTTGATTTGTTTATGATTTTCCTCTTTGTTTTGATATCTTTCTTGATACGTCTGTAGACTTGCTGAAGACCGAGAAGACAAAACGTTTTAAACTTTTGGAGGAATTGTCTGCGGGGACCAATGAGCTTGGTCAAGTCAAGTCCGAGCTTCGGGCTTTGAAGGAAGGCGCAGAGATCCTTACAGCGTTGAAGGTAACTTCCCTGAATCGTGCAGAGACTGCCGAAGCTCGTGTGAAGCAGCTCGAAGATCAGCTCAAGGTCCTAGAGGAGTCTGAGGTCGAGGCAAAGAGAAAGGCAAGGGTCTTGGAAGAAAGAATCATCGAGCTGGAGGATAGTTTGAAGAAAAGCTCGGAGGTGAGGGCGGAATCTAGTACTGACCCGGAAGCTCGTATTGCCGATCTTCAGGCTGCCCTCCAACAAAGTAAGAGGGACACAAAGGAGGCTGCTGAGGCGGCACTTGAGATGTACAAAGAAGGTTTTCAAGGTGCCCTTCTGCAGGTTCTTTTACTTCATCCCTCTCTTCCGCTAGACCCGACGGTTATTGATGCCGATCACGAGGTCGAGGGGAGGTGTATTGTCAAGGTCGACCTAGTGACGGATGAGAAGATCGTCGTCTTTCCGACTTCAGACGTTTAATGGTTTCTAGCATTTTTTGCAGAAGTTCTGGGTGTATGCTTTTCCGATCGAGTTTTGTATAGGCTTAGAACTTCTTTGGAATTTTGAGGGTTCGGCCCATCCGTGGTGCTTTGTAATCGAAAATATTTTTAATCGATCTTGAATTTGGATCTCATTTCGAGCTTTATGAATGCTTTTTTAATTCTGCAAGTCATATACGTCGTTTTTTAGAGATCGTTTCGCACCTGGGGGCTCCGAGGTGGTTTATAAATGTTGGCCTATAGAGCAGTTTACCAGGACTCGGCCCAGACTTAGCTCGCCCTATAGGGGTATTGGCAGCTGTGGCCATTTAGAGATCGTTTCGCACTTGGGGGGCCCGAGGTGGTTTATAAACGTTTGGCCTATAGAGCAGTTTACCAGGACTCGGCCCAGACTTAACTCGCCCTATAGGGGTATTGGCAGCTGTGGCCAATGGTCGTTCTGAGGATATTTCGATCCTAGAAGACCTGGTCCATTTGAAACAGTTTACCAAGACTCGGCTCAGATTTAACTGGTAACAAAGGGTTGCGACCATGGTTGGTCGCTTAGGGAGACCCCAAGATCGGACCTTGAGGGGCTCGAGGTCCGAGTCTTTTCCAAAGCTGTAAATTTGATCCTTGCGTTATTGATTTGACGAAAACAAAAAAGTGTGGAATTTCGGACAGTTTATTGATTTATCATTTAAATGAGGAACTCGATTTACAATGATAGGAGCAGTCCTAAGTGGTGTCCTTTTGGAGAGATTGATGCAATTTTTAAATGTAATAACTCTTCAGTTTCGTTGCATTCCAAGTTCTTTGAATCTTTTTCCCTTGGAGGGTCTCTAGGTTGAAAGCTCCTTTACCGGTTTTAGATATAATACGGTAAGGTCCTTCCCAATTTGGTGCGAGCATTCCTTGGGAAGCATTTTTAAGACCAACATCAGCCCTTCAAAGAACCAGATCGCCTAGCTCGAAATCTCTGGGAACGACTTTGGCATTGTACCTGGTGGTTACCCCTTGTTTGACAATTGCTTCTCGGAACGAGGCTTGACCCCGATTTTCATCGATGAGGTCGAGCTCCTCTCTCAAGGCTTGGTTATTTTCGTTTTGAGTTTTGGGGTTTGCCGTTCTCCAGTTGAGTTCGCCAATCTCGACGGGAATGACCGCCTCGCTGCCGTAAGAGCTTTGTTGGGTGGTCCTATATCCCCAGAGGACATAAGGTAGCTCTTCCACCCAGTTTCCTTTTGCGTCGTCTAGACGTCGCTTTAGGCCGTTTAGTATTATTTTGTTTGCCGTTTCTACTTGTCAGTTGGTTTGAGGTTGTTCAACTGATGTGAAGCGGTGCTTGATTTTTAGGTCGGACATCAGCTTTCTGAAACCCTTGTCGGTAAATTGAGTCCCATTGTCCGTTATTACTACCTCGGGGATGCCGAACCTGCTCATGATGTTTTTCCTAAAAAAAATTATGCAGTTTCTTGCAGTGATGGTAGCCAGGGGTTCTGCTTCTATCCATTTGCTGAAGTAATCGACTGCGACGGTTAAGTATTTGATCTGCCCTGGAGCTGTCGAGAATGGCCCCAAGAGGTCTATCCCCCACCATGCAAATGGCCATGTGGAGGACAGGGTTGTAAGATCGGTTGGAGGAGCAATGTGGATGTTGGCGTGAATTTGACATTTTTTACATTTTTTTACATAAGCACTAGCATCAACCGCCATGGTCGGCCAGTATTATCTGACGCGAAGAGCCTTTCGAGCTAGAGAACGGGCTCCGAGGTGTTGACCGCAAATTCCCTCATGAATTTCTGCTAGGACATAAGCTGCTTCTTCTCCCTCGATGCATTTCAACAACGGGGAGGAGAGGCTTCTTTTGTACAACGCTCCATCAATGACTGAAAAGGCAGAAGCCTTCCTCCTGATGAGTTTAGCGTCGTTTGCGTATGGGGGTTCCACTCCTGCAATGATGTATTCTAAGATCGGGACGATCCAACTGTGAGCCTCTTCAATTATGCAAATGGTCAAGGCAAATTCAGGGTCGGGGGATACACTGAGTTTGTGGAGGATTTCCTGGATAAACGTTCTGTGATTTCCAGGAGCTTTCGTGCCTGCGAGCTTGACGAGGATATCAGCTCTTTGGTTCTCTGCCCTCGGCACGTGTTTTACTTCTGATGTTTCAATTTGAGCTAGTAATGCCCGTACTCGAAGTAGGTATTTCTGTAAGATCGGCTCTTTAGTCTCGTATTGGTTGCCGATTTGGGAGACTACCAACAGAGAATCGGTGTACAGTTTTACCCAGGGGACTCGGAGGTCGACTGTAACGCCCTAAAATTTAATTAATTATTTAACTGAATTGTTTGGGAATTTAATTGGTAGAAAAATAATAAAGCTAGTATATGTGGACCTATTGTTGGGGTTGGGATTATTAAAATGAGAAGTATTAGTGAGGCCCATGATTAAGTCGCATAAGCTAAGGAAAAGCCCATAGGACTAAATGAGCATATAAGGGATTAGGTTAGGGTTTTGCTCATTTAGAAGGATAAAAAAAATAGAATTGGAGAGAAGAGAAGAGAGAAGAGGCGCGGCGAAGAGGAGAGAGAGCTAGGGCAAGGCTTCGAGTTCTCCAAAGGCTAAGGTAAGGGTGGGGTTCTATCTCTATAATTGGGTGTATGAAGGGCTCTATGTAGAAAGGTTAATGGAACCCTAGGTGTGATTAAGTTAGAAGTGTTGAACCAAGGACAAACACTCTTTGTTTTGTATGATAACAAATTACATTTAGTCTACTAATGGTTGCAGTGTATAAAAGTGCAGGGATAAAATAAAGTACAGGACATGAATCAAAGAGCAGGAAATATTAAAGTGGAGCAGCTTGGAGAAGAAGCCACCTCAGCAGTTCAAGACCTATTTGTTTATCCGCTTTCTTTAGGACACTGTGTAAGGTCCTATCACTGAAGGTCTATGACTTTTAGTAGCCGAGAGATGAGTTTTTCAAAACATGCATGGTGCATCAAAATAGTTTTGAAAAATATTTTATAAAATTGCATGCATGCATAAGGTGGCACCTAAACCATAAAACAATTTTGTGGAAAGCAAAAAAAACAATTTCTATTTTGTTCCAATGGCTATGAAATCGATTTATACAATTTATATAGGCTATGAAATCGATTTTAGGCTCACCTATAGGCCAAGAATCGATTTCCTTATCCTATGTTTGAAGCATGTAATCGATTTCTACATATTCTCAAGCCAAAGGTAAGAATCGATTTCCTTCTATTTCAAAAGACTATGAAATCGATTTTCAGGCAATCCTATAGGCTATGAATCGATTCCTCCTCATTTTAAACAAAGTAAGAATCGATTCCTACCCTGTTCAGGATGTCCTGAAAATCGATTCCCACCTATTTCCAAAGAAACAAACAATCGATTCCTATGTTCTCCATATGTAAAGAATCGATTCCTCTCTTTTTTAACTAGCCATAAAATCGATTCTTATGTCCTCTAAAATGATAAGAATCGATTCATCAACATTTTAACTTCATCAAACAATCGATTCATCATTTCTTTAAATGTTTTCTAAAAGCAAAGAATCGATTATACTATGATTTGCCTTCTCACATAAATCGATTCTTATGCATCATAAATCATTTCTACGTTTTCCTAAACCTATAAATAGGGAGGTGCTTCACACTTTTCATTTCACACCTCACACCACAATTCACAACTCCTCTCTGCTTCTCACATACATTTTCTAGATCTGAGAAAGAGAGAAAATAGAGCTTCAACTTTCATATCATTTTCTATTTTCCATATCACTCATCTCTTAGTCACTATACTGTCATTATATCTGAGGTGATTGGATCATAGATCTCTATTTGTATTTGTTACTCTATTTGTGGGGGTCACTTTGAAATCCTGGGATTTGTTCTTGGGTCTCTCAATCAGGAGATTGAGTTGGTTTGAAATCCTGGGAAGTTTTCTTGGGTCTCTCAATCAGGAGATTGAGTTGGTTTGAAATCCTGGGAGGTGCTCTTGGGTCGTTCAATCAGGAGATTGAAGCGGTGTTGAAATCCTTAGCTAGGTGCTCGGGTTCTCAGTTCGGGGGAATTGAGATTTGCTATCTTGAAGTTGCCTGTTTGTAAAGAATTCTTCAATATAGTGGTTACCATCAAGTCCAAGGGTTGCAAAGCCTGAGGCCGAGGACGTAGGGCTTTTATCCCGAACCTCGCTAAAATCCTGGTGTATCTCTATCCCTACTCTCTTTACTTTATTGTCTATATTTGTTATTGTTATATAGCTGTGATATTCATTTTGTTTATATCTGTTTTGAATATCACTACTCAGATCTGTCTATTGTTATATTATTGTGCTGATCTGTTATTATCCATATATCTGCTGTAGATCTGTCTATTGCTATATTCAATATCACTACGCTGCCTATAAATAATCTAGTTATTCTGTATATTGAATATAGAGTAATATCATACTGTGCTTGATCTGCCTGCTTGCATACATCATATAAGTTTAAATCTCAGTTTCCGCATTTGATTTAAATAAAGCATTTCATAAGTTTTTGAAAAGCGAAAAGAATTCATATTTTGCACATAACCTTATTCACCCCCCCCCCCTCTAAGGTTATACTATTGTCTAACAAGTGGTATCAGTAGCTAGAAATTGCATATAGAGCTTAACATCTCGCAATTTAAATTTTATTTTTCTATCTGTGATTATGGGTTCTTTTTTGAAAGAGGGGATGTCTTTATTTAGGCCACCCCTGTTTGATGGGACTAACTATGACTATTGGAGTAGTCGAATGAAATGTCATGTGCAGGCTATAGATTTCACCTTATGGAGGATCATTGCAGATGGACCACTGATCCCAATGAAAATCAAAAGTAAAGCTACCGGCAAAGAAGAAGAAGTGCCAGTTGAGGATATCTACACCATTGACCTGAAAGAGCTGAGAAAGTCAGAGTTGGATAAGATATCTCAAAATGCCAGAGCAATGAATATTCTTCACTTATCCTTATGTGAAGAAGAATATGGTAGAGTCAAAGGATGTCAAACAGCAAAGGAAATCTGGGACTGCTTGCAAGCTACTCATGTAGGTACGAGCCAAGTGAAGGATACTAAAATCAGAATCCTCACTTCTGAATATGAAGCCTTCAAAATGAAATAAGGTGAGTCTGTCGCAGCTATGCACCAGAGACTGAATCTGATTATAAACAACTTAAGGGCACTGTGAAAGAGGTATTCTACAAAAGATATAAATGGGAAAATTCTTGCATCTCTGACTGGTGAGTTCTTTCCAAAAACTTGTGCAATCACTGAAGCCAAAGATATTGGCACTCTACCCCAAGAAGACCTTATTGGGTCACTTCTGGCCTTTGAGGTAGTATTGGCTGCCAAAAAGAATCAAGAAAAGGAAGTGGTGAAAGAAAAGAAATCTCTTGCCCTTGCTGCTAAAACTCCTAAAGTAGCAAGGAAAGAGGTTGAGTCTGATGAAGAATCTGATGATGAAGACATGGCTGAATTATTTGAAGAATTCATGAAATTCAACAAACTTGAAAAGAGAAATAACTCAAAGAAATCCAAAAAAGCTAAGAAGGCTACATGGAACAACTATACTGACAGTGAAGAAGAGGAGGTTGCAAATGCCATTTGTCTCACGGCATGTGAAACACCTAAGGCTACCATATGGGATTGTCTTGGCTCTGATAGTGACACAGACGAAGAAGAGCAAATTGCAAATGGTGTTTGTCATATGGCAAATGACTCATCTAAGGTAAGCCTTAACTCTTCTAGTCTTTCTGATTCCTCTATGCATGATGATTTACTTGATGATGGTTGTAGTAGTCAAGATTTGAGTGAGGCTTTTGAAGCTCTTTATTTTGAACATGAAACTCTTTTGTTAAAATCTAAGAAATTGGCAAAGAGTAACAAAAGCATGCTCACTCAAATTGAGACTCTAGAAAATGAGGTAGTTAAGTTGAAGAATGAGCTACATGAAATAAAACCTTTCAACCTTGAGTTTCTTGAGCTTAAACAGAATTTTGAAAAAGCCAAGGTTGAAAATGAAATTTTGAAAGAAACTTTAAAAAGGTTTGAGGTTGGTGAAAATACCTTAACCAAGATACTGCACTCCCAACATGAATATGTTGATAGGAGAGGTCTTGGCTATGAAGGTAATTCCACCTCCTCTGTTTTGAAAAAGAAAATGACTTTTGTAGCTGCTACTTCAAGTTATACACCTACTGTTTTCTCTTGCACTTATTGTCAAAAAGGGAACCATAGCTCACTTAGATGTCCTATTCGTAAATTGTGTGAGCTTGGTACCCTTATACCTACTTGTGAGAAACCAAGGTGGATTGTGAAAACAAACCCCTTGATGACTAACCCCAAAGGACCCAAAGAGAATTGGGTACCAAAATTTTCTACTTGATCTTAGTGCAGGTGTGCTACAAGGTATGGGGGTCAGATTGATACCTTGATAGCAGAGACTCAAGTTCATGACTGGAGACGCAAAAAGATCCTTAATACTCAGAAACAGCAGTCATGTGAATAGTAATATCAACAATAGAGGAAAAATCACCGGTGAATGTTAGATTGGAAAAGTTCTATTCACCTTAAGAATAATTTATCACTTCTGTGAAATAAAAAATTTTGTGTGCATCAAAGTCTTTTTTCTTCTCTCTATTGTGATAGATCTTTGATGCAACATATTTTTAAGTTAAATATGATACCTATATTGTTGAACCAAGTATGGCATATTATTTTGGGTATCCTATTTTCTCTAAATATCTTTCTTAAACTGTGATGGTCCACCCTCTTTTGGCTAAGCTTTGCATTCTAAAATTAATCAGGGGGATCACCAAGTAAGGGGGAGCATAGCATGAACTACTGCTTTTTGACATATCATATGCTATGCAATGCTTCTTATTTATTATGCAAGTTTATAAAGTGCTTATGTTGTATGTATTCACCCCCCTCCTTTTTGATGAAAACAAAGGGGGAGAGAATATTATGCATGTTATATGTGGGAGAGAATATATGCATGGTATATGTGAGGGGAGAAAATAATTGCTGCTATCCTGCTGATGTACTGTGTATTTTATTATGCATATGCTTAGGGGGAGCTTTTTGAAAAAGTTCCATTACTATCAAACCCCCTATGCATAATGTAATTTGTTATCATCAAAAAGGGGGAGTTTGTTGAACCAAGGACAAACACTCTTTGTTTTGTATGATAACAAATTACATTTAGTCTACTAATGGTTGCAGTGTATAAAAGTGCAGGGATAAAATAAAGTACAGGACATGAATCAAAGAGCAGGAAATATTAAAGTGGAGCAGCTTGGAGAAAAAGCCACCTCAGCAGTTCAAGACCTATTTGTTTATCCGCTTTCTTTAGGACACTGTGTAAGGTCCTATCACTGAAGGTCTATGACTTTTAGTAGCTGAGAGATGAGTTTTTCTAAACATGCATGGTGCATCAAAATAGTTTTGAAAAATATTTTATAAAATTGCATGCATGCATAAGGTGGCACCTAAACCATAAAACGATTTTGTGGAAAGCAAAAAAAACAATTTCTATTTTGTTCCAATGGCTATGAAATCGATTTATACAATTTATATAGGCTATGAAATCGATTTTAGGCTCACCTATAGGCCAAGAATCGATTTCCTTATCCTATGTTTGAAGCGTGTAATCGATTTCTACATATTCTCAAGCCAAAGGTAAGAATCGATTTCCTTCTATTTCAAAAGACTATGAAATCGATTTTCAGGCAATCCTATAGGCTATGAATCGATTCCTCCTCATTTTAAACAAAGTAAGAATCGATTCCTACCCTGTTCAGGATGTCCTGAAAATCGATTCCCACCTATTTCCAAAGAAACAAACAATCGATTCCTATGTTCTCCATATGTAAAGAATCGATTCCTCTCTTTTTTAACTAGCCATAAAATCGATTCTTATGTCCTCTAAAATGATAAGAATCGATTCATCAACATTTTAACTTCATCAAACAATCGATTCATCATTTCTTTAAATGTTTTCTAAAAGCAAAGAATCGATTATACTATGATTTGCCTTCTCACATAAATCGATTCTTATGCATCATAAATCATTTCTACGTTTTCCTAAACCTATAAATAGGGAGGTGCTTCACACTTTTCATTTCACACCTCACACCACAATTCACAACTCCTCTCTGCTTCTCACATACATTTTCTAGATCTGAGAAAGAGAGAAAATAGAGCTTCAACTTTCATATCATTTTCTATTTTCCATATCACTCATCTCTTAGTCACTATACTGTCATTATGTCTGAGGTGATTGGATCATAGATCTCTATTTGTATTTGTTACTCTATTTGTGGGGGTCACTTTGAAATCCTGGGATTTGTTCTTGGGTCTCTCAATCAGGAGATTGAGTTGGTTTGAAATCCTGGGAAGTTTTCTTGGGTCTCTCAATCAGGAGATTGAGTTGGTTTGAAATCCTGGGAGGTGCTCTTGGGTCGTTCAATCAGGAGATTGAAGCGGTGTTGAAATCCTTAGCTAGGTGCTCGGGTTCTCAGTTCGGGGGAATTGAGATTTGCTATCTTGAAGTTGCCTGTTTGTAAAGAATTCTTCAATATAGTGGTTACCATCAAGTCCAAGGGTTGCAAAGCCTGAGGCCGAGGACGTAGGGCTTTTATCCCGAACCTCGCTAAAATCCTGGTGTATCTCTATCCCTACTCTCTTTACTTTATTGTCTATATTTGTTATTGTTATATAGCTGTGATATTCATTTTGTTTATATCTGTTTTGAATATCACTACTCGGATCTATCTATTGTTATATTATTGTGCTGATCTGTTATTATCCATATCTCTGCTGTAGATCTGTCTATTGCTATATTCAATATCACTACGCTGCCTATAAATAAGTTATTCTGTATATTGAATATAGAGTAATATCATACTGTGCTTGATCTGCCTGCTTGCATACATCATATAA
This sequence comes from Astragalus membranaceus, assembly GCA_039519185.1. Taxonomy (NCBI): domain Eukaryota; kingdom Viridiplantae; phylum Streptophyta; class Magnoliopsida; order Fabales; family Fabaceae; genus Astragalus; species Astragalus membranaceus. The sequence goes on along the minus strand of CM076849.1, from coordinate 29,265,110 downwards.
GTTTAAATCTCAGTTTCCGCATTTGATTTAAACAAAGCATTTCATAAGTTTTTGAAAAGCGAAAAGAATTCATATTTTGCACATAACCTTATTCACCCCCCCTCTAAGATTATACTATTGTCTAACAAGAAGACCCTAGTTGTAGGTATGGAATTTTTATATGTTGATTGAACATGATTGATGATGATTGAACATGATTGATGATGATTGATGATGATTGAACGTGCTTGATGATGTTTTGGAATCGAAATTCTGGTCATGGGCGCCATGGGCGCCGTTTTTGATGTTGCTGTCTGGGCGCCATGGGAGCCGTCCCTGTCTATGTCGCAGGGCGCCCTCCTGGGCACCGTTCTGTGCGTGTGTTGTGGTCTGGGCGCCATGGGCGCCGTTCCTGAAAATGTTGCTGGGCGCCAAGGGCGCCACCCTGTTGTGTTGTGTTGCGGTCTTGCAGGTACCTGGCGCATAGGGCGCCAATGGCGCCTAATCCTGGCTGCCCGTTGTTGCTGTTCTTGGGCGCCATGGGCGCCGGTTGATGTTTTCTCGGCGCAAGGGAGCCAAGGGCGCCAAGTCTTGGCTGCCCGATTTTGAGGTTGCTGCGTTTTCCAGGCGCAAGGGCGCCAAGTATTGGCTGCCCGATTGCGATGTTGCTGTGTCTCCTGGTGCATGGGCGCCAAGGGCGCCAAGATTTGGCTACCCGGTTGCTGTTGTTGCATGCTGTGACTGGCGCAGGGGCGCCATGGGCGCCTAAATCAGGCTGCCTCGTGCTGTGTTGCGTTGCTGGGCGCCACGGGCGCCAGCCAGTTTGGCTGCCCGTTGTGCTGCTGGGCGCCATGGGCGCCAGTTTGGCTGCCAATTGTGTTGCTTGGCGCAGTGGGCGCCAAGGGCGCCAAGTGTGGCTGCTCAAATGTGAATTTCACGATTGTTATTTAAAATAATGTTGAATATGTGATTAGGCCCAAAGTTGCCAAAATGTTGAAAGTTGCTAAAATATTGCGATGTTGCCAAAATGTTGAAAGTTGCTAAAATATTGCGATGTTGCCAAAATGTTGAAAATTGCTACGTTGCAAATTGTTGACGACGAAGGTTGTACGAAGACGAATTTGCCTCTATTCATTGGCAGGTGATGTGTTGTAGGCCTACGGCCAATGTTGCTTTCCGATGTTGTTGCGTTGCTATGTAACCGTTGTTATTTGTTTGTGCATTTACATAGCGTCGCATGCATAGCATATTTTTACGATGGAGCTATGCTCAAACCACGATGGCCTGGATTGGCAAACCACGACGACGATGTTGCGATGTTGATGCCCCTATTTACGGGCTTGAATTATGGTACCACATGCATTATAGGGCGGTGGCCCTGAGTTGAGTCACATTTCGCATTTTGTGCATACTTATGTGATTGAGATGATTTTGACTGCTGTTAAGTGATGAATTGACCTGAATTATATATTGTTTTTCATGTATCCGATTATATAGTGCGATATCTCACCCCTTCTGTTTGAATGTTACCCCAATATTGGTAACATGCAGGTAATCCCGAATGAAGGCAGTTCACCTTCGTTTGATCGAGTCGGTGTCGTCGCTCTGATATGTAACACTCGGGGGGAATGAACACGCGTTTTAATACTGATAGCTGCAGGATCTATGAAGAGGATAACAATGCTCATTATAAGATCATTAATGAGAAGAGGAGCAAGAATCCGAGTCGTGGTAAGCCGTATGATGCTCCTGCAGGAAGAGGTAAACCGAAAGCCGCTGATGGTAAGAGAACTAGTGGGGGAGATGCTCCGGCTGGTATTGTGTGCTTCAGATGTGGCAAAGCTGGGCATAAGAGTAATGCGTGCAAAGCTGAGCCGATGAGGTGTTTCCGTTGTGGTAAGATCGGGCATGAGGCGTCCGGGTGTGAGCATAAGGAGGTGGTTTGTTTCAACTGTGGCGAAGGAGGACACATCAGTAGTCAGTGTCAGAAACCAAAGAAGGAGCGGGCTAGTGGAAAAGTGTTCGCATTGGCAGGGACAGAGACTTCCGAAGAAGATGGACTTATTAGAGGTACATGCTTCATTAATAATATTCCTCTATCTTCTATTGTTGATACTGGTGCTACTCATTGTTTTATTGCTGCTGATTGTGTTGAAAGATTGGGTCTTGCGTTGTCTTCTATGAATGGAGAGATGGTCGTCGACACTCCAGCTAAGGGGTCGGTGACTACTTCTCTAGTGTGCTCTCAATGTCCTTTGTCGATTTTCGACAGAGACTTTGTTGTTGATCTGATTTGTTTGCCGTTAAGTGGATTGGATGTGATCTTAGGTATGAACTGGTTAGAGCATAACCATGTGCATATTAACTGCCGTAGTAAGTCTGTAAGTTTTTCTACCCCTGAAGAGGAGGAAGCTGGTTTGTTGTCTGCCGGTCAGTTGCGGAAGTTGATGCGGGAGGAAGTCCAGTTATTCTCGCTGATGGCATCAATGTCTGTCGAGAACCGAACCGTAATTGAAGGGCTGCGGGTAGTATGTGAATTTCCTGAAGTTTTTCCTGATGAGATTCCAGGTGTGCCGCCAGAGAGAGAAGTGGAATTCGCTATTGATCTTGTACCTGGTACCAGACCTGTTTCTATGGCACCGTACAGGATGTCTGCATCCGAATTGTCCGAATTGAAGAAGCAGCTTGAGGATTTGCTCGAAAAGAAGTTTGTGAGACCAAGTGTGTCGCCGTGGGGAGCTCCTGTGTTGCTAGTAAAGAAGAAAGATGGAAGTATGAGGCTCTGTGTTGATTATAGGCAGTTGAATAAGGTAACGGTTAAGAACAAGTATCCACTTCCAAGGATAGATGATTTGATAGATCAGCTGGTGGGTGCTCAAGTGTTTAGTAAGATTGATTTGCGGTCGGGCTATCATCAGATTAAAGTGAAAGATGAGGACATTCAGAAGACGGCTTTTAGGACGCGTTATGGGCATTATGAGTATTCGGTAATGCCTTTTGGTGTTACTAACGCGCCGGGGGTATTTATGGAATACATGAACCGTATCTTCCATACTTACTTGGATCAGTTTGTGGTGGTATTCATCGATGATATTCTGGTCTACTCTAAGTCGGAAGAAGAGCATGCAGAGCATTTGAGATTAGTGTTGGAGGTCCTGAAAGAGAAGAAGTTGTATGCAAAGTTGTCTAAATGTGAATTCTGGTTGAAGGAAGTAAGTTTCCTTGGTCACGTCATTTCAGGTAGTGGCATTGCGGTAGATCCGTCTAAAGTAGATGCTGTGTTGTAGTGGGAAGCCCCGAAGTCGGCTGCCGAGATTAGGAGCTTTTTGGGGTTGGCTGGTTATTATAGAAGGTTCATTGAAGGATTTTCTAAGTTAGCACTCCCGCTAACTCAGCTGACGTGCAAAGGTAAAGCTTTTGTGTGGGACGCTCGTTGTGAAGAGAGTTTCGCCGAATTGAAGAAGCCCAATCCGGGAGAATCTTTTGTGGTGTATTGTGATGCTTCCAAGATGGGTTTAGGAGGTGTGCTTATGCAGAATGGGAAGGTAGTTGCTTATGCGTCGAGGCAGTTAAGGACTCATGAAAAGAATTATCCTACGCATGACTTAGAGCTTGCTGCAGTTGTGTTTGTGCTGAAAATTTGGAGGCATTATCTTTATGGTTCTAGATTTGAAGTATTTAGTGACCATAAGAGTTTGAAGTATTTATTTGATCAGAAGGAATTGAATATGAGGCAACGACAGTGGTTAGAGTTATTGAAGGATTATGATTTCGGGTTAAATTATCATCCAGGAAGAGCTAATGTCGTGGCTGATGCGTTAAGTCGAAAGACCTTACACACGTCAGCAATGATGGTTAAGGAGTTGGAATTAATTGAGCAGTTCAGAGATATGAGTTTGGTCTGTGAAGTGACACCGCAGAGTGTCAGGTTGGGAATGTTGTAGATTAATAATGACTTTTTGGACAGTGTCAGAGAAGCTCAGAAGTTGGATGTTAAGCTGGTGGATTCGATGGTTGGAATCGATCAGTCTGAGAATAATGATTTCAAGCTGGATGCGCAACGTGTGTTGAGGTTCCGTAATAGAATTTGTATTCCTGATGACGCGGAGATGAAGAAAGCAATTCTTGAGGAGAGTCATAGGAGTAAGTTGAGTATTCATCCGGGAGCTACTAAGATGTATCAGGACTTGAAGAAGTTGTTTTGGTGGCAAGAGATGAAGCGTGATGTAGCGAAGTTTGTGTATGCATGTTTAACTTGTCAGAAGTCGAAAGTTGAACATCAGAAGCCTGCAGGGTTGATGCAACCGTTAGAGGTTCCAGAATGGAAATGGGATAGTATTTCAATGGACTTTGTGACGGGATTACCAAATACCGCGAGGGGTCATGATGCTATTTGGGTGATTGTTGATAGGCTAACGTAGTCGGCTCATTTTGTTCCTATTAACATCACATATCCAGTGCCGAAGTTGGCAGAGATTTATATTCGAGAGATTGTGAAGCTGCATGGTGTTCCGCTATGTGTCGTTTCGGATAGGGATCCGAGGTTCACGTCTGATTTTTGGAAGAGTTTGCAAGCGGAGTTGGGTTCTAAGTTGAGGTTGAGTTCGGCGTATCACCCTCAGACGGATGGTCAGTCAGAGAGGACCATTCAGTCGTTGGAGGATTTGTTGAGAGCTCGTGTTCTGGAGCAAGAGGTTCGTGGGATGCATACCTTTCGTTGATAGAGTTCACTTATAATAACAGTTACCATTCTAGTATTGGGATGGCACCTTTTGAAGCGTTGTATGGTCAGAGATGTAGGACTCCTCTATGTTGGTATGAATCTGGGGAAAGTGTAGTACTTGGACCGGAAATTGTTCGAGAGACTACTGAGAAGGTGAGATTGATTCGGGAGAAGATGAAAGCCTCGCAAAGTAGACAGAAGAGTTACCAAGATAAGCAAAGGATGGATTTAGAATTTCAAGCAGGTGAGCATGTGTTTTTGAGAGTCACTCCAGTGACCGGTGTTGGACGCGCTTTGAAGTCTAAGAAGCTCACGCCTCGTTTTATCGGTCCGTATCATATTTCGAAAAGAGTTGGAAATGTTGCTTATAGGGTGGCCTTGCCGCCTAATCTTTCGAACTTGCACGATTTGTGTCATGTGTCGCAACTTCGGAAGTATGTTTCAGATCCATCTCATGTAATTCATATGGATGATGTGCAAGTACGGGATAATTTCACTGTGGAGACGATGCCTGTGCGTATTGAAGATCATGAAGTGAAGACTCTTAGAGGCAAGGAGATCGCTTTGGTGAAAGTAGTCTGGCTGGGAGCTGCCGGAGAAAGCATGACGTGGGAGCTGGAAAGCAGGATGCGGGAGTCGTATCCAGAGTTGTTTGAATCAGGTAAATTTTCGAGGACAAAAATATTCTAAGTGGGGGAGAGTTGTAACGCCCTAAAATTTAATTAATTATTTAATTGAATTGTTTGGGAATTTAATTGGTAGAAAAATAATAAAATAATAATAATGCTAGTATATGTGGACCTATTGTTGGGGTTGGGATTATTAAAATGAGAAGTATTAGTGAGGCCCATGATTAAGTCGCATAAGCTAAGAAAAGCCCATAGGACTAAATGAGCATATAAGGGATTAGGTTAGGGTTTTGCTCATTTAGAAGGATAAAAAAAATAGAATTGGAGAGAAGAGGCGCGGCGAAGAGGAAAGAGAGCTAGGGCAAGGCTTCGAGTTCTCCAAAGGTTAAGGTAAGGGTGGGGTTCTATCTCTATAATTGGGTGTATGAAGGGCTCTATGTAGAAAGGTTAATGGAACCCTAGGTGTGATTAAGTTAGAAGACCCTAGTTGTAGGTATGGAATTTTTATATCTTGATTGAACATGATTGATGATGATTGAACATGATTGATGATGATTGAACGTGCTTGATGATGTTTTGGAATCGAAATTCTGGTCATGGGCGTCATGGGCGCCGTTTTTGATGTTGCTGTCTGGGCGCCATGGGCGCCGTTCTGTGCGAGTGTTGTGGTCTGGGCGCCATGGGCGCCGTTCCTGAAAATGTTGCTAGGCGCCAAGGGCGCCACCCTGTTGTGTTGTGTTGCGGTCTTGCAGGTACCTGGCGCATAGGGCGCCAAGGGCGCCTAATCCTGGCTGCCCGTTGTTGCTGTTCCTGGGTGCCATGGGCGCCCGTTGTTGCTGTTCCTGGGTGCCATAGGGCGCCAAGGGCGCCTAATCTTGGCTGCCCGATTTTGAGGTTGCTGCGTTTTCCTGGCGCAAGGGCGCCAAGTATTGGCTGCCCGATTGCAATGTTGCTGTGTCTCCTGGCGCATGGGCGCCAAGATTTGGCTACCCGGTTGCTGTTGTTGCGTGCTGTGTCTGGTGCAGGGGCGCCATGGGCGCCTGATAACCATCCTTTATGATGGTTATTACTTGCCTTTTTAGCTTGAATTTTAGTAAGTTAATAAACTTGTTGTGTCAATTAGGATGTAATTATGTGTGCAGGGTAGAAATAATGGTGCAGGAGTGATTTGGTTTAATTTGGGCATTTTGATGCCCTTAGTGCATTTAATTGTATTTAGTGTCAGTGCTGCAGCAACAGGTGCGAGCGCATCAGTGGAATTGCGAAAGATGAGAGAGATAGCTCAAGGAGAATGCGGAAAACACGGAAGTTAAGGCAAGGACAGGTGTCAGAGCTGTATGGCACGGAAAGATATTTCCTATTGAGGAATTCCCATGATTGCCCTCGATCCTAGGACGCATTTCCTTAAAGGGCCCTCATTCTAGGGTCGCGTGCAAAGGGACACTATATAAGGACATTTCTCCTTCTTCATATGGATGCTCTGCCGTCACGGGGAAGTATAGAGATAGCTCCTCATAGCGTGTTTAGCTCACCATTGCTACCCACAAGCTTCATTGCTGAGACCATTGCGACAGCATCACTTGGAATTACATTTCTGTTGGAGGATTTTACTAGAAGAGCTGGATCAGATCTCCATTGCGACTACTGGAGCTCCTTCACTGTTTCATCTCAATAGTATCATTTCTTCCTTTGGAATTTGTAATATGACTTCTACTCTTTTGTTTAAGTTGTTTTCCATGTTTTGTAAGCTCAATATGAGCTAACTTCTCATAGTTGAGATGCTGGATCTGAAGTAACTAGATTTTTTTATGCTATTTATGAAGTATATTTAATGTTGTGCATTTTACCTTGTGCGTGATAATATTTCCATTTTAGAGTAGGATTGGCCGTCTATTCTAAATAGCATTTATAAATTCAGAGATGGTTTGTAAATTAATCTCACAAGGTAATATGGGTAGTGGGTATTAATGAGAGATCTTGATGTTCCATGCTTAACCCTAGAGATAGGAAGGTATAGCCCATAAGGTGATCACTGCCGATGCTCAAGCAGCCTAGGAGGTACTTCTTTAGGGTTTAGAGATAAACTCTTGCAAGGAAAACCTAGTGTAAAGTATTCGAGAGAATAACGTCTTATTGCCGCAGCACCTAATGCTGCAGGATTGAATATACCCTTAATAGCACATTAATGAAGTTACTGAAGTGAATGCATCTCAGCTTGTTCTCATCACTGAATCTTAATTACCATTTCCATTTATTTTTACTGTTTATGTTACCCAAAATTTGTGTGTCATTTACTTTATTCACTAATTTGTTAGCAAAGTTAAACTCTTGTATTTAACTAAATTCCTCGTGGGAACGATCTCATTTACCCTTTATTACTTGTTAAGACAGTGTATACTTGCACTAAATTTTCACACAACAAGTTTTTGGCGCCGTTGCCGGGGAATTTTAGTTAAATTAATTGTTTAATTAGTTGGCAACTTAGTGCCTTTTGTTACTAATTCTGTTTGTGTTGTTTCTGTTGCTCCAGCGTTAAGTGATGAATTGACCTGAATTATATATTGTTTTTCATGTATCCGATTATATAGTGCGATATCTCACCCCTTCTGTTTGAATGTTACCCCAATGTTGGTAACGCGCAGGTAATCCCGAATGAAGGCAGTTCACCTTCGTTTGATGGAGTCGGTGTCGTCGCTCTGATATGTAACACGCGGGGGGAATGAACACGCGTTTTAATACTGTTTCCCTTGTTATTTCGTTGTTGGAGCTTTAAGCTGTTATGTTGCTATTTTGATGTTTTCTGAACTGTCTTGAGTTGTTAAGACGCAATGAAATCCGCCAGAACAAGGGATTTCATAGCAGTTTGCTGGTGTCATTTTCTGCCACGAAATCCGCCAGAACTTGCGCTTTCATAGCAGTTCGGGCTTCGTACTTGATCCCAAACTTTGATAGTTCTACCGCCCACTTGATCATTCTACCCGCGAGATCGGGCCTGTGCAGGATTTGCCGGATGGGGTAATTAGTCCGCACGACCACCTGGTGAGCGACGAAGTATGGTCGAAAACGTCGAGCTGCGATGATGAGAGCTAGAGCGATTTTTTCGACCTTCTGATAGCGACTCTCCGGTCCGTGTAGGGCTTTGCTTGCAAAGTAAACTGGGCTCTGTCCGATTTTTAACTCCCGCACAAGAACGGTCCCTAAGGCTTCCTCTGAGATAGCTAGATATAAGTATAAAGTTTCACCTTTGCTTGGTCTAGTTAAGATCGGGGGTTCAGAGAGGACCCTTTTGAGCTGGTTTAAGGCCTCATTTTGCTCGGTGGTCCAGTTGAAATCCTCTTCCTCTTTTTTAAGTAGTTTAAACAGGGGAAGGGACTTGAACGCCGCATTTGATATGAAACGAGATAAGGCGGCGATCATGCCGTTAAGTTTCTGGACTTCCTTTTTGGTTGTCGGAGTTCGCATTTCTGTTACGGATCGACATTTGTCGGGATTTGCTTCGATTCCCCTTTCTGTTAAGTAGAAGCCTAAAAATTTCCCAGTTCGGACTCCAAAGGTACATTTTTCTGGATTCAGTCTCATATTATTTTGCCGGACTTCGGAGAAGATCTCTCTAAGGTCGTTGATGTGCTTGTCATCGGCTTCGCTTTTGGTGATCATGTCGTCGAGGTAGACTTCAACACTTTTGCCAATTTGATTTCGAAAGACTTTGTTCATCATCTTTTGGTACGTGGCTCCGGCGTTTTTCAAACCGAAAGGCATGACGCGGTAGGCGAAGTTACCTTGGTCGGTCATGAACGCAGTTTTTTCTTCGTCAGGAGGGAACATGGCAATCTGGTTATACCCAGAGTATGCATCCATGAATGATAACAAACAAAAACCTGAAGCGTTGTCTACGAGTCGGTCTATGTTGGGGACAGGGAAAGCGTCTTTTGGGCAGGCTTTATTAAGATCGGTGTAGTCGACGCACATGCGCCATTTTCCGTTGTTCTTTTTAACCAGCACCGGATTTGATAACCAGGTTGTGTATTTGACTTGAGAAATGAAGTTTGCCTTTAAGAGATCGTCTACGGCTTTTGCGGCGGCTGTAGCTTTCTCGCTACTCTGCGCTCGCTTTCTTTGGGCGACCCACTTGGCTCCTGGATTAACTGCGAGCTGGTGGCAAGCGACTTCAGAAGGAATTCCGTGCATGTCCTCTGCCGACCAGGCGAAGATGTCCGCATGGTCTTTGAGACATTGGGTTAAATCAGTTTTAACCTCTTCTGATAAATCGGCTCCGATCTTGATGGCTCTGGAGGGATTTTCGCCGAGTTGTACGTCGAAGAGCTCCCCATTAGGTTGGGGCCTTTTCATTTTTCGTTTGAGCTCTTTGGCCAGCCCGTCATCATCTTCATCATCCGTACTCTCAGGATCGTATCTTGCATCTAAGTCTGTTGCGTTCACCTTGGTAGGTCGAGCTTTACTCTTGGGAGTAGTGTTTTCGGAAAGGGGAACCCCTTCCTGTTCCAAAGCTTTTTGCTCGGTCTTGGTCCATAAGAAGAAGCATCTGGAAGCAGACTCCAGATCGGAGTTTAAAGTGATAACTTTATTGCAGAGAGAGTGGAATTTCATTTTTAAGTGTGTGGTGGACGTTACTGCTCCGAGCCTGCCTAAAGTCGGTGTTCCTATGATAACGTTGTAGATGGAATCGCAAGGTAGGATAAGGAACTTCGTTTTGATGGTTCTCACCATCCGGATAGGGCCGTTCCTCTGTATGGAGTGAGATCTTCTCTGTCGATCCCCATTCTGTCAAGGAGGTTGACAAAGATGATGTCTGATGAGCTCCCTTGGTCCACCAAGATTCTTCTCACTTCTTTGTTGGCGATGACTGCCGAGATTATGAGGGGTACGTGCTTGTTGGGTTTCCCATCCATAAGATCTTCATCACCAAAAGATAATGGAGATCGGGTTGTTGTGGTTGGTGTGGCTAAGGTTAAGGCCAAACTTAACAATTCTTTCCACTTTCGCTTCATTGTTTTCCCGGACTCCCCATGCTCGAAACCTCCTGCGATCATCATCATCGCTGAGTGGCCCTTCGATGTTCGAGTATCATAATTTTCATCGTCGGAATCGATCTTTGGCTTACCCCTTCTTCTTGAGTCGTCGTTCCTCTCGTCTTCAACCTCGCCGGTATTTGCCCTTGGTTTTTTCACATAACCGGACAATTTTCCTCACTTGATCATGTCTTCAATGTCATCTTTCAAAGCATTGCGGTGGTTCGTGTCATGACCATTACTTCTATGATACCTGCAGTATTTGCTGGATCGTTGTCCAGATCGGGGAGGTAGAGGTTTGGGGGTCTTAACGTCTCTGAACTCGACATTTCAACATTCCCCATATAATCGGGCGTTGGAGACGTTGAGTTCAATGTATACTTGGTGACGGTTCCGAGGTCGGGGATCCCTGTTACCTCGGTTTTCGTTTCCTTGGTTATCTCTTCCGTAGCGGGGTTTTGATGGTCTGGCCTGTGTTGACGGATTTCCGATCTTGGCACTTCCCTCTTCATTGATGAAACATTGGGATAATTGGAGGAAATCTTGCAAAGTATTAGGCTCCCAAGTGTTGACATGTTTTTTGAAAGGGCTTTCGGGGAGTAGGCCCTGCACCATGAAGAAAATGCGGAAAGTGTCGTCTAGTTCTCGAACTTGAAAAGCCTCGTTGTTGAATCTCTCTATGTGTTCTCTGAGAGGCTCGTCCTCCTTTTGGACCAGGGACATTAACACCGCTTTGTTCTTGGGTTTACTTTTGGAATGGGCAAAGTGAACTGAAAAGAGTTTTGCCAATTGGTCCCAAGAGGATATGGAGTTTGTCTTCAAAGCCGAAACCATTTCGATGCTACTTTGTCGAGAGTTAATGGGAAGATTCGACATTTCATCTCCATGGGGACGTTCCGGTATTGCATAGTGGTGTCGAGTTGATCGAGGTGCCTGTCTGGATCGCCCGTTCCATCATACGTTTTCAGACCTCTGGGCGGTTTTTTGAGGTACCTCGGTACTCGGTAGCTATCAATAGTCGCAGTGAATGGGCCCTTTCGCTCGGTTAACAACGCTTGGCTGACGCTGGTGATGGGGATCGGGATAAACGTGGTGTCGAGGTTGTGACTTTTCAGGGTTATCCCCTCGACTTCTGGAACGTCGTCTTGGAGATGAAGAGGCTAAAAATGAGCGAGGTTGGGGGAGTTATTCAGTTCTTTAAGACCATCGAATTGTTGAGCCGGAGGAGAACGGGAACCATTCCCTCATTGTCGGCGAGGAGGAGAACGATGATAGTCATCAAGATCGTCATATTGTCGAGCCGGAGGAGAACGGGAACCATTCCCTCGTTGTCGGCGAGGAGGAGAACGATGATAGTCATCAAGATCGTCATATTGTCGAGCCGGAGGAGAACGGGAACCATTCCCTCGTTGACGGCGAGGAGGGGAACGATGATAGTGTCTTCTCCTGGGTGGAGATCGATGTCTCCTTCGAAACTGGTTTCTCTTTTCAGGGGAGCCCGTTCCGGGTGATTCCTGGTCCGGAACGTCCCGCGCCCGGAGATTTGCTACCTCGTCCTCAAGGTCGGTGAAGCGGCGGTTTCTTTGTTGGTTTACGGCCTCCTGTCGAGCTAGCAGCTGGACGAGCTGTTTAACAGCATCGATCAGAGCTGGAAGCGATGGAGGGGGAGGTGGTAAACTATTACTGTATGAGTTCGTACGGGAACGAACGAGGTTCGGATTGGGGAATTGTGCCCGAGCTTGAGTGGAATCTGTGAGGTCTTGAACATAACCCTCGGGGGTTTGTTGTGTTTCGAACTCGGGTATAACCAGTCCTACCCCGGGCCCGACCACAAGACTGGCTGGTTTTGAACGGAGTTTGGGTGCCATTTGTGGATCAAGGTAATGGGAGAGGAAATTGAGTACAGATCCTCCCACTGTGGTCGCCAATGTTCTGTACCGTACTTCCGACCTTAATGAGTAGTCTGAAGTAGTTGGTAGATGTCGTCCTTGATCAGCGGTGTTCGATCTTGAGATGGCGATGTTCGATCTTGAGATGACGGTGTTGGACCTACAAGAATACTCCGACGCTCAAGTCAGTATTTGAGTGAATCAATGTTTAGTGTGTTTTTAGTTACCTCTTTTATGAGCATTGAAGGTGGTATTTATAGAGATTGTGTGATGTCTGTTATGACGATCTTGGGTCGTTAGATCTTGCAGAGGTATCTGAACCGTTGGTTGATTGGGCTAGATTTTCTGGATGTGGGCTGGTTGATCATTGGGCCTTGCAGGGGGTGTAAATATTGCTGAGGCTTTTTGCTTATTACCATAACAGTTTGTTTTTTTATAGACAATGTTAGTTGGTCAAAAAAAATTGTTAGATGGGTGGAAATCCAAAGTTCAAGCCTCGATCCTCCTTCTTATACTTTTTCGATATTAGTTAGCTTGCCGTATGTGTGAAGGAGATACTTTGCCTCATCGAGATTCTTTGCCCTGAAAACCGCGTCACATGACATGGTCACACATGTACACGATTCTGCATTCTCCAAAGTCTACTACTAACATTTTGAAGAGCTGATTTATCTTATCTGAGTTTACAGTTTCACAAATCTCAAACAAAAAATTGGTAATACAACTATTAAATTGGCAAACTGTATGAACAAAAATTACGAAATATTAAGGCATGTTTACTTCCCCTTCGTTTGTTTTGTTTTGTTTTGATTTCTCTTATTTTCATATAACTAAGAAATATAATGGATTACAAATCTATCATTTGTAGAAAATTTGAAAATGGTAAAATATTGTTTTATTGTCTCCAAAAAACATTTCTCTTTCCAGTCCTTCATCTTCTCTCTATTACAATTGGTCACTACAAGAATTTTTCATCTTCTTGTTACCAATTTAAAATGAATTCAACTTTTAAAAAATAAAAATAACAATTATTTTTAGAAAGTAAACCAACACTTTCATAATTTTCAAACTCTGTTAAATTTATAGTACTGTAGCTGATTTGCCATGTGCGTAACACGTGCTAGTCCGACGTTTGTGTATTATTATTGCTCTTTTGTAGACTTTGGCACTGTGTGACACATTAAAGGCACCGTCATGTTAGTATTTAATTATTTATGAGCATTAAAAGATATCAAAAACTGAGGCATTCCTTGTAAGTTGTAGTAACTACTCTACTCACTCTGCTCACCACTTGTCTCAACTCTCAACCCGATCTCTATTCTCCTGTACGACTAGACTAGTAACTATTGAATACATAGTAATTTTCATAGCTTTGAATAATCGATGCCTATGCGGCACACGCTACTTAGTTAGTTAGTTAGTTAGCTCTTCACTTGTATATATACCTCACCTCTGTTAATATACAATTCAATTCACTTTCTTGTAGAATTTACTCTCTCTTCGACAACTCCCTTTCGACAAGTCTTTTCTCTCTTCGACAAGCTCTCTCTCTTTCGACAAACTTAGTTTTCCTTCTCTGCAACTCATCTTTCTGTATCAAGATCCAACCGTAAGTGCATCAATTGGGACCCTAAGTCACGGGGTGTACAAAAAATTCATAATCGAAAATATTGATTTATAGGATTGTTTATTTTTTTTTTAAATTTCCTCACTTGATTTACTAAATTTAAGAAATTAAGTTATCTAACACCAAATTTATTTAAGAGTAAATTACCAATTTAATCTCTAAGTTTACACACCCTCTTCTATTTAGTTTTTAAAATATATAAAAATAAGTAGTCCGTAAAAATATGTAATATCCATAAATTTTCCTCACTTGATTTACTAAATTTTTTTTAAATTTCCTCACTTGATTTACTAAATTTAAGAAATTAAGTTATCTAACACCAAATTTATTTAAGAGTAAATTACCAATTTAATCTCTAAGTTTACACACCCTCTTCTATTTAGTTTTTAAAATATATAAAAATAAGTAGTCCGTAAAAATATGTAATATCCATAAAATTACTTTCTAAAGTTTTATAAATAGTCTCTTATAGAGACTAATAAAACAAATTTATTAAAAACTAGGAGCAAATTTATGAATATTAGTGGACGTTTAGAATTCCAAAGGGTTCAAAAAAAAATTACTATAAAAAGGTAAGTTTGATTTTTTTTCCCGGGAGTTCAAGTGAACCCCTCCTGATTGAGTAGGCCCGCCACTACATATAAATATTTATTGGCGTATTTAGAAAAATAATATTCCGTGATTCTGCTGCAAAATATTACCAGACATATTACAATTTTGTTTTTCTAAGTTAGCTTTCTCTAAAGTTTAACTTTCATTACTCTTTTTGTAAATCTCATTTAAAGTTTAACTTAAGTTAGCTTTCTTTGTAGTGACCACTTACCAAAACAACATCAGAGCCAGATTGTCAAAAAATATCACTTTTTTTATATAAAAAAATGTTATGAATATTATGACATTATGGATGTCCACTACCCTTTCTTCCATATTCCCACTACCCACTTTACTAATTAAGGTATTAGTGGTTTTTTATGATTGACTATTCACTTGTCAATCTACACCCTATAAATAGGACTCACTCTTATGTGTAGTGACACTTTTGAAGAGTATAATACAAGAGCTCTCTTCTTCTCTCATTCTCTTCTCTCTTCTTCATCTCTATATGATTTCTCATATTTGTTCTTACTCAAGTTTTGGTTATTTTTATAACACGTTATCAGCACGAAGTTCTACCATATGATTGATGGCATAATCATCTTCAGGTTCTATTGCAAGAATAATTTTTCTTCTTTTGATGGCATAATCATCTTCAGGTTCTATTACAAGAATAATTTTTTTCTTCATCTTTAGGTTCTCACTATCAATATTTATATGTGATCTTGTTTATGTTTTATCTCATTTTATGTTTTATCTTATTTTTATTATTATTTAGATAAGCAAAGATTTATTCAACCGAAGTACAAGGCGTACTCGGGAGAAAAACGGGGGCCTCAATAAAACCTCCAAGAGCCAAAACCCATTGGGAAAAAGACTCAAAAAGGAAAAAGAGTACCCCCAAAGTTACATACATATGTTTACAATTGATACATAATCAACTCCAGCAAAAAAGAAAAAAAAACAATACAAGTCATTTGTACCACATCCAGCAAGAGCAACATGCTCCTGCTACTGCTTCCACACTCCCACGCCCAAACATTAGTACTTCACCTCCCTTTCCTTAAGCCTCATTCCCAGTCATTCGTTATGCAGCAGCTCAGCAAACCAGAAAAATACGCAGCAACTCATTTCAGCCACTCCCTTATGCAGCAACCCGGAGTTTCTCAAATAGCTTGACCATCATCCCACTGCTAACAGCCTCCTCCTTATTTGTCATGTAAAATATTCTGCATCTACATCCGCCTTCCCGATATTACAAAGAAGAGAAGCACCCCATCGGACAATTTAACCAATCCGACCACGTCACTCCGCTATTCCTTCCCTTCCTCGCTCTAAACCACCCCCACGACATGAACTTGACAGCAAACACGATTATCCAATTATCCTTTTGATATAGTTCCTGAAGAACAATGAATCCATTATCCAACCATCCCTGAAGGATTTCACAAATAATTGCTTCTATGTATCATTGTTTATGATATAGTTCCCGAAGAACTTAAAAATTTTAATATCCAAGCATCCCTGAAGGATTGTGGTATAGTTCCTGAAGAACTAATGATTTGAAAATCCAGTATCTTTGTAAGATTGCACAAATAATAATTTTATTTATCATTGTCTGTGAAGCTTTGTGATAGTTCTTGAAGAACTCAAAGAAAATATTCAAGTATCCCCGTAGGATTGCTCAAAGCATGATTTTTTTTCTTCATCAATGTTTAAATTTCGTGGTATAGTTCTTGAAGAACAATTGATTACAAAGTATATTTTTCTTTGATCATTCAAAAATGAAAGATTTGTGATCGTGTTGTCTTCATGAAGAACTCGATTTTTACACAATGATTGTAATCTATAAGATCTATTTGATCTTAGTATGTTTTGAAGCAAAATAAATCAAGAAAATGACATATAATTTATGTCTCAAATATTCTCATAAGTTAGCAAAATGAGAAAATATTTCCAAAAATATTATGAATCAAGATTATGTGATATGGTGATTGAAAATAATACTCACAAACCACTCAATGAATTAAAGTGAATGATTCACATTATAATTATGGTACAACAAAGTTTGTAGTGGTGACCATTGATGTGGCAAATGTGATCATTATCCTATTTAAATGTCATTAGCATGTGATTTGTGATTATGACCTTTGTTATTTCTAATATTGGTGTAGTAACTCATGGATTATGGAAAAATGTAACTTTTCTTCTTTCTTATGCTTAGAATGCCAAATAAAAATATTGATTAAAAAAGTGGAATAAGAACAATTGAATGTATGACTAGATTCTAAAGAACTAGACACTCTTATGTTCTTATTTTCCATCCTAACTTTTTATTATCTTGTGGTAATTTCATATATTACCATAATATATAGCGAAATGACATGGATCAAACCTATTAGAATTGTGTGTCTAGATGTCTTTATGTTTAAATAGTATTTTTTATATTAAACTAGTATGTGTGGTTTATACAGTTTTGTTTAATGAAGAAAATTGCATGTCTCCAATTTTTTATATATCGATGGTAATCTTTGTTATACACATTCTTAATAGTTTTATATTTTGTTATTTGAATAGTGAAAATTTAATACATTATTTTTGTTTAAATAGATATGAGCACGACCAAAATTATGCTATAGTAAATAAAACGTAAAGTTTAGTAGTCGATATAATTTTATTATTTAATATAGTTTTACTGTTTAGTAGTCGATATAGTTCTAAAAATATTCTTCAATATAATTGAAGTTTTATCTGGCATTTTATCTCGATGCCTTTTAACTATAATGTCATTGGTTAGATAGCTTAAAATAGAGTTAAGTTTGAAAGCTATTCTATGTTTTTAGAATATAACTAAGATTATATATGTGTATTTTATATTAAATTGCAAACATTATCTAGTTATGGCCAGAAGTCATATAGTAGCATGTGTACTTGTTATCAACTACCAATCAGAAGTTAGCAAAATCTAATTGAAGGCTCCAGAAGAGCTAGTGTATTGCTAATTACCTAGAGAACAATTTTTTTACACATTGTATCATATTATATCTCTAAAGTCTCATAAAATTTTATTAAGTTTAAAGATATTCGTCCAAATTGACATCATTTTGAAACAAAAAATGAAGAAATGAAGAAACGAATGAGATGTTGAATATCTTTATATAACGTGACATACTTTGGATAAAATAAGTGTATTGGAAAAGTTGATTATTTTTTCCTTTGATTTGTACTACACTTATATATGTGCAATTGAAGCACATGTTGTAAACCAGAAGTTTACATATCATAATAATTTTGTTGTTGGCAAGATCGGTTGGTCCATCTCGAGTATATTATGATGCGAAAAATGGTTAAAATTTCTATGCGAACTTGTATTGAAGAGCCAGTAATTTCTTCAGTCTACTAATTTTTGTGTTCACTAGTTCCCAAAAGAAATTGGCAATTTGAGAGAATAAGTCTCTCGTATTTCTAGAACTTATATAAGGTGATAATTGTAAACGAGTACACTAATCACGTGGACCATTTAGATATTTGTGATTTTAATTGACGCATCAACTAAATGGCCACATATATATTATATATTTGCCGTCAATTCACAACCAGAAGTTTGTGAGACCGTTTGCTCAACTAATTTGAGTAAGAAGTTATTATGTGAATTACCCTGAAAGCATATGAAAAGTATTGTATGTCGATTAGAATTGATATTGGACATCACGTAGCATACGTTCATTCATAAAATGGTCTTAAAGAACCATTCTTTAGACGTCTAGAGTTAATGATATGATCAATACTTATGAGATAAGAACTTCCAATTTCTACTTGGGAACATGTAATTTTGCATGTTGTAACTTTGATTCGCATCAAGCCAACAAATTATCACAACTCTTCCCTTTTGCATTTGGTTTTTGGTCACGAACCTAATATTTCCCATCTTAGGTTTTTTTGGATGTGCAGTGTATGATCCAATTTCTCCATCCACAATGCACTATGATAGGTCCTCAAAGAATTTTGGGAATATATATTGGATATAAATCTCCATGTATAATAAAGTAATTTGAGCCAACAATTGGAGATTTGTTTATAGTCTAGTTTGATGATTATCATTTGAAGAATTAAATTTCTCAGCATTAGGGGGAGAGAATAAGCGGTTGAAAAAAAAATAAAAAATCAGTAGGAATTAATTATCATTGCCTCAACTTAATCCTCAAACTAAACAATGTGAACTAGAAGTTCAAAAGATAATTCATTTGCAAAGCTTAGAAAATCATCTACCAAATGCATTCACTGATCCAAATGTGTGACCAAATCATACATATCAGCTGCTAATGCTCCAATAAAATGGATGTCCCTGTTGGACAATTAAAAATTGCAAATGAGTCTCAATCGCACCTGAAGCGTGGTAGACCAATCGATTCCAAAGATAAAAATCCTCAAACAAGAAAATGAGCTAAAACGAAAGATGGTCCAAGCGAGGATATAGAAACTCTAAAAGAGTCTTCAGACATAATTAACATTTCAATTTCAGAAGAACTAATCAGGTACCTGAAAAATTCTGAAATTAAAGAGATTTCAATGAATTATGTCAAGAATGAAATACAATGGAACCGAAATGAAGTCAACGTTGACGATGTTTTTACATATAAGATAGCACTAAATGTGATAAATGATAGCGAGGATTAGGGATGGCAAAATGGGCCGGCCCGCCCCGCCACGTCGTGAGCCCGCGAAAAAATAGGTGGGGCGGGCCGGCCCGCCAAAAGTATTGGATTGAGAACTTGAGCCCGCCCCGCCCCTTGGCGGGTTGTTGGGCAGACTAACAAATAAAAAATGTATTTTGAAGCATACTTTTGGGCTTAAAATAAGCGGGTTAGCCCGCCCAAACCCGCCAAAACATTAAAAAATAGATAAAAACAAGGAAAAATTAAAAAAATAAAGTTGGCGGGCCTGCCCGCCCCGCTTGTGGCCCGCCGAATTGGCGGGTCACAACGGGTTGGCGGGGTGAAATCACCAACCCAACCCGCCATTTTTTGGCGGGCTAGCGGGTCGGCTTGGCGGGCTAAGCCCGTTTTGCCATCCCTAGCGAGGATCATGAACCAAAGTCTACTAAAGATTGTAGGCAAATTGAGAACTGGCCAAAATTGAAAAATGAAATTGAAGCAAAATTAAGCTCATTTTACAAAAGTTTTTGGACATATGGGTTTATCACATTTATCACATTTAGCGCTATCTTATATGTAAAAACATCCTCGCTATTTTTTTTGAAACCAGACGTATACATATGGGTTTTTTTTGTACAAAAACAGAATGAGGATGGTGAAATTGTGAGATTCAAAGCTCGACATGTTGTTCAAGGGTGGATGCAAGTACTTTTCAATACTTAATTAGCCTTGTAGCACATGAATATCTCAATTTTCACAAGATGAATGTTGCTACGACTTATTTGTATGACCCATTTGATTGTCATAATTAAGGATTAATATTCGAATACACACTTTTCGGATTCTCGAGATGATTACTCAAATTGAATCAATCCCTCCATGAGATAATCTAATTTGAACACATATGGTATAATCGCCTAAATTTATATTTTAAAGGAGGGATACAAAAATGACAGCACCCTTCCATATAGTTTTATGAAAATATTTGGAAAAGAATTTGTTATAACTGATGTCTATGTTGATGACATAAATATTATCGAAACTCTTGAATAGCTTCCAAAAACTATAAACTGTTCAAAGAAAGAGCTCTAGATGAATGACCTCAAATTATATTTGATGGATTTTGAGGTTGAATCTGTAGGTGACCTCTATATGGAAAATCCCAGAAGGATTCATGATAAAAAGAAATATTTTCAAATAAATTCTTTTGAAAAACAAATTCTCATATTGATTTGCAGAAATTATATAGATACTGAGTACACGAGTTGTGTGGTAAGAATATATGAAATATCTCAGTCCCGAAGACTATGAAAGCATGCATGCATATTACATTTTATATCCCTTGATATGATAATATTATGTGATAATTAGTAGTAATATTGATCATTACAAACCAATATGCATTAGAACAAAGTGGGATGCATATTTCATTTTTGACTATCCTAATGAATAAATTATTTTATATATGTTGCCCAAATTAACCATGCAGATACAAAGTATTTTTCTGATCTAGATCAAATTAGATCGCAAGTCAGCTATTATCTACATGTGGGGACATTGAAGTATATTTTGATCAACAAGACAATCTTGGTTCTTGCTTCTTCATTTAATGCTCAAATGTCAACAATTCAAGGAAGATGTTCTGAAGATAATATTGACCGCAAAGCTCGATTAAAAGATGTTATATCACAAATGACAGAGCAAAGTAGATTGCTCCATATACACTCAAAGAAAATCCAGATGTTGGAATTCATATTCTTAAGTGACGCTTCAAATAGGGGGAGAAAAACTGCACTCTTTTTCCCTTCGTTATGGTTTTGTCCCATTGGGTTTTCCTGGCAAGGTTTTTAACGAGGCAGTTCCCATAGAAAGGATGTTGTACTCTTTTTCTTTCACTAGATTTTTTTTCCCATTGAGTTTTTTTCTAGTAAAGGTTTTAATGAGGCATATCCTCGATGGACATCCAAGGGGAGTGTTATGAATATTATGATATTATGGATGTCCACTACCCTTTCTTCCATATTCCCACTACCCACTTTACTAATTATAGTATTGGTGGCTTTTTATGATTGACGATTCACTTGTCAGTCCTATAAATAGGACTCACTCTTATGTGTAGTGACACTTTTGAAGAGTATAATACAAGAGCTCTCTTCTTCTCTCATTCTATTATCTCTTCATCTCTATATGATTTCCCATATTTGTTCTCACTCAGGTTTTGGTTATTTTCATAACAAAAAATTATTTTTAGAATTTTTTTTCATCCAATTGTTGCATCTTATTAGATAATAAGCTAGGTCTTAATCAAGTCTGTTATTAACCTATAACTATTTCAGTTATAGTTGGTAGGAAGCAGTTAATAACTACTTCTGTTAGCTTCAGTCAGTTAAAGATTAGTTGGAGTTTGTTACTCCAAGTCTCTATGTAATGGATCCCTATATAATCCTTTGTATCTAGCTTATTTCATCAATGAAGAAATATTTCAATTCAATCAAATTCTCAGAATATTATGAATGCAATAAATCTATCATGGTATCAGACTAGCCTGGATACCCAGAAAAACCCACCGTCATCACACCACCACCGTGGCTGTTGATTCTGATTTTCACCTTCGCCGGTGTAAAATCATTCTTTTCTTTTCCCTTTCCTCTCGCATTCAATTGCGATTCAGCCTTTGTTCTTCCATTTTTTTTTCATCAACGAACTTTAGGTCAATTTGTCTTTCAGAAATTTAGGGTTTTTCCATTTGTTTCAAGAAATTTTGGGGCTTTTTTCCTGGGACGCTTTCTTTCGCTTCCAATTGCTTCTATTCACTGTCGCAATCCTATCTGGTTTCCATTTCAATTGTTTTTTCCTCTTCATTCACTTTCTGGTTGCGTTCCTCTGAAATCAGAAATTCTGTTTTCCTCGCTGCGTAATTCATCAATGGCGTCTATACCTCATACAGGACTTTCTTCCCTTAAACCATTCAAGCCCTTTCAATACCAGGTCATTGAGAAACTAACTGGTGAAAATTTGCCTCTTTGGCTGCAACAAATTGAACCTGTGCTTCGTGCACATAAGCTGCATCCTTTCTGTGTATCCCCACAGGTGCCTCCACGGTATTTGACTGAGCAAGATCGTCTCTTGGATATGGAAAACCCAGCCTACACTGAGTGGGAACTCCAAGACCAATTAATGCTGGTCTGGCTACAATCATCACTATCTCCTTCTGTTCTTGCTAAGGTGATTGGGTGTCGTTATTCTTTTCAACTTTGAGAGAATATTCACAGCCACTCCCAAGCCAAGACAAAAGCCCAAGAAAGACAGCTGAGAGCTGATCATTCTAGTGTCAAGAAAGGGTCAAAGACCATCGCTGAATTCTTTGCCAGGATAAAGTCTATCACAGATGCTCTTCTCTCCATTGGAGAGACGGTTTCACAGCAAGAACAGTATGATGCTGTTCTTAGAGGTCTCCCTAATGAATTTGAGTCCATCGTCACTTTTCTTTCCACCAAGGCTGAGTGGTTTGAGTTTGATGAGTTAGAAGCACTGTTATTGGCACATGAGAACCGTATTTCTCACTTACATGAATCCACTAATGTTGTTGCCACCTTAAATCTCACCCAAGCTGTTGTTGATTCTACTTCTCAAAGCAATTCTGTTAAAGCAGAATCTACACCTACTGCACAGGCACAATTCACTGCTTCATGTGGTAACAGCAGAGGCATAGGTGGAAGATCCAATCGTGATGGAAGATTTGGAAGAGGTGGTCGTGGTGGTATCCAATGTCAATTATGTTCAAGATTTGGTCATGATGCTTCAATGTGCTACCATAGGTACACACCTCCACAAGCACCTACATCTTTTGCTCCTATGACACCCGTGTATGGCAATCCTTACCAATATATTCGTCCTGGTTATGCACCTACACCAACTGCCACTCAGGTGCCTGCTGCTGCTCCAATGGTTCAAACCCCTTCACTGTGGCCATCACAGCCTGTTATTGCTGCTCCAATGGTTCAAACTCCTGCACAAGCCTTTGCCATGACCATTGTTCCTTCATTTGCCACAAGCAATCAAGTTGATGACACTGCTGCATCCCATCATATGAGTGGTATTGCTCCTGACCCTGCCACTGCCACTGCTCTATCAGGCCAAGATCATGTGTTTCTAGGGAACGGACAAGGTTTGCCAATACATTCAATTAGCTCTGAGTCAATTCCTTCTCCATATAATCCTCATCATATGCTTCATTTCAAAAACATTCTTTATGTGCCTCAATTAAACAAAGATCTTCTAAGCATTAAACGTTTTGTCACTGATAACAATGCTTACTTTCAATTTCATCCTAACCATTGTGTTGCTAAATCTCAGGGTGATAACTCTACTCTCCTACGTGGACAAGGCAAAGAAGATGGTCTCTATCACATTCCAAGAGTACATTCTGCAGGATCTCAGTTTAATTCTGTTTCTCCTAGTCCTATGTTGAATTTTTCTGCCTTTTCACACAATGTAAACACATCACACAGTGGTGCCCTTTGGCACAATAGGCTAGGGCATCCTAATGTTCAAACTCTCAATAGTGTTCTCCAAAGTTGTAATAAACCTACTGTTTCTGTTAATAAAATGGATTTTTGTGTAGCTTGTTGTATGGGGAAAGTTCACAAATTGCCTTCACAATTATCTTCCACGATTTATTTTCATCCTCTGGAACTAGTATTTAGTGATCTATGGGGGCCAGCTCCTATAGAGTCCTCCATGGGTTACAAATACTATCTTTCATGTGTAGATGCTTATTTTAAACTAAATCTGAGGCACTTGCTCATTTTAAACTGTTCCAAACTCTTGTTGAAAAACAATTTAATTTCAAAATTAAATCTGTCCAAACAGACTGGGGAGGGGAATTTCGTCCTTTGAGTCACTATCTCACCTCTCTTGGCATTGTTAATCGCCTCATTTGTCCTCACATACACCACCAAAATGGTGTTATTGAGAGAAAACATAGGCACATTGTTGATATGGGCTTATCCCTCCTCTCACAAGCTTCCTTGCCTATTCACTATTGGGACCATGCCTTTCACACTGCTGTGTATCTCATCAATAGGTTACCCTCTCCATATCAATAAAACACTGTACCTTACACTAATCTTTACGGAAAAGTCCCTGATTATGATTTTCTATAGGTTTTTGGATGTTCTTGTTTCCCTCTCTGAAGACCATATCACTCACAGAAATTTCAGTTTAGGTCTGCCGAATGTATCTTCTTGGGATATTCTTCTAGCCACAAGGGCTATAAATGTCTTGATTCCACAGGGAGGTTGTTTATCTCCAAAGATGTCCTTTTTAATGAAATCAACTTTCCTTATCCTAGACTTTTCCCTACTACACCTACACCTACAATTCCTACACACTACCCCTTCCACCATTACATGTTCCTCTACATACACATGCTCCAACTTCACCATACCATCCTCATTCCCCTCACTCAAATACTACACCTCCTTTTAACTCACCTTCACCATCTGTACCACCTACACCTTTGCCTTCTAGTGCCTCTACAACTATTGACCCAAACTCCACTACTTCACATTCTCCTACACCATCTACTCTTACCATACCTACTCTACCCCATGCCCCTCCAGTTCCACCTCTTAACCCTCTCAACACCCATCATATGATGACTCGGTCTAAACATGGTATTGTGAAACCTAGAGTTCACCCTACTCTTCTATTAACTACTGCTGAACCTTATACTGTGTCTCAAGCATTGTCTTCTTCTCATTGGAAAGAAGCCATGCAGCTTGAGTATGATGCTTTAATAAATAATGGTACGTGGTCTCTTGTGCATCTACCTCCTGGTAGAAAAGCTATTGGTAACAAATGGGTTTTTCGCATCAAAGAGAACCCGGATGGTTCAATTAATAGGTATAAAGCTAGGTTGGTAGCTAAAGGATTCAATCAAAGGGAAGGCTGTGACTATTCAGAAACTTTTGCCCCTGTGATCAAACCTATAACAGTGAGAATCATCCTCACATTGGCTCTCACACACAAATGGTCCATAAAGCAAATTGACATCAACAATGCTTTCTTAAATGGCCTCCTTGAGGAAGAAGTTTTTATGAAGCAACCAAGTGGTTTTGAACACCAAGACAAGTCCTTCGTTTGCAAGCTCCACAAGGCTCTCTATGGCCTTAAACAAGCCCCTAGAGCTTGGTATGATCGTCTTACTAAAACTCTCATTGGTTTTGGATTTATAGCAAGCAAATGTGATCCCTCACTCCTAGTTTATTCCAACAAGACCTGTTGCATCTATATTCTCATCTATGTTGATGATATTATCATCACTGACAGCTCTCGAGTTGTCCAATCTGTTATTGATCAGCTCACTAAGGTATTTGCCCTAAAACAGTTTGAGGCTCTTGATTATTTTCTGGGTATTGAAGTTAAATCTCTGTGCAATGGCTCTCTCCTCCTCACTCAATCAAAATATGTTAGAGAATTGCTAGAGAGGGCAGGCATGGACACTGCTAAGGGTATCTCCACACCTCTACCAACTAAGCTAAAACTCTCAAGTCTCAACATATGGTTCTGATTACTTTGCTGATCATTCTCTCTATCATTCCATTGTTGGAGCCCTTCAATATGCTACCATCACTAGGCCTGAAATTGGTTATACTGTTAACAAAGCATGCCAATTTCTGCCCCAACCTCTAGAATCCCATTGGACAGCAGTAAAATAAATCCTTAGATACCTTAAGGTCACATTAGACTTTGGTCATGTCCTAAAACCAGCATCTACTGCCCAACCATTGTCTTTACAAGCTTACTGTGATGCTGACTGGGCAAGTGATGTTGATGATAGAAGATCAACATCAGGTGCTTGCATCTTTTTGGGCCCTAATCTAATCAGCTGGTGGTCAAAGAAACATACATTGGTTGCAAAATCAACTGCTGAAGCCGAATACAGAAGCTTGGCTCTAGCTACTTCCGAAATCCTTTGGGTTCAATCTCTTCTTCATGAGCTCAGAATCAGCCATTCCACTCCTGTAATCTACTGTGATAACCAGAGTACTGTTGCATTAAGCCACAATCCTGTACTCCACTCAAGAACCAAGCACATGGAGTTGGATTTTTTTTGTTCGTGAAAAGGTTCTCAGCAAAGCTCTGACAGTCTGCCATGTACCAGTTGAGGAACAAATTGCTGATATTCTAACAAAACCCTTGGCTAAGGGTCCATTCTGTTACCTTCGTGACAAACTTAATGTTTCAAGCCTTACAATGCTCTCCACATAAGTTTGTGGGGGAGTATTAGATAATAAGCTAGGTCTTAATCAAGTCTGTTATTAACCTATAACTGTTTCTGTTATAGTTGTTAGGAAGCAGTTAATAACTACTTCAGTTAGCTTCAGTCAATTAAAGATTAGTTGGAGTTTGTTACTCCAAGTCTCTATGTAATGGATCCCTATATAATCATTTATTCATTTGTATCTGGCTTATTTCATCAATGAATAAATATTTCAATTCAATCAAATTCTCAGAATATTATGAATGCAATAAATCTATCACATCTAAAAAACACCGATTAAAATGAAAAGTTATTTTGAATTTATTATCATAAAAATCATTTTTCACAAAATAATTTTGAAAGTAAATTCCGTTAACTTACACAAATACAAAATAACTTCTGCCTTTTTAAAAAATATCTAAAAGCTTAATCTTCAAAAATAATTTAACATTAAAATCATTTTAATTTGTAACAAACGAGACCTAATAAAAAAACACTTTCTAGGTACTGCATAATGTTGCAAAGAACGAATCACTAGAAACAAATGCCCACTACTAAGTCGGTCACGCAATGCAGTGTTGCCTTGTTAACTCCATTGGTATGTCATTTTATCAATGTTATGAGACAACAGGATATTATTTCATGGCAAAATCAGGAGAAGTTAATTGATTGGCTCAATTAAATGAAAAGAACTTCTAAAGTGAATAAAATGGCCGTATCTAAGAAAAATTCCAGGTACATAGTTTTATCATCATCACTCTAAAGCATAAAAACAGCCTGTTTGGTTTCCAACTGATGCAACATGTCTCTAGGCATGCAACCATATAGAACCAACAATTTCTAAGAGAAGTACAAGAGGCTGCACTTTCCAGCAATCATTCAAAAGCAGCAGGCAAAACCAAATGAAGCAAGAAAGTTGGCTATATGCCCATATAACTCAGTAGTCTCTTCATCTTTTGTCGCCTCATGATGTGTTCCCTTTAACTTAAGAAATTGTTACAATTGGCAGAAAACAAACACATGAAAATCATGATCCAATTAGATCAGGTGTTTCTGCCTCAATGGACAACAATGCAGTGTGTACTTTTCCTGTCCAACTGTCCAGTTTATCCCGCAACGATTTTATCTGTTGAATACCCAGAACTCTTGGTTGCACCCAGGAAACGTGTACTGTGCCATCAACTTGATCAATTATACCCTCAATAAGATGAACCTGCAATAAAATTTTCCAGGATTTAAAATTAAACACATTTGCCGACCTCCATATGATCAAGTCCCCAAATGTAGATTTCAATCACAATATTCCAAATAGCTTTTGTCAGAACAAAGAATATATTTTTAGACAAGTAAATAATGCTACAAAGTGCAATAGAGATTGAAGTTTGCTTAGTTATAAACATCTTCGCAAAATAGCAGAGTACCTTTTCCCAAGCCAATACCAATTTCCAACCAACAATATTTGTTAGAACAAAATTTCCTAAGTCACAACAGTGAAAGGTAAAGAAGGGACAAGAAGAAAGCAAAACATCAAAAAAAGTGAACACAGCACCATATTCAAATAGAAAATAAAGCGTTTTTTGACTTATAACTTTGTGCAGACCTTCTGCAATTTGATTTGGCCAGTAACCTGTTTAAAACTCCAAATTTATATAAATATCCCATTCCATACAAAATTCCACAAATTTATATACCCCTAGCTGAAAATGCAAATTCTCAACAAAAATTTAACCTAGAAATACTTCTTCAACTAATCTTTAAATCTATTAATCATTTTTGTTTCCATTTTTTCCCACTTTTTAATGAATAGATGTAAATAGTGCTAAAAATTTCAGAGTTAATGGCCATTGAGAACCAGAGTACTCTTTGCTAGAGGGTTAGAGTCAAAACAGGTTATTTGCATTTTAACCTACCACCAAAGGTATAAGAAAAAGCAACACAAGCCCTTCAGATATGCATTAAATGAAACCAGGCAACAACAGCTCTTCCAAACAAGGTTAAACAGACAGATTATCCAGTCGCTCTGAGTGACAAATCAGTCACAAGACGGGAGAGATCATTTTCAGAAGAAAAAAACACATCAAGTGCTGCTTCGGTGTCTGGGTAGCAACTAGAACTTGGAAACTGAATCAACTAATTTTTGTAAGAAAAACATAGAAACCGAATGACAAACAAAGCAGGTACATCAAGTATAACTCGATTTATTTCAACACTATTTACATTTAGCCAAACCCATAAGTTGAAAGTGTACTACTTTAGATGATGGTTATGAAAGAAAATCATATAAACTTTTTTTTTTGACAACCAAAAATCATATAAACTTAAAATGCCTTTTTTGAGAACTTTCAATTGAACTCACAGATAGGCTCTTCATAAGGAGATGCTCCACATCCTCTATAGAAAGTTTTGTTCGGTCAGCAATTACACCCAATGGAATAGTCCGATCTTCTGAAGGCCGGCTGCAAATAACCACAATCAGTTTGAGTTGAGAATAAACAACCAGTTACAAGTTTGCCAATCTAATTAATGCATATTATATATACCTGAATATAATTTCCATCAAACAGAGAATGTTGATCTTCTCCAACAACCTCTTCTCATTTTGAACAAGTGCCGGTTGAGCCCTTAGAGCAGCATTATGCACTTGACATAATTCTTGATATCGAACTAAATCACCGGAATTGAATGCCTGCAAAATATAGTAAAGCCATTCCACCTTTGTCCCCAGAAGGCTTTTAATCTGTTTTAGATATTATAGATTAGTAACTTAACTTCAATAGATAAGTGATGTAAACAAATTTCAAAGATTAGGCATTACAAAATTTGATGTAAATACTCACAATGGGATGAGCAAGCAGCTCGCCGAAGTTGTAGATGTTATCCCCAAGTAGAGCAGAAAGGGACAAGTCAAATGCCAAATCCTAACAAGTCACAAAAAAAGAGCATTAACTAATATCATTTCTGCAGATAAATAGAAAGATGAGGTGAACTACTATGAACTCTCCTTTCGGCTTTAACCTCTCCTGAAAGAGGTAGGAAGTCCAACTAATTGACTAAGGGAAATACTATGAAACACATGCTCCTGTGTCACGTACACAAGTAAATCAGCTTCATAGTAAATTTTGAAAACAAATGTCATTTTTAAGACCTACAGTTAGATGTATAGAGAGCTACACATATTAGTTACTATCCCCCAATTTAAACAAATCAACAGCCCGAGTTCTATGCTTTCAGAAAATATCACTTATCACTCCGTCAATCACATTATCATATTATATTACCTCTTCCCTCCTCTTTCCTAGGGACTTTGTATGTAGATGTTGTATCATCTCAATAATTTCTCTTTTTTTATAAACATTTGCCAAACAGACAGACCTTCTATATTCTACTTGATACAACCAATTCATACACCATATTTAATGGCATTCTACAGAAGTCATGCAAGTAAATGTATAATTTATATTTTTCTGAAGAAATCAAATACAATTAGGCCAGTGAAGAAAGGAATTGCGTTCCAATCGTAGTATGAATCAAGAGTAACTGCGAGTAAAGTATAAGCATATAGCCATTATTTGATAGAACAAAAAAGAATAGATCAACAGAAAATTTCAAACAAATCTGATGACATACCAGCTTGAATGAATCAGAGAGAGACTCCACTGATGTGTATGCCAAATAGAGAAGAGCACTTTTGTAGAACTCAGCAAATTCCTGACGGGATTTATAATATTGAGAAGACACCCAGTAATAGCTAGCATACACAGTTGGATCAATATCTGTCATGCTGTCTAATGTACTTTTTCCATCTTCTAGAAGTTTTTTGGATTCCTTCTGGTCCCCTTGCTCAAGCTTAAACAAGGCTATTTGCATCTTAATGTATAGAATAGGCTCCTCTATGCGCTGTTCTCTGGTGGCTTGCAGTTTCTCAATGACCCCTTCAAGATAACCAATGGCAGCTTCTTTTTCAGAATACTGTCGAGAAACCATCACAGCAAAATGTGCGAGCTTGAGAAGGTTGATTTTGGTCTCAAAGTCTGTGATGAAATTGTGATATAATTGTATCAGAGCATCACCAGCCTGAAAATTCGTAGCAAGAATAATTGGTAAAACTATCAAATAAAAACCACAGTAAGAACATGTACTAGAGTATTAATTAACAACAGGCACAAATCATCAACATGATTGATGACATCAAAAATAGTATGCAATAGATGAATAGCATTTGTAAAACAATCACTAACACAGAATGAAGAATGAAGTTAGGTCTTAAGTATTTCACAGGTTCCATCATAGGTCATCTCAGTACTGAAGTCAACTGACTATTTGGACTGAATACTTCATTTCCCATTTCTTAAGGAAATCAAACATTCAAGTATATTCCCGAATAAGATTGAATGAAATTTGCCATTACTTTAGAAAATTAAAGGACATTTAGAAATATGAAATTATGAATGATATTGATCCCACCAATCAGGCTGCTTCCAAAGCAAACAATGTGATACAAAATTTTGGACAAGTTAAGGACGTGATGGTTTGTGACAAAGATCAACATTCAAAATAAACCCACCAAACAAATGTGGAAAATCCACACCAATTTAAGACACATTTAATAAGTCAGACCATTTATCAAAATTTTACAAGGCTATCTTGATCTTGTTAAAACAAAACATCTACATTGCTTTTACAGTAGATATAGTTATATTCATATGACACCGCTCTTTGATCATTAGTGGTCTTTACCTTGTCAATCACATTTTCCAAACAGGTCACCAAATCTCAAACCATAATAGAATAATAAGTGCAGCTTACTGGAGTGAAGTTGAAAGTAAAACACAAAAGTGTCCGCTATAATCTTCACCCACCAATCACCCCTCCTCCCACAAAAACAAACAAACGAACAACTAAAGTACAAGTCCAAATGAAAAAGTAAAAAAAATCAGTTTCTTACAAAACCCTAATTCTAAATACCACAACTACCAGATTCAACTTCCTAAATACGTCAAACAACGACGAAACCCCAGACCCTACCTAACATTCTCGGATCCCAATTAAAACCTAAACTCATCCGCTAAAAAAAGTCCCAACCTTTTTCACAATTGCAATCACAACAACTCAAACACAATCCTCTCAGCAGCACAATCGTTAGAAAGCATCTACATAACTCCTACATTAAGTTCACGGCGGCAACAAGAAAAACTAAAATTAAAAACCCTAATCCTCAACGAACAATGAAAAAATAAACGAAAGCACAGAGAGTGTAAGTATTGTAGCAATTGGGAGTGAAAAGAGTGAAAGACAAGAAGTGTTAAGAGAAGAAAGAGAAGAGTGAAACCTGAAAGACAGCAAGAGCGACGAACTGCTCGAGCTTGAGAGTGAGCTGATGCCATAGCTTCTTCTGGTACAGATCCGCAAGAGAATTGTACCAATCGGCTAGTTCAGGATGCGAACTGCGAAGGGAATCCAAGTATTGCAGAGCAGCCATGGTGGCGATTCAAGCGAGAAACTCAGAGAAGAGAAGCGCACACACAAACAAACAGGGAATAGAAAAACTGTGTTTTGCTTTTTATTTATATTTTTAGAATTTTGGAATAACCTTTTTCTTTTTTCTTTATTTGTTTGCTTCGGCTCAAAGAAATGCATAATAATGGAGCAACAGCTTTTTTTTTTGGTCCAAACCAACAGCTTTAGTTCGGTTTTCCGTCGCAAAAAGTTTGGTTTGCTAAACCGACGTCGTTTTAGGGTTTTGAGTTTTTTTTTTTGTATTTTGGGTTTATCAAAGGGATTTTTTTTTGTACCCCATCATATCACCATATACCCCCATCATAATTGATAAACCGAAAATACCCTTGCAAAACTAAAACTCACTCGGATTACCCCCACTCAAGGTAAATCCGCTTTGTTATTTTCCAAATCGGATTTATTTACGCAATAGGTAAATCCGACTTTTAAATAACAAAGCGGATTTACCTTATGTGGGGTACATCCGCTTTTAAAATTAACAAAAGCGGATTTACCTAATGTGGGGGTAAAATCGATTTTCCTTTTTTTAGGGAAATCGGATTTATCTTTTTTAGGTAAATCCGCTTTGTTATTTTCCAAAGCGGATTTATCTACCCAATAGGTAAATCCGACTTTTAAATAACAAAGCGAATTTACCTTAAGTGGGGGTACACCCGCTTTTAAAATTAACAAAAGCGGATTTACCTAATGTGGGGATAAATCCGATTTTGAAATTAAAATTAAAATTAATTTTTTTTAGAAATATAAAATAGATATGAATATCGGTCGTCTTTTTGTTCTCTTTAGTGTATTGTTCGTTGTTTTCTTAATTTTTTTAATTTTTCATAATCTCCAAAAAATCTGAAAAAATTTGCATAACTTTATTTTGGTTTTATTAGATTTATAGTGGTGTTTTTATAATTTTTAAATTAGTTTTGACTCTTTAACAGATTTGTAGTAGTATTTTTATAACATTTTTTAAAAAAATTAAATAAAAAATAGGTATTTTTAATACAGAAAGCGGATTTAACCCCCACCTAAGGTAAACCCGCTTTTAAAATCAACAAAAGCGGATTTACCTTAGGTGGGGGTAAATCCGATTTTCTTTTTTTAAGGGAAATTGGATTTACCTACTAACAGATAAATCCGATTTTGGGAAAAAACCAAAATCGGATTTATCTTTTAGTAGGTAAATCCGAGCGAATTTTTTAAGTGAGATGTATTTTCGGGTTTCACTTTTATGTGGTGGTATATGGTGATATGACTAGGGTATAAAAAAAAACCTTATCAAAACGATTTGGACTCTCCTTTGGGAATTTGTTTTCTTTTGCCGTGTTATTAAAGACACCCCACATTTTGAGGGACAGACCCTAATGCGTGAGAATACAAAACTACTACCTCTGTCCCAATTCAGTCCATATACATGTATTTTTTGTGCTTATATTTTGAGATGAAAGGAGTGCCTTTCTATTTTTTATCACTCCTATATATGCTTTTATAACTTCATAACTTATGTTGCACTAAAACTCGTCCGACCCTCAATAAACTAGAACTAAGATATTTAAGGTATTGAATTTTTCACCCCTTTTGTAACTTACTTAGGGCCCGTTTGGGGTGGTTGTGAGTTTTTGGTTTTGATTTTGAAAATCAATTTGAAAACAAAAACATGTTTAGGTAAAATGGTGTTGAATTGATTTTTTCCTTATTTTCGAAACAGTTTTCCATCAAAACACAAAACCAAAAAAATAGGTTTTCTAATTTCAGTTTTTGTTTTAACACTAACAAGTCATCACCAACCATCACTTCAACAATCGCCGACCACCACTCTGACCACCGCCGACCTCCACTCCGGCCACCGCCAACCATCGCTCCGTCCATCACCGACCACCACTTCGGCCAACAACCACCACTCCGGTCACCGCCGACCACCATTATAGCCAACGCCGACCACTACTCCGGTCACCACCGACCACTACTCCGGCCACCGCCAACTACCACTTCGACCACCACTAACCACCATTTCGACAATCGATCACCACTCTCACCACTACTAGCCACCACTCCGGCCACCGCCGACCACCACTCTGACTACCGGCGACCACCGTCAACTACCATTTTGACCACCACTCCAGTCATCGCCAACCACCAACGACCACTACTTCAGCCACCGGCGACCACCACTCTGATCACCGTCAACTACCATTTTGATACCACTTTATGTTCATGTTTTAAACTATAGTTTTATTTTTGAAATTTTCTTAACTCAAAACTGAATCTGGTTTTGGTTTTTGAAAATTTCAAAACTGAAAACAACAAACCACCCCCAAACAGGGCCTTAGTTTCTGTGGTACATCGTTTTCAATTGTGATACACAAAAAAAAATTGTGTGCAATCATTACGGTAGAGTTGTAAAAAAAGTGTATCGTAACTAAGATATCTATAGTAAATAAAAAAATTATGTACCACAAATATCGTGGTTACGATTCACCGTTGAAAATGTACGGTAACTAAGGTTACCTTCGGTACACGGTTTAAAATTCTGTGCAACAATCGTAACTAGTTATTTATGGCATGTTTTTAAAAAAAAATAAAAAATAAATGTTTTTAAAATTTAAGGCTTCAAATCATCATTCATATTTCTTAGTCTTTCCTACATGATAGACTCTATTTATTTGTGTTCGAGAAGTTGGGAAAGGTAATGGAATTGTTATTGTCATAGTGAGGTTAAGCACGAATGCAAGACATAGAGGAAAACAATGTAAGGCTTAAAGGTCATTTTGGCCCCTGCAAAATACACATTAATCTATTTTGGCCCCTGCAAAATAAAAAACTTTAAATAAGCCCCTGTAAAATAGTTAGTTGTTCAGTTAAGCCCTCGCTGTTAGTGGTCCACTAACGCTGTTAGTTTTCAATGTATTTTGCAGGGGCCAAAATGGATTAATGTGTATTTTGCAGGGGCCAAAATGACATTTAATGTGTATTTTGCAGGGGCCAAAATGACCTTTAAAACTAACAGCGTTAGTAGACCACTAACAGCGAGGGCTTAACTGAACAACTAACTATTTTACAGGGGCTTATTTAAAGTTTTTTATTTTACAGGGGCCAAAATGGATTAATGTGTATTTTGCAGGGGCCAAAATGACCTTTAAGCCAACAATGTAATTCTAAGTTGTTAGAGGAGTGGGAAGTATAGAGCATACAATAGTGCATTTTCTTCCAAGATGAGTGGTGTTAAAAAAAATGGTTTACCCCTTCAAATGGAAAAAAAATGCCTTTCAAATATAGTGAAGGCTAGTTGATTGAAGTGGTGTGTGGATTTCACAACAATGAGTTAGTAGATAGATTGATTGGTCATCTCTTTTTGGAAGAAAATGCACTATTGTATGCTCTATACTTCCCACTCCTCTAACAACTTAGATTACTAGTGGTGTGTGGATTTAGCTCCCCCAATTGTTGCTCCTTTATTTGTACCAAAAAGGGAGCTAAAGCCCCCAACAATAAGCATCACTAAAAGTCATACTAGTGAGTGATCCGTTCTATAGTAATGAGTATGAGTACTATAATGTCACCAGTGCAAAAAAGACATTTAGCATCTGTTGTTTTGGACATTTACCATCGGTTATCCGACGATGCTAAATCCCCCAATGCTAAATGTAGGACATTTAGCATCGGTTATTTAACCGATGCTAAAAGTGACATTTAGCATTGGGTGTTTGAAACAACCGATGCTAAATGTCCTGAAAATGACATTTAGCATCGGGTGTTTGAAACAATCGATGCTAAATGTCCTTAAAAATGACATTTAGCATTAGTTATTTGAAACAACCGATGCTAAATATCCTGAAAATGACTTTTAGCATCGGTTGTTTCAAATAACCGATGCTAAATGTCATTTTCTTGATAAAAAAAAGACATTTAGCATCGCTTGTTTGAAACAAGCGATGCTAAATGTCTAGTTTCTTATTATATTTTGTTTATCATTTTGATATGAGGCATAGTAAAAAATACATTTAAGGGGTAAAATTAGTTGACTGACATTGATTAATAAGTTCATAAGCCCCTAGTACTTACAACTTAGAAGGGAAATCAGTTTCAAAAGAAGAAGATTACAACTACAAAGTAATTTCACATCCCAGTACTTTACAAAATAAATAAATTTTATCTGAAAAATAAAAACAAAGTATTGATATTCCATGATAGCTTCTTCCACCTTCAAAATTCTATCTAGCATTTTCTTCACTGCACAGCACATGAGCTACCTTGAGATGTTATACTCTTCAGGATAAGCGAGTTGTTGTTCCATCTGCCAGCTCAACTTGGAAGCAACACCTTCATGACAAGGAACATAATCCTGTGAACCAAACAAACAATTATATCATTTTCTGCTTAATTCTGCAGAAGATAATGTGATTGCATAATGATAGAAATGTACTTATTGTTAAATGTTACCTCCAATTTCTTCACTAATTCTTTCGATGTCGGTGCTGATACGATTATGTGACGCGCGTTTTGACTAATAAATCCCTCTTCCACAGCTTTGTCAATGAATGTCAGCAATGAGTTGAAGTATCCATCAACATTTATTAATCCAACCTGCAAGTTGTGGAGTGTCAAAATCTAGTTAGGCTAATAATAGCACAGTGAAATTCAAGAAACTCCTCTAGTGTCCCATAACCCCCTGCATCATGTAACTTGCATAAGTTTTCAAAACAATTTAATTTAATGTAACTTGGAAAGTATGTTTCACTGTTTGAATTGTTTTGTCTTTAGCTTTTATGATGAGTGCAGGTAGTATATGCTGTTGGTATACTCAACTTTGTGGAAGAATAAAAGTTCAACTTGAAATACAACAAGTCAATAACAAAACAGAACTTATTCTTTTGAGATGATATATTAAAGCAAGGTGAACCAAATTCTAACCTTATCTGGATATGCCATATCATCAATGTACAAAAAGTAATCCTCCACTGGAGAAGCCACAACCAAATCACTGACAAACATAAACACGAGATTAGTATACATATCAGTACATTCCAAAAAAAAATTATGATAAGAAAATAAATTAGCATCTGTAAGGATACATGGCTCACATTCCTTGTCAAATATAGTTGTCTTAAGAAAATGGAGAGACTGAAACATCAGACCAATAAGCACAGCAAAATGGTGCCACATAGATAGCTAAAGATACAGGAAAGGGAATCAGCAAAATGGTGCCAGAATAATAGACTATCCATAATGATCATTTCAAGAGGCTAAAGAAGGGAGAGCTGTAAATTACTTCAAACATAAGATCTTCTATCTGGGAATAATACAAATTAGTAGCCATCATTCTTGCCAGTAAGCAAACATCCCTTGTCACTTCAGGAGTTACTCTTGCTAGTAAGCAAACATAAGCTAGGTGATACGGTTATGGGTCTAGGAGGTGCAGCTAGCAATACAATACTGTGGAGACTATTGGGCTTGCTGAACAGCCCATTACAATTTTTAGGTGTATCATTCAGTTATGCATTATGGCTTATATATAGTCTGTAATTTCCATTTGGAGAATTATGAATGAAATAAATCAAGAAAAGTCTTTTCTCCTTCCCTGATTCTTTGCTTGAGGAGGTTTGGCTCAGTTCCTTAAAAACTGAGTATCTAACAATGGTGCTTTCATTGTGTTGAACCCCTCTCTACCATGAGTTCTTCACACACTCCTCTTTCTCGCGATGCCATTCCAGTGTTTAACGGTGACGACGATGCTTACGGGTGGGTGCTTGACATCGATAGATTCTTTGCTGAAACTGAAATATCATCATCGTCAAAACTTCTCATAGCTGCCTTTGGGTTGCAAGGTCCTCCTCTCCAATGGTGGCTTCAATGGTCTCACCATCATCCAATGGCAAGTTGGGAATCGTTCATTCCTTCTTTTCTTTGGCACTTCAAACCTGAATGGCAGCACCTTTTACCAACACCGGAGGAGCCATGTGCCATCCATGCCGATTCGGTTATCTATCCAATCCAAGAACCAATGGCCTTCACATCTGACTTGCTTGACGAAATGGTTCACGTTCCTACGCAGCCACCACCGATTCAAGAACCATTATCAGTTGTGACGGCGAAGCGATCTTGCCTTCCTTTTCTGATTTTTGATTCAGATTTAGCATTTCCTTTGAATCCTTCCACCGGCCCTGCTATGGATCCCTTCACCGCCTCCGATCCCGATTCCGATTTGGACTCCTTCACTGAATCTGATGGTGTTTCTTTCTACGGGATGATTACCGCCACCGCTACCTATTTCCCCAAATTCTCAACATCGCCGGAGCTCAAGTTGTTTGCTATGGGAACCACCAAGACGTCACCAGAAACGATGGTGATGAATTCCCTCTCATTAACGGCGTCGGGACATCTAAATCACGTGTTCGACCCTGGCGGAGATCCTGTCTTGAACGCAGGAGAAAGATTAGCGGATAATCCTGTTTTGGGATCTAATTCTTCGTTGCGTGATGCTTCAGAATCGTTGAACGTCAAAGTGCTGGAGTTGCTCGCTATGAGTACCTCCAGAAGGCCACCAGAGAAGATGGTGATGAACAGCCCCTCATTCACGGCGCCGCGACGTCCAATTCCTGTCTTTGATCCTGGCGGAACTAATTTCTTGATTGGGAAAGGGTGCTTAGGGGTCGACTACATTTCCAATACCAATGTCCCCATGGCTTTGAGGAAGTTCAGAATCTTGATTTTGGAGGACACCACACTTCTGGGGATTGACAATGAATGGCTACATAGGCTTGTTGGGAATAACACAATTCTTGTGATCAATTACTATGGACTCAAAACGCATATTGTGAGATTAGTCATTTCCTTCTGTGAACAAGTGGCTGGTGTTGTTCAGTTACTCGTGATTACTGTGTCACATAAATTCTTCCCGAGTGATATGGGTCTCTGTTTACATGGGAGAAGGAAGCCATCAATGGGAGTTGTGAATGTTTTTGTTATGAATGGGAGCTACATATTCGTGTTAACATTAGAAGAAGTCAATGCTTCTAATTGTGAGTTTTCAATTTTCAAACCTTCTGAATTCAGACCATGGGATCCTGGTGAACATTTCCAAATGTCTAAAGTTCTTTGGTCATTCCAATTCAAGCAATGGGATCCAGGAAGATTTATTCATGAAGAAAATTTCTACAACCTTGAGGACAAGGGTAATGATACGGTTATGGGTCTAGGAGGTGCAGCTAGCAATACAATACTGTGGAGACTATTGGGCTTGCTGAACAGCCCATTACAATTTTTAGGTGTATCATTCAGTTATGCATTATGGCTTATATATAGTCTGTAATTTCCATTTGGAGAATTATGAATGAAATAAATCAAGAAAAGTCTTTTCTCCTTCCCTGATTCTTTGCTTGAGGAGGTTTGGCTCAGTTCCTTAAAAACTGAGTATCTAACAATGGTGCTTTCATTCACAATGAAAGCACCATTGTTAGATGTTAAATGTTCAACTCAGGAACTTTAGCATCGGCTGTAACAACAACTGATGTTAAAGGTCTAACGTGAACTAAAATTTTTGCTCCTAATTTCAAAAATGCCATCGGTTACACATTTAGCATCGGTTATTCAAATAACCAATGTTGTGAATAATCGATGCTAAATGGTGCTGTTTAATGTCATTTTTCCACTAGTGTGTGTAGTCTGAATTTTTGTAGGGTATTAGTCTTGAATCGGTACAAATTTGATTTCATCATTGTTATTGTCTGGTTGCAGGGAGATACATGTTTACTCTTTGTATTTGGAATTTGCTTTGGGCTTTTGAGTAAATCGTCACTAGTGCAAAAATGACATTAGAATTAGACATTTAAAGTCAGGCGCCCAGATGCCTGACTACATAGGTAGACACGGTGGCAAACTTGTAAATAAGTGGCAAAACTCGCGAGTATTAAGGTCAAGCGGATACACGCCTGACTTCTAAAGTGAAGAAATAAGGAAAAAATAAGACTTTAGAAGTCAGGCATGTATGCGCCTGA
Source organism: Astragalus membranaceus (assembly GCA_039519185.1). NCBI lineage: Eukaryota > Viridiplantae > Streptophyta > Magnoliopsida > Fabales > Fabaceae > Astragalus > Astragalus membranaceus. The sequence goes on along the minus strand of CM076849.1, from coordinate 29,225,218 downwards.
CTATATAAGTGACACGGTGGCAAACTTGTAATTAGGGGTGAATTTTTTTTCTTCTGTTCTAATACTTTAGACGTCAGGCGTCTATTCTCGCTTGACCTCTAAAGTCCAAAAATAGAAGAAAAAAAATATTCACGCCTCTCACTCTCAATTCTCAAACCTTCACTCTCACAATCTCACGAACACTCCTCTCCTCTCCTCTCCATTCTCACTCTCACGCGAACCCTAATCCTTCATCTTCTCTCTAATCCTTCATCTTCTCTCTATCAGACCCTCACTCACTCACCGTCACTCCCTCACTCCCTCACCGTCACCCTCACTCCCTCACCGTCACCTTCGTCACCCTCACCCTCACTCTCACTCTCACTCTCAGAACCCTAAGCTTCTCACTCTCACCCTCAGAACCCTAAGCTCCTCACTTTCAGAACCAGAGTTCGTCGTTCGCCGTGGTTCGTCATTCGCCGTGGTTCGTCGTTCGCCGTGGTTCGTCATTCGCCGTGGTTCGTCGTTCGGCGTGGTTCGTTGTTGTCTCACCGTCGCGTTTCTCCTCCCCCTCACCTCTCACCGTCGCAGATCTCAGATCTCAGATCTCACCTCTCACTCCCTCATCAGGTGATAGGGAACGTGGTGGTGATGGTTATAACAGAGGAGGAAGCGGTGGTGGTGGTGATGGTTATAACAGAGGAGGAAGCGGTGGTGGTGGTGATGGTTATAATAGAGGAGGAAGCGGTGGGGGATATGGTGGTAACCGAGGAGGTAGGGGTGGTGACTATAATAGTGGAAGGGGTAATAGTGATGCTAGAGGTGGAGGAGGCAATAGGAGCGGCTCATACGGTGGTAATCAAGGCAGAGATGATGGTGGCTATGGTCAAGCTCCTCCTCCTGCCGCCCAATCTTATGGCAGTGGTGGTGGAAACTACCCACTCACTTATGATTCTTATGGTGGGAATGCAAGTTATGGAACAGATGCTGTTCCTCCACCTACAAGCTACACTGGAGGGCCTCCTTCATATCCTCCTTCATATGGGGGTAATACAGGTGGTTATGGTGGAAATAATCAAGGTGATGCACGGGGTGGTGGAAGGGCTGGGCCACCAGCTGGACATGACAGTAGTTATGGTGCTGGTAATCGAGGTGGATTTGGGGCTGCTCCTGCTGAGGCTGCTGCTCCTGTGAAGCAGTGCGATGACAATTGTGGGGATACATGTGACAACTCTAGAATCTACCTCTCAAACTTACCACCAGATGTGACTATTGAAGAATTGAGGGAACTTTTTGGAGGCATTGGACAAGTAATGTTCTGATCTGTTGACTTCTGCACAAGCTCTATATAGATTTTTCTCAATTTTCTATTCTATGATATTGCTTCTTTCAAAGTAGATTCACATGGTCTTTTTATGCATACACATATTGTTGAGATATATATTGAATCATGCTTTGTGTAAGAAATACAACCCTGTTGTGCTGGTGGACATACGATTATTTTTCATTATGTTTCTCTATTTTTCTCGATCTTTTGAGGCAGAACACGCTAGACATTTGTTACATGTTGTGTTTCAACATTTTAATTTTTAGGTTGCAAGAATAAAGCAGAAGAGGGGTTACAAAGATCAGTGGCCTTGGAACATAAAAATTTACACTGATGAAAGTGGAAACAATAAGGGCGATGCTTGCCTTGCTTACGAAGATCCCTCTGCAGCTCATTCTGCTGGCAAATTTTACAATGGTACTTCTTGGGACCACTTTTTCTCCTGCTATATCTAAATTAATATCTACATATTTATTTTTCCTTTCTCATAATGAATTTTCACTTTCAGATTATGATTTGAGGGGTTACAAGATCAGTTGGAAGATTGTTGGTAGGATGTGAGATGGGTCTTCTATCTTATGTGGTAATTGTTTTGAATCTTGATTCTAAATCTGTCATAATTACACTTCACTCAAAAGAAATACAAATGTTAGTTTAGATCCCTTTCCATAGTAGGTACCTGTTTATGTAGCAGAAATAACACCCAAGAATCTTCGAGGGGCGTTCACCGCAATACTCACATCTTATTTGTCTTTATTTCAGGAACTATCCCATGTCTTGCACAGCTTCTGAGTCTGCCCTTCATTCCTGAGTCTCCTAGGTGGCTGGTGAGTTGTTCACAGATGCTGTAGGGTTATTGTTTCGGGAAATTGTGTCGCGCACAATTCATACAGGCAACTGAATTTTTTTTATCTTTTTGTCAAATAATTGGAGTCAAAACGTGTTATCTGACAAACTCTATACTAATAAGTGATAGTTGCAATTCTTTGCAGGCAAAGGTTGGTCGTTTAGAAAGGAATGAATCTGCTTTACAGCATCTTAGGGGAAAGAATGCTGATGTTTCTCAAGAGGCCACTGAAATTAGAGTATATAATAAGCGCTTGTTCTTTAAAGGTTGAGTTCTGGGCTATAATCTTACTACTTTACACACTACTTTTCTTAGGATTATACAGAAGGCCTTCAGCGGCTAACAGAAGCTAGCATGATTAGCTTATTTCAATTGCAGTACTTGAAGTCACTTACTGTGATCTTTCTAAGATAGCCCCATTTGTGTATTCTATCTTAACTTTTTTGCAGACTCTTATGCTATTTAGTAACATTGTTTGGTTGGAGTTGGCCTCATGATACTTCAACAGCTTTGGGAGTACCTATTATCAGGTTTGTGTTTATAACTTTGTTCTTTAGGAATTCTTTTTTCAAGGATCCCATTATGATTGATATAATAACTTGTTGTATGAATTTTATTTGTTTAGAACATTCGTGGTGGACAAGTGGTGCTGCATCCCATTGTGAGTCCCCCCTCAGAATTTGAACATGTGGAAAAGGGTGATGCATTGTATAGGTGAGTCTTCTGTTTTCATTTACCTTGATCTTTTTTTCTTGGTTTGCAATTTGACATTTTTGATTTATCAAAGTTAAAACCAATATACACTACTAGAAAAGTTGTATTTAATGAGGGATTTTTGAGATGGATATGTATCCCTCACTATTAGTGAGGGATTTAGCTACGAAAATAATCAATCAACCTTGATTTACGTTTGTGACGAATTTAGAGACGGAAAATATCTCTCTCTAAACATTCCGTCTCTAAATTCGTCACAAAATATCAAAAAGCCGTTTAGAGACGGATTTAGAGATGGAAAGGTTAATTTCTCATATTATTTTAACTGTTATTGATTTTCGACTTTCCAATACTTCGAATCTGAAGTCTTTAAACCGTATATCATTGCTTCTTGTTTGTGTATGCAGCCAAGTATTTGCTAGTGGAAAGGAAAGGATCCATTGATGTTATTGTTCATAAAGATTCAAGTGCTACCGATGTCGTAAAGTCATTGGTGAGAAATCAGTTATATTCAACAACAGTCATTGGTACCACTTTTCAGGTATAAATTAGTTATATTCTACATTATTCTGTATTTACTTGAGAAATGACTGAACTGAAGTTTTTAGGGTAGGTTTGTTTTTTTGGTTTATTGCTTTTAGTGTTTCTTAGGTGCAATGTTTTGACAATTAAACATTGAAACTATTTTCAGTGGTTTTTGAGGGACCTAACTGGCATGCTTGGAGGAATCTTATTCACATTCAACTAGGTCTGCATCTCTCATGAGTTATATTCATTCATTCTTAATAATTTAGAACTGAGATATGCAGCAATGAATGTATGTAGACCATTCTATATTTTGGTTGGCATATATGCTGGTTCAATTCACTCAAATGATTCCAAAATCATGTCTTTTAACTATGATTTTATTTATCCCATGTGCTGCAGGGATCAAATCTTGATAGCAATGCAAAAATGTGGCGTTTGGACAACTTCTACTTTTTATAATAGAAATTTGGACAACCACATTTTCTTTATTCAGTTTTCTCAAAAGAATATTCTTTATTCAATTTCTATCCAAAGTGTAGACATATAGGCCAATAATAGTTCAACTTGCGGACTCTTCCAAAGCCATTGACTTTGTTGAATATAAATTTTCTGCTTTCAACTCATATGAATACTACTGATGCAGGTTTGATTTAATTTAAAATTTTGAGTTTGCATATTGTATGGAGAGTTCGTGATATGCCCATCTTGGTGTACTAAAAATATATAAGACTATCGGAAGAGGAGAAATTCTAGTTGGAATGCTTTACTTGCCCACTAATGTCTAAATCTGTTTCTTGTTTGTTTTGTTTGAAATATAAAAGCAAGTCATCAGTATATATTTCATTAAGTTCCATCAATTCTATAAGTTCCATCAATTCTATAAAAGTAAGTCATCATTTCACCATTGTTTCCATCAGCTTTTGTTTTTGTTGTTTGCTTAGGAAGCATATCAAGATCTTTCAGTAAGTTCCATCAATTCTATAAGTTCGAAAATAGATTAGTAACATAATTCAAAGTTAATTACCAGCTATAATTTTTCCTCTCTGGTTTTCATGTAGGTAATCTCGATCTCGCCTCACGTCTCTCTCTTCTTTGTCGATCTTGATCTTGCCCAGCTTCTCTCTGGAATCGATCTCGTTCTGGTTCTCTCTCGAATCTTGATTTTCTTCTTTCTTGATCTCTCTCCAGGTTTGGGATTTCTTCTCATTTTTCAGATTTGCTGAAGATTTCTTCTTGTAAAGGTTAGTGAATTCCCGTGTTTGTGAATTTATTCGGTGGTGGTGTTGTCAATGGAAGGAATAGATTTTAATTTTTTGTTATTATGTTTACATTGACGGTTGTGGAGAGTGGAAGACGAGCTCTTCAGTATTTGGGGTTAGAAGGGGAGAACAACTCTATTGGAATCGATGTAAGAAAATTCTACTTTTGGTTCTTAACCGTGTTTTTGGATGATAGTTATATGAAATTGGTTGTGCTTATGTTGTTGTTTGATGTGATATGGTTATAGGGTCAGGGTGTGAAGGTTTGATGTGATAATGAAAATATACTTAGGATTGTCATTCAAAAATTTATTACTTAGACTATCAATTTGTTCTAAGTTCGTAAGTTTGAGCTATTAATTTATTCCCAGGAAGTTTTGTGTTGACAGGTTTGGTTGAGGCAACTGGAGCTGGTGCGTTCCATTAGAGGTACCTTAGCAGTGTTGTTTTTGTGAAAACATAGGCACACAAATGACTTCTTCTAACTTTATATCTTTGTGAAGCATGGATGGATAAAAGCTTTTGGAATCTTCTAGTCTTTCTGATATAATAATGTTACCACTTTCAGTATTTCAAAACAATACCTTATGCATGTGATCCATCAAGCTTACCTGTGTATCCACCTAGCAAGGAGATTGATGCAAAACAAAAGGAGGAATCTAAAAGGTGAACATCATCTTCACTGTGGATTTTTATACTGTTTTATTGGCTAAGAAAGGTTTAGATTGTCTTAGTCCAACCAGTGTTTGTAGCAATAGATTATCTATCTCTTTTCATGAGATCATATATATATGCTGATGTTTTGTTTGTTTTTTCTTGTTTTTGGTTTGATTCAGCCATGGAGTTAGCTTTGTCTTTGGAGAAACTAGTGCAAAAAAGGGATTTAAAGTCAGGCGAAAAGGGGATTTAAAGTCAGGCGCGCGCTTGACTTTTATTAAGTCGACTTTGTATGTCAAGAGTTTTAAAGTCAAGCGATAGCCTGACTTCGTAAGTCTGATTTAAAGTCAAGCATTTATTTCGCCTGACTTCGTAAGTCAGTTTTAAAGTCAAGCATTTATTTCGCCTGACTTCGTAAGTCTGTTTTAAAGTCAAGCATTTATTATTGCCTGACTTCGTAAGTATGATTTAAAGTCAAGCATTTATTCTTGCCTGACTTCGTAAGTCTGTTTTAAAGTCAAGCATTTATTATTGCCTGACTTCGTAAGTATGATTTAAAGTCAAGCATTTATTCTTGCCTGACTTCGTAAGTATGGTTTAAAGTCAAGCACTTATTCTTGCCTGACTTCGTAAGTATGATTTAAAGTCAAGCATTTATTCTTGCCTGACTTCGTAAGTCTCTTTTAAAGTCAAGCATTATTGCGCCTGACTTTAAAAGTTTTTTTTTTTTTTTTCAAATTTTAGTTTAATCTATACACCCTGGTTATACAAATTTTGGTCATTCATCACATTCTAATATAATTCAAAGCTAAAATTCATCACATTCTCCCAGCAAATAGAAACTTAAATTCATCACGTTCTACTTTATACATCCAAAGCAAAAATTCATCGGTTTAAGTAAGAATTCTACACTTTAAGTACAAAATACATCCAAAGCTAAATTACATTGTACTTAAATTCATATACAACAAACAGAACAACACAGTCACTTAAATCACATTCTACTTACATTCTACATCATAAACATCACTAGGCTTGATATTGATATAGTTGAAATTGATATAGTTGAAAACAATAAATTTCAAGAATAAATGGAGTGCTCAGCTTTAACACAACTAATGACTATCCAGGACCTGTTGTAAACACAGAGGGATCAGCAGAGGACTGTACAAAGCCATTTGTGGGATGCTTGTTTCAAGCCATAGAGAGAAACCACAGCTTGTGAGTTGTCTCAGGTGACTTGCTCCTCTAGTGCAAATCAAACCCAGAGTCCGCAAGCACAAGAAGAAGACTACAAAAAATGAATATAAAAATGGTCTAGTAAGTACCTTCAATTTGTATTTGATAGAGCAAGTTCTTTAAATCAGTTAGTTCACCATAATAAAAATCCCCAAAAAAATTACTACTCACCATGAGCAATGTTGGATTTGTGCAGCTTCTTCTTTGAATTTGAAATGAAGCTAGTGATCTTCTTGTGCAGCCATGGTCTTCAATATCAAAAGGTGTCCATATTGCTTAACTATGTGACAGGAAAAGTATAAAATAGGACCTGCATATGCAATATGTCCATTTAGTTACTGTGACAAACAAGTGCATAATAATCAAACACATGTCAATATCAATAAACAAACCAACAGAACCCATTCTCTCTTTCACTCTGATAATGTGAATGCATAGTATACCAACTAGAGTAAAATAACAAACAAAAGGAAAATGGTAATGACTGCTGTAGTGATCAACTTTCTGGACTCCAACTTCAAAGTTTCCAGTTAAAACAGTTCAATGAACCCAACATTAAATACAACATCCTAATGAAGGGTAATAGGGCTATATTCACCTTGCAACAGGTTCTGTAAAAGTTGAAAATAATTTGTAATGGGGGTTATTTTGGAACCCAAATAGATATAGTACTCAAAGTGAGTTGTCAAGCATGAAATGACTGCATATTCCACAATTAAGTTAAAAAATTAATCAAACATTACTAGTAGCAGCCAATAAATTGCTTGACAACTTATCCTCGGTACCTAATCCAGGAATAAAAGATGGATAGACACGGACACAAGTAATGACTTAACACATACACACTGTCTAAACCTTAGGATACTTGGATATATAGTATATTTGTGGAGAACATTAGAAGAGTTAATCTCAACCATTCATATATTTTTATGTTCAACAATATCTCCTTATGAACAAAGGAGGGACCAAAATTCAAAATGAAGTCTACCAAGACCATTCTTAACATCAGAGAGTTGAATGATCGAAACTACCAAATAGCAAAGGGAAATACCTTCTGATGAGCACACCAAGGACGAAACCTGATAGAGCAATCAACAATCCTGCACTCTATACAAGAATCTCCCCATCGATTGCAAATAGAACAGACCTGGCAGAAGTAATATACGAGAAAACATGGCAAATATCAAATGCTGCAAAAAATATATTTAGCTGTAAAACATATTTGAACATATTTATTTGTAAAGGCAAATACCTTCTGATGAGCACACCAAGGATGAAACCTGACAGAGCAATCAACAATCCTGCACTCTATACAAGAACCTCCCCATCGATTGCAAATAGAACAGACCTGGCAGAAGTAATATACGAGAAAACATGGCAAATATCAAATGCTGCAAAAAATATATTTAGCTGTAAAACAGATTTGAACATATTTATTTGTAAAGGCATATCATAAAGACAACAAATTTCTCCATTCTTGTAGTTTATAACTATTATAACACCATTTCCTTTATTTTGACACTAAATTGAGGACATGGAGTTGTGTTAAACCATAACAGACGACGGATTTCAGCTAAGTACTACTTCCATATGGAAGATCCAACAAACAATCCAGGGCTTACCATATATATAACCCTGAAAGAGGGGCTCCTTTTATGTCCCATCATATTTCTAACACTATCCCTTCTTCTCTCTACTGGATGGCAACAACAAAAGCAAAATCATACACAAGAATTAATTGTAGTACTAAATAATCTAATCAATTACACGGTTATATTTTGTTCATAGTAGTCCATGTAATTACCAAATGAGAAATTACTAGTTAAGAATAGTTAGGTAAAGGTTTGACTAAAAAGGCAACATAATAGAAGGTTAGTTAAAGCATTAAGCAAGATAATAACATCATTCTAGAGACTGCTAACAAATTAATAATGCTCAAAGCATGCCGCTTTTGTATCAGCTAAAGATTTTCAAATGAAATACTTACTCCAAAAGCATACATAATTAATAAAATACTACTAGCCGGTTTAGCAAAGCATATATTTTAAAAATTGAATTAGATATTATGAAGGAATCAAGTTGTTGTCTATTTCTGGAGGAAACTATCTAGTGTAGACAAAAGGATCCTTGGACTGTACCTGAATCCAATTCAAAAGCAATCCCAGGGAACTAGAATTTGCACAGGTTGTGAGATCCTGTAAGGTGGGGAGGAAAATCAAAGCTCAGGTATATCTCAGTTTAACAAAAAAGAAAGAAAACAAGAAGTGAATGTATTCTTTTACAAATTACTACAAATAAACCGAAACACCATAAAGTAAATACCTTTCCAATTCCCCGAATTTTAGAAATTTCCCCAGCTAGACTTGTTTTATCAACCAACAAAGGTAGCTGCAGGACCAATGATACAGGAAATTACATTGTTGTCCAGGTTATAAGTTAACAATAGTTGAATGCAAAGGCAATAAACATAAAAGAGAACTCCAACCTGTAAATGAACAAACATATTCCTTTTTTTCCCCTTTTCTGCTGTTCTGATTTCGATTCTGTTCTAGCATAGGCAATTCGGATCCTGCTGTCGTGTTGCCTTCTTGGTTGTATCGTTGTGCGTTCTCAAGAAGTCAATCAAGAATCTGCCTTTTGTTTTCTGATGCATCTGTGTTTCCTGTGTTGCTGTTGCTGTTTTCTGTGTGCAGGTGTTGCTGTTATTTTGCTGTGCTGCTGTTGCTGTTTTCTGTGTGCAGATGCTGTGTGTTGCTGCTGTTTTCTTGCAGGTGCTGTGTGTTGCTGCTGTTTTCTGCAGGCGCATCTTTGCTGTTTCTGCTGCGCAGAATTTCTGCAGTTTCGTTGTTTCGTTCCCGGTCCGTTCTGTGTTCGATTACGCGTCTTGAAACCCAACAACCACAGTTCGCCAAATGTTTCTTACAAGTATCAGAAGGAACTACCATTTTCTGTCCTCCAACACAGAATGACAATGTATCACAATTGTAAAAAAATCAGGGTTATCCAGAAAAACAATAGCATAAGAGTGTCTGATATTATTTCCAATATATACATAAAAAAATGTTTAACCAACCTTGAGGATAGAAGAATTATGCTGCAAGAGCTGAATAGCTCGACACAGTTTTAATCCATCTTGGAGATCTACAAATAAATCTCTGATCTGGAAATCCTACTCGACAAGAGGCCCCTACCAAATCACAAAACAGCCAGGTAAAACTTCATCATAAGACATATATATTGAACTTGATAAGGTGCACTTATTCACAAACTAATAACAGCATTAATATTAAATTGAATCATCTACTATTGTCATGAAATAGCCCAAGACCCACAACAAAAGATTCCACACGCGTGAAGATCTGAATTTACAAGTTCCCACACTAACAGGCTACCTAACACAAGTAATTGGGCACAACACCTAAAAGGAAAAACCAACCTGTTGGTGAGATACTTTGTAACCTAAGATGACCAAATGTGCTAGAACATTGCCTTCCCCGCACATTACATCAGAGGATAGAAATTCTAAATTCCAATCAAACAGAGAGAGAAATGTCAACCTACAATGTAGTAACAGCTGTAACAAAGACATTAACAAGAAAAAAGGAAAATCAGAATTAGCAAAGACATTTAATTTTGACAGTTTTGCCTTGCTTGGAGATATTGGTGCAGAATTAGCTTGAGCTTTAGAGTCAGATTCATAACATATTAATTTTTGGAAATGGCCAGTAAGTGAAATAAAATTCATAACTGGAGTCTGGCTTCCTATTGATATTTTCTGCAGTTGGAATCAACTTTTGTTAATATTATGCTCAGAAGAATGAGTACAACTTACAAGGGCACATCTTCATTGTCATATTGCAATTTGCAAAGATTTATTCGCAGCTTAAACAAAATTTCGATACTTAGTGTTATGCAATTTATTATAACTTTTGATAATAACCATAGTTTCTTCTCTCTCTCTTCCCCCCCCCCCCCTCTCTCACCTTAAGTAAAGAGAAACTCTCCAGCATTTCCTCACATATGCATGTCTCTGCGGAATGTTAGATGAGAAGGTGGCTAAATTGTAGTTTGGCATGATTGTTTTTATTGTTCTCTTCAAAATCAAGTGCTTCTAGTAAAATAATTTGTCTACTGCTTCATTATTTTAGATTGCAGTTTATTTGTCATGAATATAAGTTATGAAATATGAAAAAAAAAACCTGTTTTCAGTGCCCACCAATTTTAGAAGAGCACGCGTCTTTAACATCTAATGATGGTGCTGTTGATTCAATCACTACTGGATTGCTGGTAGGCTTGAATGTGGAAGCACCTGATACTTACCAGTCTCCTCCTGCACCTCTGCCTTATGATGTGGTCCTGGGAGTTCCAGCATCAACAGACTCTGAATCAGGCCGAGAAACAGTTAGTGGTCGTAGTTTCGAAACTTTAATGACATGTGAAGATGTCGAAGAAACTGACTCTAAAGCTCAAGCTAATTCTGCACCAATATCTCCAAGCAAGGCAAAACTGTCAAAATTAAATGAATCTTATCCGTTAGTGACAGAAGAAGAGGACGGCTGTAACAAAGACATTAACAAAGACATTAAACACCTTCAAAACAGCAAACACACAAAACAGCAAACACAAGTTAGGGTTTTGAAAAGGAAAATCATCAAATCAACAACAAAACAGAACCTAAGTGAAGAATCTACCTAGTGGAACGGTCCGCAGCAAAACCTTGCAACAGAGAGCCTGAAAACAGAAGATCAGAATCTTAGGGTTTCGCTGAAGATTAAAGAAATCAGTGAAACAAGAAAGATAAGTGAGAGATCCATACCTTGTGTAGTCTCGGTTGTAGTTAGGTCGAAGGATTCAAGCTTCGTTTGGCTTCGCAGTAACGAACCAGAGAGAGAGAAGAAGATTCAGTATTCAGAGAAGATTCAACAGAAATTGAAAGGATAAAGAAGAGGGGTTTTGTTCTCACCAGTGACTGAGTCGTTCTTGCTGAAAGATTGAAGCCAAAAGCTTCTGAAATCGTGAGTTGAAGGGGAGCTTCGCGTGGAAGAAGAAGAAGAAGGAGCTTCGCGTGGAAGGGGAGCTTCGCGTGTTTTGCTGGAAGGGAGAGGCAAGTGTTCGCGTGTTTTGCGAAGGTGTATTTTTTTTTTTTCTATTTTAGTACTTTAGAAGTCAGACGTTTATACGCTTGACTTTAAAACATTACTTATTAATTACAAGTTTGCCACCGTGTCACTTATGTAGTCAGGCGAATACACGCCTGACTTCTAAAGTCTTATTTTTTCCCTATTTCTTCACTTTAGAAGTCAGGCGTGTATCCGCTTGACTTTAATACTCGCGACATTTGCCAGTTATTTACAAATTTGCCACCGCGTCAACATATAAAGTCAGGCATCTGAGCGCCTGACTTTAAATGTCTAATTCTTTTCCTGATTTTGCACTAGTTAGTGAATGAGAAACTTGTCAATCTTCACAGTGTAATGCCTCATTGTCTCTATTTTCTGATTGAATTGTTTCTAGTTAAAATAACAATTTGTATTACCTATACATAGATGTTGGATGACTAATTAATCTAAGATTTATGCTTACTGGATGCTAATAGGTGGCTGATCTTATCACAAGCTTTTCCAAAAGTATTGGAACAATAGCTATGGTTTCTGTTCAGGTTCTAAATTCTCTTCATATAATTTATTCATCACTATCTTCTTAACGCTGAAGACGTGACAGATGACAATTTTGTTGAGTCTTCTGAATCTCTTCACATTATTTAGTCATTTCTGTATTCATAGGTACCAATGACAGTTTTGGGAGTACTTTTGATGGATAAATCTGGAAGAAGGCCACTTCTACTGGTAAAAAGGTTGAAATTTTGTCTTTTTTTTCATGCTATTCTGTCAATTTTGGTTCCAAAACGTTTACTTTTATACAGATCTCTACATCGGGGACATGCTTAGGATGCTTCCTTGTTACCTTATCATTCTTCTTGCAGGTTCTCTGAATAACAAAATCTTCTTTTTTGATTGTTTTTCATAATATTTATATCTAAATCAATTGATTGTTTCACTTGCCATATCTAGGACTTGCACTTAAGAGTGGTCAGACCAAGATGAAGTCTGTGTTGGTGAATTTCCTTGAAGGATTCAGAGAGTTACCCTGCTTTTTCTTTGGTTAATAAGGTTACTGGTGAGGCTATTAAGCACTGCATTGGTGCCTCTCATCCTGTAAGATTTCTTTCACCATGTGTATTCACAATTCACTTGATTGCAAAGTATTTTGCTTTTTTTAGTTTGGTCTGCGATAAATGTACTTGTGTTAGTGTTATGTTAATGTTTGATGTGCTGATTACTGGTTTTTCAATTAGAATTTTGCATCTGCAACAATTAGGGCTTGGTTGATTCTGTTTTGTTTTTTTAGTTTTTATAATTTTTGTTGTAAAGTAGATCTGAAAACAAGTATTATCTGATTTGTTTAGTTTTAAAAACAAAAAAATAACAAAAAAAATTGTAAAACAGTTTTATAAAAAAAGTTAATCTATCAAGCATGCCCTTTGTTGATGAAATGTTATAAAGTTGAAAGTGTTGTCAAGTGTCTGATAATCTGTAATCTTGGTGTTCAAATATTTCAGCACAGTTGGTATTTCTGCAAATAATCTGTAATCTATCAAGCATGCCCTTTGTTCAAATAATCTGTAATCTATCAAGCATGCCCTTGGTGAAATGTTACAGAGTTGTACTTGAAAGTGTTGTCTGTTATTGCAAGTGTCTGCTAGTAATCTTGGTGTTCAGATATTTCTGCAACTATTTTTTCAATAAAGAATGTAAAGGGTCTGCATCTGCATCCATATGTTAATCTTAGTTGGGATGGTTGAGAACTCACTCAATTGATGGAATTGTTATTGTTATAATGTTATATTGTTAGTGAATCACTGGTGGATCTTTCATAGTTAGCCTAGGTTTCTTTTAGACGTGGATTCTATGTGGCTTGTCACTCTATTTGTATTATATGATTTATATCTTCTTATTGTCAATTGTTGATTGTTGTTTTGTTTTCAGCATGGGTTGAAAAATGAAAAACATTCTTACAAGATACTTGTGTAGTGTCTTGTAATTAAAGGAGTTTGCCAAAATTATTAACTTTTTTCCTGATGAAATTGTACAGAGATTTAAAGGTTGTAGTTATGGCATTTTAAATACTTCTGAGATGGATCTTGAGGTGGAGCCAGATAGTTTGTTTTCGTAATTTAAATTGTTTTTGTAGATGTTTGATTGTGAGTTTTGCCATTAAAATTGATTGTTTTGTTAGTTAAAGAATGTGAAACTAACAAGTGAGGGACTCTAAGAGATGAAGTGCAGAAGATACTAAAGACACATAAGAGAGACTAGAGTTGTTGAGAGGGAGAGAAAGATGAGAAGTATAGTGATGCAGCAAAGAAGAAATATAGTGTTGCCATATATAGATATTTCTGTGTTCCTTTCCACACACCCTCTTACTCTAATTTCTTTTCCCTGGTTTACTAATTTAATGGGAATAAAAATAAGAGATACATGTTAGTCTTTCTCTGAACATTCAATTAAAAATAAGAGATACATGTTAGTAATTTAAATACTATATATAACCATTCAATTAAAGTTGAATTTGATGGGAAATATATGTTAGTCTTTCTCTGAAGTGGTTCTCTGAAGTTGAATTAAAGTCAGCCTTATCCTGCATTTTAATAGGCATGTGGTTTTCTGCATCTTCAGTACTAGTAAATGGATTAAAGTAGGTTTGAGTGCTACTAGCATGTGAGTAATTGATACTAATGCATGCAAAAATAGCAAACCAGCTTGCATGTATAGATTCCTAAAGTGATTTAAATCTGCTTTATTATCAAGTGATTTAAATCTGCTTTATTATCCAATCTGCTTTATTATCTAATTTAAATTGTTTTTGTAGATGTTTAATTCGAGTTGTCCGTTCACGCATGAAGACTTGACACACGTCAGAGAAGTTTGGGCAGAGTTTTTTATAAAGTTGTATGCAGAGCGTAAACCCACTTCAAAGGAAGAAGAACGAAGAAAACAACTTAAGTGATGAATGTAAGTGACTGTGAGATTAGAATGTATTTTTTTGTACTTAAACTGATGAATGTAAATGTCTGGCTGTAGAATGTATTTTGTACTTAAACTGATGAATGTAAGTGACTGATGAATGTACCTAAACTGACCAATTATAGTAGAATGTTTGTCTTGTACTTAAGTGAATCATGTGAGTGGCTGTATAATTGCTTAGCTCTACTAATTTTGAAATGTTTGTTTTGTTGGCAATCAATTAGTGGTGTCTGTAATTTGGATTGGCCATATTCCAAGTTACAGATGATTAGAGTGATGAATTTCGTATAACCAGGGTGTAACCAAAATTTTAAAAAAAAAAAACTTTTAAGGTCAGGCGCAATAATGCTTGACCTTAAATCATACATACGAAGTCAAGCAATAATAAAAGCTTGACCTTAAATCATACATACGAAGTCAAGCAAAAATAAAAGCTTGACTTTAAATCACACTTACGAAGTCAGGCAATAATTAATGCTTGACTTCGTAAGTATGATTTAAAGTCAAGCATTTATTCTTGCTTGACTTTGTAAGTATGATTTAAAGTCAAGCAATAATAAAAGCTTGACCTTAAATCATACATACGAAGTCAGGCATGAATAAATGCTTGACTTTAAATCATACTTACGAAGTCAGGCAAGAATAAATGTTTGACTTTAAAACATACTTACGAAGTCAGGCGCAATAAATGCTTGACTTTAAATCATACTTACGAAGTCAGGCTATCGCTTGACTTTAAAACTCCAGACATACAAAGTCGACTTAATAAAAGTCAAGCGCCCGCCTGACTTTAAATCCCCTTTTCGCCTGACTTTAAATCCCTTTTCTGCACTAGTGCGTCCACTCTAAATCCGTTTATTTTGTAGTTTTTACTTCAACCTATTGTTGGTTCTAGGTTGGGCTTAACAAATATGAAGCAAGTGTTTAAACAAGCTTTCAAACCACAAGGACTTTTAAAAACCAAATTATAGCTTAAAAATGGCCTATAATAGGTAATAGATCAGACTTAGGATATCCAAGCTTGTTTAGCTAAAGTCTAGCGTAACCGGGTCTATTTCCACCCCTACTCGAGAGGAAGAAAATTCTTCAAGCACCTCACCATTCCAGAAGAATCTCATATTTGGGAAGAAATGCAATGCCAAATGAGTTCTATAGATTTGTCGTGCAGCCCAATATCCTCCAAGGTAACCCTCACAAACTCCTTTTGAGTCTATTATATGTTTTTTAAAGGTCAAATATGATTTTTACCCATCCCTTAAACCTTTTATTGAGCACATCATTTAATGGAATGCCCTCCTTCGCTATAACAATGTATTATCTTGGAAGCAATGAGTACAATTGGACGGATAGGTCAAAAATCATATGTGGATGAAAGAATCAGAGTAATGAAGGTCTTGTTCAACCCTACAACCTTCTTTGGATCCTCAATGACCTCCATAATAACCTTGCACAAGTCCTCGACCACCATATACATTGTAACATCAAAACTCTGGATTGAGCTCTTAATTTTCTCCCTGGTCACATCCCGAGTCTCTATCAAGTCTCCACATCTAGCATCAAGAAAAATCCTAAACGATAAATATGATGAATAGACGATGAAGAAATCCTTATATATAGTAAAGTGTCACCATATCTGCTCTAGATGAACAAGATCTATCCATGATCCATCCTCCTTCTATAGAAGGTTTCATAACGAGTTTTCCTCCCACAAATAGCTCCTCTTGAGCCATCATCTTGCCAAGGTGGAATGAATCATGTAATTTTTTTGGGGTTGTTATGGATTAATGACTAATAAGCTTGCATGTGCTACAGTGATGATAATATAAACTAAACAGCAAAAACTTCCATGATTCCTTGCTTGCCTATCATTCTAGATATGATGTGATATGATATACTTTTTCCTACATCGGGAAGTCCATAATAAAATGATAAGGGCACCATGTCAACAGATTTCATATAATTGAGATTATCCAACAAACAAGACATCTTAACTCTTGATAACATAAAGTATCTATATTAAATTGAACCCTTCTGACTTTAGGTGACATCATAAGTGGCAATTACTAATCCCACCACAAAAACCAACCCAATAACCTAAAAGAGTCCCCACCAAGACCATCAAACACATTGAGTACAACAACTAATAATTTACCTTATTGTGACTTCAAAACAAAGCAAAGTTATCCTTTACAACTCTATATTACCCTTCCACCTCTCCTCATTATATCACAAAACAATTACAAAAGGCACAAACAACAACAACCAAAAAAGCAAAATGGTGCAGCAAGTGAGGGTCTCACTCACATGTTATATTCTTTTCCTTCTTGTGTTGGCTACTTCCTTGACATCAGTTCACTCACGAAACACGAGGATAGTACCAACAACAGTCACAGT
Source organism: Astragalus membranaceus (assembly GCA_039519185.1). Classification (NCBI taxonomy): domain Eukaryota; kingdom Viridiplantae; phylum Streptophyta; class Magnoliopsida; order Fabales; family Fabaceae; genus Astragalus; species Astragalus membranaceus. Next base: position 29,208,190 of record CM076849.1, on the reverse strand, counting down.
TACCAGAGAGGATCAAGTTCGGGAAAGGAAGACATGGATGAATCATGGAAGCCATCGTGGGCCTAGGAAACATCTCGTCAATCCAACAGCAGAGCTTCCATTTCAGCTGGCTCGTGAGTTTCCTGTGTAGTTTTTTTTTTGTCTTCACACGTTTCCAGTGTCAGTTTCCACTGGGGCTATTTAATTTTCTGCTACTGTTATCTTCATTGCCCATTTCTCTTTAAGTCCCAATAATTCCAAAAATTTATCTCCTTGTGTCGGTGGCTTGGCTTGTTAGAAAATACACTCTCAGCAACACCTTCCAAGTTCTAAAACTATATGTCTATGTGTGTATATTTGATAATTGATATTGATAATTTAATATATCAGACATTTGTTAGTGTTATGGTTTCTCTCAGTGATGTTATAAATCTAAAGACAAAACAACTGATTTGGTGGAAACAGAATTGAACCCATCGGATTATCTATAATCTGGATTATATTATTGAATAAACAGCTTAATGAAATATTTATGTATTAGTTATTTCTATAATTAAAAATAAAAATAAAGTTAAATTCCTTTTCATAAGTTATCTTACAGAACTTATAAATGTATGTTATAAGTTGTATCCATCACAAGTGGTTATGTAAGTGGATAAGATTAAGTGCTGAATTTTGGTCAAACCGTGAAACTGTAGTTGTTTGCCTTTAACCAGTCGGTACAAAAGTGGAAGTTGAGCTCAATAATTCAATAAGCAGGTTGAAATGTCGTTGCAAACACCATGTGAGAACCCACAAACATCTAACTAACAATAGGTGTGTGTTTTGATAAGCTTCAACTAGTCAAACCAGTTAAGCCATCCTATTAGTTTTTAATTCAACAATTATTATTGTACGTTTCAACAACCACACACACAAAAAAAATAATGGCTGAAAGAAATTTCCCTTAAAGTTAAAGGTGCTGAGTGCATGAGGTACTTTGCAACCTTGGTTACTATTTATTCATTGCCATAAATTTTTTTGCAACGATCTCACGCTTCTGGGGCCACAAGTTTCTCATACATTATCATTAATAAAGGCAAATTTGGTTTAATTTATAAGCAAATTAAACAAAGTTTTCATATACATATTAAACTAATTTTAATGTTCTCAAAATGATTTGTTTTTGGTCTAGAACTTTTTGAGCCCACTACGGCAGGCGTCCAGGGTTCGACCGTAACGTAAGTAAAATCTAGCCCCTAGTTGTTTCATTGCTGGATCAAACTCAAGTACAAGTCAGGTCTGTCCTTTTAGATAGAGTACATTAACCACACCACTTACACCTAACCTTGAAGTTGGTGTTCTCAAAACTATACTTGTGCTTGGGGATATTTTTGTGGTAGAAATCAAGATATAAGCACAAGGCAAGAAACATTTCCAACTTTACCCATGATAAATAGATTTGGATTCAGTGATTTTCTTATATTGTGACTTTGGTGCCCGATGGGAGAAAAAGAGACAAAAGCGCCAAATGTACTGAATTTCAAAGTTCATTGAATCCATTCTCATGACAGATCAAGGTTGTTTACCTGTTTTTCATCTCTCCTACCAAAATGGACTTACTCAACTCTTCAACCTGTAGAAGAAAAATCGCTTGTAGAACCGAATAATCGCTTGACAGACCATTTCTTGGTTACAACCACTGTGAACTTACTACACATTTTGTATGCTTGGCTGCAATATAAGTGAGCAATAGAGTAACGAAAAGGAAAATAAACGTGCAGTTCAATTTGAATGATGATGGTGTCACGCGTAGTTAAGTTTCACTCTGCACTAGTTTTAATTTCTATCAAGCATGGCCTAAACATAAATAAATAAATAAATAAACTGAAGCATTTATCAAAAGCATGGTAGCATACACTACAAAAGGAAAAAGCAGAAATTCAAATTATATTACATGAGTGATATAATGTACCAGAACTCACTTACATCATTATACATATGAATGTGAGTATATACGCATCTTTGAGGGGAAGGTATAACATTGAAATAGTAAAGGATGACAAAAGAAGATGAAAGGATAGCAGAAATAAGTTGATGAAACTTATGACAGCAGCATAATACCACAGCAAAAACAATACCAGTTTAGATGCCAGAAGCATTACACTCATCAAGAAGTTTTAGAAGATCATGCTCCGGAGCACTAACAGATGGTAGGATCATTCGATTAGCCTGCGATCTGCGTGGCCTGGTTGTAGATCCTTCAGATTCAAGAGGGGACTCTTTCATTACTGGCAAGTCACCTCTTCTTCGCACAGTAGTAGCAGATACTCGCTCTTTCCATATTCTTCCATCCTAATATTTGAGGATAAGATGTCAGAATCCTAAAACCATAGAGTTTTGACAAAGTAAAGGAAACCCAAAACCATCCTACCCACATGTTCAACAAAGAATAAGTGAAGAAATCTCGACCAATTCCACCTCCATGTTCACCAATTAGGAAAGACAATCATATAAAAACTACCTATGTGGTTTCTCAATTATATTCTACAGCATTATTTTTATTTTTCAAACTCATATTCTAGTAACTGTGTTGTAATTGGCATATTTAACATGATAACTATACTTGCTTGTTTATATGCAAAGTCTACATGTGGCAATAACTATCACAACCATCTATTTGTAAAATCAAGTGCAATAATAAGCCTTCAGTTGCAGTTTACAAGCAAAATAATCAAATTAATTGATTTGTTGCTTGTATGCTCGATGCCTTGGTTGAGCAACTGAGATTGTTCGAAAAGAGAGGTTGGGAAGACGATAAAATTAATGAAACAAAAAAAAATGCTCATGCAGGCATCTATTTGTGATGAATTATATCATAGTCCACTCCAAACCCTCCGGGGTGTTTTTATCTTTTTCAAGTTAGAAGGGGAACTTAGAGACAAAAACTGACAAGTCGCAGCAAACCATTAACGAATTAGATCAAAAATGTGATCACTCTCACACAAATACAGCATTGTTGAGGACATAAGCTAAACGGGAAACCAAAAGGATAGGCAATTTAATTACCAATTCCACCTTGGCAAGATGCGTGGAACCTCAACTATCTTCTCAAATATAATTCATAATTATGCACATAAATGGGACCAACAGAGTCATGCTTTTAGACTGTAGTTAAACTAATAAGTCACATGCATCATGCATGCACAAGAAGATCTAAAAATATTAAAAGGAGAACTATTTTAGAAACAAACCAAAGGAACTCTTTGAAAGATATTAAGATACCACAGCATCCCATCTAGTAATCAGTTATTTATGCAAATATGTTGAGCTTTCTAGTTTCTAAATAATTGCTCAAAGTAGTCTTTGCTCCAAGTAGTCTTAAACAAACAATTGGAGCAAACCCCTTATTTAAGTTATTCGAAGATCAAGGCTTTATCAAAAATAATATTAAATAGTTTTGCTATATAGCATAAGAAAACAGGATATTCATCTTACATTAAGAATGGATGGTTCTGGTAAGGGGCACAGAATAGGTCTATCATTGTCAAGGGGTTCAACTGGATGTTCAACTGGCTTAAACTCCACTGCCACTTCAATTCCATGAGAAGTGGTAGTGGCAGCACTTGTTGCTGATGCAGTAACAGCAGTCTCTGAGTTTGGGGGAATCACCTCCCTCTGATCCTGCATGATACAAAGTCAACACATAAATCATAATGCAACAGTATTGAGATCATGCCACATAACTTACCAATCAAACAAATCACCCTATTGCACATACATGATACAACACTAAATTTTCCAACCTAACAGTGAATCACATTAACATTTCATTAAACTAAAAGAGCAAGATAACGCTTATAAGTAATCAATTAACTTTATTGATTTTCTTCCAATGCATAAAAACTATTGAACCCTCAATAGAACACAAAGGGGTCAAAAGTAAAACTGCCAGAGAAAATTATTTTAGCCAAAGTTTATACAAAGAATTAAACTTTCATGTCAAAAATGCAAAACTAATGTCAGAATATTTTACAAACACTTGCTTGCTTCCATGAATTGTGATAACAAATTTGTTTACCATAAAACTAAAATTAGAATGACGAAAAAAAATAACATAACAGTAAGAGAATCATTAGTTTATATTTGGATAACAAGAAATAGCAAGAGTCTTACCAGAGCGCTTTGAGTTCGACGGTGGATATTCTTGCCAACAGAGAATCTTGAAAATAAACCCACCATTTTTTCCAACTGAAAAACCAATACCCAGGAAGAAAAAAACGATTTTTTTGAAGTTGGTTTGATTATCAAGTCAAAGGGTCGATTTACCTTACAGTATTTGACACTTGTTGTTTGTACAAGCCAAAACCAGTTTAAACAGTGGTTGCATGAAACGGGTCCTGATCCGGGTCAAGTTCAAACCGGGCCTGAAACCGGGTGATGTTGATCGTAAGCCAGAGAGAAGAGAAAGGAATCGTATGCTTGGCGTGAATGAACGATTATGACTTTTTGAGGTTTTGGTTAGCTGTATTTTGTTGGGAACGTTAATGATATTAAATGATAATGATAAAATACTTTGGAATTTGGAATCAGCTGAGCAAGAAAAGTGTGAATGAAAGAAAAGATATCAATGCAGCGTCCAAGAGATATTTGTATCAGGATATTTTAATTATTATTACTAATTTTTTTTTGACCAAATTTATTATTACTAATTCTTTTTTTGGTAATATACTTATTACTAATTCTAATTCATGGTTATTTATTTTATTTTCTTAAATAAATTTCTGTGCTAGATTATTTTTTACCAACACTTTCTGTAATAGAATTTATGTATAAAAATTAAAAATTGAGTTAAGAATTAGCTTATATTTTATGATTTTATGATTGTCTACGGAGGCCACGTCCACCACCCATGCTAAAATAAAGTTGGTTATGAATGTCTTTTTTCAGAAAGTGTTTTGATATATTTTATAGTAGAGACTTTTTTAGATTATATAGGATATCAACCAGAAGGGTTGATTCGAGCGGTAACTGCGCTCAGATCCCATCTTAAGGTTTCGAGTTTGAATTTTGATTGTTAGTCATCAGCAAAATCGGTGGATACTGCACAATAATAATACGGTAACAAAAAAAAGATTAGTGGGATAGGATAAAATGGTATAGAATAGAATTGAGTAAAAGAAGTTCATTTGTTTGGACTTTTCAAAAAAAATGGAATAGAATGAAACATATATAGTAGAAACCCTTCCATCCTATTTTATCACATTCCCTTATTTTTCTTCATCCTCAATTTGGTGGGTATAACTCTAATTAAACTATTACATATGTACCTCTAATCAATAACATGTATGGTTTAGTGGCAGCCCATCTCTTCCTCATTTATTTTTTCGTTTTTTTCGTACTCTCTCTCTCTCTCTCTCTCTCTCTCTCTCTCTCTCTCTCTCTCTCTCTCTCTCTCTCTCATTTTGTCTAATATAGGTTGTGGAAGAAGTCGAAGGGTTGAAAAGAATGAAATTTATCAACTGTAGGGAGAGAAGATTTGATCAAAGTAGTGGTTCTAGCAATTTCTACGTATGTGTTGACTTGCTTTCTACTTTTGATGGATTTTTGTGAACATCCTGAAAGTGTGATTAGTAAGTTCTGGTGGGGTAGCAAACAAGATTTAATGGGAGCATTGTGTAAGGAAAAAAAGAAAGGTGGGATGGACTTTAGAACATTCCCTGATTTTAACCTTCCAATGTTCTCTGAACAAGGGTGGTGTGTCTTGCTGATAGAACCCGTAAAAAGTATAATTGGAATTTTGTCATTGAATTGGACATTCACTTCAAAATTGTAAGCATTCCCATGATGCGGAGAAGACTAAAGGAAATCAGGTGAAGCCTCGAAAGGGGAATCTTGTCCATCTTAAACCTAATTTTCAGCATGTACCGAAGAACAATAAAGGGAAGTCAATTGTCATGGAGAAAAATGTTGAGCATTCCAAAATACATCAATCCCAAGCTCTGCAAGGGACTAGTTTGGTTCTATCAGTAGAGAAAGATAATGATCCTAATCGCTTCAAATGTATTAATAACATTGTTTTAACGCCTGCAGAGGTGGCAGAGAGCCCAAACCCTCTTCTTGGTGTAGCAAAAAATATTCCCTCTGAACGTATCACTATGCAAAAGGATTCTTCGTCTTTGTCGACTCCTCGATGTGATATCTCTTCTGAGAAACCTATCTTTGCTCGAAGCTCTCCTAGTTCTATGAATACCCACACTGTAGGGATGGTGGTGGTTCCTTCTTCATCAAATAAATATTCGACTCAGAATCTGCAGGATGTGGATTTATCCTCCACACAATCTCTCATGACAAGACTTGATTCGCTAAATGTCTCAATGTCAGATGCCACTTCTAACCCAGTGGTTGCGCCTGACATGAGAATTTTAGGGAAGGTTTGGGGGGATGTCTCAGATGATGATGTTGTCGCTAATTCTCAAGCATTTGCGGTTGTGTCCAAGACCCAAAATTCGCCTACTGCCTCAGAGTTTGCTGCTACTTCTAATCCAGTAGTAGCTTCTGATATGAGAATTTTAAGAAAACTTTGGGGTGCGATGTCAGATGATGTTGGTGATTCGGTAGCTGCCGATACCCAGGGAACAGTTGCTCAACATGATTATTTTGAACCAGTTGTGTCCAAGACTCAAAAGAAGAAATTGAGGCAAAAAAAGAAATTGGTCGCCGGCTACAATACTCGTTCTACGGCAAATTCTGTTTCTGTCTCCTTTTGATTTGATTTTGTATTCTAGTTCTTTAATCTGTCTTGTACCTCTTCGTTAGGATGGCTTGTTTTAGGGGATCTTTAACTTAGGGCTCCTTATTATTGTTTTGTGTTCAGTTTCTTTTCTTGCCAAGGGTATTGGTCTAGTCCCCCCCTTGGCCTCTCTTCTGCCTTCTTCTTTTTTCTCTCTGTTTTTTTTAATAAAATCAGGGGAAGTACTCTTTTTCCTTCTTGATGTTTCTTAACATCAAAAAAGGTTTTAATGAGGCTTATTTCCTTTTATTTGCTGGAAAAAAAAAAAAGAATTCTATGTACATTTACTATGAAAAATAAGAGTAGTTGCTCAATTACAATGGGAAATGGAAAACTACCAGAGCTCATTTCAGAGAGTACCTCTCCTAACATTTACTCATCAAAAGCATGAATGATCCCACAGTCATCCTACCCAAGTACCCATCCCCTCTAACTAAATCACATGGAAAATTATGCCAGCTCATTAACTAACTTTCATTCTTTCTCTCCCCATGGCCCCACTTCCTTCTAGATATTCCTAGGTGTCCTATCACGATTTATTGATCTCACAAAGTTTGAAAGCAAGGTACTTTCCTAAGAGTAACTTCTTGAGAGCTTTGACTAGTTACTGCTAAAGGTATACTTAGGGAAGTATTATGCAATCGCTTGGATGTTATTGACAAAACTGGTATTTGAAGAGTAGGGAATGGTCATCTATTTCGTATATGGGATGATAATTGGCTTCCTTATCAAATTGGTCGTAAAATTTAGTCTCCTAAACCTCCTAACTGTGATATTATGTTTGTCTCGGATCTTATGCATGCATCACGGTGTTCAATGTTGAAAATGCATCTTTAGTTGATGAAAATTTTCACACATTTCAAGCTCAATAAATTCTTTAATTGCCATTTTATTTCTCTCAGTTGCAAGATGAGTTTGTGTGAGGTGTTTCACGATCTACAATTTTTTATGTGAGGAGTTTGTATTGGTTCGTAAAGGAAATGCGTGAAGTAGCTGCCTCTCATAATTCAGTGCATGATATTAATCGGCAAGTGTGGAAAAATTTGTGGATAATAAAGACTATTCCAATACAGACTCATTTTACTTAGGGTATGTTTGGATGGAGGGTTTGGGAGGGGAGGGGAGGGGAGGGCTTGATTTTCAATTCTAAATTGAGTAAGCTATAAAATGTTTCTAAACAAAAATGATGTGTGATTAACAATGTTTTTACATTATCTATCATGTTATTCTTTCAATTTTTTAAAATCTCAAATAGATATTAAAATATAGACCAAGCCCTCAAAACCCCTTTCCTCCAAAACTCTCCCAAATCCCCCTCCCAAATATACCCTTAGAGTATTCAACATGCAATATAGTATGCTAAAAACAATGATATTTTTAAAGAAGAAATCAGTTGTGACCCATTGTGCGTTTTTTGTGGGCAATATAATAAGACAATTTCACATCTCTTTATTGAGTCTCTTGGTCAAAGTAGATATGGTTTGGAAAAAAAATATTATTGATGCATTTGAGGATGTTATAGTCCATGTGCTAACCTTGTGTGATGAAATATAGTATGCTAAAAACAAAAAATGTTTTGAGGGAACTAATGTTGATGTGGTTGTCATTGATCAAAAGGAACAAATATATATTGCTAATTTTAGGAATGCTGGCGCAGTGATGTGGGAGAGGCTAAGTAGAGATCTTAGTTTGCTTAGTAGTTAGTTATATGTTTAATGAATTTATTTTTTCAAATTTGGATATACTTAAAATTTTAGTAATATTAACAATATATATATATATATATATATATATATATATCTATTCTATTAAATATACATTTGAGGATGTTTTCAAAATCGAATTCTCCAAATGTCTTCACATAATTGGCCCACGTAATCAATCCACTTGCCAAGTCACGCACACTATCCAGGTCAGCGCATTTACCAACAATACACCAACAAAATAGCTGTAATCCTTAAACAGAAATTTAATTCAATTCAGCAACAGCTGTATAATAAATTGTAAACGAAAATTGAAATAGCTTTTAAATTGTAAACGAAAAAGGAGGGAAAACAGTTATTGTAATAAATAGCCAATTTACACCACCTGGACGTACATTAAAATTGTAAACAAAAATTAAGCAACAATAAATTAATTTAAGAAAATTTCAAACGAAATTAAAGCAACAATTTCGGCATCTGAAAATATAAAGCATATCAGGATGACTAATGATTTCAGCCAAAATCAGAATGATCCTGTGCATAATATCTCTCAGTCTACACTTTGTACCTATTTTTTACTGCATAATATAGTCTTAGAGACCTGCAATGGTGATGCGTAATAATTGCAGTCCTTCAATAATTCCGAGTTTTGCTGAGTATATTATTCTGAAATCAGAAACAAACAAATTAGAAACGGTTTTAATTTGATTGTGTTGTACACCGTCATTATTTTTCATTCCACATCATATTATTTCGGCCACTGATACCCAATTCACAAAAAATTCCCAAACCAATTCACAGCAAATCCCATATTCTGTGCGCACAATTTCAGGTGCACTGATTAAGGAATTCCTTCCACAACACACAATTTTTTTAATCAGCATTACGCTACCTTTATATATAAATTTTGTACCTATCAGATCAAGTACCACAGAAAGATATACAACACCCCATTGTACTAAACCCTATAGAGATAAGACAGTATCAAAAAATCATGAGTTCCTCTAATGCCACTATCTTTGATCACTACAAGAAAATCGACGTTTTCCGACGGCAATTTTCGTCGGAAACACAGCAATTTTCGTCGGAAATTGACGTTTCCGACGAACTTTCCGACGGACAAAAAGTCGTCGCAAAATCGTTCGTCGGAAATCATTTTCGACGGATTTTTTCGTCGCAAATGTCTCCGTCGCAAAGTCGTCGGAAACCCGTCGCAAATATCCGTGGCAAAGTCGTCGCAAATTTTGACACATTTTCGTCGTAAATCCGTCGCAAATCCGTCGGAAATGTTAAAAAAAATTTAAAAAAAAATTAAATTATAAATCCAATAACAACTTCATAGTAAAGACTATAATTAAGAAAAAAAACTAATTAAGAAAAGTATATAACTAAATATGCCAATAACAACTTGTCATTGATAATTACAAAGTTACCAAAATTTATAACATCAAATCCTATAAAACCAATTTTATAACCCCTGTCTGAATTCATTTTACCAAAATTAAAATATAAGAAAAAACTTCCCAAAACAATGTATATAGGTATATAACGCGCATCATGCAACTCTGAGTGCAGCTTTTATCTTCTGAAGATGAGGTTATTCACAGTATCAACTGACTCCATAGTAATTTAGCAGTTGGAAGACTATTCACCAGTATTTGGAACCCAACTGTGAGCAAACTTCCACCACTTTCACCACCAATACTACACCCTTTTGTAGAGTCCCGTTGCATCAGTCCTTTGGCAATGTGAACCATCTCCTGCATCGGTCCACCATTGGACAAAATGTCCCACTCACTCCTAAGTCGTTCATCGCGTAGGAAATCAAACAGTCTTTGTCGTGACACAGGCATCCAGACAGACGTTGCAGCACTGAGGACGATGCCGGGAGACCAGAACAGAAGCACATACACCAGAACAGAAGTTGCCTGTCATGCGCTGTGCCAGCTTCAACATGTTTCTTCTACCAGCTTGGCTCAATGCTACAAAATAAAAATGCCAATTAAGTTTAATAACATCCGAAGTGGTGGAACATTGAATACTGCAACTATATACCATTGATCCTGGAACATTAAAAGGAAGGATAAACTAATTATCTTCTGAAATGGCAAAATAAAAGGAAAGTCAAAACATACTACATCTTGCCTCAAAGAAATACCGCCGAGGGGAAAGAAATTGAACCAGATGCTATATTGAAGGTTGGAACTCTGGGGAGAGAAGCTTACCAACCAGCCTGTGAGAGAGTGATAGAAAACTTCAGATTGATGAGCAACTCAATATCAAAATCATCAAAGTTAAAAGTGTCACAGAATGAACATTTGCAAAAGATAAAGAGAAAAAAGTTGATCAGCTGTGTGTTTACAACATAAATTAGAGGTGCAATAAATAGAGTTGTTGCTTCTGCTGCAAACTTGACAACACAGCTTATACAAGGATACAGATTTTTACCCCCATGTTCTTAAACTTGACAACACAGCTTATACAAGGATACAGATTTTTACCCCCATGTTCTTAAGTCCTTTTTTTAATAAACAATATTATGAAGCTGGTGATAAGGCTTCTCTACCGGGTGCTATATAAATAAGTAAACAATAGGTTAGCGAGTACTAGAGGAATCAATTACTAGGCATAAATTACATTATGAATCGACTTACTTTTTAGGACACCGGTAGTCTGCCAAACATGAAATATTTCCTCTGACAAGATTAAAAATGGAAGAGGGAGAACAAGTTAGCACTCAATAACCTATTTATATTATATAGAACGTAACTATTTATAATGAGAAAATAATGAACTTACAAGCTATTTCCCTTCAAAGAGGATGCAACAAGTTCCTGTGGCATATGATAACTTCTTGAAATTGGAAAACAAGAAAAAGATGGAAACTAAAAATTAGAAACTATAAAAGCCAGGACTCTTACACGCTTCCTTGTTGACAAGTTTTCTGCTCAAACCTTGTTATGCTGAAGTTGTTATATGACAGATCTCTGCATAAATGTTAGAGGATCTTAATCAGAATGTAAGATAATGCAATAGATAACTTCATGAAACAAGTGATTTATCAGGAAATGAAGCTAAAGTTACAGTCCTTAAAAGAGAAAAAACAAAAGAAACTGCACATTTGATCAAGTAGCACATTTGATCAAGTAATTAGACATCAATAAACTATAGACTAGAGTAAGTGAGACCAATTAGACTAGAGTAAGTGTTTGGATTTCTGTAGTGTATATAGATATATATTTATAGGTCAGTTAAACATCAGTAACATCACCCTAAAGGTTTTATTATAACAATGGTCATTTGATGAGTTATATACTCTTAAAAGTCAATATTGGTAGGCACAAACAAAAGATTTCCTTCGAAATTATTTTCTATGCTAAAAGTATTCATTTCGGAACATATTGGTTTTCAAACAGGTAATGGAATATTGGTCACTCAATGCTAGTATTGTCCTTGATTGCTTACCTGTTCATTGAATCCAGTAAAACCTTATGAGTACATGAACCTCATTTTTCAAACCATTAAAAATGATTTGAATTTAAAAGCTACATCTATGTGGAAAGTTCCAGTTAACACTTTTACTGGTGTACAACAAAATATGTTGCTCAGAATTAATAATGTACACAAAGCAAACCAAATTTGTTGGTCATATAGTAACAGAGAAGCTTAAAAATTAAAACAGAAAAGGGAAATTTCATATAACACCACCAAGCTTAAGCTTAAAAGTCTAAACCTGCTGAAGTCTCTAATCAATTTTATCTGACTAACCCTACCACAAATTTTAATAACTACTCATGCAAAGTTCCTAACAAGAAAAGAAAGCCTTCTGAAAGAATAGTAGTACCTAGTAGGATATCTAAACTCATTCCAAAAGGATGGGAAAAATATTGAAGAATTTCATAACTATCAAAATTGTCTACCTGGAATTTAATTTTCGTCTGTGCTCATCAACAAACAGTGAAACCTCCTTCCCTTCCTCAAGCGTGGGCTCCAACTCCCCTTCCAAACCCTCAAAGACTCCATAGTGTAAAACCTACACACACACACACACACAAATAATAAAATATTAATAATAACTCCAAAAATGATATCTAACAAAACTTAGGGACAGAGTTAACAAAACTTACAATTCCATCTTTTGATCGAACATCACTAACAACAAACATGATGTCTAAGCCATGAACATGAATGCGTAAGAAGCCAGTATAAGAGCATGTCTCTCATCATTGAAATGAGAGAGGACTGTAGCAGTGGATTGAAGCTTCCACATGTCATCATAGTAGTCTAGCTTCATGGGACTCTTATCCATCACCTCCACCGAATCCCAGCCAACCCCGACTAAATCATAAATCATAACCAACATAAGTAATTAGAAATTAGGGTTTTAAGCCCTTTTCCTCAAATTCCATCAATTTCAGAAATTAGAAATTAGGGTTTTATACTCAAATTAGGAATTTCAATCACAAACAGGTATTGAAAGGAATGAGGGCTTACAAGGAATTAGAGAGAGACGTAGAAGGAGATAGAGCCGGCGGAGTCGGAGGCCGGCGTGCGTCGTCGTCATGCGTCGTGCGTTTTTCGTTCCTCTTCTGTCGTGGCTTCAGGTCGCTGATTGAGAGAGAGACAGTGTTCTGTACTTCTGTGTTGTGCGTGAGGGAGGGGCGAGGTGTGGTCACGGTGTGAGGGTGAGGGAGGCGCGATGGTGGAGGCGCGATGAGAACAAGAAAACCTGAGGAGGGCGACTGAGAGGGGGGGTCTACGAGGGAAGAGGGAGGGCGACTGAGAGACGGAGGTCTACCAGGGAAGAGGGAGGGCGACTGAGAGATTCTACGAGGGAAGGGAGGTCGACTGAGAGAGATGGTGGAGGGAGTGAGGTGAGTGGGGTGGAAGGCGTGAAGTGAGTGGGGTGGAAGGCGTGAAGTGAGTGGGTTCGAGGGAAGAGTTCCCTTTAATTTGGGATCTGGTACTTTGCGACGACATTTTAGCATTTTCCGACGGACATAGCCGTCGCAAATTTGCGACGAAACACGTTTTCGTCGGAAACTTAAGCGGGAAATTAAGCGCCTTTTCTTCCTGAACATTTGCGACGACTTTTTCGTCGGAAATCCGTCGGAAATTGCGACGAATAAGAGTTCGTCGGAAAAAATGGCAGGAAAAACCACTTATTCTTGTAGTGGATATGCTGTCTGATGTAAATAGCTCAAGAGAGAACTGGAAATTGCTGGTCCGCATAGTACGACTCTGGCCAGTCAAAGATGCTGAAACCAATAAGATCACATTTGCCATTGACATGGTCATCACCGATGCACAGGTATACACTATCCTTTTTTCCAATGTCTATACAACCTGCAAAGTATTAGTAATGTGAATCATCAAATTTGTGATAAACATAACAACACTTTTTTTTGTTTCATTCATATTAGTGCTTTAATAGTATGACTAATGCCAATCAACAGATCTGTGATAAAATAAAACAATCCCCTTTGTTAAATATATTCATAATAGTGGTTGCAAAGTTTGACTAATGCGAATCAGCAAGTCTGTGATAAAATATTACAACACATTTTTATATTTCATTCATATTAGTCCTTATATTGTTGTTATATCCATACATATAGTCCGCTGTATAGAAAACTTCTATATTAACACACAAATCTGTCATAGATTAAAAACTATTACTTGATAATGTCATACTTAGATTTGGATTGTTGCAAAAAAAAAAACGATTTACACTTATTATGTTGTAATTCGTTATTTTTAGGGGACTAAGCTCACTCTTACCCTCAAACGACAACTTTTCTGCAAGTATGAGAAAGAACTTGCCGAGGGTGTGGTATACTACATGTCTAATTTTACCCCCGAAGCAAATGATGGGGAATATCGCTCAACAAATCATGCTTTTAAGCTTAAATTCAAGAGAGGATCTGTGATCAAGAGGGCTGATGTAAACCTGGTCCCTCCATATGTTTATGTGTTTACACCACCTGCTGAAATTTATAGCTCTACATTTGACAGCAACTACTTAGTGGGTAAGTAATTCAACCCATCAAAACTTTGTTTTACTATGTGTCTTTTATTTACAACCCAAAGAATAGTCTAAACAATTTTTTTTATGCAACTCAGATGTCATTGGTTCATTGATTGGTATTGGCCAGCAGCGCTCCTTTATGAGGAATGGTGAAAAGTGTTTTATGACAGTTGTGAATCTTGACTATCATGGGTAATTATATTTTTCAGTATTTTCTGTAATTGTATTTCTTATACATTGTTTGGAAGCTTGACTACCATGTTCACCACCAGGTATCGATATAGTGTGACATTGTTTGGAACTTTGGTTGATGAGCTACAAGCCTTTCTTATTGCTGGGGAACCACGCAACACTGTCCTAGCGATCATTTTAGTCTATATAATGCTTATAATAGAGTGCCATATATTTATCATCATCTTCACATTATCAGGCATTTTCTATGTATATTAAGTTTTTTTTACCTATAACACAATGGAAGGTAGACTACAGTGGTAGTATAAGTTGGATTGATTAAAAAAAAATTTAGAAACAACAATTACCTCATTTAAGAATATAGCAGTCCCATTCACCGACAGTACTTCAACGAGTAAAGAAGATGCACACTTCACAAATGTGTAATAGACCACAACGTATAGATGCAGTACCCTCCAAGTGACAAGAATTATTAATTAGTTCATGTCAGCCAGCAATCAACTTTAAGAAACGGTATTGGTGGTTGAAAGAAATTGTGAAACTCACCAATATCGGGCACCGCTAAAATATAGTTGTTGTTATTCACAACAGGAGCTGCAAGTATCCTCCCATAGCGATCACTTGATATCGAAAGAAAAAAAATCAACCAGTAAGTGATGCACATAGTACTGCAATATTGAATAAATATTCGTTAGTTTTTATGATAGATCGATACTATATCTTACAATTTGTTATCCGACGATTTGAAGCATATGATTTTCGAATGACAAGAGAAGTTACCTTAATGTTGATAACAACTACTTCAGTTTCTTGATGTTGTGGTTGCAGATACGTCGTCGGCATCAGAGTGTAGCTCGCGAGAGTGTTGCTTCGGACGGGAACTTTCTCCGTTCCGTTCCTACGATTCAAGTCACGTTGATACTACCACATTCTCCACCACAGATAAATTAGAAAAGGGGAAGAAAATCTGTATCCCTTTCACCATCATCGCATATTCCCAACTTCAGATTCTTTCTTTTCCCTTTATCCTCAATCCCGATCTCTCCCTCCGAATCCATCATCACATTGATACACACCTCCTTCTTAATTTCTCAACCTGTATTTCGAACTTCAAGTTATCTTCACTGAGCATATAGACACACGGAAATCTGGGATTCACATTCGTAATCAACAAACAAGATGAATCACGAAATCAAGATCAGCGCGCGAAGGTCGTTTCATCAACGAAACAATCTGAAGCTGAAACCAAGAAACGATTTTTCTAATTCCCAATGGGATTCACGAAACTGATGAAGCGGATGAAGCGACGCAAAGTGTCTGAAGCAGCGTTGAATTAGTTTGGGAGATACGAAACTGGGTTTTGCTCAGTTACCTAAGTTAGTTCACGTGAACATTGAACCGTATCACCGCATATACAAAGTGGGTTTAACTTTTTTTTAATTAAACACATTAAATACATAGAATGGAAGACAAACCGATATACTGTTCCTCCAAATAACAAGTAGGATATATTTCCGTATAATCTTTTAGTTATAAATAAAAATCCTTTTAATGCATATATATAAAAAATTTCCTTTTAATATGAATTGTGATTTTTTTTGCTCAAAAAATGAAATATGATATTCAATATAAATACATTTATTTTGCTCATTAAAAAATATAAATGCGTAGATTACTATATATTTAACAAAACAAATAAAATAGCTTCAACTAATGCCAAGTCACACCGTAAAATTGTATCCAATTTGTGAAGTTTGAATATAATATGATATAATGTTAAATGTCATATAATATCTAATATAAATTTTATTTTTGCTTTTTAGAGGAAGTTAAAATTGTCACATGAAACTCACGCACAAAACTGTAATGTCCCCAGTTCCTTACAAAGACAAGACCCCTATAATGGTGCAATCTGAGTTAGTAAATAGTCAAATATCTGAAGTTATTAACCCAATTGAATATATTCATGGATGAAACCAATTGCGTAGCTAATTAAGAGGAAATTCAACATTTGTGCTTATTTTATTGAGATGAGTTAACTATTACATGATATAACTTTTATTTTTGTATTCTCACATTTTTTTTAAAAAAATACTTAATTAGAAATTATTTGAAATACTAATATTTAATGTACATCCAAGTCGAAATATCAATAATATATATTTCTTAAATTTGACGAAATTGTAATCTTTACCCGTGCATCGCACGGGTCATATGCACTAGTATATAACATTTGAGAATGAATCTCATTTATTGTTATTCCATGTGTCACTTCTACAACAATTTGGTAATTAATATCTTTTTTTGTAATTAATGCTCTACAAATACTATATATGTATAATAAAGACTAAATAACATGTTTTTCTAATGAATCCAAATTGTATTTGAAAATTATTTAATTTATCAACAGTTAAAGAGTTTTTGATTAAGAGTTATTTAAGTATTTTTTCTAAAATATAATTAATTAAAAACTTATATTATATAAATTATTTTCATTATGAATATAAGTTAAATGACTAAGTTTATTTAACTTTTATGTGAGGAGAAATTTATGAGTATTATAATAAATCACTTTTTTTACAAAATTATAATGAATCACTTATTAAATCTCTTTCATGTATATTCGATCTATTTTATTGTATTTTATATTTCAAAATTAATAAAATTAGGTTTTATGAATTATTAAAAATACATTTTAGAATGTATCTAAGGCCCAAATTCTTAGATGTTAGTCTCTTAGACATGTCACGTAATGCATAATAATAATAATAATAATAATAATAATAATAATAATAATAATAATAATAACAACAATAATAATAATAACAATAATAATAATAATTTGGTACAATCACACATATGGTCATCATCAAAGAGAGCACGTGGCAAAACACAACTCTTTTTCACTTAGAAACAACTTAATGTGATGGGCATACATGTTATTTAATATTCTAAGTACTTTTTTATATTTGAAAATTCTATTATAATTTAATGCTTTCTCTCTGCATTAATTTTAGAAATAAATAAATGACTTCTCTTTCTTATTTATAGCCAATTATACTAATATCACATATTACAAATTAAAATTTAAGAAATGTTACATTTTAGAATTTTGAAGCTTCAATAAAAAATATTTAGAAAAATTGTCATATTATTATTTCCCCTGAATAATGAAATTCACTTTTTCTTTTCCCATTTTCTGAAATTATAAATTTTTGAAATAAACTCTCAACAAGTAAAAACGTTTTTTTGGTTCATTTTTGGTTCCCTCTTTGGTTCACGGTTCAACCGACTGGTCCGATTTTCTAAGATACTCATCAATTTTAGAAATAAATAAAGGACTTCTCTTTCTTATTTATAGCCAATTATGCTAATATCACATATTACAAATTAAAATTTTAAAAATATGTTACATTCTAAAATTTTGAAGCTTCAATAAAAAAAATTTAGAAAAATTGGCACATTATTAGCCCCTGAATAATGAAATTCACGTTTTCTTTCCCATTTTCTGAAATTATAATTTTTTGAAATAAACTCTCAACAAGTGAAAACGTTTTTTTTTTGGTTCATTTTTGGTTCCCTCTTTGGTTCACAGTTCAACCGACTGGTCCGATTTTCTAAACCATGGTTTTTAGTCCAAATAGAAAGTGTATACATTGCTAACATACTATTGCTAAAAAGCAAGTGAGTATTTTAGCATATGCCTCATTTTTTGTCCAAATAAAAAGTGTATACATTGCTAGCATATTTCTACTAAAATGCAAGTGTGAGTATCTTAGCATATGTCTTTTTCATGTATAGTATCTCAGTGGCAATATTATATGACCAGCTGTTAAAATTTGTTGCTGTAAAAATTAGTAAAATCATTTATGATGAACAGGACAATTTTCTCATGAGTTTAGTTGGTTATCACTTATCAGCAGGATGATATTTACATATAGACTGTTTTGCAACTTGGGGAAGGAATTACTGACAAGTTTATAAAATTGAAAGGCTTTTGCATTGAATGATTGATTTATATGGGTGTTGCTATAATATTGCTTTGAAGACAAAGAGTCAAAGAGTTATCTTGCTGAAATTGAAGTTACATTCGGGAGGGAGCTTTCGAACTTGATAACTCTCTATGATGGCTACTGCAATATCTGATATAAAAGTTAGTAGGATGAATGGAAAACGATAGATAGCAGAAATGCAAAAGGGGAAAAACCCAAAAACATGTAGGGTTGATATTGAGATATCTTTGTTACAAGCACTAATCTCCAAGCTTCGAGTATTTTTTTTACCCAGCCTTGATTGGGAGGTAGGCGACTCAGTAGTAGATTGCTTTGACCAGATATATGACCTGACATGACCATGTTATGATCATTACCATCGTCATATTCAGAGATAGAGTATGCGATGAAGAACTCTAATTATCACATTATTTTTTTGGTCTACTTAGATGAAATGACAAATAAACACCACACACACACAACCACTGCTCACACCCGAGTTCGAACCTGGGAGCCGACGTCCCCATGTCACTGAAATTGCCAAAACAACCAAGAGTGAGGGACAAATCACCACAATATATGATATTGTGCTTAAAAATAACAAATTAATATAAAATTTTGATAGTTTAAATATTATTTTCAAATCACAAAAAATAGCATCATTTACTTATACACGAGTTTTTCTACCAACTTACAAAATATAAATTATTCGACAACAATTTTCAATAGCATACTTATACCCGTGCATGGCACGGGTCAATTATTCTAGTATATATTTATATGGGGAAGTAAGAATGTAGTTATTAACTTTGAACTGTTTGTTACTTATCTGGGCTATGCTTTGCAGTTACTTATATATTGTTCATAGTCATATAAGTGCCAAATATGCATATTAACTCTCTGAATTATAATTTTATCTAAATTTGCTATACTATAGTATGCTCCTTGACTATAGCTAAACAACCAAATGCGTACGGCAATACAGCTGTCAGGCAAGGGCAGTCTATCTGCTGTATTTACTCAATTTACACCTCTTGGGGGGCTCACCAATGTGAGTATGACCATGTGTTTTGAGTAATCCTATAGTCAATTAGTCTACTATTTTATGACAATTAATATTTTGTTTGAATGATGAAATTATTCATCTATGATTATACCTTGCAGGACTCACCTATATTCACATTTCAACAACAAAGTATTCTGCTATATATTAACCTTGAAATATTAGTTAGGCATCTAAAATATAATTTGTAGTTTAATTATTTATGCTTATGATCAAAACTTTAAAGCTCTTTTTTAAAATATTTTCGAATATCTCTTTGACCTTAAAGGATTTTATAAAGAATATCCAGGATCTCACTAATGTCGAATGGTAGTGAGTAAGTCCCAGATGGTGAAGGGCAATCAATCTACCACTATTTGAGATCATTATTCTTAACTAACCTCAGTCTAAGAGGAAAATTTCTGAAAAACCTTTTACTTTGATAATATGACAGACATAGTTAAATACAAAGTATAATTAGAAAATAACTGATAATTCAAGTTTGAGATATATCTGTATTTACTTTAAACATTGTTTTCTGAATAAAGGTTGTTTCCACTCCAATGTATAATTTAAAAAGTAATTATTTTATTCAAGTTTTAATACCCAGCAAGGTGGCCTTATACTGATCTTTGAACATATATGGTTAATTCCACAACATGCTTTAGAAGGTAATTACTAGTTCATTTTTAATATTTATATTTCTATCTGAACCAAGTGAAGGCGATGATATTAACGGGTGAGGAAAAAACCATTTAAATTTCTAAGTTATGTTTAGATCTCTCTCCTCACGTTTTTCTTGCAATTCCAATAGATCTTCATCCTCTTCTCAATCTTCTCTTAATGAGAATCAATCAAATCAATCTTTTTCAAATAAAATTTTCAAAGAAGAAATCCGTTTTGAGAATATCAATCAGGATTTAGATAATTGGGATATCCCAAAAATATCCCAGAAAAACCTTTACAAACCAGAAGGGTTTTTCTCTAAAACTGATTATATTATCAGGACAGTTGAACAAAAAATCATACTCCGAAAGGATGATGAAGAATTTCACCTACTTTCTGAGAAGAGTATGAACAATCATAAAACTAGGAATTTCAACTACTTGCACGTAGGAAGTGTCCAGGTAGGAATGAAACCCCTAACCAGAGAATCTCTTAACGTAGCAGTCTTGCTCTGCTTAAGAGATGCTCGCCACAATCAGTTTCATGATTCCTTACTAGGGACTGTTGAAACTAGCCTTATACATGGGCATATCTTCTTCAATTGTTTTCCTGATCTGACTGTAAGTCTGGATGACAAGAACATCCTAGATGTTCTTTTTCTCAATGTTAAATGTCATGGATATGACATGAAGGAATGATCTGCCCCTATCATGCTGATATACACAGTTCAATACAAGGTTATGAACTCTATCAGATCCAATTTCCTCAAAACCAACTGTCACAAATCAGGAGAAACAACTCTGTTTCTTGCTGACAATAGCAAGGCCAATATAATTGTGCCTAAAACTATCCAATGGAGTGACATAATGCTCCCTGAAACCTGGACCTTAGAGAAGGCTGCTCCGGCAGCACCTAGGTTAACACCAGAATTCCAGGATGTCATTCAATACCAATCTGGAAAAGTTGACATTGTCTTCAATAGAAGAAACTCCTTTTCCATTCCTAGGTCTCTCAATTCTGAAGAAGACTTCAGAACTGCTATGTCTAGGGGAACCTTATCTAGGAGGTCCTTCTCTGTTTCTAGGGAACCTTCCAAAACTGAAACTGGAACTTTTCATGATGGTTCCACTATCCATTTACAGGGATTTGAAATCACAACCCCTGTAAAAACCTCTTATCAAAAGGATGATGAGGATCACAAATCCATCCAATCTCCAACCTACTCCTCCCTTAATGAACCTTATGATGTTATCTAAGTTCATTATTGATAAGGAATCCCTCAAGAAAGAATTCTATTCTGGGGAATGGTCTCCTCAAAGAGAATGGTTCTTTCTGCACTTTCGGGGACGCAAAAGGCAAATCATCCAAGAGAAATTTTATAAATTTCTCGAAGAAACCAAAATTAATGTCCCTTTCTTTAAATGGTTTCATATGTATGCCATTAGGAAAAATATTAATTACCCTTTTCAATCTGTTTCTTTAGATAGTAGAAAACCTGCCAAAGAAACCAGATATAATCAAACTTTAGGAAAGTCTACCCAGATGGCCAATCCAAATCTACAACATGCTAATCATGAACTCTTAGCCAAAATCAATGAGCAGCTTGTTCTAATTAAGACAATGGCTCTTAACAATCCTTCACCTAAAAGTAATACCTCTATCAATGTGTTAAGAGAAACCTACTCTATTGAAGATAACCTGATTGGTTTTGATGTCAGGGTTATCTGCTTTAAATGTGGCATGCTTAGCCACATCAGCAGGAAATGTCGCAATGAACCAAAACCTGGTTACAAACCAAAACATCATGAAAAGAAACAGGTTAGTAAACCTAAAACCCAGAATAGGCCTCAAACCGCTAACCATATTCCAAACACTTGCTGCACTTGTGGCAAAAAACAACCCAAACCCAGGCTTCAGCATGATAGAAAACCTATCACCTGTCTCATTTGCGGCAAAACTAAACACAAATGGAGATCCTGTATGATCATTAGGAAGCTTAAAGCTCTAAAATTTAACCCTAGTATCAAGGACAAAATCATCACCTACAGCAAAAGTGACAAACCCAGTAGATATGATAGGATCTTAAGTGAGCTTAGGACTCTTAACCTTGATCCTAAAACCAATAGTAAGATTAACAAGTGGTTAATCCAATAGTTTAGAAAGGACTCTAATTCAGAGCCTCATAACCATTCCTCTCTTGGTCATACCCAGAGGAATGTGTTAAATAACCAGCACTTTAATAATCTATCCCCTGCCATTATCAAAAATCTTGAGAATAGAGTAATCTGGGAATACCCAGCCTCACTTTTCTCTTTTCAATTATCAAAGAATGGCATGATACCTTATTATCTGGGGTAACCCACTAGTTTTAAGTTTCTGAGTAATCTCTTTAACTTGGACTATAGTCAAATGATCCTTTCAAATTTTGATAAAAATTCTGGTCTAAAACAAAACCAAATCAAAACAGAAGATATCAATGTTTTACATTTAAATGACAATAAGACCATTGAGCCTCCTGGTATTAATCTCAATCATCATGGGGAGGAAAACCCAGTTGCAGAGAATTCTTGTCTCAAAATCCTCTTTGCAACAAAATAATCTTGTTAAGACCGTTTTTAACAAAAGAGAAAATTTAACTATCAATTTGCTTATTTCAAAAAATCAATTTGGTTTGTCCTTTGAAAAATCTTTTAAACATGATGTTCTTCAAAACTTCATGACATATTATGATTTTACCAGAAGACGTAATATTCAAAGTATTTCTGACATTTTAAGTATGTTTGATTTTGACATCTTAGAAGGTCAAGCAATACTTTCCCTGACAAACTCTCTTGTAACTATTTACAGGGCCACAATCAGAATGACTTCCAGAGCTTCCTCCTCAAAAGGAAGAGGTAGGGGCAAAGGTAAGAGTGACTCAGATATCTTACCAATCATCAAAAGATCTCCTATCCTAGACCAATCAGGGCCTTCTTCCCAGAACACCCAATCAATTCCCCAAAATCAATCTAAGCAAACCAAACTGGATTATGCTTTCCCAATCCCAACCCTCCTTGCCTTTCAAGAACAAGGAGCAATCAATCTTCCAAAGAAAACTTGGGCCAGTATAGACGAAGAAAATAGTGACCAAGACATCCCAGCCTTGGACTTCGTCATTCAAGCCCAGAAAGCTCAGATGACCCAGAACAAACCTGGTCCATCACAAATTATCCCAATCCAAACTCAATCAACCCAGGTCCAATATACCCCAAAGGAAAACTATTTCTTCTTGGCACACCTTGAGCCAGAATTCATGGATAAAATCCCAAATAGGATTCCTTCAAAGATCTTTTCGTCTCAATTCCATTTCCTCCCTTTAAGCCCAAACAAAACCCAATTGTTTTATGAGTTTATTCTCATAGACACAGAATCAGTCTCTATGAAACATTATAGAGACCCCAATTGGTAGTGGGAGGTGTGTTTAACTTGCACTTATGCCTCAGGTGCAAGGTTCGATTCCCACGGAAGGCAAAAATTCTACAAGGGGGATAGAGAAGACCGTGATGTAACAGTGCTGGGGGTGGCCAATGCGTTGGACCTGGGCTGTTACAATATATATATACTTGTGTGGTGGGCACAGTAGAGCCTGTTTGTGTCGTATCCGAGCCTGTGCCCGCGCCTTTTTGTGCGAGTAATTACATATCTGTCATTGATAACTTTTGCAGGTGTACACGTATGAGTCAAATTGCCATTTTTAAGTGACCGTTGTAGATAACTAAAATACAAATCTCAATTGTTAACTAATTGAAATTGCGTCAAAAAAAAAACTAATTGAAATATGTGCGTTGAGTCGTTTAACTTCCTAAAATAAAGAGCGTTGTTTTAGAAGAGCTAAATTCCAAAATTCGTGACATTTTCGAAATTGAGTAAACCCTCAATTTTGTCCCTAAAGAATCACACTCTTTGGTCTCTAAACTATAAAATATAATAAATAGTCCCTAAACTATTCTATATCCACCTATTTAGTCCCTAAATTACTTTCTAAATAGGTGAGATAATGGATAGTTTAGGGACTAAATTAATAAATTTTGAATAGTTTAGAGACTATTTATTATATTTTTATAGTTTAGGAACTAAATTGGAGAGAAGATGATAGTCGAGAGACCAATTTAAGGGATTATTGTGCAGAAACTAATTTCTGGATACTCATTACATAGACAATTGAAAATTAGTTTATGGAAGGTGAATAAACTTTGAAAAAAATGTGAAAAGTTTTTTACTTATGTGAAACTACAAAAATGCCCAAAGTGTTAATGAAAATTTTGTGCAATCTTACGCTGTACACTTCCTCTTTCTCACGCAGCCCAAGTCGCACACTACGCTGAACTGAAGCATCAACGTAGCCCGTATGTTTCCTCTCCCTCTCACTCCCAGCCTCTCTCACTCATTGCCGTAGCTACCAACGCTGTTCGTTGTCGTCGCCGCCGTCGGTATACCCTCCTCTGTGTTTATTTTATCAATTTCGTTTCGGTTCTGGTTTTAATCTTTGTTCGTTCGTTTTATTTTTTGCTGCATTTTTTTGTTTAATTTTTTCCAGGCGGGGAGCCTTTTTCAGTTCTGCATATGTATTACCCCATTTACGATTTGATATGATTTACTTATTTAACTATGGTTTTCGTGGAAATCACTTTATGATCGGTATTATCGTGTCCCGCTTGTTATGCTCTTCGTTATTTGCTCACTGAGTGGTGACTCACATCGTCTCTTTTATATGTTTTAGATTCCCAGGTTCGTGCTGAACCGAGCTCCTCTACGAGAGTTTAGTATCTTACTTCTTGGTGAGGCCCCTTTTGGGTTTTGGAGGGGCATTGCTTATGTTAGCTATATTATCTTTTGTTTCCATATGTAATTGGCTTGTACAAATCTTTGGAGGCTCTATTGCATTATGGGATTGTCTGATAGTAATTAGATGTCACTCTGTTGGCCTCTGTGAGGACCGATCTATGTTGGTACTATGTGTTTTGAATATACATGCATATATATAATTTTGGGATGTCCATATTTCATAGGAAGTTCTGCCGAATTTTTGTTAGAAATTTCTTCGAAATATAGGCTATTATAGGTTTAATATAATGAGTCTTCTTCAGATAGACTTGAGTTAGGCTTGCCAGATTAGTGTAGTAGTCTATCTGTGCGCCGGT
This sequence comes from Astragalus membranaceus, assembly GCA_039519185.1. Classification (NCBI taxonomy): domain Eukaryota; kingdom Viridiplantae; phylum Streptophyta; class Magnoliopsida; order Fabales; family Fabaceae; genus Astragalus; species Astragalus membranaceus. Next base: position 29,182,636 of record CM076849.1, on the reverse strand, counting down.
CATGGTTCCTCTTGGGTCATGACACCGGCAAGGCCTCCTAACCAACCACCATTTATAGTTCCACCACCACCACCATCATCCATGATGCCAACTCCACAAATACCAGTGATGCGATTCATTCCAACACCAGGACTTCACCAGATGCGTCCAAGGAAACCATGATAGTGTGGAGTCGTTATATTATTTTGCACTTTATGGTTTGGTTTTTTGGATAGTGTTTCATGTAACCAGTAATTATACATTATGGTTTAGTTATTTTGGATTTAGTGTTTCACGTAACGAATTTATGTAATTGCACTTTGTGTTGTTTATTTGGAAAGTTTATGTAATGTACATTATTTTAATGTAATATATGCATGGTTGAATGTTGAATGTTGAAACAATACCATATATGACTTAAAAAAGCACTTTGGTCATTGATTTTTTTTACTAAATATCAATTAGGTCCCTGACTTATCTAACTTAGTATCAATTTGGTTCCTGACTTATATAACTTAGTATCAATTTGGTCCTCATAACAAACTATTTTTTTTTTTAAAAAGTATCAATTTAGTCCCCAACATCTGGGTGACGTGCCATGCTGACGTGAATTTTTTTTGTAGTATCAATTTGGTCCCTAACATTTGCCATTTTGGCACTTAACAGCCATGTCAGATCCGTTAACACTGTGTATTAACAGTTGTTGACAGAATGACCAAATTGACACACATTTGTAAATGTTGAGGACTAAATTGACATATGTGAAAAGTCAAAGACCAAATTGAACATTTTTTAAAAGTCGGGGACTAAATTGGGTATTACCTCGTATAAAATGACTTCTTATTTTTTTGTTGCATTATGTATAAACCTGTATAAACCTTTATAACCTCGACACACGGTTAGAAATATCCTAGATTCTTATAAAGGGAAGACATGATCATACCTTATACAAATATCAGTAGCTGGTTTTATTACATTGTCCGTAGCTTATACAGACATAAGTGAGAGTGATGAGTAAGTGTGATTTATGATTGAGCCATTGTGTTGTGTTGTGAATTGTGATTTAGAATTTGGGAATGGAATGTATGCAATGATTTTGCCTAGGAAATGTGCAAGGCAGTGTTGCAACGTTAACATTGAATAAGAGTAGAATACTAATATACATAGCAACGGGTTCACGGTTTGGATTGGGTTTAATTTTTAAAATCCGTTATTCGAACCAAACTAGTATAGGTCTCTACGGATTGGTTCGGATTTGATCCGAATACAAATTTTGGTTTGGATTGGGCAGCGGATTGGTTCGGATTTACCCAAACCAATGAACACCCCTAACATAGACAATTGAAAATTAGTTTATGGAAGGTGAGTAAACTTAGAAAAAAATGTGAAAAAAATGTTACATATGTGAAACTACGAAAATGCCCACAGTGTTAATGAAAATTTTGTGCAATCTTACGCGGTACGCTTCCTCTTTCTCACGCAGCCCAACTGAAGCATCAACGTAGCCAGTATGCTTCCTCTCCCTCTCACTCCCAGCCTCTCTCACTCATTGTCGTAGCTGCCAACGCCGTTCGTTGCCGTCGCCGCCGTCGGTATACCCTCCTCTGTGTTTATTTTATCAGTTTCGTTTCGGTTCTGGTTTTAATCTTTGTTCGTTCGTTTGATTTCTTGCTGCATTTTTTTGTTTAATTTTTTCCAGTTTGTCTCGCATGGTTCTGGTTCGATTCAATTCCATTTCTCATGTTATTAGTCCCTTTCCTCTATTTCTGATACAACCGTACAAAACAGAACGCAAACAAACATGTTGTTTTGCTTTTGTAAAATGTGATGAACTGATGATGGTGTTTTGCAAACAAATTTGATTTTTTTGGTCAGTTATGTTATTGTTAACATGGTGTTTTGCAAACAAATATTATGACTTAGATACTTAGTTGATGATTCAAAACTTATCACATAATATTGTCTTTGTGGTCAGTGTTGTTATTGTTATTTTGAAAGGGATGGTTTTGTGTTTGCATAATTTGATTTTTGTCTTATTAGTTTTGTGGGTGCCCAATTATTCTTCATTTAGATTTTAACTAAATTGATATTAATCAAAAGTTTTGCTAATACTTTAATTTTTGTTGATTTTAGATTGTAAAGATGAAGAGTAGAACAATTCATTATTTTTTTAAATAATTGAGATGGTTTTTTGAATTCTTTAGAAGGTGATCCTGGAAAGCGTTCTTAAATATGGACATATTCACTAAATCGAGTCCGTTTAGAAGAAGTAAAGAGAAACGTCCGAGACGGTTTCAAAATATTTGGTTTAGTCTCTTTCCTACATGGCTAGAATATTCACTGTGCCGCATTGCTTACCATGTTATCTTTTTAACAAAGGACCAAGTGAACGTTCTGGATTAGATGTCTTTATTACTGTTGGTTTTAGAGCTTGGAAGAGAGTGAGATATAGAAAGTGTTGTATTTTTTGTGGTCATGGGTATGGAGGCAATATGAGCGGAGAATAGAATGGTTTACAAGCATTGTCTATGAAAGATTGTTCTTATGCGTACTATGTCCATTGTTTTGCTCATCGATTGCAACTTTCCTTGATTATTGCATCAAGAGAAGTCAAGCAAATTCATAAATTCTTTGAGAAGCTGACTTTTGTATTCAATGTTGTTTGTTTTTCTTCTAAGCGCCATGATGAGTTACAAGCTGCCCAATTAGAAGAAATTGAACATTGATGAAATTGTCATCAGTAAAGGTAAAAATCAAATTGGTACTTTGAAACAAGTTGAGGATATTCGTTGGAGATCACGTTTCAATTCTCTTTGTAGCTTGATAAATATGTATAAAGTAATTTGTCATGTTTTAAAAAAATTGCAAACAAATGAACAAGTTATGCTACATGTGGGGATGCTGATTGTGGTTACAATTACTTGAAGGCATTTGATGTTATTTTGATCTTGCATTTGATGAAAGAAATTATGGTGATAACTGTAATGCCCAAAAATTAATTAACTATTTCTTTATTTATTTAATTAATTATATTAGTTTTATGTGATAGATATAATAATAGAAATGTAAGTTAATTATTTTAGTGTGTTGGTGCATATTAGGATTGGAAATAACTAAGTGGAGGGAACTAGCCCAATAGGGTATGCGAATAGGGCTAAGGAAAATAGCCCATGATGGGTGATGAGTCTACTTAAGGGAATTAGGTTAGGGTTTCTCTCATAATTAGAAACAAAACACAATTAGAAAGTGAGAAGTGAAGAGGAGAGGGCAACGGCTAGAGAGAAAAGAAGAGAAGAAGGCGTGAATCCACAAGGCACAAGAGAGAGAGAGAGGCGTAGCACAAGGAGAGAGAAGGAAAGCTAGATTTCGTGGTACTTCCTAAGGCTAGGGTTTCGATTCTAAAAGCTAAGGTAAGGGTGAGGTTCATGCTTTATAAGGGTTGGTATCAAGGGTTGTATGTGGGTTAGGGTTTGGTAGTCATCATATGTGTATCATGTTTATTATGTGTTTGATAAAATGCTTTGAATGCTATATTGATGTTCCCATGCCCTAATACTATGTTTGATGATTGCATGTGGGGGTTAGGGTATGATGATTTATCACATGTATGATTATATGTTTGTGTTGCCTTGTTGAACCAATTGTTGATGATTCAACCTATTTGTTGATGTTTGAGATCACTTGTTGATGTTTGAATATGTTTGTGGAGGTTGGAAATCAATTTGGGGTTTTTAATTCGCAAAGAAAACTGAGTATAGGTTCGGTTATACAGTAACTGGGAACAATCTAGTGGTCCAAAAATTATGTGGTTTACCTTTTCAGAAACTAGACTTAATGCTTGTTAATTTGGCACTAGTTTGGTCGCATTTGGAGTTGTATAGCTCGAGTTATAGGTGTCACAAGTTAGGTTAAAATTCTGGAAACAATCTGGATATAGGTTCGGTATTTCGTGTATAACGTTTTCGTTTGAACTCCTTTTTGAATGATTCTTGATTCATTGTAAACTACACTCAATGTTTTCCGGGTTAGGCTCAAGTCCCATGTCATTTGACTGAGTTTTGATAATTTTCGAGGTGTCACAAGCTAGGTCATGGTGGCTGTCCTGTTTTCTGAACCTTGTTGCTTATTTACTGAAACTGTACGAGTTGGACCATTATTTTGCAACATAAAAATTATAGTCAGGAACTAGACATTCTTAGCTTTCCATAGAGGGGTCCTTTGCTAATTTCCAATACCGTTTGATAGGTTAAATAATTCACCGAAGTAGAGGTATGTTAGCTGAAAATTAGTGTTGCTGTTAGCTGAAAAACTAATGTTACTGTTGCTGAAAAATTAATGTTGTTGTTGCTGTAAATTAATGTGCTGTTTACTGAAAATCATGTTGCTTTTGCTGTAAAATAAATGTTGCTGTTTACTGAAAATAATGTTGTTGTTGCTGAAAAACTAATGTTACTGTTGCTGAAATATTAATGTTGCTGTTACTGTAAATTAATGTGCTGTTTACTGAAAATCATGTTGCTGTTGTTGTAAACTAAATGTTGCTGTTTACTGAAAACCATGTTGTTGTTGCTGAAAATTAATGTTGTTGTTTGCTGAAGATTAATGTTGTTGTTTGCTGAAAATCATATGTGCTGTTTCTATTTTTGTGGGTGGGTGTTGGTGCCCTTAGCGCCCTGTCGTCTTGTTGATTTGTTGTTGTAGGCCGGTGGCCATTATTGAATTGTTGATGTTGCATGTCGGCGCATTAGCGCCTACATTTGTTGTTGTTGCGTGTCGGCGCCTTAGCGCCTATAGTTGTTATTTGTTGTGGGTGCCTTAGCGTCTATTGTTGTTGCTGAGTCGTTGGCCTGAATGTTGTTGTTCTGTTGATGTTGTTGTCGTTGTTGTCGTGTTGTTGGTTATGTTGTTAAATGTCGTCGTTGATTTTGTTGTGGGTACCGCCGAATGGCCCACATTGTTTTGTTGTGGGTACCGCTGAATGGCCCACCTTGTTTTGTTGCGGGTACCGCCGAATGGCCCGAGTTGTTTTGTTGAGGGTATCGCCGAATGGCCCAAACTGTTGATGAATTTTTGTGTTGAAGGCCTATGGCCAGTGTCGAGTCTTATGTCGTTGTTGTGCTAAGTTATGCGCTTGTTGTTGATTGTCTATGTTGCATCATTGCGTCGCATGCATACCATGTGCATATAGGGCAGGTGGCCCTGGAGCTTGTCTCCACCACGTTGGATTGCCTCTTTAGGCATGGATTTTTGTTGGAAGCCTTATTTCGCTGGACCCGGTACCACATGCATTATAGGGTAGTTGGCCCTCTGTTGAGCATCCCGCATTCATACCGCATGTTTGAAGTCACTGACTGTGGTGAACTGTTGTTGTTGTTGTACATTGACTGTTGTCGTTGACTGTTGTTGTTATACATTGAGTGTTGGGTCGATATTTGACTGTTGAGATGATATTGCATGTTGTGTTGATGTTGACCGTTGTGTTGATGTTGACCGTTGTGCTGATGTTGACCGTTGTGCTGATGTTGACCGTTGTGCTGATGTTGACTGTTATGTCCATGCTGTTGTTGACCTGTTGTCTGTTATGATTATCTGACTCTCTGACCTAAATATACGGTCTTTCATACGATTCTTTATACTGTGTGATATCTCACCCCTTCTGTTTGAATGTTACCCCTATGTTGGTAACGTGCAGGTATCCACGAGTGAAGGCTGTTGTACTTCACTAGTTCGGTTGTGTCGTCGCTCTGATAAGTAGCACTCGGGGGGATGAACACTATTTATATTGTTTATGTTATTTTGTGGATTTTGATGTTATAAATCTTACATGGTGACTACGTTTGTTTTAGTTGAACCCTTATGATTTTCCGCTGCGTGAATGAGTAAGAGTTGATTTGTTTTTAAGACTAAAAATGTTGTTTGCCGGTTCATCCGAGTGATGAGTGTTATGTATCCGTTTAAGTTTTTTTTTTAAGTCGAAAAATGTGACATCCGTTTTATTGTTAAAAACTCTGATTTCACTCTTATGAATTACCGGGTAGAAATGGGTGTTACAATCCCCAAAATTAATTAAATATTTATTTATTTAATTAATTATATTAGTTTTATGTGATAGATATAATAATAGAAATGTAAGTTAATTATTTTAGTGTGTTGGTGCATATTAGGATTGGAAATAACTAAGTGGAGGGAACTAGCCCAATAGGGTATGCGAATAGGGCTAAGGAAAATAGCCCATGATGGGTGATGAGTCTACTTAAGGGAATTAGGTTAGGGTTTCTCTCATAATTAGAAACAAAACACAATTAGAAAGTGAGAAGTGAAGAGGAGAGGGCGACGGCTAGAGAGAAAAGAAGAGAAGAATGCGTGAATCCACAAGGCACAAGAGAGAGAGAGGCGTAGCACAAGGAGAGAGAAGGAAAGCTAGATTTCGTGGTACTTCCTAAGGCTAGGGTTTCGATTCTAAAAGCTAAGGTAAGGGTGAGGTTCATGCTTTATAAGGGTTGGTATCAAGGGTTGTATGTGGGTTAGGGTTTGGTAGTCATCATATGTGTATCATGTTTATTATGTGTTTGATAAAATGCTTTGAATGCTATATTGATGTTCCCAAGCCCTAATACTATGTTTGATGATTGCATGTGGGGGTTAGGGTATGATGATTTATCACATGTATGATTATATGTTTGTGTTGCCTTGTTGAACCAATTGTTGATGATTCAACCTATTTGTTGATGTTTGAGATCACTTGTTGATGTTTGAATATGTTTGTGGAGGTTGGAAATCAATTTGGGGTTTTTAATTCGCAAAGAAAACTGAGTATAAGTTCGGTTATACAGTAACTGGGAACAATCTAGTGGTCCAAAAATTATGTGGTTTACCTTTTCAGAAACTAGACTTAATGCTTGTTAATTTGGCACTAGTTTGGTCGCATTTGGAGTTGTATAGCTCGAGTTATAGGTGTCACAAGTTAGGTTACAATTCTGGAAACAATCTGGATATAGGTTCGGTATTTCGTGTATAACATTTTCGTTTGAACTCCTTTTTGAATGATTCTTGATTCATTGTAAACTACACTCCATTTTTTCCGGGTTAGGCTCAAGTCCCATGTCATTTGACTGAGTTTTGATAATTTTCGAGGTGTCACAAGCTAGGTCATGGTGGCTGTCCTGTTTTCTGAACCTTGTTGCTTATTTACTGAAACTGTACGAATTGGACCATTATTTTGCAAAATAAAAATTATAGTCAGGAACTGGACATTCTTAGCTTTCCATAGAGGGGTCCTTTGCTAATTTTCGATACCGTTTGATAGGTTAAATAATTCACCGAAGTAGAGGTATGTTAGCTGAAAATTAGTGTTGTTGTTAGCTGAAAAACTAATGTTACTGTTGCTGAAAGATTAATGTTGCTGTTGCTGTAAATTAATGTGTTGTTTACTGAAAATCATGTTGCTGTTGCTGTAAAATAAATGTTGCTGTTTACTGAAAATAATGTTGTTGCTGAAAAACTAATGTTACTGTTGCTGAAGTATTAATGTTGCTGTTGTTGTAAATTAATGTGCTGTTTACTGAAAATCATGTTGCTGTTGCTGTAAACTAAATGTTGTTGTTTACTGAAAACCATGTTGCTGTTGCTGAAAATTAATGTTGCTGTTTGCTGAAGATTAATGTTGCTGTTTGCTGAAAATCATATGTGCTGTTTCTAATTTTGTGGGTGGGTGTTGGTGCCCTTAGCGCCCTGTCGTCTTGTTGATTTGTTGTTGTAGGCCGGTGGCCATTATTGAATTGTTGATGTTGCATGTCGGCGCATTAGCCCCTACATTTGTTGTTGTTGCGTGTCGGCGCCTTAGCGCCTATAGTTGTTATTTGTTGTGGGTGCCTTAGCGTCTATTGTTGTGGCTGAGTCGTTGGCCTGAATGTTGTTGTTCTATTGATGTTGTTGTCGTTGTTGTCGTGTTGTTGGTTATGTTGTTAAATGTCGTCGTTGATTTTGTTGTGGGTACCGCCGAATGGCCCACATTGTTTTGTTGTGGGTACCGCTGAATGGCCCACCTTGTTTTGTTGCGGGTACCGCCGAATGGCCCGAGTTGTTTTGTTGAGGGTATCGCCGAATGGCCTAAACTGTTGATGAATTTTTGTGTTGAAGGCCTATAGCCAGTGTCGAGTCTTATGTCGTTGATGTGCTAAGTTATGCGCTTGTTGTTGATTGTCTATGTTGTATCATTGCGTCGCATGCATACCATGTGCATATAGGGCAGATGGCCCTGGAGCTTGTCTCCACCACGTTGGATTGCCTCTTTTGACAAGGATTTTTGTTGGAAGCCTCATTTGGCTGGACCCGGTACCACATGCATTATAGGGTAGTTGGCCCTCTGTTGAGCATCCCGCATTCATACCGCATGTTTGAAGTCACTGACTGTGGTGAACTGTTGTTGTTGTACATTGACTGTTGTCGTTGACTGTTGTTGTTATACATTGAGTGTTGGGTCGATATTTGACTGTTGAGATGATATTGCATGTTGTGTTGATGTTGACCGTTGTGTTGATGTTGAACGTTGTGCTGATGTTGACCATTGTGCTGATGTTGACCGTTGTGCTGATATTGACTGTTATGTCCATGCTGTTGTTGACCTGTTGTCTGTTATGATTATCTGACTCTCTGACCTAAATATACGGTCTTTCATACGATTCTTTATACTATGTGATATCTCACCCCTTCTGTTTGAATGTTACCCCTATGTTGGTAATGTGCAGGTATCCACGAGTGAAGGTTGTTGTACTTCACTAGTTCGGTCGTGTCGTCGCTCTGATACGTAGCACTCGGGGGGGATGAACACTATTTATATTGTTTATGTTATTTTGTGGATTTTGATGTTATAAATCTTACATGGTGACTACGTTTGTTTTAGTTGAACCCTTATGATTTTCCGCTGCGTGAATGAGTAAGAGTTGATTTGTTTTTAAGACTAAAAATGCTGTTTGCCGGTTCATCCGAGTGATGAGTGTTATGTATCCGTTTAAGTTTTTTTAAGTCGAAAAATGTGACATCCGTTTTATTGTTAAAAACTCTGATTTCACTCTTATGAATTACCGGGTAGAAATGGGTGTTACAATAACAGACGTGCTTTGTCAAGAATTACAGTTACAATCTCAGGACGTAGTTAATGCTATGTGTTTAGTTCGTAGCACAAAAACTCTTAATCAAGAATTGAGAGGAGATGGTTGAGATAAGTTGTTTACTAATGTGACGTCTTTTTGTGCAAGACATGATGTTGAGATTCCTGATCTCGATGATTTTCATTTAACAACAAGATTTGGACGCTCTGGTATTGAAGAGAACCAGGTAACAATAGAGTATTAATTTAGAGTTGAAATATTTTTTACTACCATCGACAAACAATTGCAAGAGTTTAATACTAGATTTAGTCAGCAAGTAATGGATTTGTTAACTCTAAATTGTGCTTTGGTTAAGAATAGTTATAAAGCTTTTAACATTGATACTATTTGCACTCTAGTTGAAAAATATTATCCTATGGATTTCAATGAGCAAGAGAAGATTAGTTTGCATTTTCAACTTCGGCAATTTGCTGTTGATGCCCGCCAAGAATCAAGTTTGAAGAATTTATCAACTAATCAATAATTATGCTCGTGTTTGGTTGAAACTAACAAGAATGAAATTTACTTGTTGATTGATAGACTGATTCGCCTTATCATGCCTCTTCCGGTTTCTACGATCACAACTTCTACAGGGACCGAACCCGTCCCCTTGGGATGCATAATGATTTTTTAACCACTAGACCATGAGGCTTCCTTGTTTTATTCGGTGTTATGTATTAAATTTAAATCATTTCTCTATTTTAATCTATATCTATATCTATATCTATATCTATATCTATATACAATACAAATGAAAATAATCTCATTTATTTTCTTCACACGTGTCATCCTGTGATTCATTAGCATTTAATATTCGTACATGTCACCTATAAACAATATTAAAAACTTAAATATTTCGGATTAATGACAACAGTTACGTAACATTCATTTGGTATTATGATAATTATAGACAAAAAAAACTGATATAAAATATTGTAACCATTCAAAATCAATGCACAAATGATGATTGCCCATCATTATACCATTTCATGACGATCATCACGCATAGGGATATACATATCCCATATTTTCCTCTCCCATAACCCACTATTAACCAAAAAAAAACTGATATGTTGAATTATCCCTTCCAAAGAAATTCTGCCATTTTTTCAATTGCACATATTCCTCCCCTAATGCACAAATTTTGCCAATTCATCAAATGCCCTGAAAGCAATCATACACCATACAATTGTTTTACCACAACATTCTCTATATATTCAAGTATTGCCAAATGGAATCACAACACCCAGCCACAAATTTTCATTTGTTTTATCATCTAAATCTAAATTCTCCCAACATTCGAAAAGCAGGAAAAAAAGTATGGATTATTTTGCACTCATGGCTAATGAGTATTTGTTCACCCACAACTACACTACCATTGCTGAGCTACAGAAAACAACATCCTAAGTATGTACAAATTTGGACAATTCTGTATTCAGCTGCAAGAATCACCCAGTGTTCAACTGGACGGTGATTTTCTGAACCTCACTCAAAGGGTTACTATTGATGCGTTGAAGGAGCATAGAGAGGTAGTACACATCCTTTCAGATGATTCAATAAACTTTTGTGTTCGAAGCTACATTCATTATTCCAATATAGTATATAGTAAGATGACAATTACAAATGAATATGCCTGAAAGCTGTATTTGTTATATGTTGCAAGATAAACTGTGTTATTGATGAGGAATAATGGTGGTACACTGCATGTCGCTGTAACAAGAAGATGTATCCAGATTCAAGCATGTATTTTTGTGAAAAGTGAAATCGTCATATTGTCAATGTCGTTCAGAGGTAACTTTACACATACCAAAGTCACACAAACATGTTATACTTTTCAACCACCTTCTTATATACTTTCTATTACCATTTATTATTTACTGTCAAAGATTAAGTGAAAAAAATATAGGCATCATATAAAAACAATCACAATACAATGTGATGTTCATATAGGTACCGTCTACAGTTACGTGTTATTGACCACACTGGATCGGCTAATTTTGTGCTCTTCGATCGAGAGGCAACCGCTCTAACCAACAAAACTTGTGCTGAATTGATCGAATCCATGAACATGGTTAACAATTTAATTCATGTTTTCTTTAATAGTTATTAATCTATAATATATTGTGCTATATATTACATATGAGTGCAATGTATTTTATATAAATATTTGCTATCAAACTTGCATTTCCAAATGGACATCCAAGCTCCCTCGGCCCGTAGATTAGTGTTGTCAATGAGATCCTCCATTAGTGCATAGTAAGCTGAACGGACCGAGTAACACTCATTTTTACTTCGCCACCAACATAATTTATCAGGTTCGGTGATATTAAAACGTGGCATCGCCTTGACTAGATCTGCTTCTTGTGGACTAAACAAATAATCCAAATAATTATGGTTCCAATCCCTCCTCTCTACATCCCACAAATCTTTTACTCGCAGTGACTCCGTACCTGCAATTATAGGAGATCGAATACAACTATCACGACGTCCCCGTAATCATGGATCATGCCAGACCGAGATATTCTCCCCATTTCCAATTCTCCATCACGCCCCCAAATTAACAACGACCCGGGAAGTGAAGATACTACGCCAAACATAACTGGGATTATGGCCCAAGCGAGCGCCCATAAAATCACTATTTGGGATTATTCCATGCTTGCTTCCCTAGCATTGCCAAATTGAAACCGTGAAAATGACGGAAACCCATACCTCCAAATTCTTTCCTTACCGTTAGCTTGTCCCAACTTAGCCAATTGATTCCTCTTCTAGTGCCTCTATTAGAACCCCACCAAAAAGAATTAAGCATTCTCTCAAGCTCTTCACCTAGAGTGGTTGGGAGCATGAAAGTACTCATACAGTATGCTTGTTATCAGTATTATGAATATTATTTTTTATTTTATTATTTTCTATTCCATAACTATCCATATTATTAAAATAACTTAATTATATAAAAAAGTTGACATTTTCAAACATCAATTCTCCCGTGCATCGCACGGGTCAGGATACTAGTTTAAAACATAAGTATCAAATGCCTTTATTAGCTTGACTTTTTTACACATAAGTTTCAAATGCATTTATATATCCTAATTATTTAACATCTAATATTTTATACGAATTCCATTAATTTTAGATTCTATATATTTATTATATAGAATATTAATAAATATGAATAATTATTTATTTATTTTAAAATAGACTTTAATATCCAATTAATTCATATTTGAAAATATTGACTTAAATTATCATTTCATTTTTCTTATTCTCGTATTATTTTGATTAGTATAAATTTTATTCATGATGGGTCACATAGTTTGATCAGTGACCTTTCGATTCGACTATTGGCCCACTGATCCAATACATTAACCGGGTCGATGACCAATTCGAGTTTAATAACATTGAAAAAAGCTAATGTCTTCGAAAACTAGTTCATAAAACATGGTAGGGGTGTGCCCGCATAAGCAAAAAAATGAAGGGTAGAGGTGTGAGTTGTTGTGTGGGGGTAAAAAGGTATGATTAGAATTTCATATCATAAAAGTGGCGAGGGTGCAAAAAGAAAAAGGAAAAAACGAACTTTAGGTCTTTTATGTTTCACCTAAATTTTAGTTTGGTCATTTATGTTTTTTCTTTACTTTGGTCATTTATGTTTCAAATCTGTAACAAAGTACTCATTTTTTAACTTTCCGTCTAAAGCTGCTAATGGATGTTGAGCTGTCCGTTAACAGGTGATGTGACTTACTTAGTTGGCATTAGTGACTGAGATAAAAAAGACATAAATGACCAAACTGAAATTTTGGTGAAACATAAAGGATTAGAAGTGTATATTTGGCAAAAAATAAAACTTTATCTTCATCCCCACCACCGTGAACCACCCCCCTCTCCACCGTGCCGCCATCAACATTGTGACCTCTCTCTCCCTCCCCCCTCTCCCTCTCTTCCCTCAGACCCTCTCCTCTTTTCTCTTCATCCCCAAATTGAAAAATTAGGGTTTGAAACCCAGTTAGTCTTTACATCCCTAACTCTTTGCTTTGCCATATCAATATTAGCAGACTTGCTACCATACACATGACAAATTCCATCCGCATATCAATATTATGCTTTTTAGGTGACTTCTAGGTTGAAAGATCAACTAAGTCCTTCATCGATTTACTAGTCAAATTGATTGTAAAATATAATATTTAATATTATGAATGATTGAGATTTCATCTCGATTGGTGCAATCTGAACCATTCATAATATTTTATATTATATCTTAGGGTCAATTTTACGAATACATCGATAAGAGATTTAGTTGATTTCTCACCTTAGAATACACCCTTTTTTGATATATTCTATACTATTCAGTAAGCTTATTCGCGGTTTGGTTCGGTTTTGAGACAAAAAGTAAACTGAACTGCAAGGTAAAACTACATGCGGTTTGGTTTGGTTCCGTTGGCTTCCTTAAAAAAATCGAACCAAACCAATGTGGTTTGGATCAGTTTGGTTGGTTCGGTTTTTCCGAGACAAAACATAATTTAAAACAGTTAAAATTAACTAATATAAAAAACGGCTAACATAAATCTTTAAGAAAACATCTGTTCAAATATATGTAGTATATAAATTACTCTCTTAATTCTTTTAAGATAGCTACCGTCATGTTTAAAATAATTTGAATTAAATGTTTTATTGTAATTTTAATTTTTAAATATAGCATAACAATGTGGATTGTTTGTAAGTGAGTCGAGGAATTAATTGAGTTTGAGCTAGTAAGTGAGTCAGAGTTGGGTTGTAGTTGTAATTAGACTAGTAAGTTAGTAAGGAAGGTTGTAAGTCAAAAAACCTTAGTGTTACTTAGTGTTCGGTTTGGTTTGGTTGGTGGAACAAAAACTGCGGGCCGAACCGCGCGGTTGATTAAAAAAAACAAGTAAATCCGATAAATATGGTTTTTTTGCAATTTTCTATTTGGGTTTACTTAGTTTGCGGTTTTCTATTGGTTTGGTTCAGTTTTGAAACTTCATAAAAAATATTCTTACTATATTTTCTATTTGGGATTGAGAGGGCTTTTTTGCTAAAGAGAAACTATACGACAATCGACCGAGGAGTAGACACTCCAATTGTTTGAATATTTTTGAATAGGCTAAATTATAGTTTTGGTCCCCCTATTTTCAAAAATTCAGACATTTGGTCCCCCTATTTTAAAACTCAGACATTTGGTCCCCCAATTTTAAAAAATCAAAGACATTTAGTCCCAAGAGGTATTTTCAGTTTTTTATGGCTAATAATCAAAGACATTTGGTCCCTCAATTTTAAAAAATCAAAGACATTTGGTCCCCCAATTTTAAAAAATCAAAGACATTTGGTCCCTCTTTGGACTAAATGTATTTGATTTTTTAAAATTGGGGGACCAAATGTCTGAGTTTTAAAATAGAGGGACCAAATATCTGAATTTTTGAAAATAGTGGGACCAAAACTATAATTTAGCCTTTTGAATATATTTGTAGCAATTTGCTAGAAAAAGGGAGGAGTGAAGACCCTAACTAAGCAGAGTGGGAAGGGAAGACGGAGGAGACGATGAAGAAGAACGACGACACTTTTCTCGACGACGAATGGGACGACGCTATAGTTTATCAGTTAGAGCTCGCCCTCTCTTCATCAATCGCCAAAACCCAACCCCAACCTCAACCTCAACCACCGTCTCCTCCCTCCGACGCCGTTTCTACAAATAACACCGTTAGTTTCTCGCCTCCCCGAGAACTCTCTCAAAGGCCCACTCATTTCGACCCTCCCCCTCTCCCTCTTCCCCCTCCTCCTCCCAAACCTGATTTCGATAAGGACCTCGAAATTGAGCGCTTAAAGGTATTGCGTTTAAACGACTCTGCGTTTTGCTTCAATTAGATGCTTCTTACTGGTTTTGTTTTACGGTTTGATTGATTAATCATTAGCCACATAGTAGTTTAGTTAATAATAATGCATTTCACAACATTGTTCGGATAAAGAAAATAAATATTAAAATGGAAAAGAAACTGCGTGCACTATCGTGATCACTTTCAGTCAAGTCAGAAAGATTTTCTTAGTTAGGGTATTGGAAGTTTAGGGTAACAAAGCATAGAGGGCATATATGCACTCATTCTTAACTTCAATCAATGATATCCTGCCACTCTCTTTTACGGTATTTTAGCCATTTGTGCTTACATCTAATATTTGAAACTTGAGTTTCTATTTGTGGTGTTCTTTTTCTTGTTATGCTGGAAATGATATGGGAGTAAAAGTTCTTTTCTATGCTGAACTGTCTTGACTCCTGATTAATGTTAAACAACCCATGTGGATTGATTTTAAATTTAAAATTGGTTGGCCACTTTTAAAGTTTGGAGAACAAATACGCACTTATTGAGTTTTTCTCATACTAAAATTGGTTTTAATTGGTTGACGGCAAGGACAGAGGGAGCTGGGACGTGCATCAAAGCAGATAGTAGATCTGGTATGCTGGTGCAACTATGCAAACTCACTGGTTTTGGTTGGTTGATGGCTAGATTATGAGAGTCAGTCAAATGTTGGCATTTTTCTCATAGCTTAGTTGCATGCTTTCAGGAAAAAGAGTGTCACAAGTTAAAGAAAGAAAGAGAGAAGAAAGAGGATCGGCCCAAAATTGTTTCTTTCAATAGTGAAGAAGAAAATGCTCGTACTAAACGTTTAAAAACCATAGACAAGTAAGTTAAGTCAAAAAAATTATTTTATTTTTACACCTCATTTGTTGATATTCTGTGTCATTAGTGTCCCTGTTGATGCATCTCAGAATTAGCTAACAAGAAAACATACGGTTTAGCTCTCCAATGTATTGCGGCTTTGAATCATAGTCGTTTGCATATCTTGAATGATGTGTTATATAGGCAGAAGCCTTTGAAAATGAAATGGTAATATGAAAAAAAGGTATTTGACTGTCTGTTTGGAGGTTTACAACAAAATGTGAAGCTTTTTTTGTATAGCTATTGGCAAACATGTACCTTTCTGTCTGTTTGTATAACTGTATGTCGTTTATAAAAGTGTACCTTAAGAGTGACCAGATCTTGTTGTAGACAGCCCTGTTGCCAATAGGGTCTTGACAAATGGTCTCAACTAATCTAAAAGTTCACCTGAAACATATAGCAATTCAATGGCTTGAGTAATACAGTCAAGAGTAACTTAGTTAAGCCCATGAGCAGAAGGGTCTTTATTTCATTAGCCCGGGGTAGGCCATGATGGATAACTAATCAGTGTCTAATGTGACAAGGATGATATCATAGCTGTCAATCCCAAATAGCACTGCGGAGCGGCCAACCCTAAACATGCTATTGCGGGATAGTGGATAGCGGGAAGACCCCTATTATAATATTTATATGTACATTTTATACACGACATACAGTTATACAAATGCTCAAAATTTGGACAACCACTCAAAAATCATGAACTATTCATAATTAACAATACAATATCATTGTACTTAAGCAAAGCATAAAAGTAGATAGCAACAAAAGTAGAGGAACAAACTAATTTAAGCCTGAAAACCTCCATTCCCTCCCCTAGTACACGTGATAGCACTGCTATTTGAAATGTAGTGGCACGCCGTTGCTCCATTCCGCTCCACGGTTTTAGCACCTTTATTGACAACTATGCATGATATTCTTTCTCTTATGTTTTTTTATTCTTTCCCTAAGTGATGTTGCACTACATGCGGCATAAAGTTATTATTAATGAGGGACCATATGGCAGGGATTCTGGAATTTGTGCTCGCGACCATCATAGAATCTCTTCAAAATTTCATAATGGAGTATCTTCAACCGATCTGACTGGTGAGGCATGAGAAAAATCCCATCTTCATAATTCAAAAGATTTTTTTGTTTGCTTCTGACATGGTGATATTCCCTTTGCATGTTTCTATTGTGTGCCAGTTGAGACAACAGTTACACCTAAAGGGGTTGAAGCAGAAATGGTTAGTCATCAAGAGGCTCAAGGTCCTCCAAGTGATTATCTTTCTACTTATCTTGACCTCTCCCAGAAGTTGGTGACAGTGTGGGGATCTCCAACTGACAAAAACCTTGGAAGTGATGTTATACCCAAGTTGCTCGCTGGTTGTCAAAGAGATTTTCATATCCTTTTTGGCTCCATGAGCATGAGTCCACCTTCTGAAATAACACGAAAGTTACTTACAGATGTAAGCTCTTCAGGGATATCTTCGTATTATGTCAAGGGTTGTTTCCATACTCCAGAAGCAGCAAAGGTGTCAAATCTTTACCATGCATTGACAAAGGTATTAGTTCAACCATATATCTGTGTGTATTATCCTTTAGAATTCATATTCGAAGTTGCATATTTCTGGACCATTGGAATATTCCAGGCATTAAACAGTAGTTTTGCTTAAAAAAGTGAATGCCTTTATTTTATTTTTCTGAACCTTTTCCAAATAACACGAGGTAAAAATCTTGCATGGACCGAGTCAGTCTTATTTGGTAGGCTATAATTTTGTTGCTTCCCTGTTGGTTTTTGCACATAATTATTTAAAGGGGTTTCATTGTTATATATATGTGGTTTATAGATCTGTTGCGGTTTTTACTTTTATTTTTCATTGTTTATTGTGCTTTTAGGACGAGTTCTCGATCTGATTGCTTTTCATGGTTTCGTATTGAATTCTCCTGTTATTGAGCTGATTTCTATTGTTCAATCATGGTAGTTGAGGTTGCATATGATCCGGTTATTGTTATGTATTGCAGATAGCTGATGGAACATATGCGGTGGAAACTTTGATAGCACTGTTACTTGATCTATGTAGTATGAAAAACGTGAGTACTTTTATACTATCTTGAATAAATGTTCTCTTTTTAAATTTCTCGCAAGCTTATTTTACTGTTACCTGTGGGTATTTCACTTTCCTTTTTAAGCAGTAGCATTACAGAAAAATAATGAGTTAGCTATTATAATGGATCTGCTGGTTCTCAAGATCTGTTTGGTTTAAGAAAACATTTTTTGTTTTCATTTCCCATTTTTACTTTTAATTACAAAACTGCCTCCTAGTTTTTAATCTAATTCCCATTTTCAGATATTTGTAGAGAAAATAGTGATTCTTTGTTGTTGTCAAACACTGTTTTCCTTGGTTTTAGATCTGACGGTTAGTCTTAACTGATTTCGATTGGACTTAAAGTTTGTCAAACACAGTCATGAAACTAGTTACTTGAAATTTTGATTCTTGAATGGTGTATATTGAGCATATGATGAGTCGAAAGTGTGGATTTTGTGAGTGTTAACCATCCATGTCTCAGAGACTCTTCCCTTAACATGAAGTTCATAACATTTGAGCCATAAACTTTATACAATATAGATGAGACTTCTGATATATCTGGTCTCTAAAATGCAGTTGTGATTGTATTAAATTTATAGTAAATAGTTACGTGGCCATTTTGTTTGCAATGTTGTTGACTTCTTGTACCTGACTACTTGTGAGTTATGATTTCTCCAAAAGGTTTTTTATTAATTTAATTTAAGGGAATATTGGATCATTATTGGCTCATATAATCTTATGCTTTGGAGATATTTTAATTTGAAAGTATCCCCACACATAAAGTTACCATATTGGTTTCTTAAGTTCATGAAAGTAATTTTATGTCTAGTTATTTTCCTCTTGTTTTCTATTCTATAACCTCTGGTGACGTATTTTTCCCTTCTCTCATAGGTTGTTATTGTCCTTTGCTCTCTACGAATACTGCATACTCTTCTGAAGCTCCTACTGGAAGTGGAAAAGAATTTTGGAAGAAGGTATACATTATTTGGGTGACATTTTCTTTTGCTTTGACAACCTTATATTGATTGTGAATTTGTGTCCCTTGTGTCCATTTGCTCAAGGTTTCAATTCCAATTGGCCTCTTGTTCTGTAGTCATGACGTTTATATTTCAGTTTATACATCTACAATTCAACCAGTGGTTCTTTCCACCTTCTCTGGATAACCTTGTGGCCAATTGTCCTGACCAGGTTGATGTCTTAAATAAAAACACATAAAAATGGAATATCTGGTCAAGTATGTCAAACATACCCTTATTATTAAACAAATGCAAATTTGTACACGTGTATGTGTGTACTTGTAGAGATCTAGGAGCAAGAAACTAATATTTATTATGCACTTCCTGGAAGGACGGAAGACGGATCCTATTCGGATAAATGATGTAACATCTGTAGTTATTCCTTTACTTATATCACTGTAACATACTGAGACAGATGTATGGTAAATATAGGAAAAGAAACTTTTTCACTATGGAAGCTACAAGGTAAAGCTTCATCCTTATCACACGTTGGAGACTATGTGCCTTGGGGACAAACATTGATTATATATGATCTACTTTTTCAGTGTTCTGAAACTTTTTCCCTTTGGTAAAGAGTTGGTTTCCAGGATGTTATAAGCTTCTGAATGGGCTAATGGGCTTTATTTCATCTGAAATGACTTTTTCTTTCTTCCCTTTCCGCTGTTTCCTCTTATGAACTTATGATTTGATCTTTCCAGTGCACTCTGCTCAGGGACAATATCTTCATTGAAGGAGTTTGCATTGGGAAGGACCTTGTAGATTATGGACGGTTGGAAGGTGTGAAAGATGGAAAGCTCTTCAATGAAGATGCATTAGGCAGAAAAGAGGGCCAGAACTATCAAAATACCTCACAACCTCATGTGAATTGGTCTAATATTTTTGACTCAATGCACCAAATTGCCATGCGGATCACAGAAGAGAGTGTGAGAGCAGAGACAGTGTCCATTATGATATTGCTCTTCCTAAGGAGTAGTGCTTACTTTGAGAGGGAGAAGTAAGTTTTTTGGCAGTGTTTTCTGTTGAAAATTGTCTCTGAAGTTATTATAATCGTGACGTGAGAAAATTGTTTGAATACAGGTTTAGCCAAAAAATAGTTTTTATAACTATTTCAGAATTGCTTAAGAAGGATGCTGGGCTGCATGTTAAAAAGCAAGCTCTAAGACTTATGTACCTAGTACTAAATTGTAAGTTTCCTCCAATAACCAGTTCATCAAATTTTTTTCATTGCGCTTTCATTTCAGTTGATTTTACAATCACTATATATTGACTCCATATCTCACTTATGTCTTTTGTCATAATTTTATAGGGAAGTAATGGCTTTGAAAATAATTTATTGAAAAGCTATCATTTACTATTTGTTGAATCGAGACTTGGCCACACAAAAGTAATTAAATGCAGACCTCAATCAATTGGCTTGGATGAGATTATTTCATATTACTCATTATGATTGTTTCCTCATGTCCCACATTTAAGAACATGTGAATCAGTTCATGAATTTGTTAAAAATTAACAAAACTGTATTGTGGCCAGTTTTTTATAATACGATTACTGAAAACCTATAACGTCATGCCTCAAATTCTTTTTAATAAAATTAAATTATTGTCAAAACTGACTGATAACTGACATATGTCTGAGCAAATGCCTGAGCTCATACAATCTTAATTAGTTCAGTGCTCCATGTCATTTACCTTTAATGATAAGCTCATATAGAGAGTAGTATGACATGATATATTTAAATCCCATTCCATGATGCTTGTTAGCAATATCTGATACTTGTTGAACTGGGGATTTGAGTTCTTCAGCTGAAGAATGGCTTGAACCTCCATATACCTCTGGTTTAGACTGTAATTATTATCTGGTTGCTTATGTGCACCCATTGTTTCAGAATTGAGTGTCAATGTCAGTTTGCATCATCTCCCGTGCATCCTATGCATCTGATCCTAACATTTTTTTATATTTTGAATTTTATCTTCACGTGTTCAAGGTCCAAAATTGTTGGCCATTTTCTGCTGTGGTTGCAAAGAGGGGGATGATAGCAGTGCTGTGGATGACAATGCATCTGCATCAGATTTTCAAAATTTTAAATTCATCCTTCAAGGATTGGCGGACTGTGTAGCATCTCATGGAGGTGGTTTACTGGTAAGTTCGCGAAGGCTTAATTTGTGATTTGGGAGGAGAGGGAAGGGTTTGGGAGGAGGGGAAGAAAGGAGGAAAAAAGAAGATTAAAAGTACTATTGTGAACCTTTTGGAACAAAAGTTTCTTTCTTAATTCTATTTAATGATAGGGATGTAGCCAAGCTACATTAGTTTGGATAAAGTCAAATTGTAAAGATACGAGGTTAAAACTTCAAAGTATTATATTATCTGTTTAAACGTTCAGGTCATTGAAATTTCAGGAATTACAAATAAGCAGAAATGCTATTCTTGTGCTGGCATTCCTTGCATCATCCGGACAACCTGGTTTTGAAATCCTTGTTGGCCATAGGCTTTCTAAAAAAGATGTAAACTATCTTATGTTGATTTTGCAATTACTGGTATCAGAGATGGACACTGAAGCTGGAGCATACAGTGAGCTGCCAGAAATTTCTAGGGAGAGGTAATGAAACTTGGTTGTCTAGATACAATCACCACATCAAAATTGTTCACCCTCTCAAAACAATAAGGACGTGTTTGATTCCCTTCTTGAAATATGTTTTAGACTCTTAGTTTAAGTTGTTTTTAAAAACTAAAAATCAAAACAGATAATACTTATTTTAAAAAACAGTTTTTCCAAAACAATTTTGAAAAACGAAAAAATCAAAACCAATCAAATAAGTCCTAAATTTCCTCCTTTTGCAGATAGAGAAGTGCTAGTAACACTCTCTTTAACACTCTCCCTTCAATACTATTTTTCAGGTTGTACTTAAAAAATGTATCAATTTGTTCTTTTATTTTGGCAAAGTTCATATATTTTTCAATTAATAAATGTAGTCCGAGCCAGTATTACTTTGTTTCTTGGATAAAATTGGTGCAGTGAACCATATTTTAGATTCTATTTGCATTTTCACATATAAGGAATGTGATTTTCTCTAACTCATTATGAACAATTTGTTGTCAGGACATTTCTGATACGGGAGATACTGATATTACTTAACAGACTAGTGTCCAGTCCTTCATATTCTGCAACTATTTTAAGCCGTTTAACCACAACTAGGGATATGGTTGGTTTGACAATTGATGTTGCAACGAGATTATCTCAGAAAGGCAATGAAACTGAGCATCAGGACGGCATGGTGAAACAGATAAGAGAAACTGAAATAGTTGACCTTGCTTGCCTCTTCAAGAAAAGGGTATACACATATTTAGGACATAGGACATGACTTATAACGAAGTCTCCTTCCAATTCAGTGTTCAATATCTTGTACATATATGCATGTATCATTCTACTCTAGTAGGATTTGGTGCCTAAATGGTGAGAAGCAGATAGGCAGCAAAGGCATGCTAGTCTTTTGGAGGACTACATCCCCTTGAAATTTTGGGTAAGTTTCAGAAGTTGTGCTTGGCGGGGAAAATTTTGATTGGCACGACAAATATAGCTCCTAGTCAAATTCAATTTGTTGTATAATTGGAGGACTTCATAAATGGTTGACATTAATGTCATTTGGAATGTGGCCAATATAAGCAATGCATTACCCATGGTCTAAGTAAATGATAACTGATGTCCCAATTTTTGAAAATGATATTTCGTCTTTGATTGTGCATCGAGTGTTATAGAATTTGGACTATGAACTCAGTCTGTCTGGAATTAGATTAATGAGTTACTCGTCAAACAAGTGAGTAGATCAGGGACAGACCCTTGCTTTTTCGTGAGGGGCATGAATGACCCTAGAAAGGCCCATATATTCCTCTGAATTCTATCCAATCCTGCTTCCATATTTATTGTTTAGCAATGCATATCATCAAATACCTATTCTGCACATGTCTATTTCTAAGGCTAAAACAGTATTTGCATAAAGTTTATCACTTATTTTTGGAGTTTCTGCAAAAGAAAGAAACGTGTGTTGTTTCTTGATTAATGCTTTAAAATTTATGTTAGATAAGTATTTTGAATGGACCAATTTGTTTATTTTACTTGAAAAGAATGTTTTGGGAAATGGAATTGAACCATTTGCTTCGCAAAGGTATAAATAGAAAGTATGCTAAACAAATTTCCATCTCAAGTGAAGATTAAAGTTCATGTCCACCGGTATGCATTGGTAAACCAAAAATAGAACATTTTTATTCTGTAACCACAAAATTCACGAAACAAATAATGCTCCCTGATTTATTTAGTTGAACTTAAGATAAATTTGCAGTAACTAATACATACTATATGATGGAAAACAGCAAATAATATCCATCACTTAGTATGCAACATCATTGCAAAAAGCTTCCATCACTAAAATATATATTTTGGTATAAACCAGGTATCCTCTATGCGCAACTGCAGAAACTAATCTCTCGAGCCGGGTAGGACCACAATGGGTGACAAAGCTCTGCCTGCCCAATGCTGGATTCGAACCTAGGACATTGGTTAAACTGGAAGAGATCCCTACCATCTCATCCAAGTGCTACAATAAAGTTAAACCTTCCAGAGAGTACGAGGCTCAAGACTTCTCACGGCAGTAGTCTCTAACTCACCAAAAGTATCTAATGAGTAAACATCCCAACCACCATCCCTCCAATATGTAGAGTAAACTGATGGAACATGTTGTGCTCTCCAATAATCTTCACCACCATTTGGACGTAGTTTCATAATCAATTCTTCTGGCATATCACAAAACTCAATAGTTTTCAGCTTAGTTAAGTGTTCAATGCCTAATGGTACATCCTTGAATGAACTACAACGTTGGATTATCAGCTTCTTAAGATTTGGCATTGCTCCTTCCTCTATTACCATAGATTTTAGTCCATCTAAATCATCAAATCCTAACACCTTAAGACTTGGAAACCCTTTAGCCTTAAAATGCAAAGTCTCACCAACATATACTTTAAGAAACTCAACATGTCTTAGATTTGGTAAATCTTGAAGGTATACTAAAGGATCCTCTTTTAACTTGCTCCATTTTAGAAACACTCTTGCTAAATTCTTGAGAGAACTTATCCATTGAGGGAACTTCTCTAAATGTCCACTTAAGTATAATTGTTGAAGATATTGAGGAGGTTTTGAAATGTTATGAATGTCAATTATCTCATCATCTTCTATTGCAGTTATAGATAGTGATCTAAGATTTATCATTTTCTCAATGGATGAACATAAAGCAGGACCATCTTGTTTCCTCATTTTTCTAATGCCTAGCCTTCGAAGTTGAGTAAGTTTTCCTAGCTCAATCATTAAGGCTCCACTTCCTTGATCTACTTCTATAAAACATAGTTTTTGTAAAGATTTCATGTTTCCTATAGGGGCAGAGACAGCAACCTTAAAGCCATACCTTGAGTGGAAATGAGCATAGGATTCTACCTCGTAACGATACACCAGAAGATGGCGTAATCGTTGCAGCTCGACAATTTCAACAGGCAATTCAGTTACATGAGTGTGTTTAAGATCCAAAGTCTCTAGATACTTCAGCTTCTTAATGGAAGGTGGAATGTTTTTCACATTTGTATTCTTCAAACTTAGATACTTTAGAAGGTAAAGGTGGACAATTTCATCAGGAAAAGCCTCCAAAGGTGCATCTTGCAAGTCTAACACCCTTAGTAACTTCAAACCAGTTGAGGATATTTCGCGTAACGAAAAATTATCCACTGAATCTGATAAGGCAAACATTAGAAGAGACCTTAGTTGAAATGTGGCCTTATTTTGCTCAACATTTTTTGATGAGTTGATGACAGATAAGCGACGAACTCGTTCCGGCCATACCATGTCTTGTTCTTTGGCTATTGTTGCAAAGTTCTGATCTCTTGACTTCAAATTTACGATCTCCCGAAGAAGGTCGTGCATTCGACAAGTCTTCATTCTTCCATCACTGGTTTTTTCCACTACTTGTAGCAGACTTCTGTTCAATAGCTCTTTGAGATAACTATCTGCAACTTCTTCCATTGTCTTTCCATCTTCTAAATTGATAAAGCCTTCAGCTATCCACAACCGAATTAATCTCATATGCTCAATGGCATGAAATTCAGGAAATATGTTCAAGTACAACAAACAAGATTTAAGATAGTAAGGTAATTCATTGAAACTTAAGGAAAGTACTTTCTTCATATCTTCTAATTTGTCATTGCCTTCAATTTCTGAGCCAAAACTCTTACAAACTATTTGCCACTCTTCTATGTTTGATCTTCCTCTTGTAGCCAAAAAACCACTAATTGCTACAATAGCTAGAGGCAATCCTCCACACAATTTTAAGATATTTTTACAAACTTCTTCAAGATGAGGAGGACATGAGTTATCTTGAAATGTTTTCCTACAAAAAAGAGACCAAGCTTCTTGCTCTGGTAAGAATTCAAGGTGAAAATCCTTACCCAATTCAGCACAAGAATACAAAGCTATGTCTTTCTTGCGTGTCGTAAGCATCACTCGACTACCGCGATTGTTATTAAGCAAAGCGAGCTTGACAGCATCCCAAACAGTCACATTCCACACATCGTCAAGCACAATGAGGTACCTATTAGAAGTAAGATTAGAGTTAGTTATGTTAGTTATCACTGTTAGTTGTTATTTTCTTCATTTTCATATAAACTTATATGTATTCATGGTTAATTCAATTGATCAAACTATCAATAATATTTGTTTATCACCTTTCTCTACTTTTATTTCGTGTGAGTTTTATCAAGAATTGTAATAGTACCTGCTTCTCTCAAGTAGATTCTTGATAAGTTCTTTCAGCTTATCACTTTTCATTTGTCCAACTGCTACAGGAGCTGGTTTACCAATCACATTATGAAGCTGATGAACAAGGTCCTTCAAAAGCTCTTCCGTCTTAAAAGATTGAGAAGCATTAACCCAAGCATGAATCCTGAATCTCTTCTTCACTTTTGGATCATCATAAACTTGTTTTGCTATTGTAGTTTTCCCTAAACCTCCCATTCCATAAATTGAAATCACATTTCTACCAACTTCTTCCTTGAAAAGCAAATCACTTATTACCTTCTTTGGTTGTTCAATTCCAACTAAATCAGCTTCTTCTAACAAAAGTGCATCATCTTGACTATCAAGTCTTGATGATGACAACCTTTGACTTGATCTTGAGCCTGCTCCAGTTATGTTTGGTCTTCCTTGAGAGATAACTATAACCTTGGATTTAATGTTTTGTATATTTGAAGCTATTCTATGCCTAGCTTTCAATGTTCTGAAGCCAAAAAGAAACTTATGAAGAGAAGAATTGTGGTTGTTGTTGACTTGGTCAACAAGGCGAAGATTGTATTCATCTATAGCATCTTCCATATCATGAGCAATATCTCTAACACGTTTAACCCATACTTTGAGTTCAGGATCTTTGTCTTCATGTATATCAGCTACCATTAAGATAGCTTTGTGGCGTTCAAGTTCATCTTTGATGTATTGAATATCTTCACGTACCCCTCTTTGTAGATTCACTTCTTCTTGAAGTAATGAAGTTAGCTTGTCCAATAAAAATGATATTGAACTATCTGCCATTTTTGAAGTGCTTTGCCTTTAATTACTTTCAATGTTTTTTTCTTTCTTGATGAGAAGAGTTACAAGAAATTGATGATATGGGAAGAGTTACAAGAAATTGATGATGGGAATAGTTGTAAGGACTTATGTTATGTTCTAAGGTAGAGATCTGAAATATATTCTATGGAATGTGCTGTTACAAGGAAATGGTCAACTGCCCATTATATTCTTGAATTGTGTGTCAACATAATGTTGTATTAAAGTCTCATTTGGTTGCATCGGCAATGTCAGCAATATGGAGTACGCTAGCTCTGGGATTCAACCCTTAGGTGTGACCATGTGATAGTGTGTGAAATATTTATTTGTCATTTCGTTTAAAGCTGACAAAAATATAGTATTATAATACAAACTAAATAAGATGACTCGCAAATTTTGGTCTTTTGTAGTTTACAAGTTGATCTGTACCTCTTGTCAAAAAAAAGTTGATTTGTACCTTACTAGGGTCTTAGATTAGGTCGGGATGAGCAGTTGGTAGGCTGTCTGTTGATCTCGCCCACTCCTGTCAAAAGTCGGAGGGGGGGTTGATACGTGCGGACACTCTGATGCCAAAGTCAGCAATAAGTGAGAGGTCCAAGTGAGGAGTGCGTGCTTGTTCCAGCAACTGAGCTGGTATTTATAGGCGTCAGGTGGAGTGCCTTGGTTGCTCCAGCGTGTGGATGAGGGGGGGCGATGTGCACTGTTGGCTCTGGATGGGTCGATATCGGCCGTTAACCGGCCTCGCTGCCAGGTTTGGCTTGGCCACGTTCCGTGATGCTCTATTGGGTTGTTGTTGGGCCCTAGGCGGACATGGGCTCGACCCAATCCGGAAGACAAGTCAACAATTCATGATAGCTATCTCAATTAGGTAGCTCAGTTGGTGAACTAAGGAATGTCGAATGAGTGCATCAAAGAAATGCAAGCAGGAGGTCCCGGGTTCAAACCCAAGAAACTAACATAACATTTCCCCCTCCCCTACTAACATTGTTTATCAAAAAAAATTCATGCTTATACTTGGAAAATGAATTTGTGTTACAATCACATTCGATGTACTAGACTTAGTTACGTCAAAATTCTGGAGACCAGTTACTCTTACGCGTGCTGCTGCTGCATCATTTGGTTTACATCAAAATCTTGCATATAAAATCTAAAAAAAAGGTCTTTTGCATATATTTTTTTAATTCATTCGACTTAAGAGACCGATTTGCTGCGAATGAGTTAAGGAGTGGAGTGCAAGCAATGTTGTAAGAAAATTGATGTATACCTGGTTAAGACATTTGAAAATTATAATTAATGACTGAATGAATTCGCGTTATGAGATCAATCTTAAAAATGCATAGTTTGGCTTGAATGTCTAATTATTATGTTATGATTGAATCACTGAGTCAAAAAAAGTGTTGTCATTTTTCCCAACTTATTAGGTTTTGAGAATGACTAGAATTTCAGCACTCAAGTTAGATTTTTCCATTGCGACTTTTTCTTGAATTTTGCTTTCATTGACAAAAGTGATTTTTAAATTCTAATACGCGTCGGAACCTTTGAATTGGTCTTATAATGTGAAGGTTGCATGCTTACGGCCTAGCTACTGGAGATGCCCAACAGATACATATTCCTTTGGAACAAGTCATACGGACAACTTGCAAAGCTCACACGCCACACGAAGATGAATTGAATATATAAGGTGATCAAATCAATCGATCAAATCAAATCAATAGATCAATACATCAATACATCATACATTATAATAAAATCAACCGTCATTTGTCTAAAACTTAGGGCATTTTGGTCAATTCGACACTAAATATCAAAATAAAGTCAACTTTTTCAGCTTTTTGCAAAAAAAAAAAAAACTGACAGCAGTGCTGACGCGCTAACACATTTTTTTTCAAAAGATAAATTGTTTTTATTACTTATTATTATATACTAAAACTACCAAAACTATTCAATTTAAAACTAAAAAGGCTTAATTACAGTTTTGGTCCCCCTATTATGACCAACTCACGATTTTGGTCCCCAAAGTTTTAATTTGACGATTTTGATCCCCCAATTTTCCCAATTTGTAAAATCAAGGTCCCCCTCTTAATTTGGTCAAAATTAAAACTGACTTTGACCAAAAATCCTACGTGGCAGTCCACGTAGACT
This sequence comes from Astragalus membranaceus, assembly GCA_039519185.1. Taxonomy (NCBI): domain Eukaryota; kingdom Viridiplantae; phylum Streptophyta; class Magnoliopsida; order Fabales; family Fabaceae; genus Astragalus; species Astragalus membranaceus. The sequence goes on along the minus strand of CM076849.1, from coordinate 29,153,935 downwards.
GCCACGTAGGCACTGTTCATCTCTCTCAGCACTGTTCTCTCATCTCTCTCACAGCCTCCTCCCCTCCCCCACCGTAACCCCTCCCCTCCCCCCACTGTAACCCCTCCCCTCCCCCCCACCGTCCCTTCGCAGGGGAGGGAAAGGGGAAGGTGCGGTGCGAAGGGGAAGGAGAGAGAAAGAGAGAAGGCGGTGCGAAGGGGGAGGGAGGTGCGAAGGGGAAGGTGCGGTGCGGTGCGGTGCGGCAAGGGGGGAGGAGAGGTGCGAAGGGACGGTGGGGGGAGTGGAGGGAAGGGGTTACGGTGGGGGGAGGGGAGGTGCGAAGGGACGGTGGGGGGAGGGGAGGGGTTACGGTGAGGGAGGGGAGGAGGTTGTGAGGGAGATGAGAGAACAGTGCTAAGAGAGATGAACAGTGCCTACGTGGCAGTCTACGTGGACTGCCACGTAGGATTTTTGGTCAAAGTCAGTTTTAATTTTGACCAAATTAAGAGGGGGACCTTGATTTTACAAATTGGGAAAATTGGGGGATCAAAATCGTCAAATTAAAACTTTGGGGGACCAAAATCGTGAGTTGGTCATAATAGGGGGACCAAAACTGTAATTAAGCCAACTAAAAATTGTCAAAAAAATTTCAACCATTATCAATAATTCTAAAATAAATTTTTTAATAATCTAATAAATTAATTAATATTATTCATTAAATATTAACTTATCTAATATTTACTATTTGATATAATCTATTCAAATTGCTAAAATCGATCAATTTGACCACTAACAATTGTAAAAAAAAATTAACCACTATCAAACTACTAATCAATCAATCAATTGATTAATATTTAAATTAAAAATATTAATTAGTATTAAATGATCTAGAATTTACTAATTATTATAATCTACTAAAACTACTAAAACAAATTAATTTAACCACTACCAATAGTCAAAAAATGTCATACCTCTAACTAAAATTCAAAAGTTATTTTTTTTAAAAGATTTAATATATAAATTAATAATTAAATAATCTAAAATTGACTATTTCTTATAATCTCTCACTTAAAACTACTAAAATCAGCTAATAGCCAATTTTTTTTATCAAAAATAAAATCAAACAACAGAAGCGGCAACCGAAGCAAGCAGCAACAAAAGCACCGGTAGAAGGCCAACAAAAGCAACACGACAACAAGAGCGCCAACGAAAGCACCAAAGGGAGCGGCAACAGAGTGCATATCTTATATTAAATCTCATTTTCTTTTTTCTTGATTTTTACTTCATTATTAATATTATAAAAAGATACCTCCTTTTTTTCAAACTTTTTACAACACAAGTATTTTAATAAATTTGAAATATAGCATTTTATCAAGTTTTTCCTATTTTTTTATTACAATTTATAACTTACAACGTATTTATAACTTCATAGCAAATATAACAAATACAGTGTCGACCCGTGCGGATGCCCGAGCAAAATACTGGTTTGTTCGAGGCACGAGGCAAAAGTTTAACCTCAATTAGTACTTTTCATTCACCCTATTTGTTTCCTGTCTACTTTTACATTCAAACAGAAGTAAAGGTAACAGAATGAATCCACAATAGGTCAGATAAAAAAGGATGGTAACTGTGACACTGTAAATCAATCAAAACTTTAAAACCTTCAATATATTCTAAAAAATATTAAAACAATCATAGGTGCTTAAAAATATACATGTGAATTCAAAATTATCATCTCCACATGAAGAAAAGAATAAAAGCTCCCAATTACTGACCGTTACATTGTACAGTAAAAAGGGATTAGCTAATCTACTTTTAACTCAAAACATTTTCTTATTTCCTTTTAAAGAAATAAATACCAAGACAAAAAACAATAAATAACCGATTTCACATGCTCACCCAACCAAAAATAAACACAAGTCACCCATGTTTGTTTTTCACGTTCAAATCACCACCGTAATACTCTTTCACCATGAAGCTACAAGGTGCTTCAGCTTCATCCCCATTACGTGTTGGAGAATATGTGCGGCAGAAACAAACATTGGTTTAGTCTTCATCGTCAGAGTTATCAAATGTTATTTTTTGTGACTTTGGAGCATCAACAGGAATTTCCTTGAAGTGAGCCCCATAAAGCTTGGACTCCTACAATAAAGCAGAAAAATATACCTTCACAATCAATTAAATGCATTGGAAAAGTCCATTGGACTGCCAAACAAATAAAGATTTATCCTTAGATTCACAAAAGAAATATTAACAGGAAAGTATAGAAGAAAATGGACCTTTTTCTTTACATGTGTGCCAAATTTCATGAGAGCCTCTGGCACAGTTTGTCCTGCTTCTCGTAAAACATTCACGAGCTCCCCAGCGAGTCCCTGAAATATTTCCATTCATTTTTATGAGGGGATACAGATGAGGAACGCAAATAAAATTTCTAGAGGAAACTCAATAATACCTTGTTCTGCTGTGTGAAGAATGTATGGGCAACACCCTTTTTACCAGCTCGTCCAGTCCGCCCAATTCTATGAACATAATCTTCCGTAGTTAGAGGAAAACTATAGTTGATCACTACTTCAACATCTGGAATATCCAATCCCCGAGCAGCCACATCAGTAGCAATCTGCCCATTAAAATTTTAAAGCAAATAAATGACCAAATAAAGGAATAGAAAGTGTAAAGAACATTGGAGGGATCATGTCCTGCTCAACAGAGAAGAAAATAACAAGACTTAATTACAATTTTGGTCCCCCTATTATCACCAACTCACGATTTTAGTCCCCCAAATTTTTTTTCACGAATTTAGTCCCCCTATTTTCCCAATTTGTAAAATCAAAGTCCCCCTTTAATTTGGTCAAAATTGATGCTGAGTTGTCAGTTAAGTCCTTAACTGATATGGCATACCACACTGGATTGCCACGTGGGCTTTTTAATTTAAAAAAATTTTATTTTATTATAATAATTTGTTTTTAAAATAGTTACAAATCATTATTATTAACTATTAAAATTAAAAGAAAAAATCAAGCTGTAAATCTTTCTTCTTCTTCCTTTCTTCGGTTCCAACCGTAAACTCTTCCTCTTCTTTCTCCACAACTCAATTGATAACCACCATAAACACGCATTCAAGCATTATTGGTTCACACCCATTCATCCCTTCAACTGATAACAAATCAATCAAAGCTCAAACTGTAGCACACATTGCAAGTTGTACAAGATCCGGGACTTTTACGTTTCAAAAATTGCAGGTTTTACAAGATTTATGACATTGTAGGATTTGATTTGAAGAGGGGATTGATTAGAAATAAAGGATAGAAGAGAGGATTTCAGTTCAGGAAACCACGGCACGGGAAGAATCGGTACTGCTTATGCTTATGGGTAAAAGAGGCGAGTGAATGAACTGGAGGTTTATTTTACAAAATTTTTTTATATTAACGATCTATCAAAAAAGAATCGAGGAGAGAAAAGAGTTTCTGGTTTGAAACGAATGAGGAAGATGAAAGGTTTACCACATGACTTTTTTACTTTAACTTTAAAATTAATAATAATAATAATAATAATGATTTGTAACTCTTTAATTGGCTGTGCCAAAGATGATGTGTTGGGAGTGTCACGCCACATCAGTTAAGTGACCGACAACTCAGCATCAATTTTGACTAAATTAGTGGGGGACTTTGATTTTTCAAATTAGGAAAATAAGGGGACTAAATTCGTGAAAAAAAACTTGGGGGACTAAAATCGTGAGTTGGTGATAATAGGGGGACCAAAACTGTAATTAAGCCAAATAACAATTATCCAACAAAGGCAAAGTATTGTAGAGAAAATAATGATAGTGACAATGTAGAACAGCTTACCATCAAAGGACAGGTTCCCTGCTTAAATAATGATAGTGCCTTTGTGCGGTCATTCTGTGATTTGTCTCCATGTATTGACACGGCCTTCCAACCCCTGAAGACAGCATTTAAGTTAAGTTTTAAAATTATACCGGCAACAGCTTAGAGCTGTAACCAGATAATTTCACCGGATATTTATTATTTAAATCTAAAATCTAAAACTATATGCAAATAGCAACAGTTGTAGCAAAGTACCCTTGTTGAAGCATTTTTTCGACACGTGAGGCTTCCAATTTGTACAAAACAAAAACCAATACTCGATTCCTGAGAAAGATACAAGCTCTTAGCAATATGTGGAAGAACTAAACAGTTAGATAGTGTCTATATATACGTATATCAAAACAGCATTGGAAAAATGAACATTTCTTCAAACTCTTGTTGCTTTTTCATTTCCAATAGGGTAAGCCATTCTCCATATCCCCGCCCTCTAAAAATCACACAAACAGTGAGTGGATTTCAAACTATGACCTCACCTCTACTAACGTTATCCCAACATTATCATTTCTTTGAGATGATATAACTCAGGTAAGCAAGACCTTTCAATGATTTTCAAAACAGCATTGGAAAAATGAACATTTCTTCAAACTCTTGTTGCTTTTTCATTTCCAATAGGGTAAGCCATTCTCCATATCCCCGCCCTCTAAAAATCACACAAACAGTGAGTGGATTTCAAACTATGACCTCACCTCTACTAACGTTATCCCAACATTATCATTTCTTTGAGATGATATAACTCAGGTAAGCAAGACCTTTCAATGATTATCCCTTATCCCTCCCCCCCCCCCCCCCCCCCCCACACAAAAAAAAGGCTGGAAAGAAATCTCTAGTTTTGAGTGGGTAATAATCCAGCAATAAAAGAGAGGCGATTGAATAAAAGACAGGAAATTACAGGAAGGGCTACCTCTGAGATTTATGGTATTTTTCTAGTAGAGCAGCCAGGCGCTTATCACGTGAACGGTCATCCAAGACCTGTAAAAGTAAAAGGAAATAATTAATTATTGCTAAAAGTACGAGCACTAGTTTAAATATCAAATATAGATTTGATAACATTCACAAGCCGCATATTAAAATGTAGGTTTGATAACATTCACACCTCAACTATCTGCATGACATCATGATTGGCAGATAAATCTTCTGATCCTACAACAACCTGTCAGAAGTTTAAATATCGAAAGCCTCCAACATATAAAAATAAGTCTTTTTTAGAATCTAGATAATGAAAATACAGACTTTTACAGGGTTGGGATCCATAAACTCTTGTGCTAACTGATGAACTGCCAAAGGCCATGTAGCACTGAACATAACCATTTGACGAACTGCAGAAAATTACATTCTCTTCAGTGAAACAACAATAAGCTAGGAATAATTTGTGGAAATAGGAAGCAAAATACATCTATACAATACATGTTCATTGGACAATCAAAATTGAAGGTCAGAGCAGTTCAACTACATAAACTTTAAGCCAAGCAAAAAAACTAGAAGTTGATGGCAAGAAAAAAGAGGCAACAGCTGATAAAAATGTCTCATACCAGAACATGTCTGACCAAGTATGGAGCGAACTATTTGTTCAAAACCCATGTCAAGCATCCGATCTGCTTCATCAAGTACCTGGAACAAATAAATGATAATGCAGAAGGCTCATTCTATGTTGTTTGTTTATAAACAATCATCTGCCCTACTGATTATACACACTAGAGTTGAAATAGAACAAAGATTATAAATAAATAAAATAGCAACTATGTGCATCCAGATCCTAAGAAAAAACAGCAGAGATTCAAATATTACGGCAATTCAAGATCCAATACATTCCAACAATACCATATTAGAAAAGTGGAACATAGGGACACAAATTGGTTGTCCACCAGTGAGTTCAGCAAATAAAATATATTATTCAAAACGTATTTCTTGATAGAAGAGAGCATGAAAAAACAAGAGACAACAAAAAACAGAATTCTGCTGGGCAATCTACTGCTTACCACAAAAGATACTTCTTTTAGGCAACATATACCCATTTCAATCAGATCTTGAATACGACCAGGGGTTCCAATGACAATGTCCTGGATGGAAAAAGTAATATTAAATATTCATTTAATTGTCTGCAGAAAGGATAAAAAAAACTCCCTAGATATGGAAGTAGACCAGCATGAAACTGCAACTGGCATCTGAATACAAACCATCCAAAGAAAAGGAAGAACTTGATAACTTACAACGCCAGATTTCAGTGACGAGATTTGTGGCCCTTTGGAGGTTCCACCATACAAACAAACTGATGCCACGCCACAAGACTTGCCAGCATCACATATTACATCTGATATCTATAACACAATTGAAGAAAACATTAACCCGGTTAACAGCTACTATCAAAAGATCAACTATTAAGATGATTCTGAAATAAATGCAATCAAGTTTCTGTAATATCACTCCATTGGAGAGAGATATTAACTAAAATAATGTAATGGGGTATCTATATTAACATCTAAGACAATTTAATATAATGCTAGATCCTATGAATGGTGACAGGATTCTCAAGTTACATTTCACCTCATTGGCTCATTTACACAAATCCTCTATGTGAAAATAAGTCTGTAACTACTGAATTTTAAACACTAGCTATCTACACAAAACTTTTTGAGTGACATGAGAGTAAAAAACTGTGTAAACGCAAACATACTTGTTGAGCTAGCTCCCTTGTGGGGGAGAGCACGAGGCAAAGAGGACTACGACCCTTGGAAAACCCCTTACTCTTCCGCTTATTCAGAACATGCATAACCGCCGGTATTCCAAAAGCCAGTGTCTTCCCTAATATAACATAAATCAGCAAAATCAGAATCAAATTGAACTCAATCAATCAAAACAAATCAACACACCACAACTCACCTGAGCCGGTAGCTGCAATTCCAATCAAATCACGACCGTCCAATAAAAAAGGCCACGCTCTTGATTGAATCGGAGAAGGTTTCTCGAAACCCTTGCAACATTCAAGCACGTTCTCAGGGAGTCCAGAATCAACGAAGGTTTTCAGCGCCGCGTATTTCGCGTCTCCGGCATTCTTCCCTGTAACCGCCACGGCTTCCTCTGACACCGTTTCGTTACCGTTACTACCGTTGCCTATATCTGTTTCCGTTTCCTCTGCGTTCTCTTTCGACTTATTGTGCTTGTTCTTCTTCTTTTTGCTTTTCTTCTCTGATTCGACGTCGTCGTTTTGAACGTTGAGTTCGTCGAGCTTTCTTTTGGGACTGTTTTCTTCTTTTTGATGTTTGTCTTTGCTCTTCTTCTTTTTCTTCTTCTCGGATTCGAGTTGGGGGCTATTGGGGGCTTCTTCGGCAACTGGTTCGTTCACTAAAACGGCGTCGTGTTTGCGACCCATGTTTGGAGATTGAAGGTGACTGTAATGTGAATGGCGCCGTTAGCAGCGCGAACCAGAGGCGAAAACTGAAAGAGGTGCAAATAGTGGGATTTTATAGTTTCTAGGGTTTTGACTTATGACTCGGGTTTAACTTGGTATTGGTAGCAAAGTATGAGATTTTTTTTTTCCTACACGAGTGGCAAGTCGAAAGTATCCTGAGGTCTCAGATTCGAACTCGAGATATTATATATAGCCTAATAATTTTGGTATTTACTAGTTGAGCTAGGTCTTACGCATAGATTTATTGATATACACTGGAGTTCAAGTTTTTTTTACATTCTTCCTTTAATAATTTGTCAAAAAGAATGAATAGGGTCTAGGGGTAAACGTAAATAATTTCCATGATGTGTCAATTTTTGATTTGTTGTTAGTGCCAAATTCTCTACATCGTCATTCCAAGTTAAATTATAAATTAGTTCTTTAATGTCGGTTACATTGACAATTTCAGCGATATGAGACATTAGCTCTCGAGTTCAAAGTTAGGGTGTGAAAAATGGTAGTGTGTGGGATTTATTTGTCATTTCATTTAAGCCGGCGAAAAAAATCATCAATTAAATAGATTGTTATCTACGTAGGTGTAAACTTTTTTTGCCGTAGCTAGCCAATTAGTAATCATGTTTTGTGTGGTTTTCAAAATAGCTAGGTAATAAATCAAACATTTTTATCATATGTCGGATATATATATAGATCGATGGTGTTAAAAAAATAGTTACATTGATAATACTAGTTAAATTTATTTTTCTATAAGAGTTTGATTTATGGATTTATTTGGTATGCACCTATAGTGTAAAGATATTATATCAACTCAACAATCAACCTTCAAAGCTTTCACTCCTAATGTTTCTCCAACCTAAGTACTTCTAGCTAGAGCTGTCAATTTGGCCCACGTGGGCCAGCCCAGCCCCAGCCCCACATGGCCCTAGGACCAAAAGGCCCATGAGCCTAAAAGCCCATATTTCAAAGCCCACATGGGCCCCAAGCCCCATAAAGCCCAAGTGGGCCAGGGCCAACCCAAGGCCCTTAATTTTTTATTTTTGCAACAAAACTGAAAAATTACCCACGGACCTATGTGGGCTTCGGCCAAGGCCAGCCCACGGGCCCTAAAAAATTATTTATTTTTTCTCAAAAAACTGGAAATTAATCTGTGCGCTATACATAAACGTAAGTATATATTAAACGATACAAATCAATGATTCTGACCGTAGATAAAAATAAATGTTTAGTTAAAAGGCAAAAAAAAAAAAATAGTTTCTCCTTTAAAAAAAAGAACAATATAGTTCCCTATCCGGAAAATCTTGATTGTCTTTCTGTCGAAGATGCAAAGGAAGCATCTCATCAAAATCCAAATGTGTAATTTAATTGGTCTCAGATACACAAAAATTCACATCAACAATAAATCACAATTAAAATTTAAAAGAAATAACTCGTAAGATTTTAATAAACATTTTGACGTGCATGTACGGTACTAGATTAAGTTAATTGCAACTATATGACATGCATGTATTATATCATAGTATTAATATGAAACTCTTATCATCACATAGTAAGCTAATAATAATTTTGGATCTTTTAGTATTGGTGGTGGTGGTGAGAGGGAGAAAGATGTAGTGGTGGTGGTGGTGGTGGTGGTGAGTGGGTGATGGTGGTGATAGTTGTGAGAGAGAAAATAAGGTTGTGGTTGTGGTGGTGAGTGGGAGGTGGTGATGGTGGTAGTGAGTGGGAGGTGGTGATGGTGGTAGTGGTGGTGGTGGTGATAGTTGTGAGAGAGAAAATAAGGTTGTGATGGTGGTGGTGGTGATGGTGGTTGTGATGGTGGTGGTGGTGGTGAGTGGGAGGGAAAAGAGGGAGGGGAGGTGGTGAGTGGTGGTGGTGATGGTGGTGAGTGGGAGGTGGTGATGATGGTGGTGGTGAGTGGGAGGTGGTGGTGGTGAGGTTAGTGGTGGTGGTGGTGAGAGGAAAAAGGAGGTGGTGATGAGAGTGAGGGAAAAGAGGGAGGGGAGGTGAAAGAATGGAAGTGGGGGTGGAAAAAGAATGAGCCATAAAATATGGGGCCATAAAATTTGTTAAGGGGTGTGAAAGAGTAGGAGGGGGTGTGGGAAAAGCAAAACCCAAAAAATTAAAGTGTAGGTTGGGGCTAAACTAAACCCACTTATTAGGGGGCTTAAAATTTGTGGGGCTTTTTAGGGGGCAAGGGGGTTGGGCTAGGGGGCTTGGGCTGTTTTGACAGCTATACTTCTAGCACTTAAATTCTAGCCTCTAACCCCACATGCAACCTTCAAAGCTTCACCCCTAGCTTCCAATCTAACATGCAACTTGAAAGAGAGTTCAATCTACATTCCTCTCAACCTTGTCTCCACACCAGTCCGCATCTGAATAGCATAACAAGTTCATCTTCATCTCATTTGTGTTCTTCACTGGAAACAGTAGGTCATGATCCATGGTAACTTGAATGTACCTCAACATTCTCTTTGCTGCAAATAGATATGGTGTTATGGATTGGGCCACAGCAACATTATGCACTAAGGCCCAATACCAAAGGCAAACCCACCAACCAATGGTGAGGATCAAATACCTACATCCAATGGTTCCCGTTGATTCCCAAAACCTATAAATAAGCATTCAATGCTAGCATTAAAGGTACACACTTTCCAATTCTCTCACTTGCAATTGATCCACTGACTGACTTGAGCGTCAGAGTGTTATTACAGGTACCACCCCACCTCGGGTCGAAGCTCAAACTCGGATTGACCAAGAACACAACTACAAACTATCCCGGACCGGACTTGGTATCTAAGATCGGATACCAGTTCAGAGATACGAAACAGAACATTGGCGTCCACAGTGGGAGGTCTTATACTCTAGTCCCTCCCTCATCTCCTTGGTTAGCGATGGCTCTAGTGTTACAATAGAGGAACGTCTAAGTGTTATAGTAAGACCCGATCAACAGCAGGAAACACCCGAAGGTGTGGTAGTCACTCTGCCCCGTAGCTCGGCCCACGGCCACAGCTCGTCCAGAGCAATGGTTCCCATAAGCTCCGCCCGGAACCAACTTCCACCTCCTCCCCAGGCTGTCTAGGTGCCGGTCGACGCTGTTCAACAGCTCGTCCAGCTGTTGACAAGACAGGCCGAGGCTGACCAGCAGAGGAGTCAGCGCTAGATCCGAGCTCGCGACATCCCGGATCGGTCCTCTCCTCAAAACCATTCTCCCATCAGAAGAACGTCTAGTCAAAGGCGTCACCGATCTCCAGCAAGGAGGAGGCACCACCACCGTTCACCACCTCGTCGGAAAGGAAGACGAGGATCTGGAACTTCCCCAAGCAAGACGCAGGACGACCGTTATTATCTTGAGGACTCTCCGCGCCGAAGCTCGTCCTTGACATCCTCTTCTCCGAGGCGACGTTCTATAAGCCGGGAAAGATCCCCGAGGCATGAACGTCGGCGCCCTCACTCTCGAAGGTCCCCAGTTAGGCGCCCTAACCAGTGAGCTCCTCTGAGGGAGAGATCGACGGCACGGAAATGACCCTTCACAACAAAGATTGACTACTTTCCGGTGCCAAAGCACCTGGAGAAACCCCCTGAAGATTTAAAGATGCATGGTGGGACTGGTGATCCTGATCTCCATCTCGATTACTTCGATACAATGATGCAATATCGGAACGTCCCAGAGGAAATCAAATGTCGGATTTTTCCTCTCACCCTTGAGAATTTGGCTTTGGACTGGTTCAGAGCCCTCAAACCGAACTCAATATCCTCTTGGGACCAGCTAGCCAAGTTATTTTCTGCCCATTTCGCCCACTCCAAAATGAAGCCGAAATCTCGAAAAGTTTTGCAAACAATTCGATAGGGGAGAATGAGTCTCTCTGGGACTATATTGAGAGGTTCAACAAGGAAGCCGCTCAGGTCCGAAACCTCAATGACTTTTTCCGACTTTTCTTCATGGAAGCCGCCCTTCGTGAAGGAAGTCTTTTTCAAATCGATGTCGGAGTAAATCAAACTGAGTCGCTTGCCGAGTTCCTCCAGCGATCTCAGAAGTACATCGACCACAAAGAAGGAGCGGTTGCAAGAAAGTCGGATGCCGACCCTGGAATGATCAAGCCTCGGAATGAGAAGGAGGCCCGGAACGATAGTAAACCCAGGTCTCGCAACCGTCACCAGCATTATTCCGATCTTAACGAAACAAGAGCTAGAATTTTAGCAAAATGCATGAATGCGGAATTCAAGGAAGTTAAACTCCCTAATCCACTCCCACACAGACCGGGGCAACAATCTAATAAATATTGTCGGTATCACCGAAGTAAAGGACATGACACCAATCGCTGCAACGCTCTGAAAGACGACATCGAGGATCTGATCAAGAAAGGGAAATTGAATCAGTATGTGGCCAAGGCACCTCGTCAGGAGGTAGAGGTTAAAGAAGAGAAGGATGACCCTAAAAAGAAGGGGAAGGCTCGTCAAGAAAGAGAGGAAAGCACGGAAGACGAGCGTGATTTTCGGAAGTCTAAAGGTCGGCCGGTAATGATGGTCATCCGCGTGGATACCCCATCGAAGCTTCAGGCAAGACTATGAAAAGAAAGTGGAAGGAAATTATGAGTGCTGCTTCCACCTCGGCGGTAACCTTGACCCCAGGCCGACCTCTTTTGGCATTTGGCGATCAAGACTTGCTAGATGGCAAACCCAACGAGCATGCACCTCTTTTGATCAGGGCTGTCATGGCCAATCACGAGATAAGAAGAATCATTGTCGATCAGGGAAGCTCGACAGATATCATTTTTATCGGCATTGTGAGAAAGCTGCAAATCTCTGAGGAGGACTTCACCCCTTATAGGGGATTTGAACTTTCAGGTTTCAACGGGTCCCGGACCAGACCACTCGGCTATTTGGAATTAATGGTCACCTACGGCGAAGAACCGTTGGAAAGGACAGTCAAGACCAAATTCCTAGTTTTATCATGCCCTTCAGTTTACAACTGTATCATCGGAAGATCGACTCTAGGAAGGCTCGGAGCTGTAACATCAACAGTTCATCTGAAAATGAAATTCTACTCTCTGTGCAACAAAGTGATTACCCTTGATGCCGACCTAGAGTCCGCCCAGAGATGCTTCTATTTACACGTGAAAGCAGATAGGCAAGCCTCAGAGGAGGGGGTTCCCCCCAAAGAAGATGAAGACCGAAAGGATCTCAAAAAGAGAAGAAAAGTCAGCGCTGTCGAGGTCAATGTCACAGATCTTGATGCGAGGTACGACCTTGACAGCTCCGAAGAGGAGAGTGATGACGATCTCACCGGGTTATGCCATTTGGTTTAAAAAATGCGGGGGATACATATCAAAGATGATGAACAGGGTTTTCCGAAAGCAGATCGGGCGTAATGTAGAAGTCTACCTCGACGACATGATCGCGAAAAGTGAAGGTGAGAGCCTCCACATAGTCGACCTGAAGAGATCTTCGCAGAAATCCGAAAAAACAATATGAGGCTAAATCCGGAAAAATGCATTTTCGGTGTCTGAGCTGGGAAATTCCTTGGTTTCTACCTCACAGAAAGGGGCATTGAAGCCAACCCGGACAAATGTCGGGCTGTGACAGAGATGCGCACCCCGTCTACCAAGAAAGAGCTTCAAAAGCTTAACGGGATGATCGCTGCGCTATCTCGTTTTATTTCCAATGTTGCGTTCAAATCGCTCCCATTGTTTAAGCTGCTTGAGAAGGAAGCAAAGTTTGAGTGGACCCCGGAGCGGGACGAGGCCCTCTCCCAGCTTAAAAAGGCTTTGACCAAGCCACCGATCCTGACTCGGCCAAACCCGGGGGAAACCCTATACCTGTACTTAGCCATCTCGGAAGAAGCCATTGGCGCCGTTCTCATTCGGGAAACAGGGACTGGTCAGAGTCCAGTATACTTTGTGAGGAAAGCTTTACAGGGATCAAAAGTTAGATACCAGAAAATAGAAAAAATCGCATTTGCTCTACTCATCTCGGCGCGCCGCCTCTAACCTTACTTCGTCGTTTATCAGGTCGTGGTACGGACGAATCACCCGATCCGGCAGATCTTACACCGACCTGACTTAGCAGGACGAATGATTAAATGGGCAGTAGAACTCTCTGAGTTCGACATCAAATACGAGACCAGGCCGGCCATGAAAGCTTAGGTACTTGCCGACTTTGTCACTGAAATGACCCTGGCCGACCCTGAAGGCGAATTGTGGACGCTCCATGTAGATGGATCCTCAAATCCAAAGGGGAGCGGTGTGGGGCTAATGCTTGAAAGCCCGACGGGCGTTGTAATCGAGGTATCCCTCACCTTTGGTTTCCCAACTTCAAACAACCAGGCAGAATACGAGGCATGCATAGCAGGACTCCGACTTGCCATAGACCTCCGAGTTACTCGGCCCTCTTTAAACACTGACTCGTTGTTGGTAGTCTCGCGCAAATCGAAAAGCAATACGAAGGCAAAGATCCGACCTTGCAGAAGTATTTAACCCGAGTGCGGGAATTGCTTTCCTATTTCGTGTTTGCAGAGGTTAAGCACGTTCCCAGAACGGAAAACATCAGAGCGGACGTTTTTTCCAAGCTCGCCAGCACCAAAGTTCCGGGAAATCACCGATCAATAATTCAGGAAACCCTAAGCAAACCCAACGTTTTCCCCAACCCGGAGCCCGCTTTTTCCATCAATGTAGTTGAGGAAAGTAAAGGTTGGGTCTCACTAATAATGGAGTATATCAAGTCGGGAGACGAGCCTCCGGACTCCCGCGAAGTCAAGTTAATCAGGAGGAAGGCCTCGTCTTTCTCCATAATCGACGGAACGCTTTACATAAGAAGCCTTTCTGCGCCATTACTAAAATGCGCTGAAGGAGAGGAAGCAGACTATGTCTTGACCGAGATCCACGAGGGGATCTGCGGACAACACCTTAGAGGTCGGTCTCTAGCTCGGAAAACCTTAAGGGCAAGGCATTTCTGGCCAACTATGGAAACCGATGCAAGAAACTATGTCAAAAAAATACAAGAAGTGTCAAGTCCATGCCAAGGTTCATATATCACCTCCTGCCGAGCTCACTAGTCTCACCTCACCATGGCCTTTCGCGTGGTGGGGGATAGATCTCTTAGGACCTTTCCCAACTGCCCCGTCAGGTCAAGTACCTAATAGTGGCTGTAGACTACTCCACAAAATGGATTGAAGCCGAGCCTCTAGCCATTATCAGCGCAAGGAATTGCATCAAGTTCTTCAAAAAGAATATTATGACCAGATTCGGGATCCCCGAGGTAATAATCACTGATAACGGAACCCAGCTCACATACAAGGGCTTCAAGAAACTCATGTTCGATCTTCAGATTAAACACTGATTCACCTCGGTAGAGCACCCCCAAACTAACGGGCAGGCAGAGGCCGCTAACAAGGTACTCCTCAATGGATTGAGAAAGCGCCTTGATGAAGCCAATGGAAAATGGGTTGAGGAACTACCTTATGTGTTGTGGGCCTACAGAACCACCCCGCAGAGTTCAACGGGGGAGACCCATTTCCGACTCTCATACGGGAGCAAGGCGGTAATTCCTGTTGAGATTGGAGAGCTTAGTTGGAGGACTCTTCATCCTAAATCGCCTGAAGAGAATGACCAGGCTCTAAAGGAGAACCTCGACCTCGTCAACGAGGTTCGAGGACGAGCCTCTCTCAAAGAAGCACTGATCAAACAGAGGATAGCAACCCGGTACAACGCGAAAGTTGTCCCGAGAGATTTCGAATTCGGCACCTTGCTGTTCCGAAGGGCCGACGTCGGCTTAAGGAATGCCACTCAAGAGAAGCTCGCTCCGAACTGGGAAGGACCCTACCGGGTCGTCTCCAAAACCGGTAACAACGCATTTCAGTTGGAAACTTTAGAAGGAAAAGCAATCCCAAGAACTTGGAACGCTGCCAAGTTGAAGCAGTATTACAGTTAAATTACGCTTTGAAAAGTATTATGTATGCCGATGTAGGAATATTTTGCATCTAAAAAGACCTCCATGACTCTTCATTATGACCACTAATTTGAAAATCCGGTGTTCCGAGGTTAAAGGGAGCCCGGTCTAACGATTACGCACGAGGACCCTTGTTATAAGACTGGAACCCGCTACCCAGCGTTCAATACAACCTCCGACTGAGGCCGACGCAGACTCTCTTTGAACGAGTTCGATCTGGGCCGAATCGCGATAAACTGTTCGAGGAGCCGAAGAGGTCTTGGGGATTCCGATCGCCAAGACCGATGGCCGAGGTTGCCATCACCCTTAAGGGCGAGTTCGATCTGGGCCGAGTCCCGGTAAACTGCCCTGAAGGCGACGCTTGTTACTTGAGCAAAGTAAAACACAAATGTACAAATTTTGACATGCGAGTGCCCATTTTACCTTTTCTGTCTACACGCCAAGTGCCCATTTTACTTTTCTGCCTGCACGCAAGTGCCAATTTTACCTTTTCTGTCTGCACGTCAGTGTTCATTTACTGTTTTCGCATCAACACGAAAGCGTCTATCTTTCCAAAAACAAAAAAAGGGGGGAAATTCGGGTTTCTCCAAATGGACAAAATTGGTATAATTTCTGAATTCTTTATTTCTATTTTACCTTCGAAATATGTCTCGCGCAATTCATATTTCTTGGTAAAATACAAATAAAGAGGGGCAGCTGTTATACCCCAATTTTGTCCGAGCTCCTGTTAATAGCGTTTTAATTTACTAGGTCGCATTTTTTTGCAAGTCTCGAGTCCTGTTAACGCGTGTCGGTGTCATGCGAGTGTCGTTAAGATGCCATTTGTGTAATTGGGCCAACAGTTGGGTTATTGGGCCTACACATATACAAATTGGGCTTATCATTTTGAGTTGGGCCCACGAACGTGGTTCCTAGTTAATTTTTAGTGTTTATCAGTTAGCGGGCCTATTTGTTCTATTTGAGCCTCGTTCTAGCGCATTTGTCTAGTTGGGCCCGATTTCGCTTTTGTATTTGGCTCAACTTCTTTTATTATTTTTATTTTGTCTATTTAATTTGTTTTGAGTCCAAAAATGTCAAAAAATCAAATTTTATTTCATTTACAATTTAGGAGTGTTTAGAGTCCAAACTGTCCCAAAAATGCAAAAAAAACAATAGTCAAAAATACAAAAAAATACAAAAAAAACGAAAATAAAAAGGGAGCAGCATCAGCAAATCTCTGGGGCTGTTCTTGCTCTCCAAGACTGCTCAGCAAGCCCACATTATCAGACCTGCAAAAGCCTAGTTAAACCAGTCAAAAACCAATTAAGTGCCAACCCTAGTTTTTTCAGTATAAATAAACAGTCAATCCTAGGTCTAAAGGGGGGACAGATCTCAAAAATCACAAAAATAAGGATTAGGGCTTCACATTGAAACCCTAATCACCAAAACACTAAGTTCGAGTCTGAAGCAAGAACGAGCAGTAACATAGGTTCAGTAGCAACAAAACAAACCAAAGAAGACCTATTAGAGGCTGGAGTTTAGGTTGGTTGCTTAATAATTTCTCTTTTATGACATTCATATGCTACACGATATTTCAGTTTGGCCAGTATAAGAGTTGTAACTAATCTGATGGCAGTGTAGAGTTTAAGTTTTAAAAAAGAAAAAAAATAATAAATAAAAGGTATAAGCAAAACCAGTACAGAATCAACAAAAAGAAGGGACTCTCAGTGAAATAGGCTTAAGTTTTAAGAGAAAAAATCAAAATAGAGATAAGGATATGATAAGAAAAGAACCTCCGGTGAAACACTGCTGTCACCACCACGAAGCTCTCTCACCGTGACCCCCTCTGCTCGCTGTCACCACCGAACTACACATGGTCACCCACAGCTTCACACCACCACAGCCAAAACCTTTGCAAAAACCACCAAACCGAACCCTCTCAGCCACCCTCATCACCGTAAGCCACCCCTTTTTTTTTGTACGGCCGAACCTTCCTCCACCAACGACACCATCTCACCGTCCCATCACCACCCCATCACCTGCAAACAGCCAACGAACCACCACCACCGTGCAAACCCACCACGGTGGCCAGAACCTCCATCGAGTACTCCCCCCACGACCACTGAACAACCAAAAAAAAGGGGAAGAAAGAACATCGCCCCACCACTACGACAGTGAACCGAACCGTCAACCACCGCAAAACCGCGCCACCGCCCCGTTTTGGTCCTCAACGGCGGCGAGGTAAGGGAGAAAGAGGTCACGATTCGGTGAGAGAAGGAGAGAGAGCTCACGATCCGGTGGAGAGAAGAGAGGAGATCAGGGTAGGGAGGAGAGGACGGCTGTGAGGGGGAGAGGAAAACGAGATCGGTATGGGGGTGAAGGAGATGGATACAGCGCGCTGAGAGAGAGAGAAAATTAGGTTTGACATTTGTGGGAAGGGGGCGCCGTGGGTGAGTGGAAAAAATTAGGGTTTCTATTTTAGGTTAGACTTTTATAGTATGGACCCAAGGGCATTTTCGTACTTTCACTTTTATTTTATTTTTCAGATTCCTATTCACACCTCCCACGGTTTACTCCGCACGCCCCCCTTCTGAAGCCCATGGTTTTTTTGAAACGCAGCCCAGCTTACCAAAAACGAGCTGGGCTCACTATCTGCACCCCAGTTTTAATAATACTCCCCTCCTTTTATTTACACCCTTATTTTACTATACCCCCTGTTTCTCTTTTTTTTAAATTTCGTTTCTTTTCCCTAAGCAAACTTATTTTTTTCGCAAACCTTTTTTTTCCCAATAATGGATAAATGTTCCCCCGAACAAAAATTAATCCAATTACGAAAACTCTTCAAAATCAAAATTTTGTTAGTAGTCTTGCGAAGCCTCTGCTTGCATGATTATTAACAATGGAGTGCTAGTGATAATCACCCATAACCTTTGTTAGTTTGATTATCATGAATGCTTTCAATTTCAAAAGATATTTTCCAAGCATCAAAAATCATGGCAAGTGTTAGTAATGATCACCCATAACCTTTGTTAGTTTGATCATTATGAGCACCCTCCACTTTTCAAAACCTAAGCAAAAAGACTTTCACTTTCGAGGCTCGTTAGAACTACGTCGCTTTGATTTCCATTTGGGATACGTAGGAGCGAGTCACATTCTCGTCAAGCGCAATCATAAAAAGTTTAACATTTGCATAACAAAAAGAAAAGAGTTATTTTCATAACAAAAAAGAAGCACTTTTGCAAACCAAGATCATTTTCAGAACGAAAACCTTTTCCTTTCTAAAAACATTTTCAACCCAACGTCGCTAGTTGCTAATCAGAACCTTTGTTCGTCTAGCCATTGGTGGCGATGTCTTTTTCCCAAAAGAACAACAAGCGATGATCACTCATAACCTTTATTAGTTTGATCATTCGTGTCAATCAATCTCTTTCGAAAACACCTTTCAAAAGAACAAATAAAAATGAGTCGCTACTAATAGTCAATCAGAACCTTTGTTCGTCTGACTGGCGGTAGTGACTCTCATTTTTAAGAGTACTTAGCAGTGATTACCCATAACCTTGGTTAGTTTAATCATTCACTAAATGCTCGTCTTATTTCGAAAACTCACTAAAAAGATAAAAGACGAAAACCTTTTTCAGGATAAAGAAGAACTACGTAGCTTTGAGTTCTTCATCGCACCGGGAGATACGTAGGAGCGGGCATTGTCCCGTCAAGCGCTTTTTTCTAAAAAATCATTCTTCCCCCTTTTTTTCATAATAAATAAAGAGTTTCATTGAGAATTTTTCAATAAGAAGTAGAGAGGCAAAATTAAGTATTTTCAAGTCAACACACTAAAACCACACATTTAATTAAAGGTTCCCTCTCAGTAGAGAGGACGTGTGGGGTGCTAACACCTTCCCTGCGCGTAACCGACCCCCGAACCCTATTCTCTGGTTTCGCAAGACCAATCGCTTTCCAAAAAAGGTTTTCCTAATATTTTCCTTAATAAATATTGGTGGCGGCTTCATTGTCTTAGGAAAAGTTGTGAACGAGGAAGGTTCTCCCTCGGGGACTTTTTCGGGCGCAACAGCTGGCGACTCCACTGGGGACTAAAAAACATTTTTTTTCAAAAGTGGGTCAAGCCTAATTAATTAAGTGTGTGGCTTGTGTGATTGATTTGAACATCTTGCTTTGCCTCTATTCTTCCTCTTTTTCATAAGCATGTTGCATCCATATGCATTCTTCTTCTATGTTTGCTTTTGTTTAAAATAATAGATAGTTACTTCTATTGTTGTCGGCACCCTAGATTAGTGCATTGTTGTCGGCACCCTAGATCAGTTGTATTTGATTGGTATTGAACCCTAGGGTAGACGACATGTTATTGCTTTCTATTTTCTGGACTGTCCTGGATTTTCATTTGCAGGTGGGGTAGTTTTTTAAGGAAATGCCCTTCGCACACACACACTTGTACCTTGAGGCTATATGATTAGAGAAAGAGACCATAACCCAGGTCTATTAGGATACCATAGGATGAGTGGATTCGAGTAGTGGGAGCCCGTCAGGACCTTTGTCCGTTTGGCTACTCGCGAAAGTTTCAATCAGAGTTGTGCCCTTTTATGATGCTTCGTATCTAGCAGTTTGCTGCATTTACGGGGATTTTCATGAGAGGGACTGTGGCTCTGATGACCTTTGTGAGGGTGTGAATAGAGCTACATGAGAAGATTATCCCTAAAATACCTTAGATCATAGGTTCTATCCCCTTTTAGGTCACAAGGGCTTTCCAAATTGTGTGTTGCATCGTTGCATTCAGTTCAATCAATTTTTCCTTCAAATTTTTGAAAATCAAAAAAAAGATATGCTTTCCCTTTCAATAAACGCCTATATGAGGTGGCATATAGTGTGAAAATTTTCAAATCACCACCTGTAAATATCCTCTTTCTGCAAAAACACAAAAAAGAAGCATCATTGCATCGCTGCATCATTGCATCATTTGCATTGCATAAAATTCCAATTTTGAAAAAAATCATTCATCTTGTATTCCCTTTCATTACATAAAAGATAAAACAAAAAACAAGTATCATCCGCATAGCACAAGCATTTCATTTATAATCATGCAAAAAATCCTCGTCGAGTTCATCCAAGACGAGGCATTCATGCATAAGCATTATTTCAAAAAAGAGACACAGTAGAACTACGTAAGCTTTGATTCCTCATTACAATGGGGTTACGTAGGAGCGGGTCATACCCCGTCAAGCACATTTTTCTAAAACCTCTTTTTTCCAGTAAATCATTTGCATCTCCAAATAATTTTCAAAATCATGTTCCAAAACTAAAAATCAAAAAAAAAAAAATGAAAAGTTTCCAATGCATGCATCTTCTCTAAACAAAGAAAAAAATAGAAAAGCTCTTCATGTAAAAGCTCAATGAGTAAAAGTGCACCTTCGAATGACGAAGGGTAATATCTCAAATTTGTTTGTGCACTACAAATTTGAGATGTTACTCCACGATATCGGGGCACTTTGACCCTATCAAGTGAGGTTTGTTTTCAAATAAGAGAATAAGTTTGAGTTAACCAAATGTCGAAGCATTTCAGTATATTGCGTGAAGTATTGAGTCAGGATCCACTCAATGTTTCATGCAAGTTACTCAGAGTAACGACAATTGGTTGTCTCACGCCATCATTTTTTTTTTTAAAAAAAGAAGATTTTGAAAGAAGAAAAGAAGAAAGGGTTACCGTTGTAGCCTTTCTCTTACTGATTCATACGAAATAACGTACGGCCCGCATTTTCCAAAAAAAAAAAAAAAGAGCTTGAATTATTGTCAATAAAAACCCTTTCATTTATCCTGCATACACGTAGGGCATCATCATCATACATAAAACAAAATTTTCAAAAAAAAAAAGGGCAAAAAGCAAAACTTTCAAAAAATCATCATAGTCTTTTCTTTTACCGGGCTACATGAGGTGATGTTCCCAAAATTTCAGTCACCAAACTCGAAAAAATGTTTTCATCTTATTTTTCATATGCATGTCAAGTCGCATTATCGCCGTCATTTTCATATAAAGACATCATTTGCATGGCATAAAACAAAAACTTGATAAAATTCATACATGCATTTTTCTCAATCTCATTTAGGTTTGTCAGGAGTGCATTCTCCGCACGTGTGCGTTTCCATTCACAAAGGCTTTTTCCCCTAATTTTCTCGAAAGATCCAAAAATCGTGTCTTATTAGAAGCGCGTCTCATGCATTATTGTTGTCCTTTTTCACACATCATGAAAAAATAATACATTAACCTCTCACCTTGCATGCATTTCCATTCAATAAAAAACATGTCTTCCCACGCATTTTTTTTAATAAAAAAAGGCTTAAATATGTTTTAGGCCCCTGCAAATATAGGGTGTTTTGGTTTAAGCCCCTGCAAAAAATTTTTTTTGTTAAAAACCCTTGCAAAATGACATATTTTGTTATAAGCCATTCTCAACATATCCAGCAATCATAGCATTCCATGTTAAAGCTAACATTTTAGTCATAGAAGGGCTTATAACAAAATATGTCATTTTGCAAGGGCTTTTAACAAAAAAAATTTTTTGCAGGGACTTAAACCAAAACACCCTATATTTGCAGGGGCCCAAAACATATTTAAGCCTAAAAAAAATCATTGTGAGTGTTATGCATTTCATTGCACAAAAAAGATGAAAACAAGAAAGCATCTCATTCATAATCATGAACAAAAGTCATCATCAAATTTATTCAAAATGTAGCATTCATGCATCATTTCATTAACCTCATCACTTTAGTTCAAATACGTCATTCCTCCATACATGCATCTCTCAAAAAAAAGGAAGGGGCATTGGCATTTCATACTTTGCCTTGCCTCTAAAAAAAAAATCATCATTTAGAAAAAAGCATCACTCCTGCATCTTTCATCATTCAAAAGAAAAAAGGGGCATCGACATTTCATATCTTGTCTTGCCTCTATAAAGATCATCATTCTTGCATCATTCATTATCCAAAGATGCATTGGCATTTCATATCTCGTCTTGCATAAAAAGAAAACATCAAAAAGAAAATACTTTTAGAATAACCAAACTTTTCAAGTTCATCCATGCATGGCATGCAACAAAAATGTTGTGATGAGAGACAAGATGTTCTTGCAAAGTAATCTTTCTTTTTTGGAAAAGTTTACCCTCACTCATTTGCAAACTCAATGTGTTCCAAGGCACTCAGTTTTTCACATCAATAGCTCATTTGTATTTCTTTCAAAAAAAAGCATTGCATCTCATCCATTCCATGATAAAAGACTGAAACAGTTCATCAAAAAGGTTTTTATATCATGTTTTAACCAATGTTAACTCTCTGTGAAGCGTTCTTCTAGTAACCATGCATGCCACGTGCAATTTCTCTTGTTTGAGTCAGTCAATTTCCTTCATTTATCATCATTCCCCATCCAAGTCTAATCCCGCCCCGTCCACCCATAAAGTGCATATTCTCTCCTATCAGTGCATACTTGACTTTTTGGTTCATTCTCACTAACACTTTAAGTCCTCCATGCTGGGGCAATTCTGTGATCACTAATTTTCCTTGTCGGTATCATTTTCCTTTAGTGCAAATCTTTCTAAAAAAATATATAATAAATAAAAAGATAAAATAAGCTCGCTAGGTTGAAAACCCGCAAAGGGCGGCCTAGGCAAAAAAGAGCGCCCGGTGGATTGAAAACTCGCAAAGAGCGGTCCAGGCAAAAGTTAGGGCAAAAGAGCAAACACATGAAGATAGATAAATTATTGTCCTAAAGTTAAGTCTTATAGAAATAAGCAATCAGGATTCGAAATTTGGCTATCTCTCCATACCCTCAAGAACCTAAGATCCCAAAAAGTCCATTTCCTACCCCTCTTAAGCCAAAGATTCAAAATCACGAAAATACCCTTTGTTACCCATCTTAAGCCAAGAAAAGCCCAAGATATCCCCATCACTCTGGACGAGGGTTAATTCCACATCAAAGATGGTATATCATTCTCACCCGAGTCAAAAGGAAAGGAAATCCACAAAAGGAGGGGAATAACAAAGTTTAAAAAAGGAGAATCCCAAAACAAAGAAAGGAAGACAAATGGAGTATAAATTAAGAGTCAATACATTTTGTCATGAAGCATAAGAGCTCCCCTTCAAAGAGGCCCTCAGATTCAATGGGTTCAATCACTTCCCCTTCCAAAAAGGCCCTCAATTCAATGGGTTCAATCATTTCTCCTTTCAAAAAAAGCCCTCAATTCATTGGGTTCAATCATTCCTCCTTTCAAAAAAGCCCTCAATTCATTGGGTTTAGCCATCTCTTCTTTCATAAAACCTTCAAACACCTCATTGGGTACGACCACCCCCAAACACCTCATCAAACTTAATAACCATTTCCTTCACAAATCATTGACCATCGACCAACACCGAATAAGACCCATCCTCCCCATCAACCCCAAACATTTCATTAAGCTCAATCATCCCCTTCTCCACATCACAACCCTAAAAAGTCCATTACGATCAATGACTAATTGCCATCGTTTTTTCAAGTTTTAATTTTAGGACAAATAAGCTTATCTATTTGCGACGTGTTTGCTCAAAAGAAAAAACAAACAAACGAGTAGAAAAAAGAAAGCTGCTCAAAAAGAAAAAACAAACGATCAAAAAAGGAAAGTTGGTAAAAAAGAAGAAGGACTTGCACTCCAAGATGCATTTGTGTTGCATTAAAACAAGGTCTAGTGGTCACCAAGTGGAGCCTCTCCTCATACTAAAAAGTCAAAACTTTCATTGCATTTGAGTTGCTCTTAAAGAAAACCAAAAGTGTGTACTAGGGGGCATTCCCTTCACCTCTCAACTTTGGGGAGGTTTGTTCATTGCCCACCCCATTCATATATTACCCTCAGTTCATAACCATCACCATAACTCTGTCACCTTTCACAACCTCACTCAAAGAAACCATTTGAAATATCATTCAAAAGTGGGGCAAGTGTGTTCCCATTCCTTCACCTCATTCATTCCTATAAAACCTCACCGGGGCAATCTCTCAACTCACTATCCTAAACAAGGCCTTGTCATTCTAATTGGGGCAGCTTCGTCCTTGTTATGACTAGGGCAACATCAAACGTTATGGGTTGAGACAAAATCTCTTTTGCTTCACCTTTCATCTCAAAAGCCGAAGCATTCCCAATTCATCATCTTCTACACCCCTAGTTGTTGTCACCATTAGACAGGGGCAAACTATTCACTCGTCAAAGACCTGAATTGGGGCAATCTTGCATCTCTTGATCCCTCATAAGCTTCAGCAATAGCCACGTCGGTCATTCCCTCACTTGCCATAAATGTCCATGTCCTAAACCAATTCCAAGTTAACTGACTCATTCATTCACATTTGCACTCCTATGCATGCTTACTAGACAATGCTTCAAAAAGAGAGAACACAAGTTGTTTACGTGATATCTAAAATTCAGTCATCATGGAAAGAAAGAGAAAACAAGTGAGGTTGTTTGTAAATAAAAACCTTGAGAACACCGGAGTTTGAATCAAATTCAATTTTTCAACAGAATGGGCAATAGTCATCTCAATTCCTTGCATTCAAAGTCTCGCATCTCATCTTCACAAAATGTTCACCTCATGCACCTAGGCATTTCAATCTATTCATTACGGCATATGCATCGAAGCATTACATTTGCATCTTCACATCTTGTGCATTCATCACATAGCAAAAAGAAAAACGTTCCACGTCAGTTACACCATATTAATACTTGCATTTCATAGCGAAAAATAGTAAAGAAGAAAAAGCAGAAATCTTTTCATTGCATTGGCATCATATTAATGTTCGCACTTCATAAAAAGGAAAAGAACAAAATCATTCCATGTCATTCACCATTCCACAAGATACTAATCATTGCATGCACCATTGCATCATCAAAATTCTTCAGACCATTAGATCAATACAGACATATGTTGACCCATAAACCAGACCTTTGTGTCCATGATTCAAAGCTACTCCCTTGATCCCAGGCGATCCTCATTTCATGTCTTCTCATTCATTGCTTTTTCGTTAGCACATCCAGTGTTGACTCTCACTTGCAAACTCCAAACATACAACAAAAAGAACAGAAACATTCCCTGTCATCCAGCATTCCATATCATTCATCATTTCATAAGCATTCCTTTGTCATTCAATCCTCAAACATTAAAGCGGTGCATTTGCATCATATTAACATTAGCATTTCCATAAAAGAAAAAGAACAAAAATCATTGCATCAAACATCAGAGCATCGCATCATATTAATGTTTGCATTTCATAGAAGAAGCAAAAAAGAAACAAACAGAAGTTAGAACAGAAGCATTCCATTCATCAAAGCATCAATCACAGCATACACTTGCATTCAAACATCCAAGCATTATGTTTGCATTTCGTAACCTACAAAGAAGAAGCAGATACGAAAGAACAAAAGCATTCCATAATATTCAAGACATCAATCATGGCATACGACTGCATTACATGTGTCATTCATTGCATTGCTAAGCAAATGCGGATGAACACAAGATGTTAATCCTCATGCATAGTTCTAAGAATCAGCACTTCAAGTGTCAATCTTCAATCTAATTCTCAAGTCAGTCATCCTGGACTTATCAGTCTCAAAATCTCATTCCCAGTCACTCCTTCAGTTCGGAGTTCAAATGCCCTCGGGTCCCAAGTGGTTCATTAAAAGCACGCTAAGTGTCCATCCTCATTTACTGTTTTCTCATCAGCACGCCAAGTGTTCATTTACTGCTTTCTCATCAGCACGCCAAGTGTTCATTTACCGCTTTCTTTCTAGCAAACCAAGCATTCATCATCATTGCATCAGACATCAAATCAAGTTTCAAAATACAAAATCATTTTCAATAAATAGGAGACTAGGTCGAATGTACATTCGAAATAGTCATCACGACAGGACACTTGAATTGATCACACAAGAATCCTAAGGTCCCCATGCCAAAAAAGAAAACAAACAAAAACATTCAGTGTCGTCTACATCATAGTAATGTTTGCATTCCATAAAACAAAAAGAACCAAAATTCATCATCCCATCAAACATCCAAGCAATACAGTTGCATCACATCAATACTTGCATCTCATAGAAGAAAAGAAAGCTAGAACATCTTATGTCGTTCATCATTTCATGTTATTCATCATTTTATAGCAATATTCCCATTTCATAAAAAAAAGCAAAGAAGAGAAAGTTTTCCTTTGCATGTCATTCCATTAAAATACATGAGCATTCCATGTCATCAAACACCAAAGCTTTGCATTCGCATACCCATGATTCTTAAAAGAGCAAAACGAGAAGCCAAAAGAGAGAAAAGAGAAGAGCCAAGAGAGCAACAAAAAGAAAAGAAAAGAAAGAAAAAGAAAGAAGAGAAGCTAGAGAAAGAGAAAACGGCATATAAGAACAGGAGAAAATCATGCATTCATCAGACATAAACAAAAGAAAAAGAAAATCATGCATTACGTACATACAAGAGAAGAAAAGGAAAATCACTACATTCATCAAACATATAAGAACAGTAGAAAATCATGCATTCATCAGACATAAACAAAAGAAAAAGAAAATCATGCATTACGTACAGACAAAAGAAGAAAAGGAAAATCATTGCATATAAGAACGGTAGAAAATCATGCATTCATCCGACGTAGACAAAAGAAATAAGGAAACTCATTACATTTACATTCATCATAAGAAAAAAGAAAACAGCAATCACGGCATTTGCATTGCATGCACTTGTTCATTTTCGGCTGCAGGTACAAGGAGAGGATAAACACCGCAGTGTTAATGCTCGCCTTCAGATTCCAGAAAATGCTCCCCAAGTTGGGAGTTCAGAAAGAAAAAAGAAAAGAGAGAAATAGAAAAGA
The DNA here is from genome assembly GCA_039519185.1 of Astragalus membranaceus. Taxonomy (NCBI): domain Eukaryota; kingdom Viridiplantae; phylum Streptophyta; class Magnoliopsida; order Fabales; family Fabaceae; genus Astragalus; species Astragalus membranaceus. Next base: position 29,126,862 of record CM076849.1, on the reverse strand, counting down.
AAGAGAGAAAAGAAAAGAGAGCGCTCAAGCGCGCATTGCGGATTGGAGCACAGAGATCATCGTTCCCTTCTGCCCAGGTCTCACATTGTGTACGAGCAACGCGATGGACCACAGCCCCATGCGAGGCGCAACGGAATAGTTGTATCAAGCCTAAGATACAGTGGACACCGTGCATCGATCTGTATATCAGTTCCGGAGCTGATAACGATCCCCCCGGTCGCTCGAAAGGCCAACAGGAAGAGCGTGCTCCTCAAAGCCACGTGCAAACTCGGATTCGTCAAGAGTTCGTTTAAGGATTACAGGTTTTAAGCAGCCTGGGCAATTTTACCGCTTTTTGCATGCCAAGTGCCCATTTTACCTTTTCTGTCTGCACGCCAAGTGCCCATTTTACCTTTTCTGTCTCCACGCCAGGTGCCCATTTTACCTTTTCTGTCTACACGCCAAGTGCCCATTTTACTTTTCTGCCTGCACGCAAGTGCCCATTTTACCTTTTCTGTCTGCACGTCAGTGTTCATTTACTGTTTTCGCATCAACACGAAAGCGTCTATCTTTCCAAAAACAAAAAAAGGGGGAAATTCGGGTTTCTCCAAATGGACAAAATTGGTATAATTTCTGAATTCTTTATTTCTATTTTACCTTCGAAATATGTCTCGCGCAATTCATATTTCTTGGTAAAATACAAATAAAGAGGGGCAGCTGTTATACCCCAATTTTGTCCGAGCTCCTGTTAATAGCGTTTTAATTTACTAGGTCGCATTTTTTTGCAAGTCTCGAGTCCTGTTAACGCGTGTCGGTGTCATGCGAGTGTCGTTAAGATGCCATTTGTGTAATTGGGCCAACAGTTGGGTTATTGGGCCTACACATATACAAATTGGGCTTATCATTTTGAGTTGGGCCCACGAACGTGGTTCCTAGTTAATTTTTAGTGTTTATCAGTTAGCGGGCCTATTTGTTCTATTTGAGCCTCGTTCTAGCGCATTTGTCTAGTTGGGCCCGATTTCGCTTTTGTATTTGGCTCAACTTCTTTTATTATTTTTATTTTGTCTATTTAATTTGTTTTGAGTCCAAAAATGTCAAAAAATCAAATTTTATTTCATTTACAATTTAGGAGTGTTTAGAGTCCAAACTGTCCCAAAAATGCAAAAAAAAACAATAATCAAAAATACAAAAAAATACAAAAAAAACGAAAATAAAAAGGGAGCAGCATCAGCAAATCTCTGGGGCTGTTCTTGCTCTCCAAGACTGCTCAGCAAGCCCACATTATCAGACCTGCAAAAGCCTAGTTAAACCAGTCAAAAACCAATTAAGTGCCAACCCTGGTTTTTTCAGTATAAATAAACAGTCAATCCTAGGTCTAAAGGGGGGACAGATCTCAAAAATCACAAAAATAAGAATTAGGGCTTCACATTGAAACCCTAATCACCAAAACACTAAGTTCGAGTCTGAAGCAAGAACGAGCAGTAACATAGGTTCAGTAGCAACAAAACAAACCAAAGAAGACCTATTAGAGGCTGGAGTTTAGGTTGGTTGCTTAATAATTTCTCTTTTATGACATTCATATGCTACACGATATTTCAGTTTGGCCAGTATAAGAGTTGTAACTAATCTGATGGCAGTGTAGAGTTTAAGTTTTAAAAAAGAAAAAAAATAATAAATAAAAGGTATAAGCAAAACCAGTACAGAATCAACAAAAAGAAGGGACTCTCAGTGAAATAGGCTGAAGTTTTAAGAGAAAAAATCAAAATAGAGATAAGGATATGATAAGAAAAGAACCTCCGGTGAAACACTGCTGTCACCACCACGAAGCTCTCTCACCGTGACCCCCTCTGCTCGCCGTCACCACCGAACTACACATGGTCACCCACAGCTTCACACCACCACAGCCAAAACCTTTGCAAAAACCACCAAACCGAACCCTCTCAGCCACCCTCATCACCGTAAGCCACCCCCTTTTTTTTGTACGGCCGAACCTTCCTCCACCAACGACACCATCTCACCGTCCCATCACCACCCCATCACCTGCAAACAACCAACGAACCACCACCACCGTGCAAACCCACCACGGTGGCCAGAACCTCCATCGAGTACTCCCCCCACGACCACTGAACAACCAAAAAAAAGGGGAAGAAAGAACATCGCCCCACCACTACGACAGTGAACCGAACCGTCAACCATCGCAAAACCGCGCCACCGCCCCGTTTTGGTCCTCAACGGCGGCGAGGTAAGGGAGAAAGAGGTCACGATTCGGTGAGAGAAGGAGAGAGAGCTCACGATCCGGTGGAGAGAAGAGAGGAGATCAGGGTAGGGAGGAGAGGACGGCTGTGAGGGGGAGAGGAAAACGAGATCGGTATGGGGGTGAAGGAGATGGATACGGCGCGCTGAGAGAGAGAGAGAAAATTAGGTTTGACATTTGTGGGAAGGGGGGCGCCGTGGGTGAGTGGAAAAAATTAGGGTTTCTATTTTAGGTTAGACTTTTATAGTATGGACCCAAGGGCATTTTCGTACTTTCACTTTTATTTTATTTTTCAGATTCCTATTCACACCTCCCACGGTTTACTCCGCACGCCCCCCTTCTGAAGCCCATGGTTTTTTTGAAACGCAGCCCAGCTTACCAAAAACGAGCTGGGCTCACTATCTGCACCCCAGTTTTAATAATACTCCCCTCCTTTTATTTACACCCTTATTTTACTATACCCCCTGTTTCTCTTTTTTTTTAAATTTCGTTTCTTTTCCCTAAGCAAACTTATTTTTTTCGCAAACCTTTTTTTTCCCAATAATGGGGGCAAAGTAGTAAATGACCCGTCAAAAGACAAAAAATAGCTTTTGCAGTTTTTTTTTTTTTTTCTTTTTTTTCAAAAACTGGTTTTTTTCGTAAGTTTTTTTTTTGAATTTCTTTTTCCATTTTTTTACTAAAAAAAATTTTAGTAACTATTTTTATAATCTACTCAAACTACTAAAATTAATCAATTTAACAACTACCAATTGTCAAAAAAAGATTTACCTCTAACAAAAGTTTCAAATAATTTTTTTTCAAAAAATTTAATAATTAAATTAATATTATTCTAAATAATTAAATAGTCTAAAGTTTACTATTTTCTAAACAATTAAATAGTCTAAAATTTACTATTTACTATAATATCTTTATTAAAACTATTAAAATTAATCAATTTAACCACTAAGAATTTTAAAAAAAACTTGAACCACTAACGGGAGTGGTAACGAGAGAGGCAACGAGAGCGGCAATGGGACCGACAATGAGAGACTGGCAATGGGATCGGCAGCGACAACAGAGCGGCAACGAGAACGGCAACAAAAGTGGCAATGAGAGAGACAACGAGAGCTCAAACGAGAGGGCCAACAGGACTTCCAACAAGAGCGACAACGTGGGTACATATTTTACCTTAAATCTCATTTTCTTTTTTCTTCATTTTCACTCCATTATTAATATTATAAAAAGATACAAACCTTTTTGAAAGTTTTTTCCAACACAACTATTTTAATAAATTTGAAAATATAGCATTTTATCAAGTTTTTCCCTTTTTCTTTTAGTACATTTTGCAAGTGTCAACGTATTTATAATTTCATAGCAAATTATAACAAATACAGTATCACCCTATACGTATTAACGGGTAAAATACTAGTTTCTCTCAAAATCGCAACGGACATTTGGTATATCAGAAAAAAAACGTCACGCAAGAATCACGTGATCACAGTTGAGTCTTTCACTTTCCACACCCACACTGAAAGCAGCAACCTCACCAACACAATTCCAAAGGGCACATATCGTAAATCCCAACCCAATAAAAGGGCAAAGAGTACGAAATTCAAGTTCAACCACCTTTTCTCGCAATTCTAAAACCAAATCCCGCGTTGTAAAGAAGCGAAAATCAAATCAAAAGCGATAAAATTAAAGTGCGTTCACTCACCGCACGCACTACCACTGTCTCACTCTCTCACGCACCCTGTGACTCAGGGTCGGTGATTCTTGCACTCTCTTCGCACATTTTCTACGGATCTAACTCCTCACCATGAATCGCCACCACGATCCCAATCCATTCGACGAAGAAGAAGTCAATCCATTTTCGGTAACTTATAATCTTCTTCACTCTCTTTCCTTTTCTATATTTAGTTCTTCTTCATTCAGATCTAACATTGTTTTCGCATCGAACTATCTAAATCTTCGCCCTACACTGTGGCCTATAAAAGTAGAACTGCTTATTTATCTCCTCATTTGATATCTGTAGTTAACTCACCGTGATTATGGATTAGTTCCTTTTTTTTTTCTGGAAAAGAGTGTGTGTTGAATCGAAACTGAGATAGTGTGAATGTTTGTGGGGGACTTGGATCTGGACATATGTGGTTCACGATTTTGGTTCTGGTGTTTTTTCCAGTTAGTGAAACGTGCGATGCATGAATTGGTCATTTTTTTCTAACTGCAGTTCAGTGTTCTTTTTATTGTGTTTTCTGGCTCAAGATTTATTTTCTAGTTTCGGGATTTTGCTAGACAAGGAGTTACAAATCATTTTGGGGTCTCGATAATTGGAAATAGTAAGTTGAATGATCCAAAGAGCGTGGTTTCCTTGGTTTGTTTTAAACGTTGGGGTTGTTTTTTCGTTTTTAATTAATGGTTGATGCAGCATCAATAGGAATATATAGCTCGGTACTTGGGGTTGTTTAAAATTTTTTTCCCTAAAAAAACTTGGTACTTGGGGTTTACAACACCCGCACACCCTGCACAGCAACCATTCTGCGTTGTTAGACCTGTGTGGCAGTTAGTAAAGGATTATGCTGTAACATATATGAATAAGATTATTAAGATAAGATGAGGGGATTATAGAGAATTTATTTTGTCATTTTTGGGCATATAGATAAGTTTGCAGAACCTCAAAATTATGCAGTGTTCTACCTTTGTAATTGGGATTTATCCTTATTCATTTTCTAATCAGTTCCTATTTCCAAATACAGATAACACGTCAATACTTCAAGTGTCTGCTAACCTCCTTATTGCTAAAAGCCCCAACTCTCTCAAAATGACAAGATAGACTCGCACCCCTTCTTATTTATATACATCCTAACATAACCCTCTATACCAACTCACAAACCAACTAAATGGGTTTAACTATCGTGCAATAATAGCAGTATCATTCTGGTTTGTTCACTACTTAACGGTGTACACAGCTGAGCAACTGAAGTTTATGTGGTGTGCTTGTCTGTAATTATCTCCGGGACAAGCACATAATAAAAAAGTAGTATTTGTGTTCCTTTTTACTTGTCTTTCGAGGTTGCTTTCACTCAAACCCAAGAAACCAATAGATTTTATTGTTTTTGATAAAATTATTAGTCTTTTTCCGGATAATACCCTTGATTGTTTTTAGTCATCACACTTATTTCTCTCTACAATAAATAATTAAGGGTATAATTGAGAAACAAGTAATTAATATAACCTTAAACTATCAAAATGACAAATAAAAAAGAATAGTTTCTTTCTAAAAACCGACAAGTAAATAGGAACATAAAAAGTATTGGGCATGCTGAAGGCACATGATATTATAGATAAGTTGATCTTGTCGATGCCTCTAGCATTTGCAGCATGCTGCTTGTTAAACACAGCTTTTGTGTTGCCCAATATATTATCTTTACTGGATACTTTATGTGTAAAATATCATCACATACACACACACGTGTGATTGTTTGACAGGTTTGGTAGTCCTGTATTTGATTGAGCTTTCAGAGGACTGTTTGTATAATTTTGCTGTCATCTCAACATTGTCTAAATGTAATTTTATCATTTGCCACAGAATGTAAACAATTTGTGCATTTGAGCTTGACTTTATAGTTCATTTAGCTGCATGTATGTGTGTCAGTGTGTATATGATATTTAACTAATTCAAACCTAGCAAATTCCTATTAACAAACTTTAACGTCTACTATCATAAAATTGTATAGCAATTATAATTTTCATCTAAAGTAATAATTGGTAGTTTTTGGAAACCTTGGCATTTGATGCTTTTTTTTTGATAAGCAAATGTTAGTGGGGGTGGGGGAATGTTAGTTTCCGGGGTTTGAACCTTGGACCTCCTTCTTGCAACTCCTTCATGTCCCTTAGCTCGCCAATTGAGCTACCTTCCTGGGACCTTGGCATTTGATGCTTTATTTATCATTTAGGTTATGATATGGGGTTTTTATTTTATTTATTGTGGAAATCTTACAGAATGGTGCTGGATCAAAATCACGTATTCCACCACTGGCATCTGAACCACTGGGCTTTGGTCAAAGACATGATGCTACCGTTGATATTCCCTTGGATACTTCAAACGTAATGTCATCGCTTATTCAGGGATTTTTGAAGTTTTTTTAAGGAAGGTGTTCTGAATTTATTCTATGTGTTCTTTGTGATTTTTATATAGGACTCTAAGAAAAAAGGTCAAGAGCTAGCAGCTTGGGAAGCAGATTTAAAACGGAGAGAAAAGGTTGGTTTTTCAATTTTTCACCACTGGTTTTGGTTCTTTTGCATTCATATAGTATTTTAATTTTCAATTTTTGCATTCATATAGTAAAGTGGTACCTTTTGCTTTTGAGGATTTTGTGACTCTTTCCAAATGCATCTGTAGGAAATAAGAAGAAGAGAAGATGCCGTTGCTAAAGGTGAACGATGAGATTCTCCCCATACAGGCTTCTCAATTGTCTTTTCATCGTGTCTATAAATTTATGCTGAGTCTCTTTTCAATTGTCTTTTCACTGCATCTATAAATTTATGCTGAATCAAAGCTTACAGTTTCTTGTTTCCAAAATTTCCGTACCAGCTGGTGTTCCTCTTGATGATAAGAACTGGCCTCCATTTTTCCCAATCATTCACCATGATATTGCCAATGAGATACCAGTTCATGCTCAGAGGCTGCAATATTTGGCCTTTGCAAGTTGGTTGGGTATGTTAGCATAATTACATTATGTATATTTTTTATTATTTCGTTTTCTGATTGTTGTTGAGAAGTATAATACTTTTTTTTTGACAACGAGAAGTATAATACTTTATTACATATTTTCATCGTACCTGCTTGTAGTTCAAACCAAAGTGAAGGGTATAGGTTTTTATTTCACGATCCTAGTTTAGGCTATATCTTTGGATGTCTGATGGTGGGTCTAATGGAATGAAATAAGATGATTGGATCAAATAAAATTATAATAGGAACTAAAATTGTCTAAGTTTTATCAATTTAACAAAAGGGAACACAAGTACAACTCCTTAAAACAGAGGAGAACCCATTGGAGAACAGAATAAACATGAAGGATAGAAAAAGAAAGAAAGGCTACACAGCAAGGATATGGATTGAGCAAACCTTCCCAGACCAAAGCTACCCACCACCTCCTACAATTTTCTGATGTTTTTATGCCCCATCTGCTCTACACTCCACCATGTATATTTTTCTCTCGTTTCCTTCATGATTCCACGATCACCCGGCTTAATAATGACATGCCATATATTCATTTTGTTGCATTCTTCCCTGTATCCTCTGATTAGTTCACCACACCCTTGCTCCCTTCACTGATTACAATTCCTTCTTTGTCCTTAATCCCATTATTATTTTCCCCTGCTCCTAAATATACAAGCCTTTCAATTTTCGGCCCATTCTTCTTTCAAAACACCTCTACCTCCTCTCCTATAAACATGTGTCAGCAGCCCATGAAATTACCATATCATTGTTTCAATATTTGATGGTGGAATGTAGGAAATCTTTCATTCTATTGATCTATTCTTTGAAGAAGTGAATGGAATGGTAAGGAGATTAATAGGCGAGTTGTTTCCATCTTGCACCCCTCAAGTTGAAGGGAAGGAAAGAAAGATATTGGAGGGAATTACATTCTATCATATTCCATTCCATCCTAAACAATTTAATTCTCATGCGTTCCATCCTTTGCCATCAATTCAAGTACAGCCTTAATATAAATAAAAATGCTATATCGGTGTTCTTAAAAACCTTATTGTGAAATGCTGGAAAGGAAATTAGTGGTTACAGTTAGGATGATCCTAACTAGAAGATTTTGTGATGTAATTTCAATATATCTTTTATGTTTTCTATTCTATTATACAGTCCCGTGTCTAATTGTTTTTTCTTCCATTTTTGATATCTTTACAGGAATTGTTCTCTGCCTAGTTTTTAATGTAGTTGCTGTGACTGTCTGTTGGATCAGAGGCGGGGGTGAGCTTATTCTATTGCTTTCATGTTATTGGCAACTCTCTGCAGTAACAATGTGGTTTGGACCTCAGTGTATGAAATTTACAATGTGCAGGCGTTAAAATTTTTTTCCTTGCGGTGATTTATGCTCTACTTGGAGTTCCCATTTCATATGTGCTTTGGTACAGGCCCCTTTATCGTGCGATGAGGTAAATTGCACCGTTTCCTTTGTATATTTACCAGCACTTCAATGCAGCTTAAACACAACGGGCTTAGAGTCCCTTTAGAGTTACAGGAGACATTACAGATTATTCCTTCTAACCTCTTTCTGCATAATGATGATTGTTGCTTATGATTGTTTCTGATACGCAGGACGGATAGTGCACTGAAGTTTGGTTGGTTTTTCATGTTCTACTTGGTATGTTAATCTATTAATCAATACTAGCATGCCGCTAAGTGAGCGACTTACTAACTTCCCTGTTAATTGCTTTGGCTTGATGCAGCTTCATATTGTATTTTGCATCTTTGCTGCAATTGCACCTCCAATTGTTTTTCATGGAAAGTCATTAACGTAAGTTCTACTAGTCATATTTACAAGTTGTAGTACAAATTAGGTGGAAAATCTTTTTAAATGGATGTTTCGAAACCAGTGAGTTATCACTTATTGGCTTAAACCAGCTTGCTTGGAAAATGTCATTTATAACACCTATGAAAAATAATAAAACGATATCGTAAGAGGTGCAGATAAACACCTCTTGCTCAATGTGTTGTGCAGAAGCATAAGTAAGCATTGGAATAATATAGTATTATAGTGGGATGTATGTTTTTTATTATATTGTTTGAATCGAACTGCTGTGGCTCTAAAATTCGTTAAATTCCCCCTAAAAGGACATTTTGGTACTTGGCTTTCTGTTAGAATGTAGTTCGGTTCAATTTTGTGCTGTTATCTCACAGTCCTGCTTTTACTAAGTCATATTCATATGTATTTGTAACTTGCTAAATAAGAAAATATTTATTTTTTGTTACATTTGACTTAATTCATTCAAAATTGCAGGGGCATCCTTGCAGCAATTGACGTCTTCTCAGACCATGTGTTGGTTGGGGTAAGTTGTACTGTATGTTGCATATTAGCAGTGATTGTAAGGATATTTAAGTCTAAATACATGCTAATTTATTATTACTTAATCCGTGTGCATTAACCTTTAACATCAATAGTTTTGGAATGGAGGGAGAGGGAGTACTAATCCTAATTGTGAGGACCTTCAATTTAAATTAAATGACGGGATGTAAATAAAATTTGTGGGACATTTATGGAACTAGATTGAGTGGTGTCCAGCTTCTGTAAGGCATGGGTATTACCTCAAAATAATCTGGTTAGATGCATTTAAACAACGGGAGAATATGGATAAAAACATTTTATCACATTTGGTACCTCGTTGAAGTAGCTGAAAAAATGAAAATTTCCTTACTTTTTCTCTTAATTTTGATTCTTATTTATATTGGAATAAATAAGTTCTATAGTTCTACAACATGAAAATTTCCATACTTTTTCTTTTAATTTTGATTCTTATTTATATTATTGGAATAAATAAGTTCTATACTTCTACAACCCTTTGGCCGTGCTTGCATGTTTTGATCCATCAATATTTTTGGTATTCTTGCAGATATTCTATTTGGTTGGATTTGGCCTGTTTTGCTTGGAGTCTCTTCTAAGCTTGTGGGTGCTTCAGGTGAGAGACCATACCATGAATTTGCATTCTCAATTTTTGTAGTCCTCTGCAATGGCATATTTATAGAAATAAAAAAAATGTCAACGTGGACTATTTTCTGTGCCTTGTACTGCTGCTGCTGTTTGTGTATGATTTATAGTTTGCTTCTATAGAACTACAGACAACAGGGAAATGCTTTAGATGATAGCTGAACTAGAAAGGCCTTGTTCAGTTGATTGGAGTGTGTGTAGATACTGGATATATATGAAAAGAGTGTACGCGGGACCATGGTTCTCTAAAGTCATAATTCTCTACATTCACCTACGTTCACTTGTAACTAAGCTAGATTGAAGGGTATTTATGTCTTTTTCTAACTCACCAATTTCTTCTCATATTCTCTCTCATCACCTTTTAACCTAAATGAAAATGAATGTAGGGAATTTGACTTTAGAGAATCTTAATCCGTGTAGATACTAGATATATATGAAAAGAGTGTGGGCGATAAATGATGACTGAACAAGAAAGGTCTCGTGTTTGTGTTATTACATTAAAAGTGTATAATCAATCTCAAGCTTGGGGTGAAGTATGCCATACAGCTAACCTAAAATGTTGTATGAGATTGAATGCTGTGCGATAATGCCTAATAAGCAAACTATGACACATAGATGAGAATGTTAAGTTGGATGAATGACTACCAAAATAGGATAGGATCATATGAATACGGTAATAAAAATTAAAAAGTTGGTAGAGTCTTGTCGTGTTTTACAAAGTAAGTAGACATCATAAGGGACAGAGGAATATAATTTGTTTTTATGGTATGCTAATTAGAATTTAAACACCCCTTTTGTGGACTGATGTGGAGGGAGGAATGAAGAGGGAAAGTATTTTAAAAACTTAGCTGGAAACTTGAAGCGGTGAGATGCTGGTGCTTTTTCTTTATTGTATCTCTTTCCGAAACTCGTAACAATTAAAACTCATGATTGCAGGGATGGGAACTTATGATTTGCTTTTATCATATTAGGATATATTTACTTCTATGTATTTTTCACTTCACCTGCTGCAATTGCCCACGTTTTTCTAGAAGAAATGTTTGACAGTATTGCTTGATGGTTGCTTCTTTTGCTTATGCAGAAAATATACATGTATTTCCGGGGGCACAAGTGAGAGTGTTCTCAGGATTTTGTTCTATCGGCTTTTATAATGTCAGTCACTTTCCAGCATGGCTTAGTATATTCTTTCTTATCCTCTCTTATTCTTTCTTTGCAATATCATCGTCTGATATTGTTCAGTTGTTTCTTCTTACTGATTGTACCTAAGTTTAGTGTGTATACTCTACTGTATAATGATTTCTGTGTAACTTGACGTGTCTTCCGGTATTTCCCTTGAATGAGATGAAAATTTACTTTCGATAGGCGTTCATGTAGTGGTGTTTTTTTTTTCCCGGACCATTGCTAGCTACCCATAAATGTCTCGATGTTTTCAATGAAAGACTAATCTCTACTCGTTTTTATGACCAAATTTGACACTGGTCAACATCGAATTTGTCCACTGTGAAAATCGAATCTGAGAGCACTAGATCGACCCTTGTGTCTGAGGATAGATTATGCTACTGAGTCATGAGGTGGCCTTTAATTTACACAAATTTATCTTTTTATGTATGTTTCAAAAGTCTATATTTACCTAGTGTAGCAAAGTTACTTTCTCCCAGATCCTTCTTCCACTCCTGTTAACCCTTTTTTTATAATCCCTCCCATATATTTTATTAAATTAAATTCCACGATTGAAGAAGCCCCATCTAATTTGGCCGACGTGTATTAGTTTGTTTGTTTATGCAACCCCACTTTAGCTCTTTTCAAAAGGAAAACATAATTAAAAACCAACCAACAAACAATTGCAAAAATTGTGTTGGCGGCTCGGAAATCCTAAATCCCAATTGTATCCTATGAAACAATCGCAAAAAATTGGTGGTCAAGAAGTCTTATTGGTGCGGAATTTGGGGTTTTGATGCAAAATCTTTTGATTACTATTCGAAGAAAATGGATGAGATGGATGCTAAGGACCTTTCCTTTTGGTCAAGGTTCAGAAGGCGAGAAGGAAATTTGCCAAATTGTTTTGGATTGGATCATGAGACATACTCCAGTAATTGGACATGACTAAGCCCAATAAATTTTGGCCCATATCCATGATAAATCAGCCCATTTATGTCTATCATGCTTTAATGGCTCAGATTCATCTGACTAATCCGACGACTCAAAGCTGACACAACCTATAAATACTGACATGCATTGTCATTAATAGGTAAATTCTCACCTAGCTAAATCACTCATCTATTCTCAATACTGACTTTAGCGTCGGAGTGGCTTCGCAGGTACCCCACCATGGAACGTTTTGACATCAACTCATCATCAGCAGTCCTGCTCGCCCCAGGCCCGATCACAAACAGACCCGGTCACGAGCAGGCCAGGTCACAAGCAGGTCAGCTCATAAGCAGCATTCTCTGGTTCTACCCATCCAAGCTCGACCAGTCCTCTACCTCCTGGTGCTATCAGAAGTTCAACCAAGTAAAGCAACTACCCTACCAACTACCTGCTCGGTCCAATCCGTGGTAAGGTAAAGGTACAGAACATTGGCGACCACAGTGGGAGAATGATTAAATGGGCAGTCAGACAAATCCTCCATCGCCCTGATATGGCTGGACTTTCTTTTAGCTACCGGCCCAAACAAAAGAGATTAGCCTCTTGATCGATCGATTGATTGGATTGCAGTACGAAGGGGTTTAAGAAGGAGGCATTGGAGATAAGTAGGCATGGCGGCCAACCAAGGCAGTGAAATCGAGACAATCAATCGGAAGAGGGTTTAGTTAGGAGTCCGGGTTCCATCCTATAAGTTGAAGGAAGGGAGCAAAGGAAGTTCTCTTTGCCTGTCTTGTCTTGGGTTCAGTGAATAGGGAAATTAGGTTAGTCTTATTCCCTAGCTGAGTGAATAGGCCGATATTTCGTATAGTGATAACGCTTTCTCTTTCTTATAGGGGTATATTTTCTCTGACTTGACTCAGCTTGACCTGGCACTCCCTTCACCACCCCCATGGGGATGGTCTACAGGGTTCATAACAACTCCTCTTACTACAAGGGCGCCTACCTAGCCAACGTTTAGATCCGGCTTTGCCCAAACTTTTCTGGTTTACCCCAACATTCCCCACTTGTCCGACTGTTGCTGAGCATTATTTAGATATCAAACGCCCAATTCTCTGGCAAATATAGCTCTTTTCAGCATTTCTTCACATGTTCCCGCGTTAGCATTCAAATAATGTCCTTTGATTTCACCTATTTCGGCACCTTTATTTTGCCCGATGCAGCCGGCAATTCTCGGGCAAAATAAAGATAAAGCGAGAGATGGTGTTTCTCTCGCTTTTGTAATTGCGCCCCCAGCGAACCGAGGGATCCATGAATAGGGATCCTAATGCATATAGATATAAATGGTCCAATGGGACCAAGAATTTCCAGAAATGAGTGGGGTTTCAAACTATAGCTCGAAAAGCTATTTCAATAGCAGCATCGAAAATGCCTATACGAACTCAATTCATTCTTTCAGAATAATCATTCGAAGGAAAGAGGTCTTTAGTATGAAAAAAAATTGCAATTGTGGGTTTTTTTTTTAACACAATATTTTTTTATGAAAACCTTCGAAAAAGAGAATGAATCGAAATATAGCTGCTACACTGGAAGACCTATCTCGTGTCTGGTACTGCATGGTTTCACCCTGCAAGAACTCCGAATCGTTCAATTTCCAGGAAAATTTGGACCATTTCATTTCCGAGCAGAATAGCCGTTTTCAAAAGATGCACTTGCTATTGCTAGTACTACTCCATTTGAGAAATCTTAATTGATTAGTTTAATTCTAGCAACAACAAGGTCTACTCGACATAACTTAGGAGTTAATAAAACCTTTAACTTCACAGGAATCGTTCACAAATGATCGATCAACTAATAATATTATCAATTAATCCGAATGGTTCATTATTAAACTATACCATGATATTCTTTCTTTTATCACTTAGGAGCCGTGCGAGATGAAAGTCTCATGTACGGTTTTGAATGAGAGAAAGAAATGAGGAATCCTCTTTTCGACTCTGACTCTCCCATTCCAGTCGTTGCTTTTCTTTCTGTTACTTCGAAAGTAGTTGCTTTAGCTTCAGCCACTCGAATTTTGGATATTCCTTTTTATTTCTCATCAAACGAATGGCATCTTCTTCTCTCAGAGTTTGGAATCAAGTACGAATCAAGACTAGCCATGAAGGCTCAGATCTTGGCAGACTTTGTGGCCGAAATGACGAGAGCTCCACAAGATGGCAAAGTGGAGGCAGCGTGGACTCTTCACGTGGACGGGTCCTCAAATAGTAAGGGGAAGTGGAGCAAGCCTAATACTTGAAAACTCTGAAGGACTAATGATTGAAGTATCATTGACATTTTCGTTCTCCACATCCAATAATCAAGCAGAGTATGAGGCCTACATAGCCGGCCTACAGTTGGCCAGAGACTTCAGTGCAACACGAGTTGAGCTTCACACAGATTCGCTTTTAGTAGTCTCTCAGATCAACGCTGCATTTGGCGCTTATGATCCAGTGTTTCAAAAGTACCTAACCAGAGTGCGCGAGCTCTTAAAATGTGTAGAAGGAGCAGAAGCGGACTATGATCGTAGAGGTTTCTCGATGCCTCTATTAAAATGTGTAGAAGGAGCAGAAGCGGACTATGTTCTCGCAAAGATCCATGAGGGGATCTGCGGACAACACCTAGGAGGACGAGCCCTGGCAACAAAAACACTCAGAGCGGGCTATTACTGGCCCACGATGAACGAGGATGCACAAAATTATGTCAAGAAATGTGACAAGTGCCAAAAGCATGCCGACGTGCACATCGCTCCTTCATCAAAGATGACATCCTTGACCTCCCCCTGGCCTTTCGCCTGGTGGGGGATTGACCTCTTAGGTCCCTTCCCCCGGGCCCAGGGCAGGTAAAATATCTGATCGTGGGAGTTGGCTATTTCACTAAGTGGATTGAAGCTGAGCCCCTGGCCACCATCACGGCAAGAAACTGTATAAAGTTTTTTAAAAAGAACATCATGACCAGATTCGGCATATAAGAGGTAGTCATCATTGACAACGACACACAGTTTGCAGACAAAGGATTTAGACAACTGATGATCGATCTAGGCATCAAACAGCGCTTCACCTCCGTGGAGCATCCACAGACCAATGGTCAGGCAGAGGCAGCCAACAGAGTAATCTTGAGAGGATTACAAAGGAGGCTCGATGAGGCAAAAGGCAGCTGGCCAGAGGAACTATCTTATGTCCTGTGGGCATACAGAACCACCCCACACTCATCAACTGGGGAATCACCTTTCCGTTTGGCATACGGAACAGAAGCGGTCATACCTGTGGAGATTGGAGAATTGAGCTGGAGGACCAAACACCCAAACCCTCCGGAAACCAATGAGCAATGGCTCCGAGAGGAGTTGGACCTCGTAGAAGAATTCAGAAACCAAGCAGCCCTCAAGGACATGGTAATCAAACAAAAGATGGCAACGAGGTTCAATGCCAAAGCGGTCCTTCGAACCTTCGAGGTGGGTGACCTAGTCCTACGAAGGGCAGACGTGGGTTCGAAGAATGCATCCCAAGGAAAGCTAGCCCCAAACTGGGAAGGTCCATACAGAATAATCACAAAAACAGGGAACGACGCTTTCCAATTAGAGACTTTGAGCAAGAAACCAATACCTAGAACTTGGAATGCCGACAAGTTAAGAAAATTTGTTGTATAAACAGAACATAACTGTTAAAAATGAAAAACCAATGTAACAACATGAACCATCAATATGTATGAATGAATGAAGCGTTGTTATCATATTATTTCTCAAATATTTACAATAACTTGCAGGTCAGAAAGCCAAATCCCGACACAAACTGTGGGGGATTAGGTAGCTAACACGAAAGCTTGGCGGTAGAAAGGGGCGGCATGAGATCGACGCTGTGATCGTTTGCGCTTTCCTATAAACCAAGGCGCGAGTCGACCCACTCGCTTCGCGAAGCAACTTAAAACGTGTTGCAACCTCTGAAGGGCGAGTTAGAATCAGACCGGGTTCTGATAAACTGTCCCCAGAGCATACTTAACTAAGAAATGACGTTGGCCTAGAACGAAAGATCGATAAAAGCAACGTTGATGAATATTCATGAAGTAAATTCGTGCATGGTAAAACAAAAACCAGCGTTAAAAGCAAACATGAACGGGTCATCGTCTCAAATTACATAAACATAGATTAAGGAAACCTCGAAACATTTATGAGGCCCCCGTCACAACTCGAAAGCGCCAACAAGAAGTACATAACTAAAGGGAATACAAACAAATACATGATCATGGAGAATCAGGAGAGGCTGGGGCAATGATGTCATAACCAGACTTATCGGCATGAGCCTTCACAATCTTCCCATGACGAACCTCATGATCGAAATGGATGATTGAAGGATCCAACTCTACTTCTGGATACAAGCAGCGAACCTGGGCCAAGCACTTCTTGAAAGAGGCCTTGGCAAAATCCTTGGCCTTACTCGCCACTGTTTGCAAATTTTCTTTGGATTCCTGCTTCACTTGACTTAGCTCCTTTTGAGAGCCTGCAAGCTGGCCTTGAAGGTCTCTATTTGCAGCTTCGAGCCCTTTCATATTCCCATCTGACACTGACTGAGACTTCTTTAATTCTTGCACGACACTTCCGGCATCAGCAAGTTCCATCTGGAGTTTTTCCTTCTCCAACTTGAAGCACTCTCGCTCCTCACTAATCCCTGCAAAAATAGATTGCAACATAAATCGGAATCAAAGGCATATAAACAAAAATTTACGAAAACCATAGGAGTAGGGGCATTAAAGAGTACCCGACTCAAGGTCCGCAATTTCAGCCTCCCGTTTCTTGAGCAGGATAGAACCATAGTCGGTCACTCGAGAGCACAAAGCAAAGGGATCACTCTGGTAAGCCTCATACCCAGCCCGATCGAAGCCTTCAAAAAGCACCCCAGGGGAAGGATGGTTCCTCCTATCTTTATGACGCTTGGGGTTCCTAATCTAGGCACCTTTGGGCGACACCTGCAGATTCTTAAACTTTCGATCAGATAGTAACTGGGCTTGAGACTTGCCTTTCCCATGAGAACTCGCTCCTAAGGACGCCCCTGCCTTAGATTTCGACCCAGATGCCTTACGAATGGCTTTAGAAGCAGGAGGCGAAGGAGTGAGACAGGCTGACTTTGCGGCTTGAGCATCATCATCACTGTAACACCCCTTTTCTACCCCATAATTTATACGTCATTTATCAGAGTAATTCTTTTTCGCAAATATTAATTCAACTGATAGAAAAGAAATGCCACATCGTCATTAACAAAACTCATCAATTACACCCATCAAGGTTTGTGCAACAAGGCACCCGTCATGAAAGTTAAACTCCAAAAATCACATCACAGCGGAATAAAACAACAACTCACTAATACCACTCAAACACGTCTCACATCATCGACATAATCATTAAACAACTAGTTAATTAATTAACAAATTCCAACCACGCCCCCTAGGTGTCACAGTATCAGAGAGCGACTCGACAGACATCCCAATAGCTATTAAAGAAGGCAGCAGGGCCTTCACTCGCGGTTACCTGAAGCGTTGCCACAATAGAGCAACATTCCAAGCAAAAGGGGTGAGAATTTCAACAAAACATAATTAAGCACATAATAGAGTAATGTGAACAAAGCAATCATACAACATCGTCACTGAACACTAATTCAAATCACAATTTTTACCACAAGTCATAAATCATGAATGTGCATGGAAATGCAACCCACGCCTGGGTATATGCATGATGGTACCATTCTCGTCATAATTAAGCCACTATGGGCACATCGTCACTGTTTTACATTAATAAGAGGCCGAAGCCTATTCGTCATACTATGCACATGCTATGAGACACTATGGACACATGTGCAAACACCAAATCGCTCACCTGGAGTCCTCGTCATCGCCGTCATAAAACACTCATAGAGTGTACTCGTCATAACCATCACAATTTTATCACAACATCATTATAAACATCACATTTAAAATTTGGGTAACAACACATTTAAATTTTGAGTAACAACACATTTAGAATTTTAGTAACAACACATTTAAATTTAGAAAACATCACATTTTCATGCTTAGAAACATCACATTTAAATAAAAAAAAACATCACCTTTTCAAAGTGGAAAACATCACATTTTAAATTGCAAGAACAGTAATAAAACAGGGGCAGCGCGCGGCACGCGACTTACGCGCGAATGGCGCGCGGAATGGCAGAAACTTCAGAGACTTCACGCGTGGTGCGCGACTTACGCGCGAATGGCGCGCGGAATGGCAGAATGCCCAGTGTGTCTTGCGCGTGACGCGTGACTGGCGCGCCAATGAGGCGCAAATTGGCAGAATGTTCTGTGACTAAGGTGCATCCTTTTCAAAGTGGAGCCACCGGGACAACTCCAAAATGGCACGTGCAAAAATAAAACCACTCGAGCCAAAATGTTTAAAATTGAATTTGGGCACGCGAATGCAAAAGATGGCACGGTAAAATATGCCCAGAATTCGAAGTTTCACCCAAAACACCCCACATGTGCACACAATGGCCATTTCATCGAATAGTTTACATGCAGCAGAATTTCTTTTACACGAAAATCAGCATGATCACATCATAATTCCTTCCCAACCATCATCAAACATCAAAAGCACGAAATTACACATGACAACATCAACCATTCATCAAACAACATCATAAATTATTCAATTCTTCATCAATTTTACGCATACTCACCTCAAATTTACAACAACACCAAAAACCCCTTAAAAACCCATCACATACTCAATTATATTAAATCGAAACGCTCAACCTTACCTCGAATGCGTAAGCTCCTAGCACGAAGAAGATGGCCACGCACGAAAACACCGCAACACGAACGATCTCCTCTTCACGAAAATTGCGAACTCTCTCCTCCCTTCCTCTTCTCCTTCGCGACTTCTCTCTTCTCTCTTCTCCTTTCTTTCTTTCGTTTTCTTTCTTTTTCCTTTGCTACACAAATGATGCGACTTTGCATCATGCCCTAGACGCCTAGGAGCGCCTAAGCTAATGGGCTTGGGCCTCATGGGCCGTTCCTCACCACCCCGGAGTTACCAACATCACTCCCTTCAATTTAAAAAAATCAAATAACTTATTAATAACTTATTATAATAACAATAATAATAATAATATTGCAACACTTAAATAATTTAATCAAATAATTAATTAAATTATTTTGGGTGTTACAATCACCAGCCCAAGCAAGAATGTCTTCAAAAGACCCCTCCGTGCTCATTTTATCTGAAAAAGAAACAGAGATTATGAGAAACGAATATTCAAACAGACTACGCATAAAAGCAGATCCAACAAGATAAACTATCCAAGGCTGTGATAACATCCCCCACGCTCTCACATTGCACTATATCCCGAACTTTGACGGTGCGACCCTTCAACTTTTTAACCACAGCTCGAAGCATGACCCAAGTTTGTCGATCCTCCGAGTCCATTTCTTTCGGATCAACAAAATAGTCCCCCTTGGAATACGTGACACACTCCTCACTCCAAGATAAGGGGAAGTTCTTCTCGTCAAACTCATCATTTACATCTAAGGTTACATCAAGGTTCCCACAGTCCTCGCCGCATTATCGTCACTAGGCACGACCCAGAAATACTTGTGCCTCCACTTCTTCTGAGAGTCCGTATACCTCTTGAAAATTGGAAGGTTAGGTCGGTTGCGAAAACACACATGCTCATAGCGATATCGATCCGAGCCACGAATACGTCTCCAAGAGACCTCGAAAACGGTAAAGAAAACATCGCTAGACGGAGTCCTCCGCATAGCCCGCATCACAAGATCGAAAGCCCTCAGAAAGGCCCACCCGTTAGGATGTAACTGGGAAGGGGCGGGCCCCAATGAATCCGAGAATCCCCTGCTGAAAAAAGGTGAAAGGGGGGCGAACACCTATCCTGGAGAAAATGCAGTGGTAAATCATGAATTTCAAGGTTTTGGGAGTCTGACAGACTCTCCTTTCTTAACACCCTCCAACCGCCACTCTTGGCCTGGATCCCCAACAAAACACTCAAGGTCCGACAAATCCTTTTCAGAACTAAAAATGCTCTTTGCACCACGAAGAGTCTGAGAAACCCAATCATAATCAACCTCATCAAACTCTTCTGCCTCGGATTGAACCAGCTCTGCCTCCTCAATCTCAGATTCAGAGCCAGATATCTCAGAAGTTACTGGTGAGTTTGGGGACGTCGAGGAGTCAAGATCTTTCTTTCGTCTGACAGGCATGCGACCACCGTACGAGACTTTTCTCACCGCCTGCTTAGTGCGGGTCATCAACTAAACCCGCAGGGTGGGGGCATACAGTCAAAACAAGTATCTATTAAGAAAATAGATGACTTGTTCGTGACAAGCTCCCCCGCCTGAGGCCGCCTGAGCAGAGTTTAAAACAAAGGGGAAGGAGCTACGTATCCAAGATTTCCCGAAAATAGAGACCAAAGAAAATTAACGTTTATCAGATGCGGAGACAAGCAAAATACCTCGAGTTGGACACTTGGACCAAATGATGGCCCGACGCGCTAAGTTTTGATCCTGAAAGAGTCACGAGACAAAAGGATTAGCATAAAGATAACACACTTCATTGGTACGAGAGAAGAGATCACAAAAATAGCATGTGGAGGAATCAAAATGATGCATGGAGTGATGGACTTAGCATGTGAGGGAATCAAAATGATGCATGAAGTGATGGACTTAGCATGTGAGGGAATCAAAATGACGCATGGAGTGATGGGCCTAGCATGTGAGGGAATCAAATGATTAGTAAAGTGATGGACTTGGCATGAGAAGGAAAATTCAACTCTCTGCTCGCCTTTCACCCTCTGCTCGTCCCTCAACTCCGCTCGCCCCTCATCTCTGCTCCTTCCTCAGCTCTGCTCGCCCCTTAGCTCTGCTCGCCCCTCACTCTCTGCTCGTCCCTCAGCTCTGCTCGACCTCCTCTCTGCGCGCCTCCTCCCTGCTCACGTCACTCTCTGCTCGCCCCTCAGCTCTGCTCGCGCCTCATCTCTGCTCGCATCACTCTCTGCTCGCCCCTCAGCTCTGCGTGCCTCATCTCTGCTCGCCCTCCTCTCTGCGCATCACTCTGTGCTCGCCCCTCACATCTTGATCGGTCCTCACCCACTCACACTGTGATCAGGCCTCGCACTCAAACTACCAGGGGCGGTCACGCCACACCTGATCGGGTCACTCTCTCTTTCAATTGACGAAACCAACCACACCACCAACAAGGACGACCAAAACTCCCTCGTTCTCACCGGTCCTCGCCCTCCCTCGCTCAAGAAAGACAAGGGGTAAACCTCATGTATCAAACATAGACAAAATCAAAACAAGAAGCAAATAAGGTACCTCCAAATTCCCGTTGCTGAAGACGTTGTAGGTCCTGGGCGATCAACGAAAACGAAAACTTAATCGGGCCAAGAGGAATAGTTCTGGTCGCCCCTCCCTCTTTCTCTCTCAAAGGCGCTCGCCTCACACCCTTTCTCTCTCTAAGAAATTTTGGTTTTGGCACTTGACAAGAGTAAATGGGAAAGGGGACCACCCCCTATTTATACAAGGTAAAAAACGATTAAAAATTACTTGCCATCAATCACCTCGATCAAGGCAAATCAGTAAAAAATGTCAAGAGACGAACAAGATAATTGCCGTGATCAGCCATCAAACTTAACAGGCCCGACGACGGCACGAGCCATGAGAACAGTCTAGCCTACGAAGGCATCCTTAACGACAACATCAAGTCACGACCATCCCCCAGGATAGTCTTGACTTGGGGGCAACTGTTTTGGACTGGATCATGAGACCCACTCCAGCAATTGGACATGACTAAGCCCAATAAACTTTGGCCCATATACATGATAAATCCACCCATTTATGGCTATCATACTTCAATGGCTCAGATTCACCTGACCAATCCGACGACTCAAAGCTGACACAGATCCCTATAAATACTGACATGCATTGCCATTAATAGGTAGATTCTCATTCCTAGCTAAATCACTCATCTATTCTCAATACTGAATTGAGCGTTGGAGTGGCTTCGCAGGTACCCCACCAGGGAACGTTTTGACATCAACTCATCATCAGCAGTCCTGCTCGCCCCAGGCCCGATCACAAACAGACCCGGTCACGAGCAGGCCAGGTCACAAGCAGGTCAGCTCATAAGCAGCATTCCCTGGTTCTACCCATCTAAGCTCGACCAGTCCTCTACCTCCTGGTGCTATCAGAAGTTCAACCAAGTAAAGCAACTACCCTACCAACTACCTGCTCGGTCCAATCCGTGGTAAGGTAAAGGTACAGAACACAAATGAAGGCCTTAATTGTATAAGTGTGGGGGCTTGGCCTTAAAGCCAAGAGTTTTTGAGGGTGGTCGACAAGGGGGATTGGCGATCTTTCGATATCAGATAGTGGGCGGGTGTTGTTGGGCAGATTTTGGGTGTTCCTCTTTGGAAGGTGTAGCTAGCACGACCTTAGGGGAAGTAGAAGGTAACATGTTTCAGAGTGATTTAAAAAACATCTTAGGTGTTTTGTAGCAGGCTAGGAGGTTTTTTCTTTGATAGGAGTTCCTTGTATTGAGGGGGGGGGGGGGGGGGGGTATTGTCACGCGTCTTTATGAACTGCATTGACTTGTACCATGGGTTAGAATACCTTTTGTACTCTCTTCATTACATTTTTGCTTATAAAAAAAACCAACAAACAAGTTAAAAACATTGATCTCACCACCTGCCCTTCACGTTTTTCTACAATCCTATTATTTTTAGTTTTTTTTCCATCTTAGCTCAAGTTACCTAACTATTGATCAAAAATTATCATATATGTAAAATTAACATATACTGAAGTAAACATTTTATACACTTAAAAAAGTAACATATACCTACACTTAAAAATTGCCGCTAAATGTTGATAAAAAAATTGCCGCTAAATATGAACATGAAAGCATTTATGTAAAAGTAGATTTGCTATTTACCACAACTACTTTTTCTGTGCGTAATGCAAAATGCATACCAATACAATTTATCTACTTTTTATCAAACACTTTAAATACAATCTGTTAGTTTATGAAGTGTGATTTGAAGAATTGAAAATTATTACTACTACTGGCTCTACTAGGGTTTAGGTTGACGCCGCTATGATGACCTACAATTGGCCTACAACGCCAGATATCCTACAGGTTTTGTCACGTGATGCTCTAGCCTTCATTCAACATGCGAGTGTCGAACAAGCGCGTCAAACTGGTTGCTGATCAAAGGAAGCAGTCCCTGCCAATTGTTGACGCGGCACGTGCGGTGTCAACTGATTTGTTTGAGATCTTGTTGCCGTGCGTGTGAATGGAAGCATGAACGTGCGCGCAGAAGCAGGAATTGAGAGCAGATCTTGTTCCCTGCTTCCGTTCCATGCTCTCAATTCCTGCTTCTCTGAGGCAGATTTGAATAGATGCTGGTGGGTCTTCTCAAAATTGGATTCCCAAGCTAGGCTTTTCAAAAATACAAACACAACCTGCAGCTTGCATTTCCTCCAGCCATTTGGGTCCCTCTTCAACTTTGTAACCAGGGGTTAATAATAAAGCACTTTCTGAAGTGCCGGTAGGTAAGCCTGAACCCTCTAATTTTAAATCTGGAAAATCCTTTGCATAGGCATTAAAAAATTCATCTACCTCGGCCTTATTTAAAAATCACATTAGCAATTTACCGGAACCTTGCATAAAAGGGATGTGCTTGTTATTAAAATTTATGAAGATGAATATCAGACTAGTATTGCTGAATGTACAAACATTTTATACGGGAGAATTATTTTGCTAAAGGGGATAGGCCTTATGAGATTAAGGGATTGAAGGATAAAATTTCTAATCTTTGATGACACATTTCTTTTGATTGGTCCTTGGTTTCCCTCAGAAAGGGTTTCTTTGAAACTTCTTTTGTCTCTACGGATGATCTCAGACAAGTATGGTCGCTTGGTTCTCACAATTTGAGTCCAGGTGTTTTGCGTCTGTTTGCTTGGAAGCCTAATGTCCCTTTTTCCAAAAAACAAACTAATGCACAATATTGGGTCAAACTCATGGTCTTTCCCGTGAATACTGGAGACCTAATATTCTTTTTGATATTAATGGTAGTCTAGGGGTCCCTATTGCTTTGGATGAAGTCACTTTGAAGAAGACTTTTGGTAATTTTGCTAGAGCCATTATAGATGTTGATTTAACTACTGAATTGCATGATCAAGTGCTAGTAGAAAGAGAGGGATACGCTTTTTTATAGGGGTGGAATATGATCACGTGCCTTTATTTTGTAACTATTGTCAATGTATTGGGCACTCACTCCAAAACTGTAAGCATAGCAATGGATCTCATCAGCTCGCCAACAAGGCCGAAGTGTTTGCAGAGAAGACTACAGGAAATAAGAAGGAGCCTCGAAAGGTGAATCATGTCCCTCTTAAACCTACTGTTCAGTATGTTCCTAAGAAGGATAAATGGAAGTCAATTGTCATGGAAAAACATGTTGATCATGTGAATATATTGAACGTTGGCTCATCCAAAATTCACCAATCCAAAGCTCTGCAAGGTACTAGTGTGGTTATAACAGTAGAGGAAGATAATGATCCTAATCGCTTCATGAGTATTAATAACATTGTTTTATCATTTGAGGAGGTGACAAAGCCCAAACCCTCTTCTTGGTGTAGCAAAAAATATTCCTACTGCAGGAAATGCTATGCAAAAAGATTCTTCGCCTTTGCCGGCTCATCAATGTGAAATCTCTTCTGGAGAATCTATCTTCAAATTTCTCCTATGAATACCCACACTTTAGGAGTGCTGGTGGTTTCTTCTTCAACAAATAAACCTTTGACTAATTTATCCTCCGCTCCCACGACAAGATTTGATTCGCTAAATGTATTAATATCCGATGCTACTTCTAACCAAATGGTAGCATCTGACTTGAGAATATTAGGGAAGATTTGGGGGGATGTCTTAGATGATTATGTTGATACTGATGCTCAAGGATTAATGGCGCATGATGTTAATTTCAAATCGGCTATGCGCAAGGCCCACAATTCTCTTACTGCATCAGAGTCCGTTGCTACTTCCAATTCAGTAGTAGCATCTGACATGAGAACTTTAGGAAAGTTTTGGGGTGAGATGTCGGATGATGTTGGTGACCCCGTGGCTTCCGATATCCAAGGAATAGTTGTTCAGAATGATTATTTCGAACCAGTTGTGTCCAAAACCCAGAAGAAGAAATTGAGGCAAAAAAAGAAATTGGTCTATGGATATAATACTCGTTCAAAGGAAAATTTTGTCTCTGCCTCATTTTGATTTGATTTTGTAATTTTGTCCTTTAATCTATTTTTCGTGGATTGTTTTAGGGGGGGTCTTCAAGTTATATGGTTCCCTTCTATTACTTCGACTTTAGTTTCTATTCTTGTCAAGGGTATTGGTCTAGTCCCCCATTGGTCTCTCTTCTGTTTTCTTTCTTTTTTCTCTTTTTCTAATAAAATCTGAAAGAAGGGCTTTTTTCCTTCTAAAAAAATCTGCTAGTTTATACGCTAGCTAGTTTATCCACTACTCATTGACTTATCTAATATATGCTACTTTATAGTGAACATAAACTTAGTGCTCTTTTGAATTACAATATTAAATGTGGAGTTTTTGTTTTTTAAAAAAATCCTAGTATTAAACGGTTAACCCCAAGGGATTGGCCTAGTGGAGCATTACATGAGTTGTATCCGAGAGGTCCTGGGTTCAACTCCCCACTTGTCCCCTTGGGGTGAGGTAAATGTAATTACCTTCGTAAGTGCTCAAATAGCCCGAATGTCTTTCCTGCCTTGGACTGAGGCGCCATCCACTCACCCTAAATTTCTGTAAAAATAAAGGAAAAATAGTTAAATTTGATTTTGTTGTTGGTATTTGTAAGTTTAGGTGAGTTGGGCCCCGGGGGATCACCAGGGTCAGAGCAGGTCTCACGGCTCTTTGAACGCTTACAGATCGTCCACCAAAGATGTCCTCACATCGGAAGCGGGAGTTGAACCCACAGATAGTTAAATTTGATAATCTAAAGTCTAGATCTCTGAACCTCAGTGAGATCTCTTGCAGGCAGGTTGCAACGTAAGTTTGAATTTTTTGGAATTCCGCATAAATCGCGAGTCAACTCAATAAACTCGAATAATGTCGACCGAGTCTAGGATAATTTATTTTGGTGAATTTCTAATTTGGTTTACTATAGGGTTTAAGATTTGAATTATCGGTGAATTGGCGATATTATATAAGTGTATATATATTTTTTAAATTAGAGAATGAATTAGGTAGCAAAGAGGCAAAGGAAAGGAAAAAACACCGTCCGATTTCTTTTTCAACATTGCCATTGCTTGTCCCATTAGTTTACTAATTATTGTGGTTGATTTTATGGCTATATTTATTACATTTCTCTTATTTTTCATTCAGAGTTGAAAACGAGTTACTTCTGAATTAGATTCTTGGGGTCATTTCGTTTCCAAGAGGTCTCTTTCTTTAGGTGTGTTCCGGTTCTGCTTTGCGTTGGTCTCTGCATGTGTTTGGGTTTGTGTGGCGTGTATGGTGGCTCCTAAGTCGTTCTCACAACTCTCTACGTGGCACGTGCGTTAACACTCGGCGAGTTTGTGTATATGTTTTGGGGCAAAAAACATAACAATGATTATCGGGAGCTTCATGACTAAATGTTTGACTAACGCCATCAATTTAAACTGGTGATTTAAATAAAAAAACATCTCGTTGCCATTTTTTTAATTTGAAAAGTATGGAAATAAAGAATAACAAAATAGATAATAACATGGTGGTTATTATGATGTATGGTAGGGATTCTCTTTCTTTAGAAAAGGTAAAGACAACTTTGATGTAAAAGGAGATTAAAAATCACTGATAATCCCAGGGAATGGAGATTTGATGTATTCAAGCGGCATAAATGAAAGCTCATAGAAACCATAAGGAAAATATGAAGTCAGGTCTAAGTATAAAGGCAAATTGAAATGTTTTTCTTATAATAAGAAGGACATTTCAAGAAAGGCTGTCTGGAGAAGGGAAAGAAAAAGAAAACCGTGAAGGCACGGTTGTAGCGTCGATGCGTCGACAAATGGATACAATAGCACTGAAATCTTGGTGGTCGCTGATTGTAATGAGGGGGTTATGGACTCAAGATGCTCGTACCATATGTGTCCGGAGAAAGAAGGGTTCTTTGAATACAAGTCATATGATGGTGGGGAGGATTCAATGTGAAACAATGCAATGTTTAAGGTCAATGCATTGGTCCGATTAGAATAAAGCTTCAAACAAAATTTTGAAGTACCAGATTTGAAAATTTGGCTCATATCCTTGGAAACTTTAGATTTATAGACAATGGCAATTTACGGTGTAGAGATGAAAAACACAACAAATGTTCATCAATAATGGTTGATACAATATGCATGAACAATAATATGTCATCCATAGCACATGTAATAACCATCAATTAATGGTTGATACAATATGATGAATAATGTATCACCAAAACACATGATAGTAATATAAAAGTATGAGTTTTGTGTCTTATATATGTTTATTTTTCATATAAAATATACATGTTATTTTTTCTTGTAAGTTTTGTCAAAAATATGACTTTTAGTTGTTAGGATCGTATTTTTACCAAAGTATTATGGCGTGAGAGGTGATTTGACATCCTAGTATGACGTGGTAGTTCCTTAATCATATTTGAGCTTTAACTTAATGTTAGGAATCAAAAGCGCAAACACAAATATAAGTGGAGATCAAAAATAGATTTTTTTATTGGAGACTAAAAATAAAAGTTGTATTTTATAGGAATAAAAAACATATTTAACCCTATTTTATGTTTAATAACATGTACTATATATATAATTTGGTAATATACTCCCCTGTCTCATTTTAATTGATGTTACATTAATTAATTATTTCTCGATTATACTCTTCATATTTATTGTAGAGAGAAATAAGTGATGAGTAACTTGCTAACCATCTTAAACCAATGTTACATAAATGCACTTCTATTGAACAATCTGCTTTTGTCCCTAAACGTTCTATTTTGAATAATGCTATGGTCGCTTTTGAAGTTATTCACTATTTGAAAAATAAGCGTAAAGGTAAACAAGAGGAGGTTGCCCTTAAAATAGACATGAGCAAGACCTACGATAGAGTAGATTGAGATTATTTACTTTTGGTACTTAAAAAATTTGGTTTTGAGGATATTTGTAACATCCCCTAATTAGCTAATTAGATTAATTAAATTGGCAAGAGGTTAAGTTTATTAGTTACATTAATTATGTGATGTTTGGAATGAATAAATTGTAGTTGTGCATAATTGAAATATTATGTTAAGTTAGTGAGTCATGGGATTAGTGTGGTGTTAAGAGAATATTAGAGAGTAGGGGTATTTTGGTCCTTGCAACCCTTTTTATTAAAGGCCAGCTGAACACACCACAACACCACATCATTATTCAGTTTTCAGCAAAAGAAAGAATAGAAGAGAGGGAGCTTGAGAGGAGGGAGAGAGCTCGAGTGAAGGGGGAGGAAGAAGAGAGGAACCAAAAGTCGATGCATGTCATATTTTCCTCCACCATCAACCTCAGCTTTTCATTCTCCATCCATTGGTACTACTATTGCAACCTATCTCCTTCTCCTTCTCAATCCACCATTTTCACACTCCAAAGCTCAAAGTTCATAACAATGGAGTCTAGTAGCTGGATGTAGCTTGCATGTTGGGTTGGGAACGAAATTAGACAATCCCAGGACCCTCATGATAGTTCTAAAGCAATAAGAGAAGGTTTGGCAGCTGGTATAGCTTTGGGTTCGATTTCGGAAGTGGTTAGACGAGTACGGAGTCGGTTCGTGTAATTTCGGTTCTCATTGAAGCCAAGTTGTTGCTGTGATTGTTTGTGATTTTCATCACTTCGGGTGAGTTCTATAACTCGCTTAGGGAATGTGTGTTTTTCTGAGTCTCCACCTTTTTGAAAACCGTTTTCTAAAATAGTGATTCTAAACGATAAAGTGATGTGCTAAATTGTTGAAATGTGTTGGATTGGATTGAATATGCCTGTTGTATTATACTGTTATAATGTGTATTGATGTTTGGGTCTCGATCGGAAGAGATTTTGGAATCGGAAAGGAATGGATTTTCTCATGAAAAACCTATTTTCTGGAAAACTGATAGAGACGCACGGATCGTGTGCCTATGAGCACGGGTCGTGCGCCTCCATCTGATACGACAAGACCTGGATTTTTAAAACACGCACGGATCGTGCGCCTAGTCGCACGGGTCGTGCGTATGTCTCTGGAACTTTCTAAAATTTTAGTGGATAACGCACGGATCGTGCGCCAAGTCGCACGGGTCGTGCGTATCTTTCTGGAAATCTTCTGCAAATTGTTCAAAAACGCACGGGTCGTGCGCCTACACGCACGGGTCGTGTAAGAATTTCTGACCTTCAATTTCAAAGTACCTTTTTATCCATTCCAAATGATTCCAATCCTCTTCTAATCCATTCCCCAAGGTTCCACAACAATGTAAAGGTAACAATGATATGAGATTGAACATGTTCGATAGAAAGTTTGTGTGTTATGAATAAAATGGAAAACCGCACTTAGAGAACGCGAGAGTACACATGTCAAGAATGATAATAATACACGGTATTTGACTGATATTATACACTGTAATTGACTGATATGGTACATGGTACTTGACTGAAATGACTAACAGCCCATTGCGGGTACACAGACTGTTAATGTATAATAAATACAAGAGGAAAAAGGGTTAGCATACTAGGGGAGGGGAAGTCATGAGCCCCAAAACATAGACTCAAGAATGTTTCCCCCACTAGAAATAGCGGGATGGGTTCACCAAAGTCAAGAGATGCCTATAAAATAGGTAGACTGAGGTGTTATGCTAAAAACATGGAATAAAGATTGTATGCTTCATGTGTCGCTTAGGAGGGCCATGAGCCTGAAAGTTACAGGAACTAAATGTATTTCCACGTGGTTGCTTTTTAGGACCACGAGTTCAAAACACGGCATAATGAACCGCTAGAGTAGTAAGGGGTCTCGATAGGACTCACTGAGATAATGTTTATCTCACCCTTCATATTTGTGGTTTCTACAGAGAAACAGGGGAAAGCAAAGACGATAAAGCACGGTTAGCTGGTGTGACTCTCTGAGTCGTTGAAGACCTAGTTTCATGTTTTAGACCTTTGTCCCGTTTATTGTTTCTATGTTCCGATTGTATAACTTTCGTTGTTAAGTTGTAAAAAAATCGTTTCCGCTACTTTATGTTTTGAGTATTGAACACCGGGATTACGTACAAGTCTTAAGTTTTGGAACTTAAGCATTTTCAGAAAGTTTATGAGGTTCAGAGAACCATTTGATATGTATTATCGAAAGTTTTAGTTGTGTTCAATATTTCAATAACAGGAAGTTACTCTGATGTATGCCATCTAGTGCATTTCGGTGATTCTATATGTTAGAATTTATCGGGGTGTTACAATATTTGGATTGGCTGAATAAAGATGTGTGTTGAATCCGTTTCTTATTCTATTCTTGTTAATTATGAATCTGTTGGGCCCATTTTTCTGAGTACAAGACTCAGGCAAGAAGACCCTCTATCTCCTTATTTGTTTATTTTATGCTCTGAAGGTCCGACAGCTCTTATTCATCAGGCTATTGGAAGAGGCGATATTCATGGAATTAATATTTATAGAGGAGCTCCCACCATTTCCCATTTGTTGTTCATGGACGATTGTTTTCTCTTTTTCAGGGCTAATCAGAAATAAGAAAATAATATGAAAAATATTATGGATGTCTATGAGCATGCATCAGGACAACAATTTAACTCTTAGAAGTCAGAAGTCTTCTTCAGTCAAAACGCGAACCAGGTTAGCAAAGATTACTTGACTACTGTGTTGGGGTGTGAATGGTTGTTTGGGGACACACAAGTACTTGGGCCTTCCCTCTATGATTGGTCGGAGTAAGAAATCTGTTTTTAAATTTATCAAAGATAGAATTTGGAAAAAGATCAATTCTTGGGGTGGTAGATCTTTCTCTAAGGTTGGTAAGGAGGGTATTCAATGGATGTCTTGAGACAAACTTTGTATTAACAAGGACCATGGCGGGATGGGGTTCCGAAGTCTCTATGTTTTTAATGTGGCTTTTTTGGGCAAGCAAGGTTGGCGTCTCAAGTCTTGTTCTAATTCCCTGATTGCACGACTTTATAAGGCCAAATATTATCCTGGGTGTGATTTTATGTATCCTGGGTCTTGTTCTAATTCTCAATGAGGTGTGTGAGTGGAGAACTGGTCATGGTTCTCAAATACACGTGTTTGGAGAGAGATGGATGTCCCTCGACGGTGCTAGTAGTAAATCTTGTCCCTTTCATAGTGAGGTCTCGTGGAGCAAGCCCCATAATGGTTGTGGGAAGTGAAACATCGATGCCTCATTCTCATTGACTGAAAATAACGTTGACATTGGCTATTGGAACTTTGATGTTATGTGTAAATTGAAAAAGTCCCACATTGGATAGAATAGACACTTTGAGAGTGTTTATAAGTGGGAAACTCACACATGAGTTTGGACCCCAAGGGGTACCCAAATTTGTGAATGGGAGAGGACGCACACAAAATTACCACCGCGCGCACTCCCGCCGTCCGACCCGGCCCGGCCGGGTCAGGCTTGGGCTTTGTGGTGTATATTTAATTTTTGAAAAATATTTTTTTTTTTATTTTTTCGCGTCTCCCAACAGTCATATTGACCGAGTCAAAGTCTCCAACGGTCATGTTGACCGGGTCAAAGTTTCAAACCGTAACAGTTTTGGTCAAAAGAGCCGTTGGCTCTCAAATTCCTTCCAACGGCTATCTCTTCTTATGCCTATAAAAGGAAGACCCCTCCTCACTTCTTCCTCACACCAAAAGTTGATGCACTTCCAATTTTTCTGTCTTCTCTCTAAACTTCTCTTCTTCTTCTTTAGAAAACTTGACGCATTTCCAAGTTTATTTTCTTAAGAGTGGTTTTCATAACCATATTGAGGGTGTATCTCTAAGAGCGAATTTTCACAGTGCAGTGAACTTTCGTAGCAGTTTCAACTGGGCTGTTTTATCCTGGGGACGTCGTGGTTGATAGCCTGCTTGCTCAATTTTCAGCAGTGCCACGAAACGTCTTAAATAGAGCGACCTAGTCCGCGATTCATCCCAATAATCTCTTCGCTTGATTTTTGAAAAAACTGTGTTGTTTGAGAAAAGTTCTGGCAAGAAAAGACTTGAATTTAAGTGTGTCCATTGAAACCCACCTCTCTTTCCAGGAAACCTACTCTGATTAACAATTTTAAGACGTTTCCTAATCAGCCATGACAACCGAAGAAATTAATGGTGCTGGTTACGCTGCCTTTGACTTCCACAAACCATTTCGGTTTGAGGAAACTCACTTCAAACGTTGGCAACAAAAATGCATTTTTTCTTAGCTGTGAAAAAGGTTGCCAATGTCTTGACAGATGACATTCCAGTAGCAAATGAAACAGCTGAACAGGAAGAACATGTTAAAACAGCAAAAGAAATACTCCTATGGAAGGAGCATGACTATCTCTGTAAGAATTTTATTCTTAACAGACTAACTGATGATATTTATGATTATTACAGTACCTGTAAGCCCTCCAGAGATGTCTGGGATGCTCTGAAAAATAAATATTCCTAGAGAAAGAGAATAATTTTCTCTATACTATTTATCAATAGAAAGAGAATGGCTTTCTCTATACAGTTTATCAATGAAAAGAGAATGATTTTCTCTATACGGTCTAATAATAGAAAGAGAGTGATTATCTCTATAATTTTTAATTCTACGGAAAGAGAATAATCATCTCTATAAGAATGAATTTTTTAATTCATATTTTTTGAATTTGAAGTTGCATAAATTCTTTTTTACTCACATTTTTTTGCTGTTAGTGGTTAACACTTAACGATTAATGATTTTATATCGTAGAATTGCTTTTGTTCTCAATAGCAATAACATTATTTTTTTGAGAAGTTATGTGTTTCACGATATATTGCAATATATAATATTGAAAATTGCAATATAATTTTCTAGAAAACATTTCAAAATTAAAACTGTAATCCGTCTCAAAAGAACATTAACAGGAATGGGACCCCCAAAATTTCACATATTCTAAGCTTCAACTACCACCACCTAGAAATGATGCTACTCCTCCATCTAATTATTTCAATTGCGAGAGACCAGGTTATATGACACGCAAATGTAGGAACAGGTCAAGCTTGCCCCGCAAGCTAACCTGATTGAATAGCAATTTGTTGGTATAATTTATGAAATCAGCATTGTTGGTGAATGCGAAAGTTGGTGGATGGTTGCGGGCTTCGCTCGCCGTGTTCATGCTATGTTTTGAACATACAGTGTTGCTGAAAATAAGAAAAGTATGTTGAGTCTGGTGAATTTTTTTTTTACAATGACATTTTTTTACGCAGTAACTAAAAATGATACAAGAAGTTTTGTACACTGTAACTAAAAATGATATTTTTTTTACACGTGTAATGTTTGACTTTGACGTGTAAACAAAAATATTCTTTTCAATGTGAGCGACAAAGAATTTTTCCAAAGTTTATTTTTAAATGACTTAGAAAAAAATTGCGATTTTTGTAGTTAAGCAAAAATTATCAGGACTTCGTATAAATCAGTAAAGAAATCTGAGTATTTATTTTTGACTCACTCAGATATATGCGAATTAGATGGAACGTTAACCAGAAATGGAAAACGATATTTTGTCACTTTTAATTACAATAGCTTTTACTACATTGTAGTATACTTTATGAAAAATAAGAGTGAATGACTTGACATATTCAAAGTTTTCCAAAACAAATTTTGAAAATCAATTAAGTTGAAAGGTTAAGAGCTTTTATAGCGATTGAGGAACGAAGTATGATTCCCATTAATTTAATGGAATTATACTTGAAACGACTGCACCATATTCTCCCGAAATGATTGGTAAAGCAGAACGAAACAATAGAACTTTTACCGAATTGGTAGTTACTATTATACTTTATTTTGTCGCTGTATCTCATTAGTTGGGGGAAATTTTGTTAATAGTATGTTATGTCCTGAATAGACTTCCAAAGTCTAAGAGCAAAATTTCTCCTTATGAAATCATAAAGAAAAGACAACCAAATGTGTCTTATTTTCAAATCTGGGGTTGCCTGGCTTATGTCAGGATTTCAGACCCAAAAAGAGTTAAACTCGTCAGTAAAGCCTATGAATGTGTATTCATTGGGTATGCAGTAAACAGTAAAGCTTACAGGTTTTATGACCTTAAAGCTAAAGTGATCATAGAGTCAAATGATGTTGACTTTTATGAAAACGAATTCCCTTTTAAATCAAGAAATAGTGGGGGCATCGAAACTAGTCATGTTTCTGTGTCTAGGAACGTTGAAAACAACAAACCAAGGGAAATAGAACCTCGAAGAGGTAAGAGAGCACGTGTTGCTAAGGACTATTAACCCGATTATATGGTCTATACATTAGAAGAGGATCCAACTAGCATTCAAGAAGCATTGTCTTCTTTGGACGCCGATTTATGGCAAGAAGCCATCAATGATGAGATGAATTCTCTAGAGTCTAACAAGACATGACACTTAGTGGACTTGCCTCCTAGTTGCAAACTAATTGGTTGTAAATGGATTTTGAAAAAGAAACTAAATCCCGATGGAACTTTTGATAAATACAAGGCTCGCCTTGTAGCCAAAGGTTTTAGACAAAGAGAGAATATAGATTTCTTCGACACATATTCACCTGTTACTAGAATTACATCCATAAGGGTACTAATTTCGTTGTCCGCTATTTATAATTTGGTAGTACACCAAATGGATGTCAAAACTGCTTTTTTAAATGGTGAATTGGAAGAAGAAATCTATATGGAGCAACCTGAAGGTTTTGTAATTCATGGGCAAGAACACAAAGTCTCTAAGTTGGATAAATATCTGTACGGTCTCAAACAAGCTCCTAAACAATGACATGAGAAGCTTGATAACTTGATTATATCGAATGGATTTAAAGTGAATGAAAGTGACAAATGCATTTATTACAAAACAGAAAATGAAATTTGCACTATCATATGTCTCTATGTAGACGACTTACTCATATTTGGATCAAACATTCATGTTGTAAATAAAGTGAAATCAATGTTATGCAATAACTTTGATATGAAAGACCTCGGAGAAGCAAGTGTAATACTTGGTATTAAGATTACTAGGTCTGAGAGGAATTTCTTTGATCAATCTCACTATATTGAGAAGATCTTAAAGAAATACAATTACTTTGATTGTAAACCTGCTTGTTCACCATATGATCCGAGTGTCAAACTTTTTAAGAACACTGGTGACAGTGTTAGACAAACGGAATATGTGAGCATCATTGGCAGCCTAAGGTATGCCACTGATTGTACTAGACCCGACATTGCCTATGTTGTGGGATTGTTATGCAGGTTTACTAGTCGACCTAATATAGAGCATTGACACGCTATCGAGAGAGTCATGAGATACCTTAAAAGGACCATGAATCTCGGATTGCATTATCAGAGATTTCCAGCTGTACTTGAAGGATACAGTGATGCAGATTGGAATTCTCTATCAGATGATTCCAAAGCAACTAGTGGCTATATATTTAGTATAGCTGGTGGTGCTGTCTCTTGGAAATCTAAGAAACAGACCATATTGGCTCAGCCCACTATGGAGTCTGAAATGATAGTATTGGCAACCGCTAGTGAAGAAGCTAGCTGGTTGAGATACTTACTAGCAGAGATTCCTTTATGGGAAAAACCGTTGACCAGCTGTGTTGATCCACTGTGATAGTACCACGGCTATTGCAAAAATTGAGAATCGTTATTTCAACTGTAAAAGACGACAAATACGTCGTAAGCACAGCACTGTGAGAGAATGTCTCTCAAAAAGAGCTGTAAGAGTGGATCATGTACGCACTGATCAGAACTTAGCTGATCCTTTGACGAAAGGATTAGTTGGGGAGAAAATCTAAAATACATCTCAAAGGATGGGACTACTGCCATTAGAATCATGAGTCACTCACGAGGGTAACCCGACCTAAAAGACTGGAGATCCCAAGAATTAGGTTCAATGGGTAATAACAAGTTGTGAAGTGATACGTGATGAACATGCTATTATAAGTAAAGAAGCATGATTCCTGAAGCGAAGTAAGGTTGAGGTAATAGAAACTCTTAATGAGATCTATACTCTATGTGGAGTGGAGTACCTAGCTACAGGAGTACTCTTGGTAGACTCACATTTGTGAATGTGGAAGTGGGGCCGCTTCCTAGGGAATCGTTGGCAGAATTCCTAGAGCGTTCACTAAACTGGAATAGACGTGCAGGGCCATAAAAGCACGGGCTTATAAGAATACACCCATGGAAAAGGTTGTGTGTGGTTTTGATGTTAGAGATAGAGTTCAAGACTACGAGTCACTCTTGTTGAATCTAAATCCTAACCGCTATTCAAAGGTTCAAGTCGTAAGACACCTCTGTTAATGCACAATCTTATGGAAGCGTTTGACGCTACTTCTAAAAACTCTTTTTTAAATTCAAGTGGGGGATTGTTGGAACTTTGATGTTATGTTTGAATTGAAAAAGTCCCACATTGGATAGAATAGACACTTTGAGAGTGTTTATAAGTGGGAAACTCACACATGGGTTTGGGCCCCAAGGGGTACCCAAATTTGTGAATGGGAGAGGATGCACACAAAATAACCACCACGCGCGCGCCGTTGTCTGTCCGACCAGCCGGCTCAGCTCGGTCAGGCCGGGCTTGGGCTTTGTGGTGTATATTTAATTCTCTTAAAATTATTTTATTTTATTTTTTTGCGTCTCCCAACGGTCATATTGACCGATTCAAAGTCTCCAACGGTCATGTTGACCAGGTCAAAGTTTCAAACCGTAACGGATTTGGTCAAAAGAGCCGTTGGCTCTGAAATTCCTTCCAACAGCTATCTCTTCTTATGCCTATAAAAGGAAGACCCCACCTCACTTCTTCCTCACACCAAAAGTTGTTGCATTTCCAACTTTTCTCTCTTCTCTCTAAACTTCTCTTCTTCTTATCTAGAAAACTTGACGCATTTCCAAGTTTATTTTCTTAAGAATGGTTTTCATAACCATATTGAGGGGTATCTCTAAGAGCAAATTTTCACAGTGCAGTGAACTTTCGTAGCAGTTTCGACTGGGCTGTTTTATCCCGGGGATGACGTGGTGGATAGTCTGCTTGCACAATTTTCAGCAGTGCCACGAAACGTCTTAAAGAGAGCGACCTAGTCTGAGACTCATCCAAGTAATCTCTTCGGCTTGATATTTGAAAAAACAGTGTTGTTTGAGAAAAGTTCTGGCAAGGAAAGACTTGGTATTTAAGTGTGTCCATTGTGACCCACCTCTCTTTCCTAGGAGCCTACTCGGATGTTTGAAATGGATGCGAAGATGGTTGTTGATGCTTTTAATTCTAGTAAAGTTGTGATTTCTGAGTATGGGTGTTTGATCTCATCTTGTAAGACTCCGTTTTCTTTTTTCAGTAACAACTCTCATGTAGAGTTCACTAGGAGGAATGCCAATAAGGTTGCTCATTTCCTGCCTGGGTGGCCTCATTTATAACTAGTCCTCAAGAGTACTTTGACATACCTTCATGTATTACCGATTTGATTATCAATGAAATGCACTAAGTGCTTATATATAGTAAAAAAAAGTAATAAACAATGAGTTTAATTTAGGTACACATACAGTCTATAGGTAGGTGTTTACAACTACAATCAATCACAACTCATGAAATGGTTGGTTACCAATTGACGAACCGGTGGTTATCGATTGACTAATTTCTTTTTAATGATGTGTCAACCTGTAATTGGTAGATAGTGTAAAACATGTATACACAAATTGTGTATATAAATTAGGCTTAAATATCATTTTGGTCCCTGAAAATACAACGAATAACCATTTTGGTACCTACATTTTTTTTAAAAAATAATCCTTGCAAAATTTAAAATTATTCATTTTGGTCCCTTCAAAAAGTTTTTTTTAACAGTCCTTGCAATAATATCAATGGTTTAACTGGGAATCAACCGGACCGGACATTAAACCAGTGTACTCATAATATTTAACATGCAAATACCAAGGCGAATGGCAATACTTGCATCAAAATCCTGTTGAACCAAATTATGCTCATCATTTGAAACCTCCTCATGAACCTCATTTGCCATCGGTTCTTGAACCAAGTTATTATTATCTTATATGGATCTGGCCACTACAGCATTTTGCACTAAGGCTCAATGCCAAAACAAACCCAGCATTCAATGGTGAGGATCAAAGACCTATATCTAATGGCTCCCATTGTTTCCCTAAACCTATAAATATGCATTCAATGCTAGCATTAAAGGTACACACTTTCTAATCCTCTCACTTGTAATTGACCCACTCACTGACTTGAGCGTCGGAGTGTCATTGCAGGTACCACCCCACCTCGGATCGGAGCTCACCACCCCACCTCGGATCGGAGCTCCAGCCCGGATTGACCAAGAGTACAAATACCAACTATCTCGGATCGGACCTGGTATTCAAGATCGGATACCAAGTCGGAGATACGGTACCTAACAATTATTATTATTATTATTATTTGAATCGTACTCAGAAGATGGATACATTCTCGCTAAATCAAAAGTCTTCTACGAAATATAATCTTTTTGAAGCTTCAATTTTTTTTTTATTGATAAGCAAGGTTAGTGGGGGTGGGGGAATGTTAGTTTCCGGGAGTTAAACCCGGGACCTCTTTCTTGCACTCATTCGATATCCCTTAGCTCGCCAATTGAGCTACCCAACAATAACGGTCAATAACTGCCAAGTAGGATAACAGCAAGTAGGATAACAGCCTTGCTAACATTTACGAAGCGAATTTTTACAACACGCACAATTTTACTATAATTAAGAAATTAGGCAAGCATTCACAGCTATGATTTTTAGAATCAGATGAAAATTTTAAATCTACAAATATTGAAGAACAATATAGGAAACTAAATTACGAACCTGTCAACACTATGATTAACAAAACGGTGGCTCTCCTCTTTAAGTGGTAGATCGTGCTGCTAGAGGAAATGTAAGATTCATCCATAAATTTGTGTTGTTAAGGAACTGCATGAAGAGTGTATTCTTAAAGCTGGTATGATCTCTTACAAAAAAAAATGCTAGTTGTCATTTTACAATAGTCCTTGAGGGGATTCGAACAAAATACCTTGAGAATACAAGACTAAGCTCTTACTTGAAGTGATAGCACCTTAAACGTGTAATAATAGAATAGAAATTAATCACGATGTTATATATATATATATATACGAGTAACGTTAACCATTTTGATATATGCATGATGTAATAGAGCTGTCAAAATGAGCCCATCCCTGATGGATTGGCCCATTTAGCCCAACATAATACACAAG
Organism: Astragalus membranaceus; assembly: GCA_039519185.1. Lineage (NCBI taxonomy): Eukaryota > Viridiplantae > Streptophyta > Magnoliopsida > Fabales > Fabaceae > Astragalus > Astragalus membranaceus. Next base: position 29,087,333 of record CM076849.1, on the reverse strand, counting down.
TTGGGCTAACTAAAATGACTATCGAATATTTTTGGGTTTTTTTTGGTATCCCCACAGTTTCACATTATACCCCCACAAATTATGATAATCCGAAAATACCTCTGAAAATTTGATTTTAACGTAAATCTGTTTGTAGACAAAAAACAAAAACGAATTTACATTTTAGTCAGTTACTTCTGTACGTTACGAAATTTGAAAAACGGAAGTAACTAACTAAACATAAATCCGTTTGTAGACAAAAACAAAAACAAATTTACATTTTAGTCAGTTACTTCCGTACGTTACGAAATTTGAAAAACAGAAGTAACTGACTAAACATAAATCTGTTAGTTTTAAAATTATAAACCGGAAGTACATAAATGATAGACAAATCTGTTATTATTAATTTTACGTAATGGATTTATCTTGAATTAGATACTTCCGTTTTGTAATTTTATACGTACGGATTTATCTATTATATAAGCAATTTAAAAAAAATAAGTAATTTAAAATATAAGCTCTAAAAATAATAAATATGGAATATTAATTACAAAAAACTAATAAGTATATGAAACGTCAATCTGAATCAGCTGCTAAGTCTACAACGATGGGCGAATGAGAGGGTGGTGGCATGACTGGAGCCAAAGAAACCCATAGCTGGAAACGCCCGGTATAAGGATCCAACCATGAAGTAGATTCAGTAAATATAAAGCGCTGCCATTGAAGACCAATTAGAGGCAATGGACACTCAGGCAAGAGCGCAACATGCACCCAGGGACAATGGGTTCACGTGAAGAATAGAGATGATGCTGCAACTCTTAGTTGATGAATAAGAACCTCTCAAAGGCAAATAAGTAAATGTGTTTCCCAAAGATAATTCAACTAGGGCGACATTATATTTAGTAGATATAATGTACCCCATCTCAGGAATGCTCAGCCACTTTTCATTCTCCTGCCTCCCAAAACCTCTAACAAATAGTGACTCCTTAATAACTGCAAGCCTTTGAACCCCAAATAATTCAAAATATAGCTCATAACGTGAGTTCATTTCTTGGATTAGTTCTTGTCGAATTAACAGCCAACTTTCCTCACCAAGACCAAGACCAATAGCAACTGCTCGGTAGCCACAATTACCATCCGGTTTCACATCAATAATATCTGCAACGTAAGGATGGAAATGGAGAGGAACCCATGGTAATAGCAATTTAGAAGTCCCTTGCTGTGATAATTTCTTTGAAGCCTGCTGTGATAATTTAGGAGAAGTCCCCTGCTGTGATAATTTCTTTGAAGTCCGCTGTGATAATTTATGAGAAGTCCCCGGTGACTATGAGGACCGCTGTGAGAATTTATTAGAAGTCCCAGACTCTTGAGTATTTTTCACCTTTTCATCCACATGCTCCCAATAAGAAGGATCGCGCTTCACATCATAGAATTTTTGCTTCTTCTTCTTTGGTGCACCCTTTGTTTTAATTTTAGATGGTGGTGGAACCATTGAAGAAGTGGTAGGAAATGCAAGCTCATCAATCTGTTTCTTGAACACAAATTTCTCCTCAGGAGTCATACAATTATATCTCGCCCATATCATCTCCATAGAGTAAGTAATGTCACATTCGGCATATTTTTCTTGAGACACATCCTCATCCAAAGAATCCAAACTCAGCTTAGACTAATGACCGTCAACAACCTCCAACGGAAAAGAAGTACCAGAGACATGATAAACACCAAGCTCACATGCACAAGGCAACCGATGTGTCGTTCTAATCACACACCCACAATGAGCTTTGTCATACCCCACACCTGAGGTAATTTTCACATACTCTTTAGCAATATGATTCAGAACTTTTAAAGATACCAGACCTCGTAGCTTTTTGTAGAAAGGAGTATTGTGAGCCACTTCAATACGGTTGATACTTTTTTGGAAAGAGCCAACAACCCTTATCAAAATGAATCCTAAGCATACCATTCATAGATTCCCAACACCTACATAGGTCTCCTCTAGAATTCCCCAACACCCTCTTCAAAGCCCTGTAAGCCGACTCAACCCTTAAATAAAAAAACAATAAACATCAGTATAAAACAATTTAAAAGTCAAAAAAATTAAGCATTCCTGTTGGTGGTTGTATTCCCCAAGTGTGCCACTCGGTTAGTCCATGCCAAAATAAATTTGTGCTTATGAGGAGTCAACCATGTGTCATTTAAGTACTTAAGAAGAGGGGGCAAATCGACACATGAGTTCTCCAACATCTTCAACCGCTGTGAGTACTCAACCTCGTCAAGTGAATTAATAAGATCGTGCCAAAGAGAGATCACTGACTCTTGCCTATCCACGTGCACATATTCTTTAATCTTTGCTTTCACATTCTTAGTTACGTGTCAAACACAGAGCAAATTTATAGATGACGGAAATACATCATGAATGCCACTCATAAGACCAAGATCCCTGTCAGTCAAGAATACCTTAGGTGATAAACCGTGTATATCAAACAAATCTTTCAACATCTGTGAAGCCCATGTAAAATGAGACTCACGCTCATGTGCCAGATATGCATATGCAACCGAGAAGGTTATCTCGGTTGAAGTGACTCCTACAATCTTCAACAAATGTATTCTATATTTGTTGGTCTTGTAAGTGTTGTCGAGAATAAGAACCTTCGGAAACAATCTGAATAATTTAATAGAAGTGGGATGTGCCCACATGATGTCACTGGCCACATCTGTGCCCTCAACTTTCCTGCTCCAACATAAACACTTCTCAGACTCAATCAATCTCATCAACTCCTGAATATCAGTTCTAGGACCCTTCAAAGAAGACTTGTAGATGTAACGCTGCCTATATAGTTTGGGGCAGTGGCGGACCTTGACTAAAATGTCCGGGTGGGCCGCCACTTAAAGAGACATGGAAACTCAAAAAAACGTATCAACGACGCAGAAACACTAATACAATTAAAAAAGATAAATATAAATTAAAATTATTTATAGAGAAAATTAAATGACAAAAATTGTAATTTTAATTTTACACTAGTATTTTACCCGTGCATACGCACGGGTGATACTATATGGTCGGTGTATTGCCATAAAGTCATAATAGTAATTTGGAAGATAATCATAAGTTGTGAACAACGTCCAAAATGTATGATTTGAAATTCAAAGTGGAAAGAGATGGATATTATGTCATATAAGATACAAATGAAAATTATATTGAGTCGAAGAAAATAAAGGAGATTGACATTCAGAATTACATTGATCCATAATAATGTATTTGGACATTAGAGGTAAAATATGCATCCCCTTTGACACTCCCGTTTGCATACTCGTTGACCCTCCCGTTGGTGCTCTCGTTACCTCTCTCGTCTATATGATTTAATATTAATTAAATCATATTCGTTTAATTATAAGTAAGTTATTTTGTAAAGTTTGGTAGTGGCTAAAGTTGTATTTTTATAATTCTTAGTGGTTAAATTGATTGATTTTAATAGTTTTAATAGAGAGATTATAGTAAATAATAAATTTTAGATGGAGTAAAAATGAAGAAAAAAGAGAATAAGATTTTTTAAAATATGCATCCACGTTGGCACTGTGTTGGCACTCTCCTTGCCTCTCTTGTTCCCACTCATGTTCCTGTTGCCGCTCTCGTTGTTGATTCCATTGCCAGTCTCGCATTGCCGCTCTCATTGTGCTGCAAATTTTGTCTTTTAGCGGTGAATTTACTAAAATAGTTGTGTTGCAAAAAGTTAAAACAAAATCGGTATCTTCTTATAATATTAATAATGGAGTAAAAGGTAAAATATGCAGCCCCGTCGCTTTCGTTCCCTCTCTTGTTGGAACTCTCGTTGGCGCTCTCGTTCCCTCTCTTGTTGGCACTCCCGTTGCCGCTCTGTTGTCGATCTCGTTATCAGTGTCTCGTTGCCACATGTTTCCTCCTTTTTTCTATGTGATTTAATATTACAATTGTTAGTGGTTAAATTGATTGATTTTATTTATTACATGAAAAATTGATTGATTTTAGTAGTTTTAATAGAGAGATTATAGTAAATAGTAAATTTTAAATTATTTAATTATTGAGTGTGATATTAATTTAATAATTTATTTTTTTGGAATAAATAATTTTGAAACTATTGTTAGAGGTACGTTTTTTTTTTACAATTGTTAGTAGTTAAATTGAATAATTTTAGTAGTTTGAGTAAATAATAGAAATAGTTAAAAAATTATGTTTTTAGTAAAAAAAACTGACAAAAAAGTGATATTTTATGGAAAGAAAAACTGAAAAAAATTGGAAAAAAAACTGTAAAAAAAAGTTGGTTTTAAAATTTGCTGTTTTTGGTCCTTTTGTTGCGTGAGTTGCAGCTTCTGATTGCAGTTTTCAATCAGTTTTTTGTCCCTCACTTTTTTGTCCCTCTATCGTTGCCACTCCCGTTGGCGCTCTCGTTGCCACTCCCATTGGCGCTCTCGTTGGCATTCCCGGTGGCATTTCCGTTGGCATTTTACTCTTTTTTAGTAATTATAAAATAATTATTTGGTAATTTTTTGTAGTGGTTAAATTGATTGATTTTAACAAATGTAGCTAAATTGATTAGTTTTTGACAATAGATAGTGGCTAATTGATTTATAGTGACTAATTATTTTATTAATTTTAGTAGTTTGAGTAGATTATAAAAATAGTGAAAATTGATTTATAGCGACGACTAATTGTTTTTATAAAAATAATGACAACCATTTTTTAAAAAAAAATTAAAAAAAAATAGTGTATAATTTTTTTTTTAAAAAAATTGATTTTTTTAAAGAAACTGTATTGGTGCTGTAGCGCGTCAGAAACGTCACTGTAGCGTACTGTAGAGTGACATAAGCGGTACTGTAGCGCGTCAGAAACGTCACTGTAGCGCACTGTAGTGATACTGTAGCATTTTGTCTTTATGTGGTGAATTGTCTATTTTGCGCCTAAATTGTGACACATGTCATAATTTGGTGATGTCTAAAAATGTAAATGTGCTATCATATGTTTTGATTATATAGAAAGTAGACAAAGACTCAATTGAAATTACTTGTAAAAAAGATACTTTTAAATTTATTTGATTCTAATTTTCATATGCTGAAGATATTTTTTCGAGAATTATCAACCACATATTCGTAATTTCTAATTCTAATATAAGTGGTGTGATAATATTAAAAATATGAAAAAAAATTATATTCCAAAAAATATAAAAAAAATATCATACATGTGTGTGTATGTATTACCTATACATTGAGTAAAATATATATTATTAATACATAAAACAGCATATTTTGCTAATGTATTATATATATTTTAAGTTTTAAATTTATATATTCAATAGAAATTGTTGGCCTGTGGTATCCAACAGTGGCAGAAGTTCCTTACAACCATTGAACCACACCTTTATTTTGTTAATTAATTGTTGCACAAAGTAGTTATATATTTAGTAGTTGATATTTAAAAATAGGGATACTTTAGTAATTTCGCGTGAGTTTTTTAGGGCGGGCCGTGGTCCTCCCCAGTCCTAGGGAAGATCCTCCCCTGGTTGGGGCATAGAAGTCACAATTGCGCTTCTTTGACCCGACTCTAGAATTATTAGTGAACTTCTCATGCTTCTCGCACCCAAAAATAATTTTATCTCTCGTCCCCCTTTTACTCTAAGAATGATAACAACAACTCCAATGCCTCTCCCAACGTCTCTGACCCAACGTACAACATCCTCACGTGTAGGAAATAGCTACAAAATAGACAATTATTAGCTACTTAATTGATTAAATATCCCCACCATTAATTACCACTACGACGACCACCACCACCACCACTATGGCCACCACCGAGACAACTACTACTTTCAAACTTTATTATTAAAATTATTACTATAAATACATTATATAGTTGTAATATTTTAAAATTTTCACACCTAATTTTATATATTGTTTTGATTAAGATAAGTCTTAGAATGCGGTTTAGGCCTAACTCAACCCCACAAAACCGGCTTGTAAGGTGAGGGTTGCCTCTTCTTTATAAACCCTCTTGAGACCTTATCACTAGTCTATGTGGGACTTGGAATTTCTCCCAATAATAAGTTTATGATGAATATTTATTTTTATGTTTATGTTTTCAAGTGATTTTCATTCTTGAAAATTTCTTAACTGAAAACTGAATTTGGTTTTGGTTTTTGAAATTTTTAAAAGTCAAAACAGAAACTGGTTTTGGTTTTTAAAAATTTTAAAACAGAAAACAGAAAATCACCCCAAACAGGGCCTTAAAAGTCAATTTAGTGTGTGTGTGTGTCTATATATATATATATATATATATATATATATATATATATATATATATATATATATATATATAACACTGTGAAAAATAGTTTTTTTTTGTTATTTTTAATGTTTAGTTTTTCCTATGTGATTTTCTTTAGATATTGAAAATTTTCAATACTGAAGGTTTTTTTTTGGTGTCATAGTTGTTTCTTGGTTGTTCATGTTTTTTTTCATATTGTTTTGACTTGAGATTATTTTTCTTTATTGACTCTTTTAAATTTTCAATATATTAAGTATTTTTCTTATTAGATGCAATGCACTGCTTTGATTCATTCCAAGATTATTGTTTCACTAGTTTTTTTCCCTTCCTCATTTTGCTTATTTGAAAATCTCAAACACCTTATTTATTTTGGTGATAGGTTATTTCTCAATGGGCTAAAAAAATATGGCAAGGGGAGTTGGAAAAATATTTCAAAACATTTTGTGGTATCAAAAACTCCATCTCAAGTTGCTACTCCAAATGTTCCAATGTGTGAATTTGAAGAAATCAATTAATCCAATGCAACAAATGAATATTGTTCATATGGATCAATTTGAAGAAATGCAACGAGCAAATCAAATGATTGTTGTAATGCGTGGATCGAATTATAGAATTTCAAGCTCAACTAATAAATGCTCAAAGGCATCAAATTCAAGAAATGCAAGAAGCACGTCTAAATATCTGGAGGCATTGAATTCGAGAAATGCAAGGGGCTCAACCTCAACGAATGAATGTTCCAGCTAGCGCATTACTTTCAAGAAATGCAACAAGAACGTTTGAACCCAGTACACAATAATATGCCTTATCTATCACGGTGACAGGGTTGTTAGACCTGATTTTGAATAAAACACGTGTTTAATTGAATGCACTCAACATATACATATCTAGGAACTTATGTTTTTATGATTTGGTGTGATAATGTATGTTGTTTTTTGATAAGCATGTGATAATGTATGTAGTTTGATACTTTGATTCAAGTCTATGACAATTTATTTTGCTGATTTTTATTAGGAAGTTAGTAATAGAAACTAGTTTAAATTAGTTTTTCTTGTTTAACAACTTTTCATAGTTTGGTTAGTTAATTAGTTAGTTAGATTTTTACATTTACTTTTACTAGAAGGTGCACTATATATAGTGATCACCTCTTCCTATTCTACTAAGTTTTACATCACAATTTGCATTCTAGCTTCTATCCATAAAGATAATGGATAGTTAAGCAAAATTCATTCTTTCTATCCTAATTAACATTATAGCTTCTATTTATAAAGATTATGAATAGTTAAGCAATCAAAATTCAATTTTTTAGCCTAATTTGCATTTTAGCTTCTATCCATAAATATCATTGATAGTCAAACAATCAAAATTCGTTCTTCTTAGCCTATTTGGCGTTTTACCTTCTATCCATAAAGATAATGATAGTTAAGCAATCAAAATTCATTCTTCTCAGCCTCATGGCATTTTGGCTTCTATCCACAAAGAAAATGGATAGTTAAGTAATTTTATATATTCTTTCTAGCCTTATTGGCATTTAGTTTCAATCCAAAAAAAAGGGATGGTTAAAGGAAACAGTCTTTCTCTACTTTTGTAATTTTCAAGCTAGAAATATAGATGCATTCCAGCTTGCAAGGGGATATTAGAGATAAGTTTCTTAGTGGTTGGTTGTTACTTTCTTCATTTTCATATGAACTTATAAATAGGGTCCATTGTATTTGTGGTTAATTCTATTGATCAAATATCAATAATATCTGTTTATTAAATTTCTCTATTTTTTCCCATATGAGTTCTATCAAGAATTGTAATAGTATTTGCCAGCTGAGCTAGGTGTTACAGATGAATTCGTGATAATTATTTTATATTTTCGTAATACACCTCTTTTACTTTCATCTCTCTCTTAATACTTAAGTATTGAAAAAAACAACATAATTCCCTCCTAGAATATCATTACTAAAACAATAAACTAAATATTGGATCCTCAAATCCTAGCCGTCTTTCAATCTTCTCTTTACTCTTCTCTTCCTTGTTGCTCACCCACTAGAGATGGGTGGTTTGGTTAGTCTTTTGGCCTGGAATCACTCATCTGTATCGTTTTTCTCTCTTTTTTATCTAAATATATAAGTGGTTTCCATATAGATCTAGCTTTTATTTCGTATTTTTTCTTGATTTCACCGTCTGTGTGCGGTGTTATTGTTGTTCATCTTCTTGGTGTAGCGATTTTGATATCTCATTTTTTTGCGGTATTGGTTTGGTTCAGATCAAATGAAGTCTGGATACGGGATACGATACAGGATACGACACGATACAGATACAGGGATACGAGAAAATTTTGAAAATCAAGATACGACACGGTTGGGATACTGTAATAAAAAATTAAATTAAAATTTAAATGTATAAAAACATAACAGAAAAAATAAAATAGAATAGAAAAAAACAAAGATGAAAAACTGAAATATTGCATTTTATAGATATGAAAAAAAACTGCCCAAATAGATAAAAAAAATCACACAGAAAATATATGGATGAAAAGAAGAGGACAACCGACACACCTATGTATGAGTGACTAGTCATAAAAAGTAATGGTGGACAAGTAACTGAGACCACCCAAAATCGTATAATACGAATAGTCAGTGGCAGAAATAGATGACTTTTTATAGACTAAGATATTTATATTAGTACGTAATTGGTCAATAAAACATAAGCATATCATTAGTCAATATATATTCATCACATTGTAGAAATAAATACTTGTGATCTTATCAAGTAGAGATAGTTGCGTATATTTATCCCACTCATATCACAATGTATTATTTCTTCTATTATTGTATTACGAAAAAACATATAATTTTGTCTTTTAGTTATTGAGGTATTAAAGTGTATCATATATGAGTGACAATCATGTGCTTAGTTGGTAAGAGGTATCGAAAAAGTATCTGAGAAGTATCCTTAGTTGGTAAGAAGTATCAAAGATGTATCTGAAAAGTATCGAGTCAAATATTTTTTAAAAAGAATTAAAAAATTATTAGATACTCTTTGGGTACGTATCGGGAAGTATCGAGTGCGTATCGGTATCGGATACGTATCCGACACGGGTACGTCTCCATTTTTGAAGTATAAGTATCGGGGCTTCATATCAACCAATCAACTTCAATCCATTGCAAATTCAACCAATGACAAGGGCCCCAAAGTTACAGATTCAGAGGCATGGGTATTCTGGTCACTTTTACTTCGTCACATTTCTAGGCATTTTGTCGTTTTATGCTATTAACTTGGGTGGTGTAATTTTGTCCGCGCAGATTCATCCTTTTCGGTTTTAGCAATGTTGAATTTGTATTATTTTCGATGTAATCTATCAATTTGAATGAATGAATATTTTTTTAGTCAAAATAAAAGTCTCCAAACTTGACCTAGGCCTTCCCTCGAACAAATATTCAACTCAAATATTTTCAGAAAACCATAGAGATAGCCAAATAGTTTAAGCTAGTAAGTGAGTAAATAACAAAAAAGTAAAAAAGTAACAATTAATTTGTGATGATTCATTTCAGTAACAGGTTTTTTTTTACAAGAATAACAGGGTTGATAGCAAATGAATTAATGATGAAAAGGTAAAATGAGTTGGTAATAAATGAGAGAAAACACTAAGATATACACAGAGCTAGTTAAAACTGACAATACAAACCATGGGGACTGTAATGAGAATCTCTAACACTAACAACGTACAATTTTCAACAATGAGATGCATAAATGGCTTCCGATATAGTATACAAATGAAATTGCATGACCTCTCCACCTGCAAAATCAAGACTGCTAGCAAGCCTACAAACACCCAAGGAGGGGCACCACAGCTTCAAGATTCCACTTCTTTGTCTCCACAACGCAAAAATTTTGCGCAAGTAGTTTCAAATGCATGTGATAGCCCTAACAGTGAGCTTCCAAGGCCATGTATAAAAGGAGAAGAAATATCAATAAAGAATAACCTTTGTGGTAGAATTATCCTACCTAAAGGATCAAAACCACTAAAAGTTAGTGATTTACGAACAAAATTATATTCAATTTGGCATCAAATTGGTAAATGGGGCCTTACATATTTGAGAAGAGGATATTTTAAATTTTATATCTCCTCCGTAGAGGCTATGTGGAGTGTCAAGTCAATAAATTCTTGGAACCTTAAACTTGGTATTTTAAAACTCTTTTCTTAGACTCCGGATTTTAATCCGGAACTCCAAAAGCAAACCAATGTTCAATGTTGTGTAACAATTATGGGCCTTGCCCAAGAATATTGGTTGCTAAACATTCTATTTTCTATAGCTAGTAGTCTTGGTAGTCTTATTTGCCTATATGATGTCACCAGTAAATTTGCAGAAGATCATTCTTTTGGTCATTTTGCAAGAGTTCTAATGGATGTTGATCTTAAAGGTAAATTCTATGACCACATTTTTGGTAGAAAGGGAAATGTTTGCTTTTTTTTGTAGGTATAATGTATGAGAGGCTACCATAATTTTGCAGTGAATGCCAGACATAACATTGGATATTCCAAAGCCATGGGCGACTCTAATGTGCTTAGACAATTGGGCGTGGTCAAGGCATCTAGGCAGAGATAAACCTCGACCAGTTCAAGACTCATCAGAAGATTCGAACTCTGACAACATGGATCATGTTGATCAGCACACACCCCAACAAATCAGATTCACCGTATTGGGGACTTAAACATCACCTTGGAATCACAAAATTTACATCAAATTCCTACAAGAAATATTGTCACATTTGATCAACAAAAATCGCCACTACCAGATTAGCTTGTAGTTATATCTCCTATTGCTCAGAGGGCTTAGATTGATACCACCATATGTTCTCCACACGTAGGCCAAGTGTTGGTAGAGGCTAACAAAACTCCTAACAAGGGGTCATCCTCTAAAGATTCTGTCAAAATTCTGGATCCTACTAATGACCAAGAAGGTTCGGTCATTCACTGTGTTCAAAGGCAAAAAAGTCCTATAATGGACCTAGTAAACAATTCAGCTCAATTGACCACTATTATTGGTGTTATTAATCAGTGAGTTATAGCTGATCAAACTCTGAACATACAAAAAAAATCCACCAATGGATTTATTGTGTTGTGATTCCAACAGAATTCAAGTTTTAGATAATATAAATTCTACTCCTACTAGTCAATATCTTAGTAGTAGTAATAATTCCAACCGCATTCATGATTGCAGGTTCTAAACACTCTAGGAAAATTTTGGGTTGATGAGGACATAGAGGAGGAAGAGGATGTTGAAAATGTCAATAACTCTTTTGAACCCATTTTAACAAAATCTCCAAAGAGGAGGTAATAATTGTAAAAATAGTTACCAAACCCGTTCTCGGGCTGTTTTCAAAAATACTATTTAATGAAGCGTTTTAATGGAATATTAGGGGGATTGCTAGTCCTCCATCCAGATTAGCTTTAAATGTTTTTTGTCTTACTCATGGACCTGATTTGGTTTTTACTGCAGAACCTTGGATGGAGCTTTACATTTGTCTCACATATTTTGGAATAGACTTTATATGAAAGTCTTTGCTTGTAATGTCAGAGATAATTTGGAAGCCTCTCTTTGCTGTTTATGGTTCTAATTCTTATATTCACAGAATATTGCTTTGGAGGGATATTAATGTCCTTCAAATGACAAACTTGCTTCCAGAGGTGTTCAAATTTAGGAAACTATTTGGTGGCATATCATCCCTCGTTTTATTGCAGACGATTTATTTAGAAATAGGGTGGGTTTGCCACGGTAAAATTTTTCCTAGATTGTTGTATTTTCATTTTGTTGCAAGGGTTCTGGTTGTTGTCCCCCATTGCTTGTTTTCTCTTTTTCTTTTTTAGATTAATAAATTTAGGGTGTACTGCAGATGATTGATGGGGACAAAGGTGTCAACTTAGTTGAGATTCTGCCTTCTACAGTGATGCCATTGCATCCCTTTGTTGCTTTAAAAAAAAACTATCTAGGAAACTCCCCACACTTATGATACAAATATGCTGTTTATAGGGATCCCCTAGTGTCAAAATCTCACATTTATCAATTTTAGCACAAAAATGAGACATATGAGCTAGGAATGCAAAGGTAAGTGCAGAAAGGTGATATAACAATCAAAACAAGTGCACTACACACAAATTACAGTGATATATATGGATGTAATAAATTTGAGTCTCAAATGAGTCATCGATCATCTCCATAAATTTAGCTAAAATCTCCTCAAAGTTGAGCTCTTGCCCATCTTGTCTTATAACCATTGATTTTACAAGTTATAAGGTGACTTAGTGTCTCTGAGGAGATTTTAGCTAAATTAATGCAACACTTTAAATTCCGCGTTTGGCCATGCAAATCAAAATTCAGTGATATGCCATATTACGTACGTTCACTATTAGCATTTACTTGACCAATATTAGTCAAAAGGCATATACCTATGTACCTAACTAACCAACTTCCACATCTTTCAATTTATGACACTGTTATAGATGAAGAAATGTGGTCCTTTGATCAAATACGGCTTTCAAGTTCAATAGCAAGAGCCCACATTTGATCCAAAAAAGAAAGAAAAAAATGGGGAAATTACAAACACACATACACACAAGTCCAAGATAGAGTTGGATGGCATACACTCCTCATGAAATCTACTTCACTCCACACCCTTAATCCCTCATCTTCCTACAGCCACCATCTTGTTGCCACGTGGCATTTCAAATATCCAAGCTACACTAACCATGCACCACCCTTCCCATATTGTCTTTCTTTTATCATCTATGCTATAAACTCATCAAATCCATAATTTAGTCATGATAATAACAACTTTATAATAAAGGTTAAACAAAATATCTAGTGTTGTTTTCTCCTTTTTTTTGTGTTTTTTGAAGGAAAATAAATACTAAATACTAAATAGACAAATATACCCCTTTCCGGCTGATGGACACCACTCAAATTCCTGTATTTCTAGCCATGTTTTAAAAATCGAATCAACCGAATGGTTGAACTGGTTAAACCATGATCCTACACCGTTTATAATTTGGTTATTTTAACAGTTTGATCGTGATTTCTTCTAGATTTGAGCAGTCTTGAGCGATGGAACCATGACCCGGAGGTCTAATCAGTTCGATGTCCAGTTCAGTTTTCAAAATATTGATTAGCGTTAAAATTAAAATTACCACCAAAACAAGAAAACACCCAAGTTTTCACTATTTCTTTTCATGCTGAAGTACTGTCATTGTTTTGGCACCTCATATTTTATGTGTTCCAAACTCATTCTTGGAATATATGTCCCTTTTCATGATCCTCAAAGCAAAACCAACTTAAACTCACTCCTTCACTAAAACTTCTCTTTAACTTCATTCTGTAGATAGAAAGAAATAGAGAGAGAAGGAGAGAATGGCAGCTTGTACTGTCTACTCAACACAATCTCTAAGAACAAATTGCTCAATTCCAACTCCATCAAAATCACATGTTGGTTTTAACCAAAGACAAGTAGTTTTCTACACAACAACCAAAAGAAACAGCAAGAGAGGAAGCAGCAACAATAACAGCAGCAGATATGTGATAACATGTGCTGCAGGTGAGTCACAGACAGTAGTGATTGGTCTAGCTGCTGATTCTGGTTGTGGAAAGAGTACTTTCATGAGGAGACTCACAAGTGTGTTTGGTGGAGCAGCAGAACCACCAAAAGGTGGTAATCCAGATTCTAACACTCTCATCAGTGACACTACTACAGTGATATGCTTAGATGATTACCATTCATTGGATAGAACTGGTAGAAAGGAAAAGGGTGTCACTGCACTTGACCCAAAAGCTAATGATTTTGATCTCATGTATGAACAAGTTAAAGCTCTTAAGAATGGAATTTCTGTAGAAAAGCCTATTTATAATCATGTTACTGGTCTTTTGGATCCCCCAGAAGTTATTAAACCACCTAAAATCTTAGTCATTGAAGGTCTCCACCCAATGTAAGTATCCCTTATTTCTTTCTAGCTAATTCTTCACATTACTAAGCAAAATTGAAATTACAGAGGTAAAATCCATCTCTAATTATATAAAAATCTGTCATAAACAACATTAGTGACCAAATTTGTGACTGATACAACTTTTTTAGGAAACATTAGTCATTAAAAATTTGGGTTTTACTAGTATCATCGGATTGGGACATAATTTAGTTAATTGTCTTACATAGTGAATCCTGAGAATCAGGTGGTGGGAGTGATATAGTTGTATGAAATTCTCTAACTTGATTGGTTCTAAGCTGATACCTTATCTATCTTTAACTGATTGTGTGGCCGAGGAATGTGTTAGTGACTTTTCAACCTTTTCATATAGATATGGTGGGCCAACATGCACACAGGTTCATTGTTACTCTATAGTAACACAGATAGTTCAAATCATAAGGCATAAAATCTTTGACTTGGAAATTTTCACAATTCTGAAACATTAGACTAATAAAATATCTGGATTTTGCATTGAAAGGGAGAGTGTAGGAGTAACTAAATTTTTTATAAGTAAATTAGTGACTAATGCTTACTGATCACCTACCCTTTCACTCATAAACAGTCTCCTAATATATGGCTAAGTTCTTGCATAATTCATAGTAATGTGTATGTGCTGAACATGTTTCGTTTCTATCTAATCTTTATAAGAATCAATATTCTGGTCCCCAAATACAAATTATTCATTAGCTTATTTGATAATGAGTTTGAGATTATATTCATTGCATGCAGGTTTGATTCTCGAGTCAGAGAACTCTTGGACTTCAGCATCTACCTAGACATTAGCAATGAGGTGAAATTCGCTTGGAAAATTCAGGTAAAGATATATAAATTATAATTCAAGAGTTCAAAAACTTGTACAACTCAAAGGTACTTTTTCCTATGCTTCTCCTTGAGTATGGCCTAATGATTTTTTGACAAATATCTCAGAGAGACATGGCAGAACGTGGACACAGTCTTGAAAGCATCAAGGCTAGCATTGAAGCAAGAAAGCCTGATTTTGATGCTTATATTGGTAATCAATTAATTAATACAGTCTTTTAACTTGAAATTCTTTATATTTATACTCAAACTCATATATGAGTGGTTAACTTAACTGGTTGGTGTTCTCAGATCCTCAAAAGCAATATGCAGATGCAGTGATAGAAGTGTTGCCAACACAACTAATTCCTGATGATAATGAGGGAAAGATTTTAAGAGTGAGGTTAATACAGAAAGAGGGTGTTAAGTACTTCAGCCCAGTTTACTTGTTTGATGACGGTTCTACCATTTCCTGGATACCATGTGGAAGGAAGCTTACATGCTCGTACCCTGGCATTAAATTCTTCTATGGACCAGAAACTTACTACGGAAGTGAGGTATATATATATCATATCAACTACTCTATCCTTCATTCCTTTAAATATATACTAATTATAAATTTATAACTAACACAACTGAAACCAATGTTATTAAACTCGGACTGGACCGAGAATCAATGGTATGATCGGTCCAGGTGAGTAATTGGATTGGATATGCATGTGACTAGGTATGACCCGTGTTTAGTGGTCAAGCTGGTGACCCAGTCGATTGGACCGGGGTTGAACTAGTGACTTGGTCGGACAAGTGAACCGATGAGTTCGAGAAAATATTTTATTTTCTACTGCAAAATGACACTATCTTTAATAGTGACACTATCTTTAATAGTGACCAGGTTATGCAATTCAACTAGTAACCCACTAGTCCGACCAGTGATCCATTGACTCAGTGTCTTGACCGAGTCGATGACTGGTCTAGGTTTAATAACACTAATTGAAACACTTCATTGAATATGGTAAGTTTAAAACAAAAGAGATCTCAGTATAGTTTTCAAGATCTAATGGATGTGTTTCATGTCAACACACACTACTTCAGATATTGTTGGATGATGAGTTATTCATACATTGATTATTTGTGTGCAATAAATAGGTGTCAGGTTGTGGAAATGGATGGACAATTTGACAGATTAGATGAGCTAATATATGTTGAGAGCCACCTAAGCAACCTGTCAACAAAGTTCTATGGAGAGGTTACTCAACAAATGTTGAAGCATGCTGATTTCCCGGGTAGTAACAATGGGACAGGTCTCTTCCAAACCATAGTTGGTTTGAAGATAAGAGATTTATTTGAGCAGATAGTAGCCAGCAGGGCTGAGGCTCCAGTAGGAGCAGCAAAAGCTTAGTAACCTACCTGCCATATATACATATTGGACATTAAGGCAGCCATTGAATTCCATCACCAAATCATTTTCTTATTTTTATGTTTTTTACTATTCCTGTATTTCATGTTATTTTGTCTATTGTTATTAGAGCTGTTCTTCGTGATAATGGAAAGACTCTGCATGTATTTATGTAATCTATTGTATTGTAACTCATAATATAGAGAAGAAAAAGCAGGGCTGAGATTTCAGTTATGTTGATACAATTTTAAACAATTTGGCATTACCTCATCTAGTGTTATCCATACCCGTGCATGCATGACATACACCATCCAAAAAATATGTTTTTTCTTCGAGGCCCATGCTTCTCCCACTCCCCCTACTCACCACACCCCAAACTCTACGAAATATCCAAATTACCCTTAATTAACTAAAAAGTTTCAAGGCGCACCTTTTTTTCCAGGGTTTCACGGGTCCGGTATGAATTTACCGAACCTAGTATGGTGGCATGGTGTCGTGGCTGATGTCTTGTGACACCCCCCATATGTTGAAATTGTGACAGGTCCGGTGGCAAGCTTCTGAACCCGTTCGGCACGAATATGCCGTACTTGTATCAAATATTTTGAATGTTTCAACGGTTCAGATTCCACCGACACTTTGTATCAATGGCTTATAATCAGCCAAATGTGTCAGAAAAAGGAGTGGATGACATTTCCTTTGGAAAACGTGCCACAATGGATAGGATATCAATGGTTCAAATTTAAGATCAAAAATTAAAGTTAAGGGCTCGCATTCGATCACACCTATTATAAATAAGGTCTCAGTTTTATCTATCTCTTTCACATCCACCTCCACCAACATCTCTGCTTCTTTAGAAACACCCCGTCCCTCCCTCTGGAATGGAGTTGACATCAGCCCAGTTCTCAAATGACGCATTCCTGACTATTCTTCATCACCGTGGAAGTATCACCTCCAAGGAAGATGGTGCTTGGTTTCAATGTCGCAATCCCGTCTTTTGTAGGATGAAAATGGACATCACATCACCCAATTGAAGGAAAAGGGAGAGAGAAAGGTTCGAGAGGGAGAGTGGCCTAAAGAGGTAAGTAGTATTACTTACCGCATGCCCAGTAATGGAGGCAATGACCCTATTCACTATTCAACTATGGAGATTCGGAGCGACGACGACGTGCACCATGATGGAAACACATTCCCATTTCCAAGACCCCGTCCGTTGGAGCTGTTTTGTCAAAACCATACGCACCGGACAAGATCATTTTTCTTTTGCGAGGGGGACGTTAAAATAATTGTAATCGGGTGTTTTTTGTTTTTGTATTTCCTTATGTTTCTTGTTTCGTTGTGTTTTGCTTCGTATTGTTGCTACCAAAATCAACAAATGAAATAAAGATAGAATGTTATACATATCCATGTTTAAACAACACTTCAACAATTAAAATAAAACATCCCAATTAAATTAGTACATCCAAATGAAAATCAGCCCTGTTTCAGTTGCCATCTTCACTAAATGACGGTCCACTAACTGAGATCTCTATTTCTTCATTGTCACTATTTTCATTACCGGAGACATATGTTGCTAGGAATGTCCTATAATCTAAATCAGCCGAGTCTGATGAGTGTGAGTGAATGTCTGCTTCATCATGCAATATCCTGACAAAGTTGAAACGGCCGTCAAGAAGATACGTCATAGACACTTCAACACCGTCCACATCCTCGTATGCACTGCAGATAGCATGTGTATCAGTTTCCAGAAATTTCAATATTACGGGTACGTCTCTTAACAACAGTAGGGAAGACATGACCATTATCAGCTTCTTGGACAATATTTTCAGGCTATGTGTTGTCAATTTGCTGGAAAATATTATGTGGAATATTGATGTGATTCTGCAATTAAATAACAATCATATCATTATACATATTTAACTAATTTGCACTGATGAATAGAGTAAATAGACTAAATAGTTAACTTACATGAGTTCCTTAGATAACAGTAACAAATTCCATATCTGAACAATAGAACAAAATAGGCATTTGGATTAATGGAAAAATACCTTGGCACGGTTCGACATTGTAGGGCCGAATCGGTTCGGCACTCCACAGCTGGACCTTGTTTTTAAGAATCTGGAATATGAGGTACGACACTATAGTGCCAAACCGGTCCGACACTATAATGCCGAACCAAGGTGAAGCTCAGAAAAAAAACGAAGTAGAAAAACAGAAAGAAAGAGAGGGAGAGAGAAGGGACACACATGCCTGAAGTGCGAGTGAGAGAAAGAGAGAGACAGAGAGAGGCGAATGAGAGTGATGGTTTGAGGGAGAGAGGGAGAGAGATTCGAAGGGGTGAGAGAGAGAGAGAGAGAGAGAGAGAGGAAGAAGGTGACAAAGAAGAGAGGAAGAAGGGGAGAGTGTGGAAGGAAGGTTTTTGTGGAGGGTAGTTTTGGATTTTTAGGATTTAAGGGGTGCGTGATGAGTAGGTGGAGTGGGAGAAGCATGGGCCTTTTTTCAATTTGTTCCATAGTGGGCCAAAGCCCACACCGGATTGAGCAATGCAAACTGGCCCAAAAAGCCTTTGTAATAAAGGAAATCTCACCTCCACATGAACGAGATTGGATCAAACTTGCGTCGACATCTCAACATGTGCTGGTCTAACCATCTCAGATCTTCCCAACTCCTAAGAAAATCTCAACTAACTTTACTACATTTAATATTATTTTTCCCATAAACCACCAGTTCAAATTTAACGACACTTCTGCAATGTGTGTGAATTTGGTTAATTTCTCGCTCATTTTCTAACGGAATAGCCAATCTGTGTGAATATCGTGCAAGAACAAAGGACAATCATTTGGAGACCAATAAAAGGAAAAACCACATCAGGTTAGCATCCCTCGAGTACGATTATGACAATAACTGTTGCATGTGTCTGGTATATGCGAATAAAAGTACTAGGCATATTTTGAAGAAGGAAAAAAAGAAGTTAAGTCAGACGAAGAATGGAGATAGTCTGTAACACCCCGATATTTCTACATAGAGAAAATACCAAGATATACTTTCATAGCATACATCAGAGTATTATTCATGTTTTATGGACATTGAACAACACTAAAACTTTGACTAAGCATGTCAAAGTACCACTCATATTTAAAACTTCAAACCGAAGTACATAATTCATTAGGTTCATAATTAGACATCCTCACCTCAATCCTAAAGTTCAATATCCAAATACAGAAATAAAGCGGAAACGATATACAACTTTGAGTACGAGTACAAGTCATATAATCGAAGTACTTAAAACGAGAAATACATAAGCAGCTAGCTAGTCTTCAACATCATCATGCGGAGCATCATCTAGCCACGCTTCACTGCTTTCAACTTTCCCCGTTTCTCTGAAAAACAACAACATTTAAAGGGTGAGATTACAAATCTCAGTGAGTCCTATCGAGACCCCTTACTACTCTCGCAGTTTATTATGCTTTCTTAACTCGTAGCCCAATTCTTGGAAACTACGTATCATGTCCTGTCCTCTTCTTAGCACATCACTTTGAACCATTTTTCTATTCTTCGGTTCTCGGGGCACCCAATCCCACTGACCTTGGAAAGCGGGCTACATGGAAGGGGCCTAGGGTTCGGGCTCATGACTTCCCTGCCCGTAGTATGCTAATAACTTAGGGTCGTCACCCTATCCTCGATGTATATATGAATTATATACTTTGCATATCATGGATAAATGTTTAAACATTAACTTGGCTTGGCATTACATGACTTGAAAATTAACATGGCTTGTACGGACTTATAGTCCCTTGACATAACATAACTTGTGTGCACTCGCTTATACTAACTATGACTCAAGACAATTTCAATTTAATCTTATCTCAATCATAATCAAAATCATGGCATTATAATCATAACAATCATTGGGATTCCTTTGACCTTAACCTCATGGGACACATGGTCCATTTTATTATGAAACATAAGCAAGAAATGTTTTAACCAATCTATCAAGGAAAACATCACTTATTTACTTTGATTTAACCCACCTATTTTCACATAAACCGTGGCTCAGGGAAAACCTTTATACTTCAATCAAACATAGGCACACACCACACATTATGATTGCTTAATCAATATACATGGTTGGGGAAGGGATTAGAAGGGAATTGGAACTATTTGGAATGGCTTAAAACATGTTTTGAAATAGGGTAACAGAAGCGGACGCACGGTCCGTGCGCTAAGGCGCACGAACCGTGCATATTTTTAAAATTTTTGGCACGCAGAGACCGAACAGGGCGCACGGTCCGTGCGTCAGTATCAGTTTTCCATAAATGCTATTTTCGTGTAATTTTGGCTATTCCATTCGTTCCAAAATCCGTCCCGATCGATTCCCGAACATAACAGCACATCAATTTGGCACCAAACAACATTCATAATCAATCCAATCAATCACACACTTAGCCATTCAAACGCAATCTTTGTGAAAACAGTTTTAAGCGAACTTTTCGAAACGAAAAACAGTTTTACTCAGTTCAGGAACACATATACATTCATTTTCGAAATAAGCAAAACCCTAAGTGAGTATAGAACTCACCTTTGGCGATGAAAATCGCACACGACAACAATTACGCGAAGCCCGGACCCAAGATATCCCACCTGAATGATCCAAAAGCTAACCCCAGCTCCCAAATTCGTATTTCAGCAGCTACAGCCCCTTGGTTAAGCCTCAATCTACAACATGGTTTCAGAAATGGTTTGCTCTAGTTCTAGTAGTGACACGCAAAGCTTCCTACACTCTCAAAACTCCATATCTCATTTTTCAAGCTTGTAGGTGTGACAATGGTGATTTGTGATGGAGAGGGGTGTTGGTTTCGAAAATGGTATCAGTGGGAAGAGGAATAGAAGCTGAATCTAATGAGCTAAAAATGTATGACATGCATCAAGAATTTCTGGGTTTCCTTTCCTCTCCTTCTCCCTCTCTCTCTCTCTCGTATCTCTTCTCCCTCTCTCAGCTTCCTTTTCTTTCTTAAATTCTGTTTGTGTTTTCAGCACATGTGTGGGTGTGTGGGTGTGTTATGTTTTTTGTCTTAATGAGGTTGGGCCAGCTGAGCGGGTTTAAGTGAAATGGATTGAAAAGACCATATTACTCTTGTTTCTTAATTTCTCACTTAAATCTACTTCTAACTCAACAATTACTCCATAACTCATATACTTAGCATAATGTACTAAATATGCACAAATAATAAATCATTTATTTCAATCAATTTCAAACATCTCATAATTAATCAATTATGCAATTAAATTAATTATAACATCTTGCTAATTTTTAAACTACAAAATTAGCCAAATTGGGGATGTTACATAGTCAAAATTAAATATTAGAGTCTAGGTATCTTCTGCTTTCTTTATGGCCTCCTTGTACATTCGAATCACTTTTGGCCTCAGCTGACTGCGCAGGGGCGGGGGCAGTAGAGGTTGCAGGATAGAAGAGGGAGGTGTGGAGGTAATTTTGGAGAAAAAACGATTCAGGGGTGTATGCACCCAAAAGTATGGTGTATTTAGTGGCTCCTTAGAATTATAAGTCAAACACATAGAATAGACTAGTCCGTGAATAAGATGAGCTCAAGGCTAATATGAAGAACATCCTACTTCTATTAAGCACACCACCCCAATGACAAAATTTCGAGCATACGCCTAAATATTTATCTTATTTAATTTTACCCCTGTTTTGAACTAGGGCCGAGGGTCCAATCTCGATCCAAGGCCGAAGCACTGCCTAATACGAGCCAGTCCCCCACCAAGGCAAGGTATCGACTTTCTGAAAAGTGGCGATCCGCGTGCCAGTGTTATCAACGACAGACATCACTTCGCGAGATCCGACGATCACGATGCGACCTGGTGATTACGTGCCGCCAACCCCTGAGGCAGGCCTGGAGCCTATAAATAGAGGTCAACCCCCTAGGCCAGGTACACATTCATTCTCTCATATCTCCAATATGACTTCCTACTTCTGACTTGGGCGTTTGAGTGTCGATCAGATTTCTATTATTGTATTCACATTCACATTACATAGTTTTTCTTTAACATTCATTCCAGAAATGAAAATTCCCCTCCAAAACTCACACCAACGAATAAATGATTAGATGTCTACCAAACACACCCAAAATTTAACAGTTAAGCATCTTTCGTTATGGGCAAATAGTTAGATAAAAGGATCAAATTTCTTGTTTGGATTTGAGCTTGTCGTTTTGCTATAGTTCAGTAAACTTTGTGCAAATACAACAAAAAGGAAGAACCAGACGCATCTGGCGAATAATGTCACGGGTGACACCCCATCCCTTTCGTTCCACTTAATGCATAACACGCATGCGGTTTCACCACATCGCATATATAACATAATTTTCTATAAACTTCTTTTGCCTATTCACTTTTGCTTTGTTGGCTATCATTTCTTGTATATACACAATATATATGGTATGTTGAAAGTTGATTTCTTCCAAAACTATAAAATATTACCCAGTTTATCTAATGGTAGTGGAGACTTCCAAAAGCGTCTTTATCCCTTTTCAGTTCACATGGGGATTTCAGATTCTCCTAATCAAAGGCCAAAATTGTTGCTTGTGGAGCCGTCTAAACCCAAGCAAAAGTCAAAAACAAAAATAAAGAAAAATTATGGTGAAAAATTAGGAAGTATTATAAAAAAAATGAGTTAAATATTTGTGTAAAAAATACAAGAAAAAAGCTTGATAAAAAATTATAGGCTTAAATATGTTTTAAGCCCCTGCAAATATAGGGTGTTTTGGTTTAAGCCCCTGCAAATTTTTTTTTTTTGTTAAAAGTCCTTGCAAAATGACATATTTTGTTATAAGCCCTTCTATGACTAAAATGTTAGCCTTAACATGGAATGCTATGATTGCTGGATATGTTGAGAAGGGCTTATAACAAAATATTTCATTTTGCAAGGGCTTTTAACAAAAATTTTTTTTGCAGGGGCTTAAACCAAAACACCCTATATTTGTAGGGGCCATAAACATATTTAAGCCAAAATTATATATTGGAATTAAACTATAGTAGCTTTAAGAGTATTGACTTGCCAATAATTCTTATCGCCAATCACGGTGTGTTGTGTGATGACTCTCCCGCATCTCTAAACAGTAAACACAATTGTTCTGGAGTGGGCTCGAAGGCCAATTCGTCAAACAGGCCCATCGCGGCCCAATACCTACCTTGCTCCGCAAGATGCGGCCGGCCCCGCAAAATGCGCAACGGCTAGAACGCCAGCATTATATATACCACACTAGCATGTGGCTTCAGGTATGTTTTACTCACCTTGTGACTCTGCCCGTTGAAGCACCTCTGACTTGAGCGTTGGAGTGCCCTTGCAGGTACCACCCGCGTGCGGCTTACCACTCGGTCCCTCATCACAGCGACCGAGCAACATCATCAAACAGCAGCAACTCATCGTATTGATCAGGTACGATCAATTGGCGACCACAGTGGGAGGCCCGAGCGCTATTCCACATCAAATCATGCCGCCGCGTCAGAAACGTACTTCATCCAGGCTCAATCAACCTGGGTCGAACGCCCAACCCGAGCATACCCCGGAGGGCGTGCCCGTGACCATTCACGAATCACAAGGCGACCCTCACCAATCTCCTGCGGTGGAGGGCGGTCGAGGACCGGTGTTGGGACGAATTCAACGGCCGGTCCAGCAACAAGAAATCCCGGCCGAGCTGGCCGATGCCGGGGTCACAGAGCCTCTCCCAGAGCATGTGACCCAGGCATTCCTCCAAATACTGCAGAACAAGAATCAGCTCATAGCCGACCGAGAAGCGCTCATCTCCCAGTATGAGCGGGCTGAAGCCTCGACCCGCCCGCGTGCGGCTCGCAGGAACGATCAAATACAAGAACCTAGGCCGCCTCCTAGATATAGGACGATGCCTAGAGGAGGCATTTCACGTAGAAGAAGTGTGTCACGCCGAACTCCTCCGCGTAGGAACAGGGTGCACAGGTCGCCCCCGGATAGGGGCGGACGACGTCGTCGGTCCCCTTCCAACGACTATGATTATGATTACGACTATGCTGACTCGAGCTACCGACTAGAGTCGAGCAGGTCGCCAACAAGATACTCGTCCGACGAGTCCTCAGGATCCCGCCGATCAAGAAGCAGGTCGTGGGACTCGTATGAGGAATTTAATGACTACCGCAACGGGGAGATAAGAGATGTCTCCCGTGCCATCAGCCAATCAAGAAGAAACTGTTCAGAGCGGCCTAGAGGACGGTCGTCGTCGCATGCTCCACAATACCATGGCCCCCATGGACCCCCTCCAATTGCCGACGGATTCCTTGGCCAACCGGTCGGCCTTTACGGTCTGCCCATCGACCAAACTGCCGCCATGCAGCCCTACGGGCAGAATTACATTCCGACCGGACAAGGACCCTTCACCAGAGAAATCAGACGCTATCGCATTCCAAGGGATCTCAGGAAGCCCCCGAACCTGAACAAGTTTAACGGCCGCGGGGATCCCGATAAACATCTCATGTACTTCAACAACTACTGCAGCTATAGAGAGCTAGGTCGGACAATGAAGTGCAGACTTTTTCCTCAGTCGCTCGAAGGTCGGGCGTTAGAATGGTGGGAAACCCTACGTCCCAACACCATATCTTCTTGGGAAGGTCTCGTGACAATGTTCCTAGCCAATTATACAGCCAACCGCTGCCAGTACAGATATGAAGAGCACTTGGACACGATCGTCCAAGGAGAGAATGAATCCCTGAGGGAGTACATCGACCGATTCAACACTGAAGCCGACGCGGTTCGCGACCTGTCAGATAGAGACAAGTTGAAATATCTAAAACGTGGTATAAGAGAGGACCACAGGTTTGCAGTAGAGTTCACGTTGAACCACTATAGCGACCTCGGCATGTTTCTTCGAAGGGCCAACGATCATATGGCTTACGAAGAAAAATTGGCCTCTAGGAAGGGCGCCCGAGCGCGACCCAAAGAGGAGCACAACAGGCCAGGTAGCGAGCAAGAAAGCCACCGTGAATACTGACCTAAGAAATATGAACAGCGCACGAAGTTGAATACTCCCGTTGCGCAAATCTATTCTGAGCGACAGAACAGAGAATTCCTGAACATGAAGCGACCCGACCCCCTCATCCTCAAAGAAAGGCATCGACCGACCAAGAAGTACTGCCAATACCATTGTAGTAAGGGGCACGATACGAACGATTGTATGGCCCTCAAAGATGATATCGAAGACCTGATTCAAAGGGGAGAGCTGAGGGAATGTGTTCTAGAGGGAGATGATGAGTTCAGCCCGCGAGCTGAAGAATGAATTCAAACGACCCTACAAACTGGTACTGATACTCGATCGATCAATAAAGGACAGGCGAGCACTCTTTTTACTAAGGCTCGACCTTTTGAAAGTGTGTTTTAGTTAACATGTACGAGTGCATGCCCGAACACTCAGTAGCGAGCGATCGAACAGGAACTAAAATTAAAATTTCGAATCAAAAGTACACAACGGGTTCACCACGGTCGAAACCGGGCGCCCAATCCACCGACCGTTCGCAAGCGGGCAAGATGCATCAAGCCTCGAATAGGCTACGCTACTTCACCCCTGTAGGTCGACCGCGCAGGGAGCAACGAATCAAGCCTCGAATAGGTCGCGATTGGTCGCTTCCTACAGGTCGATCCCGTGAGGCTCTCCGGCGACCAAGGGTTTGAATAACCCACAAAGCGTAGGTCACCGAGCGACCTACATCGAGCGCCATCGAAGTGGCCCAAGGGTCAGAATGACCCACAATCAAACGTAGGCCGCCGAGCGACCTACATCGGGTGTCACCGCATTGACACAAGCGAGTGCCACCGAGTTGGCCCAAAATAGATCACCGTGTTGATCAAATCGAACGTAGGATCCCGAGCGACCTACAACGAGTGTCATCGAATGGCCCCAAGGTCCCGAGCGGCCTACTAAGAGTGCCATCGAATGGCCCAAAGCGAGCGCCATCTAATGGCCCAAGCAAAGTGAGTGGCCGCGACCACGTTCCAATAGGAGTGGCAACGACCACGTTCCCATACGAGTGGCAGCGACCACACCCCCAACGGTTTACGCTAAGTCGCTCCCTGTAGGTCGGCCGAGCGAGGCTACACGGGGGCAACGAGTCAAGCCTCGAATAGGCTGCGATTGGTTGCTCCCTGCAGGACGAGAGCCCCAGGCGACCAGTCAAAACGCTTAAGCGAACTTAAGCACAATCGAAGCGACCTAAGAATAATCGCACCCCCAAGGGCGAGTTCGATCTGAGTCGATACTTGGTAAACTGCCCAAAGGATAGGGCCGAGACCCGACCGGTTAAAACGATTCAAGCCCCAGGTCGGTCTTAAGCGAGCCGACCTGGACAAGAAGCTTTTACTGCCAGCGAGCCTATCCTTCTCTTGCATGACCGACTTCATACCCGCTAAAGTAGAATCCAGAGCGACCTCTGCCACACCGGTCCCGCGCGACCTAACGAGGGGCATCGACCCCAGAACATCGACCGGTCCCGTGTGACCACACCGGTGGCAGCGACCGCCTTCCCATCGGCCAAACGTCACGTCTTCTCAAACGGAGGTCGGCAGCGACCGACGCCAAACTCAACGATCAATAGGCGGCAGCGACCGTCAGTCACACTTCCACAACTCGAATGCAGGGGGGAAACGATTCAAGCCTCAGCCCGCTCTTAAGCGACCTAGGCTTGGGGGGCAACTGTTCTGGAGTGGGCTCGAAGGCCAATTCGTCAAACAGGCCCATCGCGGCCCAATACCTACCTTGCTCCGCAAGATGCGGCCGACCCCGCAAAATGCGCAACGGCTAGAACGCCAGCATTATATATACCACACTAGCATGTGGCTTCAGGTATGTTTTACTCACCTTGTGACCCTGCCCGTTGAAGCACCTCTGACTTGAGCGTTGGAGTGCCCTTGCAGGTACCACCCGCGTGCGACTTACCACTCGGTCCCTCATCACAGCGACCGAGCAACATCATCAAACAGCAGCAACTCATCGTATTGATCAGGTACGATCAACAATATTATTTTGTAGAATTATTATTGCGAGAAATGATAGCAATACTTTATTTTACATATTTTTTCCAATCCCCATTCTAAAATTGGTTAAAATTCACGTGAGTTCCACTAAATTAATCATGGTTAAACAAATGCATCCCACCCGACGCCTATAAATACAAACTCAGATGCTGGAACATGTACGCACTCCTCATTTGGACCTCTTACTGACTTCTGATTGTTGAATATGACATCAAATTATCTGCAGGTAGTCAGGTACCAACCCACCACCCACTTGTTGGGTATTGGACTCCCTTCCTATGTGGATAAATGCCCAAATATTTTAGCCCATTATGTTTCTCACTTATTATAAGTGGAGAGGGTTAAATTCGGGTTGAAAAAGAGAGCCACCAAAAGAGAGAAAAGAAGATAGAGAGCAATTCCCGTTTTTCTCAAACCTGTCACCGTAAAACTGCGATTGCGGATTCGCTAACCGTTGGATCGTCTTCGTTTTTGGACAGCAGGTTCGCGAGACATAGTTCTACACTTTCACCGTTCGAATCGTCGAAACGAGTTCCGAGGAGAGAGAAATCGCTTTGGCACTAAAGCTGTAATTTTGGGTATTTTCATCTTCTTGTTCTCAATTTGTAAGCTTTTGTGCTTTATTATATTGACTGGTTGTTGGACTATTTGCGCACTTTGTTGAGACTCTCTTGTACCCTTATTTGATTATAGTGGAGCTATTTCTTTAGTCTTTACTCTTCTTTAATGCAAACTAGTACTATACCCGTGCATCCGCACGGGCCGATTGCGTTACGCGATACGATTACCTCAAATAGAAACGTTAATTTGAAATCTCATTAATCTAAAATTAATTGTAAAATATAGAGGATGACTTGCATACGTACAGGTGCTGTCGTGTTCTTTTTATGAATGCATTTAGACAGTATTTAAATAGTCTGAACATTACCCCGTGAAAATAAAGAAAAAT
The DNA here is from genome assembly GCA_039519185.1 of Astragalus membranaceus. Taxonomy (NCBI): domain Eukaryota; kingdom Viridiplantae; phylum Streptophyta; class Magnoliopsida; order Fabales; family Fabaceae; genus Astragalus; species Astragalus membranaceus. The sequence goes on along the minus strand of CM076849.1, from coordinate 29,058,840 downwards.
TTATAGATAAAAAATGAGTTTCAAATAAAAAATTTATAAATATTAAAACTAAAAATGTAAAAGTATCATTTAAAAACAATACGTGCATTTATCCCGTGTGTTTTTATATATTAATGCAGTGTTTTTTTATATATCAGTGCAGTGTTTTTTTATATATCAATGTTGTTATCCCATGTTTTTTTATCAGTGCAACTATCCCGTGTTTTTATATATATCATTGCAGTTATCTCCGTATTTTTTTTTATATATCAGTGCAGTTGTCCAGTGTTTTTTTATGTATCATTGCAGTTATCTTATAGTTTCAATTGATTATTTGAGTTGATTAGTAGATTATTGTAGATAGTAAAAGATAGATAGTAGATTATCAATAACAAATATTTATCTCGTGTTTTTTTATATGTGAGTAACAATTATTTGTCCTTTTTTAGGTATTAGTGACAAATATTTGTCGTGTGTGTTTTAAATATTAATCAGTTTAAATAGTCATTAAGCCTTCTTGTTTTTCTATATAGTAGTTTTCAAAAATTATAATTATCAATGACAAATATTAATCCCGTGTTTTTTTATATATCACTGCAGTAATCCCCGTGTTTTTTATATATCACTGCAGTTATCTGGTAGTTTCAATTGATTATTTTAGTTGATAGTAGATTATAGTTGATAGTAAATTTGTTAGATAGTAGATTATCAATAAAAAATAATTGTTTGAAATATTAATTAGTAATTTAAATAGTCATTAAGTCTGCTTATTTTTTAGATAGTAGGTTTGTAATAGTAGGCTTCAAAAATTTTAATTATCAATGATAAATATTAATCTCGTATTTTTTTTATATATCAGTGCAGTTATCTCGTAGTTTCAATTGATTATTTTAGTTGATTAGTAGATTATAATAGATAGTAAAAGAGAGATAGTAGATTATCAATAAGAAATATTTATTTTAAATATTAATCAGTAGTTTAAATAGTCATTAAATATTATTGATTTTTAGATAGTAGGTTTATAGTAGTCTTCAAAATTTTAATTATCAATGACAAATATTAATCCTGTGTTTTTTTATATATTGGTGTAGTTATCCGGTGTGTTTTTATATATCATTGCAGTTATCTCATAGTTTCAATTGATTATTTGAGTTGATTAGTAGATTATAGTAGATTATTGCAGTTATCCCGTTTTTTATATTAGATTATTTGAGTTGATTAGTAGATTATTGTAGATTATTGTAGTTATCCCTTATTTTTTTAGATAGTAGGTTTATAGTAGTTTTCCAAAATTATAATTATCAATGGTAAATATTAATCCCGTGTTTTTTTTATATCTCACTGAAGTTATCCCGTGTTTTTTTTTATCAGTGCAGTTATCTCGTAGTTTCAATTGTTTATTTTAGTTGATTAGTAGATTATAGTAGATAATAAAAGTTAGATATTAGATTATCAATAAGAAATATTTGTTTTAAATATTAATTACTAATTTAAATAGTCATTAAGTCTTCTTGTTTTTTAGATAGTATGTAGTAGTCTTCAATTTTTTTGATTAAAGTAGTGTTTGTATAAATTTAGAAATTTAGTTAAAAGAATTAAAGTGAAGTGATAAGAGAAAGAGAATTATTTATGGGAAAAGTAAAGTAAAAAGAAAAAAAATAGTGTAAAAGAAAAGTGAAAAGGAGGAAAGAGAGTGTAAGAAGAAAGAGAAAAAAGGAAGAAAGAGAGTGTAAGAGAAAAGTGAAAAGTAAGAAAGAGAATGTAAGAATAAAGAGAAAATAAAAGAAAAAATAGAGTGTAATGGCATTTTTACCCTAAAAAATTTGAGGTGTCTTTTAGATAGAATGAGGGTATTGGTAAAATCATATGTGGTGTATTGGTATAAATACTAGTAGGATACCCGTGCATACGCACGAGTGCTGTCGTGTTATTTTTATGAATGAACTTAGACAGTATTTAAATAGTTTGAACATTACCAAGTAAAAATAGAGACAAATTTAAAGTAGATAAAAAAGGAGTTTCAAATTAAAAATAGATAAATATTAAAATCTAAAAATGTAAAAATATCATTTAAAAACAATACATGCATTTATCCCGTGTTTTTTTATATATCAGTGAAGTGTTCTTTTATAAATCAGTGTTGTTATCCCATGTTTTTTTATATATTAGTGCAGCTATCCCGTGTTTATATTTATATATATATATATATATATATATATATATATATATATATATATCATTGCAGTTATACCCGTATTTTTTTATATATCAGTGCAGTTATCTCGTGTTTTTTATGTATCAGTGCAGTTATCTCATAGTTTCAATTGATTATTTGAGTTGATTAGTAGATTATAGTAGATAGCAAAAGATAGATAGTAGATTATTAATAAGAAATATTTATTCCGTGTTTTTTTTATATATCAGTAACAATGATTTGTCCTTCTTTTGGTATTAGTGACAAATATTTGTCCCATGTGTTTTAAATATTAATCAGTTTAAATAGTCATTAAGTCTTCTTCTTTTATTAGATAGTAGGTTCATAGTAATTTTCAAAAATTATAATTATCAATGACAAATATTAATCCCGTGTTTTTTATATATCACTGCAGTTATCCCTTGTTTTCTCAGTGCAGTTATCTGGTAGTTTCATTTGATTATTTTAGTTGATTAATAGATTATAGTAGATAGTAATTTTGTTAGATAGTAGATTATCAATAAGAAATAATTGTTTTAAATATTAATTAGTCTTCTTGTTTTTTAGATAGTAGGTTTGTAGTAGTAGTCTTTAAAAAATTTAATTATCAATGACAAATATTAATATCGTGTTTTTTTTCCATATATTAGTGCAGTTATCCCGTGTTTTATATATATCAGTGCAGTTATCTCGTAGTTTCAATTGATTATTTTAGTTGATTAGTAGATTATAGTAGATAGTAAAAGAGAGATAGTAGATTATCAATAAGAAATATTTTTCTTAAATATTAATCAGTAGTTGAAATAGTCATTAAATATTATTGTTTTTTAGATAGTAGGTTTATAGTAGTTTTCAAAATTTTTAATTATCAATGACAAATATAAATCATGTGTTTTTATATATATATATATATATATATATATATATATATATATATATATATATATATATATATATATATATATATATATATATATCAGTGCAGTTATCCCGTGTTTTTTATATGTCATTGCAATTACCCCGTAGTTTCAATTGATTATTTGAGTTGATTAGTAGATTATAGTAGATAGTAAAAGATAGATAGTAGATTATTAGTAAGAAATATCTATCCCATGTTTTTTTATATATCAGTAACAATTATTTGTCCTTTTCTAATTAGGTATTAGTGACAAATATTGTCACGTGAGTTTTAAATATTAATCAGTTTAAATAGTCATTAAGCCTTCTTGTTTTTTTAGATAGTAGATTTATTGTAGTTTTCAAAAATTATAATTATCAATGGTAAATATTAATCTCGTGTTTTTTTATATATCACTGCAGTTATCCCGTGTTTTTTATATATCAGTGCAGTTATCTCGTAGTTTCGATTGATTATTTTAGTTGATTAGTAGATTATAGTAGATAGTAAAAGTTAGATATTAGATTATCAATAAGAAATATTTTTTTTAAATATTAATTACTAATTTACATAGTCATTAAGTGTTCTTATTTTTTAGATAGTAGGTTTGTAGTAGTAGTCTTCAAAAAATTTAATTATCAGTGACAAATATTAATCTCGGGTTTTTTTTTCATATATCAGTGGAGTTATCCCGTGTTTTTTTTATATATCAATGCAGTTATTTCGTAATTTCAATTGATTATTTTAGTTGATTAGTATATTGTAGTAGATAGTAAAGAAGAAATAGTAGATTATCAATAAGAAATATCTGTTTTAAATATTAATCAGTATTTTAAATAGTCTTTAAATATTATTGTTTTTAGATAGTAGGATTATAGCAGTCTTCAAAAATATTAATTATCAATGACAAATATTAATCTTGTGTTTTTTTGTATATCAGTGCAGTTATCCCGTGATTTTTATATATCATTGCAGTTATCTCGTAGTTTCAATTGATTTCTTTAGTTGATTATAATAGATATTAAAAGATAGGTAGTAGATTATCAATATGAGGTGTTAGTAGATTATCAATAAGAGTGTAAACAGATTTCGGAGAGAAAAATTAAAATTTTAAGGTGATAGTTTTGTTTTGTTTTTTAGTGTGACTCATTTACATTTTTATAGGTAATTTGAATAGAGTAGTGTTTGTATAAATTTAGAAATTTAGTTAAAAAAATTAAAGTGAAGTGATAAAAGAAAGAGAATAATTATTTATGGAAAAATTAAAAGTAAAGTAAAAAGAAAAAAAGAAAGAAAGAGAGTGTAAGAGAAAAGTGAAAAGGAGAAAAGATAGTGTTAGAAAAAAGAGAAAAAAGGAAGAAAGAGAGTGTAAGAGAAAAGTGAAAAGTAAGAAAGAGAGTGTAAGAAGAAAGAGAAAAAAAGAAAAAAAAGAGTGTAATGACATTTTTACCCTTAAATTAGATATGTGTCTTGTTAATAAGAGATCCAAATTGGTAATTTCATAGGAGGTTTGTTTGTATAAATAGATATTAGACTTCATCTCTACCATTGCAACCCTGTGTTAGTTACACTAGTGCAAAAAAGGCTTTTAGAATTGGTTGTTTGGTACATTTAGAATCGGTTATTTGCCGATTCCAAATCTGCCGATTCTAAATGTAAGTACATTTTGAATCGGTTAAATAACCGATTCAAAATGTGACATTTTAAATCGGTTATATAAACAACCGATTCAAAATGTCACCTTTTTTAAAAACAAATTCCAAACTGAATTCACAGCAGCTATCACACCAGTGATTGAGAGAAACCACACATCCAAATGCCATTCTGGTCTCTGATAAGCCTCCCACAACCTGCTATGCCACAATCTTTGTTGCTGGTTCCATCAGAGTTCAACTTCAGCCATCCCTCAACTGGAGGCACCCAACCAATCATCTTGGTGACTTTGGTTTTGATCTTCTTGTTAATCTGAACTTTCTCAAGCATTTGGTAGTCCTTTGTCTCCTTGATACTTGTTTTAGTCATATTAACCTGCTGCCCAGACAAATCACAGAACTCAGCAATAGTTTGGAGAACACACTCCATTTGTGAACCATTATAATATTCAATTCATAGATAGCAATAGAAGTTTAAGGATGCTCATGCTATAGAGAATTTACGAAATGGTGGCCAGAAAACAACTATTTCAAATGCTTGAAATTGTAATCAACAATCAAATACAGCTTTACCTATAAGAAATGCATTCAAATCCTTGGCTGGTACATCAAAAACAGCACCAGTTCCATCAGCAATGAGAGCAAGACCTTGCACTGCATCAGCCTTCTCATCAGACACGACTCTCCTCAGGATTCCAAATGCAAAGCTGACAACAACCAACAAAAGCATAAGTCAAACACATGAGAAATACAAAAAAAATTAAAAATGTGATCTGCCCGAGGAACCAAATTCTAATATATTAGATTTTTTTTTTATTTCTTACCAACTTGTTGAACAAATCTGGGAAAATATGTAAGTTCAATAAGTTAGTTATATGAGAGCTAAACAACAACAATTTAAAACTGAGCCACTAACAAAACCTAAAGCCTATAATAATTAAAAACTGTTTACAATATCATACATAGCTTTCAGCAACAAAGCCAAGATACATCTAGCCCAAAATACATCTTTTGGTTCCATATTGCATTAGTCATTAATATTATACTAAATAAAATATTACCATTAGCACAATGTAGCTATCCAAGTCCAAAGATAACATATGCATTTTTAATGACCGTATATTCTAGTAAATGTCAAAAGAGTATGCTATCATGATAGCCCCCAAAATTTATTTTAAGACTCTCAAAATAGATAGATGCATCCTAACTCGTTAGAGCTAACAAACTTCATTCTGTCTTGATGTGCTTTGTCAATTTTTTTTTGAGGAAAATTGACATCTGTGATCTTAAGATGCATCAATCTATAACATCTACTATTCAAAACTTATCTAGTTCAATGTTTCACATTGTATAACTAACAACTGATACAAAAATTAAAGGTATCACAGTTTCCTTTAGAGAAGCTTAAATTAAAAAGCACATTGACTTGCAACCTGCATATTTTAATAAAGTGGTTAACTAATTTGACTTACTCTGTCATCGTTATAAGCATAACATCAACATCCCATGCCTGTGGTTGTAAGAAAAACCAGACTTTGCATCTGCAACAAAGAGTTATGAGAGAGGGTTTAGAAAGAAAAACTACGGAGCATAAGACACAATCAATATTACCCGGAAATTAATCACAATAAGTAATATAAATGAGAAGTACTGCAATTAGAAATTTCTTTTTCCTTGAATAAAACATATTTGTTCAAATAAAGCTAAAAAAATCAGAAGAATGGACTAATCCAATATTTTACTATCAAATATGCACTTTACTGCAATTAAGATAAATTACTTGGTTAGGTCAATCAAAAATCAAGGTTCACCAGTTTTATCTAGTAATTTTAGAGATAAAATCAATTTTACTTGAGAATACCCGAACATACTAATTTTAAACTTGCAAAATGGTCCAAATATATCATCTAAGTATATACTTCTTTTTTTAGGCTGAAAAACATAAAACAACACATACTTAGAGATAGGGATTTACCAGTCTTGCTACTGTGAATCTGTTCTATGTGTTGTACAATCATTTCTTTTTCAAAGCTCTCATCACAGAGTACTTGCAAACAAGGCAAATCAAAGGAATTAGGGTGTGAAGGACCAAAATAAACAGAAATATCACAGGGAGTGATTTCATACCTTTGAAACCTTTGTTTGCCTTCGTTTTGTGTTCATTGAAGATTTCGTACCTTGTGAGCCTTCGTTCTTCGTTTTTCACTAGTATTCAAAACATGCAAGTTTCAGAAAGCCAGGAAATCTAGTATTCGTACCTAGAGGTTCTGATACAGAGAAATCAAAGAACAAAACAAGGGGGGTTTTGTTCAATACCTGTTTGTTGTTGCATTTCAAGCCCCATTGCTGCAGTTTCAAGCTTTGATTCCTGCAAAATCAAAGCAACAAATAAAAACCTAGCAGAAAACTGAGAGAGAGAGAGAAAATACCTCAGTGAGGAACACGAGGCTGAGAGTGGAACGCGAGGCTGAGAAAGGAACGTGAGGGATCACAAACTGATTTAGGGTTTTTTTAGTGAAGAGTGTGCGACGATCTTGGCAGGACTGATCTCGCGGTGGTGTGCTGGTTTGAGCGCTGCTTGGATGACGTGCACGTGGCCGAGGCGGTGGCTCACCGTGGTTGTTTGTGTTTTGCTCGCGATTGTTGTGGTTCAAGCGGAAGGTGATGAGATGGAGTGAGAGATGAACGCGATTGCTCACGATTGCTCTGAGTTTGGGGGAAGTGAAATGAGAGATGATGCTTTAGGGTTTTTAGTTTGTGAGATGGAGTGAGAGATGAGAGATGGAGTGAGCAATCACGTTTTGAGTGTGGAGTGAGAGATGAGAGATGGAGTGAGAGATGGAGATGGAGTTTGCTCTGAGTGTGGAGTGAACAAACTGAGTTTGGGAGATGGAGTGAGAGATGAGAGATGATGATTTAGGGTTTTTTGGAGTGATGGAGTGGGGGGCGCGAACTGATAGAGTGAGAGACGTGAATGTTGAGAGTTAAGAAACAACCCTTTAGTAATCGGTTAACAATAAAACCGATTCTAAATGTAAACTATACGAATCGGTTGTTTATACAACCGATTCCAAATGTCTAAATATATACATTTTGAATCGGTTGTTTAAACAACCGATTCCAAATGAACCAAAACATCTCCCAAACATCAACTTATTTGCAAAATTGCCACCGCGCCTACATTTGGAATCGGTTATCCAAACAACCGATTCCAAGTAGTGCTTCTTATTCCATATTTTGCACTAGTGTTAACATGATATTTTGTTAATAGTGTATTCTCAAATAAATAAATAATAAAGATTTGATAAATGTTATCAAATAATTTGAAATCCACTTATCTGAAAATTCACTAGTGCATTCTCAAGTCTTCCATCTTTGCATAGTCTATGATTGGGTACATAGTAGCTTTGAGGTATTTCTGGAAAACCCATATTTCAGCCTTTCGGAAATATGTGTATTTCCGGAAATTTAAAAAAAAATATTTTTTTTAACGAAAAATTAGGGGTATTTTGGGGATTTATGGTAAAATGGGGGTATGGGGTCTAATTAGGGGGGTATCTTGTTTGATTGTTTCCTTATTAATTGAAGATCACACAACATCTTGTAATTAATAACGTAATCTGAACCGTTAATTTTAATCTGACGGTTATAATTACGAATTCTCATTTTTCAAGGTGAGAACTAGTTCTCACTTGATACGCTCCATATATATATATATATATATATATATATGAGTTATTTATGTGAGGAATGAGCTTTTAAAGAATGCGATGATTTTTTTGGTTCAAGAATGGTCACATATATAGGTGAATAGGGGAAATGGGGAATGAGAGTGTCGCATACCGGGTTCGAATCGAAGAACAACCGAAAGATGTCCCTAGCTCCAACCAACTGAGCTACAACACTGAGACAAAGAATGAGATGATTTGATTGAATGTTTAACCATTTGTTCTTGAGTTTGATTTTTGACCGGTGCATATAGAAAAATATTTGTTAGAAGAGATTAACCTATTAAATGGATATGATTAATCTCGATGGTCACAGTGTAAAATACATTGATTTACCAGAAAAAAGAATTTACATTTACTCCCCAGAAGCAACAAATAGACATTCAAATCTAAGATCAGTCAAATATGAAAGGTTGTCATGTTTTATACTCATAATTATTGATTAATTACATCATACCTAAATATGCCACCTAAATAGTGGTAAAATTGAAAATGATCATTTAATATATTTTGAAAACCATGTTAGTTTCTTATATTTTGGGTACGAAACAGTGTTAAAACTCTGGGCCAGCTGTTCTGCCCCTCGAGGCACCTACAATAAACGAGGGATTAGTCACTGCTGTCTGTGCGGTGAATACCCGAGTTTACAAAAAAAAGTAACAAAAAAATGTGTCAAAATAACATATTTTTTGTCCAAAATATAACATTATTTATATACTCCAAAAAAAATATATATAACGTTTAAATTAGTTATGCATATGGATTGGCGTCGGGCTTTGTTTTTTGGTAACAAATCGTCAGCCTATTTATCGCGCAAACAGAGCAATATTTTACTCCCTCAGTCCGGTATTATATATTGTTTTGGATCTTTAGTTTACTATATTAACATTCGTTAATAATATTAAAAAAATAAATTAGTAAAATTATAAAAGAAATATTATTAAATAATAAAATATATAATAAGAAAGAAATATTAATATTTAATTGAGATTCTAAATATTTATGTATTATGAGATAATTTTTTTAGGGAGAAAGTGATCGGAGGGAGTACATTAGAGTAAACTTTCCCGCCGCATTGAAAAGATGATAATAACGAATCAAAAAGATTAGCCCTTTTAATTAATTTACCATTATTATATTTTATTACCTTTTAGTTACTTTGACGCGTGATATGATAATTACCTATGTTTGGATAACGACAATCACACAAACAATACATTAATCAGAGTATCCAAATAGTTAGCTCAGTTGGCGAGCTAAGAGATACTGAAAGAGTGCACTAAAAGAGTAAAAGAAAGAGGTTCCGAGTTCAAACCCCAGAAACTAACATTTCTCCCACCCCACTAACATTGCCTATAAAAAAAAATACATTAATTAGACCAGTGGCGGACCCAGGACCCCGGGGTCAGGGGTGTCAAATTTTTTAATACCGGTGTCAAATGGGTGCAAAACTTGGTCTACTAGTACAATTTCAAATTTTCAAGGGAATTAAAATTCCAAGAGATTTAAGCTATTTATATAAGGTGTTTAGTGCAAAAAAAAAATTCAAACCCCCTCGCTTATAGTCAGGTCCGCCACTGAATTAGACCATAGACTAAAAAAATTACCAACAGAAATGGTATGTGAAGCAACACAAGTTACACTACACAACAGCACCCTTACAAACGAGAACATGCCACATATTCTCACCATCACTTTGTTCTCTCTCTCTCTCCCTCTCTCCCACTCCATCCATCCCCAAAAATCCTTGCACATGCAAACCCCTTCTTTCTTCTTCCCCTATTAATTTACTTCCTAGTTGCTAGTAGTGCCTTCTTACTCATCACAATCAAACAAAACCCAAACTAAAATATTTTAATCAAGTTACCATCTTTTTTTTCTCTTTCTCTTGCTGTCATAAAGATTTGGAGTTAATGAGAATCAGTTTTTCCTTCCTTTCTCCATTTTCTATTCTTCATTAGAAATCCTCTCTCTCTCTCTCTCTCCTCTCTCTCCCTCTCTCTCTCTCTCTCTGATGGCTACGCTTGCAGACATTGGTGTCTCTGCAATTATCAACATACTATCAGCCTTTGCATTCTTGTTAGCATTTGCTCTCCTCAGAATCCAACCCATCAATGACAGAGTTTACTTTCCAAAGTGGTACATCACTGGTGGAAGAAGCAGTCCAAGAAGCTCTGGAAATTTTGTGGGCAAATTTGTAAACCTCAATTTCAAAACTTATTTGACTTTTCTCAATTGGATGCCTCAAGCTTTGAGAATGACTGAGACTGAGATTATTAACCATGCTGGTCTTGATTCTGCTGTTTTCCTTAGAATTTATACTCTTGGGTACTCTCCTTTTACCCCTTCAATTCCATTTTTACCATCAAGTTTCAATTTTTCAGCATCATTCATAATGGGTTCTCATAGTTTACTATAAAGTTTCAATTTTATCACTAAAGGTTTTATTTTTAGGTGCATTGTCTTGTTTTCTTTTCCACTTTCCATTTACTTGAAAAATGATTGTTTTTTTTTTCTGGAAAAAGTAGAAATTAAATTTCAGCTGTATTTCTGGGAATTTGATTTTGTTTGTTGCTTAATTGAATTGATGCATTGTTCTGGGAATCGAAGATTCCGTGTAGTTTTCTACTTTCTTTTTGCCTATGCTAGCTTTTTTGTTTTTTCTTTCTCAAAGGGATTTCGTGGAAGCTTCAACTTTGGGGTTTGATCCATGTGGGCCGTTCTGTGTTATCTGTGTGAATTTTGTTGTTGTTGTTGTTGCGTGTGAGAGCTGCAGTTTTGCTGTTTATATCATATTAAATTAAGTTAAATTATTAATATAGCCCTTCTGTTAGAAGTTTAATATAAAACCATTTTAATGTGTTTTCCAATTTAACAGTAATAGTGAAATTATTTTATTGTGTTTTAAGCATTTCTGATTAATTTTTATCTGTTATTTTTCAGCTTAAAGATGTTTGTTCCAGTGACTATTGTGGCACTCTTGATTCTAATTCCAGTCAATGTATCAAGTGGAGCATTATTTTTCCTAAAAAGAGAATTGGTAGTTAGTGATATTGATAAACTCTCAATATCAAATGTTCCGGCTAAATCTACAAGGTACAATTATGTTTTTATCTATTCTTTCTTCTCATGGCATGAACTAGTCTTGTCTCTAGCTCTTGCTGGGCTTAAATACTATCATGTTTGTTGCTACAATACATTTTCAATGATAGTGTGTTTGTGTTGTCTAACAGCTGTTATTGTATAATTTCAGATTTTTTGTTCACATAGGATTGGAATACCTGTTCACGGCATGGATTTGTTATCTGCTTTACAAAGAGTATGATGATATAGCATTAATGAGATTGCATTTTTTGGCCTCACAACGCAGACGTGTGGAGCAATTTACAGTGAGTTGAAAGTTTAATTCATTTATAGTAGAGCAGGATAATAATAGGGATGCTACTTTTTTCAAGAAAGAGTCTCTTGGATTTCCTCACCAGTTTCTCAATCATAGTGAGGTGTATGCTTAGTTGTGTGTGTGTGTAATTTTACCTCTTCAACATTCATTTGAGCCACCTTTCCAAATCCTCAGGGTTTACATTATTGCTGCAGGTAGTTGTCAGGAATATCCCTCATATTACTGGTCACTCAGTATCAGATAGCGTGGACAGTTTCTTCCAAACAAACCACCCAGATCATTATATTGGGCACCAGGTAATAAACTTTACCACATTTTGATTGGGGAAATTTGTTGTAAATAAACTAATCTGGGATTTATTAAAATGAGTATGATATTTATACTTGATGCTAGCATTCATGTATTTTAATTCAGCAGAGCAGTGGTTGCATTATATCATATTCATAGTCATAGTCATAGTCATTTCCATTTTTTACTTTCAGGCTGTCTATAATGCAAACAGATTTGCTAAATTTGTGAGAAGAAGAGATAGAGTCCAAAATTGGCTCGACTATTACCGGCTTAAGTTTCAGAGGCATCCTGACAACAAGAGGCCAACTGTCAAGGTATGCAATTGTTGTGACTCAAGAAGTACAGTATGCGACTTAACAATAACCTGACGATGTTATCTCCTTTCATTTTTAGACTGGATTTTTAGGAATTTGGGGGAGGAAAGTTGATGCTATTGAGTACTACACTCAACAAATGAAGCAACTTGATACAATGGTAAGTCATTATTTCCATTTTTTCCCTGCAATATGTTAACTCTTTCATTGCTTTTTTTCATTTTTGTTACTAAAACTATCCAATGAATTTTCTGTGTTCTTATGCTAATACATGAACTTTCCTTATTTCTTGGGGTACTTTGACTCGTCTTGTGCAGATGACATTAGAGCGCCAGAAAATTATAAAAGATCCCAAATCTATTTTGCCAGTGGCTTTTCTTTCATTTAAATCCCGTTGGGGAGCATCGGTTTGTGCACAAACCCAACAAAGCAAGAATCCTACACTCTGGCTGACTGATTGGGCTCCAGAGCCACGCGACATATATTGGCGGAACTTGGCAATACCATTTGTTTCTTTAACCATCCGAAAACTTATAATAACGTTGACAGTGTTTGCCTTGGTATTCTTTTACATGATTCCCATTGCGTTTGTGCAATCCCTTGCAAATTTGGAGGGGCTTGAAAGAGTTGCTCCTTTCCTCAGACCAGTTATAGAATTGTAAGTGAACTTAAATGTGTTATTGAATATATTGTAGAGAAATTTGTCTTATAAACTTAGGGTTCTGTTTTCTATTGGCAGGAAATTCGTCAAGTCGTTTCTACAAGGTTTTCTTCCTGGTTTTGCCCTTAAATTATTTTTATATATTCTACCCACAGTTCTAATGATCATGTCAAAAATTGAGGGATATATTGCAATATCGACACTTGAGCGGAAGACAGCAGCAAAATATTATTACTTTATGCTGGTGAATGTTTTCTTGGGAAGCATAGTGACTGGGACTGCATTTGAGCAACTGCATGCTTTTCTTCACCAATCACCTACACAGTATGCCATCTGTACAATTATTACTTGAGTAAATCTGATTATGCTCATTTGAAATGCTTATACTAAATCAAAATAATAGGATAACTCTATGGAGAAGTGAACCTCTTAAGTAACCAATGTGCTTTTCACATAACTGATCTTTGTAAATTTTATTGTTGATTATAGGATTCCTAGAACAATTGGAGTTTCAATTCCAATGAAGGCTACCTTCTTTATGACATACATAATGGTTGATGGCTGGGCTGGAATTGCTGGTGAGATTCTCAGATTAAAGCCATTGGTTATCTATCATCTCAAGAACATGTTCATAGTTAAAACTGAGAGAGACAGAGGAAAAGCCATGGACCCTGGGAGTGTTGACTTTCCTGAGACTATTCCAAGCCTTCAACTATATTTTCTTCTTGCAATTGTCTATTCTGTGGTGACTCCAATCCTTCTTCCTTTCATACTAGTCTTCTTTGCCTTCGCGTATTTGGTTTACCGTCATCAGGTCAGTACCCCTTTCTAAGATTTTGGAATTTTCAGACATCGCTTAAGAAGTCAACAAAAGTAGAGTATAAATTGATACAATGATATAAAAGCAATAGCTGCTCCATAGATTAAAATAAGCATAATATCAACCTTACTTGATTTCAAGAACATGTTCGCAGCAAGCGAGATGATAATTTGCACAAACAAGCCTATAACATTTTGTATGAAATGCAATGAAATAGAATGGTCCATACGCTGTATTCTAAATATCTGTTTAACTATGCAGATAATCAATGTCTACAATCAACAGTATGAAAGTGCCGCGGCATTTTGGCCACATGTTCACAGCCGCATTATAGCAAGCCTACTAATATCCCAGTTTCTTCTGTTGGGCTTGCTTAGCACCAAAAAGGCAGCTAAGTCTACACCTCTGCTTGTCATGTTACCAATACTGACATTTGCATTTCACAAATACTGTCAAAGACGTTTTGAACCAGCATTTAGGAAGTACCCCATTGAGGTATGTGCTTCTGTTGTTAGATATTAATAGCTACTAAAGGTAGTTTAGTCTTTTTCCTATTGATTATGTATGTTGTTAACATATTTCTCTTCATCTATTTAGGAAGCCATGTCAAAGGATTTATTGGAGAAAACTACAGAACCTGACTTAAACATAAAGGCATATTTGGCTGATTCTTACTTGCATCCAATCTTAAGATCATTTGAAGTTGAAGAGGAGATGGTTGAACATGTTGAAGTGAGAGTAGATAAACACCAAACTCATGTTGCTAGTCCAACATTAAGTGAAGCTAGTTCACCCTCACCACCACATCATGTCCATCAACATCAACCTTCACCACCTCATTATAATGAGTACCCAACAAACTTACCACCAGAGTATTATTATCACCCTCATTCTCCTCCCCATTATAGCTATCAGTATCAAAATGAACCTTGAACTAGTGCACACCAATTACAAAGTTGCTTGAGACCCCTAAGTTTTTTTTTCTTTACTTAGTTATGTGTTTTGGCTTTTTTATCTATTCAAATTAAATTGTAAATTATTATTTTTCCTTTTATGTAAATGCTACGGATTCTTTTAAATCCGCAGTGGCTAAATTAGGCAGGATTTCAATTATCAAGCTGATTGAAAGATCTATATTTTTTGTTGGTTTGCTATATGTTTGACAAATTAATTTGTTGTAGTTAATTGGGTGATTACCTCAAGTGTTGCTATTATGCAAGTGATGCAATTTGCACACAACCCTCAAATTGGTCTTACTAGCTCTTGGATATTTTTGTTTTTTAGAAATAATAAAGTTTGGATGAGTTGGGCTCCGGGGGTTTACCAGGGTCAGGGCAGACCTCAAGGCTCTTTGAGCGCTTATAGAGGTACTTACAGATCACCTACCAAATGGGTCTTCACGCTGGCAGCGGGAGTTGAACCCACACCCTTGTGGGGAATGAGCCAACTCCTTACCAACTGAGCCACCCCTCATTGGCAGTCTCTTGGATATTTAGATAGATAAATTTTAGTATTACTCTCTTTAACACTCTTCTTCCAATATACTCTTTTTATGATCGAGTGAAATTCACATGAATCTCACTAATCTTGAAAGTAGGTCCCACTAAATTAGTTAGACTCACATGAATTTCACATATTGTGTTTGGTTGAGGAAAAATAAGGAAGAGATGTAGGACAGAGAGAAATAGGGCAAAGTTGTGCTTGTGTTGGAAAACGAAAAAGACTCGTGAAGCCCCACATAGAATAAATGAAGATGATGACAATGTACATAAGTTGGGGGTGTTTGAATCTAGAAAATTGGGGCCTTTTGGACAAAATAGTAATTCCCAATTTTATGGACCACTTAGCCCATGCTCTCGAAATTGGACTCGATTTAAATTTCAACATGGTATTAGAGCACAAGAGATCTGCGATCTTTGAGGCAAAAGATAAACCTAAAGTACAAAGCTAGTTTAGAGCACAAGCCCAAGCAAAACATAAGGTGTCTGTGGCCTTTGCGGCTAAAAAGAATGGATGACAAAAAATTAAAAAGACTCGTGAAATCTCACAGTCTCCAAATTAGTTTTTCTTTAAGTTTCATTATGATATCAGAGCGAGCGTTGGCATAGTTGTTGCTTTAAGATCCACGAGTCGCACTATCAAGATGGTGTGCACAAGTCCAAGCACATACAAGACTTGTGGCCTTTGAGGCTGAGAAGAATGGATGACAAAAAAGCTTGATTTAAGTGAGCCAATGTTAGATATTAAATCAAGCTTTGGAATTAAAAGAAAGGCCTAATAGATTGAAAGCTACATGCTGGATAGTTCAATATTAAGACTCTTGGGGATATTCTCCTTGAGAGGAGAGGAGAGAGAGAGAGAGAGAGAGAGCGAAAATAACAAAAATGAAAAACTGTAAAATGGAAAAACTTGTTATTCAGTAACGGTTCGACACCTTATATATAGCTAGTGTCGATGGTGTCGAAAGCTCATATAGTTAGTCGAACTGAATGTGTCGAAAACTTATATAGCTAGTTACAATCTAAGCAATTGAATTACAAACATATTTCAATATTCCCTCTTAATTCACATTGCTAAGTGACATCTTTCCAAGCATTGTCCTTAATTCTTCAAATCTTCCCTTTTGCAATGGCTTGGTCATTGCATCAGCTACTTGAAGTTCTGAGCAGCAGTATTGCAGGTTCAGCTTCTCCTTGTTGACTTGATCACACAAGAAGTGATACCTAGTTTCTATATGTTTCGACCTTCCATGGGCAACAGGATTTTTGGCCAAATCTATTGCAAATTTGTTGTCTATCAGCAACTTCATTACTGAGTTCTTGTGTAGTCCAGTTTCAGTGAGCAACATGCTCAGCCATGATGCTTGGCAGGCTGCAAAGGAAGCAGCCACATACTCTGCCTCACAGGAGGACAAGGCTACTATGCTTTGCTTCTTGGAGCACCATGAGATGGGTGTTGTTCCATACATAAAGACATAGCCACTTGTGCTTTTCCTGTCACATTTATCTCCACTCCAATCCGAATCTGTGTAGCCAAACACTTCGACAGTAGTAGAAGATTCAGTCTTGCTAGGGAATAGAATACCCTGATTTTGTGTTCCCTTTATGTACCTAAGCACTCTTTTTGCAACCATTAGATGAGAAGTTCTTGGCTTCTCCATGAATCTGCTGATCAATCCAACACTAAACATAATGTCAGGTCGTGTATTGCAGAGGTACCTAAGGGATCCAACAATCTGTTTGTAGAGGGTGGCATCTACTTCACTCTATTCCCCATCCTTCGACAGCTTGTTGCTTGTGTCGATTGGAGTAGAAACTGGTTTGCAATCAGCCATCTTGAATCTGTCCAGGATGTCTGCTGCATACTTATTCTGATGCAGATATGTACCTTTGCTTGTCTTCATAAATTCCATTCCTAAGAAGTATGATAGGTGTCCCAAATCACTCATTTCGAATTCAGACATCATCACCTTCTTGAAGGAGTCAACTTCAATCTCATTGCTGCCAGTCACTAGTAGATCATCTACATACAAGCACAGCAGCAGCTGAGTTTCAGTTCCAGTCCTTTTAACATACACACTATGTTCATTGGTGCATCTAGTGAATTTTTGAGCCAAGAGGAATCCATCAATTCTCTTCTTCCATGCCCTTGGGGCTTACTTAAGTCCATACAGGGCCTTCTCAAGCTTGAACACCTTCTCTTCTTGTCCCTTTAACTCAAATCCAGGTGGTTGGCAAACATAAACTTCCTCCTCCAAAGGTCCATTAAGAAAGGCTGATTTTGCATCAAGTTGATGTAGGGGCCAGCCTCTATGACTTGCCAAGGCCACTACTAGTCTTATGGTCTCAATTATGGTTACAGGGGCAAAGACTTCATTGAAATCCAAGCCAGGCTTCTGTAGGAAACCTTTAGCTACTAATCTGGCCTTATACTTCGCCACTTCTCCATTGGGTTTGACTTTAGTCTTGTAGACCCACTTCACATTTATTGCCTTCTTTTGCTTTGGAAGTTCGACTAACTTCAATGTGCCATTTTTCTCTATTGACTTCAGCTCATCCAGCATAGCTTCCTTCCACTGTTTGTTATTAAGTGCCTGCTCCAGACTCACTGGTTCTGCCTCAGCCATCAGTGCAAGGTGATTCAGGTCTGCCTCTGCTATAATAGCAGAATCTAGGAATGTATCAAATCCCTAGCCTTACTGATCTCTACCTTTCCCTCTGTGACCTTCTGATAGGTGCTTCAGGTTCTGCAATTTCAATAGCTTCATTCTGATCATCTGGATCCTGAATCTCATCAAAATCCAGTATTATAGTTCTTTCACATCCTTCTTCATTCTGAGTATCCCAGTTCCAATTCTTGGACTCATCCACTATGACGTCTCTGCTCTTCACTATTTTCTTCTGCACAGGATCATACAGTTTGTATGCTCCTGTCGAATGATATCCAACAAGGATCATTTGTTGTGCCCTATCATCCAGCTTCTTTCTTAGTTGCTCAGGGACATGTCTGTAGCATAATGAGCCAATTATTTTGAGATGCTTGACACTTGGCTTTCTTCTTAGTCAAGCTTCTTCAGGTGTCTTCCCAATCAGCCTTTTGTGGGGCATTTGTTCAGAATATACACTGTTGTGGCTATTAATTCTCCCCATAAACTGTGAGGTAGCTTCTTTTCCTTCATCATACTTCTCACCATGTTGAGGATGGTTCTGTTTTTCCTCTCAGCAATTCCATTATGCTGAGCTGTGTAAGGTGAAGTGACTTTATGTACTATGCCTTCTTTTTCACAAAGCTTTACAAATTCATGTGAGTTGTACTCACCACCTCCATCTGTTCTAAGGGTTTTGATTTCACATTCACTTTGATTCTCAATCATCACCTTAAAGTTCTTGAATGTTTCAAGTACTTCACTCTTTTTATTGATCAAGTACACCCATGTCATTCTAGTGTACTCATCAATGAAGGTGACAAAGTAATTGTTCCCTCCTAATGAACTGACCTCAAAGGGACCACAAACATCAGAGAATATCACCTCTAACTTCTTCTTTGCTCTGCCTGGCACCTCTGATTTGAAGGAGTTTCTAGGTTGCTTTGATTTGCAGCAGCTATCACATACTTCACCAGGCATTTTCACTGCTGGCAGCCCATGAACCATCTTCTCATGTGTTGTCTGAAGCTCTTGAAGTTTAGGTGGCCAAATCTTCTGTGCCACTTCCAGTTTTCATCATCAACAGTGGTTGTGAGGCATTTCTCTTCAATTACTTGCAATTTGATCTTCAAAGTTCTGTTACTTTGCATTGGCACCTTCAGGATCAGCCTCTTGTTTAAATCAAACAAGCTGAGACTGTTATCATCCATTTCGACAGAGAATTTCTTCTCAATCATCTGTCCAAGACTCAGCAGATTACTCCTCATCTTTGGCACATAGAATACTTCCTGAATGTAGCACCACTTTCCATCCTTCGACAGAAACTTTATGGTGCCAATTGCTTCTGCAGTGACTCTGCTGTTATCTGTAAATCTGATTCTTTTACTTATTTGCTTCAATTCGACAAACCACTCCCTATGGCAGCACATGTGGTTTGAGCATCCTGTGTCGAGATACCATTCATCAGATTTTCCTTCGATCTCAGTTGTATCTGCCTTCAGCAACAGCAATTCTGTGTCGGTAGCTGTCATGAAGGATAATTCTTCATCATTGTTGCTGGCCATGTTGGGGGCATCACCAGTGTCACCACTGCCCTGCCCCTCACACATTGCACTAGTATTTTGAGCATTACAAGTGTTTCCACGGTCACAAGTGTTCCCACTGTCCTGCTCATTACTTTCAGCAACTGTTACATTGAGATGGGTGTCTTCTTCAATCTCATCATCTATGACTACCATCAGCATTAAGCCTTCTGAGTCAGAGTCAGAATCTGTGCCACCATCGCTTGCAAATTTGGCTTCAGCATCTTTATTCCTAGGAACCTTCTTGTTCTTGCATTTGTTCCTATAATGCCCAAATTGCTGACAGTTGTAGCGCTGCACTTTGCTCAGATCGTATTTCTTCTTATCAGAGTTTCCTTGTTCATCTTTCTTGCTGTCAGATTCCTTTTCTTACCCTTCCAGTTTCCCTTTTCTTTCTTGTTGCCTGCCTTCCAATTTCTCTTAGAGGAGTGTGTCAACAAGGCTTGTTCAGTCTCCTTTTCTGAACTTCTCTACCTAATTCTCAATTCATGAGCCTCTAAGGAACCTTGAAGTTCATCTAACTTTATTTCATCTATGTTCTTGGATTCTTCAATGGCAGTTACAACATAGTCGAAATCTAGAGTTAAGGATCTAAGCACCTTTTCTACTTTACTTTTTTCAGATACAGTTTTACCATTGCCTTTCATTTGATTAGTCAAAGCTACTAACCTTGTGATGAAATCACCAATCGATTCTCCATCTTTCATTTTCAATGTCTCGTATTTCTTCCTGAGAGACTGCAGGCGTATCTTCTTCAGTCTATCCGCTCCTCCATATGCATTCTTGAGGATATCTCACGCTTCTTTTGCTGAATCACAATCAATGATCAGGTTCAGAATGTTTGAATCAACGCTTTGGTGAATCAAGAACAGCCCTCTTCGATCTTTCTTTCGCAATGCATGGTTGTTGTTCCTCTGCGCTTCAGTGGCGTTTGCTGCCAATGGTGGAACACCTTCATCAACGATTTCAAGTAAATCTTGAAAACGAAACAGGACATTCATCTGCGCACACCACTGTTCGTAATCATTTCCATTGAAGATAAGGAGGTTCGCCGGAATCCCACTGTTGTCTCGCGTCGCCATTGGAAGAATCTTTAAGGATGTTTATAGCTCTGTTATACCAATTTGTTGGGGATATTCTCCTTGAGAGGAGAGAGAGAGAGAGAGAGAGAGAGAGAGAGAGAGAGAGAGCGAAAATAACAGAAAAATGGAAAACTGTAAAATGGAAAAACTTGTTATTCAGTAACGGTTCGACACCTTATATATAGCTAGTGTCGATGGTGTCGAAAGCTCATATAGCTAGTCGAACTGAATGTGTCGAAAACTTATATAGCTAGTTACAATCTAAGGAATTGAATTACAAACATATTTCAATAAAGACATGATGCTATTGGGTAAAATGAACAACCGTGAGGATATTGTAAACCGTCGCTTCATCGCTTGGATGATTAATTGAAGATATTGTCTTTGGCTTTAAAGCATTCTAATGGGACCAAAGATCATGCTGCTTCAACATTAACAAAATGCTGCCATTGGATAATTTGCCTTCCAATATCACTTTCAATTAGTAAGCTTATTCTCCATTATTTTATAATGCCTCCCTTGATTCATGCATCAATTGCCAAAACCAGTAACATCATTTGCCAAACCAATTGTTTGTGAATCTGCAAACAGTTTTTAATTGAAAAAAATCAATATCAAAACTACGATAAGCATAATGCAAACAGTTAAACAGTTTTTAACGGGAGTTGGCTCGGTGGTTAAGGTTTGTCCTGGGTCCTGCTGGGGGTTGACTGGGTATGCTCCCCAGTTCGATTCCCGGTTGGAGCAGATTTCCGTTGGCCACCTCGGTAGATTACTGGGGGGGCAGATTAGTCCTTCGTTGTCAGCGTTGGGACACTGCCCGGTTCCAGGGGTCTCCGGGGGCTCGCCCCTTCCCTTTGTCACCAAAAAAAAAATGCAGCATTTTGCTAACCATTTCTTATTGGCAAGACCATAACCAAATTTGCAAAAACTACAATACATCATTTTCTGGACAAGTAACAACATTCACCAAACCAATTGCTTATAACAAACCAACTATCAAAATTGTAAACCTATTTCTAAATTCTAATTTACAAAACCTTTGCCAAAATTGTAAAACCAATAATAAATTGGAAAAATCAAAATGAATTCTTTGGCGAAACAACATTTTATTGGAAAATGATTGCAAATATTATTGTCTTTTAGTATTATCACCTGGACAAGAAGTTGTCTCATAGGTTCATTGGGTGTAACAAAATTTTAGAGTTTTGCCTTATATCTCACATCTGGATTTATTATGTTTCATACCATTCTTGAAAGCAAAGATGGAATACATATTTTTAACCTCCACTAAATTAAAGAAATAAAAAGTTGAATTTAAACTCTTGATTTTGACACACACACACACGTATGCGATTAAATTTTTCTCAATTGTAAAGGGAACCACTTAGGAGATATTAATTTTAAATCGAACAAAATTT
Source organism: Astragalus membranaceus (assembly GCA_039519185.1). Taxonomy (NCBI): domain Eukaryota; kingdom Viridiplantae; phylum Streptophyta; class Magnoliopsida; order Fabales; family Fabaceae; genus Astragalus; species Astragalus membranaceus. Next base: position 29,036,673 of record CM076849.1, on the reverse strand, counting down.
AGGTACAATTCCTCATGTGTTGTTTGTAGGCATGGCAATGGGGCGGGTCAGCGCAGGTTTTGCATCTCCCTCCCCGCCCTTATCTCTCTCGGGGTTGGGTTTTGCATCCCCATCCCAAACGGAGTCGGGTTCCCCGCGGGTACCCGTTTCCGCCATAAATTTATAGGGAAACAAATATTTATGATAGATAATTAACAGAATAAAATCATAATTACTATACAATGATAAAATAAATTAGAAGTATTAAAATAGACTTTTCTTTTAAAAATAAATCAAAATTAAAAATAAACAAAATTTATGAAACAAAATGAATTAGTATATATGCATAAAATAAAATAATTAATGTTTTGCCGAGCGGGTTCGGGGCAGGTATCAACATCCCCGAACCCCGCCCCGTCCCCGGTCAAAGCGGGGTTTCCCCATCAAACTCAAGGCGGGGTCAGGTGGGTACCCGCGGGTTTGAGTTTCGTTGTCATGCCTAGTTGTTTGTACCATTCTTGAATTACAATTCAATGAAGAGAAATGTTAGATGGTAATAAAAGAAAAGTAAGAAAAATAAGAATAACAAAACAAGACACTTCAATGAATACACCTAGTGTTAGTTGGTGCTTACAATTCAGTTTTTAGTGTATTTCTTACAAATATTCTTACTAAATAACAGTGTTCTTCAATGAATATACCTTGTGGAACCATACTAAATTTCATAATCGCCTCCTTTGTCTCTCCCGAGTCACTAACTTGATCTATTGGGTGTCTCTGTCTCTAGCTCTTTATCTAGTAAAAGTATGCACTCCTTTGTCTCTTATCCTAAGATTAGTCAGGTTACTTGGCACGCACCTTTAGTAGGCTGGATCAAAGTCAACACCGATTATGCTACTAAAGGTAGCCCAAGTCATGGTTCCTGTGGCAGTCTGTTTAGTTATTTCTAAGGCGTGCTCTTGGTAGCTTCTCATATTATTTTGGTATCTCGTTTTTTCTTCAGGCGAAATTCACGGTGGCTATGATATTCATTGAGATAGTGTCTTCCAAAGGTTGGTAGCACCTTTAGCTCGAGTTTGACTCTATTTTTGGTTGTTCAGGCCTTCTCCTCCTTTGATGTTGTCCCTTAGAATCTTCGGATTAGGAGGTGTAATCGTGTCCAACTAACGAACAAACGACTTTCTAAGAAAGCAATTGACCTTTATAGTCTCCTACATATTGAGTAGAGGTGTCAAATTGGCCCCAAGCTCCAAGCCCAGCCCCATTGGCCCCCCAATCAAGTCCCATAAAATTGAAGCCCCCTTATTAATGGGGCTTCTTTTAGCCCCAGCCCACACTTTTAAATTTTTTAGTGGGTTAGGGCCAGGGCTTTGTGGGCTGGCCCCCAAATTCTATTCTCATTTTTTTTCCACTATTTACACCTCCACTTTCATTATTTCACCCCTTCCACTTCTCCCTCCCTCTTACCACCACCTTCTTCTCCCTCTCACCACAACCACCACCACCATCTCCCACTCACCACCACCACCACCACCTTCTTTTCCCTCTCACCACCACCACCACTTCTTTTCTCACTATTTACCTCTACTTTCATTCTTTCACCCCTTCCTCTTTCTCTCTCACTCCCACCACCATCACCATCTTCCACTCACCACCACCACCACCTCCTTTTCCCTCTCACCACCACACTCAACCACCATCACCTCCTTTTTCCTCCCACCACCACCACCACCACCACCACCACCACCACTTTTTTCCCACTATTTACACCTCCGCTTTCATTCTTTCACCCTCTTCCTCTTCTCCTTCACTCTCACCACAACCTCCTTTTCCCTTTCACCACAACCACCACCACCACCACCACCATCACCATGTTCCACTCACCACCACCTCCTTTTCTCTCTCACCACCACCACCTCCTTTTCCCTCTCACCACCATCCCACAACAACCACCACCTCCTTTTTTCCTCTCACCACCACCACCACCACCACCACCACCACCTATTTTCCCACTATTTACACCTCAACTTTCATTCTTTCACCCCCATCTTCTTCTCCCTCACTCTCACCACCACCTCCTTCTCCCTCTCACCACAACCACCACCATCACTATCTCACACTCATCACCACCACCATCACTATCTCACACTCACCACCACCACCACCACCTCCTTTTCAGTTTTTTTAAAAAGGCCCGTGGGCTAAACTAGGTCATCAAAGTTGAGAGGGTCATTTTTTGCAAAAAATAAATATTCAGGTCCTATGGGCTGAGCTAGGCCCACATGGGCTTTATGGGCTTGGGGCCTATGTGAGTCTTAGGATGGTGGAATTTTGGGTCCATGGGTTTTTTGGCCCATGGGCCACGTGGTCATAAGGTGGGCTGGCTCACGTGGGCCAAATTGACAGCTCTAATTTTATCCTCTTCATCTTTAATGTCACACCTACCATGATTTCTTATTGGTCGTTAGTGTAAAAAATCTTTACACTGTCAATTCATACTAATTGAGATCATTTTCTATTGCCTAAGATCTTTACACAGTCGATGCATAAAAATTAGACTCATAATATTAACATATATCAGGTACCCCAAAAAGTGTCATATATCCTATGCAAATTTGTAGCACTGTGAAGTGTTAAGACAGAAAACACCTCTTTGAAATAATCTTAATGTAGATCAAACTTCCAAATTCACACCATATAGCTCTTCAAACCAAAGTGTATACTTCCACATTGAGCAAATATAAAAAATAGAAATCCATTTTGAAACACTAACCTGATACTCGAAGAACGACTCAAGTAGTGGGAACGTAGTAGATCTATTCAAGGCATTCACAACATGTAAAGCACGAGACACATCAAAAGCGTTGCTATGGAAACTAAGATTTTCCAACAATCAAAGAAAAATACTTTCAATTTCAATGCACCAAATATATGTACGGAATAGTAATTCAATTATGATCCCTTGATTTCTGAATTTTTGATTCAACTCTAAATCCCTTAATCAAATTTCAAGTTTCAGATTGGTCCTTTATTTATTTTCAAGTTAGTCGTTTAAGTTTCAAAACGTTAACAACATTACTTCTTTTTTTTTGGGGGTTTTCATTTAACTCTATTTGAAAAACATTATGTGTGTATTACGCTGATGATGTGTCTGTTACAGTGTTTATGTGTCCCCTTTTTTTCACCGACTCATTATTTTAATTTATACTTTTATGAAAAATAAAAATGCTAGGGTTCCAAACCGATACCACCAAACCCAAATCAGGCAGGGAAGTTGGCCTAGGGTTGGGAAGAAAGCAATGGGGACCAAGACGAGAAGAGAAATACTATGGTAATTGGGAGGCTCTCAAAGCTGGGCGGCACTAGAAGGAAAAATTGGGCGCCAAATAGGGAGCTCGTCACCACCGAGTCTAGGATGGTCACTGTTCAGCTGCCCCCTTCTACTATCTCTCTCAACCTCTGGTTCTCTCTCTACACTGTCCTCATCCTTGTTCCCCTCTCTCTCTCTCTCCCCACCGCCCCTTATCTCTTTTTTCAAGATTTGTCTCCCTTCCCTCTCTTCTCTCAGTTTCATCATTCCTTCTTCCTATTTGCCTTAGATCTCTTCTTCTCCTCCTCTCTCCCTCCACGATAAGCCACAATGTGCCACCTTTCCTATTCACCTCCACAACGTAGTCACGACCCGAGATATAGGAAGAAGAAAAACCCAACATTTGTCTTTTATTAAACAAAATAATAAACAATAATGTCTCGCCTTATAATTTATTGCCCATATTGAGTGTCCGTATAAGCATAAGTAACAAACACATAAGCATTGTAACGACCACATATGCTTTTTTAATAGTTAAACGAAAACTCAAGAAATGGTAACACTATTAACATTTCGAAATTAAAAGGACTAACTTGAAAGAAAAGAAAAAGAACGAATTTGAAGCTTGAAATTAAGTGAAGGGACTTTGAAAGGAATTTTAAAATATACAAGAAAATTGAATTAAAAGTTTGTGTTTGAAAGGCGGTGGGAAATGAAAGAAAAAAAGAAAAGGATAAGAGTACTAACGGTAAGGGGAGGAGGTGAAGAAGGAAGGAAACCCGAGAGCCATAGTGATGGAGAGCCTGCTTCAGAGGAGGCCAGGAATCCCTATTGTATGGGCACAACGGATCATAAAACGCTTCGATCAAGATATCTGTATTGAAATCGAAGGAGTGATCTTCGTAAACAAACCCATCCAATTTTGTAGGTATGTAATCACCATTGACCAAATCTTATAGTTGCACCACAATTATTAATTGCAATATTAGTATCAATATTCCGGTAGTCTTCTTACACAACATCTCTCACTTCACTTTCTCTCTCCGGTGTATAAGCATCTACTTGAGAAAGGAAGTGAGGGAGGGGAAGGGGAAGAGAAGGGGGTTTTATTTAATTGTGTTTGATTGAGAGGATACAAGAGGAGGGGAGTTTTGTCTCTTTTGATTGAGGAGGGGGATAGAAGGCTTTTAATGTTGGGAAGAGATCAATTTACATTCATATACTTATAATCGGGTGCTACTAGGATGAGGGAGCAAATCAAGTCCCTCACCGGTGAACCACTAAAATTGATCGTTGGATATTGTTTAAAATATTATGAGTGGTTAAGATTAAATCAACTAGTATTAAATCTCAAGCGTTGATGAATTTTTAGACTACATCCTACGGTCATTTTTAATGGTTCACCGGTGAGGGATTTGATTTGTTCCCTCACCCCAGAAGCACCTTTAAGTAATTTTATTTGAGTTTTGTCAAAAAAAAAATGTAATTTTATTTTAATTGATCTAAGTCTCTTCCAAAAAGTTTCTAATTCTCTCCTCTCTTTTACACTTTAAATTTATACATTTATCTTAGCAAATAGATACCAAAACATCTTATATTGCACCCCAAGCGCACTTGAATGAGATGGTAGGGGTCTCTTCTAGCTTAAACAATGTCCTAGGTTCGAATTCAACTTTTGGAATGATTACTGACACCTATTAATTTTTAGAGTCAAAATATCATTTGAAGGTCTGCTACTTTTCTCTATCATTTTAAACTTTTAAGATATTATAGGAGAGCGAAAATTGAGTTATACAGAATTTTTCAGTCCCTCACCTCCAAATATTTAAACTAAAAAATAGAACGCTAACCCCTTATTATTTTCTATTATTTTTGTTTGTTCTTTTTTTTCTTTTACTCTTTTATTTCGTCTTTTTTTCTTCATTTATTAAACACATTTCTTACTTGTGGCTCTCATTTGGGCTGTGGACTTTAGCCCACTTCTTCTACTGTTTTCATTACTTTAAAAAAATTAATTTGAATAGTCAAAAAAACAATTTATATTTACACTTTTTCTCTTTATTATATTTTAACGCAAAATATCTACTCAAATCATTTATATAAATTTTGGTAGTAATAGCGTTGAACCCACTTTTAATTTGGTCAAGAAGCAAATAAGAAAGTCGATGACTACACCAGATTCTCTTTTAGTTTAGTCATCACAAATATTTTTCTAAACAAAGTTTAAATCTAAAATATCAAAAATTACGATGTTTGATGGAATTTTGGTTTAAACACCATGGAAAAACAATAAAAAACAAATCATAACTTCAAAATTTATCAACAAACAAACATTTTCTACACAAGAACTACATATCATTTGACTTCTCTATCTCACTAGGAGATATGTAGGAGCGGAAACCACTCCAGGTCAAGTACAAAAATTGTCCTTTTTCTCTTGCTTCTTCATTATTCAACACATCTTTTTATTTATGGCCCCCACTTGGGCCATAGGCTTTATCTAGCTTCTTTTATTATTTTCACCACTTAAAAAATAATAATTTTTGTTTAAACTCCCTTTTATTTTTTTAGAATCACATTTTTCCGAACTCAAAATATCTACTCAATCCAATAAAATAAATGTAATAGTAACCGAACTGAATCCACTTTTAGTTCGGTCAATACACAAATCACCAAGTCAAAGAGTACACCAATCCACTTTTGGTTTAGTCATTGTAAACACTTTTGTTAAAAAAAATTAAATCTGAAATTAGTAACGATCACTACATCAAATGCACTTTAGTTTCGCTGAGACACTACATAAATCCAAAAAAAAACAACAAATAAATCATGATTTAAATAATACCAACAAACAAACATATTTTACTCAAGAACTACGTAGTATTTGAGTTCTCTATCGCAATAAAAGATACATAGGAGCAGGAGCCACTCCTTTCAAAGTTAAAATATTCACTACAAGAAAAACGGAAATTACCGGCAGCCAATATCCGCTAGAAATGCCAAAAAAAACCACCGAAAATGTTGCATTTTCAGCGGTTTTTGGCTGTGTTAAGCCGCCGGTAAATTGCTCGCAGGTAACCAACTCCGTCGGGTTGACCGTCGGTAATTAGCGGCAATTTTTGGCCGCCGCTATTACCGACGATTTTGGGCAGCCAGTAATTAGCGGCGGCCGATAATTACTTGCGGTTTTTTGTCAATACCGGCGGTTTTAACCGCCACAATTTTCTTTTCTTTTAAAAAATAATTATTTAAATGTTTAATTATCTATAATAAAAGTTAAAAGTTATTATTTAACTAAAAATTAAGAGTTAATAATTCATAATAATTTGATTATCTATTGAGATTGGAGAGTATGAGAAAGAAGGAATTTTTTTGAGGGATGAGAAAGAAGGAATGATGTAGGAGAGAATGAAAAGAAATGAAGGAGTAAGGAGGAAAGAGAAGGAAGAAAAAAGATAAGAAAGGGAAAAATGTAGGAGAGGATGTTTAGGAATGAAAAAGTCAAATAAGAGAATGAGAAGAGTTTAGGATAAAGTTTTATCTATAAGCATTTTCGAACGGTAATTACCGGCGGTTTTTGGTCGTTGGTAATTTTTTACGGGTTACCGGTGGTTTTTTGCCGCTGGAAAGCTACCGACGCACTTACTGGCACCTTAGGCCACCAAAAATTATTGACGGAACCTGGCCGCCAGAAATTTCCCGCCGATAATACGCAAAATTCTTGTAGTGATTTTTGTGCACTTTTTCAGAAGTAACCCTTTTCAAAAGATTATCATGTGGTAATACACCCCATGCATAATCGACTCCCAAAGTCAAAATCTAGTTTTCACGTCTCATTTTCTTTTTAAAAGAGATTTTCAATTTTTTTCCTAATAATTAACTATTGATGACGACTTCATCAACCAGGAGAAATCTTCAAAAAATTTGGTTGCTTCAAATATCAATCTAAGGAATATTTGTAACAATCTATTGTACAATGTCACCCGACACTTACCTTGCCACTTCCCAACTCCACTTCTCCTTTTGTCCTCCACGTGCCTACTATTATATTGAGGTTTCTAACATTGACTAAGTATTATTTCAAATATTGATATTTTATTTAAATAAAATTATTAAATAAATAATAATATGTTATCAGTATTATCTAAAAATACAATTTAATTGACGTTGATGGAGCAGCACCAAAACTTGATGCGAAAGATGACTTTATTTAAATTTCTATTGACTTTATTATCTGTTTCAATTCTTAATCTTTTGAGTTTTAAATTTTTCTTTCTATGTACAAGTTTTTCCCCTTAATTGCATGTATATTTTTATTTTAATTTTCTATTATATCATATTATATATATATATAACTAATACTAACCCGCCATTAAAAAAAAGTATATATATATATATATAACGTTAGGATTCAAACATGTTAGGGTTCAAATAGTTAGGATTTTGGTGGCGACGGTGAGTGTTTGGTGGTGAGTGCGGCGGTGAATGGTGAGTGGCGGTGGTGATCGGGTTTTGTGAGTGCAATGGTGAGGGTGAGTGTTGTGGTGATGGAGTGCGAGACTGAGAGGAGGCTTCGAGAGAGAGAGGAGGCCTTGAGAGTGAAGAGTGTGTTTACTGAGAGCGAGAGTTAGGGTTAAGTGAAATTATAAAAAATAAAAAATAAAAGCGAGAGTGAAAGTTAGTGGGAGGGAAGCGAAAAAAACAAAGCGGGACTTGCTTAATTTGTTGGTCAGCGACAGATTCCAGGGTTTTTCACTATTAGTGAGAGATACATTTCCTTCTTAAATTCGTCTCTAAACGTCTTTTCAGCATTTTGTGATGAATTTAGCTACGAAATTTTTAGAGAATGATATTTTTTCGTCCCTATATTCGTCACAAACGTAATCCAGAGGCGCTGGTGATGAATTTCGTTTTTTCATAGCTAAATCCTTCACTAATAGTGACAGATATTTATCCATCTCAAAAATCTCTCTCTAAAAATAAATTTTCTAGTAGTGACATAAATCCAAAAAAACAACAAATAATTAAATAAATAATAATATATTATTAATATTATTATCTAAGAATACAATTTAATTGACATTAATGGAGCACCAGAACTTGGTGAGAATGAAGATGACTTTATTGTCTCTTTAAATTCTTAATCCTTTAAGTTTTAAATTTTTCTTTCTATGTATAATTTTCTTTCCTTGTTTTTCTTTTAATTTTCTACTGTAGAATTATATTTGTATATTTTATTATTTTATCAAAAAAAAATCATTATATATGTGTATGTGAGGCGAAGAGAAGGTAGGGGTCTCTTCCAACTTAACAAAGGTCCTGGGTTCGAATCCACTCTTGGGCATGCAGTGTTAAATCTCTTGAGGGAGAGTTTTGCCGCCCATTGTAGTCCTACCCGACTCGAGGAATTAGTCTCTGCAGTTATGCGTAGAGGATACCCGATTTATAAAAAAAATATAACTAATACTAAACCGTGGCATGAGGCTAGGAGCTAGTTTGAAAGAATCACTCTCCACCTCTTCCATATGCCTCTAACCAAATGTTACCCAAATGATTAATCAATCAACACTCCAATATGAAGTAGGAAGGAGTAGAGGCAAGCAGTGGTACGTTTCATTTACTTTTATTTATTTATCTAATTAGGCGTCATGATATTGACCACGATGATGACATGACAATGACATCAATTTCTGCTTAACAAGTTTATCAAAAAAAAATCTGCTTAACAAATTTGCAAAATAAATACTTCATCAATTTTAAATGTTTGGCGGTTTAAGTTTTATTCACGTAGCCTATATCATATTCTATATTGTTGGTTGTATTGATAATTTTAGAGACATTGAGAAACCCGCTCTTGGATTCGAATTTGGATGTAATCGTGTGATAATGTGTGTGATATTTATTTGTCATTTCGTTTAAACTAAACAAAAAACTTAGACTATATGTAACATCCCCCAAAGCGATTGTTCTAGTTGTGTTGATTAGGGGATTAATTTTTAATTAATTATTGCTAATTGAGTTTATTGATTGTTGTTTGGGTTCTATAAATGAATTGCTTAATTTTATTTGAGACCATGGTTAACTAATTAAATAGTTTGGACACATGACTAAGTGAAATAGTTGAATGCATTTGTGTGCTAGTTGTTTGTTTCATCCGGGTAGTAAATGAGTGAATAGATGGGGTGCAAATAGCATAGGGGTAACTTAGGAATTCCATTCTTATTTTAAACACTCCCTCTTAAAAAGACCCTTCCAGCTGAACCATTCTTTCATTACATCCTTATTTCATTTTGTTACAAGAAATGAAAGAAGAGAGTGGAGAGAAAGGGAAAGAATTCGAGAGGAAGGGAGAAAAGAAAGGGAGTTGAGAGTCCAAATCCTCACCTTCACACTTCCATGATCAAAGTTGATTTACAACACTTCAAACCCACTCTTTACAACTGAAACTAGACAACTCAAGCTTCACATTCAGAAACACCGACTAGATTTCTCTTCACCTCCATCCATTGAAGCCAAATCGAGTTGCATGCAAGATTAGAAGCTAGAGGAAGCTTGGAATATGCTTATTGCATGTTCAATTTGAGAGCTGCAATAGGTAGACTAGAAGCAACATTGTGGTTAGCATCCAAAGGAGAAGTCTTCATTAGTCCATTCGCATGTGATTTTCATCACGATCACGATCCAAGTGAGTTCTTCACGAAAATTTTATGTTTGGTTGATGTGTGGTCATTGCATGTTGTTGTTTCTGGAGTTTCATTAATTGCATGTATCAATTAAGTTGTTGAAGTTGAAATAGAGTTCATTGGGAAGCTTGTGAGTGCTGAAATTGTGCCTTGAAAGTGAGTTGCAATTTGATTGTGTTTTATGTGACCTTAATTAAATGTTTATTGGCTTAAGACTGATGGTCTGAGTAGCTAATTGTACTTGTATTGAGTATTGTTAAGTTAGGAACAAAGTGGGATAAGTATCGAAACCAAGGAATAGAGGATTGCACGAAAATCACGTTTTTGTAAATCTGATAGGCCCGGACCGTGCGCCCTCACCCGTGGCTCGTTGGAAAATTTTAAAATGAGCCCGGATCGGACGAACCTTCTGTCACCTATTTTAAAAAGACCTCAAATGTTATTCCTTTGTACTCCACTCCTTTCCTACTTCATTTCTTAACCCTTCCCAATGATTGTCACAAAAACATAAGCTATATAATAAGTAATACCAATAGATTGGTTAAAACAGTGTAAATAAGTCTCGATTTCAGTTATAGATTGGTTAAAACGATGTTTTGCTTATGTTGAAATGAGATGAATTATTGATAACTCCAAGTGTATGGTTATAGTTTAAAACCGCATAGAATTTATCGAGTGAGAATATGACCTTTGTGTCCAGTAATGGACCTAAAGTCCGAGTAAAGGCATAAAATACCAAAGGGGATGACGATTCCGAGTTATAGCACACTTGGTGAGGGGAAGTCATGAACCCTAAGCCAAAGCTCACTTAAGTTGACCCGACAATAGCTATTGTTGGGTGGGTTTCCCGTGGTATGAGAGCTTGCAGTACCTGGGATTATGCTAAGAGCAAGAGAAAGATAAATTAAAACACCGAGAGGTTAAGGTGAGGGGTCCCGAAAGAACTCACTGAGATTATTATCTCGCTGTTTATTTATTTGGTGTTTTCAGATGAGCAGGGGAAAGCAAAAGCAAATAGAGAAGTTGTAGCTGTTGTTCTGGGCTACGAGCATAGAAGGATCTTTAATGATCAAGTTTATTTATAGTTTGCTTAGCTAACCCTAGTGTTACTTTATGTAACAAGTATATTATGATACTTTAACTGTTGATGTGTAATCGAAGTTATGTATCGCTTTTAGAATTCTGCTTTTGAGAACTGAACATCAGAGTTTGTGAATGACTTTTGAGACGTTGTTTCATTGTCATTAGATAGCCCTTTTTAGAAACATTGTTACTTTAAAAATGATAGTTGTTATATAATTTATCCAATTAAGTTTGTTCAGTTCACTTAAGCAGGATGAACACTCTGATGTACGCTATATTTGGAAGTCTCGATATTTCTTCCAAGGTTGAAATTTTGGGATGTTACAGACTATAGAATTATTTAATTAATATATAAATATAGTAAAATACTTTAACTTTATCATTAATTGTTATAAAAAATTTCATACATTTATTTATTTTAGTAATATACAAGGTGTAAATACTCTACTACAAATAATTATTATACTAATATGAAAAATTATTAAATTATGAAATTTTATAAAAAAAACTATATGACTATATATATAATTCAAATACGAATTGAAATTATAAAAAGATAGTATGATGTACTCTATATAAAAAAAAAGAGAAACTAGAACTTAATAATTAATGATGAGAAATTACTTAACTATTGACCCAAATAGTTAATTTGATATCCTACCGAAAAAAATAACTCCTACCAAAAAAATAAGTCCTACCATAAAAACAATAGTTAATTTGATAAATAATATATGAAAAGTATAAGTTTATATTCATTATATAATAAATTTGAACATTTTAAATTAATAATACCGGTCAAAAAAATTAATTAATACTTTTTTCTGTACAGAAATTTTGGTGAGGGATGACGCTTCAGTCCAAAGTAGGAAAAACTTTCGAGCTCTTTGAGCACTTACGAAATGAATTACATTTACCTCACCCAATGAGACTAATGAGGATTAATTTTAAATTTAATTAATACTAATCATGAGTGCATAAAATTTAGTTATTTTAATACAATGTATATTTAGTATTTAAGATATTTCGATAATAAAATAAATTTTTGAAAGTATTTTAAAAAAACTAAAACAATAAACTACAAAATCAATATACACTAGTACAATAATAAATATTAAATACTAGTACAATAGTGAATACTAGTACAATATTATATATTTCAATATATTGTTAAAAAATCCACAAAAGATATCATGTGCAATATTAAATATTTGTCTAAATAATGTAAAATGTAACACCCATATTTTAATCGTCACTAAAATACCAGATGTCGTACATTTATCGTTCAGAGGTACACAAATCTTATTTGCCCCCAAAGAATAAGAGTCAATTTCCAATTTGATTTAACAAAATATGATAGACATTCATATTATTCCCATAATTAATAAAGAATAACGGGCCCTTCAAATATATCAAGTTTGTCGAATGACTCATCCCATACTAACTTATAGTCACGGGCCCAAAAGGTTACAATTTATCCGACAATCCAAGTTCATATTTGCGTACATACCTAATGATGTCCAATCTATTAGCACTTGATAGATTACCATATCTTATTCATATCAGCATAAAACTACATCAAATCTCAAAAGGAAACAGGAGCCCAAAATACAAAGTTTTGAGTACTAAGAGAACCATGAAGCCTTCTCTAGAACTTTGTCCCTACACGTTCATTTGAAAATCACAAATAATGAAAGGGTGAGATTTTATAAAAATCTCAGTGAGTTTATTCGAACACTGAAATCTCACCAATTCACTCATATGATATCTTTTAGTGTTTTTGAATTGACGCAACCCTAATAGGAATCCAATTACATTCCATAGGGAACCTCTCAACAACAATATAGTTGAGGATGCAAACGGGTCAAGTACTTGAGGTCACAACTCCTCAAATGCAAACTATGTATGACTATGGAAGAAGAAATAGTTATTATAAATTCATATATGATATAATGTTTTGTGGGTATCACTTTTTTATTTTGTCTTTGACTCGATTATTGAGTTTCATACATTATTATTTGTGTCTACAAATATTTTTGATAACAAATATACACAGAAGAATTTATATGTTTTATCCGTCTCTCGGGGACCCAAGAACGCTTGGATGTGATGGTTCGGATCTCTTCCGGTTTAAACAAAGTAATTTGAGTTTTTAGTGATTCATTTGATAAAAGTATAATTGGGGCCCAATTTTTAAGATTTGAACATGGTCTCCAAATTGTTTGAGACGACTCTGTGTGGTTTGTGTTGTTTTCCAATCACACCACGACAAGTAGATTAATTATTTATAGGTTTAAATACGCTTTTACCCCCTGCAAATATGGGGTGTTTTGCTTTAACCCCCTGCAAATTATTTTTTTTAAAAAACTCCCTACAAATACAACTTTTTTTTAAAAAGGTCCTTCTGTTAACCCACCGTTACAAAAAATGCTGATGTGTCTGACTTGTAATTTTTTTTATTCTTTTCTAATTTTTTTAATGCTGAGTTGTATGCCAAATCATTATTTTTTGTTTTTCATTATTTTACATTATTCCCCATCTTCTCCATTTCCCATCTTCCCCATCAACACCCTCTCTCTCTTGATGTGGTAAGAGTGATGCTGAAGCTTATTCCCCATCTTCTCCATTACTGCTACTGCTTCCTCTTTTGCTCTCCTTTTCTTCTTCAATAATGTTTCCCCTTCCCATAACAACAACATAGGTTTTCTCTTGGTTACAAACGGAAGTAACTCTCAACAACAATAAATAATCCCCTTATACAAACTTTTACAAATTGAAATTAGGCTTAATTACAGTTTTGGTCCCCCTATTTTCACCAATTCACGATTTTGGTCTCTCAAGTTTTAATTTGACGAATTTGATCCCCCTATTTTCTCAATTAGAGAATTTTGATCCCCCTCTTAATTTGGTCAAAATTGAAAGTCAATTTTGACTGACTTATCCTACGTGACAGTCCACGTAGACTGCCACGTAGGCGCACACTGTTCATCTCCTCTCTCACAGCCCTCTCCTCTCTCGTTCATCTCTCTCTCTCTCTCTCTCTCTCTCACAGCCCTCTCCTCTCTCTCACACCGTGACTCCCTCCCCCCACCGTGAACCCCTCCCCCCTTCGCACCTCCCCCCCCCCCCCCTCGTGATGAACACAGAGCCAAAGGGATGTGATGAACACTGATAAAGTCTTTCTTTTTTCATATGGGTGAGAGAGAGAAGAGAGTGGTTGTGGTGGTGGTGGTGGTTGTGGTGTGGGTGAGAGAGAAGAGAGTGGTTGTGGTGTGAGTGGTGGTGGTGGTGTTGGTGGTTGTGGTGTGGGTGAGAGAGAGAAGAGAGTGGTTGTGGTGTGAGTGGTGGTGTGTGAGTGGTTATGTGGCAAGCCATGTCACAGATAAAATAATTATAAAAGAAAATAAAATTACATCTCACAATTCCGTTTGACACATAAGCATTTTTGTAACAGTGAGTTAACAGAGGAACTTTTTTAAAACAAGTTATTTTTGCAAGGTGTTTTTTAAAAAAAAATTGTAGGGGGTAAAAGCAAAACACCCCTATTTGTAGGGGGTAAAAGCGTATTTAAACCTTATTTATATTATTCATGTTCTTTTATTTATTTTTTAAAAAACTAGTCCATGTGTCATGATGTGATTGGAAAACAACACCAACCAGACCACACCTAAATTTTGTCCAATTTTTTTTTATTAAGTACACTTAACCAGAGCAAATGGTATTACTTAAGGCTATGTTTGCATAATTTAAAATGACTGGAGCAGAATGAAATTAAGTGGAGCAGTACTAAGAGGAATGAAACAAAGTTTTCCTTTCGATTGTTTATTTAAGACGTAACAGAACAAAGTGCTCATTCTATTATTTAGAGTTGGACAAAATAGAATGAATTATAACTTTTTTAGTCCATTCTCACCCTTATTTTAAAAATACTTTCAGGTAGAATTAGAGATAACATAGTAAAACAATAGTTATAAAAATAAGGGCTAAACATATTTTTGGTCTTTATAAAATTTGAGAATTTTGCTTTTAGTCCGTGTAAAAAAATTGCACTCACTTTTAGTCCTCACATTTTCCCGTCAATATTTTTAGTCCCTCATGTGAGAATATCTTAGTCTGCTGATGATGTGCTAGAAGGACATCTTAAGCTCAGTGTGTTGTAGCCTAATCATGTTGTTCATTGCATCGCAGCAATTACACAACTCTCCTCTACTGTCGTGCATCAATATCTTTAACTGCTAGTTTGTAGACTCAACCCTGTTGATGGTAGTGTTTTCAAGGTGCATATCACTGTGTATCCAACCAAAAACAAATCTCTCTTTGTGAGGAATGAACCAAGTGTATTTTTTACATAAGCAATGAATTTGTCAAACAGTGTCGACACTTCCTCAAAATGTTCCAAGCGCTATTGATAACCATAAAGTGTGGATGCATTGACGGTTGACTCAAATGTTGTCATTACGACATTACCAGATCAACTTGGTCCTCTGGATGCATGTACATCTTGCATTTGGCTCTCACATTCTTGTGTATGTGACATTGGCACAACAAGTTGGACGACGTTGAAAATACCAAAGTCACAACATTCATCAGAGCAAGGTCCCTATCCATCAATATAAAATGTGACATAGCCTATGGTCTCATAAATAAGTCCTTCACTTTCTCTAGAAACCAAACAAAGTTGTCCAATTACTCCCCTTCGACGTGAGAAAATGCAATAGAGAAAGTCATCTCAATTGAGGTTACACCGACAATCTTAACCAATGACAACCTATACGTGTTGGTCTTATAAGTGGAATCAATCAACAAGACCGTGTTGAATATATTTACAAGCTCAATGGAGTCCGGATGTTCTCAGAATATGTCACTGACAACATTAGAGTCTCTGCAAAGTCTATGTCAGTGCACATTGTGATCACGTTGCAAAAGATTCATCAGATGTTGTACCTCTGTCCTACCTTGACGTAGACTAGACTGAATCTCAAATGTGCATTGTAAATTTGTTTGATTATAGTGCGGCTATTAGGGTTCTCACTTTTGATTGAATCTAGGACGTTTAGGCTTGATTATATTCTTGGTCATATTAGTCACTATAGCCTTCTCTTCTTTCAGTAGTCTATCACCATGGCCTTCAAGGTTTCTAAATAATGTGTGGTTGTGAGTACCTGCAGATAACCTTCAGCACCCATCCTCCAAGACCCAACCAACCTTCTTTTCAATTCCAATGGGCAGTGACATTTTCTAGTGCCCATAGGATTCAACCTAGTAGCCTTGTATGCACTATTTTTTTCACATGCCAAAATGACATAAACCTTCCTGGTAGTCCATCCGTTATCGGATCTAGATATGACAACCACATTCTTGAGAGACTTTGCGACATTACGTACCCAAGTCAATAGCTCGACACAAGTAGAAAATACCTAACTAAAAGTAGTCAATTAGTTACTGCTAAATTAATAGGGCCAGAAAAAAAACTAAAGAATAATGTGTACCTTCTAAATAGTGAACGAACTAGTAACGTCAATAGAACAAACCAACGAGTCATTCGGTACACTATCCGTTGGCCCACTTGGACAATTGTTCCATCCTAGACCCTAAGCTTGTTAAACATAGAAAAAACTACTAAAATAAGATTCTGCATAATCTGCTAAACGTTCAGTACCAGAGTACCGAGACTGTCTGGTACCAGATGTACAAGGGTGTGTGTTTTATGCTTTACACATGTGATACCTTCGTAGCAAACAATCTCGGTACTTTGGTACTGGACATATATTTTGTAATCAACTAAAAACATGTTTGGTACCATTGTATCGAGACTATCTGATACCAAGGTATTGCGTGTGTAAAACCCTTATATGTCTCGTACTTTGCTACCACCCTGTTTCGATACTAAGGTATTGAAACGAGCGAAAATGTAGAAAAAAAAAAGAACGGGAACATAGTGTTCTCGTTCAAAAATGATGAATGGTGGGTGTAGCGACCGAAAAATTCGGGTGAGGATTCTTCGAAGTTCAAAAATGAAGCCGCCACCAATGTTTAATTATAAGGGCAAACATTAGTAAATCCCTTTTGGAATGGATAAGGGTCATTGAGACCAGATTTGGGTTCGGGAGTCAGTCATGCATGGGGAAGGTATTAGCACCCCACGACATCCTTCCTAAGGAAGGTTACCTTCTAATTAGTTGTATGAAAATGATGTTAATTTTGAAAATGTTTATTTTACCCTTTGTGAATTAAAAAATAAAAAAAAGACTTAATAAAAAGATTTATTTATTGTGCTTGACGGGAGTGTGCCCCCGCTCCTACATATCTCCAGGTGCGATAGAGAAATCAAAGCTACGTAGTTCTTGGGTGGAAAAAGTTTGTTTGTTGGTGTTTTTTAATTAGGGTTCTAGAACTTTGGATTCGTACGGTTCCCTCATCCTAAAACTATGACTAACCCGGTCGTACGACCGAGCTTAATCCCCTATTGTGAAAATAAGATTTTTTGGAGGAAAATGGTTTGTGTGTGGAGTGATTTGATTGAATAGGTATTTTAGGACTCTTGAGCCGTACGGTTCATTCATCCTAAAACGCTGACTAATTCGACCGTACGATCGACTTAATCCCCTATTATTATTTTGCAGTTTTCTAAGAAAACGAATTGAGAAAAACAAGATGGAAATTGTTTATTTTTGCGCTTGACAGGGGTGTGACCCTGCTCCTACATATCTCCTGGTAGAGAATCAAAAGCTGCGTAGTTCTGGAGGGAGATGTTTGTGTGTGGGTATTTGTATTGTTAAGTATCTTTGAAATTGAATGACATTAATGATGACCAAACAAGTAAACTCAGAGTGGTCACCACTAATAGTCTATTTGAAAATAAAAGGTGTTCGCAATACTCAAACGAGTTAAACTCAGAGTGACCATTGTAAATAAATGGTTTGAGGTTGAGTGTTTGATTATTTGAAAATGCTTGCTTGGAAACATTATCTAAAAAAAATTAAGAGTGTGAGGATGAGTTAGACTCATTGGTTTGTAAAAATGCATGAGGATGGGTCGAACTCATGGTTTAGTGAAAGTTAAACGAGAATTAGAAATATATGGTGTAAAGTGATTAATATTTATTTATTGTTTTTATAGGGATCTTAGGACTCATGAGCTGTACAACTCATTTATCTCAAAACGATGGCTAATCCGTCTGTGCGGTCGGCTTAACCCCCTATTTGCTTTTTCCCTAAATCATAGTGATTTAAAGGTCACACTGTGAATATTCTTTTGGTATCTCTAATCACTTTCTCACCAAAGGCCTCCAGAGCTAAAGTCTCTTAAGTAATATTACCCACAACGATAGGTAACTATCAGGTGTGGAATATCACGAAAGAGCACACTCTGAATGAGATTCTCATGATAGTCAGACGGAAATCCAGAATGACTATCACTAATAATCTCCACTCGTCCTAAGTTTCAAACAGACCCGGGTATAGGGTCCCACTCATAAGTGTGTAAATGTGTACGTAATATATGCATAAATAAATAAACAATATAAATAATAAATAAATATGCACATACATAAATAAATAAATAAACAAATAAATAATAAATAAATATGTATATAAATAAATAAACAAATAAATAATAAATAAATATGTGCATAAATAAATAAATGAATAATAAATAAATACGTACATAAATAAATAATAAATGAACCGGACCAAGCAGTCTGACCAGGTCAACCGCGAACCAGACTCCTATCAGGTCCATTTTGACCCGAAAACCGCCAAGTAATAGACCACAAAGGCTATCCCAAAAATAACCAAAGACAGACTTTTAGTCGAATGGACTGCAAAAGCTAGCCCAAAAGAAATAAAGACAGACTTTTAATCTAATGGACTGCAAAGGCTAGCCCAAAAGAATTAAAGACAGGATTTTAATCTAAAGGACTGCAAAGGCCAGCCCAGAAGATCACTTACCCCGTCAATGGCCCATGTCCATAGTCTTTGCATCTCAACCTCTTTTATAGCCAAATGCTAAGTAGTTCTTGCTTCTCCCAAGCAATGTGGGACTAAAACAAGATAGAGGAAGCAATTCCCATTTTTCTCAAATCAGCCCCCGTAAAAGTGTGATTCCAGATTCGTTAACCATTGGATCGTCTTCGTTTTTTGACAGCTGATCCGTGAGACATATATCTTCACTTTCACCGTTCGGATCGTCGAAAAGAGGTCTGAGAAGGGAGAAATTGAGTTCGCAAAGTAACTGAAAACAAATCCCGTTTTTTCTCAAACCAGCCATCTTGACAGTACGATTCCAGATTCGTTAACCATTGGATCGTCTTCATTTTTTGACAGCAGGTTCACGCGACATATATCTTCACTTTCACCGTTCGGATCGTCGAAAAGAGGTCTGATAAGAGAGAAATTGAGTTCGCAAAGTAACTGATCATTCGAAAAGAGGCGAGTGATGAGTTTCTCGTGTTGATTCGTAACAAGAGAGTTCAGACTATAACCTTAGAGCGTTCTAGGGTAGTAGTAGAACATACTTAAAAATTGACGCGCCACCTTGGGAAGATTTTCTACACTCATTTCGTTAATCCAAGATTGTTTTCCAGCAAATTTAGACCTTTCTGAGAATGTTGATTCTCGGTTAGTCAAATAAAGGACTTGACGAAATTTTGAGGACAAAATTCTTTCAAGTTGGGGTGAATGTAACATCCCCAAAATAATTAATAGAATTATTTGGATGTTAACCCAATTGAATTATTTTAGTACTTGACTGGTAAATTTATTGAGTGCTAAAATTAATTATTGGTTGTCATAGGATCGTTAACCGGTTAATTCGGGGCAATGACGATTTAGAAACAAAATTAGAGATTAAGGGCAATGTGGTCAGTTGACCACATTACCACTTAATATATATATATATATATATATATATATATATATATATATATATATATATATATAAGGAAAGAAAGAAAAGAAATGAAAGAAAGAAAGAAAGAAAAGGAAACGAGAAAGAGACAGAGAAAGAAAGGTGAAGAAGAAAGAAAATGGAGAATGGGTATGGAAGGAAGAAGAGGAGCAAGGGAGAGATAGGTTCATCGAAACTTCTTCCTTCCAACATCATCACCATCAATTCACTCTCTCTCTCACTTTGCCATTTTCGATTTTGATGAATAAAATAGGAGGTTTGAGGTGTTATGCTTCCATTCATGAGTTTTAGAGCCATAGAAGTTCAAATATAAGGTTGATTGCTAGCTTGGAGTGAAGGAATCAAAGATTGGGTGAGTTAGGGTTTGAAAATCAAATTTGGGGTTTATGTGTGAATAGTGATTGAAGGTTGAAGATGATGAATAGTGTTTGATGATTCAAGGATGATTAGGAACGAACCCGGAGCGTATTGAGTGCGGAACGAAGTTCAATTTCGCGAATTGGAAGTTGGTTTGTGTTTAGGGTTCGAATGGCGTGATTTCGAGGAATTCGGTATTTCGGTCAAAAGATGTCTCGTGATCGAGTGGAAAGCTTTGGGAGCGGATACGGATGACGCCGGAACGTGGAGTTGATTCAGGGAGCGTTCGTGTGGTTATGACGGAAAAGCAGTTTCGCGGAAAGTCTCGGCTATGTGGTTTTCATCACAATCGGTGAGTTTTACTCACAGTTAGGATGATTTTGTGTTACAATGATTTTTACGTTGATTGGTTTCGAGAGTTTTTGAGTCGAAAACCGTTATTTCGAAATATATCGTATTTTGGTAAAATTAGTTTACATTGAGTCTTTGATTTATTTGATTGATTGTGTGATGTTGATTGGGACTTTTTTTATGGTTGTTTGAATTGCTTTTAATCGGAACAAGAATCAGGATTGAGCGAAATAGCGGATTTCGCGAGAAACCACAAAACCTGCATTTTTCTGCAGACGGTCGCGTCGCAACCCGTCTCCATCGCATCGCGACCAGGCTCAGTTTTGCAACGAAAATAATTCTGACTCTTTTTGCGTCGAGACGGTAGCAGTTCGCGTCGCGACGCTTTGCAGTTTTTCAGCAACTGTACACTGAATTTGTTTTCGCGATAACTTTTGATCCGGGAACCTGATTGAGGTGTTCTAAGATGCGTTTGAAAGATTATTCAGAGGCCTAACTGAATATTCTATCTTTAAGGCAAAATGAAGTGTTTTTGGAGTCGTAAGTTGTGTTTAAAAGTGATGAATTAGTATGCGAGAGTGAATGTGGATTTAATTTGTAATGTGAATTAAATGTTCAATTATTTGTCTGAGGTAAATGAGCCCTGAGTTCATATTATTGTAGATATATTTATTATATCGAGTTGGGTGACGACTCATGGTTTTAACATACTATGAGGGGTAGTCATGATCCCCCACCCTAGGCTCTGTGCCAATAGGAGAATGTACTATTGGTAAGGGGGTTCACTGGGATTAGCACTGGATTGCAGTCGGTGTCGTACTGTGCGATACACCGGGTTTAGCACTGGATTGCAGTCGGTGTCGCACTAAGTCATAATACGTTCACCGGGATTAGCACTAGATTGCAGTCGGTGTCGTGTTAATTTAAAAAGAATTCATAATTGAACCGAGAGTGTTAGTAGGGGTCTCGGTAGAACTCGCTGAGATTGTATCTCATTGTTTATATGTTGTTGTTTTACAGAGAAACAGGGAAAGAGAGGACCACAGAGGCACGAGTAGGTTGAGCTCGGATGGTTGCTGACGACTTAGCATTATGCTTAAGTTTATATTTCCTTTTGTTGTCTATGTACTGCAACACTATGTCTGTAGTGTATGTCTTTCTTCCGCTTTCTTGTATGATACTGAATACTATAGTTGCTGATGGTTTATGGTCTGAGAACCATATAGTCTTGTATGTGTATAAGACTGTTTGGTTTATATTCAGCGAAAAATTATAGTGATATTCAGTGTCTAAGTAGGAAATATATCTCTGATGTTCTAGGGATGGTACACTTGGGTATTTTTGCTAAATAAAAAATACTGGTGTGTTACAGTGACGGGGATGAGCGTTGACGACAGTAGAGACCGAAAGGGAGTGTGACGGATTGGGGTTTTCATGGTGAGAAACTATGAAGGGAAGGGAGGTCGTCGCCGGAGGGAAAGCCGCGGTGTGGCACCGGTGACAGTGAGGGAGGAAAACTTACTAATAATAATCAATAAAAACAATAAATGATGAGTGCCAAAATAAATATGCGTACATGACGACGAGTGACACGCGTGCACAACAAAACATATTTTTGGGATTTTCATGGAAAAAACAAAGAAGAAAATAATGATTAAAAAAAGGGTCTCTACAACACCAAAAAATTCGATATTGTTTTCCTTTATTAAAAAAAATAGCCGGGCAAAATTAGGGTATAACAGCTGCCCCTCTTTATTTATATTTTGCTCGAAAATTTGAATGATTTCCAGAATTTTCAAAGTAAAATAGAAAGAAAGATAAAAGGACACTAATTTTGTCCTAAAACACGGAAAAAGGGGATCACCGGGGATTTGAAGGAGCCACGGGCTCTAAAGGACCAATGGGGTCCAAAGGATCACTGGGGATCTGAAGGTCTAGTTCAAAATCAATGCTTGGTGCATTGACTTGAGTTCAACTGAAGGACCGATGGGGTATGAATGGCATGCCTAAGCCTGATGGACCAATACGGTCTGAGGGGGCCTTTTTCGAGCAGTCATTAAGGTCAAGATCGGATCCAGAACTGATATGACCACGAAGGACGTGCACTGCGTTTTTTAGGCTGACACAGCTAGTCTGAAGGACCTGGGTCGGATGATCCGTCGGTTACTCGATAACACTACGTGCGAGCTGGATTGAAGGACCATTGATGGTCTGAAGGAGCGCTTGGGCTCTGGAGGGCCGTTGGAGGTCTGAAGGAGCGCTGGGGCTCTAAGGTCTAATTCAAAATCAATGCTTGGCGCTTTGACCTGAATTCGACTGAAGGACCGTTGGGGTCAGATGGAGTGCAAACTAGCTATGGCACTAGTAATACGCTGAGGGTGGCCTTTTTCGAGCGGCCATTAAAGTCAAAATCAGATCCGGAACTGATATGACACGAAGGACTTGTACTATGTCTTAGGTTGACACAGCTAGTCTGAAGACCTGGGGTCGGATGATTTGTCGGTTACTCGATAACGCGACGTGCGATCTGGATTGAAGGACCATTGATGGTCTGAAGGAGCGCTTGGGCTCTGAAGGACCATTGGGGGTCTAAAGGAGTACTGGGACTCTGAATTGTGATATGAGACCAACGCTTGGAGCACTGATTTTGAGGGAACAAAATATTGGGATTGACACATGGCGTACTTGCCTAGAACATACCTAATGAATGCATTTACCTGAGAAAGGAAAAGCTATCTATATTTGGCATGTCTAAAATGCAATGAATGATGTATGCGTGCAATATAGTTATGTGAAATGGTAGGTATCCGATGGGATGAATGAAATGTGGCAGATGATGTGAGTTGAAGTTGATGGAACATGGAGATTTACAAACAACGTATGTGAATGCAGATAAGATATGAATGTGATTGTGCTGATTAATTTTGGTGGAATGATGAATGTAATGGAATGAGCAATTTTTCCTCTTTTTGATGTTTTTGCTTTTTTTTTTCTTAGTATATAATGAGTGTATGAAATGAAAAGTGCGAATGTGATGCAAATGTAATGCTTTGATGCAAATGCTGTAACACCCCCCTTCTATATCAACTATTATTATATTACTATATCAGAGTTTAATAAAAAAAATTTTCTTTTGAAAGGAAGCGTCACATTTCACCGCTTGTAAAACAACCAGATTAAAACAGTGACATACGGTCAACAATCTAACAGCATGATACATAGCACGATAGTTAGGGACGGGCCCAAAAAGAAACCTGTTTAGTTTACAGCACATAATAAAATTGTTTCTAACACAGCGGAAATTCATAAAAATACATCAATAATAATAAAAATGTCTACTACGCCCTCCCCCTGGTGCTACATATCAGAGCTGACACCACTACCTAACAGAAGGCACAAGAAGGCCTCATTCGCGATCACCTGCAAGTTGCCGACATAAGAAGCAACATAAGGCAGTAGGGTGAGTCTCTTTATACAAATAATAATCAGTAAGATAGGCATTATATTCAGGAAGGCAATAGACAACACCCACTCACAGAAATCATTACATACTTCATTTAACTTACAACCATCCACAGATATTTATCAACATAGTATGAATATATATACTTATATGCATGTATGCAACATGCATGAGGATCCATCATCACCACTTTATGCCTTGAGGGCACTCACCACTTTGGCCGAAGCCACCACACCACTTTGGCCGAAGCCCACACCACTTTATGCACATGAGTCATGAGACACTATGACAATGCACCACAACAATTATTTAAACTCACCACTTTTCACTTTTCAATTCAACATCATCACATATAAGCCTTAAGGGCATCGCACCACTTTGGACCGAAGTCCCACACCGCTTTCACATCTTCAATGTATTTACAGCCCAGTTTGTATCCTTAGGTTAGCTATTTAATTCATCAAGTTCATCACACCACTTTTATTGGACCAAACACACACCAAGGATTAAAATGACGCACTAAGGACCAAATTGTCACACGGGGACTAAAATAGCACCACAAGGGTCAACAGTAACACAATCAACAATTTAGGCATACTTGGGCATGACACAGTACATAGTGCTGAATTTCCTACAGCAGTGCACCTACTTCGGTGAATTAATTAAAATAGCAAACGACATCGGATTTTAACAAATGACCACTCATTGGAAAGCTCTTTGTGTGTAGTTTATATCTATGATTTTCATTCTTCAAAATAAGTAGCCAATTGGTACAGTTTTTTGAAATACTACACGGTGGTACCAAAACTGGGCAGGATTTTTCACTCAACTTGCAACTCAATTTTCTTTCTCATTTCTCAATGAAATTTTGTAAAACCAGTGCTCATTTCGTAGATAATTCAGCCTACTTTCCAACTAAACAAGAATCATTCAAAACGGAGTTCATTTGAGAACTTAAAACCTGCAAAAACTGAACCTACTCACAGTTTTATTTCAGAAAATTGACCTAACTTTGGAGACTTATAACTTGAGCTACACAACTCCAAATTTTACGAAACCAGCGGCAAAACGACCGGCGTTAAGTGTATTTTCAAAAACAATTAACCACATAATTTTTGGACCAATCTAACATTCCCAGTTCTCAGAAAACCGAAACAGTGTCAGGATTCGCAAAACCGTAAATAAGTAAAATTCATCAAAACACCCCAATGACAACTTAGTGACATGGATTAACCAATTCAAACTCAAACACAACAACAAACATGAAATTGCCCCAACAAATCAATCATTCAAACACACTAACACCTAACCCACACACAAATGCTCATCATACAATTCCTACAACCTAACCTAACATATCACTTATCCTAATAATTATTATAGGTACAAAGTGAGCCCCCTAACCTTGATAGATCGAAGAAGTCAGCCACGCCCAGCCACCAAAAACGCAGCAGCTCCTCCTCCTCCTCCTTGCGCAAACCGTGGGTCTAAAGCCAAAGCCAAGATGGACCAAATCCCTTCTTTTCCTCTCACTCTCTCAGTCGCTGTTTCTTTCTGTTCTTCCTTGTATTCCTTCTTTTATTTCTCCTTTTTTTACTCCTTTCTTCCTTTGACTTTTCTTCTTCCTTTCTTTTATTTATTTCTTTCATTCCTCTTCCTTATCTTACCCGTATGCTCTCCCTCTCGATTCCTCTTCTTACCCAGCGCCCCCTTCTTCCATTAATCCCATTCTTTTGATTCAATTTAACCCTAGGCCCAATAATGTTTGGGCCCTACTTGCACCTCCCATTTCACTTAATCCCCCACTCCCTAATTACTTATACACCCCTTTAATAACATAACTCCAAATTAATTAATTCACTTAAATAATTATTTGTAAGTCCTAAATAGCTTAAATAAATAATTAAATTATTTTGGGGCGTTACAACTCTCCCCTACTTAGAATATTTTCGTCCTCGAAAATCGCGCTAATCCCAACAACAAGATGAATCTAGTTCGCACTTATTCTCTTCGAAAATTCACACGATTTAAATCCTAATATTAACCTCAGTACACCCACCTACAACCCCTTTAAAGTTCTATTCCTTGATCTGTGAAACACTAACGTGTGCGCTTACCTCTCCTCATGAGTCTCAACCTAATATATTGACTCCACCTCTTATGTCACATAACTGTGCACTTTCATTCCAAGCATAAATCGCCACTACAGGTTCAAGAATGACACACAAACTAAAATAAGGTATAAGGTAAATTCCTACCCTCAAGGACTACACACAGAGGAACACACCAGCACTTGCAACACACATAAGTATCTAGAATTTGCTAATCAACTCTCGCATCATCATGCAACTCAAGAAAACAATCTTTATAACATATCATAATTAAATTAGGGGTATCTGCTAATCAACACATAGCCCTGAAACCCAATGATCCAATCATATTAAACAATGAAACCTCAAAACAATAATCACAAAAAAATAATTAAATACTCAGGCATCGTTTTTAATCTATTTATCAGAAGGCAGTAGTTAGCATGTGGTTTTACTACTCTTCATGGAAGTTAAATGAAACATATACTTCTACCAGGACAAGTTATCGCACACCGTAGTGTAAAATCAAGACACAAGTAAGCTTACTTCAGTCCTATATATCAAGTTTATTTCTAGTAAACTCCTATAAGGGTTCTAGACTCATTATTAGAAAAAAAAATTACAACACAATGCACATACACACTTATATGCTCAATACTTAGTTTCGTAGGCTCACTTATAAGAATCTACAAAATTAGATAATCATTTTAAACTTCGTTAGCACGCACTTAGCACAATTCAAGATACATAGATAAAATAACTTCCAATTATACTACTTGTTTAGTAAACATATGTATCTTCACAGCGAAACACGTTCACCACATCACATATTGAGAAAAGTTTGAACAAGTGAAATAAATGAAACGAACATAGGGTGAAGATGCTCTTTAACACATCCAAATCAAATAGTACTCAAAACAGAACCATTAGTTACTGTCTTATTTACACACTGTCAAAATATAATTAAAACACGAATACAAACATCACTGGCCTAACTTTAGAAGTTTCCTACATAAAATTGTGTTCGGAAAAGTTACTACAACATCTCTAGGCCCCTATAGAGACAGAAACAAGATAACACCATGCATTAGAGTAAACGCTATTTCATATACTAGTGGGTTCACGGCATCCCAGTTTGGGAAATTCAAGAAATCGAGTGAAACAAAGTAAGGTGAATGGAGATGAAAATAGCATGTTAGTCCAGGAATGGCACCTAAAAACAATTAGTGAAATAACTCCACAAATCACTTAGCCTAGAGCATCAACATAAGTGATGAAAACACGTTATAAAAATTGATTTTATACCACCATTTTAAAATAAATGAATACCTTTGAAAGCATCTGACAATAATAGATAATTTAATAGAAGTGCACAATTTTAATCTAAGTTTTCAAAACCACCTAGCACAAATTATATATAATCTCGCTGATAACAATAAAAGAAATTAGTAATTGTAGTCATTTAGGCGAGGAGATTATACTCATAGTAATCACATTATCACAACATCACACATCCAAGAAATTCAAGAACATAGAGCAAGACAACACGTAAGACAACCTATTCTATGCGCAACAACCGCAGCAAAACGGCAACATTAACAGCATAAAAACAGTACACTATTAATCTCAAAACAAAACATCAACTGTAAGCAATATAACCAACACTTTAATTTTTGGGAAAAATGCACGTCGAATTTTAGTAAACATTCTCGTGAGGTTTGAGTAAACGGTACGCCTCAAATTGAGTACTCAGTGCATTTAATTTGGGAAGACAGTACTTTAAATTGGAGTAGACAGCACATCTTATTTTGAGAAAAAAAAACAGCGCATCTTTGATCAAAAACAGCAAGAAAACAGTGGGAAAAACAGCAACATAAATAGTGGGAAAAACAGCAAGGCAGCAACATATAACCATATTTTTAAAAAAACAGCAACAGCACCTCATTCTCTAAAAAAAAAAAACAGTAACATATAATCATAAGTTTAAAAACAGCAACAACACTTCATTTTCAAAAAAAACAGCAACATATAATCATATGGTTAAAGACAGCATTATCATATAAAACATACCATTCTTCACATCTCAAACCCACAATCCCACATTTCTCAATTTATTCACCAACTTATTGTATTTATTCACACAATCATAAACCAACAATTTAACTACAACATAAGCTTCAAATACTCAAATAAATAATAACATCACATACTTCCCATCCCCAGTCAATCTCAATCGCTCCATCACATATCTGGGCACGAAATTACACGTGACAACATCAACACTCATCACAACAACATCACAATTAATACAACCCTTTATCAATCTTACACATATTCAGCTAATCACGGAAACACAAATTATGGTTAGAACGAGTACCAAGACTCGAGAGATAACTAGACTCGATACTGGACGACTTGGCCGGACAGGCCGAACTTCAGCTCTGATACCACTAATGTAACACCCCCCTTCTATATCAACTATTATTATATTACTATATCAGAGTTTAATAAAAAAAATTTTCTTTTGAAAGGAAGCGTCACATTTCACCGCTTGTAAAACAACCAGATTAAAACAGTGACATACGGTCAACAATCTAACAGCATGATACATAGCACGATAGTTAGGGACGGGCCCAAAAAGAAACCTGTTTAGTTTACAGCACATAATAAAATTGTTTCTAACACAGCGGAAATTCATAAAAATACATCAATAATAATAAAAATGTCTACTACGCCCTCCCCCTGGTGCTACATATCAGAGCTGACACCACTACCTAACAGAAGGCACAAGAAGGCCTCATTCGCGATCACCTGCAAGTTGCCGACATAAGAAGCAACATAAGGCAGTAGGGTGAGTCTCTTTATACAAATAATAATCAGTAAGATAGGCATTATATTCAGGAAGGCAATAGACAACACCCACTCACAGAAATCATTACATACTTCATTTAACTTACAACCATCCACAGATATTTATCAACATAGTATGAATATATATACTTATATGCATGTATGCAACATGCATGAGGATCCATCATCACCACTTTATGCCTTGAGGGCACTCACCACTTTGGCCGAAGCCACCACACCACTTTGGCCGAAGCCCACACCACTTTATGCACATGAGTCATGAGACACTATGACAATGCACCACAACAATTATTTAAACTCACCACTTTTCACTTTTCAATTCAACATCATCACATATAAGCCTTAAGGGCATCGCACCACTTTGGACCGAAGTCCCACACCGCTTTCACATCTTCAATGTATTTACAGCTCAGTTTGTATCCTTAGGTTAGCTATTTAATTCATCAAGTTCATCACACCACTTTTATTGGACCAAACACACACCAAGGATTAAAATGACGCACTACGGACCAAACTGTCACACGGGGACTAAAATAGCACCACAAGGGTCAACAGTAACACAATCAACAATTTAGGCATACTTGGGCATGACACAGTACATAGTGCTGAATTTCCTACAGCAGTGCACCTACTTCGGTGAATTAATTAAAATAGCAAACGACATCGGATTTTAACAAATGACCACTCATTGGAAAGCTCTTTGTGTGTAGTTTCTATCTATGATTTTCATTCTTCAAAATACGTAGCCAATTGGTACAGTTTTTTTAAATACTACACGGTGGTACCAAAACTGGGCAGGATTTTTCACTCAACTTGCAACTCAATTTTCTTTCTCATTTCTCAATGAAATTTTGTAAAACCAGTGCTCATTTCGTAGATAATTCAGCCTACTTTCCAACTAAACAAGAATAATTCAAAACGGAGTTCATTTGAGAACTTAAAACCTGCAAAAACTGAACCTACTCACAGTTTTATTTCAGAAAATTGACCTAACTTTGGAGACTTATAACTTGAGCTACACAACTCCAAATTTTACGAAACCAGCGGCAAAACGACCGGCGTTAAGTGTATTTTCAAAAACAATTAACCACATAATTTTTGGACCAATCTAACATTCCCAGTTCTCAGAAAACCGAAACAGTGTCAGGATTCGCAAAACCGTAAATAAGTAAAATTCATCAAAACACCCCAATGACAACTTAGTGACATGGATTAACCAATTCAAACTCAAACACAACAACAAACATGAAATTGCCCCAACAAATCAATCATTCAAACACACTAACACCTAACCCACACACAAATGCTCATCATACAATTCCTACAACCTAACCTAACATATCACTTATCCTAATAATTATTATAGGTACAAAGTGAGCCCCCTAACCTTGATAGATCGAAGAAGTCAGCCACGCCCAGCCACCAAAAACGCAGCAGCTCCTCCTCCTCCTCCTTGCGCAAACCGTGGGTCTAAAGCCAAAGCCAAGATGGACCAAATCCCTTCTTTTCCTCTCACTCTCTCAGTCGCTGTTTCTTTCTATTCTTCCTTGTATTCCTTCTTTTATTTCTCCTTTCTTTACTCCTTTCTTCCTTTGACTTTTCTTCTTCCTTTCTTTTATTTATTTCTTTCATTCCTCTTCCTTATCTTACCCGTATGCTCTCCCTCTCGATTCCTCTTCTTACCCAGCGCCCCCTTCTTCCATTAATCCCATTCTTTTGATTCAATTTAACCCTAGGCCCAATAATGTTTGGGCCCTACTTTCACCTCCCATTTCACTTAATCCCCCACTCCCTAATTACTTATACACCCCTTTAATAACATAACTCCAAATTAATTAATTCACTTAAATAATTATTTGTAAGTCCTAAATAGCTTAAATAAATAATTAAATTATTTTGGGGCGTTACAAATGCCATGGTGAATAAAGGAAAACACGCGAATGCATGGTACAATGATATGATTAGTGATGTAAAAAACCTTTTTTTTGGGCAACAATGAGACCGGCACTTGGCACATCTATCGAAGCAAACAATGTTATGCATGTAATGTGATGAACGTGCAATAATTGGTATCTGGTGGGATGATGAATGAAATGGGTATACCATGGGTGTTGAACCTGATGGAATGAGAAAGCTGACAAACAGTTGTATGTGGATGCAGATAAGATATGAATGCAATTGTACTGCTTAGATGCAGGTGCTATGGTAAATGCTTGGTTTGAGGTCGGAATAAAATCTATGGTGCAGTAATTTATGATATGGTTTATTATGATGCATACTAATATGTTTTTGCCTCTCTTTTCTCTTTAGTTTTTTTGTTTTTGAAAAAATAATGGAAAACAAGGATGACTTAAAAGGCAAAAAAGAAGGATCACTGGGGATCTGAAGGAACGCTCGGCTTTGAAGGACCACTGGGGTCTGTAGGATCAACAGGGTGATCTGATTTATGGACTCTCATCAGTCTGATTTAAGGACCACAACTGGTCTGATTTATGGACCGACACGTCTGAAATGTGGACCAACATATTGGTCCGATTGATGGACTTCAATGGTCTGATGGATGGATCAACATATGTCTGTATTGATCTATAATAGGTCTGAAGGATCAGCTGGGTGATCTGAAATGTGATGTTGAATCAACGCTTGGCGCGATGATCTGGATAGAAAAAAGGATTGACGTCTGGCAAGTCTGCTTGATAAATGTCATGTGTATGGTATGAACGTATGTGCAATGATTTGATGTTTGTTGGAGTAGTGAATGAGATGTGGCGGGTAATGGATGCTGAAGTTGATGGAATAATAAAGTTGATAAATTGCGTATGCAGGTAAGATGGAATTGTATTGCTTAGATGCAAGTGCTGCGATGAAATGCATGGTTGCATGTGGAATGATTTATGCTATGATTGCTTTCTTTTTTTGCTCTTTTTTTTAATATATGATGTAAGTATATGAACGAATGAATGTGCAATGTAATGCTTAGATGCAAAAGTTGTGGTAGATGCATGGCTTGATGTTGGAATAAAATGTATGGTGCAATGATTTATGATATGATTTATTGGTGATGCAGAAAGATTTTTTGCAATGATGAGAAATGAGTCTTTTGATGCGAGAAGCAGAGAGGTGAAAATTCTGGAATCATCATTTATTGGAAAAATTGGATTTGATTTGAATTCAAACTTTGGTAATCTCAAGGTTGTTATTCCCAGACACTGATGTGCAAAAGTATTTGATTGCATTTGCAAGCTCATTCACATTGTTCTTTCGTTATGGTGTCCCATGATGACTGAATTTTAGGTCCACAAAGTTAACTACGTGAGTTTCCAACTTCATATTATTAACTTGTGTTTTCTCTCTTTGAAGCATTGTCTAGCAAATATGCATAATAGTGCAAATATAGATGAATGAGTCAGTTAACTTGGTTCTTGATCTAGGGTATGACAGATATGACACGTGACAGGTTTTTGCCAAAGTCAGGAAAGGTAGGCTTGCCCCAATCCGAGAAATGTAGGACTGCCCCAATTTAGAGTTGATGACGGTGAGTGCATAACTTGCCCCTGTCTAGTGGTGACAACAAGCTAGGGGTGTAGTAGATGATGAATTGGGAACGCCATGACTTTGGAATGAAGGGTGGCAGGCGAAAGATTTTGTCTCAACCCATAGTGTTTGGTGTTGCCCCAACTATGACAAGGGCAAGGTTGCCCTGACTAGGGTTTGTGAAAGGCTGTGTTTAGGATGGTGGGTTGAGAAATTTCCCCGGTATGGTCTTATGGATGTGAATATGACAAGGGGATGAGATGGGTGTAGGGCGGATTTCCCCGATTTTAGGTGGAGTGAATGGCGACGGGATTGCCCCACTTTGGAATGGTATTTCAAATGGTTGCTTTTAGTGGGGTTGTGAAAGGTGACTGAGTTAGGGTCGTGGGTTTTTGGAATTGGTCGTATGGCTATATGGATTGGATGTGGTATATGAATGGGATGGACGCTGGAAAATTTCCCCAAGTTCGAGAAGCATGAAAGGTGAAGGGACTGCCCCACTTTGGGATCTAGGTTATGGTCCTAGTCTAAACTTTTGGTTCTTTTAAGGTGACTCCCACAGACTATGATAGTCCTGGGTTTTGATACGATGAAAATTTCAACTTGGTGATCACTAAATCTTGTCTTGATATCAGTGTAACTTGAATGAATCTTGGAGTGCAAGCCTTTTGAGTTTTTTTTGTTTTTTTAAGCAAATATATTGTAAATAAATAAACTTACTTGTCCTAAAATTAAAACTTGAGAAAATGAAAGCAATCAGCCATTGATCAGAATGGACTTTGTTAGGGTTGTAATGTGGGCAATGGTTAGAGGTTTATGAAAGAAATTGTTTGAGGGTTTATTGAGACAAGAATATCTTACGTGTTTCATGGTATGATGTATCAGCTAACAATTTCTACTGCTTTTGCTTTTTTCCTTTTCCAGGATTTTTTCAATCCTCCTTTTTTGAATTTCACTTTCCTTTTTTGTGATTTTCACTTTCTCATTTTTTTGAGCTGAGTGAGCTGATAAAAGTGATACACCATATTTGATGTGAAATTGATCCTTGTCTAGGGTGACTGAAAGATTTTTTGATTTTTTTTTTGAATTTTTCTGGCTCCAAGTGGGTAGCAAAGAGTATTTCTTTTTGGATGTTTTTTTTTAGGATATAGAAGGCTGGCCAAACATCATTTCAAATCATGATTGGTTGTTTTTTCAAAAATTAATTCTAAGACAACAATTTACTTATCTTCACATATCTGCTCTTTTTTTTTATATGCCCTAATTTTTACTTAGGCTGCTCTCGCGAGTTTTCAACCTAACGAGTCTTTTTTTTAATTTTTTTTCTTCTCTTTTTTTTGTAAAGGACTTGCACTAAGGGCAATGTTGACAAGATATCTAGTAATCACAAATTTGCCCTAGCATGGGGCCTAAAGTATTAGTTTGTGAAATTTCATCATTGGGAACCAACCAAGTAGTCGACTAGGTACTTGTGTGGAGAATATCCACCTTATGGGATGGTCGGGGTGGGATTGGACATGAACAATGGATGATGATAGGAAAGATATGGACACTAACTGACTCAAACAAGAGTAAATGCACATTGCATACAAGTTCACTATACGAATGCTTCACAGAGAGTTAACATAGTTAGCGACATGATAGAAAAAATTTTTGATAACACATTAGTTAACAAAATGGACCATTTGGATCATTTATCATGGGACTGATGAGATGCATCATTTTGCTGAAGAAAATTTTAAACGAGCTGCAAACAGTGAATAACATCTTTTTTGAAAATTGAGTGTCTGAAAACACCTTGAGTTTGTAGCTAAGCTAAACTTTTCCAAAGAAGAAATAATCAACTTTGCCTAATCTCTCATCAATCTTTTGAAAAAAATGTGCTCATGTTTTTTTTTATGTATGGATGAACACATGATAATATATATACATGATGAAAATGCAAATGTGTGAAATGCATGAATGAATGATCACTTGGAGAGGTTAACTATCCAAAATGATTTTTTGGAGGTAATGCAACATGCTATATATTTTTGGATGATGGATGATGCAATAAAGTGGCACTATTTTTCTTTTATTTGTAAATGATGCGTGCTGGATGATAATGTGTTTGAGGTCGATAAGAATGAAAAACTTTTGTTTTTGTTTTTTTATGATGCATGAAGAGGAGTAATGAACATAACTTTTTTATAATATCAAGGTGATATATATTTTTTCTATATGGATATGCAAGATGATGCAATTTGGACAAATACAAAAATATTTTTGTTATTTTCTGGATGATGAGATATATAGTAGTGCAATGATAATGGGCTGCATGTGAAAAGAATGGTTTTATTATGAATGTGCGATGATTTTTTTTCCAGCAACATATAATGCCCATGATGACGGATATGCAAATGCATGTATGCATGGAGAAATAAATGTTTGATCCTAAATGCAATTATTTTTTATTTTTTAAGAGGTAGTGCAACATGTATGCAAACTCTCATTTTTTTATTTATGGGATGATGAATGATACAATTATAATGAAATAATTTTTTTTGTTTTATTTAGAAAATGATACATGAATATGGAATTGATGCATTTAAACTAGGATGGCAACATGAGGGAAATGATGTATGAATGTTATGTTTTTTTTAAAATGTAATTCAAGACTTTACAAATGATGTGATACCTACACTGTCTGATGATGATTTTGAATGATTATGAATGAATGTCGGTGCATGTTAAATATGATGCTAATGTTTTTTTGATCAAATGATATGCTAATGTTATATGGGTAAAAATTGTTTTTTTGGTGTGCGAGGAAACAAAATGCATGACACTCGCAGCGATTTTTTTTAATGCGCGTGGAAAGGAAAGAATGATGCTTGATATGATTTACAATATTGTGTTTGTTTCTTTTTTGGAAAAGGGATGACAGATGCATGAGTGTTGGCGAATCAACTCGCCTTTTTGGTCAGATTTATTGGAAATACGAATGAACGCATGAATGTGCATGAAATGCAGATGTATGGTTTTATTCATCTCGTCGGGGAATTGCAAGTTTTTTTTTTTAAAAAATGATCTTGGTGGTCTGACTTTCAAATGTTTTTTTACTTTCATCCACCACTCTGTAAAAATGTTTTGTAATTCCCCGGCGGTCATGCAAAATGGGATGTTTTTATATTTATTTACGTGATATGCAAAGAAGAAAAAATAAGAATGCATGATATAGGTTTTAAGAAAAGAAAATAGCTAGAACAAACGAAATATGATTTTTTGGTTTTTTTTTTCAAAAAAATGGGAAGGAAATGTATCTGTGTTTGTTTGAATGCAAAGGGATGAAGCTCTTTTGTGTCTAGAAGGGTTCCTTTGAGAAAAGATCTAAGGTTTTTTCTATTGAGTGGACCTTTCAAAGGGTAGCTCTACAACGTCCTGAAAAGGTTTCTAGAGCCAACGACCCCAATTAAGAACGCTAATCAAGATAATAGGCAAGCTATTAAAAGTGATAGCACCCTCAAAAGGGACCAAACTCTAGGTGAGACTTTCGTGACCACCCAACAGGACGTACATCCAGTAGGCCATCACTACGCTGTCTCGTTCTAACTTAGGTTATCCTCCAGTCCTGGTATAGGACAATACTCACGTGTGTGATGACGTGTAAATGTGAAGTGTGTGTAGGAGCAAAACCTTAAGTATACCCCCAAGCTGCAAAACAAACAAACACATATACACAAACGGGCTTCTATCCTAAGGTTCACATATCATATAAAATATAACATGCAATAAGAATAGAAGATAAAACGGAAGGGTAAAATAAAACATTTAATTAACAAACAAATTTTACAACTAACCAGATTAGGCTTGAATCTCTTAATAAGTCCCTAGTGGAGTTGCCAGCTGTAGCGACCGAAAAATCCGGGTGAGGATTCTTCGAAGTTCAAAAATGAATCCTCCACCAATGTTTAATTATAAGGGCAAACATTAGTAAATCCCTTTTGGAATGGATAAGGGTCCTTGAGACCAGATTTGGGTTCGGGAGTCAGTTATGCGTGGGGAAGGTATTAGTACCCCACGACATCCTTCCTAAGGAAGGTTACCTTCTAATTAGTTGTATGAAAATGATGTTAATTTTGAAAATGTTTATTTTACCCTTTTATTGTGAATTAAAAAAGAAAAAAAAAGACTTAATAAAAAGATTTATTTTTTGTGCTTGACGGGAGTGTGCTCCCGCTCCTACGTATCTCCAGGTGCGATGGAGAAATCAAAGCTACGTAGTTCTTGGGTGGAAAAAGTTTGTTTTTTGGTGTTTTTAATTAGGGTTCTAGAACTTTGGATCCGTACGGTTCCCTCGTCCTAAAACTATGACTAACCCGGTCGTACGACCGGCTTAATTCCCATGCGGTTGGCTTAACCCCCTATTTGCCTTTTCCCTAAATCATAGTGATTTAAAGGTGACACTGTGAATATTCTTTTGGTAGCTCTAATCACTTTCTCACCAAAGGCCTCCAGAGCTAAAGTCTCTTTAGTAATATTACCCACAACGATTGGTAACTATCAGGTGTGGAATATCACGAAAGAGCACACCCTGAATGAGATTCTCATGATAGTCAGACGGAAATCCAGAATGACTATCACTAATAATCTCCATTCGTCCTAAGTTTCAAACAGACCCGGGTATATGGCTCCACTCATAAGTGTGTGTAAATGTGTACGTAATATATGCATAAATAAATAAACAATATAAATAATAAATAAATCGGCACATACATAAATAAATAAACAAATAAATAATAAATAAATATGTACATAAATAAATAAATAAACAACTAAATAATAAATAAATATGTACATAAATAAATAAATGAATAATAAATAAATACGTACATAAATAAATAATAAATGAATAAATACAAAACTAACTTCAAGCTGATCAACGCGATCAATGTCGAACCGGACCGAGCTGTCTGACCAGGTCAACCGCGAACCAGACTCCTATCAGGTCCATTTTGACCCGAAAACCGCCAAGTAATAGACCACAAAGGCTATCCCAAAATAACCAAAGACAGACTTGTAGTCTAATGGACTGCAAAAGCTAGCCGAAAAGAATTAAAGACAGACTTTTAATCTAATGGACTGCAAAAGCTAGCCCAAAAGAACTAAAGACAGGCTTTTAATCTAATGGACTGCAAAGGCCAGCCCAGAAGATCACTTACCCCGTCAATGACCCATGTCCATAGTCTTTGCATCTCAATCTCTTTTATAGCCAAAGGCTGGGTAGTTCTTGCTTCTCCCAAGCAATGTGGGACTAAAACAAGATAGAGGAAGCAATTCCCGTTTTTCTCAAATCAGCCCCCGTAAAAGTGCGATTCCAGATTCGTTAACCGTTGGATCGTCTTCGTTTTTTGACAGCCGGTTCGTGAGACATATATCTTCACTTTCACTGTTCGGAACGTCGAAAAGAGGTTTGAGGAGAGAGAGAATGAAGAAAGACAAAGAAAGAAGAAGGGAGTGCGACGGAGGGTGGTGAGTGAAGAGGAACGGTGAGATGAGAGAGAGGGTTCCGGCATGAGAGAGAGACAGGCATGGTGTGTCTGCGGCGTTGCAAGGATAAAGGGAGAGAGAGACGACGATGACAGTGGTGGTTCGTGAAGTGAGATAGTGTGACAGAGATGATTTTTATACGGTGGTGAGAGAGATGTGGTGAGGAGAGAGAAGGGGACGGTGACGAGATGAGTGTTGACGACGGTGGAGAGCGAAAGGGAGTGTGACGGAGTGGGGTTTTCATGGTGAGAAACAGTGAAGGGAAGGGAGTTCGTCGCCGGAGGGAAATCCGCGGTGTGGCGCCGGTGACAGTGAGGGAGGAAAACTTACTAATAATAATCAATAAAAACAATAAATGACGAGTGCCAAAATAAATATGCGTACATGATGACGAGTGACACGCGTGCACAACAAAACATATTTTTGGGATTTTCATGAAAAAACAAAGAAGAAAATAATGATTAAAAAAAGGGTCTCTACAACACCAAAAAATTCGATATTGTTTTCCTTTATTAAAAAAAACGGCCAGACAAAATTAGGGTATAACAGTGGGGAGAAAACAAACTTTGCAAGGTGGAGGATCATGGGTTGATGAGAAGTTGGACGATGATGTGGATGAGGAGAACTAGGGGTTGGAGGTGGGTGGTGAGGATACGAGTTTGGGGAGTGTGGAGAAAGGCGGAGGAGAAAGGTGAAGAAGAGTGAGGGAATGTTTTAATCTTAGGGTATTTTGGTCTTTCCCTTCAATGGGTAATGAGGGGAGTGCCAAAAGAATTGGCTATTATTGGGGGTGCATGAAGTAATGGGTTCAGCTTCAAATGACGGGACAATTAGTTCACACAAGTCCGATATCGCAAGGCCCAGAAGGTTGACAGAAACTCCAAATTGGTTGGAGGAATATATTATTATTGGTGTTACCTTTACATGGTATCTAACATTCTCATTAGCAAATTTATAGGCTTGGTATTTTGCAGTCAATTCAGTGCTGCAATTAAAAAAATAATGCATAGTCAATAATATAGAAGAGCTTCTTTAGGATAAATTCACAATTATAGTCGATCTATTAAGCAGTTTATATACATACTGATACACACATTGGAACTTCCATTAGAATTTAGGAGACAAATTAATATACAGATTTTACAATTAAATCTTTGAGAAAAAGCCTTGAATAAGTTTAAGGATGTTGATTAGAGAAAAATGCTGATTGCCATGTCTAATAATAAGAAGTGTGATATTTTTAGGATATATCCCTTTTGTTTAAAAGCACGGGGGTAAAGATTCAAGTATTTTTAGTTGAGCATGGTCAACAAATTGATTGTAACATGCTATTAGTCTAGTTTGTTGGCTAGGTTGTATCAAAAAAATTTCAATTATCAATAAAAAAAAGTATTCACATATTACCCACTAACAATTACAAAATCTTCACATTTAACAACATTACCCACCAACAAGGTTATGTGTTGATGCTCTAGCATCAATGGCTTGATCTCTTATGTTGAGATGATAATTTATGATAGAGTTCATACTCTAGTTACTTTTGGTTTTAGCTGATATTATGTACTCTGTGCAGTATTTTGTGCAATCTTTTATGGGCTTAGTACCATAAAAAAAAATTAAGTCAAACTTTTGCAAAATATCAGTCATATCTTTACCAATTATACCAATCTTTATGAACCTAATTTTATCAGTAGAGCCTAATTTTTTTAGTGAGAGAAACTCCATCTTCTCTCTAACCTTTTTTCTTCTTCATCAATCAGAGAGGGGTAGTTTTGGGTCATTTTTTGACCTGAGATCACCCATCTGCATCGTTCTTTCTCTCCTTTCATCTAAATAAGTGTTATTCACGTAGTTTTGAGTTTTTTTGATTTCGTCATCTAAGTTCTTGAGGGAAGGTAATATGAGTGCCGACTCTTTAGCTTCCCACATCTGTCGCAATAGATGTATACTTGGTAGGAAACTGTTCCTAATTTTATGTTATTGGATTTCTATAATAATCGATTGTGGTTACCTAGTTATAAGTTTAGATAATTTTACATGGGTATTGTTTTGGTCTCCGTATGACTGTTTTCCTATTTCTCTTTTTTCTAAGATGAAGGTGTTAGCTTAGTCCCCATTGGTCTTTATTTGTAATTCAACACTTTTTCTATTTTCATATGATATCATGGGTACTCTTTTTTCTTATAGGTGTCTTTTCTTTTCCTAAAGACAGTTTTACATCACAAAATTTTAACGAGACTCATTTCATTTCTTTGTTTTAAAAAAACAACGAATATACCATGTATCCAAAGAATGAAGAAAATAATTCGGTTATTGCCGGAGCTATGGGTTTTAGGCTAGCCCTTCAAGTTGCGCTAGATTTGGATTTTTATCAAGTTGAGTTCAAGGGTGATTTCTTTAACAATTTACTTTGGTGTGGGTGACTACTAGAGTGAATGATCAACTAAATCATTTACTAGGGTACCAATTAAATTGACTGTAGAATATAGTACAGTGTTATGAACCTTGAGATTTAATACAATCTCAGACACTAACAATATTTTATAATATATCATACGATCTATTTGACTTTTTTTTTACTAAAAATATTCATTCATTCAAATTGATAGATATTACATCGATCGTAATACAAACTCAGAATTGCTAAAAACACAAAGGATGAACTTGCGAACAAACTCATAACACCCAAGTTAATAACATAAAACAGTAAAATGCCTACAATTGCGACAAAATAAAAGTCACTGTAGTACTCATGTCTCTGAATCTGTAACTTTGAGGTCCTAGTCATTGGTTGAATCTGCAATAGGTCGAAGTTGATATGCCGATATGAACCAAACGAACACCGCAACAAGACTGGAAATCAAAAACACTGCAACAAGACGGGAAATCAAAAACACTTTACTTTACACTTTTTTTTACCACTTTTTTTTCTTTTGAAACCATTTTTTTGACCAATTTACTTTGGACTTATATACTAAAAATATCTCATTTTATAAAACACGATTTTTTTTTTTGAAATTCTTAGTCTCCTCCATCCCGTTGTTGCGGAAAAACCTCTGTTATTTCAGAAAATCAATTACCAAAAAATTACTGGGTTGAGTCGCGGACTAGGTCGCTCTCTTTAAGACGTTTCGTGACACTGCTCAAAATTGTGCAGGCAGACTATCAACCACGACGTCCCCAGGATAAAACAGCCCAGTCAAAACTGTTACGAAATATCACTGCACAGTGAAATTTCGCGCAAGAAATACACCTTCAATATGGTTAAAAAAACCACTCTAAATATGATTCGTAGACCAAATATGGCTCGTAAGCCTCTCTAAGGAGTAGAAGAGAAGAGAATTCTCGAGGGAGAGGAGAGAAAACTGGAGGAGAGATTTATCGTCCAGTGGTGTGTGGAATGAAGTGAGGGAGGGTCCTATTTATAGGAGAGAATTGGACTTGCTGCGCAAGTAAGTTGTTGGAGAAAAATCCTCAAGAGATAAGAACGAAGAACTTGCGCTGCAAGTCAACAGCGGATAAGAATGACCACATAATGGCTCTATCAGATGCGCAACGGTTAGTTCATCATATCTGGTCAGTTCAACGAATCTGGACGAGCAACGCACCAAAATAAAATAAATTAATTATTTTCTCAAAAAAGAAATTACACCTCACAGCCCAAACTCGGGCCCGAGCCGATCGGCCGGACGGCGGCGGCGCTCACGCGTGTGTGGTGGTCAGATTATGTGCGTTCTCTCCATTTCACAAAATTGGGTACCCATTAGGCTCCAACCCAAGGTGTGAAGTCCACACTTATAAACACTCTTAAAGTGTTTATTCTATCCAATGTGGGACTTTTTCAATTTACAACTACCAAAGTTCCAACAATCCCCCACTTGAATTTAAAAAGAAGTTCCAGAAGTAGCGTCAAACACCTCCGTCAGATTTGTATAAGCAGAGGTGTCATACGACTTGAACCTTTACATAGCGGTTAAGATTTTGATTCAACAAGAGTGACTCGTAGTCTTGAACTCTATCTCTAATCATCAAAACCACACACAACCTTTTCCATAGGTGTATTCTCAAAAGCCCGTGCGTTTATGGCCCTGCAAGTCTATCCCAGTTTAGTGAACGCTCTAGGAATTTCTGCCAAGAATTCCATAGGAAGCGGCCCCACTTCCACATTCACAAAGGTGAGTCTATCAAGAGTACTCCTATAGCTAGGTACTCCACTCCACATAGAGTATAGGTCTCATTAAGAGTTTCTATTACCTCAACCTTACATCGCTTCAGGAATCATGCTTCTTTACTTATAGTAGCATGTTCATCTCCTATCACTTCACAACTTGTTATTACCCATTGAACCTAATTCTTGGGATCTCCAGTCTTTTAGGTCGGGTTACCATCGTGAGTGACTCATGGTTCTAATGGCAGTAGTCTCATCTTTTGAGATGTATTTTGGACATTCTTTTTGGCTAATCCTTTCGTCAAAGGATCACCTAAGTTCTAATCAGTGCGTACATGATCCACTCTCACAACTCCTTTTGAGAGAATTTCTCTAACAATGCTGTTCCTACGACATATTTGTCGCCTTTTATCGTTGTAATAAGAATTCTTTATTTTGCAATAGCCGCGATACTATCGCAGTGGATCAACACAACTGACGTCAGTTTTCCCATAAGGAATCTCTGCTAGTAAGCATCTCAACCAACTAGCTTCTTCACCGGCAGGTTGCCAACGCTATCATTTCAGACTCCATAGTGGACTGAACCAAAATGACCTGTTTCTTGGATTTCCAGGAGACAATACCACCATATATACTAAATATATAGTCACTAGTTGCTTCGGAATCATCTGATAGAGTATTCCAATCAGCATTACTGTATCCTTCAAGTACAGCTGGAAATATTTGATAATGTGATCCGAGATTCATGGTCTTTTGAAGGTATCACATGACTCTCTCAATAGCGTGCCAATTCCTTATACTAGGTCGACTGGTAAACCTACACAGCAATCCCACGATATAGGCAAAGTCGGGTCTAGTACAATCAGTGGCATACCTTAGGCTGCCAATGATGCTCGCATATTCCGTTTGTCTAACATTGTTACCAATGTTCTTAAAAGGTTTGACAATTGGATCATATGATGAGCAGGAAGGTTTACGACCAAAGTAGTTATATTTCTTTAAGAACTTCTCAATATAATGAGATCGATCAAAGAAATTCCTTTCTCGGATCTAGTATTCCTAATACCAAGGATTACACTTGCTTCCCCGAGGTCTTTCATATCAAAGTTGTTGCACAACAGTGATTTCAATTTATTTACAGCATGCATGTTTGATCCAAATATGAGTAAGTCGTCTACATAGAGACATATGATAGTGCAAATGTCATTCTCGGTTTTGTAATAAATGCATTTTTTTCATTCACTTTAAACTCATTCGATATAATCAAATTATCAAACTTCTCATGCCATTGTTTGGGAGCTTGTTTGAGACCATACTGAAACTTATCCAACTTAAGACCTTGTGTTCTTGCCCATGTATTACAAAACCTTCCAGGTTGCTCCATATAGATTTCTTCTTCTAATTCACCATTTTAAAAAAAAACAGTTTTTACTTCCATTTGGTGTACTTCTAAATTATAAATAGCGGCCAGCGAAATTAGTACCCTTATGGATGTAATTCTAGTAACAGGTGAATATGTGTCGAAGAAATCTATATTCTCTCTTTGTCCAAAACCTTTGGCTACAAGGCGGACCTTGTATTTATCAACAGTTTCATCGGGTTTTAGTTTCTTTTTCAAAATCCATTTACAACCGATTGGTTTGCAACCAGGATGCAAGTCCACTAAGTGCCATGTCGTGTTAGACTCTAGAGAATCCATCTCATCATTTAGGGCTTCTTGCCACAAATCAGCATCCAATGAAGACAGAGCTTATTGAAGGCTAGTAGGAATCCTCCTCTAATGTATAGACCGTATAGTCGGGTCCATAGTCTTTAGCAACACGTGTTCTCTTACCTCTCTGAGGTTCTATTCCCCTTTCTACGTTGTTTTCAACGCTCCTAGGCACACAAACTTGAGCAATTCCGGTGCCCCCACTATTTCTTGATTTAAAAGGGAATCTACTTTCATAGAAGTCAACATCATTTGACTTTATGATCACTTTTGCATTAAGGTCATAAACCTGTATGTTTTGCTATTTACTGCATACCCAATGAATACACATTCATAGGCTCTACTGGCGAGTTTAACTCTTTTTGGAATTATGACATAAGCCAAGTAATCCCAAATTCGAAAATAAGACAATATGAGTTGTCTTTTCTTCAAGATCTTCGAAGGAAAATTTTTATTTCTTTAGATTCAGGGAATCTTATTCATAACATAACCAACAGTTTAAAAAAAATTCACAAGAGAGATCAAGTGCTAGAATTCAGCAAAATAGCAAAAACCAATTCAATAAAGATTTTATTTTTCTTTCTACTTTACCATTCATTTCAGAAAAAATATGGTGCAGTCGTTTCATGTATAATTCCTTAAAATTAATGGGAATCATACTCTGTTCCTCAATCGCTATAAAAACTCTTAACCTTTCTACTTAATTGATTTTCAAAAATCTGTCATGGAAAACTTTGAATATGTCAAGCACTTCACTTTTATTTTTCAAAAAGTATACTACAATG
The DNA here is from genome assembly GCA_039519185.1 of Astragalus membranaceus. NCBI lineage: Eukaryota > Viridiplantae > Streptophyta > Magnoliopsida > Fabales > Fabaceae > Astragalus > Astragalus membranaceus. The sequence goes on along the minus strand of CM076849.1, from coordinate 28,991,855 downwards.
TAGTCAAAGCAATTATAACTAAAAGTGACAAACTATCGTTTTCCATTTCTGGTTAATGTTCTATCTTATTCGCATATATCTGAGTGATTCAAAACTAATACTCAGATTTCCTTACTGATTTATGCGAAGTCTTGAAAATTATTGCTTGACTACAAAAATCACAATTTTTTTCTTAAGTCATTTAAGAAAATAACTTTTGAAAAATGCTATCTAGCTCTAATTGAAAAGAATAGTATAGTGTACAAAGTCAAAGTCAAACATGTGTAAAAGTCAAACACTGCATAAAAAATCATTGTTTAAAGAAAACTTCCGATAGACGAAGTAAACACTCCGTAAAAAAATCATTGTTTAAATAAACCTTCGCATTCACCAACAATGTTGATTTCAGAAATTATAACAACAAATTGCTATTCAGTCAGGTTAGCCTGCGGGGTAGAGCTTGGCTTGTTCATACACTTGCGTGTCATATGACCTGGTCTCTCGCAATTGAAACAATTAAATAGAGGAGCAGCGTCATTTCTAGGTGGTAGTTGAAGTTTAGAATATGGGAAATTTGGGGGGTACCATTCGAGTTGCTGTCTCTTTGAGCCTGATTACCGTTTTAATTTTTGAAAGGTTTTCTAGAAAATTATATTGCAATATATCGTAAAAAGTATAACTTTTCAAAAATAATGTTATTGCTAAAAAGCAATTCTATGATTTAAAATCATTAACCGTTAGCGTTAACCACTAACGGTAACAAAAGATGTGAATAATAAAAATATGCAACTTCAAAATTGTTGGTTCGAGTAGGTTCCCAGGAAAGAGAGGTGGGTGACAATGGACACGCTTAAGTACCAAGTCTTTCCTAGCCAGAACTTTTCCCAAACAATATGAATTAAAAAAATTCATTCTTATAGAGATGATTATTCTCTTTCCGTAGGATTAACAATGATATAGAGATAATAATTCTCTTTCTATAAGACCGTATAGAGAAAATTATTCTCTTTCCAATGATAAATTATATAGCGAAAATATTCTCTTTCTATCGATACATAGTATAGAGAAACTTATTCTCTTTCTATAGGAATATTTCTTTAGCTATTTTATCTCTTTCTTTCTGATCAGGTGTTTCAGTGAGCACTTGAATGTCATCTTTTAAATGTTGGCAACATTTTTCATATTTAATAAAAATTTATTTTGTTGCCATTGTTTTAATTGACATTCTTGAAAATGAAACGATTTGTTGAAGTTAGAAACAGCAGAATCAGAGGCAGTAATGTCTTCAGTAGTCATGGCTAAATTTGAAATGTCTTAAAATTGTTGGTTTTGAGTTTCAGAAAGTATTTCAGAAAATCAATTACCGAAAAATTACTGGGTTGAGTCGCGGACTAGGTCGCTCTCTTTAAGACGTTTCGTGGCACTGCCCAAAATTGTGCAGGCAAGCTATCAACCACGACGTCCCCAGGATAAAACAGCCCAGTCAAAACTGTTACGAAATATCACTGCACAGTGAAATTTCGCTCAAGAAATACACCTTCAATATGGTTAAAAAACCACTCTAAATATGATTCGTAGACCAAATATGGCTCGTAAGCCACCCTAAGGAGTAGAAGAGAAGAGAATTCACAAGGGAGAGGAGAGAAAACTGGAGGAGAGATTTATCGTCCAGTGGTGTGTGGAATGAAGTGAGGGAGGGTCCTATTTATAGGAGAGAATTGGACTTGCTGCGCAAGTAAGTTGTTGGAGAAAAATCCTCAACAGATAAGAACGAAGAACTTGCGCTGCAAGTCAACAGCGGATAAGAATGACCACAATGGCTCTATCAGATGCGCAATTGTTAGTTCATAAATATGGCTTGGTGTGGCTTTGATTATAAATATGTTGTTTGTCTTTTAAGAAGTTATGTTTTTGGAAGTTATTTGTGAGGTTTGGCTGAGAAGTTATAACTTCTGAGAAGAGCATTGCTCTTGGGCGGTTACCTTTGGTTACCTTGTAATCTCTACTATTATTATCAATACAAAATCTCATTTCCTTCTCATTTTCCCTTAATCATACATCTGCCATTGTTACTGTTATTGTTTCTTTGTTCTGGTTTGCATCAAATTGGTCCGACCTGCCGGATGACACCGAAGAAAATGGAGGCCAAGGTTGCTGTACTTGAAAGCAAAATCGCAAATTTAGAAGTGTCATTGAAAGAAATGCAGAATCAATCGGCTGATAATCAAGAGAAAATCATTTCCTTGCTCTCTCTGAGTAAAGGAAAGCAAGTTGAAGAAAAAAACAATGAGGCAGTTGGTTCTAGTAAGAATTCTGAACTGCACGGAGATGCTCTTGATGAATTTCACTTGTCTGTTAAAAAGGTTGAACTTCTGATGTTTACCGGCGACGACCCTGCGGGATGGATTGCGAGGGCAGAAGTTTATTTCGGTGTTCAGAATACTCGCCCAGAAATCAAAGTTAACTTAGCGCAATTGTGTATGGATGGCGCAACAATTCATTTCTTCAAGGGATTGTTGGAGGAGAATGAAGAATTGACATGGGAACAATTGACACTTGTGCTGTTGGAGCGATACGGGGGGTGAGTGACGGCAACGTCTTTGAGCAGTTATCTTCCTTACGACAAGAAGGAAGTGTTGAGGAGTACATTGAGGAGTTTGAGCGGTTAATTTCACAAATTCCACGACTTCCCACCGATCAATACGTGGGTTATTTCATTCATGGATTAAAGGAGAGTATCAGAGGAAAAGTCAGAAGTTTAATTACCCTGGGTTCTGTTTCGCGACCCAAACTGATGAATGTAGCCAGAGCGATTGAGCGCGAAACTGAAGAGGGAAGAAGAGACTGGTTTGCGCGCAGACGGGTCGGGTTTTCATCCGGATCGCGAATCCAAACTTCCTCTGGTAACCGTTTCACGCCTAATGCCAAGAACAATAGCAACGATTAGGTGTTGGTGACAGGGAACCAGGAAGCGCGCACGCGAAATCAGGGCGGAACGCCAATGCGTGGTGCGTCGTATGCGCCGTCATCGTTGGAGAAGACAGCATCTTCACTGCGTGACAGAAGGGTGCGCAATTTATCTTCGCAAGAAATTGCGGAGCGGCGTCAAAAAGGGCTCTGTTTCAAATGCGGAGGTCCTTTTCATCCTCGTCATCAATGTCCGGGCAAAAATGTTCGCGTCATGGTGATGGAAGAAGAATTAGAGGAGGAGAACGAAGTTATGGTCATGAAAGAAGGAGTGGAAGAGATAGGTGAGGAAGAACTTCAACTCAATGTCATGAGTTTTAATGGTTTGATGGAGAACGCTAATGATAGGCTCAGTTCAATTAAATTGCAAGGAACAATAGGAGGAGTGCCGGTGTTGATGTTGGTTGATAGCGGTGCTACTCAGAATTTCATGTCTAGGCGTTTGGCTCTGGCTATGGGTTTACATATCACTGAAGCACCTCCTAGGCCCATCAAGTTAGGGGATGGATTTACTGCTAAGACACAAGGAGAATGTCATGATGTTATAATTATGGTCCAAGGCATTTCATGGGTAATTAATACTATGCGCTTTGATTTGGATGGAATTGACTTGGTATTGGGAATGGCTTGGTTAACGCAAATAGGGGCTACTTGGATAGATTGGTTACAAAAGTTCATGCGTTTTGATTACCAAGGCGAATGGGTTGAGATTCAGGGTGTACGGAGTAGAGAGTGTGCACCATTGTAGCAATATGTGGAAGATAATCGCTTTGCTCAGTTACTGTGTGTTTCCCAAGGGGCTGTGGTGACAGAGAGTCAGCAAATTGAGATGCAGTCCGTGTTGGACAGATTCAAGACAGTTTTCAAAAAGCCACAGGGCCTACCACCAGAGAGGCAGTAGGAGCATGCAATACACTTAGTTGAAGGCCAGGGACCGGTAAATGTTCGCCCCTACCGTCATCATCACAAGTTTGAAATTGAGAAGCAAGTGAAAGAGTTGTGTTGCACCCCGAAAAATCCGGTTTGGGTTTCTCAATGTACAACGTGGAAAATTTTTGAAGTCGCCACCAATATTTTAATTTTAAGACCAAAACATTGAAAAAAAGTCTTTTGAACAAGGCGGATGGTCTTTTGAAAACTAGAGATATAGGTTCGGGGGTCGATTACGTGCGAGGAAGGTGCTAGCACCGCACACGTCCTTTCTACCGAAGGGGAACCTCTAATTAAATGTGTGGTTTTAACGTTTGATTTGAAAAATACCTAGATTTGCCTATTTATTTCTTGTTTGAAGACGAATGGGAAAACTTAATGAAAATTTTATTTTTGGCGCTTGACGAGAGTTAGCCTCTCGCTCCTACGTATCTCCCGGTGCGATGGAGAATTCAAAGCTACGTAGTTCTTGTTAGAAAATGTTTGTTTGTTGATGTTTTTTAGTATAGGGTTTTAGGACTTTTGAACTGTGTTGATGGACCATTGTTGGTCTGAAGGAGCGTTTGGGCTCGGAAGGACCACTAGGGGTCTGGAGGAGCGCTGGGGCTCTAAAGGACCACAGTTCATTTGTCCTAAAACAATGACTAATCCGGCCGTATGACCGACTTAATCCCCTACTTTTGAAAATGTTATTTTTGATTTTTGAATGAAAGAGATGTGTTTGTATTTTTTTTTAATTTTGAAATTATTTGTTTTGAATAGGGATTTTAAGACTTGAGAAAAACAAGAGGGAAATTGTTTATTTTTGCGCTTGACGGGGGTATGACCCTGCTCCTACGTATCTCTGGGTAGATAATCAAAGGCTACGTAGTTCTAGGCTTGTCTATTCTTTGAAAAGGTTTTTGTCTTTTGTCTTTTTAGTGAGTTTTTCGAAATAGGACGAGCATTTAGTGAATGATTAAACTAACCAAGGTTATGGGTAATCACCGCTAAGTACTCTTGAAAATGAGAGTCACCACCGCCAGTCAGACGAACAAAGGTTTTGATAGCAACTCGTTTTTTATTTACTCTTTTGAAAGTGGTTTTCGAAAGAGATTGATTGGCACGAATGATCAAACTAACAAAGGTTATGAGTGATCATCGCTTGTTGTTCTTTTAGGAAAAAGACATTGCTACCAATGGCTAGATGAACAAAGGTTCTGATTAGCCACTAGCGACAATGGGTTTGAAAATGATTCTTGAAAGGAGAATGTTTTTGTTCTGAAAATTATCTTGGTTTGCAAAAGTGATTCTTTTTTTTGTGTTATGAAAATAACTCTTTTCTTTTTGTTATGCAAATGCTAGTTTTTGATTGCTAAAATGACTTTTATTTGCTGCGCTTGACGAGAACGAGACTCGCTCCTACGTATCCTAAATGGGAATCAAAGCGACGTAGCTCTAATTTGAAAATGAAAATGCTTTTGAAAGGGTTTGGAAAAAGGAAAAGCTTTCATAATGATCAAGCAAGCAAAGGCTTTGAGTGATCATTACTAATAGCTCTTGATGGCGTTCATGACAATCAAACAAGCCAAGGCTTTGAGTGATAGTCACTAAGACTTGCAGTAGTTAGCAAAGAGTTTGAAAGATTTTTGGGAAAAGGGTGAAGTTATTATCGATGATTGGTTACAAAATTCAAACACATTCAATAATCAAGTAATCATGCATATGTCAAACATCAACTAAGACTAAACATGCCAACACAATCAAAGATTCAATTGTCAAAGATGCAAGGTGAATTTCTTTGTTGCGTGTGTGTGTAGGAAGGAGTGTATTTACCCTAATGACTCTATGCTACAACAAGCAAGTAGGCTTACGTCTTCATTAGGAGGTCATACAAGTGGAGGGAATGGCATACAATTAAATCAAGACATTTAAATGGCATCATGAACAAGAGAACACCATTGATTATAGACATAGAATGATCTTAGTTAAACTAATGAACATGTGAGCAATGATTTCTCAATAACATGAACAAAAGGAATTGCATCAAGACTAGGGTAAGCCTATCCTTTGCAATCAACAATATGAACAAGTGCCCAAAGGCTAATAACACCATCAAAGAGGAGGGAGCATCAAGGTTTTGGGTAACCTATCCCTTGCAATACCCCACGAACCCTAAACCATAAACCTAACTATCTCGTCTTTTATTCATTAAGAAATTAAAAGGGGAAGGTTGAATCATCTAAAACCATCTTCACCACTTAGAACATGATGCACTAGGCATAAGTGAGAGTCATGTGATTTATCATCAACAATAAACAATGATCAAACTAGAGTATAAGAACAAGTAAATGAACATTAAAACCAAGTTGAATCACATAGAGCAATCTTCTCACTTGAATCAAAGTGCCCTAGGCACAAGTGAGAATCAACTTGCCTATCATCAACCACTAACAATAAGCAAATTAAAATACAAAGATTAAATAAACACATAACTAAGTTGAATCACATAGAGCAATCTTCTCACTTGAATCAAAATGCACTAGGCATTAGTGAAAATCAACTTTCCTATCATCAACCACTAACAATAAGCAAATTAAAATACAAAGATTAAATAAACACACAACTAAGTTGAATCACATAGAGCAATCCTCTCACTTTGAGAAAAGTGCACTAGGCACTAGTGAGAATCAACTTGCCTATCATCAACCACTAACAATAAGCAAATTAAAATACAAAGATTAAATAAACACACAACTAAGTTGAATCACATAGAGCAATCCTCTCACTTTGAGAAAAGTGCACTAGGCACTAGTGAGTATCAACTTGCCTATCATCAACCACTAACAATAAGCAAACTAAGACACAAGGATAAGTGAACACATAAACTAAATTGAGTCCTTTCTAGCAATCTTCACCACTTAGATCAAGGTGCACTAGGCACTAGTGGGAATCATATTGCTAGATCATCAACCAACAACCAAAATAACCTTTAACACTAAAATGAAATACTAACAACAAGATTAAACATCATCAAGCAAAGAACAACAACGAAATCAACTTGAAAATATTTTTAATCATAAGTATGCGAACCAAAGGAAACATAGGTCCACATTTTATTTAATAAAAAGAACACAAAAATTAACACAAAGCAACATAGATCCATTTTTGCAAGGATTCACATGATTAAGCAAGGAAGTGCAACAAAATCATATAAACCCTAATTTCTTCCTAACATGCGAAATGAAAATAGCCATAAGCAACAATTTTATTCATGAACATGCAAGCAAACAAGAAATATGCACAAGCACACCATTTATTCCAAGTGAGAGATGCATTTCAAACACCCAAACCTCCCTAAGTGTTTGTCAAAATGCTTGAAACACACCTCTCATTCAACAACAACAATCAATTCAACTTTAAACAATAAAAGGCAAAGATGATGATGATTATGCGAAATTAACCTATGATCTACATTTTGGATACTAAAATTTTGAAGATGATGCAAGGGTTTTAGGAATATACCTCAACTCCAAGCTAGGAAGTAAGATTGAAGAAAGAAACTAGAGCAAATCAACAAATCTTCAAGGAACCCAAGAAGAACCTCACACAAATTTGATGATCCAAACCACTAGATGATGATGCTTGAATTTTGGGTGAGAAATTGGAGGAAGTATGTGAAGGAGGAATGGGTTTTTGGTGAAATGGTAGTCTTTGGGTGAAGGAAAACAAAAAGATGGAGGGAGGAGGAGGAGAGGGGGTGTTTGGCCAAGGAGAGGGAAGGAGAGGAGAGAGTTGTGTGTTAGGTTTAGTGTAGGAGAGAATGAGCAAAAAAAAGATGTGATGTGTGGAAATGAGAGGGCATTTATAGAATTGGTGAGGGGCTAAGGTTAAAATGGTAATCAAGCAATAAAAGGGAATTAATATTCAGCTGAAAATAAAATGGAAATAAATAATTGAACTTGGGCACCAAGCAAATGGGTCATTTTGGTCATTGTTCTTGAGAGGTGCTCTAGGATTGAACTTTGATTTTGAATGGAGGGTTGAGATCACTTATCACATGGATTGAGGGTGGAGAGAAAACACAAAATGGAGAGGGAATGGGGTCATACACGAAAATTAGGAGTTTTTGTTGCACAAAAATTGTTAAGGGCAATTAGGGTTTTGTACACAAAGTTATAGCCTAGGATTTGATCTAGAATTTTAATCAATGGCTAGGAATACAACTCACATGGATCAAGGGCATGAAGAAACACAAAATGAGGTGAAAAATAGCTGGAAAATTCGGAGCAAATGAGGCCTTGGTGCCCAAGTTTTTGCAAGCTTGCCAAAAGATAGTACATTTTGTCTTATATGAGGACACTTCCTTATTTTACCATTTTTGATTATTCTTTTCATGATAATTCCACATTATTCATGCCACTTTGGGCCATATCCTAGGAATCAATCATTGGGCCCAAAATTCCATGATATCACCATTCCCAAAATTGATTTGATACCTCACCTTGAAGGAAATTCCCATTTTGCCCTTTTCTTTGAAGTTTGACTTTTTATGCAAAAATTTATCAATGCATGCGCATAAAAAATATGACCCAACTCATTTTGATCCAAATAAATTCCTCCAAAGTTGCACAGTGATTTTTACTGAGAAATTATCTTTTTGGGTGGAATGACCAAAATACCCTTTTTGCCCAAAAAACCCTAATTTTGCCCCGAAGTGCATCCCAACCCTAAAAATGATTTTAAAAACTTTGGAATGCCTTTCAAGACTCAAAAATGCATGCCCATAGCACTTCTCATCTTTCAAAATAATGCCACACCTCTGAAACTATTTATTTTTGTGGAAAATTAGGGTTTCGACCTAGGCCGGACAAAATTGGGGTATGACAAGTTGTTGCTGTCCAGAGTGATTAGACCAAGCCAGAGTGCTTATTCCAGTCCAGTTATCTTAGTAAAGAAGAAAGACGGTTCGTGGAGGATGTGTGTGGACTACCGTGCTTTGAATAAGGTAACCATTCCTGACAAATTCCCTATTCCTGTGATTGATGAATTGTTGGATGAATTGCATGGTGCAAAATACTTTTCCAAATTTGATCTTAAGTCCGGCTACCACCAAGTGCGCATGAGACATGAAGATATTCATAAAACGGCTTTCCGTACTCATGAGGGTCATTATGAATACTTGGTGATGCCATTTGGTTTGATGAATGCTCCCTCTACTTTTCAAGCTTTGATGAATACAGTTTTCAAACCAATGTTGAGGAAATGTGTCCTGGTGTTTTTTGATGACATTTTGGTGTATAGTACTACTTAAGATCATATTCAGCATGTTAGTTTGGTCTTGAATGTGTCAGCGGAGCACCAATTAGTAGCCAATCAGAAGAAATGTTCCTTTGGGCAGTTGTTGGTTGAGTATTTGGGTCATGTTATTTCTTATGAATGAGTATCTATGGATCCATCAAAGGTCAGTAGTGTGTTAGAATGGTCAGTACCTAAGAATGTTAAAGGAGTTAGAGGATTTCTGGGTCTTACTGGTTATTACAGGAAGTTCATACGTGATTATGGTAAGATTGAAAGACCTCTTACAGACTTGACAAAGAAGGATGGCTTCAAGTGGGGAGGAAAAGAGCAAGCGGCTTTTGAGCAACCTAGGCAGAAGGTCACATCAGCCCCAATTCTAGCCTTACCAGACTTCACCAAGGAGTTTTTCATTGAAAGTGAGGCGTCCAGTAATGGGTTGGGTGCAATCTTGATTCAAGACAAGAAACCTATTGCGTTCTTTAGCAAGGGTCTTAGTGACTGGAACTTGAACAAATCTGCCTACCAGAAAGAGTTAATGGCAGTGGCCCTAGCAATTCAGCACGGGCGTCCTTACCTTTTGGGGAGCAAGTTCACAGTTTGCACCGATCAAAAGAGCCTTAAACAACTGATGCAACAACGTGTTACTACAATGGACCAGCAGAATTGGGTTGCTAAGCTTTTGGGTTATCAGTTTGACATAGTTTACAAACCGGGACTGGAAAACAAAGGTGCTGATGCTTTGTCTCGCCAGTTTGATGTCACAACCAGCAACACCATTGCTGCCTTAGGAGGCTCAGATGACAGGTTAGGATTGAACACTATGATTTATCATCCTGAATGGTTAGATTACAGGGCTTTCCATGCAGAAGTGCAACATGATCCATCTCTACAAGCAATTATTTCATCATTACAGCAAAAAGAAACAACAAAAACTGGGTTTGTAATTCGGAATGGGGTTCTCTTGTATAAGGGCAGATTGGTCATGGCAGCAACATCCGCCTTAATTCCTACTATTCTCAAAGAGTTTCACAGTACTCCACAAGGGGGACATTCTGGATTCTATCGTACTTACCACCGTTTGGCTGCTAATCTTTATTGGAGGGGTATGAAGAAGGATATCCAGGAATTTGTACAATTACATTTTGTAAAGTTTATTTTAAAAGTTTTTTTTTTTTCAGGAGGTAAATAATGTTTAAGCCTATTATCGATACAAAATCGCATTTCCTTCTCATTTTCCCTTAATCATACATCTGCCATTGTTACTGTTATTGTTTCTTTGTTCTGGTTTGCATCACATTGCGACACACACAATAGCTTCCTTTCAAGCCGACTCCACTGCACGCCGTTTTCTTTTCTTTTCTCAATTAAACCACCAAATTCTCTATTTCTACCAATGCCCCAACCCATTGGTCTCTTTTCTCAATTAAACCACCAAATTCTCTATTTCTACCACCAAATTTTGTGATATGCCACAAAACACTCTCAATCACCCTCATTGGTACTCATCAAAATCAGGAATTTACACTAGCACACACCCTCCTTTAAACCTTCCCACAAACCCTTTTCTTGACATTGTTTCCTTCTTTTTTTCTCACCGCCATGATGGGGTTTTGGCCCTTGTTGATTCCTTATCTGGGTCTTCAATTTCCTACTCAAAGTTGTTACCTTTAGTCAAATCCATGGCTTCTGGTCTCCACAACATTATGGGTGTTTCACAAGGTGATGTCGTTTTGCTTTTACTTCCAAATTCCGTTTACTATCCGATTGTACTCTTGGGTGTTCTCTATTTAGGTGCTGTTGTTACACCATTGAATCCTCTTAGTAGTATACGTGAAATTCGTAAACAGGTTACTGAATGTGGTGTGAGTTTGGTTTTTACTGTACCTGAAAATGTCAAGAAACTTGAACCTTTGGGGATTCCTATTATTGCTGTGCCAGAAAATGAGAAGGGTTTGAAACATGGTTGTTTTTCATGTTTTTGTAACCTTATTTCTTGTAACTTTGATTTGCCTCAAAGGCCAGTTATTAAACAAGAAGATTCTGCTGGTATATTGTATTCATCTGGGACTACGGGAGTGAGCAAAGGAGTTGTTCTAACTCATAAGAATTTCATTGCTATGATTGAGCTTTTTGTGAGATTTGAAGCTTCTCAGTATAAATACTCTTGCTTGGACAATGTGTATCTTGCTGCTTTGCCAATGTTTCATGTATATGGTTTATCACTCTTTGCTTTGGGATTACTGTCATTGGGATCTACTGTCATTGTAATGAGGAAATTTGATATTAATGAGGTTATTACGACAATTGATAAATATAATGTTACACATTTTCCTGTTGTTCCACCGATGTTGTCGGCATTGACGGTTAAGGCAAAGGGTGTTAATGGAAGTAAGTTGCAGAGTTTGAGACAGGTCTCTTGTGGTGCAGCGCCTTTAAGTTCAAGAGTTATGAAAGATTTTGTCCAAACTCTCCCTAATGTTGATTTTATACAGGTAAAGAAACTTTGAATAACATAGGCTTATTTATAGAATGTTAATCATTTTCCATCATTCATCTGATTGCTTGAGTCAATACCATTATTTGTATTTATTTGTGATTACTGTTATTAGCTAAGTACTGATTTCCTTTAGATATGACCATGTTGGATGTATACATTTTTACCCTCTTTACTAATTATTTCATAGAAAATAATAAATATTCTCATTGTGCTTTTGGTATTCACATAAACAAGAAACTCTACCATCAAAGTTGAACTTTATTTGTTTATGATAATATTGCATTCCTAGATTTTTTAAGAATGAGCAGTTGTAAGATTGTTTTCTTTTAGGGTTATGGAATGACTGAGTCGAGTGCGGTAGGAACACGTGGCTTCAATACTGAAAAGTTTCACAACTATTCTTCAATAGGGTTGTTAGCACCAAACATGGAAGCAAAAGTGGTAGACTGGAATTGTGGTGTATTTTTACCTCCAGGCTGCAGCGGCGAGCTTTGGTTGAGAGGACCTTCAATTATGAGAGGTAAAAATCCGTGCTCTTTTTCTTCTAGAGATCTTCAACTTCGCTTCAGTGTTTAGAAGAAAGGGGATCTGACTAGTCTCACAGCAGCAACTCCATCTGTTATGTCAAGAGTTCCCTTCACTATATTCATTATATTTCCATACCTAAACTATTAGCCTTCTTGTACACCAAAGTTTGGATGAGAAGCTCCAACTGTTTTGTTGCTATAACTTATGTTTCTGTCATATTCCTATATTAGATATAGGGGGAGGTTTATTCCTTGATGTTTATGAATCTAATCCAATTTTTTCCATTACTTTTCAGGATACTTGAATAATAAGGAAGCCACAATGTCAACAATTGATAGAGATGGTTGGCTACATACTGGAGATATTGTTTATTTTGATCAAGATGGTTATTTACATTTGTCTGACCGCTTGAAAGACATTATCAAATACAAGGGCTTTCAGGTATCTAATTTTTGGTTTATTAAATTTTATGAACAAAAGGTGATGATAAATTGGTTTAATAAATAGTGGCATTTTCTCCGGCATATACATATATGAACCAATAACAGTCCTTTTGAGACAGTTCAGTTGGTAGAACTGTGAGACATGCAACAAGAGTGTGTAGGTTCAAGTACCCTCCAATGCACTCCACCCCCCTGCCCCCCTCATTCTCACCATTAGGCTTCCCATAGGGCCCACCTCAGTGGTGGGTCCTTCCCTGCACAATGAATAATTAACAAGTAATTCAGAAGTTTACAAAAATGTACACTCTAGTATTTTGAGATAGACTTCACTGCTTATAAATTTCAGGCAGAATAATTTTGGTTGAGCATCTCACATATTTTAAGCACTTCATTTACTTGGTATATAAATGCATAAGCTTATCATCTTCAAGTGCAAGGGTACACTTGTTCAGTGGAATATTTATGTGTTGTAGATATATTCTTTTTCTTATATGTGGAATATGATTTTTTACAGATTGCTCCTGCTGATTTAGAAGCTGTGTTAATATTGCATCCTGAAATAGTTGATGTTGCTGTTACATCGTAAGTATGACGAATTAACTCACGTCCTCCTTTCTGCGATGTATAGAAATCCCCAGTCAGTTTTTCATATCAGTATTCCATCATTTTCTATATCAGTGCCATGGATGAAGAAACTGGGGAGATTCCAGTGGCATACGTGGTCAAGAAGGTTGGAAGTGTACTTTCCCCTAAGCACATTATGGACTATGTTGCTGAGCAGGTTCTTGTTGATATGATAGACCAAAGTTCTCTGATAGTTTTGAATTCATATTACTACTTGAATATAATTTTTCACATTTCAACACATTTCTGGCAGGTTGCTCCATACAAGAAGGTAAGGAAAGTTGTCTTCACTGACAAGATACCAAGGTCTGCTACTGGGAAGATCCTTCGTAAGCAACTCAGGCATTGCTTGACTTCTAAACTCTAAGGCATTTTTTTTCCCGACATAGATATAGTATATACTGAAGAATTACCAAAGACAATATTCAATAGTGGGTGATCTTAATACACGAAATTGGTTTAGTGTGATTTATTAGTACATGCATCTTGAGAACTATTAAAGGAACGAAGACAATTGTGTTCTACTATTAAGTTAGCAAACATTTCTGTCTTGCATTTCTTTTCTTTTTTTAATGAATAAGAAGAAAAAGGCTATCAATCAATTACTCTGTCCTGCGCATCTCTAATCACTTCTAGTACGAGATCCTTACAAGAGGAATTACCAATGTTTTGATAATCATACCAAACTTGCCAGTTCAACCAGAAAGTAGACAATTTGGTTGTTGGGTCAATACCATTTGAACCACACTCTAGTTGAACTCTTAGAACCGCGGTTTAAAACGCAAATTGAACCAGGCTTAACTGGTTTTGAATGATTTTTTGTTTTTTTGTTAACTTTTTTCCTGAGAATAATTTAAATTTTTTTTATTAATTATCTAGTTCATCTATGGTTGAACTGAATGAATCAGTTGAATTGCAATTTGAAGATCTCGCTAATTTCATCTATAGTTCAATTTTAAACTTAATAACATTGGAAATTACCTTTGAATAGCAGATAAACGAAAAATACTTATCATTTAGAAAGCATAGTTTAAGTACTTATTCAATAAGCACTTATCATTTGAGAGCTCATTTATAAGTAGTGATATCTACACCTGAAGAGGGTTTAATTGGCGTGTATTGTCCTGTGGTTTAATGTGTATTTTTACACCACTAATCAATAATTAGAATGAAGTCGAACATTTTTTATGACGTAACATTTTGTGATTGATTCATGCTATAAAAAATTTCTTACACCAACCGGTATGTAAGTTAAATCCTATTTATTTATTCACAAAAACATTAAATCCGATTATTATAAATTATTCCAAACACTTGAATAAATGATTTTTTTTTTACAAAAAACACTTGTATCAATAATTGTATCATGAAATAAACTCAAATAAGCCATTCGTACTATCTTCTTGTAGCGTTTGATTTATCGTTTGAAACCTCAAAAATTATAGTCTACTGACAAAAACCACAGGAGACGAATTTACAACAATAATAATAAAATATGAATGAACTTTCTAAATGACACCAAATATGCTTCCTTAATGCGAAACCTACGAGAAATTCTCTAGAAAAAAATATCTCCTGCTCATCGACTGATATAGCTTCTTTTTTTAACGATGATGTTACTTCAGCTGAAATATATCACCGTAAACCTTATCAAGAAAAAATATCACCGTAAACTTCCCAGGAGAGAATTTAAGGATAGATACACTTCAAATTTATTTTTGAAATCAACTCACGTTACATCAAATTTTTCATAAAAAGTAATTGGTAAATTAAGGAACAAAAATGAAAAAGTAATGACTATGTAATAGGTACATACTATTTCTGTTTAATGATTATATAAAAACAGCTATTTCATCCATAAATTTTCCCGAGCACAAAGAAGCTACTTTAAACACTAAGATGACTGCGAAGTAAAACATGTATGACCTAAAAGCTCAGTTAAGCCATTATTACTTAAAGTGCAGCAATTCATGACACCTGATATTTTATCGAACTGCAAATTGAAAAAATCAAATGCACCACAAAAAAGAATCAGTCAGCCACCACATGTTAACACTATTGCATACGTTATCCACCAACAGGCCACGTTGAATAGGCATAACCTCTTAAATATTATCAACTCTAACTGTTCCACACGAACAGATAAGAGACATTGCTCTGCAATTTGCTCGTTCTACAGATTCTAAAATATGAATGTGAACAGATTATCAAAGTTGAAAAAGCAAAATCTGACAGCTACTTTCATGCTGTAACTGGTAACAACTTACTTTCATGCTGTAACTTCTAACCACAAAAACCGAGCTTCTTCATTACTTTGGCATAAGCAGCAGGGACAATACCAGGTGATCTCAATCTACGTTTCGCTATCTTTGACTGCAATGAATACCAGAAATTTATCATTTCAAGAACTCTGGACTATCATAAGATATATTTCATACAGTTGTAATAAAAATGGCTATTTCACAAGTATTGTAATGCGAGAAAGCAAAGCAAAGTTAAACTTTGAGACTTTCCTTTCGTACCATATCTTGTAAAGAAATAACCCACCCTCCAATTACCGGATGATATCAGGTAAAGACTCTATATTACACGGGAGTTTCGTAACTCACATCCAGCCTAGACTCAAACTAGATATTTTTCACTGCACTGCTAGTCAGAATATTAGGATTCTTACTGTTTTAGAAGCATGGCAGACCCTTGTGGAGTGTATTGTTAGACCAAATTCCACCACAAATTTACAAATGTGGTATAACAGAAATGAGTATTTTTTGTTGCCCCCGCAATGTAATCTGAATAGTACCCTAATAGAGCTATGCTCAAATTGTAAACTTGCACATGTTAAATGTGCACTAGAGTTGGTTAGCAAGCAGGCATAAGCTAGTTCAAGTTAGTTGTTAGTTTGTATTCTGTTGCACAAGTTGGTTATTCAAAAACTGTGTGCAACTCATCTTGGCTTATCTACTATCTATCTATACCATTTACCCACTACCAAAATTACAATTTTATCCTTTTCACTTTTTCAATTTTTCAAATTTTTTCACTTTTTCACTCTCTCACACACTTTTTCACTCTCCCTCACTTTTTATTCTCTTCTCCTATTTCTTTTTCTAATTCTCTCATTTCTCTATTTTTCATATTTTTCACTCTCTCTCACACACTTTTTCACTCTCTTCTCCTCTTTCTTCCTCTAATTCTCCCATTTATCTATTTTTCACAATATATCTACTTTAATTTAATCTACATGTCACCTTCATTTTTCCTCTTTACTATTTTAAAATTTTGACAAAATTTTAATATTTGTTTTAGGCTAACTAAATTTGTTAACTTTAAAATTGTCTTGATTTTCACGGGATAAAGTTCTGACTAATTAAATTTTGTCTGAGTCCATACATTACCCACTACCAAAATATCAATCTTATCATTTTTTCAACTAAGCAATTGGAGTATATTTAGGTAATTTTATTTTTTCACATTTTCAAACTTTTTTACTCTCACACACTTTTTCAAACTTACCATTTACCTACTACCAAAATATCAATCTTATGCTTTTCCCAACTAAATAATTGGAGTATAATCAATTATTTAAAAAAAAAAATTATTCGTTTTTATAATTTACTCAAACTACTCAAACCTACTTTTTTTAAACTTTTTCCCACACAAATATTTTTTTAAAAAAATTATTCATTTTTATAATTTACTCAAACTACTAAAATTACTAAAATCAATTAAAATGAGTAAAATCAATTAATTTTTTCATAAAAAATAAAATCAGTCACTTTAATCACTACAAAAAATTACCAAATAACTATTTTATAATTA
Source organism: Astragalus membranaceus (assembly GCA_039519185.1). Classification (NCBI taxonomy): domain Eukaryota; kingdom Viridiplantae; phylum Streptophyta; class Magnoliopsida; order Fabales; family Fabaceae; genus Astragalus; species Astragalus membranaceus. Next base: position 28,974,788 of record CM076849.1, on the reverse strand, counting down.
CTAAAAATGAGTAAAATGCCAACGGGAGTGCAAACGGGAGTGCCAACGGGAGTGGCAACGAGAGCGGGAGTGCCAACGGGACTGCCAACATGAGTGCCAACGGGAGTGCCAACGGGAGTGGCAACGAGAGTGCCAACGGGAGAGACTGACAATAGGATCGGCAACGGTAGCGGCAACGGGAGAGGCAACAGGAGAGTGGGAGGGCCAACGGGGTTGCATATAATATACTCAAACTACTAAAACCAATTAAATTACCCACTACCAATTGTCAAAAAAAGCAATACCGCTAGCAAAAATTCTAAAATTATTTTTTCTAAAAAAATCAATAATTAAATCCCATTTGCTTTTTTTCGTGAGCCGCACGGAGCGGCAACGAGAGCGCCAACGTGAGTGCATATTTTATATCAAATCTCATTTTTGTTTTTCCTAATTTTTACTCCATTATTAATATTATAAGAAGATCGGACTTTTTTTAAGCTTTTTGCAACAAACCTATTTTAATAAATTTGAAATATCCTCTTTTATCGAGTTTTTTTTATTAGATTTTGCAACTTTCAACGTATTTATAAATTCATAGCAAATTATAACAAATACAGTATCACCCGTGCGTATGCACGGGTAAAATACTAGTACCCATATATATGAGCCCATGTAAACAACTCAAGAATCCTGTTCATTATGCTAAATTCAATACAACAAAATGAATTCTCTCTACCTCTATTTCCCCTAATTTTGCTCACAGTACTGCCTACAGGGTTCTACCCAAGCCCGTATGGGAAATGGACAAGGTTTGCCCCAATCCTTTCCATTGGTTCTTCTAAATTTCAATCCAACTTAAACCTAGTATTACTTTATCCCACAATCATCTATTGCATGTGCCTTCTATTACAAAGAATCTCATATCAGTTTCCAAAGTTGCAAATGACAATAATGTCTTCTTTGAGTTTCACTCACATGCATCTACCTATTATCAAGGGACCTTCTTGTCATGTTGCTGCCGCATCACCTTTCCTAAACATTTCGATTGAGCAGCCTTGTTCTGTTTCGATTACTGGTTTCAATTCTAGCTGTATGAATAATATGTCTGTTTGGCACGACTAGGCCATGCTAATTCAGTTTCTGTTAAACATGTATTGCATCTTTGTAATATACCTCATTCTAATAAAGATTTTGAATTTTGCAACTCTTGCCCTTTAGGAAAATCACACAGAATATATACCTCATTGTTAAATACTGTATACAGTGCACATTTCCAATTTATACACAGTGATTTATGGGGTCCATCCCCTCAACCCTCTCACGGTGGCTATACATACTACATTACCTTTGCTGATGCATACAGCAAATACAATTGCCTGTACCTTTCAACAAAAATCAAAGCCATTCAATCTGATTGGGGATGAGGATAGACCCTTTACCATAGACTAACCCGCCCTCACACCTCTCACCAAATTGGAACTGTTGAAAGAAGGCGTAGGCACATTGTAGAAATCAGATTAACATTGCTGGCACGTTCTTCAATTGGTAGCTCAGTTGGCGAGCTAAGGGACATGGAGTTGCAAGAAGGAGGTCCAGGTTCAAGTCCTGGAAACTAACATTTCCCCCACCCCCCAACTAATTACTAATCACTAACATTGCCTATCAAAAAAAACATCCTTCAATTCCTCTAAATTCTTGGGATCACAGTTTTACAATAGCTTTCTATCTCATAAACAGAGGTTGCCAACCGAAAGTCTTATCAAATTGCTCATTACCTTCTCAAGCCCTCTACAACGAAGTTCCAGAGTATAAGAGTATTAAAATATTTGGTTATGCTTGTTTTACTCCTCTTAGTTCTTAGACCCTATAATCAACACAAACTCCAATTTAGAAGCGCTGAATGCATTTACCTTGGTCCCTCTCCCCAACACAAAGGTTAATGCATGAATTCTGAGGGAAAAATATTCATATCCAAAGATGTTTTTAGTGAGGCAAGATTTCCCTACCCCATTCTGTTTGCTGCCACCTCTGGTTTACCACATTCCCAACAAAATCATTGCTCTGGATCAATTCCACTAGTGCAAACTTCAGTTGAAAATCTTTCACCATTGTCTCTCCATCAGAACCTGAGCCAACCATGCTACCACTTGCAGAAGCTGTACCGGTCACCACTGATTTATCAGATCACAGACCTGCATATCTGCCCAATACTCCTGCTGACCCTCCTCAAAGTGTTAATCCTACAAACACTCATTCTATGGTTAGTTGGTTACTAGGAGTAGGACCAAAACTGGAAAACTCAAATCTAAGGTTTTCCTATAATCCTATCCCCACACTTAAGCAAGTTATAGCACATCCTTAATGGCTATATGCTATGAAAGTTGAATTCCAATCCAAGCACTGCAAGCTGAAATCCTTCTCTCAGGAGGCTAATACCATAAAAAGGCAATGCGTGTTTATTAGTGGATAGTTAGCAAAAATTATTTTTATCTTTTAAGAATTAATCTCACCAGTTCTTATGTTAGCAACAAGTATAAACTATAAAGTGATCACAATTTAGCAATAGTCCTATTATGTTAGAAACAAGTATAAATCGATCCATATCAGAAACTATTGCTTCAACTTTCTAACAACTAACAAGATTAGTGTCTGCTGAGAGAAATGTGCCATTTTTCGTGACTCCTTTGAAATGTTCGACCTACTTATCTAAGGAATTAAGGATGTAAGGTGCTACATATGCTATACATGAAACCTGTTTAGCAGGGAAACAGCTGTTCATTGTGAATGTCCTCAAGTTATAACTGAGTCAAGAAGGATTTTGGTCATTAATCCACTATCATACTTCATGATTTGATGAGATTAGAATATTGGTAATGAGTGATTGAGTATGGTGTGATTGTTTTTTAACTAGCAGAACAATAGAATCACTGAAGTTTTGAGTAAACCCCCACATTAGTCCCTAAACTACCATGCAGAAACTCACATTATCACATCATAAAAAAAAAAACTTATTCTCTCCAAGGAAAAAAAAGCAAACCTTCAAATGAGCATTGTGACGTTTTCCCTCCTTCCAGCGCCTGAAGTTCCCATCATTCATTAATCTGAACCTGGACTTGAGAGACCTGCTCCAAATGTAAACAAATAAATAGACATCTAGAATTACAAATTCCACACACAAGACACACACTGAAAGGGAAAATGAGCAATGAATATGAAACGCACGAGTAAGATTTCATTTTGGTTTTCTTAATCTTGGAATTGACAGGAGTCATTGGCTTTCTTCTCTTCTTCCGTTCCCTCGACGACACGTGCCGCACTTGAACCAACTATTCATACAACAAATCAAACTGCTATCACAATAACAATCGGAATGACAAACACAAAATTAAAATAAAATCCAGAACAAATTGATAACACTAAACCCTAACTTAACCCTAGTTGATTATGCGAACGCCTTAACATTTCTATCCCAAAATGTTACTGCATTTTCTCAGACCAATAGAAAGAGGAGAATAATGTGGAAATGGAGTGACTTACGGAGGGAGAGATTGGGGAAGGACGAGATGCGTGCAGAGGCCATGAAGAGAAGTTGAAGGGAAGACGAGAAGTGTGATTAGTGGAAGCTAATAAGTGAAAATGTTGCGGCGGGGAGTGGTGGAGGAGACGGCGAGAAGATGGCGGTGGGAGAGCTAGACGTGGTGACTGCACGGCGAAAGAGCGGAGCTTGGTGAGCCATCTTTGCATCATCGTTGCCGTCACTGGAATCGGATTTTAGCTATGGTGATGGTGGCGCTTTACACTTGCAAAATCGAACCAAAACACCGATTGCCAAGTGCTTTCTTTTTTCTTTTTCTTTTTCTCCCTTTTATTTTTCATTTTTAAAGTAAACCCTCAATTTGTAGTTTTGTACATCAACTTTAATTTTTATCATCTTCATTTGAAAAATTCGTCATAAATACTTCATTTGAAAAATAATGTAAATACTAATTTATAAAGCTTTGTATTTTTTTCATGAGTCATGGTACGTACTGTTTATAAAAATTTTAGGAATTACTAAATAATTTTATATTTTTTTTAACAAAAATAATTTCATATACATAAACTATGTAGGAAAAATTATGTAAATTCAATGACTAACTTGAGAATGAATTCTATTTTTTACTTTTTTAATTTATTTTATTTTTACTCTCACTTTGGTTTGGTTCGTCACCATAAACCAACGTCCACCATCAACAACACTACTTGTAGGTGTTAAAGATTACTTTGTTGTCATTAAGATCTGAGGCAACTTAATTAAGACAAGTAACGCAAACCTATTGTAACATTCTGAAAAAACACAAAATAATTAATAGAAACTATTTAATCTAAGTGTCTTAAGTAAAATAAACTAAGTTAAAAAATGAAGGTGCATGAGTAATTAAGTGGGTGTAGTTAATAAGTAGTATCTTATTAATTAACTAATTAGTTAAAAGAAATAAATGAATTGGAAAAAGAAGAAGAAAGAGTAGATAGATAGAGGGATAGAATCGAAGGAAAATCGAGAAAAGAGAAGTAGAAATAGAGAGATGCATTAAAATAGAAAAAAAGAAACAAAAGAAGAAGAAAGAATAAATAGAGAGGGATAAAATCGTCAGAATCGAAGAAAAATCGAGAAAAGAGAAGTATAAATAGAGAGATGTAAAAGAGAAAGAAAGAAACAAAAGAAGAAAAATAGAAAAATGTGCTTAAGAAAGAGAGATCGTGAGAAAATGAAGAGAAAGAAACAATAGAAAGTAGGATAAAATGAAGAGGAGATGGAGGAAAGCTCAATGCAAGAAGATTGAAGAATAGGATGAAAAGGAAGAAGCTTAAGGCTCAAGCTCCAATAGAGTAAGAGACTTAACATCAAGCATTTATTGTTTTCCGGTTTTCCCCATCCTTAGGACTTCAGAGAGGTAACATAAAATACCTTTCAAAACTTTTCATAGGGTATGCTTTTTTTTTTTGGTCAAGTTCATAGGGTATGCTTAAGTAGTTCATTTGTTGTGCATGTTTGGGTAATGAAAAGTTTCGACATGAATTTTATGATACATCAATTGTTTATATCCATACAAGGTGTTTGATATGATTACTGTGTGCAAAATTTAGTTTTGACACTTTCTTTGAAATACGTATTTTGTATTTGAAATTGTGTATGAAAATTTGTGAAATTAACAATTATAAATCCTAATGAAAATAATCTTCATTATTCTTTATTATTTGTAGGGTGGGAATAGGCCAGACCACTAACAGGAGCCTACGGCTCAGCCCAGCCCAGACTTTTTTAAAATAGATCTACCAGACCGTCTCATTTAAGTAAATATAAATAATATATTTATCACTACTATGACTATTATATTAAATTTTGTACACCATTAAATCATAAATTTGCTAATATTTTCTGTTAATTTAAACATATTGACATACATAAAGTTTTGGTATATTTAAAGTTATTATTATAAAATAGAATTTAAATTGAATGTCATATAAAATAGAACTTAATCTCACTGACCTATTAGTTTTAGTCTATATATTTACAAAACATACACCGAAAGGTTGCAGGCTTTCGTAAAAAAATATAGTGAAATAGGCTTTCAGGCCTCATCAGACATTTAGAAAGGCTAAGCCAAGCCTAAAAACTGGGCCTACAACAGGCCACAAGCCAGACTCAGACTTAACACTTTCAACACAGGCTAGGCCCATGCCCTATGAAACTCAACTCGACCGAGCCTATTCCCACCGCTAATTACATGTAACAATTGTGTATACTTACAAAAGTTAACTGCAACGTAGTATGGTTAGGTCCTATGCATTATCACATTATTCATTAGCTTGCTCAAAAGCTTGCTTTATTGAGAACTTAGATCCCTAGAGTGTAAAATAAAGCAAATGAAGGTTTGGTTCATTAATTCTCAAAATTAAGTTCTGGTAATTTTACACTGATTCTCAAAATTAGATCCCTAGAGTGTAAAATAAAGCAAATGAAAGCTATTTCTGGTAATTTTGATTGTCTTCAACAAAGTAAGTTTTTTAATCAGTGTTCCAATCTTGTTTAATAGATCCTTTTATGTCATGCTTACGGTTTTTGCTCCTTTTGTTGCCAAAACGAAAAAACAAAAATAAAGCAGGACACTATTAATATAGGTTTCAAAACTTATTATGAATAAATAGACAAGTTGCTGTCTCATTCATTCTTCCAACATCACTTCTTAACTTCAATTAATCTCTCTTTTCTCCATCGCATATTACAGAGGTCATGACATTAGCACAGAGGGATAGTTCTAGAAACTTCTACTATGTAGCTAGAAATGATGTTAAATGAGAAACAAATATGACAAAATACTATAACCACAGTTTACAAATTAAGGTCAGAATCCAAATCCTCAAACGAGATAAAAAAAACACAAGCACGCATGCGTCAACAACAGCACAAAAATATTACTAATAATAATACACCTACAAATCAATCATAAAAACGAAACCCTTTTTTTACTGTTACATGCATCAACATCTGATCTGCAAAGAATTTAATATTAAAACGCATAGACAATGTACCATGCAGTAGTAGTAGTCATCACGAGATCATTCATTCATTCATTGGTTGTTTTTTTTTATTAAATCCAGTTATTTCAAACGTGAGCAGCTTCTTTGGAATCTAAACCAGCAACAACTGAACTTCTAATCTCACTATCATCACTCACATTCCTTGCAGCAACAGCACCACCAACATCACTGATATTTCCAAATAGCAACACAACAATTCCAATAATTGCAGTCACAAAAGCAGCTCCAAATGATGTCCTAATCCTCCCCGGCGCAACCGAACCGACTGTAAACCCGACGCACAACCCTGCAGCTCTCATCCAAGCATACCATATCGAAAAAGCACCTTCTTTCCCTGCTGGAGCACAATCCAAAACCAATACCCTTCCAAAAGCATGTAAAATCCCCGTCGCGGTGCTCTGAATCGCGCCAAATAAAACCAAGTGACCCCATTTCCAGTGACTATTTCCATAGTAGAATCCGAAACCAGATGACAAGAGTGAAAAAAAGAACCCCACGATTTGCATTTTCACTGAGTTCATCTTAATAACTTGCAGCAATGGTTGAAGAAGTGTCAAAGAAACAATAGGGAAAAGGAAATAAGTCAACCAGAAAAGTAGCAAGTGCAATGGCTTAATGCAAAGTTCTCCAACAATGAAAATAACCCCTCCAGTGAAAATAGCCATAGTAGTGAATGAAGATAGAAAAACACCAGCAAGTCCACCAATTCCATGAGGATATTTGAATATAGAAAAAGGGTGCAACCTCGATGAAAAAGAGATAGAATCATCACTTGTTCTGCTAATAGCTGTAGCTAAATGTAAGATCCCAACAAGCCAAATTAAACCACTGAAGATAGAAACAACCCAAAGACTCATAACATCACGTTCATTATCATTAAGTTCACGTATCATATGATAAGTGAAAGCTGATATCAAAGCAGCACCAAAGCAACCAGCAGCAGTAGCATGAAGCGAGAGACGCGTCGAAACACCTGATCTTAAATTAAATTGAGTTCTCTTAAGAGATGTTCCAGTGAAAGCGCGAATCATGAGACCGAGATGTTGAGTATGAGCTGCAGTAGCAACTGTGCTAGCAGCAATAATGCCAGCAATGTAGGGAATGAAGATTGCTGTTACTTTGAAGAACCCTGCTGGTAGACAGAAGAATACTCCAACACCTGTTGCTGCTACTGTTATGAACTTTGGGAAATGACCATCAAGGTGGAATGAAGCAAAGCCAAGAATTGGTGCAGCTATTGCTAAACCTGTTGCCCATGCAATTGATGTCCATTCCAATGGTGAGAATTTTGAACTTATGTTGTGACTAGTCAATTTGCTATACCTGCATGCATTATTTCACCACATTTTCACACTTAACTTGGTTAAATTAAACACTTTTTAACTTTGGTTAAAAATGAAGTAAAATATTTACACAAAATATGAGGCACATTAACGGCTGTTGTTGGTAAATGTGCTGTGATTTAAATTGCAACTTTGGAAACACGCGTAATGCACAGCTGCACATGGAGATAAGCTAGTACTGTAGTTTTACAACCGGTGGAGTAGTAGTACACTGTAGTATACTCATTTCTAATACTAGTACACTGATCAAGGAGTAGTAATTCTAAAGGCTGTGTTTGGTAAATTTTGTATTGTACGCGAAGAAAAGAATCAGTTTGGTAAATATTATTTTATATATAAATAAACAGCTTAATCTTGTCGGCACTGTTAATTGTCTCATTATACCAAAATGTGCTATCTGCCGACAGTGATTTTAATTTACATTTTTCACATTTACGCATTTTTATACTATATACTAGTATACTAGTAGCATTATTGTCAAAAAAAAAACTATACTAGTAGCATTTTTTATAATGTGCTATTAGGTTTGGTATAAAAAAAGTGTCTAGTGGAGTAATGCAGGAAATGAGGCGCAATTAAGGATATAACCGTTGTGGATAAGTATATTTAAAAAGTTCAAAAGATGTGTGATGACGTATGGGGGAGTCCGACAAACATTTTGCTTCTCCCTAGGAAAAGGGTATAGATTTTTTTTCTCTCTCATGACTCATGTTTTGGCCAATAGTTCGAGGTGAAATCTTGTTTTTTTCTGGTATATCAAAGGTGGAGATGTAAGCATAGTTAATAAATGAGGTTGATGTCCGGTGGGTAATTCAAGTATTTTTGAAAATAAAAAAAAAAAAAAAGGAATCTTAATCTTAACCCTTGAGTAAGAGTAAAGTAGGATTGATTGTAACAAAGCCATAAAGGACACGCCTTTTCATGATTGTGAACTTGTATATAGTGGAACAAACGGCCCAAAATTATTTCTTTTTATTTTTTATTTAATTTAAAAAGAAAAAGACTAAAGTGGAACCCTATGTTGAATTTTTTTTCATTTCGTACCAAAAAAACCTTTTCTAATTTCTTCTATTCTACCAACTCTCATTTCCATGGCCATTACAATACAATATTTTGAAAAACCCTAAATACACAAAATGGTGTAGATCAAGACTGCAGAAGAAAAAACACAAAGTAAGGATTTTTATTTTAATTTTTTTTTTGCATTTTCAAAATATACACACAATTTATTAATTATTTTATTTTATTTAAAATGGTGCTACACTATTATTGCTAGTAGGAAAAATATGGAAAATAAAAACATGAACTTTTGGATGGAAGAAACAAAAATGGAAATGTAGAGTTGAGTTGAGTGACTTACAGGTGAAATTCCTTTTGTGAGCAGTGAGAGGAAGGGTGATTTGAAAGAGGTATCTTCTGAAGCTGGCTGATAATGAGAGGAAAAACAACAGGAACAAGAACAGTTTGAACAAAATAGAAGCAAAACTCATAAAGATACCATCCAAAAACTTCAAATCTTGAAGGTTTTTCACCAACTTCTTCATAACCATTATAAGCTTCTCTAGCTCTCAAGATTTTGACAGCTCTGTTGTGTAAATCAGTAGGTGCAGCTCCTACTCCTCCACCACCACCACCTTGACCATGACCGTGACCATGGTTACCATCTTGCTCAACGGTCACCACTTCTTTCATTGACACAGAAAATGAAGAAAAGTAGTAGTAGAAGTGTCAGAAAGAGTAAATGGTGCAGAGGACAGTGTATTTCTGCTGATAGTAGAAGAGGAAAAATAAAGAAAGGGTTTAAGTTAACTTTGGGGTGGGTGTGCAACTGTACACAGCTGGGTGTAAATGAAGCCTTTTAGGGCGTGAACGGGCCTTAGTGAAATCAAATATTATTATTATACACTTTTCATCATCACATTACTTTATTTTACTTACTTTGTCCCTTAAATATTTGTATACCATATACTAAAAATGTTATTTGGCACATTAAAGGGTAAAGACGTTACAAATAAAGGAAACGTCCTTCGGCTAGTAGGCCCTAACCAACGTGTATTTTTTATCTAAAGGTATCCAATATCTTTGTTTCCTGTTTACTCTTTTTGATAATAATGTTTAGTTTGCTCTTTACTTTTTTTATTCATAACCCCAACTAGTATGGTTTTTATTGAAATTTAATGGTCCATAGTATTAAAAACCAATATTCATAAAAAATCTAAGAATATACATCCTGGGGTAGTATAACATCAGCATTGATATTAGCACTCCTACCCCTTTTGGCATCATTTTTTCCCGCAATGCACGAATCGCCCTCACAAAAACGAGACCGCTTTCACCCATTCAAATGTTATTTTCAATCACCACAATTCACTTTGCAATAACACACAAATCACAACTTCTTGTAGGATCGTGATCAAAATCCTCCTCCTTATCAATAGTCAGGAGCAGATCGTGTCACCATATTACATGCAGAAGATTAGTTAGTAGTTACCATTCAACAAAATTTTCTGCCAAGCTCTCGCACTTTGATCTCCTAAAAAAGCCACTCACTATGTGGTTTTAGTACAGTTTATCATTTCATTTTTGACCCCCCCCCCCTTTGTACACTGCTGATTTGGGCCTCAAAATTCTTATAGGTACTCTCCGTTGTTGTTGTCGTCGTCTTGATATCGTACTATCATCCACTACAGCCACCATTTTCAACCACCTTAAAGGCTAATTGAGGTTCCAAAATTCGGTCACTAACACTATGTTGGTTTTAGCTGGAAAAATGGAGGGAAAAGAACCTCTAGATGATAGAAACTTTCTTAAAACATGTGCTTCTATTGTTTGGAGTTAAGGAGGAAAATTTGACTAACAAAAGGAGAAAAAAAGGGTCGATCATTTAAAATGTCATGTAAATCATTGCTCTAGAAAATGTATTTGTATGTATTCAACATGGGTCCAGATCCTCTCCATTTTCTCTCTCCACAGTTTATTTACTTTTTAGATGTTAATTAAAATATTAGTTTACTTTCTGTCAAATTATATATATATATATAAGAAAAAAATATTATATACAATAAATTAAATAAAAATAATCAAATTATATATTGTGAATAAAATATCATTAGTAAAATATAAATAAATAAATTATATATATGACGTTTACTAGGGTTATTTTTGTCATTCTACCTATATGTATTATTCTTTCTTCCCACTTTCCTTTCACTTACAATAAACTTTCTTTTCACTTATTTTTCTTTTATTTTCTTTTTGTCAACCAAACCGAGTATAAGTATAGTGATTGATTTCATATTTTGTTACAAACTTTTGTTGTTAATTCAATTTTTTCTTTTGATTTTGTATGACTGATCTCTTTTTTATTGAGATGATAGTAAATGTTGGCAAAGACTTATGATACCTTAATAACAATTACTAAATTTTTTGGTGATCATCATACAACACTTCAATGGTTAGTACATACTAACCATAATTTAGTGTTTGTGTGGTTAGTATATGCTACAAACCATTATACAACAATTCAATTTTTGTAGTCTAAGCGAGACTAGTAAATGTCGTCTCAACTCTCAACCCATATTATAATTTTTGTAGGTCTAAAGAGTTTTTTATAAGCAAATATTGCCTTCTTCCGCCGTTTTTTGATAAGGAGTTTCTCATTACCCTTTTTTTGACAGCTTCTCATTACTTTTTTAAATGCTAATTTTCTGTGATACTACTATTTACTAATTGATGTAGTAACCCTTACGTAAATGTTACTGGATTGTTTGGAAGAAAAAAAATTGGATGCTCAAACGGTCTTGAAATATTGGATGCTCAAACGGCAAGCACAACTTTGTTCGTTACACATTATTAAAGTAATTGTTGTTGTGATACGGTGAGAGAGATTCTGTCGTCTTGTACAAAGTTGCAACACATCATTTGTTTTTTTAATTTTGCAGGACATCAATTTGTAGATTACTCAACTTGACAATTTGTAGATTTCTTAGCATTAATTATTAATTACAAATCTTCATCTATGTGATTTTAAAATTATAAACTAATTTAACCGTTAATTTTACCGAACACTTTAAATTTAACCCCGCTTATCTGATATCAGATAGCATTAATTATTAATTGCATAAAAATTGGACTTGCATTATACCGACTACTTGTGCACTCCAAGACTATTTTACTGTTCAAACTACAAAGTATAACTAAATTAAAGTGCATTTAGTATTTGCTGGCCCATCAAAGAAGTATAGCAGCATAGCTGTATAACTAAGAATGCTTAATTTACTACAGGCCGTAAACATTTTATTTTATAGGTTACTTTTTTTATACCCTCATCAACTCCTTTCTACCCTCACACATTATCGTAATTCAGAAAATACTCCTGACATAATTAACAAAAATTGACTTTTGGAAAGATTCTCTGGTGGGGACCACTTTATCTGGTAGTCGGATTTATCAAAATGCAAGGTAAATTCGATTAGCTTTAAATATGTAATAAATACACATGCATAAGTCAAATCGGATGTATCAAACTGACAGATAAATCCGATTTGACCATTTATTTCGGTATAGAATGATGCGCAATCGGATTTACGTACCTCAAACGTAAATCCGATTATGTCTTTTAATGAATCGGATTTACCTGGATGAGGGTATATCCGATTTTGAAAAATACAAAGCCGATTTACGTTTAGGGTACGTAAATCCGATTTGTTTTGTTTTTAAATTAATTTTTGTATAACTGTTGTTCTATTTTGAAACAGATATTGACCCGCATACAGAGTCGCAGGTTGTTCCTTTCGTTGTAGACACTACAGAGGCATTCTGGACGGAGAGGGTATATTTTTCATACTAATTTTTTTAATCAAAGTTTGGTAGATATTTAATTAATTAAGTATGTAACATTTTTCTATTTTTTCTATTTTGTAGATATTTTCTACACGCGAGGATGTAGAAGAGTGGGCTAAAGCGATTGGGAGATGTATTGGAGTTGTGGTTATCATTGTAAGATCTGACAAAGCTGGAGTTGTGGGTTCTAGAGATAAGATTATTTTTGGTTGCGAAGCAAGGGAAGTGGTCTAATGATTCTAGAGTTTTCGGGCCTAAGAGAAGAAGCTGTCTGTTTACATTGAGAGCTACTTGTACAATACGTCATGGGGGTTAGCGTGTGAATGTTAGGTGTGGTCTCCACACACATGAGTTGCTTACTACCCCGGTCGGGTCGACAGCTTTTGGTCGTTTAACTAAGCCGCAGAAAGCTATTGTTAATGAGCACACTAATCTGAATGTTGCCCCCGAAAGATTGTCTTACTGCTTTGAAGAATCATTATCCGGACAACGTCACTTCTCTTCCTCAAAATTATTTGTCTTGGAGCAGAAAAGTTGAGGGTTCCGATGTGGTCAGTGACATCATGTGGGCGCATCCCACTTCTATTAAGTTATTCCGGTTGTTTCCAAAGGTTCTTATTCTTGACACCACCTACAAGACCAATAAATACAATCTACTGTTGAACCAAGGACAAACGATCTTTGTTTTGTATGATAACAAATTACATTTTGTCTACTAATGATTACAGTGTATAAAAGTACAGGGACAAAATCAAAGAACAGGGATTAAATCAAAAAGCAGGAAATATTAAAGTGGAGAAGCTTGGAGAAGAAGCCACCTTTGAAGATGAAGACCTAATTGTTTATCCGCTTTCTTTAGGACACAGTGTAAGGTCCTATCACTTAAGGTCTATGACATTTTAGTAGCTGAGAGATGATTTTTGAAAACATGCATGATGCATCAAAATTAGGGTTTTGAAAAATATTTTTGCATGCATGCATAAGGTGGCACCTAAACCTAAAAACATTTTTGTGGAAAGCAAGAATCGATTTCTATTATGCACCAAAGGCCAAGAATCGATTTATAGTATTTTTCTAAAGGCCGTGAAATCGATTTTCAAGCTCTCCTAAAGGCCAAAAATCGATTTCTTAATCATATGTTTAAAGCATGAAATCGATTTCTACATCTACTCAAGCCAAATGTAAGAATCGATTTCCTTCTATTTCAAAAGACTATAAAATCGATTTGGCAATCTATTGTGGAGCAAAGAATCGATTCCTAAGCTTGTGAACTTCACTCACAATCGATTCTTATGTTTCCTAAAGCTACATAATCGATTTCCTAATCTATTGAGAAGCCAACAATCGATTGCTCCTATAATTTAGCATAACTAAAGAATCGATTCCTCCTTCTTTAAACCAAAGTTAAAATCGATTCTTACCTATTCAGGATGTCTTAAGAATCGATTCCTTCATAATTCTAAAAGCCAAAGAATCGATTCCTAAGTTGTCTAAATGCAAAGAATCGATTCTCCTACTTTTTAACTTCATGTCACAATCGATTCTTCATTTACATTAATTGTTTTTTTCAAAATCTTACGTTTTCCTAAACCTATAAATAGGGAGGTGTGAAACACTTTTCAATTCACTCATCCACACCTCAATACAACAACATCTCTCTACTTCTCACCTTCAAATTTCTAGATCTGAGAAAGAGAGAAAATAGAGCTATCATAGTCACATCATTTTCTATAGATCTAGTCACTCATCTCTCTCAGCTATTATATTGTCATATTATCTGAGGTGATTAGATCATAGCTTCTATATTGTAATATACTATTGTGGGGGTCATTTCGAAATCCTGGGAAGTATTCTTGGGTCGTTCAATCAGGAGATTGAAGCGGTTTTTGAAATCCTGGGAAGTATTCTTGGGTCGTTCAATCAGGAGATTGAAGTGGTTTTTGAAATCCTGGGAATTGTTCTTGGGTCTCTCAATCAAGAGATTGAGTTGGTTTTGAAATCCTGGGAGGTGATCTTGGGTCTTTCAACCAGGGAAGATTGAAGTGGTAGTGAAATTCTGGGAGGTGCTCTTGGGTCGTTCAATCAGGAGATTGAAGCGGTGTTGAAATCCTTAGCTGTGTGCTCGGGTTCTCAGTTCGGGGGAATTGAGATTTGCTATTTGAAGTTGCCTGTTTGTAAAACATTCTTCATATAGTGGTTGTTAGCAAAGTCCAAAGGTTGCAAAGGCGGAGGCCGAGGACGTAGGGCTTTTATCCCGAACCTCGTAAAATTCCTGGTGTATCTCTATCCCTCTCTCTTTACTTTATTTACTGTTTATATCTGTTTATACTATCACTGCGTCGATCTGCTTATTGTTACGCTGCCTATAATATCCGTCTATCCTGAACTCTGATAATAGCGTAATATTGCACTTTGCTTGATCTACCAGTTTAGTTATAAATATCTGGTTATAATGAATATTGAAAATAGTAACATTAGAATAATATCTCATTGTGCCTGATCTGCATGCTTACATACATCATATAAGTTTAAATCTCAGATTCCGTATTTGATTTAAACAAGCATTGCAAAAGTTTTTTAAAACCGAAAAAGAATTAAAGTTTTGCACATAACCTTATTCACCCCCCTCTAAGGTTATCAGATAGTCCAACATCTACCTCTATTGGAGATTGTAAGAGTCACTTCAACAGAGTTAACTTTCTCGGTTGCTTTTGCCTATATTTCACACGAGCTTGGAATTCATTTTACTAGGGCATTGCAGCAACTGAAAGAATTATTTGACTTGCACGGGCTTCAGCCTCAGGTATTCTTGACTGACAAAGATCTTGGTCTTATGTCTGATATTCTTGATGTCTTTCCTTCGGCTACAAATTTGTTATGTTCTTGGCACGTGACTAAAAATGTGAAAGTGAAGGATACATGCATGATGCATCAAAATTAGGGTTTTGAAAAATATTTTTGCATGCATGCATAAGGTGGCACCTAAACCTAAAAACATTTTTGTGGAAAGCAAGAATCGATTTCTATTATGCACCAAAGGCCAAGAATCGATTTATAGTATTTTTCTAAAGGCCGTGAAATCGATTTTCAAGCTCTCCTAAAGGCCAAAAATCGATTTCTTAATCATATGTTTAAAGCATGAAATCGATTTCTACATCTACTCAAGCCAAATGTAAGAATCGATTTCCTTCTATTTCAAAAGACTATAAAATCGATTTGGCAATCTATTGTGGAGCAAAGAATCGATTCCTAAGCTTGTGCACTTCACTCACAATCGATTCTTATGTTTCCTAAAGCTACATAATCGATTTCCTAATCTATTGAGAAGCCAACAATCGATTGCTCCTATAATTTAGCATAACTAAAGAATCGATTCCTCCTTCTTTAAACCAAAGTTAAAATCGATTCTTACCTATTCAGGATGTCTTAAGAATCGATTCCTTCATAATTCTAAAAGCCAAAGAATCGATTCCTAAGTTGTCTAAATGCAAAGAATCGATTCTCCTACTTTTTAACTTCATGTCACAATCGATTCTTCATTTACATTAATTGTTTTTTTCAAAATCTTACGTTTTCCTAAACCTATAAATAGGGAGGTGTGAAACACTTTTCAATTCACTCATCCACACCTCAATACAACAACATCTCTCTACTTCTCACCTTCAAATTTCTAGATCTGAGAAAGAGAGAAAATAGAGCTATCATAGTCACATCATTTTCTATAGATCTAATCACTCATCTCTCTCAGCTATTATATTGTCATATTATCTGAGGTGATTAGATCATAGCTTCTATATTGTAATCTACTATTGTGGGGGTCATTTCGAAATCCTGGGAAGTATTCTTGGGTCGTTCAATCAGGAGATTGAAGCGGTTTTTGAAATCCTGGGAAGTATTCTTGGGTCGTTCAATCAGGAGATTGAAGCGGTTTTTGAAATCCTGGGAATTGTTCTTGGGTCTCTCAATCAAGAGATTGAGTTGGTTTTGAAATCTTGGAAGGTGATCTTGGGTCTTTCAATGAGGGAAGATTGAAGTGGTAGTGAAATTCTGGGAGGTGCTCTTGGGTCGTTCAATCAGGAGATTGAAGCGGTGTTGAAATCCTTAGCTGTGTGCTCGGGTTCGGGTTCTCAGTTCGGGGGAATTGAGATTTGCTATTTGAAGTTGCCTGTTTGTAAAACATTCTTCATATAGTGGTTGTTAGCAAAGTCCAAAGGTTGCAAAGCCGGAGGCCGAGGACGTAGGGCTTTTATCCCGAACCTCGTAAAATTCCTGGTGTATCTCTATCCCTCTCTCTTTACTTTATTTACTGTTTATATCTGTTTATACTATCACTGCGTCGATCTACTTATTGTTACGCTGCCTATAATATCCGTCTATCCTGAACTCTGATAATAGCGTAATATTGCACTTTGCTTGATCTGCCAGTTTAGTTATAAATATCTGGTTATAGTGAATATTGAAAATAATAACATTAGAATAATATCTCACTGTGCCTGATCTGCATGCTTACATACATCATATAAGTTTAAATCTCAGATTTCGCATTTGATTTAAACAAGCATTGCAAAAGTTTTTGAAAAACCGAAAAAGAATTAAAGTTATGCACATAACCTTATTCACCCCCCCCCCCTCTCTAAGGTTATCAGATAGTCCAACAAGTGGTATCAGGAGCTAGAAATTGCATATAGAGCTTTACATCTCGCAATTTAAATTTTATTTATCTATCTGTGATCATGGGTTCTTTTATGAAAGAGGGGATGTCCTTCTTTAGGCCACCCCTGTTTGATGGGACTAACTATGACTATTGGAGTAGTCGAATGAAATGTCATGTGCAGGCTATAGATTTCACCTTATGGAGGATTATTGTTGATGGACCACTGATTCCAATGAAAATCAAAACTCAAGCTACTGGAAAAGCAGAGGAAGTTCCTGTTGAAGATATCTACACCATCAACCTGAGTGAACTGAGGAAGTCCGAGTTAGACAAGATCTCTCAAAATGCCAAAGCAATGAACATTCTTCACTTATCTCTATGTGAAGAAGAATATGGAAGGGTAAAAGGGTGTCAAACAGCAAAAGAAATATGGGATTGTCTGGAAGCTACACATGTCGGTACAAGCCAAGTGAAGGATACAAAAATCAGAATCCTTACTTCTGAGTATGAAGCCTTCAAAATGAAGGAAGATGAATCTGTTGCAGCTATGCACCAGAGACTGAATCTGGTAGTGAACAATCTAAGGGCACTGGGAAAGAGGTATTCTACAAAAGATATAAATGGGAAGATTCTTGCATCTCTGACTGGTGAGTTCTTTCCAAAAACTTGTGCAATCACTGAAGCCAAAGATATCGGCACTCTGCCTCAAGAAGACTTGATTGGGTCACTTCTTGCATTTGAGGTGGTATTGGCCGCGAAGAAAGTTCAAGAAAAGGAAGTAGTCAAAGAAAAGAAGTCTCTTGCTCTTGCTGCTAAAACTCCTAAGGTGGCAAGGAAAAAGGTTGAGTCTGATGATGAATTCGATGATGAAGACATGGCTAAAATGTTTGAAGAATTCATGAGATTCAACAAGGTTGGAAAGGGTGACTACTCAAAGAAATCCAAGTACCAAAAGAAGAAAGATAAGAAGGCTACATGGAACTATTCTGATACTGATAGTGATTCTGATGAAGAAGAGGAGGTTGCAAATGCTATTTGTCTCACGGCAAGTGAAACACCTAAGGCTACAATATGGGACAGTCTTGGCACTGATAGTGAAACAGATGAAGAAGAGCAAACTGCCAATGTTGTTTGTCATATGGCAAATGACGCACCTGAGGTAATCCTTGATAACCATAATCTTTCTGATTCACTTGAGCATGATAATTTAATTGATGATATGTATAGTAGTCAAGATTTGAGTGAGGCTTTTGAAGCTCTTTATTTTGAACATGAAGCTCTCTTGTTAAAATCTAAGAAATTGACAAAGAGCAACAAAAGTTTGCTTACTCAAATTGAGACTCTTGAAAATGAGGTAGCTAGGTTGAAGAATGAGCTACATGAAATAAAATCTTTCAACCTTGAGTTTCTTGAGCTTAAACAAAATTTTGAAAAAGCCAAGGTTGAAAATGAAATTTTGAAAGAAACTTTAAAAAGGTTTGAGGTTGGTGAAAATACCTTAACCAAGATACTGCACTCCCAACATGAATATGTTGATAGGAGAGGTCTTGGGTATGAAGGTAATTCCACCTCCCCTATTTTGAAAAAGAAAATGACTTTTGTAGCTGCTACTTCAAGTTATACACCTACTGTTTTCTCTTGCACTTACTGTCAAAAAGAGAACCATAGCTCTCATAGATGCCCTATTCGTAAATTCTGTGAGCTTGGTACCCTTATACCTGCTTGTGAGAAACCAAGGTGGATTGTGAAAACAAACCCCTTGATGACTAACCCCAAAGGACCCAAAGAGAATTGGGTACCAAAATTTTCTACTTGATCTTAGTGCAGGTTTGCTAGAAGGTATGGGGGTCAGATCGATACATTTATAGAAGAGACTCGAAGTTCATGACTGGAGACGCAAAAAGATTCTTAATACTCAGAAACAGCAGTCATGTGACTCGTAATATCAACAATAGAGGAAGAATCACCGGTAAAGGTTAGATTGGTAAAGTTCTATTCACCTCTATTGAAAGTTTTTTTTATCTCTCTATTGTGCTGGATCATTAATGCAACATATTTTGAAGTTAAATATGGTACCCATATTGTTGAACCAAGTATGACATATCTCATGGGTATCCTATTTTCTATAAGATCTTTTTTAAACTGTGATGGTCCACCTCTTTTGGCTAAGCTTTGCATTCTAAAATTAATCAGGGGGATCACCAAGTAAGGGGGAGCATAGCATGAACTACTGTTTTTTCATATATCATATGCTATGTACTACTGTCTATTGATTCTGCAAGTTTATAAAGTGGTTATGTTTCTATGTGTTCACCCCCCTCCTTTTTGATGAAAACAAAGGGGGAGAGAATATGCATGTTATTAAATAAAAGGAAGAAATAAATAATTTATCCTGCTTAGTAGCTGTTTATTATGTTAAGCTTATGCTTAGGGGGAGCTTCTGCCATTGTTTCTTTATTATGGCCTCCCTATGCATAATGTAATTTGTTATCATCAAAAAGGGGGAGTTTGTTGAACCAAGGACAAACGATCTTTGTTTTGTATGATAACAAATTACATTTTGTCTACTAATGATTACAGTGTATAAAAGTACAGGGACAAAATCAAAGAACAGGGATTAAATCAAAAAGCAGGAAATATTAAAGTGGAGAAGCTTGGAGAAGAAGCCACCTTTGAAGATGAAGACCTAATTGTTTATCCGCTTTCTTTAGGACACAGTGTAAGGTCCTATCACTTAAGGTCTATGACATTTTAGTAGCTGAGAGATGATTTTTGAAAACATGCATGATGCATCAAAATTAGGGTTTTGAAAAATATTTTTGCATGCATGCATAAGGTGGCACCTAAACCTAAAAACATTTTTGTGGAAAGCAAGAATCGATTTCTATTATGCACCAAAGGCCAAGAATCGATTTATAGTATTTTCTAAAGGCCATGAAACCGATTTTCAAGCTCTCCTAAAGGCCAAGAATCGATTTCTTAATCATATGTTTAAAGCATGAAATCGATTTCTACATATACTCAAGCCAAATGTAAGAATCGATTTCCTTCTATTTCAAAAGACTATAAAATCGATTTGGCAATCTATTGTGGAGCAAAGAATCGATTCCTAAGCTTGTGCACTTCACTCACAATCGATTCTTATGTTTCCTAAAGCTACATAATCGATTTCCTAATCTATTGAGAAGCCAACAATCGATTGCTCCTATATTTTAGCATAACTAAAGAATCGATTCCTCCTTCTTTAAACCAAAGGTAAAATCGATTCTTACCTATTCAGGATGTCTTAAGAATCGATTCCTTCATAATTCTAAAAGCCAAAGAATCGATTCCTAAGTTGTCTAAATGCAAAGAATCGATTCTCCTACTTTTTAACTTCATGTCACAATCGATTCTTCATTTACATTAATTGTTTTTTTCAAAATCTTACGTTTTCCTAAACCTATAAATAGGGAGGTGTGATACACTTTTCAATTCACTCATCCACACCTCAATACAACAACATCTCTCTACTTCTCACCTTCAAATTTCTAGATCTGAGAAAGAGAGAAAATAGAGCTATCATAGTCACATCATTTTCTATAGATCTAGTCACTCATCTCTCTCAGCTATTATATTGTCATATTATCTGAGGTGATTAGATCATAGCTTCTATATTGTAATCTACTATGGTGGGGGTCATTTCGAAATCCTGTGAAGTATTCTTGGGTCGTTCAATCAGGAGATTGAAGCGGTTTTTGAAATCCTTGGAAGTATTCTTGGGTCGTTCAATCAGGAGATTGAAGCGGTTTTTGAAATCCTGAGAATTGTTCTGGGGTCTCTCAATCAAGAGATTGAGTTGGTTTTGAAATTCCTGGGAGGTGATCTTGGGTCTTTCAATCAGGGAAGATTGAAGTAGTAGTGAAATTCTGGGAAGTGCTCTTGGGTCGTTCAATCAGGAGATTGAAGCGGTGTTGAAATCCTTAGCTGTGTGCTCGGGTTCTCAGTTCGGGGGAATGGAGATTTGCTATTTAAAGTTGCCTGTTTGTAAAACATTCTTCATATAGTGGTTGTCAGCAAAGTCCAAAGGTTGCAAAGCCGGAGGCCGAGGACGTAGGGCTTTTATCCCGAACCTCGTAAAATTCCTGGTGTATCTCTATCCCTCTCTCTTTACTTTATTTACTGTTTATATCTGTTTATACTATCACTGCGTCGATCTACTTATTGTTACGCTGCCTATAATATCCGTCTATCCTGAACTCTGATAATAGCGTAATATTGCACTTTGCTTGATCTGCCAGTTTAGTTATAAATATCTGGTTATAGTGAATATTGAAAATAGTAACATTAGAATAATATCTCACTGTGCCTGATCTGCATGCTTACATACATCATATAAATTTAAATCTCAGATTTCACATTTGATTTAAACAAGCATTGCAAAAGTTTTTGAAAACCGAAAAAGAATTAAAGTTTTGTACATAACCTTATTCACCCCCCCTCTAAGGTTATCAGATAGTCCAACAAGTGGTATCAGGAGCTAGAAATTGCATATAGAGCTTTACATCTCGCAATTTAAATTTTATTTATCTATCTGTGATCATGGGTTCTTTTATGAAAGAGGGGATGTCCTTCTTTAGGCCACCCCTGTTTGATGGGACTAACTATGACTATTGGAGTAGTCGAATGAAATGTCATGTGCAGGCTATAGATTTCACCTTATGGAGGATTATTGTTGATGGACCACTGATTCCAATGAAAATCAAAACTCAAGCTACTGGCAAAGCAGAGGAAGTTCCTGTTGAAGATATCTACACCATCAACCTGAGTGAACTGAGGAAGTCCGAGTTAGACAAGATCTCTCAAAATGCCAAAGCAATGAACATTCTTCACTTATCTCTATGTGAAGAAGAATATGGAAGGGTAAAAGGGTGTCAAACAGCAAAAGAAATCTGGGATTGTCTGGAAGCTACACATGTCGGTACAAGCCAAGTGAAGGATACAAAAATCAGAATCCTTACTTCTGAGTATGAAGCCTTCAAAATGAAGGAAGATGAATCTGTTGCAGCTATGCACCAGAGACTGAATCTGATAGTGAACAATCTAAGGGCACTGGGAAAGAGGTATTCTACAAAAGATATAAATGAGAAGATTCTTGCATCTCTGACTGGTGAGTTCTTTCCAAAAACTTGTGCAATCACTGAAGCCAAAGATATCGGCACTCTGCCTCAAGAAGACTTGATTGGGTCACTTCTTGCATTTGAGGTGGTATTGGCCGCGAAGAAAGTTCAAGAAAAGGAAGTAGTCAAAGAAAAGAAGTCTCTTGCTCTTGCTGCTAAAACTCCTAAGGTGGCAAGGAAAAAGGTTGAGTCTGATGATGAATTCGATGATGAAGACATGGCTAAAATGTTTGAAGAATTCATGAGATTCAACAAGGTTGGAAAGGGTGACTACTCAAAGAAATCCAAGTACCAAAAGAAGAAAGATAAGAAGGCTACATGGAACTATTCTGATACTGATAGTGATTCTGATGAAGAAGAGGAGGTTGCAAATGCTATTTGTCTCACGGCAAGTGAAACACCTAAGGCTACAATATGGGACAGTCTTGGCACTGATAGTGAAACAGATGAAGAAGAGCAAACTGCCAATGTTGTTTGTCATATGGCAAATGACGCACCTGAGGTAATCCTTGATAACCATAATCTTTCTGATTCACTTGAGCATGATAATTTAATTGATGATATGTATAGTAGTCAAGATTTGAGTGAGGCTTTTGAAGCTCTTTATTTTGAACATGAAGCTCTCTTGTTAAAATCTAAGAAATTGACAAAGAGCAACAAAAGTTTGCTTACTCAAATTGAGACTCTTGAAAATGAGGTAGCTAGGTTGAAGAATGAGCTACATGAAATAAAATCTTTCAACCTTGAGTTTCTTGAGCTTAAACAAAATTTTGAAAAAGCCAAGGTTGAAAATGAAATTTTGAAAGAAACTTTAAAAAGGTTTGAGGTTGGTGAAAATACCTTAACCAAGATACTGCACTCCCAACATGAATATGTTGATAGGAGAGGTCTTGGGTATGAAGGTAATTCCACCTCCCCTATTTTGAAAAAGAAAATGACTTTTGTAGCTGCTACTTCAAGTTATACACCTACTGTTTTCTCTTGCACTTACTGTCAAAAAGAGAACCATAGCTCTCATAGATGCCCTATTCGTAAATTCTGTGAGCTTGGTACCCTTATACCTGCTTGTGAGAAACCAAGGTGGATTGTGAAAACAAACCCCTTGATGACTAACCCCAAAGGACCCAAAGAGAATTGGGTACCAAAATTTTCTACTTGATCTTAGTGCAGGTGTGCTACAAGGTATGGGGGTTAGATCGATACCTTGATAGCAGAGACTCGAAGTTCATGACTGGAGACGCAAAAAGATTCTTAATACTCAAACAGCAGTCATGTGACTCGTAATATCAACAATAGAGGAAGAATCACCGGTAAATGTTAGATTGGTAAAGTTCTATTCACCTCTACTGAAAGTTTTTTTTATCTCTCTATTGTGCTGGATCATTATTGCAACATATTTTGAAGTTAAATATGGTACCCATATTGTTGAACCAAGTATGACATATCTCATGGGTATCCTATTTTCTATAAGATCTTTTTTAAACTGTGATGGTCCACCTCTTTTGGCTAAGCTTTGCATTCTAAAATTAATCTGGGGGATCACCAAGTAAGGGGGAGCATAGCATAAACTACTGTTTTTTGATATATCATATGCTATGTACTACTGTCTATTGATTCTGCAAGTTTATAAAGTGGTTATGTTTCTATGTGTTCACCCCCCTCCTTTTTGATGAAAACAAAGGGGGAGAGAATATGCATGTTATTAAATAAAAGGAAGAAATAAATAATTTATCCTGCTTAGTAGCTGTTTATTATGTTAAGCTTATGCTTATGGGGAGCTTCTGCCATTGTTTCTTTATTATGGCCTCCCTATGCATAATGTAATTTGTTATCATCAAAAAGGGGGAGTTTGTTGAACCAAGGACAAACGATCTTTGTTTTGTATGATAACAAATTATATTTTGTCTACTAATGATTACAGTGTATAAAAGTACAGGGACAAAATCAAAGAACAGGGATTAAATCAAAAAGCAGGAAATATTAAAGTGGAGAAGCTTGGAGAAGAAGCCACCTTTGAAGATGAAGACCTAATTGTTTATCCGCTTTCTTTAGGACACGGTGTAAGGTCCTATCACTTAAGGTCTATGACATTTTAGTAGCTGAGAGATGATTTTTGAAAACATGCATGATGCATCAAAATTAGGGTTTTGAAAAATATTTTTGCATGCATGCATAAGGTGGCACCTAAACCTAAAAACATTTTTGTGGAAAGCAAGAATCGATTTCTATTATGTACCAAAGGCCAAGAATCGATTTATAGTATTTTCTAAAGGCCATGAAATCGATTTTCAAGCTCTCCTAAAGGCCAAAAATTGATTTCTTAATCATATGTTTAAAGCATGAAATCGATTTCTACATCTACTCAAGCCAAATGTAAGAATCGATTTCCTTCTATTTCAAAAGACTATAAAATCGATTTGGCAATCTATTGTGGAGCAAAGAATCGATTCCTAAGCTTGTGCACTTCACTCACAATAGATTCTTATGTTTCCTAAAGCTACATAATCGATTTCCTAATCTATTGAGAAGCCAACAATCGATTACTCCTATAATTTAGCATAACTAAAGAATCGATTCCTCCTTCTTTAAACCAAAGTTAAAATCGATTCTTACCTATTCAGGATGTCTTAAGAATCGATTCCTTCATAATTCTAAAAGCCAAAGAATCGATTCCTAAGTTGTCTAAATGCAAAGAATCGATTCTCCTACTTTTTAACTTCATGTCACAATCGATTCTTCATTTACATTAATTGTTTTTTTCAAAATCTTACGTTTTCCTAAACCTATAAATAGGGAGGTGTGAAACACTTTTCAATTCACTCATCCACACCTCAATACAACAACATCTCTCTACTTCTCACCTTCAAATTTCTAGATCTGAGAAAGAGAGAAAATAGAGCTATCATAGTCACATCATTTTCTATAGATCTAGTCACTCATCTCTCTCAGCTATTATATTGTCATATTATCTGAGGTGATTAGATCATAGCTTCTATATTGTAATATACTATTGTGGGGGTCATTTCGAAATCCTGGGAAGTATTCTTGGGTCGTTCAATCAGGAGATTGAAGCGGTTTTTGAAATCCTGGGAAGTATTCTTGGGTCGTTCAATCAGGAGATTGAAGTGGTTTTTGAAATCCTGGGAATTGTTCTTGGGTCTCTCAATCAAGAGATTGAGTTGGTTTTGAAATCCTGGGAGGTGATCTTGGGTCTTTCAACCAGGGAAGATTGAAGTGGTAGTGAAATTCTGGGAGGTGCTCTTGGGTCGTTCAATCAGGAGATTGAAGCGGTGTTGAAATCCTTAGCTGTGTGCTCGGGTTCTCAGTTCGGGGGAATTGAGATTTGCTATTTGAAGTTGCCTGTTTGTAAAACATTCTTCTTATAGTGGTTGTTAGCAAAGTCCAAAGGTTGCAAAGTCGGAGGCCGAGGACGTAGGGCTTTTATCCCGAACCTCGTAAAATTCCTGGTGTATCTCTATCCCTCTCTCTTTACTTTATTTACTGTTTATATCTGTTTATACTATCACTGCGTCGATCTGCTTATTGTTACGCTGCCTATAATATCCGTCTATCCTGAACTCTGATAATAGCGTAATATTGCACTTTGCTTGATCTACCAGTTTAGTTATAAATATCTGGTTATAATGAATATTGAAAATAGTAACATTAGAATAATATCTCATTGTGCCTGATCTGCATGCTTACATACATCATATAAGTTTAAATCTCAGATTCCGTATTTGATTTAAACAAGCATTGCAAAAGTTTTTTAAAACCGAAAAAGAATTAAAGTTTTGCACATAACCTTATTCACCCCCCTCTAAGGTTATCAGATAGTCCAACATCTACCTCTATTGGAGATTGTAAGAGTCACTTCAACAGAGTTAACTTTCTCGGTTGCTTTTGCCTATATTTCACACGAGCTTGGAATTCATTTTACTAGGGCATTGCAGCAACTGAAAGAATTATTTGACTTGCACGGGCTTCAGCCTCAGGTATTCTTGACTGACAAAGATCTTGGTCTTATGTCTGATATTCTTGATGTCTTTCCTTCGGCTACAAATATGTTATGTTCTTGGCACGTGACTAAAAATGTGAAAGTGAAGAGAAAAGAGTTGGTGCACGTGGATAGGCAAAATGACGTCCTCTCTCTTTGGCAAAACATTATTGATTCACTTGACGAGTCAGAGTACTCAGCTCACTTGAAGATTTTTGAGGACTCCTGCGTTGATTTACCCGCTCTTATTAAGTATGTGCTTGACACGTGGTTGACAAAGCATAAGGAAAGATTTATCTTGGCATGGACAAACCAGATCCCACACTTCGGGAATCAGACCACCAATAGGTAATGATTTATCTTGGCAAATAGTTTAATTTTTTTTGACACGTGTTTAGTATTTTTATGCGTGTTTATTGTTATTATTTAAGAGTCGAGTCATCTCATTGGACTTTGAAGAGACATTTGAAGACTTCAGGATGAGATTCTTACTCTTCAATTTGATAAAGTCATCGGGTCTTTTCAAAGAAGCATAAACCGTATTGAAGTGGCTTCCAATACTCCTTTGTTTAAAAAGCTTCGTGATGTTGTGTCTTTAAATGCTTTGGAACATATTCTTAAAGAGTTTTCAAAATCGACATCTGGGGTTGGATATGACAAAGTCCGCTGTGGGTGCATTATTAGAAAGACACATCTTCTTCCTGTTGAACCAAGGGTAAACACTCTTTGTTTTGTATGATAACAAATTACATCTTATCTACTAATGGTTCAAGTTGAATTAAGTACAGGACATAAAGCAAAGAGCAGGAAGATTAAAATGGAGCAGCTTGGAGAAGAAGCCACCTCAGCAGTTCAAGACCTATTTGTTTATCCGCTTTCTTTAGGACACTGTGTAAGGTCCTATCACTGAAGGTCTATGACTTTTAGTAGCTGAGAGATGGGTTTTTCAAAACATGCATGGTGCATCAAAATAGTTTTGAAAAATATTTTATAAAATTGCATGCATGCATAAGGTGGCAACAAAAACCCTAAAACTATTTTTTGTTGAAAGATTAAAACCCTAAAAATAGTTTTGTTGAAGGCTTGAAATCAAAATCCTAATTTTTTACAAAGATAATAGATTATGGTAATAGATTAGGTGCCTGAATGTTTTCAGAGCACATAATCGATTACTCTCTTATTTTAACTAAAACAAATAATCGATTATCAAGCCAAGATTTGTTTCCTTTTTTACAACCATAATCGATTATAGCTTCAAATAACTATATATCATAATCGATTAGTGGCTTCCCTTACCTTCCTTTTTTAGATCAATAAATCGATTATGTGCTTGATAAACAAGAAGGCATAATCGATTATCAAGCCAAAAATTGTTTCCTATTTTATGTATAATCGATTATGTGCTTCCATGAACTAAACCTATAATCGATTAGTTGCTTGCCTTGCCTTCCTTTTGACAACAATAATCGATTATGTGCCTATTTGAACTAATATCAATAATCGATTATCAAGCTATTAAATGTTTCCATATCTATTAAATAATCGATTATGCACTTGCTTCTCACATTCAACATAATCGATTACTTCATGCATTTTCAAATCTTTCTACGCCTATAAATAGGCAAGTGTGTTTCACAATTTCGAACACACCACTTTTCACAAATTACTATACGTCTCACATACACTTTCTAGATCTGAGAAAATAAGCTTTTCATTGTCATATATTTTATAAAGCTTTTCTATTTTCCAAATCACTCATCTCTCTAAGTTGCTATACTGTCATACTGTCCGAAGTGATTGGATCATAGATCTCAAAGTTGTATTCGTTATTTTAAGTGGGGTCACTCTGGAATCCTAGGAAGTTTTCTTGGGTCTCTCAATCAGGAGATTGAGTTGGTTTGAAATCCTGGGAAGTTTTCTTGGGTCTCTCAATCAGGAGATTGAGTTGGTTTGAAATCCTGGGAAGTTTTCTTGGGTCTCTCAATCAGGAGATTGAGTTGGTTTGAAATCCTGGGAGGTAATCTTGGGTCGTTCAATCAGGGAAGATTGAAGTGGTATTGAAATCCTGGGAGATGCTCTTGGGTCGTTCAATCAGGAGATTGAAGCGGTGTTGAAATCCTTAGTTGTGTGCTCGGGTTCTCAGTTCGGGGGAATTGGGATTTGCTATTTGGAGTTGATTGATTGTAAAACATTTGTTCTTCATATAGTGGTTATCATCAAGTCCAGGGGTTGCAAAGCCTGAGGCCGAGGACGTAGGGCTTTTATCCCGAACCTCGCTAAATTCCTGGTGTATCTCTATCCCTATCTCTTTACATTTCTTATTGTTTAGATCTGTCCATATTATACTATTTTACATCTGTTTATAATATTGCTCAGTGGATTTATTGTATAACTATATCACTACTCTGATCTGAATCTGTTAATCTGGTTATAGTTATACTGTACTACAGATCTGTTCATCTATCATCCTCTCTATCACTACTGTAGATCTGTTATATTCAATATCATTGCGTTACTTATAAAACAACCTTATTGTGGATATTGAATATAGAGTAATATCTCATTGTGCCTGATCTGCCTGCTTGCATATATCTGATATGTTTAAATCTCTTTTTCCGCATTTGATTTAAATAAACTTATCATTTATTTTGAAAAGAATCCAAGATTTACACATAACCTTATTCACCCCCCTCTAAGGTTATCAGATAGTCTAACACTTACTTGTGCTTGTGAGCTAGGTGTGTACCATGTCTCCGGTACTCCTATTCCGTTGGATGTTGTAGACGACCATTGGAAAAATTTGAGTTGGATTCTATAGATGATAAATTCTCCCAAGAAAAACCTGTTGACTGTGATATTTCTTACAAAATGGAGATGATTTGGGCGAGATATAATCGTATGATTCCTGAGGAGAGATTTGTCCTCAAGAAACAACTTAATGAGCTTGCATTCCCTACCACTTCTTCAATGGTTGCACCACCACTAGTGCAAAAAAGGGATTTAAAGTCAGGCGAAAAGGGGATTTAAAGTCAGGCGCCCCGCTTGACTTTTATTAAGTCGACTTTGTATGTCAGGAGTTTTAAAGTCAAGCGATAGCCTGACTTCGTAAATCTGATTTAAAGTCAAGCATTGATTTCGCTTGACTTCGTAAGTCAGTTTTAAAGTCAAGCATTTATTTCGCCTGACTTCATAAGTCAGTTTTAAAGTCAAGCATTTATTATTGCCTGACTTCTTAAGTCTGATTTAAAGTCAAGCATTTATTCTTGCCTGACTTCGTAAGTATGATTTAAAGTCAAGCATTTTGTTATTTCCTGACTTCGTAACTATGATTTAAAGTCAGGCTTTAGTTTCGCCTGACTTTAAAAGTTCATTTTTTTTTTAAAAAAAGTATTTGGTAGCGAGCTAATAGCCAGCTAATCTAAATTACTTTTTTTTTTAAAAAAAAATTCAAACAAATGGAACTTAGAATAAAGAAAGGCAGAAAACAATCAAACATTAACACACTTTTTTTCATTTATAATCTTATATCAACACAATCTTACAACAATATCAAATTATAATATAGTACCTAATGATTGTGCCAAATCTAAAGTATTTAATGAAATCAATTTGTATAGCTAGATACAACCAGTGGCAAAAAAAATATCAGTATGAAAAAAAATATCAGTATCAACTTATACTCTATTATCCTATCTTCTGTTTGATTCTGCCTCAGCTGGTTCTGCATCCATACGACAGCCATCTCGCATGCAGAACATGTAGCATCCCGAAAGCCACCAGATGATTTTCCTTCATTCATATCCACCACACTCTGGATACCCATACTGCAGGAAAAGTTTAAAGACTTCAATAAAATGGCAATCACAATAGATTAGATTTAGTAAAGTCTCCAAGTTAGGGACAAATCTTAAGGGCTTACCCTACACCGTGAGTTCCATCAAATGTGCACAACCCAATTTGGGAGCAGATCTTCTTTGGCTGTGCCTACAGGACCAAGTGAAAACCATAAGAAAAATCATTCTGAAAGAATAACCAATCACTCAATAGTCAACACTCATAAGGTGAAATGAAATGAGAATCAGCATTTCCTGGGAATGAAAACATACTGTATAACAATCCACTACTTAGTTAAATTGATCCACTACATTGCTGAAATTATGCTGGTACAAACCTCTCACTGGATATTGACCTTCAAGTAATGGATCTACCATGACTGAGAATCTTTTTCTGTCTCTAAATAAGGGTCTTGCCTGCATGCAAAGATACAACACAAGGTTAAGTATTTGAGAAGAAAAGGAATTAATTTTGTTAGTTGACATAAGAATAACAAGACAGTGAATCAGCAACTTTCAAAATAGATGGTTCTTTCATTGACATTGTAAAACAATGTGTTCAGCAGTGCTAAAAGAGACAGCCCAATGAATAATTACATCTTTGACAGTATAAACTATAAAGCCTAATGAATAATTACTGATATTCTCGCCATACAAGAACAAACAACAGAAAAAAAACATAAATGCAAACAGTACAGCCTAAACAAAAGAGCTAAGAAGAATAATTTGGGATTACATGCCATGCAATAACATGAAAATCTGGAACAACTTTGTGCTGAAGTAGCCCACCAACAACAGCACTATACTGTAACTTCACTTTAGATATTAGCAAGCACTAAAAAATAACTTCTAGGAAATTGGATAACAAAAAGTTTTCAAGTTTCTTATGATCATCTCCTCAACTAATTGAGTTTTCTTGAAGATTACCAAAGGGAAAGTTTGCATGAGCACACAAAGTAATACGCTAGCTAACTAGCTTCCAAAAATCCAGCTCAGCAATAATTGAGAAGAAAAAATCAAACTACTATAACAGATTTTCAAGTAATTACCCTTGCAATTCAAATCATCTAAAAACCTAATGCAAAGGACAATCCCTGCAAAATAAAAGTATAAACAGATATGATTCAAGCAACAGAGATAGGTAAAGATCATTAACATACTGGACAATCACTTTTATTGCTGTTCTAGTATGGAAAAAATAAAAAATAAAAATCAGGCATCAGAAGGCATAGTGATCTCATGAGCTTGACAAGAAACAGAAAAAGGGAGGCTTGCAATATTAGTTTGCTTGAAGAAGTATGCTAGCATCAGCTGGATTTACAATTATCACATATGGACACAAACATCAAACATAAAACTAGCTCAAGTTAACAACTTCAAAGAAAGCAACAGATGAATCAAACTATCTGCACAGCACTGATTTGACAAATGAAAATGAAGAGTAAGCAAATAAGCCTGGACTTAAATATCATTGAAGATGCCAAAAGAACATGCTAACAAATTATAATAATCAAGAATGGCTCTAAATAAAAAGGTGGAGACCCACTGTTCTTGCACTCGAATAGTGTGATCCATAATGGAATTTGGGGATGACTGAATCATCAGAGAAGATGTTAGCTAGACGCATTGCATTAAGCTGTAAAAGCCCCATTGGGTATCTCCTGTTAGTAGTAGTAAGATTCCCAGGATTTCTTCCAAAAGCAGTCTTCAATAAGTCAAAAACCTATATCATGAAAACAATACTAGAATTCAGAACCTGATTGTAAAAACATTGGTATGTTTAACTTTAATGCATAAAAAAGGAGATGTCCAAAGCCAGCAGCAGGTATACCCAGAAAGACCATGTGCAAGTGGCAAAAACGAATACTACAGAACCACCATATCATGAAGCACCTAACCCAGCTGATTAGCTAACTAATATTAAGTCTAGTAAACTAACTCTGCTAACAATTCTCTCAAGTATTATTCATCCGGTGTTCTTTGAGTTATTAGTTTTTCATTCATAAAAACTTGAAAGGAAAGGGAGAGATTAATTTGTTGTCATTAAAATTTATCTGGTAGAAAGGTGCTCTTTACCTATTGATCTCCATTTTCATCAGTAACTCCCCTAAGGTTTATTCCAACACCAGTCATGTCATACCTCACCATCAATAAACATCTAATGATAAAAAGAAAAACCTATACATAGCAATACCCATGAAAATTAAAGAAACAATACCCAGAGACTGCAAGTTAATATTAATGAAAAAATTCCTGTGTAAGGCTACTTACTGACTAAAAGTTGATAAGAGAGAAATAATAAAACCTATTACCTACTACACTTTCACCAACATTTTCATATAAACATGTCATCAATGAACTATTATTTTTTAACATACAAAAAGGAACGAACTCTTTTACTCTGTATGTGTGTGATACCAGCTGATTAGATAAGATAAACAGCACAGATGATACGTAAATACAGCTTACATGTTCTTTTAACAATGCTCTCAAACCTCTGGTTGACTGAGACATATAAGCATTGCATGAGCATTTTGATTTCCCAGTGAACATCACTACAAACTGGGAAGTGCAAACTAGAGTACAGAAGGGGAAAAAATTCAACACAGTTGCATCAAATGTTTCTCTATAGCTAAATAAACGCAAATGTGTGTGTGTGTATAATGCACCACAGAAATAATAGCTAAACTAAGTCCGCAGTAATAATATCAGTGTCCCACAAAGCTATACGCCTATACCAATAAAAGACATAAGTACATCTTCGCCATTGCAATTTTGTAAAAGTCCGCAGTAATAATATCATTATGTAGACTTATCAAGTATGGCACTAATTTATCAAGGAAAACTGAAAGTCAAAACCACACTAGTTCAAAAAAAAACGTACCTATTCTAGTAGTGCAAACAGATCACAAAGTCACCATTGATGCTGCTATTGTTCCTCGCTGAACATGTCTCAGTCACACACAAAACAGCAAACACAGAAGTTAGGGTTTTGAAAAGGAAAATCATTAAATCAACAACAAAACAGAATCTAAGTGAAGAATCTACCTAGTGGAACGGTCCGCAGCAAAACCTTGCAACAGAGAGCCTGAAAATAGAAGATCACAAAGTTAGGGTTTCACTGAAAATTAAAGAAATCAGTGAAACAAGAAAGATAAGTGAGAGATCCATACCTTGTGTAGTCTCTGCTGGAGAAGAAGGAACCAGTGACTGAGTCGTTTTTGGTAGATCTACTGTTCCCAGTTGTAGATCCAGTTTCAGATCCAGGCGTGAGGAAGAGCGTGAGAAGTGAGCGTGAGAGATAGGAGGGTGCGAAGAGGAACGGAGTGAGCGTGAGAGAGTGAGGAAGGTGACGGTGAGGGAGTGAGGGCGAGGAAGGTGACAGTGAGGGAGTGAGGGAGTGAGCGTGAAGGAAGGTGACAATGAGGGAGTGTGACGGTGAGAGAGTGAGGGAGTGAGGGTGAGGAAGGTGACGGTGAGGGAGTGAGGGAATGAGGGTGACGGTGAGGGAGTGAGGGAGTGAGGGAGTGACGGTGAGGGGTGAGGGAGTGACGGTGAGGGAGTGACGGTGAGGGGTGAGAGAGAAGAAGAAGGATTAGAGAGAAAGTTTTAATTTGTTTTTCATTTAGGGTTCACGTGAGAGTGAGAGTGAGAATGGAGAGGAGAGGAGAGGAGTGTTCTGATTCATAGTGAGGGTGAATTTTTTTTTTTATTTTAGTACTTTAGAGGTCAGGCGTGTATACGCCTGACTTCTAAAGTACTTTAGAAGTCAGGCGTGTATACGCTTGACTTCTAAAGTACTAAAATAGAAAAAAAAAGAATTTCACCATTAATTACAAGTTTGCCACCGTGTCTACTTATGTAGTCAGGCGAATACACGCCTGACTTCTAAAGTCTAATTTTTTTCCTATTTTTTCACTTTAGAAGTCAGGCGTGTATCCCGCTTGACTTTTAAACTCGCGAGTTTTGCCTCTTAATTACAAGTTTGCCACAGTGTCTACTTAAGTAGTCAGGCATCTGAGCGTCTGACTTTAAATGTCTAATTCTAATCCCATTTTTGCACTAGTGCACCATTTAAAGTTAAAACAAAAGGTGAACCAAAGAAGAAAACGCAGAAACTATATAATGTCAAGCGTGATCCTTCTGGGTAGGAGCATGTGGATGAGAAGATGAAACTGACTCAAGAATCTGGGACTTCTTGTAAAAATTCATTACAGCGGTCTTCTTGTACAAAATCATCGCAGCGGTCTTCAAAGCTATCTCAGAGTGTTTCTAAAAAATTAACACAGCAGGGTGAGACTAAATTCAATTTACCGTCGGTTCCTCATCACGTGCACTCTTATGTAGAAAAAAATTATTGATGTTGAAAGGGATGGTAATTGTGGGTTCCGAGCAGTAGCGGTTGGTCTCGATCTTGGTGAGGATAGTTAGCCTATAATTAGGCAAGATTTAATCAAAGAAACAAAGGAGAGGGAGCAACTATATACTTACATGTTTGGAAAGGACAGACTTGCAGTGCTTAGAAAAGCGTTATCCATTGAATACCCCGGTTTTCAGAAGGAGGATATGTGGTTGAGTTTGCCTGAGATGGGGTACTTTTTAGCTACTAAGTATAATGTGGCCCTAGTTCAATTGTCTTTGGATATGAATTTTACTTATCTTCCTTTGAGAGGTAGTTATTCTTCTTCTAAGTATAAAATCATATCTATTCTGAAAGTCGGGGATATCCATTGGATGCATATTTCAATCTCGTCTGTCTGTCCGTTGCCTCCAGTTGCTTTGATGTGGTCTCATAATCGATCAGAGGAATCTACTTCATGGTTGGATACTTATACCGGCCGTTTTGCCCTTTGGCAGTCTACCGCTCCGGTCATGCCCCGTCTCCCTCCCACTGATGCGCCCACCGTTGTAGACTTAACCCATGATTCCGACGATTTGGATTGACATTTCTTGTATTTATTATTGTTCCCACATTTTTGTAATTATTTATCCATATATATATATATATATATATATATATATATATATATATATATATATGTGTGTGTGTGTGTGTGTGTGTGTGTGTGTGTATATATATCCAACAAATTAAATGTGTAAAAAAAAACAAATTAAATGTTTTAATTTTTTTTTACAAGTTGGATTTACCCTGGTAAAGGGTAAATCCGCTTTGTTAAATTCAAAAGCGGATTTACCCTTCTATCGGTATATTCGATGCGATTTTTTATGTTTAATCGAATCTAGGTAAATCCGCCTTTGATTAATCTCAAAGCGGATTCACCTATTGATAAGGTAAATCCGATTGAGTCAAAATTATGGGGGGTATTTTGGGATTTTCATATTTTGTGGGGGTATATTGTGATATTATGGGGGTACAAAAAAAATCTATTTTATATATATTAAAACCCATCATCCATTTTGATCTGATTCTGATTTCTGATCCTTATTGGGCCTGGCCTTGCCAATAGAATGATGGCCCAAAATCTAATCTTTGACAGAGCAAGAACTGGCTCAAAAGTGGGCTCCCAACTTCCTCATTTTGTGGTGACAAATAAATTGTGACCCTTAAATTAGTGAAGATGAAATCTGCAAAATGTTAAATTTTGCCTTTATTTTTTGTGTGTCACTCTAGCGTAATGGTAATATTAGCATTATTGATTTTTCTCCTTTTGCTGAATTGAGTGGTCCATGTACGGTTGACTTGAGAGATTGATTGAAGACTAAAGAGTGAAGATAGCTAGGTATGGCAGAAAGAAGAGGGTTAATTTCTACTACTTTCTAGCTAGCTATATATAGTTGATTGTTCTGATAACCGTTATGTGTACATGTTCCCTTCATGCTTTCCATTAATTTAATTCCATGTATCCATGAAAAACAAGTGGACTTGATGGGAAGGCTTGTCATTGAATTCGGCAGATGATAACTCCCTCAGAAAATGCTTCAAACTTGAAAGGTTGCATGGCTAATATAATATAATTATTAAAAATAGTGTTACCTGTCAACCTTTGGAGAAACAACCAAACCAATGCTGTTGGCATGCGAATTCAAACATACGGAACATGTCATGTGCCTTCAAATTCAAACTGCATAAAATTGTCGTTCATTTTCTTATTGATAGTTGACTACTAGTGCGCACATTGCTAATTTGTCAAGTTAATCTTTGAGGAAATTAATCATTGCTGCTAAATAATTGTGTTTACCTTTTTCAGTAAAAGTTTTACTTTTAGGTGATAATAATTGTTTGTTCTGCATGTTATGTAGCATGTCCAAAGGGACACCGGCAAAAATTTTTGGGTTCTTCTAGTTGTACGTGTTTCTCTTTTACAATCAATTCTTCATAATTCACTACACTTTTTAAGAACATTTTCAAGAATTAATCATGGGACAAAACGGTGTATATAAGAGATATTCATTTCTTGTTGTGTGTGTGTGTGTGTGTGATGGACCCACCCACGAACAAAAGGAATAAAATCTAAGCATGCAAAAGAAACCAAGGAAGTAAAAAAAGACAGAAGAACTTGAAGGATTATCAATTCTTCACGGGCTAAACAATCCTTATGCCTTGTTTTGTTTGTATGTGAAGCGATAAAACATAAAACAAAAAGGAAGAAAATAAAAAAAAAAAGAATAAGAGAAGTGATGGATTCACATGCACTTGGGTTGGAATGAAGGACAACAAAAACAAGAAACAAGTTTGATTGAATGAAAATTAAAATAAATGATACATATTTTGGTTGGTTCCATTCCACATGCATGTGACCTTCTTCCCTTTTGGACTCTCATGCATCCTCCCATTTTGGGACATTTCTTCTCTTTGCTCCGAATCTTCCACGCTGGCATCCACGTGGCCCCATCCCACATCATCCTTGACTCCTCTTCTTTCAAATGAATAGAAGAATTAAAAAAAATGTAGTATCCAGGATGTTACCTCAGATTCGTCGCCGAGATTTGCTCTAACATGCATGCATGTTCCTCAAACAATGCAAGCGTAGCTAGCTCGCTAGCTATATGATGCTTTCAATTATTATACACAATACTTACTATTTTAATGCTGAAATTACCGTAACTAAATTATACACAATACTATTTTAATGCACCAAATCTGAAATCAAAAGAAATCAAACCTGGAATGAAAAGGGATGAATTATCCATTCTTGCGTGATGTTTGCGTTAATGGAGAAACGAAATCAAACTCATGATGTTTGCGTGATCGTGATGTTTGCGTTAATGGAGAAACGAAGGGATTAACAGAGAACAATGGATTAAACTGACAATAAGGAAATAAGGATATTGTAAATAGTAGTTTTGTAGATTTATTTATATATATTCGGCCCAGGCCCGTTAGGTTTTCTCAGAGAGAAAAGCCTATTTAAACGCTTTTGTGCTTGTACTCAAGGTATCGAAACATAATCAATAAAACGAAACTACAGCTACTGTGTAGTCGCAGACGTAGGCAAAGTTTGGCCGAACTGCGTGATCAAATATCGTGTCTAATCTTTTGACATGGTATCAGAGCCAATCCAAGAACCGCTGGGCCACCCGCTATCGGGCCACTCGGGTCACGCTCCAATTGTCTAGTCCTGGGCGTGAGGGGGGTGTGTTAAGAGTCCCACATCGGATGTGATATGGCCTGAAAATGAGTTTATAAGTGGGAGGCATCCCTCACCTTACAAGCCGGTTTTGTGGGGTTGAGTTAGGCCTTAACCACATTTTAAAATGTATGTCAAAGGGAAAGGCTTATGGAGTCACCTTGATGGGATTTCTAAGGCCCCGGAAGATAAATCTGCCTTAGATGCGTGGGAAGTAATAGATGCTCAGATTATTTCTTGGATCCTCAGTACTATTGATCCTTAGATGATCAATAATTTGCGAGCATTTTCAACTGCTCAAGAAATGTGGAATTACTTGCAGCGTATTTACAACCAGGACAATACGGCCAAGCGTTTTGATTTGGAGTTAGAGATCGCCAATTACAAACAAGGTAACTTGTCGATTCAAGAATATTATTCTGGCTTTCTAAATTTATGGACAGAACACTCTGCTATTATCTATGCTGCTGTTCCCAAGCCGTCTCTGTCGGCCGTTCGTGATGTTTATGATACTAGTAAACGGGATCAATTTCTAATGAAATTTCGTCCGGAATTTGAGGCCGTTCGAGGTGCTTTGCTGAATAGGAACCTTGTTCCTTCTTTGGATATTTGTGTCGGTGAACTGCTCAGGGAAGAACAGCGTCTTAATACTCAAGGCACCGTGATTAATGACCCCGTCCATTCTGCACCTATGACAGTTGCATATGCTGCGCACAATAGAGGCCCGGGCCGTGATATGCGACAAACTCAATGCTTCAATTGCAAACAATTTGGACATGTTACTCATAGTTGTCCTAAGAAATTTTGTAATTACTGCAAGCAGCAGGGCCATCTCATCTCTGCATGTCCTACGCGTCCTCCTCGACCGACTAAGCGCTCGGTGCAG
Organism: Astragalus membranaceus; assembly: GCA_039519185.1. NCBI lineage: Eukaryota > Viridiplantae > Streptophyta > Magnoliopsida > Fabales > Fabaceae > Astragalus > Astragalus membranaceus. Next base: position 28,935,924 of record CM076849.1, on the reverse strand, counting down.
GCATTCCAGGCCACTACCAGCTCTACAGCTGGTCCTTCCACCACTGGTGCATCTGATGGTGGTGCCCTACAACCTGAATTGATTCAACAAATGGTACTATCTGCTCTTTCTGCTTTGGGAATTACTGGTATGTCTTCTTTCATATCTTGGTTACTTGACTCTGGTGCATCGAATCACATGACGGGTTCCTCTGAACTCCTGCACAATTTACGTTCTTATCTTGGTAATCAGACAATTCAAATTGCTAATGGCAATACCCTTCCTATAACTAATGTTGGCGACATAAATTCTAATTTTCGAAATGTGCTGGTAGCACCCGGGCTTGCCACAAATTTATTGTCTGCTGGTAAATTAGTAGACGAAGGTTGTGATGTTAATCTTACTCCGGATGGTTTTCTTGTGCAGGATCGGGTGTCGGGAAAGGTGATCGCGAAAGGGCCTAAAGTTGGACGAGTCTTTCCACTCCAGTTTATTTCAAATCATTTATCTCTTGCTTGTAATAGTGTTTTGAATGCATGTGAGGATTGGCATAGGAAATTAGGCCATCCAAACCCACTTATTTAAGACTGGGTTGTTAGGTACCAAACTGATGGATTCTGGTACCTCTATTTCATGTTCTGTTTGCAAATTAGCTAAAAGTAAAACACTTCCTTTTCCGTCTGGTGCTCATCGTGCTTCTACTTGTTTTGAGTTGATTCATAGTGATGTTTGGGAAATCTCTCCCGTCGCTTCTCATGCTCACTATAAATATTTTGTCACATTTATCGATGATTATAGCCGTTTTACTTGGCCTTACTTTCTTAAATCTAAATCTGAAGTGTTTTCTATGTTTAAGAAATTTCTGATGTATGTTGAAAACCAATTTCAAACCAGTATTAGAATTCTTCGGTCTGATTCTGGTGGTGAGTATATGTCTCATGAGTTTCAGGAATTCTTACAGCAAAAGGGTATCCTGTATCAACGCTCTTGTCCAAATACCCCTCAGCAAAATGGTGTTGCAGAACGTAAGAATCGTCACTTGTTGGATGTGACGCGTACCTTACTTCTCCAGGCCACTGTTCCATCCAAATTTTGGGTGGAGGCTCTTTCCACAGCTGTTTTTTTGATCAACCGTCTTCCTTCCACGGTGATTGGGTTTGATTCTTTTTACTTTCGCCTTTTTAAAACTCAGCTTGATTACCGTAGTTTACATACTTTTGGGTGTGAATGTTTTGTTCACCTCCCATCCACTGAAAGACATAAGCTTGGAGCACAATCTGTCCAATGTGCATTTATGGGGTATAGTCAGTCTCATAAGGGTTTTGTGTGTTATGATGTCTCTAACCATCGTTTTCGCATTTCTAGGAATGTGACATTTTTCGATAATCAGTTTATGTTTCCTTGCTCTTCTCCTGGATTGAATGAGATTGTCGTACTTCCCCAATTTTCTACCCCGCGTTCACCTATAGAACCTTCCCAAATAGGACTCGTCCCCACTTCCCCTTCCAACGCTGATCCGCCACCTGATCCTGAACTTGTACTGCCTGCACCACAGCGTTCTGGTAGAACGTCTCGAGCACCTGATAGATATTCCCCAGACAGGTTTGGTTCCTCACATACTGCTTTAACTACTTCTCTATCTGGCACATCTATTCCTACTTGTTATTCGCAGGCTGTTAAAGATGTTTCTTGGGTAAATGCCATGAATGAGGAACTTCAGGCCCTTCAGGACAATTTCTCTTTGGATATTGTTCCTTGCCCTCCTGGTATCAAACCCATAGGCTGTAAATGGGTTTATTCTGTGAAATTGAATTCTGATGGATCTCTCAATCGGTACAAGGCTCGATTGGTTGCTTTAGGCAACAAGCAGGAATATGGTATTGATTATGATGAGACATTTGCACCAGTTGCTAAAATGACTCATGTTAGAATGGTGCTCTCTATAGCTGCTTCTCGTGGGTGGTCCCTCCACCAGATGGATGTGAAGAATGCATTCCTTCATGGCGACCTGACTGAAGATATTTATATGACTCCCCCTCAGGGTCTCTTCTCTTCATCTAAGGGGGTGTGCAAGCTCAAACGCTCTCTATATGGTTTGAAACAGGCGCCTCAAGCTTGGTATGCGAAATTCCATTCCACTCTACTTGGGTTCTCTTTTACTCAAAGTCAGTATGATTCCTCTTTGTTCATTCACCGCACATCTACGGGCATTGTTTCGCTCCTTCTTTATGTTGATGATATGATCATTACTGGTTCTGATGCAGCATCCATAAAGGACGTTAAACAAAAGCTTCAAGCCTCATTTCAAATGAAAGACCTTGGCCTTTTACATTATTTTCTTGGACTTGAGGTTCTTTCTACCTCTAAGGGTCTTTCTCCATCAGCATAAGTATGCCACCGACCTTATTGCTACGGCTGGCCTCCACTCTGCTAACCCTGTGAATACTCCTCTTGAAGTAATGTTAAATACCACCGTGACGAGGGTGACCTTTTGCCTGATCCTTTATTGTATCGCCAGCTCGTGGGTAGTCTTAACTACTTGACCATTACACGACCCGACATTTCATTTGCCGTTCAGCAAGTAAGTCAGTTCATGCATTCTCCTCGTCATCTTCACTTGGCAGCAGTTCGTCGTATAATTCGCTACTTGAAAGGTACCTCTCAACGGGGTTTATTCTTTCCTCGTGGAACTCCCCTTAGGTTGAGTGCCTACAGTGATGCTGATTGGGCTGGGTGTCTTGACACTCGCCGCTCTGTCAGTGGTTGGTGCATGTTTCTTGGTTCTTCGTTGATCTTATGGAAAAGTAAGAAGGAAACGAGAGTCTCGAAGTCCTCAACCAAATCGGAGTATCGTGCTATGTCGACGGCATGCTCCGAAATACTTTGGCTCCGTGGTCTTTTGGGTGAACTTGGATTTCCTCAAACTGAACCAACTTCTCTCTATGCTGACAATACAAGTGCCATTGAGATTGTTGCAAATCCGGTTTTTCATGAGCGTACTAAGCATATCAAAGTTGATTGTCATGCTATTCGTGAAGCCTATGATAATCATGTTATATCCATCCCTCATATCAATACTCAATTTCAAGTTGCAGATATTTTGACCAAAGCCGTTCCTTGTCCGCGCCATCAAATTCTTGTCAGCAAATTGATGCTCCTTGATGACCCGCATTAATTTGAGGGGGGATGACAATAAGGAAATAAGGATATTGTAAATAGTAGTTTTGTAGATTTATTTATATGTATTCGGCCCAATCCCGTTAGGTTTTCTCAGAGAGAAAAGCCTATTTAAATGCTTTTGTGCTTGTACTCAAGGTATCGAAACATAATCAATAAAACGAAACTACAGCTACTGTGTAATCGCAGACGTAGGCAAAGTTTGGCCGAACTGCATGATCAAACATCGTGTCTAATCTTTTGACATAAACGTGATCGTGATGTTTGCGGTTGCGTTAATGGAGAAACGAAAGGGAGTAGTTTGCGGTTGCGTTAATGTTTGTGGTGGAAATATTGAGGAAGATGAAGCAAAAAACGGTTACGGTGAATAATGCGTAACAAGCATGCGGTTCATAGAATCTAAAATGACAACAACGCCCTTATTCATAATAAACCGTTAGATCAAATTAAATTAGATTAATAAAAAAGGATCCCGTAGCTGAAATTAATTTAGTAACAATAAGTAATCAAATTCATCAGTATCGTAAGCCGGGGCCAAATTATATTATATATAGGCTAAATTGCTGTTTTGTCCCTTTATCTTTGGGGTTGGTGTCACTTTGGCCCTTTATCTTTTTTTTCTCGTTTTAGACCCTCATGTTTTTTGTGTGTCATTTTGGCCCCTGCCGTTAATTTTTTCTAACGGACGCCACGCTGGCAGTTAACTGCTGACGTGGCGTCTTATATGTCAGGGTTGACTTAGACCTGATTTGGTGATGTGGCACATAAGAGACCAAATTGAAACTTAAAAAGAACATGGGGGGCCAAATTGACACAAACACAAAACATTCATCTTCTTCCTCCAAACACCACCTCCATCTTCATCTTCTCCGGCGACCCACCACCACCTCCGGTGAGCCTCCGCCACCACCATCAGAAACAGTGACATTGTCTCTCTCTCTCTCTCTCTCTCTCTCTCTCTCTCTCTCCCCCTCCCCCCCTCTCTCTCTCCCTTCATCATTGAAAAACCCAAAAAACCGTAAAACGTGAATCTACATTTCCATTTCGTTCTCAATTCTTTATCATTTTTGTTGAAATCTTTTGCTAACAGTCAGTTACTGCACCAATTTCGAGTCTATTGCAAATGGTTTGGTGAATTTTGGTTGAGTTTTGAAGGTTTCCTCAATTTGCAAAACCCAAAACGCGTTTTCCTCTGAAAATCACGTTTTTGATTAAGTTCTTCCACTTTTTTGTGAGAATTGGTGATGGATTCTAGTTCTTTGTGAAATTTCGCATGAAATGCACTATTTATTTGCTTGATTTGGTGAATAATTGAGAATTTTGGTGTTCTTGAAGAGAGAGAGAGGGAGAGAGAGAGAGAGAGAGAGAAGTGATGTCACTGTTTGTGGTGGTGGTGGCGGAGGCTCATCGGAGGTGGTGGTGGCTCGCCGGAGAAGATGAAGATGGAGGTGGTGTTTGGAGGAAGAAGATGAATGTTTTGTGTTTGTGTCAATTTGGCCCCATGTTCTTTTTGAATTTCAATTTGGTCCCTTATGTGCCACATCACCAAATCAGGTCCAAGTCAACCCTGACATTTAAGACGCCACGTCAGCAGTTAACTGCCAGCGTGGCGTCCGTTAGAAAAAACTAACGGCAGTGGCCAAAATGACACACAAATAAAACATGAGGGTCTAAAACGAAAAAAAAAAGATAAAGCGCCAAAGTGACACCAACCCCAAAGATAAAGCGCCAAAATATCAATTTAGCCTTATATATATAATAAACCCAACGAACACGTACATGACGTTTTTGTTGTTTCCCTCACGCTATTGAGACATTTTATTTTCTATTATTCATTCACAAACAAAACCACTCTTCTGTTTCCTCTCCTCTCTCTCTCTCAATCGTATTGTTTCTTCTAGTTCAATTCCAATAGGTTATGATCATTGTTCAGAGTCTGTTTTTCTCCACTGGAATTACAGATTCTGTCACTTGCGTGTGGAAATTGAGTAAAGAGAGAAAAAAGAAAGAAGGGTTGGAGGAGGATGGAAAGTGGAGGGTATGATGGAGTGGTGATGACGATGACAAGAGACCCGAAGCCAAGGCTGAGGTGGACAGCTGATCTTCACGACCGTTTCGTTGATGCTGTCACAAAACTTGGTGGCCCTGACAGTATGTACTTCTACTACACACTATACTCTCTTTTTTTTATCATACCAATTCATTTCTTGTCTTCATTCACAACAACATAATTTTGTGTTTGAGTTTGGTGGAATCATGATAACGCTTTGTAGCTTCAATCTAAACACACACTAACGTCATAAATAAGTTTTTTTTTTTTGTTAGAATTGACATGGGGAAATGAATGGGATAATGGAAATATTCAATTACTCTCCATTAAGTTTTGGTCTAATCCAATTTTGAAAGCGCTTATCGTTACAAATGTTTTCTAATTTAAATTGGTATGTTTTGTGTTTCAGAGGCGACTCCCAAGTCTGTTCTCAGGTTAATGGGCTTGAAAGGTTTGACATTATATCATTTGAAGAGTCATTTACAGGTAACCACCTTCTCTAACACCTCAACTCAATCATGTGCCTGTCGGCTCTTTTGTTTTTTATTTCTTAGGGTGAATAACCGGTTTAGTTAGTCTTTGAATGTATCAAAATTACAAAAACATCCTCCCCATTCTTGAATGTATCTTTCTTTAGTTAATTTGGTCCTTAGAGGTGTCTTTCCTTAATGTTTAATCTCAAAAATTCGTATTGCCGTATCAGATTCGTATTGTATCCGATACTCGTATCGTATCTATGCATCATATAGCATTACACATCTATAGACTAAAATGACTATTTTTCCTATTTTTAATGTTATATGTAGTTCGTTACTGTTGCTCAAATTTGTCTCCCACTCTATCCTTCATTGTCATTTGGAGGCATAATATGGCATTTCTATTAACTTGCAGAAGTATAGACTTGGACAGCAAGCTCGAAGACAAAATGAGGAAGATCAATACAAAGAGAATAACCGTGAGTACATACATGTCTGCCTAATGCCCCATCAAGCAATATCTTTCTATTACTTTTGCCTACTTCTATTAAACTAGAGAGCAATAAAACTGGAAATGTATAATAATCTTACTTCCTAATTTCTGTTTGCACTTGTTAGGATGTTCGTATGTAAATTTCAGTAGCCGTTCTTCAGGGCCTAATACAAGTTACCGAGGTGATAATGAAGGGGGGTATGTTTGAATTTAACAAATAGTAATTTCACTTTATTTCTTTTAGATCACACACATTCTCCATGAACCAAACTCTCATGTAAATCTTCTCAATTCTAACCTCTACATGTAATTAGCATTTTAACTTCTGTGTAAATGCAACCTATTGTAACTATTAAGTTTCTCCCTTTCTAACTAGTTTGCACAACCATAACAGAGAAATGCAAATAGCAGAAGCACTGAACCATCAAATTGAAGTTCAAAAGAGATTGGAAGAGCAGCTAGAGGTACTTATTGTTTGAGTCCCACATTATAATTCAGTTTTAGCATTGCTGAATTTGTGTTATTTTCGATATCATCTATCAGTTTGAATGAATGGATATTTTATTTTAGTCAAAACAAAAGTCAGACTTGAATTCTAATGATATGGCCCGAATAGTAGTTTTATGTTAGACCCAGATTCTGAGATTTTCTTTTTTTAGTGCACAAGTTAAATGTGATTTTCAAAATTAGTTACCATTCAATTCTAGTAAATCATAATGTACAAAACATGTTCCTTGCCAATAGGTGCAGAAGAAATTGCAAATGAGAATAGAGGCTCAAGGGAAGTATTTGCAGGATGTGTTAGAGAAAGCCCAAAAGAGTCTTACCCTGAATGGACCAGCCACTGTTGAATCATCAAAAGCTCAATTGGCTGAATTCAACTCTGCTTTGTCAGATTTCATGGAAAATGTGAATAAAGATAGCAAAGATAACATAGTGGACATGAATGAATTTTATAATAAGAACAATATCTCATCTTTCCATTATCAAGAATTAGAAGAGAGAGAAGAAAATAAGGAACTAAAGCCTCAGGTTGGTGGAAGTTCTGTACAGCTAGACTTAAACATTAAAGGTGGTAATGGCAATGAACTTGTATCTGCAGATGGAGCTGAAATGGAATCCAAGATGCTTTCATACAGGGTATACAATTTTTGAGTTATTGTTTGTTTAACCATTGAATTCAATATTATACCTCCCCTTTATATATTCCATAATTTTCTTCCTCTCTCTTGTTGGTTGACTAAACTTGCATATTAGGATAACATGTTATCTCTAGTATTATTCACATTTTATTAGTGGCACTTGCAACTTGAGAGACACAGCAAAATATACCAATGCAACCAACTGTTGATATAAATTTTCATGCTTATATACGAAATCTGAAGAACGAAACTGTTAAGGTGAATCAGAGAGAATGAAATGAAGGAATGCTTCATTGATTCATTGAATGAATGAACTGATACAAGTGAAGTGTATATACAAGTATTTTCCCTAACCGCTTACAAACCAACTAACAGAATGATGGTAGTCAACTGAACTGTAAACTAACCAACTGGTTTTAAACTAACTATGGTTAAATACAAATACAGTAAATACAATGGAAAATGATAAAGAATTAACTTATTAACTCTAATACTCCCCCTCAGAGTGGGATGTACATATCATGAAGTCCCAACTTGGATATTAAGTTGTGGAAAAGAGTTGCAACAACAGGCTTGGTCAGAATATCAGTTAACTGATGGGCAGAATTCACATGAACCAGCTTGATGATGTTGGAGAGGACCTTTTCTCTGATGAAGTGGCAATCAATTTCAATATGCTTCGAGCGTTCATGGAATGTGGGATTGAATGCTAGATGGATTGCTGATTGACTGTCAGAAAAAACCGTAACTGAATTGGTGTGTATTTCAAAGTCCTTTAACAGTGAAGTGAGCCACTGAATTTCACTTGCAACACTGGCAAGAGCCGCCCTATACTCAGCTTCAGCAGATGAGCGTGACACAACATGTTGTTTCTTAGATTTCCATGATATCAAAGAATCGCCCAAGAAGACATAATAACCCGTGGTGCTTCTTCTTGTGTCAGGACAGCTACCTGTTAACTTTTCGGCAAGTGTACCGAATCGTTGCAAGTAATATTAAAACGGTAAGACCGAGTGTCGAACTCAGGGATTGCGATTAATTATCAATTTAATTAATTAATCACTAAAATGTTTAAAATAAGGAGTGATAGATAGTAACCGAAAAAGATTAAATGTGAGAATAAAATGCGAGAGTAAAAGTGGCTAGGAGTCGAATCCTCTCCCCTACACTATCATGCACTATACCATTGATCAGTTCCAATGTAATTACCCAATTAAAAGATTCAATGCAGTTATTAAAGATTTAGGACAATCCATTGCCTCAAAACCCCTTTTATCTAATGGGAAACCGTAATTCTTTAAGTGTATCACCACTAAACAAAGCATTAAACACTGAGAATTAACAGAATTCATGATAATAATCTCATATTTCTATGATCATCACGCTCATAACCTTAAACCCCAATATCCGGAAAAACATAACCCATCTCCCAATGGTGAAAGTAAACCCTAATTCATTACAACAACATCAATTATTGTAAAGCAATAAGAACGGAGGTAAAGACAAATTTAACAGGATAACTAAGTTGTATTGACCATAACAATGGAGTCACATGATAGTTTTGGAGAGATTCATCTCTTCCTAACCCTAGAAAAATTAGCTACTCATGTTCAAAGTATTGAAAGCTAAGATAAAAGAGAAGTTACACAAAGAGGAGTACACACTACAAGAATAATCAGTTTTACCAGCCAGGACTTTCCGGCGGATTTTTATCCGCCGCAAACTTTCTGGCGGATTGTAGGATTTACCGGCGGATTGTATCCACCACAAACTTACCGGCAGAATTAGGGACTTTCCGGCGGATTTATCCGCCGCAAACATTTCCGGCGGATTTGGTTTACGAAATTTTTTTTTTTGAAAAAAAAAATCAAAATCCGCCGGAAATGCCTCGAAATCCGCTGGAAACACTTGCAGTGGATAAATCCGCCGGAAAGTCCCTAATTCCACCGGTAAGTTTGAGGCGGATAAAAATCCGCCGGAAAATCTTGAAACCGCCAATTTGGAATTTCAAAAATCCGCCGGAAACACCCTAAATCCGCCGGAAATGACCTTTCCGGCGGATTCGCGTTTTGACCGTTGATTTTCGTTTCTCTATATAAATCTCTTCTCCACTTCTTCTTCTTCTCCACTTCTTCTTCTTCTTCACACCTCTACCAATCTATCTTCTCTCTACTAAATCTCTTTCTCTCTACCAATCCCTTCTCCACTTCTCTCTACTAATCTCTTCCTCTCGTTGACAAATTTCTTCGATATAAGGTATGTTTGTAACATTACGTTGTAGTGTAGTACATAGATATTGAAATTATGGATCGTAGTTGGATGTATGATCGATTGTTTCCTGGAAGATCGGGTTTAAAACGACGTTTTGTAGAAGGAGTAGAAGAGTTTATTTTTGGCTAAATTATAGTTTTAGTCCCCCTATTTTCAAAAAATCAGACATTTGATCCCCCTATTTTAAAACTCAGACATTTAGTCCCCCGATTTTAAAAAACTCAGAACATTTAGTCCAAATGGGGGTTTTTCTTTTTTTGTTGCTGAATTGGCCCTCAAACAAATTTTTTTGCTGATGTGGCTCTCATTAAATGACGTGGCAGCTGACTCAGCTTGCACACATCATTTAATGAAGCCACATCAGCAAGCCACATCAAATTTATTATTTATAATTATTAAAATAATTAAATAACTATATTATTTATTATTATTATTACTAAAATCAGAAACCCAGATTCATTTCCCTCTTCTCCATCACAACCATCATCTTCATTCAAACCGCACCACCGTAGCCAACCCCCCTCCCCTTCGCAACCACCACGTCCCTCTCTCCAAAACTACCCAGTCACACCCTCCGCGACCACGAACCCAGAAAAGGGAGAAGAAGAAACGAAACGAACCCAGAAAAAGGGAGAAGAACGAAACGATTTAGGTTCGATCTGGGTTCGATTTGGGTTGATTTAGGTTCGATCTGGGTTCGATTTGGGTTTTGTGTTCAATTTGGGTTCGTTTTGATTTCAATCTGGGTTTGTTCAATCGAAGAAGAAGAAGAACGCGTGGGGAGGTGACGGTTTCGGTGGTGGTGAGAGGTGGCTGTGGTGAGATCTTCTTCTTCTCCCTTTTTCTGGGTTCGTTTCGTGGTTGGCTACGGTGGTTGCGGCGTGGGAGAGGGGGTTGTCTACGGTGGTGCGGCGTGGGAGAGGGGTTGGCTACGGTGGTGCGGCGTGGGAGGGGGGTTGGCTACGGTGGTTGCGAAGGGGAGGAGGGTTGGCAGTGGTTCCTGTTTGTTGACTAATTATTTAGTTATTATAAATATAGTTTATTAATTATTTAGTTATTATAAATAATAAATCTGATGTGGCAATGGTGATGTGGCTTCATTAAATGATGTGTGCAAGCTGAGTCAGCTGCCACGTTATTTAATGAGAGCCACATCAGCAAATTTTTTTGTTTTAGGGCTAATTCAGCAAAAAAAAAAAGAAAAACCCCCATTTGGACTAAATGTTCTGAGTTTTTTAAAATAGGGGGACTAAATGTCTGAGTTTTAAAATAGGGGGACCAAATGTCTGAATTTTTGAAAATAGGGGGACGAAAACTATAATTTAGCCTTTATTTTTTGTGCTATGCATCATCAAGAATTTGCGCGACAAGGCGGAATTAGATGTCCGTGCTTGAAATGTTCGTTTCGAGTTATAAAAAATGAAGACGAAATTAGATGTCCGTGCTAAATAAAATAATCAATTAAAGTTTTTAATAAAATAATATTAATTTTTTTAAATAAAACAATTTTTTTTAAAAAAATAATATTTATTTTGTAAAAAAAATTAAATTTTTTCCGGCGGATTTGTGGACTTTCCGGCGGAAAACCATACGAATTTTTTCTGGGGTTTTCCGGCGGATTTCTGGACTTTCCGGCGGATTTTTCGGCGCCACAAAATCCGCCGAAAATTTCCGACGGATAATTTGGCGGAAACCGTTTGCCACGAGCTGTCTACCGGCGCCAAAAATCCGCCGAAAAGTCCACATTTTCGGCGGATTTTTGGCTTTCCGGCGGATTTTATCCGCCGAAAAGTCCAATTTTTCTTGTAGTGACATTGGATCCTTCAATTCCTTGTTCCCAAGTGTAGAGAAGCTCCGAATCTTGCTCTTTTCCGCAGTTCCAAAACCCTATTTTCGCATCCAAGAAGAATGCCCCAAAAATTCTAATTTTTCACTTAAAATGCTGTCAATTCTGCAGTCCACCGCGACGCGATGCGACTCAGTCGCGACGCGAAGGTGCAGAATTTTGCCTGGGTCGCGACGTGAAACTGCACAAATTTTTTTCTTCTTTTCTCTCCCGCGTCACAAGGCAAGCTGTCTGGTTTGCTAGTTGACGAAACATCAAATTGAAGGTTTTGTCTTACAATAAGCACTAGAGAAGAGGATAATAGCTTACAATGCAATCCTAATGACATCAATTTAAATCTATGCTATTTTCCTGTGACAATTGACCGAAACACAATCAAATACTAGCATTTTGGCTTTAAAACTGAACAACAATATACATATGACGATGAGTCAACACTACCCCAGTCAGAATCAGCATAAGCTGGGAGATTTAAAGAGGCCTTTGCTGAGAAGAAAAGACCTATGCCCGGAGTACCCTTAAGGTATCTTAAAAGATGGTGGACAGCATCCAAGTGAGCAGTGGTCGGCTTGGACATAAACTGACTGAGCTTGTTCACAGTAAAACAAATATCAAGTCTAGATATTGTAAGATATAGAAGTCTACCTATCAATCTTCTATATTGAGAGATGTCTTCTAGAGGATCTCCAGTGGAAGTACTCAACTTTAAGTTGGGATCCATAGGCAAGGTTGTAGGCTTGTTGTCTGTAAAACCTGTGTCCTCTAACAATGAGAGTGTATATTTTCTCTGGGAAAGAGAGATGTCATCACTTCCTTTGGCTATTTCAAGTCCTAGAAAGTATCTGAGGGTGCCAAGAACCTTGAGCTTGGACAGCTTCTCAAATTATTGCTGAACTTGAGTGATTCTGCTAGATGAAGGACTAGCTACGATTATATCATCAACATAAACAAGAACTGCTACATAAGAGCTGCCAGAACTAACAGTGAATAAGTTGTAGTCATTCTTGGACTGTGTAAAGCCACACTGAACAAGAGCTGTGGTGAATTTGGTGAACCACTGTCTAGATACTTGTCTCAAGCCATAAATGGATTTGTTGAGTTTACAAACAAGGTGCTCCCCCTTGGTCTTATAACCCAAAGGTAAGTCCATGTAAACTTCTTCAAACAAATTACCATTTAAGAAAGCGTTGTTAACATCCAACTGTAGCAAATTCCAAACCCTAATTTTCCACAAAAATAAATAAGTTGAGGAGTGAGAAGCATTATGCATTGCATTTTGGGTCTTAGAAGTCATTCCAAGGTCTTTAAAGTCATTTTTAGGGTTGGAATGCACTTGTTAAGCAAATTAGGGTTTTAGGGTCAAAAAGGGCATTTTGGTCATTTTTCGTAAAAAGATGATTTTCTCGCAAAAAATGTACATCCACAAAAAGTACATTTTTATTCTATTAAGGATAATTTTTGTACAATTTTTTTAGAAAGAAAACCCTAGTCAAAATAATTAAAAATGTATTTTTCCATTTTTAGTGCATAGAAAAATAAAAAGGACCATTAAATATTCCTCAATTCTTAAGTGACAATTTTTATTGTCATGGGTGACTAGAGGGAATATTTTATGGTGCCCAAAAACATGTGCCACATTTTCAATAGTTGCATTCCCATTATTTCCCATGCCCAAAATTTCAAATTCAAAAAAAACTCAAAAAAGGGAAGTGTCCTCAATAAGACAAAATGTACTATTTTGTGCAAGCTTGCATTTTTTTCCTTCCCTCCTCATGGCTGCGAATTCCAGCCCATTTTTACCTCATTTTGTGTTTCTTCATGCCCTTAATCCATGTGAGTTGTACTCCTAGCCATTGATTAAAATTCTAGATCAAATCCTAGGCTACAACTATGTGCAAATTGACCTAATTGCCCCCAACAACTTTTGTGTACAAAAAACTCTTCAATTTCATATGACACCAGCTCATTCCCTTCCATTGGTGCTTTCTCATTGTCCCTAATCCATGTGCATTGCAATCTTGGCCCTTGATTCAAATTCTATCTCAAATCTCAATGGTTGGCAAAAGCACAATGTCCTATATACCCTTAATTTTGCACCTCATATAAAACCCAAAAATAAGAAACCAAAGGGAGGGCATTCTCATTTTACCCTAGCACACAATCAGATCACAATTCCTCTCCTCCTCCCCTCTCAAACCCAAGACCACCTCCCACCATTTCCACCACCAATTCTTCAATTTTCAACCATCCAAACTTCATTATTCTTGATTCCTACACTAGATCCACTTCTAATCTTGCATTATCTTCAAAGTTCATCATCAAATCCTTCAATATCAAGTGATTTTCGTGGGATTCAAGAGGAGGTTCAAGTGTTCTTGGTTTCTATTTTGATCTTCTTCTTCATTTCAAGCAAGATCTAGAGGTAAGCTCACAAACTCTTGCATTTTCTTTAATTTTCATTATGTAATCTCTCTTCTCCTCATCTCAACTCCTTCATATATTGTTGTTGATGCTTTGAGGAGCCATCTCAAACATTATTGACAAGCACTTAGGGAGGCTTGGGTGTTTGAGGTGGCTCCTTGGCTTTGAAGGAATTGTTCTTGTGTCTTCTTGCATTTTATTGTATTTTAAACCTTGTTGGTATAATTTTCATCAAATGAAAACCCATTCTCATGCCCATTTTGCTAGTTTTTTTTTCCTTTGATTTCGCGTGAATAAATGCATGATTTGGTTGATGTTTGTCTTAGGAACTTGCATGATAGATTAGGTCCTCTTCTTTTGTGTTGTTTTGTGTGTTAATTTGTCAATTTTTGCATGAAATAAGTTGATGATTCCATGCTTGTATGCATTCGGCCATGACTAGGGTTTTTACCCCTTTGATTGCTTGAAGATTGTCATTTTGATTGTGGTTGAGTAAATGCAAGTTATGTCATTGTGTTTGTTTACTTTTTACCATTTTACTTTACCAATTCATTAACTTTTTACCAAAAAAACATAAAAACATTTTACCACTTTGGTTTTTACCATTTCACTTAGTTTTTACCAAAACATTTTTATCTCATCACATAAAACATTTTTACCTTCATTCAAAACATTTTACCACTTGCATCTTTGCATAAAAACCCCAAAACATTTTCTCATTTGCATTTCATACTTTTTCAACTTTATAAAATAAACCCCAAAATACTTTTACCACTTTCAAGACCAAAAACATTTCATCTCATTTACAAAACACCAAAACCCAAAAACATTTTACCACTTTCTTACCTAAACCTTTTACCAAAACATTTTCACCCTCATGCATCTTCATCCATCCCTATTTATGCGACACTCTCATGCATTCTCGAGTATTTATGCCTTGCATAATAAACGTAATCATACTCAAATGCTCATGCATTCTTGTATGCTCATGCATCCTCTTGTCTACTCATTCATGCATTCATTCTTGTATGCTCATGCATTCACATGCTTGCCAAATCATGCATCATTGCTCACATGTTCATTCACCTAACCTAGAATACTCTATGCCTATGATCAATTGTATTCCTTTGTTCTTGATGCCATTTGAATGTCTTGACTTAATTGTGCACAAACCCTTTTACACAATCATGTGCCCTTATAAGGCTACCAACATGTGTAGCATAGAGGCATATGTGCCCCTCTTGAGATTGCTTCCAACTTGTGTAGCAATTCTCCTTCACACACAAACACAATTGTTTTGAGAA
This sequence comes from Astragalus membranaceus, assembly GCA_039519185.1. Taxonomy (NCBI): domain Eukaryota; kingdom Viridiplantae; phylum Streptophyta; class Magnoliopsida; order Fabales; family Fabaceae; genus Astragalus; species Astragalus membranaceus. The sequence continues at coordinate 28,920,765 of CM076849.1, read as the reverse complement.
CTTTGTCTTGCATCTATGACAATTAAATCTCTTGATTATATTGGCATGCTTAATCTTAGTTGATGATCAACATGTTCATGATTGCTTGATTAGTTGAATATGTTTGAACTTCATTCATTCATGTTGCATTTGGTTTTGGACATAGAATTCGATTGAAAATGATTTATTTATTTTTTTAAAAACTCTTTTCCAAACCAATTAATTTTCAAAGCATTTTCAATAAACAAAAATAAGCAAGTAGTGGAGGTCACCCATAACCTTTGTTAGTTTGATCTCTATGAACGCTCTTCAATTTCACATGAGTACTCAGCGATGATTACCCATAACCTTTGTTAGTTTAATCATTCGCTAATGCTCGTCCTACTTCGAAAACCTTTTCAAAACTAAAGAAGTTAGAACTACGTCGCTTTGATTCCCATTTGGGATACGTAGGAGCGAGCCACGTCCTCGTCAAGCACAACAAACCAAAATTAATTCGATTGCGAAAGCCCTTTTTGATCATCTAAAATAAAAACCGATTATCATTAATGATCACTCGCGCCGTTGCCGTTTGGTTGTTAATGATAATTTCATTTTCAAAAGAGTTAGTAGCGCGGCCACTCTAAACCGTTGTTGTTTGGTCGTCGCGAACACTCGAATCAAAAGCAAAACCGATTATCGTTAATGATCACTCGCGCCGTTGCCGTTTGGTTGTTAATGATAATTTCATTTTCAAAAGAGTTAGTAGCGCGGCCACTCTAAACCGTTGTTGTTTGGTCATCGCGAATCCTCACTCCTACTGCGAAAACTCATCTAAACAGACTAAAAAACAAAAACCTTTTTAGGACAACCAAGAACTACGTAGCTTTGAATTCTCCATCGCACCAGGAGATACGTAGGAGCGAGAGGCCAACTCTCGTCAAGCGCCAAAAATAAAAATTTTCATTAAGTCTTCTCACTCCCTTTTCAATAAAGAGGCAAAATAAAAAGCATTTTCAAATCAACACTTCAAACCACACATTTAATTAAAGGTTCCCTTTCGGTAGAAAGGAGGTACGGGGTGCTAATACCTTCCCCATGCCTAACCGACCCCCGAACCCATATCTCTAGTTTTCGAAAGACCATCCGCCTTGTCTAAAAGACATTTTTTCAATGTTTTGGTCTTAAAATTAAAATATTGGTGGCGGCTCCATACCTTTTCCACGTTGTACAATGAGAAGTCCGAACCGGATTTTTTGGGGTGCAACAAAAGTCAAGCTTTTATTCTTGCCTGACTTCGTAAGTATGATTTAAAGTCAAGCATTTATTGTTGCCTGACTTCGTAAGTATGATTTAAAGTCAGGCATTTTGCCCCTGACCTTAAAACTTTTTTTTTTGGGTTTAATAATCTATTCACCCTGGTTACGAAATTCATCACTTACAGAATTCATCACATTGTACGAAATTCATCACTTACAGAATTCATCACATTTAATCTACTATAATTCCTGCTAAAATTCATCCCATTACAAAATACATCCCATTGTACAGAATTCATCACATTTAATCTACTATAATTCCTGCTAAAATTCATCCCATTACAGAATTCATCCCATTGTACATAATTCATCCCAATGAGGGAAACACAGTCAATAAGATCCATATCAGTTTAAGTACAAAATACATTCCATTGTACAAAATTCATTCTACAGAATACATTCAATGAGGGAAACACAGTCAAAATTCATTGTACAAAATTCATTCTACAGAATACATTCATCCCATTGTACAAAATTCATCCCGTTGTACAAAATACATTCAATGAGGGAAACACAGTCAATAAGTTTAAGTACACAGTCACATGATTGATGAGTTTAAGTACAAAAAAATACATTCTACAGAACACAGTCACTTACATTCTACATCATAAACATCACTTAAGTTGTTTTCTTCGTTCTTCCTTTGAAGTGGGTTTACGCTCTGCATACAACTTTATAAAAAAATCCGCCCAAACTTCTCTGACGTGTGTCAAGGTCTTCATGCGTGAACGGACAACTCGAATTAAACATCTACAAAAACAATTTAAATTAGATAAAACAGTAGAGGAAAAACAGAAAAGCATGCAACAATGGCAATGATATTGATGATACAAATTCAACAGATCTCAGAATAATGCAGACTTAACAACTTCTAATATGCCATCATACAACTTCTAATATGCCATCATACAGCTTCTAATAATAATGCAAACTGATCTCAGAATATCATCATACAGAATAACAGAATACAGCTTCTAATATGCCATCATACAGCTTCTAACATAATCATACAGCTTCTAATATAATCACCCTATACAGCTTCTAATATACTGATCTCAGAATACTTAACAGCTTCTAATATGCCATCATACAACTTCTAACATAATCACCCTATAAAAGTTGAAAATTTATATTACCTTCTTCCAATTATTAGTGATAGTTGCGGAGACAATGGTCATCATATTTATCATCACATAGTGGCCACAAGAATAACTATCAATTTGTTTCGGTCCCTATAAATGAATATCAAATATCAAAATTGAATATAATTTACGGTAACTAGTATAAAATGAAAATAAAAATTAATGTATTAAATACTTACTTTAAGTGTCACCCAGTGAGGTTTTGTTTTTCTTAAACCCTTCATCCTATTATATCCATCCATAGCTCTGTAGGGTAACATCAAATAGTAAGTTACAAGTCTAAAGCATGTTAAATCATAAAGTTGTGACAACAAATTATTAAAGAAAACCTACTTGTCAACTATTTCAACCAGGGTCTCGTTTGGAGGGCGGTGAAGCGAACACATCCAAACAACTGTATTAACAGAAGGACAGACGACAAACAATTGCCAATATTTACTGCAGAATTGAACAACAATATGGTCAAGGTCAGCTAGCTCATCTTCAAATAAGATATGTCAGTTACATGATATGCTAAAATCAAATAAGATATGTCAGTTACATGATATGCTAAAATCACATTTATGCTATAAATTGCAGAAACTGTTGGTTATCTATATAGTAATCACAGTGTTGAGATCATACTGACTCAATTCTAACTTTGATGTAAATCTAATCTAATCATATGAATAATTCTTTAGGAACCTATAATTTGATTGTTATTAGGATGTAGTATAAATAGAAAGCAAGTGTGTACAGATGACAAAGATAGATAGGGTAATTATAAGGATGTAGTATAAGTAAGATAGATGACACGTAGGTAATTCCCTTTTTAAGTTAAACTAAGAGATTCCAGTTCCAAAACACTTCAACTATCTGTAAATGCAACAACTTACTCTAATATTCATTTATAAAAAAATGTCTATCATCCTACAGGTTGCATACTTATGGACTGAAGACAACATGTCTTCTTAGTCCAAGCCTTAGAAGAATGCTTTAATAACTCTTAACAAGAAAGCATGCTTTAATAACTCTGACATATCAATATGGACAAATTATACTTTACCGTACCTGAACAAATATGGCGCTAGAAAGCATGTTTTGTTCTGCTCAAATAGCTTATTCTGGATATATGTTTGGACGGTCTCTTGTTTGTAGCCATAACTACCACAAATTTTGTATGGATCTAAAAATCCATACATATCACTAATTTCCCTTGCTATACATTCGCGATGCAAATACCTAAGATATTGAAAACAAATTGTTCAGTATTTATAACTATTTATAATTGAAGTATTTAGAATAAGTTTTACAAATAACTAATATATACTTACGTGCACCATATTGTCAAATGGCTCATCTCAAGTTCCTCATTACCTTGAACCATTTCTACAATATCTTTATATCCAATGTAGAAATGTTCCTGGTGCTCATGGTCCAAGTCCAACTTGACACTTGTTGAAATCTCATAAGCTAAAAAAGGCAACTCTTTCAACCAGTCATTCTTGGGCGGTTCCTCTACATGAGATGGTGAACAGCTAGCTTTAGATCCGATTGTATTTTTTTGAGATGGTGAACAGCTACGCAACGATCCCCACTTCTGCAAATCAAATATATTTATTAAATGTTATTCACAGATGGAGAATTCCTGCAGACAGTTCTATTTACATTGCTAACAAATCTGAATGATATCACTAGCCTTAGCCCCCCTGTTTATTTATCTAACTAATCCTCTCAATATTATTAGCCAACAGCACTAACCATCCCTATCTTATTATTCCTTCCTTTCTATCATAATAATACCCCTGTGCATTAGATGGTCTGTTTGTGGTTTAGTAGCCAATGCAATGGCCTCAAGTGTGTCCAACTATCCAGGATAAGGCTGACTTAATGTTATAAGCATTTTCAGGATTAATGTGCAAAAGAATCAAACCTTGTGAATTAATGTGCAAAAGAATTAATGTTTTAAACCTAAAATTAGCATGGGAATATCAGACAATGTAGTTTCAGCCTTATCTATTCAATTATTCTACTATCCATCAAAATAATCAAACAATCAGACAATGTAGTTTCAGCCTTATCATATCCATCACTTTTTAAAGCAACTATAACTATAACTTCATATCCATAACTATAACTATAGCTTCATATTCACAAAGTTACTAAAATCAATTCATAAACTATGTTAATGTTCATATATATACCTCTGTCAATGCTTCGACTATTTCTTTGTGTTTCTTTTCAAACTCCTGTGTTAACTCATCCTGTTTCTTTGCAAACTTCTCTGTTAACTCCTCCTGTTTCTTTTCAAACTCCTTTGTTAACTCCTCCTTCAACTCTTGCTTAATGGCAGCTAGTTTCCCATTATCTGAGGTGACGCTAGTACGTGAAGTAGGTCCAAAGTATTTTGATAGACCCACCCCTCTACCAACTGCTCGTACACGACCACGAGGATCAGGTTTTCCAATGGCTATAGTCAAGATATCTTGACGTCCATGTACAAATGTACAAATAAGGTAATACCTCGTCGGTGTTATTCAATATGTACAAATGTGCTTGCAACACTTCTGCTCTACCCATACTCTTGACCCTTGGACATCATGTACCCTTACCTTGACACCTCCCTGTATGACGAGACTTGGGAAGCCCTATAGGTTTTGCTTCAGGCAAATAGTCTGAACAAAACTCAATAGCTTCTTCCGTGACATACCTTTCAACAATAGATGCTTCAGGACGATATTGATTCTTCACATAACCTTTCAAAATCTTCATGTATCGTTCAACCGGATACATCCACCTTAAATAAATAGGGCCACAGAGTCTAATCTCTCGTACTGGGTGAACAATTAAATGAACCATGATGTCAAAAAATGAGGGAGGAAAATACATCTCCAAGTGACACAAGATAATAGCAGCCTCGTTTTCCAACTCATCCAATTTCTGAGGGTCAATGACTTTGACACATATAGCATTAAAGAATAAGCACAACCTAGTTATGGCATGTCGAACACATTTTGGCAAGATGCCACGAATAGCCACCGGTAGTAGTTGTTGCATCAACACGTGACAGTCATGAGACTTTAAGCCAACTAATTTGAGATCTTTTATTGACACAAGCCTCTTAAAATTTGAAGAGTAACCTTGCGGAACTTTGATTCCTTGTAGACACTCGCACAAACTTATTTTCTCTTTATTTGACAATGTATAGCATGCTGGGGGCAAATATGTACGTTCACCTTTTGGCTTTGTATGTAATTGTTCTCTTATGCCCATTTCGAGCAAATCTAAACGAGAATTTATACCATCCTTTGTCTAGCCTTTAATGTTGAGAAGCGTCCCGATAACACTATCACAAACGTTTTTCTCGACATGCATGACATCAAGACAGTGCCTTACGTCAAGACTAGACCAATACGGAAGATCAAAGAACACTGACCTCTTCTTCCACTTGCTTTTCACATTGAGCTGCTTTTGCTTTTTGCCAAATACAACTTTGATGTCCTTAACCACTTGGTAGACTTCTTCTCCAGTCAAGACATTTGGGAGAGTTTCATTCTATTGGCACCCATTAAAAGCTTTTTTCATCCTACGGTATGGGTGATTACGTTTGAGATATCTCCGATGCCCAAGGTATACAGTCTTCTTACCGTGTTTTAGTTGATGGTAGCACGTGTTTTCTGTACAAATAGGACAACCTTTATGTCCCTTAACACTATACCCAGACAAGTTCCCGTATGCTGGGAAGTCATTGATTGTGCAAAATAACATCGCACACAGCTTGAAAGTTTCATTGGAATACCCGTCAAACACATCCATGCCTTCATCCCACATTTTTCTCAAGTCTTCAACCAACGGACTAAGGTAAACATCTATGTCATTTCCTGGCTGTCGTGGGCCAGAAATCATCATGGATAACATAACATACTTACGCTTCATGCACAACCAAGGAGATAAGTTGTAAATTATAAGGAGAACAGGCCAGGAGCTATGATTTGTACTTAAGTTACCATATGGGTTCATCCCATCCGAAGAAAGTGCAAGCCTAAGATTTCTTGACTCGGCGCCAAAATCTGAAAACAAACTATCAACCTTCTTCCATTGTAGAGAGTCAGCCGGATGGCGAAGCTGTCCGTCACATTTCCTCTCATCTGCATGCCATCTAATGTTCTTTGCGTCCTTTGCATTAACAAACAAGCGTGTGAACCTAGGAATTATTGGAAGGTACCATAAAACCTTTGCTGGAGAAATCTTTGAGTTATCATCATCGCAACTATATTCACCAGTCTTTACTTTGTAACGTGACCTATTACACGTAGGACACTTATGCAGCTCCTCAAACTCATTCTGATACAATATGCAATCATTGGGGCAAGCATGTATTTTTTTATACTCCACACCCATCGGGCACAAAATCTTCTTCGCTTCATACGTACGCCATAGCAATGTGTTACCTTTTGGAAGCATGTCTTTCAACAACTCAAGCAACTCAGTGAAACTCTTATCAGTCCACCCATTCGTCGCCTTCAGATTGAACAATTTTATCACCGCAGTCAACCGTGTGAATGTTGTACATCCCAAATACAAGGGCTCTTCTTTATCTTCGCACAAAGTATCGAAGGCATGTGCTTGCTTAAAAGACTCCGGCCCAATATCACGTATCATGTCTTCCATTCGATCATCCATATTTGAATCTGCGAAATTATCTCTTCGGGACACACTTGGGATATCTAACTTTTCACCGTGCCATATCCAAGTTGTATAACTACGACAAATCCCATCAACTAGAAGATGATCTCTTATTGTGGCAACTGGTTGTGGTATCTGGTTCACACAATTAACACAAGGACAGTCAAAAATTCTACCACAACCTTCAAGCTTTGTTTGAGCAAACTCTAGAAATTCTTCCACCCCTTTCGCATACTCGTCACTCAACTTACTAGTTTGCATCCAACTACGATCCATGTAGCTACCGTCGAAAAAAAAATAGATAATAATTTTAGATTTCACCTATCAAGTAATGGATAAATATATATGTGTAAGAGTACAATAGTTTCCTATACATTAGCTGTACAACTGGTGTAGTTGCATTCATTAAAAGTGTTAAATGATGATTAACAGTTAGGGAAAACTGACTTTAAGTCAGTTAGTGTAAACTGTGTTAGGGAAAACTGGCTTTAAGTCAGTTAGGGTAAACTGTGTTAAATACTGATTAACAGTTAGGGTAAACTGTGTTAGGGAAAACTGACTTTAAGTCAGTTAGTGTAAACTGTGTTAGGGTAAACTGTGTTAGGGAAAACTGACTTTAAGTCAGTTAGGGTAAACTGTGTTAAATACTGATTAACAGTTAGGGTAAACTGTGTTAGGGAAAACTGACTTTAAGTCAGTTAGTGTAAACTGTGTTAGGGTAATCTGGGTTAGGGAAAACTGACTTTAAGTCAGTTAGGGTAAACTGTGTTAAATACTAATTATGTGCTGAATTATAAGGGTAAACTGACTATGTGTTAGGGTAAACTGATTATGTACTGATTATGTGCTGATTATGTGTTAGGGTAAACTGATGGTAAGTCACTTCACCTGTCTAAATACTGATTATGTGCTGAATTATAAGGGTAAACTGATTATGTACTGATTATGTGCTGATTATGTGTTAGGGTAAACTGATGGTAAGTCACTTCACCTATCTAAATACTGATTATGTGCTGAATTATAAGGGTAAACTGACTATGTGTTAGGGTAAACTGATTATGTACTGATTATGTGCTGATTATGTGTTAGGGTAAACTGATGGTAAGTCACTTCATCTATCTAAATACTGATTATGTGCTGAATTATAAGGGTAAACTGACTATGTGTTAGGGTAAACTGATTATGTGCTAAAACATCACTTATGCTGATTATGTACTACTTAACCAGATCCTATGAGTGGAAAGATAGTGTAAATAAGAGTTATGTTCTTGAACATACATAAAAAATTTAAAACCTTACACAAGCAAGATTCAAAGATGCATGAGACTAGACAAGTTAACAAATAGTAGCCCCTTGTCACAACATTGTTTCTAACTATATCAGCAAATCAACCAAAATATTACCCTTTAGGAGCTAATTATCGGAAGCCAACAACATTGTTTCTAAATATTACCAACAGTGGGAAAATAACAAGCAATATCAGTAAATGATCAACAACATGTTGATAAATATATTGATTGAGCAATATCAATTGAATACTAAAGACTCACTTTTCCTCTGAGTGTGACAGCAATCCCAAGTGGTTGATCTTGCCTGATCTTGAAGATAGCAACAGAATTCCTAGCCCGAGTCTTAACCGGTCTTTGCCCTGTTATCAGTGCTAGATCATTTATTGCTGCATCCAAACCTTCTGAATTTTGTGCAACATCTCCAATACCACAGTTAACCACTATCTTCTTAACTTTAGGCACCTGAAATTAGAGAGAAAAAATCCACCATTGCATAAATTGATCTACACTCATTCTCTATGGCTTTGGAGACAAAATCCACCATTGCATAAATTGATTGAGCAATATCAATTGAATACTAAAGACTCACTTTTCCTCTGAGTGTGACAGCAATCCCAAGTGGTTGACCTTCCCTGATCTTGAAGGTAGCAACAATATTCCTAGCATTGAACACAGAACAAACACGCCTTATTTTTAGCATTGAACACAGTATAACCACTTGGAGACATTAGACAAAATCACAAAACCAGTAATAATAGCATTGAACACAAACAAACACGACTTATTTTTACACCAAAATCAACAAAGGGCGAGAGAGAGAAAAAACCCTAAAATCTTGACTTGAATCCCTAAAATGCAGAAACTAGAAGATTTATAGGTCTGAGAGAATAGGGAAGGTGATTTACCTGGTAGAGAAGACAAACAGCGACGAAACTATGAGCCACGACCGAAGAAGAGACGCGCGCCAGAGGGTGGAGTGGTGGCGACGAGTTCACGAACGAAATGCACGGTGAGGCGTGGCAGAGAACGGCGTGAGAACAGCGTGAGAATGCTAGGGTTCGTGTTCTGAGAATGAGATTCTGAGAGTGAGAATGCTAGGGTTCGTGGTTCGTGGTTCGTCTTCTCTAAGAGTGAGGCTTCGAGTAGTGAGATTGTGAGAGTGAATGTTTGAGAATGGAGAGGTACGCGTAAGTGATTGAATATTAGTTTTTTTTTTCTATTTTTGGACTTTAGAGGTCAAGCGAGAATAGACGCCTGACTTCTAAAGTATTAGAATAGAAAAAAAAATTTCACCCCTAAGTACAAGTTTGCCACCGTGTCACTTATGTAGTCAGGTGAATACACGCCTGACTTCTAAAGTCTTATTTTTTCCCTATTTCTTCACTTTAGAAGTCAGGCGTGTATCCGCTTGACCTTAATACTCGCGAGGTTTGCCACTTATTTAGAAGTTTGCCACCGTGTCTACCTATGTAGTCAGGCATCTGGGGGCCTGACTTTAAATGTCTAATTCTAATGTCATTTTTGCACTAGTGTTTTAGACCCATTTGCAGCCTATATTGTGTTTATCATTGGGAAGGGGAACAAGGGTCCAAGTATTGTTAAGTTCCATAGCATCAAGCTCAGCTTGCATAGCTTGTTGCCATTCTTGAGACTTAACAGATTGGTGGTAAAACTGAGGTTCATAATAGGATGATATTTGATTAATGAAACAAGCATAAGTGTCAGAGAGCTTGGCATGGTATCAGTAGACAAAACTCACTCTTCTGCAACCTAACCCCTTTTCGTTTGTCATCTTCGTTCGAAATTTCTTCACGATTCACTTTCGATTCTTCAATTCTTGTTTCGAAATCCTCTCAATCGTGTTCTTTAACCATCTCTTTCCAGAAATTTCTCATTTCTGCGTCTCAATTTTTCCATTGATTCGGTTTTCTGAAAACCGAATTCTTCGTCAATCACTTCTTGTGACGATCTAATATAACTAGCTGGTGAAGATCTAATATGACATCTACATATGTTTCTTCCATACCGTATACCAGTTAGTTGCGTCTTTGAAACCTAATGACATAACTGGCGAGGGTATAGACTTCCTATCTGGCATCATACAAATAGCTCATTCAATCACGTTCCATTCGAAACAAAACGGAATACAAATCTATCAATTGATTATATAATAATATATATTAATGTTAATGATTCGATTAGCACAATGGCGGCTCTCCTCAACTCTTGGTCCCTTGGTCAGTAGGCTCCAATTTCAGTTGTAAATAGACCTGGACCACCAAGAGATCTGGACGTCACATCTCTACCCAAAACCTTAAGGCATTGACTATATATGGGTACCTCTATCCCCTTCATTTTTCTCATTCCTAGCCGATCTGGGACTAACCACTCACGGACTCCCCAACAAATACCATGTGAGGAAAGAGCAGAAGGCAAATGGCTCACATTTCGACTCAGCTTGCCTCTTAATTTTTGTTAATCACAACGTTTGTTTTGGGAAGAGAACTCTCAACACCCAAGACGAAAGATTTATCAACAAAATGAAACCCATATGAGCTTCCATTATAACAGGCAGCACGACCAAGTGACTCTTTTTGTAACAACAATTATTTTGAGGCATAACAACAAACATATGGATTTTTTCGTGTCGACCAACAGGACCAACACTCTCTAGAGAGGTTATCAAATCGGAATACCTATTTGTTCAAATGTGAATCGTATAGTTTTATGAATCGTGTGACACATGATCAATAAAAATATGACATTTGTGAGTAAAAACAAGAGAACTAAGCCAAGAAGTACAAACTGATATATCATATATGAACTTCAAAACAATTCAATATATTCAAATCATAAATTGAGGAGCTAGCGGAAAACAATGAATAACAAAAGAGAAGGGAGGGCGTGGAGCACTATGTGGGTAGAAAGTTTTTAAAAAATCACATTTTAGGAGGGAGTGCAGACCAAAAACATAGTCTGCTAGGGTTGTTTGTTAGTCAATCTGACGTGCGTTATTTAAAATGATTGCTTTTGGTTTATTATATTCCATTTAAGAAAATTTTCCAAAAAAAACTACTTGAGGAGACATTTTGTATAGGATTGCTTAGGCATAGACACATAAATAAGAAAAGTGAGATGATTAAACAACCAAGTAATATGTATTTTTAAAATAATTAAAAGATGTGTATTTTTTTTTTGTATGCACCTAAATATATGCTTAAAATGTTATGATCATACAGGGATGGTTCACTACAAGATGTGTCGCCTATTGGATGGTTCACTACAAGATGTCACCCTTTTTTAGTAAAAGTGTGAGTTGTCTATGATGTTTTTCATTCCACTACCCAAAAATTTGAGCCGTGTTAACTTATAACAACCCAAGGAAAAAATATGAAAAAGAAATGCCGAAAGAACAAGATCACCAACAACACCACCAAACAACACCAACACCAACACCAACACCACCAAACCAACTACATTTTTTTCTTACTAACAAACCATCTATCTACATTTAAATATAATATAATATAATATATAAAGAAACATTAAACCTAAGATAATTGGAAGAGTAGTTGTTCATCAAAAAGAAACAATAACCGGAAGAGACCGGGATCATTAGTGGATGAAGGATGAGTTCAAAAGTTTCTTTGACTCTTATATGATGAAAAAATGTGCATTATTTTATTTTATTTTATTTTTTTTGACAATGTGCATTATTTTTTGAGCATGTAGATTTATTTTAAAATCTAGGTTATACATTGTATAAAATTTATTCGATAAAATGAAATGAAAAAAAAATCCTTTTAAAGAATGCACTAATAGGGAATCAACACATTAACACAAGAAGTTATGACGAGCAACAACAAATATATATATACCAGTACACAGAACGAATAAAAACGCATAATGAACATCGACAACGTGGAAAACCCTCAAACTAAGGGTAAAAACCATGGATCATCTAGACTAAAGAAACAACTCTACTATAATTATATAAGGGTATATGAGAGTCTCAAAATAGTGGACAACTAGTTTCAACAACCAGCCAAAACAACAAAACACAAAAACTTACAAATAAGAACAAGAAGTTGAAAAATACCACAATATGCTACTTCAGTGTGAAGAAAATATCTCCCTACTCAGACTTCGCTTCGACGATTTGAACTCCAAAGGAGCTCGTGAGTATAACCATAAATAGTCATGTACTTAACGAACTTTTTTTTTTGACAAGTGTACTTAACAAACTTCAAATTTATATCAACTGAATTACAAAAAGGCTTAAATATATGTTTCGCCCCTGCAAATATGACCATAATCCATTTAGGCCCTGTAAATTTTTTAAAATGACCCTTGCAAATGTTAAGTGTTTACAGTTAAGCCCCTCTGTTAACTTTCCATTCAAAAAAATTGACGTGGCTAACGGAGATGACGTCAGCATGACATCATCAATGACTAACAGAGAAAGATTAACAAAGAAAGATTGAAACGATTCTGTTCCGCTTCAGACTTGTCCAAAAAAAGGGAATAATTAACAGAGAAATATTGACACGATTCAAAAACGATAATCTTTCTCCGTTAATCTTTCTCTATTAATCATTGATGATGTCATGCTGATGTCATCTCCGTTATCCACGTCAGTTTTTTTGGATGGAAAGTTAACAGATAGGCTTAACTCTAAAAGCTTAATATTTGCAAAGGCCATTTTGAATTTTTTTTACAGGAGTCTGAATGAATTATGGTCATATTTGCAGAGACCAAAGATATATTTAAGCTTACAAAAATATATTATTGCAAATTTGCAGAGACCAAAGATATATTTAAGCTTAAAAAATATATTATTGCAAATTTGAACTTTAAGACACATGAACGGAGCTTAAACAACCAAGACCAACAGTCACAACCTATGTTTCGGAGACTTTAAAAATATATTATTGCAAATTTGAACTTCAAGACACATGAACGGAGCTTAATTCTTAAACAACCAAGACCAACAAACACAAAACCTATGTTTCGGAGACTTAAAGTCAACTTTACGATCTTGTCTTTTCCATTTATTGAAAATTGTACAATAAAGAACAACTTTTGTCAAAGCTGACATCAACTTACGTTTAAATATTGACTTCTTTCAAATTATATGATGATGATGATTTGGTTTGGCTATAAAATTTTAAAAATTAAATAAACTCGTTTCTACGTGAGTATGAACCAAACAGATTCTCTTTATTTTCTTTTTACATTTTTATGGGATATGTCAGATTTTAATACTTCTGATTGGACGGCTCTTATAAGCTTTAATTTTGTTTGGTGAATTTTCTAAATTTATAATTTTTCAGATATTTAGAAGTGTTGAAATATTATAAAAAATATTTTTTTTTATTTTTAAATAAATTAACATCACTATAACATCATCTGCGAGTTTGATCTGAACCAATTCATTCAGTATGTTTTTTTTTTAAAAAATAAAAGTAAAAAAATGGTTTGCCACCAACTTTTATAGATAACTTGCACTACAAAGAAAACACCTTTTCCAATTGAATGAATTAAAAGAAACTAATAAAATACTAATCTTCAAAATAATGACCAAGTATTAGGACTTTGTGGTTTCCAAGTAAAGAATAAAATAATTAAAAAATAATTTTGAAAAAATTTATAATAATATATTTTTCAAAAGAAAAATAAAAATCATAAATATTTTTTTCATTAACTTAAAAAATAGGCAGTGAGGGCCCAATATACAGTTTCCACTGTATAATGTTTTGAAGGCAAGGGTGTAAGGAAAGTCTACCATATGAGGAGTATATATATAGTAGTTAGCTAGCTTTGGCACATCAAAGTAATTAAGCTATAGCAATGGGAAAGAGCAAAGTTCTAGTTGTGGGGGGAACTGGGTATATTGGAAGGAGAATAGTGAAGGCAAGTTTAGAACAAGGTCATGAAACCTATGTTCTTAAACGACCAGATATTGGTCTTGATGTTGAGAAGGTTCAGATGTTGTTGTCTTTCAAGAACCAAGGTGCTCATTTAGTTGATGGTTCTTTTTCTGATCAACAGAGTCTTGTAGATGCTGTGAAACTTGTTGATGTTGTGATTTGTACCATGTCTGGTGTTCATTTTCGATCTCATAATTTGTTGATGCAACTTAAACTTGTTGAGGCCATCAAAACTGCAGGGAACATCAAGGTACATAAATTACTAACAGTTTTTTATATACAATAATGCATGTCTCTGAGATTGAATCATATACATTGAATATATAGTTGTTTTTATGTTGTTGTTTTAGAGTTTAGGATTAGCCATACCTAATTAATTGGTCGGCCCAATGGCTTAATCTACCATGGGACACGGGGGGTCGATCCGGTGTTTCTAAGTTCGATTCCCGCAGTAGACAAACTCGATGTTGGTCAATACGAAATTTAATCCTAAACACGATCGAAAATTAATTAGCTTTTCATTAAAAACATTAAGACACTCTGTGCATTAAATTAAATTTGTGGCACCGCAATTGCAACATCGTGGAAACCTTCAAACGCTTTTTGTTTAATATTAAAAACCCTTATCCTCTGACAAAGTTGTATTTAGTATTTATTTACTTTTTGTCTGCATATAACTTTAGTGGAATGGAAAGTTGTCAAAAATAAATAAAACTTTAGTGGAATCAACTTTCATATAATTTCATAATTGAGATTTATTTCCACTAAAGTTTTATTTATTTTTGACATTAAGTTCTCCAAATTATTTAAATCTCCAAATTTTTAAATAATTTGAAATTAAGTTCTTATATTTTAATCGGGTATCTAAAGTTTTAAATGATTTATAATAAGCTAGGTTGCTAACTTTCATATAATTTGTAATTGAGTCCCTGAAAATAAATCTCAATTATGAAATATTTAAAAGTTTTAACATAAACTTATTACAAAATATCGACAAATTTGAAAACTCAATTATAAATTTTTAATAGAAATACCAATTTAGAAATCCCTAGATAATTAATTAAACGTTTTACTAGCATGTCTATCTCATATATATATATATATATATATATACACGCACACAAAGCATGTCTGCCTCATTTTCGGAACTACAACTACCCCCATCTGAAGTCCAGAGTCAAATTTGTCCTAACATATGAATGAGAGGTAGATATACTAGTTATGTTTGACTTTGACAATAGAGGTTCAAGCGTAACACCAGACTTAAAATATATAATAAGTGAACTGTAAAAATTAAGTAATCGATAGCTTATTTGTTATTTTATTTTGTCATGTATAAGAAACAAATTATAAAGTAGTAATTTTATATACAAAAAGTGAATTGACTTTGAACCCATATTACTTCCTTCTGTTTTTCCGCTAGCGTTTCCTACCTTCAGAATTTGGAATGGACCCAGCACTAATGGGACATGCACTTGAACCTGGAAGAGTCACATTCGATGAAAAAATGACTGTAAGGAAAGCAATTGAAGATGCCAACATCCCTTTCAGTTACATATCTGCTAATTGCTTTGCTGCCTACTTTGCTGGTAACCTCTCTCAAATGGGAACATTATTTCCTCCACGAGACAAGGTTCATATCTTTGGTGATGGCAATGTCAAAGGTACACAATCTTCAAATTATTATATATAAAATCTATATCATCCGTTTAATTTATTTCTATGCATATGCATGGTAGCCGTAGGTGTAACTCATGGATCCGGAACCCCTGCTGCGGTAGAATGGTCCTGCACCAGCAGAGACCGTTGGATCTAGAGAGAAACTTTCTCTCTCTGGATTTAATGGTCCCCATTGGCGCAGAACTATTTTGCACGCGGCGGAGAATCCGTCCTCGTAACTCATCTAGTAATATGGCGCTGTGTCAACTGTCAAGCATAACTTATCGTATTCATTAGTGTGACAACATATATATCATTAGATAGATGTATGTGCAGTGCGTATAAATTAAATTTGTCACATTATATACTGAGGAAGTGTTAAATTTATGGCAGTTGTTTATATGAATGAAGATGATATTGCAACATACACAATAAAGACAATTGATGATCCTCGAACATTGAACAAGACAGTCTATCTAAGACCACCAGAAAATGTCCTTACTCAGAGAGAGTTAATTGACAAAGTGGGAGAAACTTATTGGAAAGAAATTAGAGGAGTCCACCATATCTGAACAAGATTTTCTTTCTTCCTTGAAAGGTAAAAACACATCCTTTAATTTATCCAAAATAAAATAAATATTAAGTGCATTAAGAGAAGTCAACTAACTTTTAGAAGTAATTCATGTGAATGATTCTTGATTGATTGGTGTGAAATATAGGTTTGGATTTTGCAAGCCAAGTAGGAGTGGGGCATTTCTATCATATTTATTATGAAGGGTGTTTGACAAACTTTGAAATAGAAGGACATGGAGAAGAAGCATCAGAGCTTTATCCTGAGGTGCACTACAAACGCATGGATGAATACCTTCAACTTTACTTATGATGATCTATTTTCATATTATACAGGCATGAAGATTTATGTTTTTGTGTTTTGACCTTCAAATAAAATATCTGGGAATTTCTGTCATAATTTAACAATTGAGGAGAAAGAGCAATATTACCCAAATCCATGTTTCATTATAGTAGGGATGAATCTTATCTACAGCACCCACATTCCTCAACATGACTATTTCATTGTAGACATAATAAATACCTTTATGATCATTTTCATTTAATAAGCCTAAAACTCTCTACATTTCATCACAATAAAGTAAGTGGTTCTCCTAGATCTTGCACTATCTCGTATAATCTAAATTTTCTTATATTAAAAAATGTGAAAACAAGCAAAACTTGAAATATTTTGAAAAAAATGAAAGTTTTATGGAAAAGGATTTGGACAAAATGTTCTACAAGGAGTGCTAGTAAAACTCTCCCTCTAACACACACTTTGTAAGTGGAAAAAATTAAATTGGGATGACAAAGCTAGTCAACCCGTTTCACCCCACCCTGCTTTACCGTAAGCCTGTCAGAAAAATGGCAAGGCAGCCTACCAATGAGTGCTAGCTAGGTTGAAAAGTTAAGCCAACTCGCAACGGCTAGGTTGAAAAGTTAAGCCAACCCTACTCCGTTGCAGGTTGGCGGGCTAGCCCGCCTATAAATAAAATGGTTAATAAAAATAATTAAAAAAGAATTTGAGATAAAAAGTGGTCGTTTGGCCTGCCCAAACTTGCCCTAATTTGGGCAAAAATGATGGTTTGGTTTGCCACAACCCACAAGAAATACATACAAAATATAAGGAAAATGGTTTCAAAAAGTAATCAAGTAAAACAAATGTATAGACTCGATAAGTCAACCCACTGTTTAACGTGTTTTTTGGTAAACACCGCTAGTTACAAATTAATGTTGCTTGCATGATCAACTAGAAAATCTTAGAACATTTGTGTTAAAGCTTTTTCCAGAAATTATGAGTGTTCTTGCGATTTAAACTTGAAAATATGAAGATAACCGTTGAAGTTATCTCCAGAAGGGAGGGAGAATTCTGAGTAGAAGTCGAAGAGAAAACAAATAAAATGTAGAAAACTTAAGAAAGTAAAAGTGAAATTGCATTAATTGTAAAGAGAATGGTGCACAAGTTCATACATTGTTCTCTGACTCGTTTTCTCTGTGATGTTGGAAGTTTGAGTTTCAGAATTCTGTATGTGAGTTTGTGACCCGTTTTTCCTATGAAAAACTACTATTTATACAATGAGGGAAACACAACAACTAACTAACTGTACATAGAATTTAAAAAATGGTAACTACCATGTCTTCGACCACAATAACTGCAATGGTAACTGCCTTGTCTTCGACCACAATAACTGCTATGCTGTTTCAAACAACGAGCACTTGACTTCTGATCTATCACCAACTCTCTTCTCGTCGAACCATTGGCTTCAATTCTTCAATTTCCACTAAGTTAAGCACTGCGTCGAACCTTCTTGGGAAAACTTCTCACTGTCGAAATCAACACATTTCCTCTTGAAATTAGCAAGTCAAATCTCGTTGACTGCATTTAATTGAGACTGTCGAAAATGCAGGCTAACACCCTACCCCGACTTGATTGTTGTCACGCGGGCTAGGTGAGCCGCTAAATACAGGGTGGCGTGCCGATGAACACAAATCCATCCCACCTGCTATTATCGTCTTGAGAGAAAATTTTGAGGGAGCCAAAATAGTCAAATAGTATGTTGGCTTAAATGCACTTTTGGTCCCCCTATTTTACTCAATCCGCAATTTCGGTCTTCCTATTTTTTTCGCGATTTTGTCCCTCTATTTTGTTAAGTTCTCTGCAATGCTGACCAAATTGAGATCTAGTATTCTCGGATGCTAATGTGTAACTATATATTAAAAGAGTATCACGAGTTGGGTTGAGATGATTTTTGATAGTGTTTTTAGAATACTTACACAATTTAACAATTTAAGATAAACATTTATTAAAATATAAGAAATTGTTTTTAAATATTAAAAATGACATGGCATGCCAATTAGATTGAGTTAATTTTCCAGATCAATTAAAATAGTTACACATCAGCATTTGAGAAGACTAGATTTCAATTTAGTCAATATTGCAGAATTTAACAAAATAGAGAAACCAAATTTGCGAAAAGAAAATAGGAGGATCAAAATTGCAGATTGAGTAAAATAGGCATTTAAGCCTAATATATTTTACAATAAAATATGAGTAAATAAAAATAAAATAATATTACTTTTTTTGATAAAAAAAATAAAATAATATTACTTTTACAAGCAAAACTAAATTTTTAAAAAAACTATTTTAATTTGACAATAGAGACTCAACTAAAAAAATCAAAATATTGTCGTTCAAACTAGATAATTGTATTTTTAAATTTTTATTTAGAAGACTGAAATTATTTTATAGAAAATTATAAAACATTTATGTATAAATCCTAATGTAAGAAATTACACACAAATTGCAATTGCTTTTTATTGACAAAAAAAATCTCAATTGTCGCCACTACAGTATATAATAATAAAAGAGAAATGCTAGCAATACTCTTTTACACACTCTCTCCAACACTCACTCTATGATTGGTTAAAATTCATGTGAAAAACTTTATATGGGAATCGGACTTGTGATCCCCAGCTCTCAAAAAAGTTTTCTGCCGCTGCGCCACTATTTGGGGGGAGCTAGGGCTCCTCCCTGTCACCACTAAAATCTGCCACTGCGGCATGCTGACACTACAAAAAAATTGCCCATTAGCGAGGGATTTTTCCCTCGCCAAATGCCCCAAATCCGTCGCTAATTCCCATTAGCGAGGGAATCAGTCCCTCGCTAGTGGTAATTAGCGAGGGAATTTGAATCTCTCGCTAATTAGCGAGGGAATATTCTGTCGCTAATTCCCTCGCTAATTAGCAAGGGAATATTCCGTCGCTAACTCTGACAGCCACATTTTTTTTATATTAGCCTATTTTTTTATATAATTATTATTATTATGGTGTGGTGGTGGTGGTGGGGGGGAAGGGTATTAGGGTAGAGAGAGAAGGAGAGAGAGAGAGAGAGAGAGAGAGAGAGAGAGAGAGAGAGAGAGAGAAATGAGCTATGTGGTGGTGGTGGTGGTGGTGGTGGTGGTTGTGGTGGTGGTGGTGGTGAAGGGTATTATGGTAGAGAGAGAAGGAGAATAGTAAGGGAGAAGGAGAGAAAGAGAGAGAGAAACGAGTGGTGGTGGTGGTGGTGGTGAAGGGTATTAGGGTAGAGAGAGAAGATAGAGGGAGAGAAGAGTGTGAGGAGGTGGTGGTGTTGGTGTGGTGGTGGAAGAGTGAAGAGAGAAGAAGAGTGTGAGTGGAGGTGGTGGTGTGGTGGTGGAGAGTGAAGAGAGAAGAGTGTGAGGAGAGTAGGAGAGAAGAGTGTGTGTGAGAGGATAAATAAGCTAAAAAGTCAAAAATTAGCGAGGGAATTAGCGAGGGACTGACAATTCCGTCGCTAAATACCTGCACAGAGTCTTATCATGTGGAAACTATCAGAAATTAGCGAGGGACTGAAAAAACCGTCGCTAATTAGCGAGTGACCTAAAAATCCGTCGCTAATGACAGAATTAGCGAGGGACTAAAAATTCCCTCGCTAATTCCCTCGCTAATAAGCTTTTTTTTTGTAGTGAACTGAACTCTAACTCTTGATTCTAAGCTAGAATAAGGATGGAGTTTAGGGAAGAATGACCAACACAAGAGATTTGAGTTACTTTGAGGTTTGGGTGTGGTTTTCCACCTTGGTTTCTCACCCTTCTTTCTTTCCTCTCTTCACGACCCTCTCTCTCTTTTCATCCCTTCTTTCTCTATTTTGTTTCAAATGAAAGTGTGTGTGTTTGTCTTAGGGTTCAGCAGTATTATGAAAGTGAGTGAGTGTTGGAGTGGTAGAATCCTTATTATGCCCTCACTCCCTATTTCCTTACTTACGATTATACTTAATTAACCAAACAAGTAATTAATGCGTACTAGTACCCTATTTAGTCAATTAAATCATGAAATCATCAATTCAAAACAACACATCAATTCACTTGGCAAATAAAATAATTGAAATTGCTTAACAATCAAAGTAATTAAAACGTAGCTCACGTGGTTGAGTGAAAGGGACATCGTTGGTGGAAAAACGTAGGCGTACTGGGTTCGAACCCTGCTCCCCCCTCCCCTCTAATTAACTAACACACTAATTACTAACCACTTTGCCTATCTAAAAAAAATTAAAATAATTACTTTGGGGGTGTTACAAATCTCACCATGCTTTATTGTCTAGATCATATTTTTTTGTTGTCTATTTAGATAAAATGACAAAGAAACACTACACACACTATCACTGCTCACACCCAGATTCGAATTCGGGAGCCTACTTCCTCATGTCGTTGAAATTGTCAAAACAATCATCAACGAGGGACTATTGTCTAGATCATATATGTTTCAAGGGGAAATTGTTTCTTGTGTAGGAAATAGGAAAATGGAATGTTAATAGAAGTTGTGGAAGTCACTTCCAACTCCAACAAGTATAGCCCTTTTAAAAGGTTCAATTTTTTGGTCTCTATAATAAATCATCCACAATTTTAGCAATTAAATTTTTTTCCCCACGATTTTAGTCTCCATTTTATTTCAATTTCTAAAGTATTTATCCTTGTCAAATTTGGTCAAACCTAATGCTAACTTGGTACTTACTTAAATGACGTCATGTTTGACTGTCATATGATTTTTTTAATTTAAAAATAATATTTAAGTGAGTCAAACATGGAATACCACGTGGCAAAATTTTGAATTTAACATAAAAAATTATTTTTAAATTAAAAATGTCATGTGACGATCAAACGTGGCATACCACATCATTTAAGTGAGCACTACGCTAGCCTTAGATTTAACCAATTTTGGGAGGAGCAAGCATTTTAGAGATTAGAATAATATGGAGACTAAAATTATGGAGAAACAACTTGGAGACCAAAATAGTGGATGGATTATTATAAAGAGACTAAAAGTGTAATTAAACTTTTTAAAACACTTACAAGTATCAAATTTGAATAAGTAGTATTATTTATACTACAAGAAAATCGGCGATTTTCGACGGCAATTTTTGTCGCAAATGCAGTGATTTTCGTCGGAAATTGACGTTTCCGACGAACTTTCCGACGGACAAAAAGTCGTCGCAAAATCGCTCGTCACAAATTTTTTTCCGACGGATTTTTTCGTCGCAAATGTCTCCGTCGGAAAGTCGTCGGAAACCCGTCGCAAATATCCGTGGCAAAGTCGTCGCAAACTGTGACACATTTTCGTCGGAAATCCGTCGGAAATTTAAAAATAAAAAATAAAAATAAATAAAATTATACATCCAAAATACTATTTAATAGTTATATCTATACATAACCAGAGTCGAAATAGTGAATTAATGAAATAACATCATATTTTGGACAAATCAGAAAAACTAAAACAAAAATAAAGTCCAGGGAATACCGGTTCAAAGGGGCATGCCCTCAAAATAAAGCCCCCACAGATATAGGATGGGAATGCCAAAGTACCAAATATAAAAAAAACAGCCCTATCAAAACATCTCACATAAAAACCCTTAGGCAAGAAAAACTATTCCTCTCAAACAGACCCTTCAGGCTCAATAGAAAAAGCTCAGTACACTGCCTATGGATCTTCCTTGCATGACCAGCCTCCCAAAACAAGGTGGCAGACTAGCAACTTGATCTTCCTCCAAAAGAGCTCTCATCAACAAAGAACACAATTGACAGTAGGCTATTTATTCATAGAAAGTCCTCTGCAGTACATCCAATGGAACAACCCAAAATACTCATGACTTTCTCCAAATGCGAATGACATACACCAGACAAAAACAACAAATTATATATAGCTGAGAAGATTAAAGGGAAATGCAATTACTACATATATAAGCAATTTTTTTTAATGAATTGATCAATTTATATACTACCTCATATTTCAATGGATATGGAGAATCATCGAACTCGGCCTTTGATGCAGTACCACTGACAGAGATTATGCAAAAATTCCAACGCTTATAGGCGATTAAAATTTTCCATAATCTTAACCAAGTCCTGAAAATTAATGAATGATATCAAAAGATGGTATATATATGTGTGTAAAAGATTAAGATGATTTCATGAATAATTAAAGATAGTATTTAATTAGAGGTAGGGAGTAGGGAGTAGTATATTTATATAGTTAGAGAGGTAGAAAGGAAATGTAACTAACTAACTAACTATTCAACTAACCTAACAGAATCTTATAACTAACTTTTTTTACTTTCTAACTATAGTTAACTACTGTATATGGATAAGTGCTAACTAAGTAGCTCCATTAATTGAAAAGTCTCTTTATAGTCAGATCAGACCAGCTAAGAAAGAAATGTGACTATTCAAGCAGTGAAAAAGTAGCCTTACTTGTTGAGACACTAATAGGCTTCACAATGTCATCGTAAACCTTCTCATTTCTCCACTTCCAAATGCACCAGAACATTGTAGCAAAGATCTTCCTTGGCCCTTCTTGTAATGATTTGAGGATACTGAAGAAACACATCTGGGAGTGGGGCTTTGTGTGAATTTCTTGAAACAAAAGAAAGGGTCAAAACTGGAAACCTACAAATTGTGCAAAGAATTGATTACCCACCCATCTCCCTTCCATCAGTACCCTCTAACTCCATAGCAATTGTGCAAGGCTGATTCCAACACACTTGGTATCTGTGAGAGAGAACAATTTGGATGGCCCCTAAAATAAGTAAGTAATATGAATCCTCAAATTCACATCTAGCTTCATTCCCATTATTATTTTGGTAACAAACTGATGTTGGGATTGCTCTGCAGCCACAAACACACGTCCATCCAAATTAATGAACTATAATTAGTATAGTGAGGTTTTGGGAAATTACAAAATATAAGAGAAACCAATGAGTGAAGTTAAAGAACATACCTCATGTTAATGGAAGCAGTAACTATGCATGAAATTCCAAAACCATAAGTTTATGCTCAGAAATAAACTATAGAAGCATCCATTTCCTTCTCCTGTAACCACCCAATGATGAGGATAATTATGCTCAGAAATAAATTATGGAAGCAGTAACTATTTGCAGTTATTTCATGTGAAAAAGAGGTGTGTTTATGGCAAGATAGAAAATAGGAGGGTGAGTCACCATGAACAGAAGTTCACACCCCTTCAAAAGTGGATAAGTTTCTTCGGGAATTTCACTGACATCACTGCAAAATTAGACACCAGATCAACTCAGATACATTGATTTAAAAGCTCTCCCGATTCACAATACAAGTAAACACTTCACATGGTGAGAAAGATCACCTTATGTAACATATATTACCAAAACAAGAATGGGTAGGACTACACTTGAATTGCAAGTCCGATATTGCAGCACCAGGTAGGCTAGACTGAAACTGTAACATATATTACCATAACATAAAAAACAACTATCACAAATTTACACAAAAAGTGAATTAATAAACCTAAAACAGAGACTAGACTGAAACTGAAACTATCACAATAACATAAAAAAACAACTATCACATTAGTATGTCAAACAAATGAATGAGATTTATAGCTATAGCAATCACAGTACAACTTAACTAAACATATAGTCAAATTCAAGTTTATTTGTTTCTCCCTTCCCATACCATAATTCTTCTGCTAATTACTATTATTTGTTCCAATCAAATTTCAAAACCACTAAAACAAAAGCACATAACAGCTGAATCTAAGTAAAAAAATCCACCTCGCCACCATGTCACCTCGCCACCATTTTCTTGAATGTCTTAGTTGCTTTGTCTACCATCAACCTATTTGCTGTATCAAATACTCTTTTAGTTTCTCTGGGTGAATATCCTCCTCGGGTCCCAGTATAACAAAGTTTAATCTCGATAAATTTAAAAGTTAACGTAGTTAGTGGGATAAAGAATAAATTAACATAGTCTTTAAATATGCAGGTTACATTTTTTTCAATGAATGAAATCTCTAGTTTTCTTAGACCCTTCCAAAATTGTCTAGGTCCTCTTTGAAGTGAAAGGGGCAGAGCCTATATAACAACAAATTAGCTCATGATTTTTAATTGTTATCCTTTATAGAAATTAATGCACTTTCCTAGACCCTTACCTCAACAGTCAGAATGTTCAGAATTTTTCCATCAAATGTGGTCACATTGGCACTAGCCACATGCAGTCCAAATGAATGTAGAGCTTCCATTAACTTTGAAAAGCCACTTTGCTTCTGCTCACTGCATATTTGAATCAAAAAGTCTTTCCTGCCAATGTTATTCACTTCTACTTGCATCTAGGAACATGTTTAGAGATTATATTGGATTAGTATAAGCATGTGGATGATTCATAGAGTCCAACTTCTGAAGTGCATATATGACATACTATAAGCATAGAGTCCAACTTCTGAAGTGCTGGAAGATTCATGTGGATGTCTGCACGCGCTTTTGGCGTCATAATCTGTTCAACGAATAAACTCTTAAGAGAGGTTGCTTCTAAGATTTGCAATCTCGAGGTCACAAAATAAACTGTCCTTTCCTATCTATATGAAATGAAAAATACCTCAAAGATCCAACCATTGGCACTACTTTGCTTAGCAGGAACTAACTCGACCATATAGTTAGTAGGAGACAGTAGCCAGTCCATTTCTCTTCTCCATTTGCTCTTCCTTTCTTTAGATAAGGGTTCCAATTTCCACAGCTCACCAAAAACAGTTACTGCATATAATCATATTGAGGACATAAGTTTGTGCTTGGAAAAACAAAACCAAAAGAAACAGAAATGAATAAGAAGCTTCGCCATGCACATTGTTTCTTACTGTGATTTATCTTGGTGTGAGGTGGGTAGATCATTTGTGTCTGCATATATTGATTCCATAGTATGTAGTTTCTTTGAAATACTGCACTCGTTGTTCTCTTGATGTTTCATTTGACTTGTAGAAGGTAATATTCACTTGTGATTGTGTTGGACAATTTGGCTGCTTGCATGCACACTCCTCAACATTGGAGTGAGTTTTGATTGTTTTCTTTACAACTTCATGAATTTGAAGTTAGAATGCAACATTGGAGGATTGGCCTGAAAGTGGCAATCCAGAAAACAAGTTAGCATCAAAGAATCAAAGAGTAGTAACCTACAATCATTGAAATTGCAATGCATTTCTATTTTTCATAAAATACAATAATACTTAATTCTCTAAATATAGCCTATTAAGTAGGTCTCAAGCATGAGTTATCCAAAATCAAGCCAAGCATTCTGGTATCTACTGAGAATTGCAGCATTGAGCTATCCGCCCCAACTGGAACATGCTCAGACATTGCTTCTTTTTTTGGTCTAGAGACAAAGTGGCAATGAAATTAACGATTGAGATGATGATTCTAACATCATTAATCATTTTGAATGACAGCTTGTTTTAGTTCTCCAGCATAGCCAATTTGGCAATGAAATCATGACAAAGAATGCAATATCATTTTAATGTATGTACTACTAATAAGTTGAATGTATATAATTTCCTTTGACGACATTTTAATGTATGTACTACTCATTGACCTCTAAATTTAAGTTATTTTGAACAAGATCAACAGTACTCTGCAGTATTTCCCTTCCCTGTATAACCATCACAACATAAGTGAAAATGTATTTCTCTGAGACTATAGTTGAGAATATAGTAGTCACTGGTTTTGCTGAATAAGCCAGCATATTCTTACTTGCAGGGTTATGAGCTCAGCCAGTGGCTTTGCATAAAATCTTGAATTGGAAAATCCCAGGCATCCATACATACTGCATCATACACCATGAAATTTTTACATACAGAAGGAAGAATGAAATACCAATTTCAGGGAACTCAGAACTAGAGACAAGAAAGGGGGAAAAACCTGTTTACAGTGAGCTTCAGTGCTTGCTGTCGAATGTCCAGTTGCTGAACTTTAAGATGCAGTCTTCATCACCCGAAATGCAGTCTTCATCCATGACTTTACCTTTCTTTTCCTTTCAACCAGATTTTTCAGCAACTAGCGCAACAAACAAATTAATGAATATATGACCTTCAACACAGCAAAAAAGGAAATAAAAAACGGAACAAGCTAAAAAGAAATTACCTGGAAATGCAATGAAATCAAGATTCTCAGCCTAAATGTCAACTGTACCACATCACCCGAAATGAACCAAATCTGGAAAATCACAGATAAAGGTTAGGGTTTCGTTCAAAAAACTAGGACAAATTAAAGAAAGTAAGGTTAGGGTTTCGTTTAAATTAAGGGAAGAGGGAGAACGAGAGGGAGGGAAGAGGGAGGACCGCAAGGAGAACGAGAGTGAGGGAAGGGGGAGAACGAGAGGGAAGAGGGAAGAGGGCAAAACGGAGGACCACGCTTAGCGATGTAGGAGGGCGGAGGAGGGCGGTGGAGGACGGAGGAGGGCTGTGGAGGACGGAGGAGGGTGGTTCAGTGGAAGAGGGCGGAGGAGAGTGAAAGGTGAGAGGGAGAGGGAGGGGGCAGCGTGAGGGAAGTGAGAGAGAGGGCAGCTGAGAGAGAAGTGAGAGTGGAATATTGCGTGAAATGAGAGGATCGTGGAACGGTTCCCTTTAATTTAGGATCTGTTACTTTGCGACGGACTTTTAGCGTTTTCCGACGGACATAGCCGTCGCAAATTTGCGACGAAACACGTTTTCGTCGGAAACGTAAGCGGGAAATTAAGCGCCTTTTTTTCTTGAACATTTGCGACGACTTTTTCGTCGGAAATCCGTCGGAAATTGCGACGAATAAGAGTTCGTCGGAAAAAATGGCAGGAATAAGCACTTATTCTTGTAGTGTTAGGGCCCATTTCCCTAGGACACCGAAGCGGGCTCAAAGATCCCTGGACCAATTTTTTTTGAATAAGTAGCGGAACATATATAAACAAACTACTTACCAACTAACTTTTTTTTCATTACTTTTTTTTAATATTAACATCTTCTACTTTTAAAATCTAAATAAATAGAAGTGATTTTTAAATATGAAACTCTAGGGTAGAGAGAGAAGATAGAGTGAGAGAAGAGTGTGAGGAGGTGGTGGTGTTGGTGTGGTGGTGGAAGAGTGAAGAGAGTAAAAGAGTGTGAGAGGAGGTGGTGGTGTGGTGGTGGAAGAGTGAAGAGAGAAGAAGAGTGTGAGGAGAGAAGAAGAGAGAAGAGTGTGAGGAGAGTAGGAGAGAAGAGTGGCGTGTGAGAGGATAAATAAGCTGAAAAGTCAGAAATTTAGCGAGGGAATTAGCGAGGGACTGACAATTCCGTCGCTAAACACCTGCACGAAGTCCTATCATCTAAAAGCTGTCAGAAATTAGGGAGGGAATTAGCGAGGGACTGACAATTTCGTCGCCAAACACCTGCACGAAGTCCTATCATCTAAAAGCTGTCAGAAATTAGCGAGGGAATTAGCGAGGGACTGAAAAATCCGTCGCTAAACACCTGCACGGTGTCCTATCATCTAAAAACTGTCAGAAATTAGCGAGGGAATTAGCGAGGGATTGAAAGATCCGTCGCTAATTAGTGAGGGACCTAAAAATCCATCGCTAATGAAAGAATTAGCGAGGGACTAAAAATTCCCTCACTAATTCCCTCGCTAATAAGCTTTTTTTTTGTAGTGTGACTTGCACAAGATCCTACCTGTTTTGCCATCCAAAAAATTAATGAGTCTCACTGAGTTAGAGTTTCATTTCCAAGTAATAAAGTGAATTTCACTCTATCATTAAAATGAGTATTGGAGGAAGGGTGTTATTCATTAGTGCCTTTAGGGCGAGAGAAAGACACAGTGTCTTTACCTATTTAGTGACCATCTCTCTCATCTATAATGTTCTCTTTCATCTTATCTCATTTTTCTCTCTCATCTTTTTCTCTTCAAAAATACCCTAGAGTTATTAAAGGCATGAAAAACTCTGTTTGGCAAAACGTAGCGGATAGCGGATAAGCTGATAGCGCATAAGCTAGCAAATTGAATTTAAAGTGTTTGGTAAAATTAGTGATTGGATTAGTTTATAAACATAAAAAGACATATATAGATATTTGTAATTAATGAATAAATATGAGAGAGAATATTAATTTCATGGAGGATAAATAAAGAATTTAATTAAAGTAGTAAGGGTAAAAATGAAAGAAAAAATGAAACGCTATAAGCTATAACTTCAAACACTACTTCAAGTAGCGCTTCAAAAAATGCTATAAGCTAGTCATGTCAAACACTTATAAAAGGTTCATCCGCCATAAGCTAGTGGATTGGCATTGCGAAACAGAGCGTAAATGAACATAATCCAAATCTGTTATTCATCTTCGCTATCACTTCAACTACTAGTGAACTTGTTTTTCACCCGAGTAACCTTGATCGTGTCTTTCACCGCCACCTCGATCGTGGATTGGAATGGCTCACTTTAATTAAACTACTAGCGCCTTGACCCATGCGCTGCACGGGGTAAAAACTCTAGTTAATATAGAACTATTGTTGGGGTAAATTTTGTTTCTTGAATTGCAACATGCAAAAACGTTGTTTAAATTGAAGATAAGTATGAATTAAAAAAATGTGTCATAAAAAAAGGTAATTGCGAACTTAAAAACTAAAATAGAGTGTGTACCGATATAATCTAAACAAATTGTTCCATACACATAATCCATAGTAACAGTATTGGATTATAAAATATATTGTCTAATATCTGTAAATAAAAATCAAATTATATCCATAAATTAAATAAGAAGACTATAAAATTGAAATTGGTTATCCATAGATACTAAGAAGAAAGGAATTCAATAAATGAATTGGTAGTGACCCAACTAAATGAATTTAATAAATATTTCGGGTTCAAAAAGATAAGGAGAAGAAGTATAAAAATAAATTATTTGTTTAAAGATTCAGAAAAATATGGTTCTAAAAAATATAAATAGAAGAAGTATAAAAAGAAATTGAATTTTTAAAGTGGTGGAATCACAAAAGGGGTGAGTTGCACGGGTCTGTGTCACGAAATTAATTTTTTTTCACCAAACCACTTTTTGAGGAATGAATTTTGATTATTTGAACCGTTAAAATTTTTCTGAATGCTAAAGTACCCCAAAGCACACTGTTTAGCATCACGCTTTACATTGTCATGAAATTATTATTTGTTTCAACAAATCGGTTATTGAGGAATGAACTTTGAGTTTTTGAACGGCTAAATTTTTTTCGAACACTAAAGTACCCCAAAACACTCTTCTTAGCATCACACTTTCTGTATTTTGTTACGAAATTATATTCTTTTTCACCAAACCGGCTATTAAGGTACAAACTTTTCATATTTGAATAGTTGAATTTTTTTCCGAACACTAAAGCATCCGAAAACACACTACTTAGCGTCGTATTTTGCATATTTTGTCATGAAATTTTTTTTTCACCAAACGAGTTACTGAGGAACAAACTTTGGGTAGTTGAACAATTAAAAAAAAATTGATCAATAAAATATCCCAAAACATACTGCTTAGCATTGCACTTTATGTATTTTATTACAAAATTACTATTTTAAACAAACCGGTTATTGAGAAACAAACTCTGCGTATTTGAACAGTTCAAATTTTTTGAAACCCTAAAGTACCCGAAAACACACTGCTTAAAACATGAAAAAGGAAGAAAAAACGAAAGTGCCCAAAAACACACTGCTTAGAGTCGCACTTTACGTATTTTACCACGAAATTAATTTTTACATTGAGGAACAAAATTCATATATTTGTACATCTAATTTTATTTTTTGAATTCTAAAGTCTCTCAAAATACACTGTTTAGCTTCACACTTTACATATTTTGTTACAAAATCAATCATTTTTAACGAAATTGGTTATCAAGGAACAAACTTTACGTATTTAAACAATTAAATTTTTTCCAAACTCATAAAGTACTCAAAAACACAGTGGCACATTTTACGTATTTATCGTGAAATTAATTTTCATCTTTATTAGCTTAAAGATCTAATTTTAAATAAAAATATGAAAAATAAAACGGGGGTAGGGGGTGTAGGGGGGTGGTTGGAGTTTTGGAGGGAAATTGGAGTGGGAGACTCCATTTTGTAACAAAAATAGTCTCTTACTTTTTTTTTGCCTGGTCTCTCTTCCATTTTAGTGCTACGTTGATAGTCTTCTGTAGATCAATCAATCAATGAAACAACATAACCTCATACATAAATTCTGCTACTATTCTAATGCTTCAGATTTCAATTCCAAATAAATCAAGGGTCTGCTATTTTTTTAATAGCTATTAAGTCAATTAAAAAAGTGTAATTTATTGGATTTGTAAAACAATAATTCACTGATTAACTTTTTTTTATAAAATAATAAAATCAACGTAGTTAAATAATAAGAGTTAGTCTATGAATAATACTTAAATAAAGGTAAAAATGAAAATTTTATTTCGTTCCATTCCACTCCGCTCCATTCCATTCTATTTTGTTCCGCTCACTTTAGACTATCCAAACATACCCTTAAACTCGCTTAGATCCACTCCATAAGAGATAAATCTTTAATTACACAGAATCAGAATAAGAAATGACATTAGAACCTATTCTCAATTAGAAGTAAAAATGAATTTGATCATTTAATTATCTAAATATTAGTACATGTTTCTTATAATTTGAACTAAAAAAAAAGTTCATTTAGTTTCTTATAAATTGCAAGTGAGGGAGTGTTAACCTTTTTGGCACTTCTTTTCTTGGTGCACGAGATGAGAGGTAGAGGTTCAAAATCGTTTTATCCACTCTTTTTTTTTGGTGAGAATCTTGTTGTTGAATACTCTATAACCCATTTGCAGAAAATTAACATATAAAATGAAAAATATTCTATTTTTTAAAAATTTGGATTAAAAAATGGCTGCAATCTTCTTCTCATACCCAATTGCTTATCTAAGTCCCAAGGTTGTCAAGTTGGAAACTTTTCCGTTCAAAAATGGCGGGGTTATCAGAATTAGAGGAGCTATCGCTCCTTCAACGGCACCACAAAATCGAAAATTAGCAACGTGTTCTTCTGTGTCGGCTTCGGGTGATGGCAATTCCTCTGTTGAGACTGATGTTCCCTTCCCTACTGATTACTCCGAGCTTCTCGAACAAGTAAGTCTTTCTTGATCTTTCCTTTGCTTCAATTATTTGGTTAATTTTAACATTCAGCTTTGATATTGATTTGATGGACAAATGTAGTGCCGGTTTGATTATGTCATTACTCATTAGTGTAACAGTGAGTTAAAATGCCAAATTTACTGAACCATTTATTTGGAAAAGGATGGAATTTATTGTTTTTGTCGTGTACACCAATAAAAGATGCTAATTAAGTACTAAAATTGGTGTCTTTGTGAATGAATGTCTTCCAACAGGCTAGAATTGCAGTGGAATTGGCCATGAAGGATAACAAACAGCTAATGGTGAGTCTTATTGTGATAGTTTTTTTATTTAGGAATCACAAGAATGAAATTTCCTCACTTAAAACTGAATAGTTAATATGTTATTATTACTTATTAGAGCTAGTAATGATTTTAATGAACAATAATCTTATACAGGAGATTGAGTTTCCAACAGCTGGACTCACATCTGTACCAGGTTTTATATATTTTTAGATTTCCTTTTGTCTTTTGGGGTACAGTTGTTTCAATCTATATGCAAATTCATTCATGTCACTCATTGTATCCCACCCAGGTGATGGTGAAGGTGGAATAGAGATGACTGGGAGCATGCAACTGATTCGTGAATTTTGCGATCTCTTCATTACTTCAGAGAAAGCCACGCGAACCAGAATAGTAATCTTCTTGATTTAGAGTCTCATTCTTCTTTATGCACCCGGCATGCCATTCTGGATGCAAAAGGCCATTCTTCTATACATGTAAAAATTTGTTTGTTCCCCTTGTGTTTCTTTCACTAAACTTTAAAGTTGATATTGGTTTAACTTCATAAAAAAAATCAGCATACATTCTAACTAAGTTTACTGTTGAAATTATCAATAGTTTGATTGGCCAAATAGCTCTGACTTTCTCATTTATGCTATCATTCAAAAGTTTGTCTCGTTCTATAGAGATGGTCATGTGAAAATTTTTATTCTATAATTCATCTTCATCAATTGCATTTGAAATTGATGCACAACTTTTGTAAAAATCAGTTTTTTCCAGAAGCTAGTGAAGTTGACTTTGCCAGACAATCAGCCTTTAGTGGAGCTTCTTTTAAGTTAGACTATCTTACAAAGCCTTCATTTTTCGAAGATTTTGGTTTCGTTGAGAAGGTAAAAATGTCTGACAGAGTAAAGGCAGGAGATGAACTTTTCCTGGTAGCCTACCCATATTTTAATGTCAATGGTAGTTCCAAACTTCCTTTGTTCTTGTTAATATA
Source organism: Astragalus membranaceus (assembly GCA_039519185.1). Lineage (NCBI taxonomy): Eukaryota > Viridiplantae > Streptophyta > Magnoliopsida > Fabales > Fabaceae > Astragalus > Astragalus membranaceus. The sequence goes on along the minus strand of CM076849.1, from coordinate 28,887,560 downwards.
AACAATCAAAGAAATTTTCATGACTGTTTTTTCATTGTGTTTCAGAAATGCTTGTTGTGGAAGAACTTTACAAAGAAGCAGTCTTGAACACTGAAAGGAAACTAATAATCTTCAATGGAGAACTCGATCGTATTAGATCTGGATGTATCCTTTGCAAAGTTGTGCAGCTTTTTAATACTTGAGCTAGACCAACATGCTTCAATCCATCATTTATTAAGAGCTCTTTTCTAGGAAAAGCATTTGTTTGGTAATGATTAGAAGATGAGGTACCAGAGAAAATAGTGTCAAACCTTCGATTTTGAGAAAACAAGTTTTAGAACATTAGAAAGTCTCAGACCTCCTTCTGGATTTACTCAGAAACTAGTTATCCTTGACTGGATCAAGATTATCCACCATTCTTCTATCCAAAGCTTGGTGCACTGACAAAGTCCTTCCTACCTATGATGGAAACTGTGTATTACATTCATAATTTCAAAGGCCGCAATGGAGGAGTACTTTTCAGGTCTGCTAGCTTAGTTAACTCAAATCAGTCTAATGTGTTTGTCGATCATGCTCGATTCGAATGCTTGATATGGTTATCTAGGAAACATTCAATATCTTGCTTGGATAACAAATGGAATTTATGTTGATGATTAAGACTTTGTTTGGCTTAATGAAACTGCTATTGAAACTTCTTTTATGTATTTTTTTCGTTCAATGCATATTCCATTCATGTGTTGTGTATATTACGTTTTCTGTAGGAGCTATCCCGAACCATGGAAGGTTCTCAGAAGAGTGAGGAGTAATAAATATGTTTGTCTACATCAGCAAGATACTATGCCATCCCTCAAGGAAGTTGCTCTTGAAATTCTTCCAATAACTTGATGTTTCAGTAATAGTGATGGTAAGCAATTTTAGTTTCCTTCATGCCCTTATTTAGTGTATCTTTAGGTGATTCTGTATGAACTTGATTTTGTAAAATTGGTTGGTTATAAATTTAAGTCTGGAGTTGAGTTATTTATGTTTGGATGTTTTTTTTACACTAAAAGTTTTGAATGTTTTTACTTTTTAAAGCTACAATATTGTTTAATTTATATGCCTTACAGACGAGGAACAACATTGGAATTAACTAAACATGTCTGTGAAAAACAACTTACCATACTTGTTTCTGAAGGATGAAGATTGATGAAAAGAAAATTTATGAAATTTTATGTACTGATGAGCAGCAACAGGGGTTGGTCTCCAGTTTCTTCTGAGGCGATTTAGAAAGAAGTCTACAATTGGCATTTGATGAAGTTATGGCCAAAAGAAATAGCATTTTCTAGCACAAAAATAGTAGTGTTAAGAGCTAGCAAGTTGTGACTTTTTTGGTTTAGTGTTATAGTTTTTTTGTTTATATTGGAACGAAATAAAAGAAAACAAATAGCAATGCAGCTATTTTATGGGCAGTTTTTAACAGTATCAACGGGGTGCCAGCCTGAATCATCTTCTGTGAATTTCGTATTGGGCTCTCGTAGGTCTCTTATATATCTCGGTCAGATTACTTTAGCATTTTGCCTTTACGAGCTTTAAGCTTGGGAACTGTGGACCATTATAGATATCTTGATTTCTCGATCTACACAGTCTACAAGCCATGCTTATCGAGCTGACGAGCTAAGTTACACGGTCAGTTGTAAGAATGTCAATGGGACGGGTGGGCACGGGTAGTAGTCTCTTGTTACCTGCTCTATTGGATAAAAATGCCCTCGTATTCGCCTCATATTTGTGCAGGGTTTTGCGAATACCTTATATTTGCTAGTAACATGAAAATAGATAGATGTTACATATTTTATGTTTGTTTTTTGGAAGCTTAGTTCAATATCATGGTTCTTCCGGGCCAAAGCTCGTCTTGTCCAAATCACGGTTTTCATATGCTATTTGCATGGCTCTTACGGTATAATAAAACTAGTGCTTCACATCCACTATATTCAGTACTGCAATTAAACTGATCATATTATATGTAAGAGTTTATATAGATGACATGGGATGGAGAATTAATGTAAAAAGAAAAAGGTAAAACCCATCACGCTAAGCTTGCTCTCCCCATGTTAGTTGTTGATAAAGCATATCTATAGGAAACAACACATCTATTACATTTTGTTTTTTTTTTTACCCCCACCACATGCCTCTATACCGTCACACAATTTGATATTTCGAGAATACCCCTCAGTAAAATCACTTAACGGATTTATATTTAATTAGATAAATCCGTTTGCGCCGAACATTATGACGTCCACCAGCGCCTGTGTAAGCGACAAGATGCTGTCTCCTCATGGTGGTTCTGCGCTTGTGGGACCCGGTGGTCCCATTGTTGGAGCTGCCCCAATCAACAGTTCTCAATCCGTGTGTAAGGGTCAAAATTCCAATCCTAAGTCTTTTGCAGATGTTTTAAAAGGGTCATCAAATATGATTTCTTGTGAATTTTCTCCTAGTCAACTTCCTCGCCCGTGTTTTAAAGGGGATGCATTAGCAATTTCTATTCCGGAAGAGGAGTATTTGGCAGGTCTAGACAGATGCAAGACACACCTTCTCGGAAGATTTTTACTCTCAAAGGGTGACACTCCTATCAAAATAGATGCTTTAAAATCCAAACTTCAAGCTCTTTGGCAACCAACAGGTAAGTGGGGTCTGATTTCTTTAGCGAAAGGTTATTATGAATTTTCTTTTTCCTCTATTGATGATTTAAGGAGAATTAAGTCGCAGTCTCCTTTGAATTGCAAGCCAGGGTTGCTGTGTTTGTTTGACTGGCAGCCTGATTTTAATCCTTCAAAATTAAAACATACAAATGCACAATGTTGGATTAGACTGACAGGTATTGCTCAAGAATATTGGAGACCCAAAATTCTTTTTGCTATTGCTAGCTATGTTGGAATACCAATTAGACTGAATGATACAACTAGCAAGAGCTCTTTTGATAGATCTTTTGGTCATTTTGCTCGCATCTCAGTTGATATAGATCTGAAATCAGAGCTTAGGAATCAAATCCTAGTTGAGAGGCCGGGTTATGACTTCATAGTGGGTATTGAATATGAAAATTTGCCCTCCTTTTGTATGAATTGCAACACTGTCGGTCATACCATTAGTGCTTGCAAAGGAATGAAGCATTCAGAAAAACAGGCAACACAGGTGTATGTCCCTAAGCCTCAAGCTTCTAACAATGTGGGGAATCTGAGATTGGAGAAAAGGTTATGCATAAATTGGATGTCCATGACTCGGTTGCTTTAGAGGATGGTAAAATATTGTCTCCTGTAGTGCAGATGCAAGAGATTGCTTTGCTCCAGAAGTTGCCCATTGCTTCTACTCCTAGCAATTCTGATACTAGCCGGGTTAGTAGTTGTTGCGTTAAAAACACACTTAGAGCAAGTGTACTCTTTCGCAGAAGTAGTATAAAAGATTATCGTATCCACAGGGGACTAATTAACAAGTACCAAACTAGTCGAGATTATTTATTGTTTAGACGAACCAATAGTTTGATGATTATAGAAACAAAATAAAAATAACTAAATAACTATAATTAAAATATTAGATTTAATCGATGGAGAGAGGTCTAGGGTCACGGTTTCACTTGCAAGCTTTGATTCCCCTATGTCTAATTCTACCTGAATTCCTTTCTTTTATTTAATTACCAATCCCTTTACTAAAACTATTAATCCGTTTGGTCATTCGCGATCAATATTCTTTTTCCTAAACTAACCCTTGTTTGGTCATGCAAAAATTTAAGTTGAGAAAAAGCATAAAGAACAAAAAGATTGAATGATTGGAAGACTAAATTAAAGTTTGATCATGCATTAATTATAGCCCCAATTGTCCTATAGGTCCACCAACTAATTACAGTACGGTCGCTGATCAACTAATTGATTATGAACATACAAAGGGTGATCAATCCTAAAAACGTGATTAAATTACTAGGACAATATTAATTGAAATAAAAATAGGAATTCAGATTAAAAATTAGAACATAAAAAGGTCTCTAATCAAGCAAGATCCACCTAAGACCCTAGAAGAGGATTTAGCTATCCATAGTGTTCAAGAACAATGAATTAAAATTAGGAGTCATAAATTACAGAGATAAAAATAACCCGGAATAGAGAAATTTCTGATCTTGAGAATTTAGTCTCCTTTTTCTGCTCCAGAGCTCTCTCACAGTGTTAAAAAACAGGTACCCAATTGCTCAATCTCTCTCCTCCGCTGTGCCGTCTGTACCGCTTCTCCTCGTATCTCTGGTGTGCGGCTCCTCTTCTTACGTTAATGCTGCCTCCTTTTAATGCAAGCCTAGGTAATGTGACTTTTTCTCCAAGTTGCAATGTTGGGCTTCATTCATCTTTTGTATTATGGGTTTGTCTTTCAATCCACTTGCTTTTACACTCCTTTCTTTTTCTATTGGCAGCCCACATGCATATTTATATTTATAATATACATTCATACACACACACACATATATATATATATATATATATATATATATATATATATATATATATATATATATATATATATATATATATATATATATATATAATTTTTATCTTTTATTTCTTTCTGCAAAATAAAGAGCAAACTACGTCAATGATTTATATAATTAGCAATATTTGCTTTAAAAAGTAATCCAAAAGTATCTCTAAAAATGCACTAAATTAGAGTTTATCAGTAGTGATTCCACTCAACCTCCCACCACCAGGCTTGATTCGCTATTTGCCTCTATGTCTGACATGGTAGCTTCTGACCTGAGTATTTCGGGGAAGCTTTGGGGTGTGTCAGCCGAAGCTGATGATCTTATGACCTATGAAATTGTTTCTGAAAAGTCTGAACCGCATGTGTCTACAACCCGAAAGAAGAAACATAAAAAGAAACTGGTTCAGAAAACAGTTGACTATAACACTCGCTCTAAGAAGAATTCTGTCTCAGTTTCTTTTTGATCTTCCTTTTGAAAGTGGGTCTTAGGTTTTTCTGAAAATCAGTTTTTGGCCATTGTTTGGTTGGTTATTTCTCGTGTTTCAAGGACATAGTCTTTTTATCTAACTATCATTAGTTAGTTTCTTAGTTTCTAGGCTGTTGTGTTTTAGGGGCCTCTTTTTGGGGCTATCTATTATTTTCTTGACTTTAGCTTCCCGAGGATTTTGGCCTAGTCCCCCCTTGTGCTCTCCTTTGTCTTTTCTCTCTCTCTTTTTTTAATAAATAGTGGCAGGATGCGTGTTTGATAAAAAAAACTTAAATCTGTTTTTGTTATTTTTTAATAACGGATTTATCTAATAAATAGATAAATCCGTTTTGTTAAATAATTAATAAATAAAATTGATAAATCTGTTAAAAATTAAAATATTTTTTTTACAAAAATAAAATAGATATGAATATCGGTTGTCTTTAGGTTCCGTTTAGTGTGTAGATATTCGTTAACACGTGACGATGTTGTACGCCGTTTGAAACATTTAGGCTAAAAAATCGGTTTTCGAGCAACCTACTCCGATTGTAATGAAACCACAGCCATTAAATCCCAAAAAATCAGGGATCAAGACTCCCCGAGAAGGGACTTCTATCGGGCCTACGGGGCTCAAAATCCCAAATTCCACCGTTTACTATTTTTTATTAATTTTTTTAATTTTTCATAATCTCCAAAAAATCTAAAAAATTTGCATTACCTTATTTTGGTTTTATTAGATTTCCAGTGGTGTTTTTATAATTTTTAGATAAGTTTTGACTCTTTAACGGATTTTTAGTAGTGTTTTTATAACCTTGTTTAAAAAATTTAAATAAAAAACAGTTATTTTTTAATACACGACGGATTTACCTATTTATTAGATAAATCCGTTTTGAGTATTTTTAAAACGGATTTATCTAATAAATAGATAAATCCGTTATTATAAATTAACCAAAACGGAATTATGTGTTGCTTAGGTAAATCCGGTTTGCAAAAACATAAAAACGGAATTAGATAATTTTTATTCTTAAAAACGGATTTATCTAATTTAAAGATAAATCCGTTTTGGAAAAAAACCAAAAACGGATTTATCTTTAAATTAGATAAATCTGTGTGAAGAAATTTATAAGGGTATTCTCAGAATATCAAATTTTGTGTGAGTGCAGAGGCATGTGGTGGGGGTAAAAAAAAAACCTTAGATTTTACATAGTACATACACTTGTTTCCATATTGTAATGTGGGGTTGTTCGTCCTTCATAGTATGGTCCCAATAGCGACTAGCAGAGTACTGTTACAGTCCCCCCGCCCCAAACACCACCACAAATCCCATAATGCAATCAGCCACGACTTTTCTCCAATCTAACAGTCAACTCTAACTAAAAGTAAAAGTCATTACTTAATACACATATGTCCTAAGACAATTACCAAATTGATTATGCAGATAATTTTAAGTCCTCAAAAAACACGGGGATATATAAAAAAACACGGGATTAATATATGCCATCGATTATTATAATTTTTGAAGACTGATATAAACCTACTATCTCTTTTTAACATGACACATATCTAATTTAAGGGTAAAAGTGTTATTATCCTCTTTTTTTTTTTCTTACACTCTTTCTTCCTTTTTTCTATTTCTTCTTACACTCTCTTTCCTTCTTTTCACTTTTCTCTTACACTCTCTTTCTTCCTTTTTTCTTTTTACTTTACTTTTACTTTTCCCATAAACAATTTTTCTCTTTCTCTTATCACTTCACTTAAGTTTTTTTGACTAAATTTCTAAATTTATACAAACACTACTCTACTAAAATTACCTATAAAAATGTAAATGGGTCACCCTAAACAAAAAAAACTATCACTTTTTTGGAAAATGTTATCACCTCAAAATTTTAATCCTCAATAAGCAGCTCATCATATCTTGAGGTAAATAGCTAGTTATTATCTATTATCATTATTCATTATTCATTATATATTTACATTGTTTTAATTCTCTTCATTGATTTGCATGTTTAACTCTAGGAATACCATAAAGAAAGGAGACAAAAGACTTCTAATGCTGGCAAGTCTCAATTGGGAATATATTTAAATGAGCCATGTCTTGATGGGATTGATATTGACATCCTCCAATATTGGAAGATAAATAAGAGTCGATTCCCTCAACTTCCAACTATGACTTGTGACTTTCTTAGCATTCCAATCACAACAGTAGCTTCTGAATCTTCGTTTAGCATCGAAGGTCGTATCTTGCATAAGTATAGAAATAGCTTACTTCCCGAAACTGTTCAAGCCCTCATTTTCACGCGTAATTGGTTGCATGGCTATAAGGAAGTTGGACCATCTGGTATTAATAAATTAAAAATCTCTTTTGTTATTGATTTTTGGTAATTGGTTGCATTATTTTTGTCATTGACTTTTTTGTATTATTCTTGTAGATGTGCCGGAACTTGTGGAGGAGATAAAGCTGTCGGATCATATTAGTTAAACGTTGTTCATTGTTGGCTTGCTGCTGAATTTGTAGTCTATTGCTTTAATGTTCTAGTCTATTGCAGCTCTATTTGTAGTATTTTGCTTTAATTTATAGTACTTAAGTGGTCTATTGCAGCTCTACTTTGTAATTTTTTCTGGTCTGTACCTATTGGCTATTTGGGATATATACTTTGTAGTATTTCTGGTCTATTACAGTATTTCTTGAAGATGAGATCTGAATTCCTGCAGTGTTGCTGTCTAGAAGAGAATCCTTATTAGCAGCATTAATAGTGATGTTGGGTGAAAGGACAGCAGAAGGTTTAATTGGTCTCAGAGAAGGTGCATCATATGGTAATAACTTTGTATTATTAGGATTAGGAGAGATCTGAATCATATTTGAGAATGTATTCTTACAAGGCCTACTTGAAGAAGTAGAAGAAGATCTCATCTCATGTTGAAGAATAGGATCTTCAAGAACCACCTTGTGTCCAAAAACAGAAGAAGAACTAGTAGCTGCAGGTAATTGTTGTTCCAAACCAATAGAGATAATAGTATTAGTAGTACTAGCTGTGAATGGTGGAAACAATTTTAACATACTTGCAAATGGTGGAAACAATTTTGCATGTATTTCTGGTCTGTACTGTACCTATTGGCCATGAAGTGTGCCAAAAAATATTTATTTATGTATGCTATTTCCAAAATATTGTTTTTATATATGTTGCTCATTTATATAAAAAGTATAGTCAAAATTCTAAAAAGTTAATGATTTGTGGCCCGTTGGGATGGCCCGTTGGCCCATGGGCTGGTGTTGGTCGGGTCTGGGCCGTAAATTTTGACGCCCATCAGAATATCGGGGTGGCCCGACCCCGCCCGTATGTACTGTTTGGCCCGATGGGCCGGGCCGGGCCGGCTTGAGCCCGGTCCATTGACAGCTCTAGGGACTGGCGCTGAAAAGAGAGAGAGAGGAAAAAGGCACCTTTTAAAGAGAGAGGGACAATAATAAAAGAGAGGGAGACACAATTGTTTTTACTGCCGCGGACAGAAAAAGTGGGACTGTGGGAGAGAGATAGCAATAAAAGGGACTTAGATCCTCTCCTTCCACTCTCCCTACATCTCCCTCCTTCCTCTCTATCTCTCTCTTACTTTCACTCTCTCTCATCATTTATTTATAATTTTTTAATGATGAGAGAGAGTGAAAGTAGGAGAGAGATAGAGAGGAAGGAGGGAGATTTAGGGAGAGTGGAAGGAGAGGATCCAAAGTGCAATGAAAGAGAGGGAGAGAGACAATTGTTAGTATTTGATTTTAATAAAACATTTTTATTATTTGAAATAAATATCTCCTATTTGTCTGTACATACTTAAACATTAATAATTTAATCATTAATAATTGACAAAAAAAAAATTAACCACTATCAAAAAATTTACTATAATCCACTAAAACTATTAAAGTAATCAAATTAACTGCTAATAATTAACAAAAAACAATTAACCACTATCAAAAAAATTTACTATAAACAAATAAAACCAATCAATTTAACCATTAATAATTGACAAAAAAAATTAACCACTATCAAAAAATTTACTATAACAACTAAAAATACTAAAACCAATCAATTTAAACATTAATAATTGACAAAAAAATTTGAACCACTATCAAAAACTTCAAAATAACTTTTTAATATTAAAATGACTATTAATATTAAATGATCTAGAATAAAAAATATAAGTGGCAATGGGAGCCGCAACAAGACTGACAACGAGCGGCAACGAGTGAGGCAACGAGAGACTGACAACGAGATCGGCAACGAAGAGCGGCAACGGGAGCTGCAACGAGTGCGACAACAGGAGTGCCAACGGGCGCCAACGGGAGTGTCAACTACTAAAATCAATCAATTTTTCATAAAAAATAAAATCAATAAATTTAACCACTACAAAAAATTACCAAATAACTATTTTATAATTACTAAAAAGAAGTAAAATGGCAACAAGAGTGGCAACGGGACTGCAAACATGAGTGCCAACGAGAGCGGCAACGAGAGTGCCAACGGGAGTACCGACTTTTTTAAAACTTTTTCCAACACAACTATTTTAGAAAATTTGAAAATATAGCATTTTATCGAATTTTTTCTTATTCTTTTATTATATTTTGTAATTTTCAACGTATTTATAATTTCATAACAAATTATAACAAATACGATATCACCAACAGATAAAAAAACTAGTTACATTACATAGTACATACGGGGATGGGGATCAATTCTTCATCCCCGTTGGGTTTGGGACGGAGAACGGGGATGAATATGGAAATCGGGGATGGGGATGGGGAATGTTAAACCCGTCCCCGCCCCGCCCCATTGCCATGTCTATTCATAGTATGGTCCCAACTCCCAGATAGCGAGCGACTAGCTAGAAAATGAATGTAGTGTAGTGAGTCAATATGCGATGACCAACACAGCTTTTCTCCAACACTAGCGCCTTGACCCGTGCGTTGCCCGGGGTCAAAGCTATAGTTAATACAAAATTATTGTAACACTAAAATTTGTCACCTAAATTGCAATATGAAAGAAGTATTGTTTAAATATAGACAAAACGGGAAATCATAACCCACAATTCAGAACATGAATGACCGAACACTACTGTAGATTGGTTGACCCTTTATACTTTCAACATTAATGTACTTTTCTATCAATCATCAAAAAGAAATCAAGATCACTATAAATTTGCCTTGAAAAAATAATTTACGTTGGTTTAGGTTTTTAACCTTTGGACCCTTAGATCTTTGAAATGTTTGATAAATTTACATTAAGACCAAGCTGATGCTCTCTCAGAATATCAACATGACCAATTTTCATATCAATCTCATCATCACATGTTGCAAGAAATTAGTAATCTAATTAGTGTCTAGTTTATTAGTGTAATGTGTGTGTCTAGGTGAGATTTACTTAAAAGATTTGGCATAAAAAAGGAGGCCAAATATAACTTGGAGAGGCCTAGAAGGAAAGATATCCATCATAGTTCAAATATGAAGCCAAAAGTATCTTGAAGATAACACACCAATCCTTTGACCTGATGAATTGGATACTATTCATTTTCAATACAAAATACCATCTAATTCAACATATCTAAAGAATGCTCCCTTTTCAATACACAATACCATCCAATTGAAAGCATGATCATTTTCATTAGTATTTACCTAACAAAAGTGCATCCAAAAGCCTAACCCAGAAACTCATAATATCATAGTCTCATAGCGCCTTTGAACCACCTTCTCTTCCATCGAGTGTAAGCAAGTGAATATAACCATTGGAGTGAACAATACCACACTGTATGCACAACAATCAAAACTCAACAAATCCATAATTAGATCAATTGCAATTTCTAAAATGCTCCCCAACTAATAGTCCTACCAGTTCAAATATTTAAAGCTATAAATATACAATATAGTTAACACGAACCGAAAAACCATTCCATTTATCTTTCTGATACTCATCATACATGAAGCAAATACAATCGTATCCTCTATACAAAATCAGAGTTTAAGCTCATATGAAATAAAATTGGGTGAAAGAGCCTGTGTAATGTGAGCCAATTACTACTCAATATTTAAGTTCTTTTTAAAGCTGTCATGATGTGCTGATATTGCTGAAAGCAACTAAAAGAATAGTTTACCATGCTTTAAGCCAAAATAAGTCAAAAACATGGTTGGGATAGAAAAGAATGGAAGGATAGGTTTTACATTCCATTCAATTAGCATCTGAATTTCTCAATGCACATAGGAGATAGACAACAAAAGTCTCAAAGTAATTAAGCAATCATTACCTTAAGATAAAGTTCTTCCCCTCTCTTTTTTCAAATTATGCATGTTCTCAGACTACAGGGACAAAGGGTATATAAGTTAAATAACATCTTCATAAAGACACTAAATGATCTCAACTATATAAGTACATCCTATAGAAGGAAAAATGTAAAAGAGGGAAATTTAGATAAGTGGGGGAATGATGAATATAGAATCGAAACAACATCATATTAGGGAAGAGAATAAGAGCAAATAATTGGAGGAAGAAAGAAAGAGATAGAAGAATCTACGCAAACAACTTAAAACATTTTAAATCTAATACCAACAAAACAACAAAATCACCTCGGAAATAAATCCCCAAGAATCAACCAAAATTTATATAAAAAAATGACTTGAGAGTTGCAAAATAAAAATGCTTCCAACATCCTCTTCATATTCTCTAAAATGAAAAAGTCAGTGGCCCAGTGATTTGGTAAAACTGGTAAAACAAATGCAAATCGGACTGAATGACATTTAGTAAATGGTAAAACACAACGACTTGAATCGTTAAATTAAACTTATCAAAACAGATGTATGAAAGCCTTTTGAACAAACAAATTAGAATCAAAACCATATTTCACTGCATGGTTAAGTTTGACCTTCCCATACCTGCATGAAATTGTTCAGATTATTAAGAATAAGAAATAGAGGTGTGTGGCAATACATGGAGTGGAATTGTATGTACAGGGCATACTTCCACTTAAATATGAGAGGTGGAGCTTTTGTTCATAACAACATTGCATAACTGCCCTTCAATTGAAAAGCTTTTAATAGTATTTAGTTTTTCACTGCTATATGAGAAGATACCAATCCAACTCACCATATGAAGGAATTTAGCCAAAGCAGCTTGCTTGCAAATTTGGAAGAAAATTGGTGCAGTTTGAAGCAATAAATCTTTTAGTTATTGGTGGCCAATATGAAGTAGATAATCTCTCCCCTGAATATAATAAACTTTAGTTTCTACATGAAAATCACATTAAAGCAGATACTACCCCAAACACTATTATGACTATCAATTTTTCTGGTGCCACATCATTTAGCCTTTGCTGAAAAACTACTGGTTTAACATCATTGTTCTGAGCATGCTGGTACAATAGGGCAAAAAAGGTCTACCCTTCATCCAAAATTTGTTTTCACAATTTCTCTCACGAAAATAAACAATAATCAAGTTCATGTACTTATACATTTCAATAAAATAGAAGAATTTTCTAGAAAGTGAAATTAAAGCCTTGCAATTACTTTAGAACCCTAAAAAAATCGAAAATAGATTGTACGCACCATATATCACAATCAAATCAATTCACAACACCATGCATAGTTTAAATCCCCTTAAAAAGCAATCCACACTGAACAAAATATAGCATGAAGTTTATATTGATCAAAACATAGTTAGACAGAAAACTAAATAAATAAAAGTCAGTCAATAAAAACATAGATCAATGCCCCCAAATGCACCATGCTCACCATAGTCCACATCCTTTTTCATCACGTCGTCGTTGCCGCTCTCATCCCTTTTTCCTTGCGTTGTGCTTCCTGTAGATAACCAATACTGAAACTGAAACACAAACACTATTGATATAATATAATACACTGTAATATCAAACCACACAAATAGCAAACACCCTGAGTTTCAAGCTGAAAAGAGATTTTGCTGTACTTTTTCACATGAACTAAATCCATGATCATTGCATATAAAACACAAAGAATGTAACAAAATAACAAAATTTTGATTTCATGAACAACAAAAACAAAGCACAAGAGTACGTGAGCAATAAACCTTACTGCAAAAGCCACATACATAGCTAAAACCTAGGTGACCTAAGTTTTATCTTCTTCCCTTTTAGATACAAATATTTATGCTAGTTCCAAATTAGTAGCAGAGAAAGAGGATTAAAATGGAGATAGCCAAAACCCTAACATCAGTAACATGAAAACAACATCAAAATTATGAAATAAAAGGATTGAAATTGATTGATTGATGAGAATAAACATGATTTGATAAGTGAAAATAAACCTGATTTTGGAATCAATTGAAAAGGGAAGAACAGGGATTCAGCATCCCGGTGTGAACCATCACCGACTCGTTCTGCTTCCTTGTTCCGACGCGACGAAAACAGTGGCACGCCGCCGATGCTGTCCAATGGCACCAGAAGCAAGCGACGTACACGACGACACCGACTCGCTCCACCTCAAAAGTTGTGATTTCCAAAACAAAGAGAGTGAAAAGAAGGCCTTAAAAGCAGACTTAGGGTTTCCAGAATCTTCCTTATAAGAATCAACGATTGTCTTCACAGGAGCACAAATAACACAAAATGAATCAATAAAAAATTGCAAATAAATTTAATTAAAATAAAATTAAAGTAATTCAAAGTTTGTAGTGAATAAAAAAACAATACTTGAACATCACGATCTTCAGGGAGAAAGGAACTGAAGCTGCATTAGCCATCTGAGTAATTAATTGAGCATTTGAGAATGGCGAAGGTTGTGGTGCTGACAGAGAATTCCGAAAACCCAAACCAGTAGTAGAAGGTGAATGTTGAAAAAGTGGAGTCAGGTGTTGTTGTCGTTGCTGAGAAGAGAATGGTGGCGGCACAGACGTCAAGTTCCACGACAACCACATAGAGGCTTCCTTTGGAAGCGGCAACAACAACGATTCCCCAGCCAGTAGAGGGATGAGATGGAGACAGGAGAGTAGGGTGTCGCCGAGAGGGACGCCGCCACGTGCATAGTCTCTGAGAAGACCGCAACGTCGCGGTGAGAAGACCACAAAGGTCCAATAATATGGTGACACATGGCAACGTTAGTGCTGACGTCATCTCAAATTGCCACGTCATTTTTTTAACAGAAAAGTTAACAGTAAGGGGGTAACTAGAAACACTTAATATTTGCAAGGTCCATTTTAAAACTTTTTTTTGCAGGGGGTAAATGATATTTAAGCCTTGAAAATATCGTCGAACTTTTTCTTTTTCTTTTATTACATTTTGTAACTTTCAACGTATTTATAATTTCATAGCAAATTATAACAAATAGGATATCACCCACCACGGGTAAAAAACTAGTTACATTACATTGTACATACACTCCCTTCCTAAAGAACATGTCTTAAAATCTCAAAAAAATAAACATGTCTTAATTGTTTCTCTCCGCATTGTATGTGAGGTTGTTCACGCTTCATAGTATGGTCCCAACTCCCAGATAGCAAGAAAATGAATGTAGTGTAGTTAGTCAATAAGCGATGACCGACACGGCTTTTCTCCAACATAACCCAACTAACAGTCAACTCAAATTCTTTCTTATAACTATAAGTCAAACTCATAGTTAGAGAAAGTCATAACTACACAATCCCTTAGGACTGGTGGTTATTTCCTTATATGTCTTCATATAATTATATTCAGCATAATTGCAGTATCAAATTAAATTGATCCACCTCCATTTTATTCTCTCATCACGTTAAGTTTTCTTGACCTTCAATTCAAATTATTGCTTCCTTTTCTCTTCTTGTTCACAAACAAACATATCATACAACCACACTCTACATTACAAACAACTTGAAAACAATGTCTTTAGAAATCTGCATACTACCTTTCTTCGGACAAGGCCATCTTTTTCCATGCATGGAACTATGCAATCACTTAACTTCCAGAAACTTACAAATCAACCTTCTCATTTCCTCCACTCTCGCAACCTCCGTTCCCTCTTCTCTCCGTCAACACCCTCTCTTTCAAATCACCCTCCTCCCATCACCACCTTCACTTCACTCTCCCCCTGGACATCACGATACAGACCTCCCAAAAGGGCTCCAAAACATTCTCTCCGATAACAACCGCCCAACCAGACCCGTTTGTGCCATCGTCGACGTCATGATGAGCTGGTCCACTGATATTTTCAAGAAATTTGATATTCCTACTGTGGCTTTCTTCACCTCCGGTGCTTGCTCCGCCGCCATCGAGCTCGCCGCGTGGAAAGCCCACCCGTTAGATGTTAAACCCGGTGAGATCCGTTTTCTTCCCGGGTTACCCGATGACGTGGCGCTTATGCACTCGGACTTAAAACGACGATGTCGCGAAGGTTCCCCTCCACAACTACACGGATTTCCTCCGCCTCCCGGAAAAATGGCTCCACCTAAACTAGGGGAACAACCACGGTGGGTGGAAGAGGTGAGAGAAACTATTGCATTCATGATCAACACGTGTGATGATCTAGAACGTCCGTTTATTAGCTACATCGCGAACCACGTAGGAAAACCGGTCTGGGGTATTGGGCCTCTTTTACCAGAGCAGTATTGGAAATCTTTCGGTTCAGTTTTCCACGATCGAGATGTCCGGTCGAACCGGCGGTCCAGCGTCACGGAAGAAGAAGTAACCCAATGGTTAGATGCCAAACCACGTGGATCAGTGTTATACGTGTCATTTGGTAGTGAGGTAGGTCCCACGATGGAAGAGTACGAGGAGTTAGCTCAAGCACTGGAGTTGTGTGAGAAACCGTTCATATGGGTTCTTCAACCCGGTTCGGGTAGATCGGGTCCACCTCAAGAAGAAGAAGAAGAAGGATATTTTCCTGATGGAGGATTGGAAAGTAGAGTTGGGAATAGGGGTTTGATAATACGTGGATGGGCCCCACAGCTTTTGATACTGAGTCACCAATCAACGGGTGGATTTTTATCACATTGTGGTTGGAATTCGACGGTGGAGGCTATTGGACGTGGGATACCTTTATTGGCGTGGCCTATAAGGGGTGACCAATACTTTGATGCCAAGTTGGTGGTGAGTCATCTTAGGGTGGGTTACATGGTTTCTCACGATCTATCGAAAAGGATAACAAAGGAAGATTTAGTTAAGGGAATAGAGAGATTGATGGGTGATGAAGAAATGAAGAAGATGGCTGAGGTTCTTAGTGTTAAGTTTCGCGATGGGTTTCCAACAAGCTCGGTGGCTGCTTTAGATGCTTTTAAGGATTACGTCACTCACAGATTTGTGTAGGAGGTTTCTTCGCTCAAATTTCATGTGTTTCTTAATACAATGTTCCATCCCAGCTCTTCACTATAGTGGAAAACTGGAAATCCGTTTCCCACTTTAGAGATTAGAGATTAGAATCCACTTAGTGTACTCCTTTAACTACTACTGCTATTTGATATCTGGATAATGTCTCTGTTCTGTATGAGGTGGCTTACAACGTAATATATTTAATCTCACGCGACTTTGATGATGAAATACAAATGGCAACATTCATTTTTAAGATATGTTGAATATTTTATAAGATATCAAGTTACAACCGTTGTTGAGAATCGGGGAAAGAACATGTGTAGGAGAAGAAAACTCTTACAATATAATGGCAGAAAAATCAACTTTGGTATTTCATGTTACTGGGTCTGAGCGACAAAGATGACTAAAACTGTATGATGATATTTCATAATCAGATATGAAATATATCCGAATTTGAGTACGTTTACGAAATACAGATCCTATCAGCTTAATACCCAAATGAACTAAAAGCATAACGAAACAAACAAAAAAGAGAAGAAAAATTTTCTTTTAATATTTCATAGAAAAAACAATTGGAAAACTGGTACAAAAAGCATATTGCAAACAAATGATTTTGTATGGAAGAACAATATAAAAGACTTGGTCTGTCATGATGGATCTGGACCCAGATTTGGGACTGTGGCAGATTTGAGCTCTAAATGAGAAACTCGAACAGCTCCAATAAGCCTCTCGGGTAACTCATCCGGAGTATTTGCCTGTAAATTGCAACAATTTTGTCACGATTTCACCAAAGCAAAAAAAAAACCCAAAATGATATCAATAAACTGTCACCTAATCCATTGTGGGGAAAATACCCTAATGTTGGAACTTGCCAAGCACTTATTCAGAACCAAGTGCAAATTTTACCACTCAAGCACACATGCCCAGGATAATAGCCATATATAAAATAATTTCTCATTTAACATTCCAGTAATAAAATCCTCCACAAAAGTTGAAAGGCTTAAATATATATTTAGCCCCTACAAATATGGCCATAATCCATTTAGGCCCCTGTAAATTTTTTTTTTTAAAATGGCCCTTGCAAATATTAAGCGTTAAGCCCCTCTGTTAACTTTTCATCCAAAAAAACTGACGTGGCTAACAGAGATGATGTCAGCATAACATCATCAATGATTAACAGAGAAAAATTGAAATGATTCTGCTCCGCTTCAGACTGTTCCAAAAAAAGGGAATAATTAACAGAGAAAGATTGACACGATTCAAAAACGATAATCTTTCTCTGTTAATCATTGATTATGTCATGCTGATGTCATATGCGTTAGCCACGTCAGTTTATTTAGATGGAAAGTTAACAAAGGGGCTTAACTAACTGTAAACGTTTAATATTTGCAATGGTCATTTTAAAACTTTTTTTTACAGGGGCCTAAATAGATTATGGTCATATTTGTAGGAGCCAAACATATATTTAAGACAAGTTGAAATTATTTGTTCCCTCTTCGAAACACAAATAAATAAAAAAATAGCAAAATTAGGGGAAATCATAAGGCAGATTTGTTCTCAATTACAAGGTCTACACAACACAACCAGTAACTTTAAAGACCACCAAAAACATCCGAAGTGAATTCAACTAAAATCAAATACTATTAGCAAATGGGAGATCAAATTCATTATGTTTTCAAGATATGAAAAGGAAAATTTCCACACTGAATGCACTAACAAAATAGGTCTAGTCTAATCACTTGTAAATCCCATTGCTTAGACGTTCATCATTATTATTAGCATACGAAAAACATACTAGTACACCATAAAAACATACCTGTACAAGAAACGCCATATCAACCACCAATGTTGTAATCACACCAATAACCAGCCCCAAAACTCCATTAGCAACAGTAGAAGAACCAATATCAACATCAATCTACAAACAAAAACAAAATTGATTAAACAATTGTGGCAGACAAATTAGGGTTCGTATGTCATTCATTAGTGGGAAACTTCCTACAACAATAATGTGTAAAGAAATTGAATAAAACTTTACCTCTAAGTACTTGGGACCACGGATATAGTTGCAATCAACCGCTTTTCCCAATAAACAAGGAGTACTCCCAACACTCTGGCGTACAATCCATGAGCCCTGCATTTTTTAGTTGGAAAAACAATAAGAAATGAGAAGAGTAAAATCATATGCCTCTTTCTCTGGCCTTCAGTATAGATGGTAGTTATAAATTACAAACAGAAAAGGAAACGCAAATGCCATACAATAATTGGGCAAAAAAGAGTATCGGAGTAGTGATTAGGATGCCTTGATATCAAGTTAAGGGAACGAGCAATGCTATTCAGTCAAAGTAAGAATTGCTCTTATATTCAGTTGGTTTTTATAATAATAAATGTCACCCGGGTGAATATGAAGCTGTTTTTTACTTTATCGTACATATCGTCTTGCGTTAAAAAGTATTTCTGTAAGGGAATTATTGTGAAGTGCCTATCTCAGCACCTGCCTATGAAAGCAAAAATATGGTTATAAGAGATTCAGACATAAGAATTGGGCCAGACGAGCATATACACATATATACATATATATATATATATCAAGTTAGAAGCATCTATAATTTTTTTAATGACAGTGGAAAGTGGAGAAAATGATTTCCTTTCTCTTAAATTACGATTCTAACAGAAAGAAAATGCTAAATGCTAATGGAGAAGTATAGAAGACACAAAACATCTTCCTGAAAAATAAACACTTGGAGAGTATTAAAACAAGGAAAAAATAAATGGCTAAATACTGATACATCCATCACACAAGCTATGATGCTACAAACAAGGGACAGGGTTCAAACATACCCATAAGGATCTTGTTGAAGTCCCACATTAACTAGACATGTGGTCTAAGTAACCCTTATAAAGCTTGGGTAGTCCTCACCTTACAAGCCGGTTTAGTGGGATGAGGTGGGTCCTGAGCTCAAATTTAAGATGGTATCAGAGCATATCCTAAATTTGTTATTGAGGGTAAGATCTCTATTATTCCACCCATTTTTCCATTCATCAGATATCCATTCCTGGGTGTGAGGGTGTGTATTAAGGTCTCTACTATTCCACCTGCATCAATCCACACTTCAAATGTCCAGTCCTGAGTGTGAGGGGTGTTGAAGTCCCACATTGATTAGAGGCGTGGCATAAGTAATCTTTATAAGGCTTAGAAAGTCATTACCTTACACGCCGATTTTGTAGGGATTAGTTAGGCCCTAAGCCCAAATTAAAGAGATCTAATTTCATAGAATGTCAGTAACTGCAGGTGGTTGTGAAGAACGACAATGATGATAAAGCCATAAATTACAATGGTTCTATCAGTCCACGCTTTGAATGTCCAATCCTGAGTGTTGAAGTCTCACATCGACTAGAAGTGTGGCCTAAGTAAAATCCTTGTAAGGCTTGGACAGTCATCACCTTACAAGCCAATTTTGTGGGGATGAGTTAGGCCCTAAGCCCAACATAAAGAGATCTAATTTCATAGAATGTCAGTAACTGCAGGGGTTTGTGAAGAACAACAATGATGATAAAGCCATAAATTACAATGACGATAAAGCCATAAACTATAAAACTAACTCGCAAAAGGCAGTGAAAGTTTTCCAACATAAAATGATTACAAAATTAAATAAATACCTTTGGGACTGATGGGATGAGCTTAAGCCTACTGTTTCGGAATTCATCATCTCCGTCAACAAAGCGTTGCAAGAGGGAACCAGGAACCAACTCCTTTGTCACAAAATAGAATACCATACTATAATATGTTGATGCAGGCACCTGCAGACAGATAGCACGCATTAGTTTGCTTCAAAACTATAAACCTTTGAAGCTCAATGTTGATTCATAGTAATATGAAAAAAGAACTCACCTGAAGATTAAAGATAATGGAGAAAAATCCTTTTTCTGACGCAACCTACATAGACACCAAAAGATAAGAACTATTGTAAGCAAAAAGCATCAAAGAAAAAAAAATACAAACAAAACAACCTGAATAAGTTATAAGTTATAAAAAATACAAGGGCAGTCAAAGTCACTTAATTTAGTTATGTGCTTATTACAACAAATAACCCTCCTATTTAGGCCAAATACAGTTCTCCCTTAATCTATACGTTTTTGTCACAGGTAGGCTCTGTCGTGGTCTGCAGTGAGGTGTTTAAACCAGAATGCTTGCAGGTGTGCGTAGTTTGAACCCATAGAGCATTTACCAAAAAAACAAAGTAGCATCGAATTGTAAAATTCCATTTCGCATTCACCACCTACAGGAACCTTACAACTTCCAAGGATGACAAGAAGAGGCCATGGAGGATATTGTGTGTTAGGCACGATAAAAAGTATTAGTTGAAGTCCCACATTGATTAGAGATATAGCATAAGTAGTTCTTCTAAGGCTTAGACAGTCCTCACCTTACAAGCTGGTTTTGTGGGAATGACTTAAGTCCCAAGCCCAAATTTAACATGGTATTAGAGCCCATCATAGATCTATTATTGGGTCAGGCTCTCTGTTATTCCACCCATTTGTCCGCGCTCTAGAGCGTCCAATCTTAGGCTTGAGGAGGTCTATTGAGATCCTTGTTATTCCATCTGTATCACTCCATGCTTCAGATGTCTACTCCTAAGTGTGGGAGGGTGTGTTGAAGCCTTACATCAACTAGAGATATGAACTAAGTAGTATTTACAAAGCTTGGTCAATCCTTACCTCACGGGCCGGTTTTGTGGGGATGACTGCTCAAAGCCCAAATTTAAGAGTATTCAAGAAAAACATTTGGTTCAAAGATTCAATTTTGTGAATAATTCCAATTCAGTACTGAGGAAAAAACAGAAGGTAAAGAAGAAAGATTGGTCTCAATAATAATTTCCACAAAAAAGCTCGCATGGAATTTCATTAAAAAATTTAAATGCAACCAAGCTCCATTTCAAAATAAGAGAGGTCGGTGTTATGTCCCAAACAGGAGGGTTATTTGGTGCAATATATGCAAACCTAAAGGAAGGTGAATATAGTATTCCCATAATAGTATAAAATGTTGAAAACATGTGCATATTATGCCCTTCTATATATGCAAGTGACAAGAAGCCTACCAAAGGTCTAATATTTTCACACAACAGAGTAAAGTTATAATCCGGCAGAAACTATTCATGGGGTGTAGCTGAGATGGATGAAATAAATTATTATGCTTAAATCATAACTTGGCGGTTGTGCTTCAAGCAAAGTGAAATGGAAACTGGTATAACTCCTTTTAGTTGCTACAGGGCATTTACCTGGATCTCCATGTTGAGAAACAAGGTGGATCCTTTTGAGGCAGAATTGTAAAGCACTTCTATGACACACCACATGGGAATTATGACCAACGGGTAAAAGACTGAAAAAGTTAAAAGGCACAGAGGGCAGGAAGTGGGAACAGATAAGAAGCAACAATGTAAGGGAGGGACAGGTAGGGGAGAGGGTATTCAGTTATTGAGTGAGTTTTGGGGCCTTTGGACAGGGAGGTATGCAGAGAGCCTCAAAGTTCTGCAGTACTCTGTCTTGTATTTTCTTGTTTTGTGAGCATCACAATGATGGAGCTGTGATTTTGGTCTCTGCAATTGGATTTATCCCTATTTTATGTAACAAATTACCATAGGTTTCTAATAGGTCTCTAATATTTTCACACAACAGGGTAAGTGGGTGTTTGGACCCACGGTGAGAGTAGTGCAAACGTATGATTGCTTAAACGCTCCAACATATAGCTTGTGTGGTAAATTGGAATTCACGTCAAATCCACCGTGAAACCAAACATAGTGTAAAGTGATAATCCGGCAGAAACTATTCATGAAGTGTAGCTGAGATGGAATGAAATAAATTATTATGTTTAAATCATCATTTGACTGTTGTGCTTCCAGCAATGTGAAATGGAAACTGGTATAACTCATTTCAGTTGCTACAGAGCATTTACCCGGACCTCCATGTTGAGAAACAAGGTGGATCCTTTGAGACAGAATTGTAAAGCACTTTTATGACAGACCACGTCGGAATTATGACTAAGGGGAAAAAAGGGATAAGGTCAAAAGGCAAGGAGGTGGGAAGTGGGAACGGATAAGAAGCAACAATGCAAGGGATGGAAGGGTAAGGGAGAGGGTGTTCAGTTATTGGGTGAGTTTTGGGCCCTTTGGACAGGGAGGTTTGCAGAGCCTCAAAGTTCTGCAGTACTCTGCCTTGTATTTTCTTGTTTTGTGAGCATGACAATGATGGAGCTGTGATTCTGGTCTCTGCAGTTGGGTTTATCCCTATTTTATGTAACAAATTACCTAGCTCCTATCACCTACCAAAAATCTTCATCAAGTAAAATAGTACGGAAAAGGTTCTAATTCTCACTTGTGCTGCACAACCATGACGCCTAGCCACATGGTCCATTCTTTTTGAGTCCTTAAACCAGTCAACAGCAACAAGATCCAGCAGATGTTTGCCTGCAGGAACCTTCACAGTTCACCATCAAGAAATAAGAATACACCGAAACAATGATAAAATTTGATTCAGGATTAGCAAAAGAATAATAGGAGAACACCTTTGACTTGTCATAGCAAAAATGCTTGCTTCTGACTCTGAAGTTATTTCCTTCGGATATTTTCCAGCAATCCCGAGCATTATCACGATCATCTCGGCGTAAATTACCCGAAAAGGAAGATAAGTCGATCTCATTTTCTGGTTCTTCATCCAAGGCTTCAATTCAGGAATACATTATGGTTAGATTTAACCAAGCATCTGCTAAGTACATCCATCTCTGTACACAGGTGCTTTGTGCACATGCTTTATCATTATAATGTTATTGAGTTTAAAAATAGGTATAGCGAGAAGTTACCTGTTCTTCTTCCATCATTCTCAAGACCGGTTTGGAATGCCTGAAGTATTAAAATACTAAACACTTAGAATTCATGGAGCGTAAATCCAAAGGTATATAAGAGGGAATGCAAAGACAACCTCTTGCTCAGGTTCTGCTATTTGAAAATCCTCGTCTTCATCAGAATATTCATCCAACAAAGCAGAATTTCTGCTTGCAGAATTTAGTTGATCAAGAGATGTAGAATTAACAGAAACATCATTTGGCTTCTGACTTTTCTTTGAAGTAACAGATGTTGAGGACATATTAACCATTACAGGAATTCGTGGAGGAGCATTCCTTTCATCTGACTGGGCAAACCATTCACGTAAACCTGTAGAAAGAGGGGGGAACAAGCATTTTGAAATTCATTGCAAAGGTGCCCCTCCAACAAAAGAGGCCTAAAATGAGGAAACCTCTACTCCTATGTTTTTTATTAACACACGCACAAACATATATATATATATATATATATATATATATAGAGAGAGAGAGAGAGAGAGAGAGAGAGAGAGAGGTATAAAAAACTAAAGATGAAAGAAGGAATAGTGGTAAACATTCCAAAAGATAACTTAAAACCACATACAAGAAATTCAACTCACCAGCTACACTATTTAACAATTGGCGGAGACAATGCTGCTGGAAAGATGGGACATAACCCACACCCCAACCCTTTAGATCAATCTGCATAAGATGCTGGACTTGTGTCCTGGGTCTCCCATTTCGAGGTTTTAAGGGGGCAATATTAAATCCTCCGCCTGTAAAAACCAGTTCTTAGACCTATAAAGTTTTAATATGACATACTTTTCATCTATGAAGATAAGGTGATTATTTGTTAAGAGTACAGTCAGGACAAAGCAAATACAAACAGCACAAAAAGAAGAGAAGCAAAGCTGCCTGATCCACCCAAGTAAAAAAGGCAATGCCCTTAAAAAAACATTATTAGCAAAACACCAGAGAGGACATGTGCACAATCCTATATTCCATAAAAAATTGAGAACATGGAGACCCCTTAAAAATATAGATCA
Source organism: Astragalus membranaceus (assembly GCA_039519185.1). Classification (NCBI taxonomy): domain Eukaryota; kingdom Viridiplantae; phylum Streptophyta; class Magnoliopsida; order Fabales; family Fabaceae; genus Astragalus; species Astragalus membranaceus. Next base: position 28,863,442 of record CM076849.1, on the reverse strand, counting down.
GTCCCACACTCTTGAACTTTGAAGGATGAAATCAGATTGATAAAGAATTGGATCTTACTTTCAATATGTGCCCGAACGCAGCCTGGTTGTGGACTACAGTTCTCGTGTTCCCTAGAGCGAAATAAAACAACTGCAAAAAGAAGAAATATCAATGCAAACTTCCAAAATTATAACTTAGGTTTTTGCTAACAGGTACCTTGAGACATCGGTTAGGGAACATTTGGTATCTTCTATTCCATCATTCTAATTACTTAAAAAAAGGACCTTAAAAATATTGGTTAAGGAACATTTGATATCTTCTATTCAATGTTCTAATTACTTAAAAGAAGACCCAATATAATAAATGATACATTCTTCATTTAGTGTTTTCTATTTTTGTTTCCTTAGCCAGTGCCTTCATTAGCAAATCCTAGAAACATATACTGAAAACTTTGAACAAAAAATTGAAATGCCTACCGTAACTTCCATCATCATTTCGGCGCCAGTAACGTACGTAACAGAGATCACGAGGCCACACAAACCTGCCATGATAAACACGCGCCACATTGGGTGAATACTCAATACATCGACTCATTTTGTCTATGTGAGTGAAACCATTTTTAGAATCATTTATACAGTCCTAAATCATGCATTCAAAAATATAAATACAATTCAGATTTAATGGGAAATCTAAGTGTAGGTCTACATGTCTTGGAAGAAGACAGCATATTCAGAAAATTAATATCACAAAATAGAAGTAAAGTAGGTTTTTCTGCATAAGACATTTCAGTTCAGTTATGCAAAAATAATAGATCAAGTTAACTATAGTATAAACTCAAATTATTCTAAATGACAGAGATGTTCATCTTTACATTGGGAACCAGTCCAACTGAAGTCGGTGATAAAGAATTGCAGTGTGCCCATCCACCTCCTCAACTAAACTACCATGCTGGAAACTGCAGTCCCATCTGCAGGAAGACAAATAATAAGAGACTAACAAATATTATCCCCAGATAAAATATTTGCAAAATTATGGAACATCAAATATTTGGAAGTGGAAAAAAAAGCATGCGTTTCTTTTCCATATTTCGTTCTCAGTACAGATTGAAGGTCCCTAGAAACTGCTGGCATCGGTTAAGTTTTCATGGCTCGAGTATTCTAAGCTATATTTTAAAAAAAAACGGAGCTCCAATGGTATCAATCAAAGGTTCATGAAGTGCATACTATATTCAGTTTAAAACAATAATGAGCATATGGGTTTAAGGATAACCATTTTGACAAATTTCATGAAAAACTAGCTACGTGGAAAATGGAAATCAAATATGTACAATAAAAAATTACAACCCGATTGCCAACTAAATTGGTGGCCATATTTAAATTTTGCATGTATGAATAGCTTAAAATACTGTAATGGTTCTTATTTAGCTGAACTGATAGGTCGAAATCACATATTTATATGGTGGAACTTTGGCCAACAGCCATTGACAACATTGGGTTATATACCCCGCCATACAATAAAATCCTTTCTCACTCCTTGCCAACTCGGAATCAGCAATTAATAGTAACATAGTGGATGAAATTGCATTTTCTCTCTTTTGGTTATGATTCCCTACATCACTCCCCTTTTAATTCCTTCTTACATACATTTGGATTATCCCCAAGGTCCTATCAGATGGCTGTGCTTTTAGACTTGTTTACTTTATTGATAAGATACTGGAGGTAGTCCTCAGTCCTCACCTTAACAAGAAAGGCACTCCTAAGGTGCATTTGACTATGTTGTCGAGGACTAGGTATAATCTCTAAAAGTAGTCTCAGATGACATTAAGATCTCCTAAAATATAAATTTTAATTGCTCTCACATACATCATGACAAGTTTTCTCCAGAAACAACAAGGAATAACCCATAATCATAATATATGTTATACAATGACCACACAAATATACAGCAACATAAAAATAATGGTAGTTATGCAGAGCACCTACTAAAATACAGCAACATAAAAATAATGGCTGAGTATGCAGAACACCTACTCAAACCGTGTCCCATCCATGCTCATAACAAGCTCAAAAATTTCTTCGCAAGAGGCCTCCACGACACCTACTGCCTTCATAGCTCTACCACAGCTCCTTGGCTACATAAAGAACCAAAGAGAAGATAATTGTATTTCCAAAATATTCTACGAAATGCAGCATAGCACAAAAACAAAGGATAGGAAATAACACACAAGGTAATCAACTTCCAGAAGTTCTTCAAAAATACGAAGTCCTGTCAATGTCAGACGAAATCATTTCAGTTTATACAATTACAACATATCCAAACATTAATACAACAATATCCTAAGAATAACTTTTCTTTCAAATCACCATACATAACAGAAAAATTATCTATCCTGATTCCTGCAAGTGAAAATAGCAAACCATACCATTTTGGCATTGTAAAAGACGCCAATGTTTTCTTGAGAATGCTTGGTTATTGACATTCTGATTTGACAAATCTGAATCTATTTCTCGTGTCCAGTCAAAAATTGATTCCGGAGGACCTGTAGCTCATAAAAGGAAAGTTATAAGTCGAGATTGTAGCAGCAGACTACTTGCAAGCTCACAAGCTGAAGGGATATAAAGGGGACCATTTCCAATTGTTGTCCTCCTTAATAAATTTGGATTAGGCTCATCTTCATCCTCCTGCGCACTGAACCTGGTGATCCAAAAAATATATTGGATGTTATGAACTTATGAACAATGAAATTGCACAAAATATATATTGTATTATTGTATTTTTGATTAAGTAGAAATAGGATATGCACAATGAAGTTGGTATCCCACACCTAATTACAGCGGAGCTATTTGCTCAGTCGTGTAAACAAACAAGAACAAGGGGAAGCTAAGTACAACTAAGTCATCTTCCAGTATGTCTCAATGGTTTATTTCAGTTGCATCTCCGAAGAATGGACAATGGAATGAAGCAATTTTAAGGAAGACGGGCATAATTCAATCATATAGGAAACAATACAGAAAGGTAGGTAAACTTTAAATTTTAAGGAAGACGGGCATAATTCAATCCTATAGGAAACAATACAGAAAGGTAGGTAAACTTTAAATGTTTCCTTCTTCTACAACAAGCAAGTGGAAAAAAGCAAAGCAGAAAATTACTTACTGGCTCTCACGGTCTGACGAAGAAGCCGTCTTCCCATTGTCCATCCCAGATTTGTATTCAAAAGAAATATATTTGTTACCATTTGATGGCTGTGCTCCCTGATGCTGCATCCAATTAAGTTCAATATCATCAACTTATACAACAGAGAAGCCATCCTACTAAGATGAATTTACAATAAGTAAGATTGCAAAGCATCATTTTATCATTGTATCAAGGAAATGTTTTCATGTATCAAGCCAATATTCATCATGGAGACAGATATAAAGTCTGACCAAAACTTAAGAATATGGATATTGATCCACATTTAAAGAACATGATGGGACTATGCCCTGATGAAACAAACCTGATCAATGACATACTCAATTTTTTCCTTCCAGATTAGGGCCTCTTGGATGTTAAATGCAGCCATCTGTACAATAACCCAAGTAATAAAATATTTACTCAGCGTCAGCAACAATAATTTTTTTTTTTGACACAATAAAATTATTTTTAAAAAGGTTATATCAAAACAAAATTGGCATAAAGTATTAATTGTTAGAAGGGTAATAGGAAACCACTCACCATAACCCGATGGTTCTTTTCTTTCTTGTTGTATACAGACAAAACATATACCATCTACACAAAAATGAGTAAATAAACAAAATCACTGTCAGTGTGGTAAATCGAAAGGGTTTAAAGAAAATTGTACTTTAATTACAAACAATAAGGCTACCAAAACCCAGTATATGCCACTTTCAAGATAGACCCTATGATCAAATTGTTTAATTCAACTTTACATGAAGGAGAGAAAATGAGCAGTCAAAATTTTGACATATATTTTCCCTATCTGGTTACTGGTCCTGTACACGTGAAAAAGTGAATACACATTTTCCTCTCATTCCAACGAATGGATACTCATAAAACTGAAAAAGTTGGTGGATAGGATGTAAAACATTAATGTCTATCTACAAAGGAAAAAAAAACTAGTGACAGAATGCCACATAGTAACTCAGCTAGTAGGGTTTGGTTTTGATCAAAATGATGGCACTGAACAGGACAAATACAAATAATATACTGCAGGTTCACTGGCCTATCTTTGTATCCCTATGTGTTTCTCAAATCTGGAGTAGGCTTTGTGCACTTAAAGCTTGGAGATTTTTGTTCGTACAGATATAGAGGTTTTAGTTGGAATAAGTACAGTACAGCTTTTTGACAAAAGATATTTATGCATTAATTTGGTACTTTTGATTGGAACTTGAAAGGGAATGCTTGGGCTTTTAAGGAGAAATCCATGTCCATACATCTGCTACAAAATACAATAGCTTTTTTGCCTCCCTTTGCCGTTGAGCACACAAACTTAATTAGGGAATTTCTCTAGAAGTCATGCAGAGAGATTACAAAGCTATTGTATCTACGTTTTAATTTCTTTTGCAGTTGTTGAGAATCTCGCATCAATTAGATATATGGCCCAAGTAGTGCTTATAAATTAGATATATGGCCTAAGTAGTGTTTATAAGGCTTAGACAATATAGTATCAAAGCTTAGTCTAGATCTATTATTGGATCAAGATATGTGTTATTCCACTCGCATTTGTCCATGCTCCAGATGGCGTGAAGGGGGGTGTTGAGATACTTCTTATTCCACCTGCATTAGTCCACACTTCAGACTTCAGACATGCCGTCCTAAATGTGAGGAAGTGTGTTGAGAGACCCATCGCGATTGACAATTAGATATATGGCCTAAGTAGTGCTTATAAGGCTTGGGCAGTTTTCAGCTTACAAATCGGTTTTGTGAGATTAAGTTAGGCCCTAAGCCCAAATTCTAGGAGCCGTCAAGTTGAAAATGATACCTTGATTTCCTACTTTAGATTTATTTTTTTGAAATGAATTTCTTCTTTAATCTAAACAATAAAAACATAATTTGTCTTGGTCAGCAGGTGCAAAGAGTCTAACATGTCGGAGAAAATTCTCATAGAAGGTGTTCATGGAACCCTACACAGCTCCAAAATCTAATGACACGCAAAGGGGTTAAAATTTGTGTAAAATTACTTTTGCCTAGAATTTCTGTTATATATTGAAGCTGGTTTTTATGTATTTTTTTTACTGAATGTCATTGGTGTTAAAGAACCATCTTTTCTGTACATTGTACTGTACACATCGTAAACCAGTTCACAACATCGCTATTCACCTCACTCCATTGACTCACCAGACCCCAATATGTGCATTTCGATTACCTAGCAAGATTATTCTTGATACATGCCGAGCGAAATGAATGATCATCTTCCAAAACATATCAACATAAAATAAGTACCGTCCATGCCAATCACTCATTCCAAGACAAGAAATCGCCCACAATATGCATGTGTTTGCGTATAGGGGGCATGTCTGGTGAGAGCATGAGAGGAGATAATCTTGACCACAAAACCATTTATGGATGGCCAAAATTATTTTACTTAAATCTTCCTAATAATCCATTATACTTGCATGATTAGGATTAACTCCTCTCTTGAATACATACAACTACATAGTACGTACATAGCAAAACTCACATGTCCGTGATGGGTCTTCAAGCCTCTATCCTCCACTCTACAGTTGCCATCAATGAGCAGTGTTTTAATAGGAACCTAATAAGAACATAAAAACAAATAAATATAAATAAATAGTTTCATAACGTCAAGCTCTTTAGCAGCATCTCATCTACACCCTCCCCCTGTCCCCTCCTCCCACAAAAGTAAAAGATACCAAGAAAAGAGTTCACCAAGCATACTAATTTTAAAAGGTTGAACAGCAAACTCACAAATTCCCGACCCTTTTTCACAGCATAAAGTGATTCCGGGAAGTGAAAACATTAACCATCAACGGAAATTGCAGCAAAGAAAAAGAAAAGGCTCACCGAATTCATCTTCCAAAAAAACAGAATACGGAAAAAAAACGACAAAAAAATCACCTGATTATCCTGCGGTTTCCTCTTGTAATACGCAAGCAACCGCGACTCCAAAACGAAGTATCTCATGTGGATGAACGATCGCCCAATTTTTCGCCGGCCATACCGCACCATCCACCCTTCATACACGACCTTCGACGACATCGCTCCACCGGAACACCAACAAATACACGAATTTCAAATTTCGTAGGGAAAAAAACGGGGGCAAATTTGAAGTGATGCCGGCCGGAAGCTGGAGAGGGAGAATCTCTGCTTCGGCGAGATCGATTTCAAGCTAAGTGACCTGAAGATTCATCGCCGGTGCCGGAGACAGAAGATCACGATACCGGTGGTTCCAGTGCACTGTCCGTTGTTTGTATTCAAGAAAATCGCGAGGAAGCTTAGGATCCGAAATTCGAATTCCGCATTGGCACTAGTTGTAGTTGCTCTTAACCGATTTCTTGAACGCTTACCTTCCTCCTATGATTCTCCGGGATCGGTGACGAAGGGATCGGGAAAACGACGACGTAGAAGAGAACGGTACAGAGAGAGAGAGAGAATTTGAGGAAGAGATTCTAACTAGCGGAACGCAAGTGTGAGATCCCACGTAAGTTAGAAAAAGCTGTGACAGCGCAAGAAGCATCTGACACGTGGGAAGATTTCATTGGGCCGTGTAGGTTAGGTGCGTGTTGGCGCCGTGACGCTTTCCCAATTTTTAATACAGGGTACGTCTTATTTTGATTAATGTTAACTAATTAATTAATCAGAATTTTTTGATTACTGATTAATTTTTGGGGCGTACGTGATCAAAAAGGAATTGGGTCCCACGTGGTTTTGCTATTTTGAGATGACGGATATGTCCTCCACTGTGGGGGCTTGTGTATTTGTTTCTATTGGGATTGTGGTCATTGCGGAATGCGGAGGTGTGTACAGTGTAGTGGGATTAGGAATCGGAATTAACTCTGTAAATTAATTGAAATTTCGGATGGTAAAGTTGGAACATCATCAATAAGACAATAAGGAGCTATAAGGGTGGTAAGGAGCAGGGGAAAATGAGTGATAATGAGGGAAGGGGTTCAACTCCCACCCACTAACAAATCTAACAATACTAACAAATACTGACTTTAGCCTATAAAAAAAATCAATAAGACAATAAGGACAGGGTAATCATGTCACCAGAAAATTATAGAAAATAAATAATTTTCGGTCATAAAAAGAAAATAAGTAATTTTTTTTGAGATTAAAATAAATAATTTAATGACAGCAGTTTTTTTTGTACCCCCCATTAGACCCTGTGAACACCCAATTTTAACCGGTACATTTTTTACTTTTTCAAAAAATCACAAAAATACGTTTTTCGCGTATATTTGATTCATAATCCCTCGAATAGGTCATTTTGCGCTAATTTACTAATTTTGCGTTATTATTACTTTTTTTAGTGGTTAAACAAAAATTAAAAAAATATATATGCTAATTCAAAAAATTACAAAGTAAATTTAATTTATTTTTCTTGTTGCAATATCTTTAATTAAAAAAAGAAAATAAAAAAAATAAATAGATAAGAAATAATACAAATTACAAAAGAAAATAAAAAAGGGGAGGTGCAATAAAAAAATTATTATTACAAAAAGTAGTCGCTTTTGGGTATTTTCGGGTCTTAGTTTTTAGCTACTATGCGAAAGCAATTTCTCTCTCCTCGGACCTCGTTTTGACGATCCGAACGGTGAAAGTGGAGACACATGTCCCACGAACCTGCTGTCAAAAAAACAAAGATAATCCAACGGTTAACGAATCCGGAATCGCACCTTTACGGTGACAGGTTTGAGAAAAACGGGAATTGTGTTCTCTAAGTGGGAATTGTTTTCTCTATCTTGTTTTAGTCCCACATTGCTTGCAAGAAACAACAACCCTATAGAAATTGACTATAAAAGAGGTTGAGAGGTGAAGGTTTGGGAAAGGGGGGAGTCATTGGCAGATTAAGTGATCTTTTGGGCTAGTCTTTTGCGGTCCAGACACTAAAAGTCTGTCTTTGATTAGTTTGTAATTTTTTTGTTGAATCGGTTTTTTTCGGTTCTCAAAGTAGTCCGATTCGCAGTTGACCTGGTCAGACTGCTCGGTCCGGTTCGGCGTTCCTCGCGTTCATCAGCTTGAGGTTAGTTTTGTATTTATTTATTTATATCTATTTGTCTATTTATTTATGTACATATTTATTGATTTATTGATTATTTATTTATTTCTTTAGTTTTTTTTGTATATATTTATTTTATGCTTGATATAAACCCTAGGGTAGAAGACTATTATTTTCTGTATATGTGTTTGTTTGTTTTGCAACTAGGGGGTATATTTAACATTTTGCTCCTACACACACTCAACTATCACACTTCTGCACACACGTGAGAATAGTCCTGTACCCGGACTGGAGAATAACCTAAGTTAGAACGAGACTGCGTAGTGATGGCCTACTGGATGTGCGTCCTGTTGGGTGGTCACGAAAGTCTCACCTAGAGTTTGGTCCCTCTTGAGAATGCTGGCACTCCTAATAGCTTGCCTATTGTTGTTGATCAGTGTTCTTAATTGGGGTTGTTGGCTCTAGGAACCTTATTTAGGACTCTATAGAGCTACCTTTTGAGAGGTTCACTTGATAGAAAAAGCCTTAGATCTATTCCCAAAGGGACCCCTCTAGGACACAAAGGAGCTTAATACTTTTGCATTCAAGCAAACAATAATACAACTCCCTTTTTGCAAACTGCACCCCATTTTACTATTGCACCCTCTATTTTCATTTTTATTATTTCCTTTTACAAAAAACCTATAAAAATAAATAGATAAATATTTCATTTTCAAAAAAATATAAATAGTGGACTAAATCGACTGTACAGTCGGGTTAGTCAGCTTTTTAGGTTACTAATGAACCGTTACGGATCATGTCCTAAAATCTCTATTTAAAACAAACAATTTCTAAATCAAAATAAACACAAACATATTTCTTTCCATAAATCAAAAACTCCATTTTTCGAAAATAGGGGACTAAGCCGACTGTACAGACGGGTTAGTCAGCATTCTAGGATAAATGAACCGTACGGTTCAAGAGTCCTAAAATCCCTATTCAAATAAAATCAAACCAACACACATAAAAGCATTTTCCAAAACTCCAAAAACTCCATTTTTACAAAAATAGGGGACTAAGCCGACTGTACAGACGGGTTAGTCAGCGTTCTAGGATGGATGAGCTGTACAGCTCAATAATCCTAAAACCCCTATATAAAAAAAAATATACCAACCAACACAAATTTTTGGAAAGAACTACGTGACTTTTGAGTTCCTCATTGCACCTGAGGATACGTAGGAGCGGGGCTTCCCCGTCAAGTCAAAATAAAATTTTCTTAAATTAATCCTTTGTAAATAATTGTTTTTTTTACTAAATCTTATTAAGTATTATTTTTTGGATAAACAAATAATTAAACGACTGAATAATTCTTGCGCAAATCAAATTTAGGGTAACTGTCTTAGGACAGATGTGCTAGGGGTGCAGTGAAATTAGGTTTTCGCCCCTTCCCTACGCATAACCGACTCCCGAATCCAACCTAGTTACGCAGACCACTAACTCTTAGGTTAGGTTTTTCTCAATTTTTCCTATTTTTAATAAATTGGGTGGCGACTCCCTGAAATATCAATTTTTGGGTCGTCTACGTCGGGACCACGGTCACAACAGATGGCGACTCCACTGGGGATACATGAGAGTCAAGCCTATTTAATTTGTTTGTGCAAAGTAATTATAAGGTACAATTTGGGGTTTTTGTTATTTTTTAGGGTTCCTATGCTCGCTTCACACACCACACATACATTGTGAGCACACACTGAGAGTTGGGCTTACACCTGAGCCTAACAAAAAAACATAAGTTAGAACGAGGCTGTGTAGTGGTAGTCATTTTGGATGTACATACTAGTGGCTACCATGAATTCCTCATCTAGAGTACGATTCTTCTCTGCGGGTATCCACATCTGGGATGTACATCCTGGTGTGTTTACACTTCTAGAAGAGTACTTGACTCTAGAGACCTAAAATTTCCCTAGGTTATAGCTGCTAACCCAGTGACTATTCAGAATAGAAAAACCATAGATCCATAGGGTCCAAAGACCACTAGCATGGGCCAACCAACTTAGGTTACAAAGAGAGCTACTCCACCTCTTACCTTATTTTTCATACCAAAAAAAAACAAACAAAAAAAAAACTTTTCCCCATAAACAAACTTTTGGGTTCAGAAAATCACTTTTTTTTCTATAAAATTAAAAATCATATTGCATTTTATGCATAAACAACATAAAATTTGCATTACATTTCATGCATAAAAAGCATAAGAAAAAAAGCATGTTGCATTGTAAAATACAAGTGCATTTCAAAAAAAAAATAGAATTTGTTTTTTTCTTTGCATAAGTCCTTAGGAAAATTTGTTTTTTTTGCGAGTAGTGCATCATCATTCTCATTTGTCAAAAATCATTCATCATAAAATTTCTCCATATTTCATTTTTTTTCTCTTTTCATGTATATAAAAATCTTTGCTTGTTATGCATACTTTCGTGAGTGAATAAAACAAAGCACATTATCATTTGTCAATCCTCATAGCATTTCCCTTCAAATGGGGCAAAAAAAAATTGCATTTCATTTCTTGCATGAAAAGGATTACAAAAAAAAAGCCATTACAAAACAACACATGTTGCATTTTAGGGTGAATGCTTGCATACATACCATGCATTTCATAACATATTGGTCTCTTTGACTCCTTCTCATAAATTTTTCTTTAAGAAAATAAATAAAAAGGAGTTTGAAATTTTTGTGCTTGTGTTCCAATCAAGCTTAGACTCGTGGAATTGGATCATTCGCTTGAGACTTGTTGGGAAGATTAATCATTAGAGGTGTAGAGAAATAATGTGAGAGGAAAGATATCATGGGGCACAATACTCGGGCATATTGGAAAAAAGGGGGACATAAGGTTGGTAATTATGTTTTGCTCAAAAAGAGAAGGAAAAAGATGATTGTCATTAGCACTTCTTTAATTATGTAGTTCGAAACCAAGTTGACTTAGTTGAAGTTTTATGCTAATGAATTTGCATGGATTTAAAAACCCATCTCCATCCTTTCTCCCCGTGTCCCCTTAAAACACCGACCCCTTTTGAGTTCTTGCCTCAAGTGATAATTCTTAAAGCCCTTTTAGCTGCGTCATTCAGGGATGAACCGGTGAGCGAATATCGGATATCAAATGTCCATTTCCCAAAAAAAAAGCAAAAAAAAAACAAAAAAGAAATCAAAAGAAATCAAGAGCAAAGAATGTGTAAAAGAGTAGATGTTATTTCAAAATTAAAATTTTGCAAACGTGGAATCATGATTTCAAATGAAGAGTGGTCGTCTTTCTCTATCCCAAACAAAATATATCCCTTACCATCCCCTTTGAGCCTGTAACGTCCCTTCACTAAACCCTGGACAAGGATCGACACTACGATAGAATTTAGTGCATTCAGTTTTCCAAAGTTATGAAATCAAAGAGATGCTGGAAAAAGTTCAAAAGAAAAGAAAAAGAGAAAAAATGAATAAAGCCCGCAAGACTGAAAGCAAGTATTGTCAGTCTTGGCAAAAATTAGGGCATAAAAGAAAGAGTGATAAAAAAGCAGAGAGGGTGAAAAAAAAAAGTAATCAAAAAAAAAGTGAATGATATGAGGTCTGGGGAACACAATAGAAAGCTGAATGCACTAAAGATCCTTGATCCATTCCCATAACCCATAACCTAAAACCTTTCTTTGAGCCCTCTATTCATTTGTCTCCCATAGCATGTAACCCATACTCGCAAAACATTTCTTTGAACCTTCTACTCATTTCCTTTCCATAACCCATAATCCATGCCTGTAAAGCATTCCTTTAAGCCTCCCAATCAATCCATCCCGATAAACTGTTACTCATGCCCGTTCTTTGAACCTTCTAACCATCTTTCTTCCATAGCTCATAACTCATGCCCGTAAGACGTTTCCTTGAGCATTCTAATCGTCTTTCTTTCATAACCCATAACCCGTAGTCACATTACAAGCCTCCAAAATCCCACTCTGATTGATGAATGATCGTTTTTATTTTCTTAATGTTACTTTTGAGATAAATCATTTGCTTCTTTTAAATTATTCTTTGCTCTAATAAAAATGGAAAAAAAATCCCGCTAGATTGAAAACCCGAAAGGGCGGTCTGGGCAAAATTAGGGAGAATAAAAGAAAAATAAAGCCCGCTAGACTGAAAACCTGCAAAGGCAGTCTAGGCAAAAATTAGGGCACAAAAGGGGGATGGGACTTACAATGAGAAGCTTATGTAGTTCACTGGGAAATTTCTTCTACTTGGGCCACACAATAGTGTACATTTGGGAAACTTTGTGAAGGATAAGCTTGAGAGTCTCGAGAAAACCCCACACTGGGGCAAGTTTCGTAAGACCTTTAAGAGTCAAATGTTTCTTGTTACATCAGGTAGTATTCTCTCGGGGCAATGTCTTTCACCAGAATGAGGCAAAATCCTTACCATACCTTACATCCGTCAAGTTTGCCACACCAGTGCACTCTTGTGAGCAACAACTTTCACCAGTACTGGGGCAAAACCTGTGTAAGACCCGTCATGAGTCAAAACTTTCTTTTCCACACCTGAGCTGTTTGAAGCAAAATCTTTGCAGGTCCTTTCATGAGTCAAACTTTGTTTGGTACACCCGTGTGGCCTTCTCTTGGGGCAATACCTTCTACTAACACCGGGGCAAAAGTGTTTGCATAACCGTGAGTTAGATTTTGCTTGCTACCTCTGGAAGTCTCCCCTATGGTAAAACTTGTTTCCAATACCCAGCCAATTCCCAGTAAGTCAGGCACCTCAAGTAAATGGAATCCCCAATAAACTCGAGGTTGCCATAATACCTTTTTTCCCTACCATCCTGTGTCGCCTTTGTCTTCCCTATGTTTTCCCTCCAAAATACCCCCCACTTTCAAACCAAAAATCCAAACCCAAAAAGTTCCAGCTCTTAAATACCTGTGAATCCATGCATGCTCATTAAGTAATGCTTCAAAAATAGTCAACTTGGAATCAGTAATGTGATTTAGAGAGCAAATGGCAATCAAAAAAAAGAAGAGAGAGAAGGTCAAATTTGAGGGTGATTTGCTCGAAAGAAGAGAAGTGGTCATAAAAAGAGAAAAAGGGCCTAAGCCAGTTAGCTGTGTTGAGGATAAACTTCCATATGAGGACAAGCTTGATTGGTTTCAAATAAAGCCTGCACAAAAAGAAAAAATTCTCAGTGAATCCAGCTTTCAAGCCAAGTGCATCTTAATTTCAACTCAAGATCATGCATAATTCATGCATTTCATGTCATAGTTTGCATACATTTCATGTCCATCCATGCATTCCACTTCATGATTAGAATCATACATTTGTGTTCAGTACTTTGTAAATAAAGTAATAAAAAAAGAGTCCTCCAAAGCAGGACGTGCATTGACACTGCTTTACTTCTCATGCCGACGGTTCAGCCCTGGCACTGCTTTACTTTTCATGCTAACGGTTCAGCCCTGGCATTGTCTTTTAAATTTCGTGCTAACGGTTTAGCCCTGGCACAGCTTTACCTTTCATGCTAACGGTTCAGCCCTGGCATTGTCTTTTAGATTTCGTGCTAACGGTTCAGCCCTGGCATTGCTTTACCTTTCATGCTAACGGTTCAACCCTGGGCCTGTCTTTTAACTTTTCATGCTAACGGTTCAGCCCTGGCATTGTCTTTTAAATTTCGTGCTAACGGTTCAGCCCTGGCACTGCTTTACCTTTCATGCTAACGGTTCAGCCCTGGCATTGTCTTTTAAATTTCGTGCTAACGGTTTAGCCCTGGCACAGCTTTACCTTTCATGCTAACGGTTCAGCCCTGGTATTGTCTTTTAGATTTCGTGCTAACGGTTCAGCCCTGGCACTGCTTTACCTTTCATGCTAACGGTTCAGTCCTGGCATTTGTCTTTTTAAATTTCTTGCTAATGGTTCAGCCCTGGCATTGTCTTTTAAATTTCGTGCTAACGGTTCAGCCCTGGCACTGCTTTAACTTTTCATGCTAACGGTTCAGCCCTGGCATTGTCTTTTAAATTTCGCGCTAACGGTTTAGCCCTGGCGCAGCTTTACCTTTCATGCTAACGGTTCAGCCCTGGCATTGTCTTTTAAATTTCGTGCTAACGGTTCAGCCCTGGCACTGCTTTACCTTTCATGCTAACGGTTCAGCCCTGGCATTTGTCTTTTTAAATTTCTTGCTAACGGTTCAGCCCTGGCACTGTCTTTTAAATTTCGTGCTAACGGTTCAGCCCTGGCACTGCTTTACTTTTCATGCTATCGGTCTTGCCCTGGCATTGTTTTTAATTTTCATGCTATCGGTCTTGCCCTGCCATTGTTTTTAATTTTCATGCTATCGGCCTCGCCCTGGCATTTGTCTTTAGTTTTCATGCTATCGGTCTCGCCCTGGCATTGTTTTTAATTTTCATGCTATCGGTCTCTCCCTGGCATTGTCTTTAATTTTAATGCTATCGGTCTCGCCCTGGCATTGTCTTTGATTTTCATGCTATCGGTCTCGCCCTGGCATTTGTTTTTAATTTTTTGCTATCGGTCTCGCCCTGGCATTTGTTTTTAATTTTCTGCTATCGGTCTCGCCCTGGCATTTGCTTTTAATTTGCATGCTATCGGTCTCGCCCTGGCATTGTCTTCAATTTTGTGCTATCGGTCTCGCCCTGGCATTGTCTTTAATTTTCATGCTATCGGTCTCGCCCTGGCATTGTTTTTAGTTTTGTGCTATCGGTCTCGCCCTGGCATTGTCTTTAATTTTGTGCTATCGGTCTCGCCCTGGCATTGTTTTAAATTTGGTGCTATCGGTCTCGCCCTGGCACTGTCTTTCATCTTCATGCTATCGGTCTCGCCCTGGCATTGTCTTTAATTTTCATGCTATCGGTCTCGCCCTGGCATTGTCTTTAATTTTCCTGCTATCGGTCTCGCCCTGGCAGTGTCTTTAATTTTCATGCTATCGGTCTCGCCCTGGCATTGTCTTTAAATTTGCATGCTATCGGTCTCACCCTGGCATTTGTTTTGTGCTAACTTCGTGCTATCGATTCAGCTCTGGCACTGTTTGTATTTCTTGTTACCCATTTAACTTTAACAGTCAAAAGACAATTGTGCATATTTCACCGATTAAAATTGAGGTTCATATCTGTACTTATTCCTTACTTTGATAAAACAAGAAAACATAGTTTTATGTATTATCTCGTAAGAAAGTAAGCACAGAGGGGCAACTGTGAACACCCAATTTTAACCGGTACATTTTTTACTTTTTCAAAAAATCACAAAAATACGTTTTTCGCGTATATTTGATTCCTAATCCCTCGAATAGGTCATTTTGCGCTAATTTACTAATTTTGCGTTATTATTACTTTTTTTAGTGGTTAAACAAAAATTAAAAAAATATATATGCTAATTCAAAAAATTACAAAGTAAATTTAATTTATTTTTCTTGTTGCAATATCTTTAATTAAAAAAAGAAAATAAAAAAAATAAATAGATAAGAAATAATACAAATTACAAAAGAAAATAAAAAAGGGGAGGTGCAATAAAAAAATTATTATTACAAAAAGTAGTCGCTTTTGGGTATTTTCGGGTCTTAGTTTTTAGCTACTATGCGAAAGCAATTTCTCTCTCCTCGGACCTCGTTTTGACGATCCGAACGGTGAAAGTGGAGACACATGTCCCACGAACCTGCTGTCAAAAAAACAAAGATAATCCAACGGTTAACGAATCCGGAATCGCACCTTTACGGTGACAGGTTTGAGAAAAACGGGAATTGTGTTCTCTAAGTGGGAATTGTTTTCTCTATCTTGTTTTAGTCCCACATTGCTTGCAAGAAACAACAACCCTATAGAAATTGACTATAAAAGAGGTTGAGAGGTGAAGGTTTGGGAAAGGGGGGAGTCATTGGCAGATTAAGTGATCTTTTGGGCTAGTCTTTTGCGGTCCAGACACTAAAAGTCTGTCTTTGATTAGTTTGTAATTTTTTTGTTGAATCGGTTTTTTTCGGTTCTCAAAGTAGTCCGATTCGCAGTTGACCTGGTCAGACTGCTCGGTCCGGTTCGGCGTTCCTCGCGTTCATCAGCTTGAGGTTAGTTTTGTATTTATTTATTTATATCTATTTGTTTATTTATTTATGTACATATTTATTGATTTATTGATTATTTATTTATTTCTTTAGTTTTTTTTGTATATATTTATTTTATGCTTGATATAAACCCTAGGGTAGAAGACTATTATTTTCTGTATATGTGTTTATTTGTTTTGCAACTAGGGGGTATATTTAACATTTTGCTCCTACACACACTCCACTATCACACTTCTGCACACACGTGAGAATAGTCCTGTACCCGGACTGGAGAATAACCTAAGTTAGAACGAGACTGCGTAGTGATGGCCTACTGGATGTGCGTCCTGTTGGGTGGTCACGAAAGTCTCACCTAGAGTTTGGTCCCTCTTGAGAATGCTGGCACTCCTAATAGCTTGCCTATTGTTGTTGATCAGTGTTCTTAATTGGGGTTGTTGGCTCTAGGAACCTTATTTAGGACTCTATAGAGCTACCTTTTGAGAGGTTCACTTGATAGAAAAAGCCTTAGATCTATTCCCAAAGGGACCCCTCTAGGACACAAAGGAGCTTAATAATTTTGCATTCAAGCAAACAATAATACAACTCCCTTTTTGCAAACTGCACCCCATTTTACTATTGCACCCTCTATTTTCATTTTTATTATTTCCTTTTACAAAAAACCTATAAAAATAAATAGATAAATATTTCATTTTCAAAAAAATATAAATAGTGGACTAAATCGACTGTACAGTCGGGTTAGTCAGCTTTTTAGGTTACTAATGAACCGTTACGGATCATGTCCTAAAATCTCTATTTAAAACAAACAATTTCTAAATCAAAATAAACACAAACATATTTCTTTCCATAAATCAAAAACTCCATTTTTCGAAAATAGGGGACTAAGCCGACTGTACAGACGGGTTAGTCAGCATTCTAGGATAAATGAACCGTACGGTTCAAGAGTCCTAAAATCCCTATTCAAATAAAATCAAACCAACACACATAAAATCATTTTCCAAAACTCCAAAAACTCCATTTTTACAAAAATAGGGGACTAAGCCGACTGTACAGACGGGTTAGTCAGCGTTCTAGGATGGATGAGCTGTACAGCTCAATAATCCTAAAACCCCTATATAAAAAAAAATATACCAACCAACACAAATTTTCGGAAAGAACTACGTGACTTTTGAGTTCCTCATTGCACCTGAGGATACGTAGGAGCGGGGCTTCCCCGTCAAGTCAAAATAAAATTTTCTTAAATTAATCCTTTGTAAATAATTGTTTTTTTTACTAAATCTTATTAAGTATTATTTTTTGGATAAACAAATAATTAAACGACTGAATAATTCTTGCGCAAATCAAATTTAGGGTAACTGTCTTAGGACAGATGTGCTAGGGGTGCAGTGAAATTAGGTTTTCGCCCCTTCCCTACGCATAACCGACTCCCGAATCCAACCTAGTTACGCAGACCACTAACTCTTAGGTTAGGTTTTTCTCAATTTTTCCTATTTTTAATAAATTGGGCGGCGACTCCCTGAAATATCAATTTTTGGGTCGTCTACGTCGGGACCACGGTCACGACAGACCCCATATCCCCATTTTACCATAAATCTCCAAAATACCCCTAGTTTTTCGTTTAAAAAAAAGTTTTAAAATTTCCAGAAATACACATATTTCCGGAAGGCATTGGCTTCCAGAAATACCTTTTGAAGTATTTCAAAGGTATTTCCGGAAAACACATATTTCTGAGATTTTTAAAAACTATTTTTTTTAAAATTAAAAAAATTTACGCGAAATAATTAAATGTAACGAAACTCGCTAAACTAATAAACAATAATAATACAGTATCAATACAGTAAAAATACAAAAAATAATACAACTAAATGTCCAAAAGCTGTAAAGGAGACAACATACTATCATAGACATCCCCAGGAATGTCGTCGACTGCCAAAAGACTATCATAGACATCATGGACATGCCTAGCTGCTCTCTCCATCCTGGACTGTAAGGGAAGTGGACCAACATCCTCTGGAGGCGAAGGCGGAGCTGGAGGTGAAGGCGGAGCCGGAGTCAGGCGGGGAATGGACACCTGCAAGTACCATGGTAGGTACTCGTCATCACAAGCACCCTGGACGGGTGTCTGTCGACCGCTGTCCCCGAAAGCCCGCGCTGGGGACTGATAGAACATCAGTTGTTGTACTATGAACTCCGGAGATGGACGTGGGCCCGAAATAGGTGGATCAGGAATCTGCTGGACATATCCAAACTGCCAACGGACCCTGTCTGGCATATAAGGCACAATCACATCCCCCCACAGCAGCCAACCTCTGAATAATGAAATGTTGTGAAACCAGAGGTACTGTCTGTGGTCGTCTCAGGGGTTCCATATGACCTGCTCCCTCTGCAAGTCATCCAGCAGCTGCCGAAACTCCAGAAGCTTGATACTATCGCACTTCTTGTTCGCCCACCTGCTGCAACGTGGAAGTTCACTGACACCGAAGTCTTTCCGCACCACGATGGTGGGAAAATCATCATATATCCAGCACTAAATAATTAAAAAAAAGTAATTATATAAATAAAGGTAATTAAAAAGAAATAAAAATAATTAATTAATTAATTACCTGCAGCAGAGACGTGTATCCGCCAATCTGCGACGTCTCCCAGTAACAAGCATCATTCAGCTGCTCGTAGAGAATAGCTAGAGCAACCCCAAGCCCACTAGCCACACAGGTCAAAGTCAGAAATAAGAGTCACCCACTTGACAGGGACAGATGTGTGACTCTTGTCGGCAAAAATGGTGCTGCCCAACAAGTGTAGCAGATAGCACCGCGCCGCTTGATCAAGATGGTCGCGCTCCATGTTTTGTGTGTATGCGGCCATCAAGAAAGAAAATCGGAATGCCGGTCCCCTGTTGAACTGACACTCTGCCCAGCAGGCTGTGTGGTCTATGCCTAGCAGGTCAACTCCAGCCCGAATAGCATCGGTTGTGAGGTATTTTCTGAATTCCCTGGAAATTAACCTTCCGGAAATATCTCAAAAAATGGTATTTCAGGAAAGCTTTCCCGATATACGTCTATTTCCGAAAAGTTTAGGGAAAAAAACTTACTTTTTCCAAAAATATGATGGAATGGTGAATGAATTCATTTTTTTAACATTCTTTTAGGGGTATTTTGGTCTGTTTGGTCAATTTAGGGGGTATGGGAGGTTTTTAAAAAAAAAACTGCCTTTGGTGACGAAGAAGAGAGATATTTCACGATGATAGTTTGTGTTTTATATATTTTTTGTCCTTTTTCATTTCATCTCGTTATATTTAAAAAATAATAATAATTTAGTGAGGAAGAAGGAAGATATTTCCCAATGATTTTTGTTTGAGTTTTATATTTTCTATCTCTTTTTTATTAATTACCTGCTATTATAGTTTTTATGCTAAATTGCAGTTTTAGTTCTTTATCTTTGGGGTTTGTGTCACTTTGGTCGTTTATCTTTTTTTTTTCTCGTTTTGGTCCCTGATCTTTTTTTTGTGTGTCATTTTGGTCCTTTTTGTAGTTTTCCGTCCATTGACTTAATAGACGCCATGCTAGCAGTTAACTGCTGACGTGGCTGTTCAATCTGACGTGTCTTCATTAAATGATATGGTCAATGGGGGACCAAATTGAAACCAAAAAAACATAGGGGACCAAATTGACACAAACACAAAACATAATCAATCACTCTCCATCTTCTTCCCCCATCTTCATCTTCTTCATCTCCGGCGACCCACCACCATCTCCGGCGACCCACCACCACCCTCTCCTCATCCATCCACCGCCACCCTCTCCTCCACCACCACAACTCCATAACAGAACCCTAAATCCCAATCCCAAATTCTAAATCCCTAAATCCTAAACCCCAATCCCAAATCCTAAATCCCCAACACCACCAGAACATCATCATTGAGAAACAATGAAAAAACATTGATCTGCAACATGATCCCTTCCATTGTTATCGTTCGTATTCACTGAGCATCATCATCACAACGCCTTTTTATTTATTTGTTTGTTTTCTTTTGTTTCAAAACTCAAATCGAAGGTTCGCGATGCAATTATGAAATTATTCCATGGTAGAATCCAGTCCACCAACAAACCACATGATGGTGGGGAGTTTTGTGCTTTTCTGGTTTTGTCAAGTTGAGCCTTCCTATCAATATCAAATGTTCTTCAATCTACGCTCATTTGTTGCTTGGCGCTGTCAGTGCATTTTTACTTCAACTTTGCTTTCGTAAATTGAATTGAGACCAAAATCTCATTACCACCAAGCGCTTCTATTAGGAATTGGGGATTTAGGGATTTAGAAATTTAGGATTTGGGGAGGGTGGCAGTGGATGTGAGGAGGGGAGGGTGGAATTGGGATTTAGGGTTGTGTTTTAGTGTTGTGGTGGTAGTGTGGTGGTGGAGGAGAGGGTGGCGGTGGATGGAGGAGGAGAGGGTGGTGGTGGCTCGCCGGAGATGGTGGTGGGTCGCCGGAGAAGATGAAGATGGAGGAAGAAGATGGAGAGTGATTGATTATGTTTTGTGTTTGTGTCAATTTGGTCCCCTGTGTTTTTTTTGTTTCAATTTGGTCCCCCATTGGCCATGTCATTTAATGAAGGCACGTCAGATTGGACAATTAGGACGCCACATCAGCAGTTAACTGCCAGCGTGGAGTCCGTTAAGTCAATGGACAGAAAACTACAAAAAAGGACCAAAATGACACACACAAAAAAGATGAGGGACCAAAACGAGAAAGAAAAAAAAGATAAATGACTAAAACTGCAATTTAGCCTATTTTTTATCTTTCTTACCACTATTCTTGCATTTGGAGTGGTAAAAGGGTATTAGAGGGACTGCAGTATGATAGGCTTCAAGTGCACAGTTCTATCGCATAGTAAAAATATCGATCCCACAGAGACTTATGTGATTACCAATTTCTTTTTCGGTGGTGATTAGCTAAAAGGAATGGTTTTAGGAGAAGGAGTGGTTGTTTGATTTAAAATTTAGAAAAAAAAACAATCCCAGGTTATAGTTTCATCACAACAATGATGAACCAAAATAATTCTTTAGACTATTCACCAAATTATAAGAGTAATGTATTTCAAAGACAAGGCAGCGAATATAACTAATGTCTCATTTCAGAGTACAAGAGCGTGTTTTGAACTAACAATCAAGCCTATTCTCATGGTTGATTGTCACCAAAACCATTAAATATAACACCTTTATAATGTCTCAAGAGTTTCAAAACTATTCTCATGTTTTGATTCCCTTGTCTAATTTCATAGTTCCAACATCAATACTTCACCTTTTGGTTCTTCGTTTGATGTTTAAAATAAGATTTGAAGGACAATAAAATTAGATTGAAATATAAAACAATTTGGAGTGGAGAATAGTCTTGAAAATTATTAGGGACCTATCATTGGATTACTCCCAATAACCCAATACTTTGTATCTACTCACTCATATTCATTATAGACAAGGACTTAGAAGAAGAAGAAGAAGAAGAAGAAGAAGAAGAAGAAGAAGAAGAAGAAGAAGAAGAAGAAGAAGAAGAAGAAGAAGAAGAAGAAGAAGAAGAAGAAGACATAAAGGATAAATGACAAGAATTGTAAATGACAGAATTGCAAATTGCGTAATGTAAATGACGGAAAGTAAAAGAAAGATATAAAGGACTGAAAGTAGAAGTGCAGAAATATAAAGTGCGAGAAAATAAAGTGCTGGAAAGTAAGAACAGAAATTAAAATTGCAAGAAAGTAAAGAACATGAGAATAAAAGAACAAAAGCTTAAAAGAAATGCAATAACTTAGACTAAACTTTTGGAGTGAGTTACAATGAAGGCCTCCTCTTTTTGCACTCAGAAATGAGCTCTATTTATAGTCTAAAATGATAGACAAGGCAATCAATTCGAGTTACAAGTCATAAAGGAAAGAATGGGAAGAGTTTTGTAACTGTTTTCGCTCATAGAACCACGTGGATCGCTTCCGCTCATAGAACCACGTGGATCGCTAGCGTACCCACACGGGTCTATAGACAAGCCATTAAATTCGAGTTACAAGCCATAAAGGAGGGAATTGGATCAGTTTGTAACAGTTTCGCTCATAGAACCACGTGGATCGTTTTCGCTCATAGAACCACGTGGATCGCTAGCGTACCCACACGGGTCTATAGTCATTCCTTCTAACAGATTAAATAGCCCTTTTTTTGCTGCATTATTCCCTTTCTTAAATTGCTCCAAACTTCACTTCTAGCCTTGGGATTTCATCATTATGCATTTTAAACTCAAATTCACTTGCTTTGCTCAATACTTGTCCTGAAAATAAAAATAAAACAAAAGTAGTAAAATAGCTCTAGAATAGAACTAAAATACCAAATAACTTACTTAAAATAAATACTAAAAAGACAACTAAAATGGACTTATCAAACTCCCCCATGCTTAAACCTTTGCTTGTCCTCGAGCAATGACAATCAAAACTAGGAAGCACAAGTTAATAACTGCATTCTCAAAAAGTTCAATCAACAAAGTTAGCCAAATGAGGGACTAAAAACAGAAGCATATGACAGACAAAATAAGTATTACAAATGAGGTGCCAAATGGTTGCCCAATTAGAGGCTTATGACCTGAAAAGTACAACTCTGTGAACATGGGCACTCGCTCACAATCTCTCTGAGTGTTTTAGGGACCTGGGAAATATTGCGCTCAAGTTTCAACAAATTCTCATTGCCATAGGTTTGTAAGTTGACCAACATCTCTACTAAAAAGTTCACAAGCACGCAAAAGATGGGGTTTCATTTGGTTGTAACGGGGCCTTGGGGTTTTAGCGTTAGGTAGGGAATAAGAAAGAAGGGAGAAACAAAGAGCTAAAATAAAAATCAATGATAGCAACTTTTGAAATCAAAAATAGAGCTTCTACCAATTTTGCACTTTTTGTCCAAGACTCTAAAATTGCTTCCGCTTCTATTCTTCTTTATTTCTTTCACTTGAGCCCACTCTTTTTGATTTGATTTCTCTTTGAGAATTGAGTGGACTCTTTCCTTTTGATTTCCCTTGATTTTGCCCTTTTCCTCCTTTTTGCTTTCTGTTTTTTCATTTTTATTTTTTCTTTGGACGAAAAAGGTAGTACAATCAGCTTATGTCCATGAGATAAATGATTTGAGATGTAGGACAAAAACCTGCAAATTCAATAATTGCTCCAATTAGATTCCAAAGTTTACCAAAAACAAAAATTCATTTCTGGGTGCCAAAGGAAAAAAATGTAGGCTCAAAGGGGAAACTAGTAGGAAATATTTATCAATCACTAACTCTGAGCCCAGAAAGAAAAATTCCTAAATCCCCGGATTCTTTCGCATGGTGCAAATCATTTTTCGCTTCAAAATGGTCAACAAACAAATTCTAGAATGATGCAATTTGAGAAACACACACTCAGCAAAGAAAAGAGGTACAAATATATGATTTCAGTAATATCATGACAACCTCACAGTTATATTCAGCACAAGTCTATCATACAAATCAGTTTTGTGGTCTCAGAAAAGACTAAACTCTATTTTTTTCTTTTTCAAATGCAATTATTAACAAGTGCTAAAAAGTTTTTACATTCAACTTGCAAGGAAAACATCAGCAGCAACTCAAGACATGGGAGAATTATCTAGACTCGACACAACTAAAAATAGCAGAAAAAAATAATAATTAAAAGGAAACAAAGGTAAATACCCCCCATGCTTGGGCTAAGCATTGTCCTCAATGATTTGCAGTAAAAACAACATGAAAGAGGTAAGAAAGCTCACAAGCACTATGGCTGCCCAGAATATCTTGAGACATTGTGATGATTATTTTTCCTACAAAAACACAAACAACGTTAACCCGTGGGTTGCCTCCCAAGCAGCGCTTCTTTAACGTCACTAGCTTGACGGTTAAAAAGATTTATTTGCTCAATATGGGTCACAAAGGGCCAAAACAGTTCATTTTTCAACCTCATCACCTACCAAATACGTTTTCAATCTCTGACCATTAACTTTAAAGGCTCCAGTTTTTCACTCCAAATTTCAACAGCTCCGAAAGGATAAACCTGACGGACTTGGAATGGACTAGACCATCTTGATCTTAATTTTCTTGGGAAGAGCTTCCGTCGATAATTGAAAAGTAACACTAAATCCCCTGTTTTGAAATTTCTACGAAGGATCCGCTTATCATGCCATCTTTTGGTTCTTTCTTTATAGATTCTGGCATTTTCATAAGCGTCCAATCGTAACTCTTCCAATTCATTCAACTGAAGTTTCCTTTTCTCACCGGCCAAACTTATGTCTAAGTTGAGGGTTTTATAATGGCCAAATAAGTCTTGTGCTCAAACTCTACCGGAAGATGACAAGACTTCCCATAAATTAGTTTGAAAGGAGTCATTCCTATGGGAGTCTTGTAAGCTGTCTGGTATGTCCAAAGAGCATCGTCAAGCTTAATTGACCAGTCCTTCCGAGAGATAGACACAGTTTTTTCTAAAATGCTTTTTATTTCTCTGTTTGAGACCTCAACTTGGCCACTAGTTTGGGGGTGGTAGGGTGTTGCAATCTTATGCTTGACCCCAAACTTTCGTCACACTTACTCAAATTGCTTTGAAATGAAATGAGATCCTCCGTCACTTATGACCACTCTAGGAACTCCAAATCTAGGAAAAAATTATCTTTTTGAAAAGCTTTATGACCACTTGTGCGTCGTTTGTTGCCGAAGGAACGGCTTCAATACATTTTGACACATAGTCGACCGCAACAAGTATATATTGATTTCCGAAAAAAGGCAGAAATGGCCCCATAAAGTCAACTCCCCAGACGTCAAAAATTTCGACCTCTAGAATGTTGTTTAGGGGCATTTCATTCCTTTTGGAAATGCTCCCAGTGCGTTGACATTGGTCACATTGAGAGATAAAACGATGCACATCTTTGAAAAGAGATGGCCACCAATAACCAGAATGAAGAGTTTTAAAAGTTGTTTTCTGAGAACTGGCGTGGCCACCATAAGATGAAGAGTGACAAAACATTAAAATATCGATCCCACAGAGACTTATGTGATTACCAATTTCTTTTTCGGTGGTGATTAGCTAAAAGGAATGGTTTTAGGAGAAGGAGTGGGTTGTTTGATTTAAAATTTAGAAATAAAAACAATCCCAGGTTATAGTTTCATCACAACAATGAGGAACCAAAATAATTCTTTAGACTATTCACCAAATTATAACAGTAGTGTATTTCAAAGACAATGTAGCGAATATAACCAATGTCTCATTTCAGAGTACAAGAGCGTGTTTTGAACTAACAATCAATCATATTCTCATGGTTGATTCTCACCAAAACTCATTAAACATAACACCTTTATAATGTCTCAAGAGTTTCAAAACTATTCTCATGTTTTGATTCCCTTGTCTAATTTCATAGTTCCAAGTTCCAACATCAATACTTCACCTTTCGGTTCTTCTTTTGATGTTTAAAATAAGTTTTGAAGGACAATAAAATTAGATTGAAATAAAAAACAATTTGGAGTGGAGAATAGTCTTGGGAATTATTAGGGACCTATCATTGGATTACTTCCAATAACCCGAGACTTTGTATCTACTCATTCATATTCATTAGAAGAAGAAGAAGAAGAAGAAGAAGAAGAAGAAGAAGAAGAAGAAGAAGAAGAAGAAGAAGAAGAAGAAGAAGAAGAAGAAGAAGAAGAAGAAGAAGAAGAAGAAGATATAAAGGACTGAAAGTAGAAGTGCAGAAATATAAAGTAGGAGAAAATAAAGTGCTGGAAAATAAGAACAGAAATTAAAATTGCAAGAAAGTAAAGAACATGAAAATAAAAGAACAAAAGCTTAAAAGAAATGCAAGAACTTAGATTAAACTTTTGGAGTGAGTTACAATGAAGGCCTCCTCTTTTTGCACTCAGAAATGAGCTCTATTTATAACCTAAAATGATAGATGATAACCTTATTTTATATAGGTTATTTATGCTCCTAATACTTAAGTCAAAGCTCATTTCTCAAGTAATTTTAGTACTTAAATATGTGAATATATGAATATTAGAATAAATATAGGTTGAGTCAATTCCTTAAACCGTGGGCATCATCAAATGCCTTTGTGAATATGTTTGATGTTTTGCTTTAGCGCTGCAGCGGTATGCTATCAAGGAGACGCTACAGCGTTATATGACGGCTGACCATTGAGATATTTGTGTGGCCACTTGAGGACATGATGAGTCACCACCCTTATCTCTTCCTCTCAGCTGGATATTTTGACTTTCAAGTGGATGCTAAATTACACTTGGCGCCTCCTAAATGGAACCCATGTGATAGTTATTGTATTCCATCATTAGCACTTTTTGTAAAGTACTTTATGAATAATATCTAAGTCTTATGATCATCATGTAATATTATTATTCTATTAAGACTTAGTTAATAATGAGATTAATTAAGATTGCTTCTCCAGGAGGTAACATACGTAGACAAGTAGTTGTAACAAAAAGGAAGAGCTACACAGGACATAGTAACCATTCTCCATTGATACACTACTTTTAAGCTCTTATTTTTAGCATAGTTTTCTAGTCTTCATTCAAGGTTTTGCTTACGCCTCAACTTCATCTTTTGTATGCTACTTGGGATCATTGGAGTGTATCTTTTGCAACCACTCTTCTCTTGTCTTCATACGGTAATACATACTCTCTAGTTGTATTATGTTGATGGAACTTGTGATGAGCTAACTTTGTTGTAGTTGGATTGTTGTTGGTATGAAATGAACCTTGAGTAACTTTTATATAATATTATGATGTTTGTGTTTTATTCCTTGTGTCATAATGCTTTCAATCTTGGTTTTGGAATGATCAACTAAAACAATGTAACTTTGTGGGTACAGACATGGTTCACAAAGAAAACTCAAGGAATGATATGAATGAAAACCCTTTAAAGACATTTAAAGGAAGCACTACTTAACTCTAGACATAGAAGAGTAATAGTTCATAAGGCAAATGTTGTAAGAGCTTAATATACAGGGGTAAAACTTATTTAGAGCCTAGACATAGGAGTCTTGTAACATAGCCCTGACGAAAGTGACTGAAAGGGACGCCACCTGTCATACCCTAATTTCGTCCGTCAGACTAACGCAAATGGTTTCAATTCGCACCTAGCGTGTGCGGGTCGCTTTTAATTGTGCACGCATTGTTGCTCTCGTTGTGCCACGTTTCTTTTTTAATTGTACGCGTTTGTTGCTCTCATTGCGTGAGCGTGTTTGTTTCTCGTTGCACACGAGCCTTTTTTTGGTACTCGTTTTTTTTTATCCCTATTAAAGTCATTGCTATTAGTTTAATTATTATTATTATTATAGAAAAAATGTAATAAAAAATCAGATCTGAACATACAGTCTTTTTATTATTGTAATTCAGTTTTATTTACAATACAACCCAAAAGTCAAATTTGTTACAAATAAGGACAAAAAAAGAGTAAAAAAGTAAAAAAAATTAAAACAAAAGTAAAAAAAAACAGGAAGCAGCGCGGCTGCCTTTGTTGTTGCTGTAGCAGGACTTCATTTTTGGCTACCAACCCAAGCCTATTTCTCCTTGTTCCTTGTTGCCTTCCCATTCTTGGCACCAACAGCCCAGCCTTTTGCAGCAGCAGTACCACCACCTCTGGGTGGTTTGTTTTGGCTCTGCAGCATTTGTCCCCCAAGAGTTTTGCTCCCCTGCTTCCTCACACACCTACACCACAGTTTCTCCACTATAAATACCACCACTATACAACACAGAAAGGATTCATAGACAGTCACTGAAAAATACACAAAAAAATCCACACGAAAATTCAAAGGAAAGGTTTAGGGTTCATACTGAAACCCAAACAGCAAGGCCTCAAAAATTTCTGAAACAAGGTGATAGTAGCAGCAAGCAGTGGGCAATAGGAGTCTATTTCAGAGGCTGGAAAAAAAGGTTGTCTAACATATTTTTTTTCCAAAATGTACTCTTATTCTTGGTTAACTTATTTAAAATAAGTTTCAGTTCATCTTCTTCTGTTTCAGTATGTTTTTGACTGCCTATCATGATTTAATTTGTCTAAAATAAATTTCAGAGGCCTGAAAGATTAGCATTAGGATTAAAACGTTTTTTGAATCAGTAGCATTACCTCTCTGTTTATAAAAACGAAATTGTTTAGCTATCTAAATTGAAGGTTAATTAGCAATAGGTTTAATGAAAAAACTCAGGGTTGTCCAGTCAGAATCAGTAAAAAATAAAACAAAACAACATAATGTAGAAAGGGGATTGGGAGACAGTGAGATAAAAAAGAAAGAGAAAGGAGTGAAGTTTTACCTCCGGCCGCCGTGAACCACCACTGTAGCCTCCGTCCACCGCCACTCCACGGCCAAGCTCAGTCACCACAGTACACCGCCGTACACCAACCGCCCTAAGCCCCCTGTTTCTCTCTCCTCTCCTCGCGTCGGCCACCACCACACCACTGTAGCCAGCGCCATCCACCGAACCACCATTAACCGCCACCGTCAACAACCAAACGGCCACCACGACGCGTCACCACCAAACCTCCGTCCTTCAACCACCCCCACGAACCTTCGCACTTCACTCCCCTTCGCAAACCACCGCCCCCCTCTCTCTCTCTCCATGAAATTTTCTTTCCCCCTTTTAGACATGAAACGGCGCGGTGTTGAAAGAAGAAGGGGATCGGTCCGGTGAGAGTAACAGAGAGGGTCAGAGAAGGGTGGTTTTGGTTCGGCTTGGTTCGGCGAAGGGTATGTGAGAAGTGGTAGTAGAAAGGATCGGAGATCAGGTATGTGAGAAGGGAAGGGAGTGGAACCGCCGCGTGAGAGGAGAGTGAAACTGAGCTCACGGTTGGGGGAGAGGAGGCGAACGGCGTGCTGCGAGAGAGAGCAAAAAAAGGATTAGGGTTTTGACATTTTGGGGAAAGGGGAGCGCCGCGTGAGGGAGAGGAAGAATTAGGGTTTCCCATTTTGATGTTTTGCTTTTATACTAGGGGTGTAAGGGCATTTTTGTCCTTTCACATTTTTAATTTTTCAGACCTCTATTAGCACCCCCTGCGTTTACTTCTCGCGCCCCTCTGAAGCCCACGAATTTTTGAAACGGATCAGCCCAGTAAAAACGAGATTGGGCTGTTATCTACACCCCAGTTTTAATAATACAGCCCCCCTTTTATTTACACCCTTATTTTACCACTGCACCCCCTGTTTCGTTTTTTTAAAAAAAAAGGGGGAAATCTCTTTTCCCTAAATAAATATCTTCTCTCACAAACCTATTTTTTTCCAAATGACGAATAAAGGTTTTCCTAAACAAAAAATTGGTTTGTTATTAATGGTCACTCTGAGCTTAGCTTGTTTGACCGTTGATAACAGCTTTGGTTTTCAAACGAGCTATGAGCGACGACCACTCTGAGTTTTGCTTGTTTGGTCGTCCCGAGTACCTCTCCCGATTTCAAAAATAAATAAAAAAACATCAAACACACAAACATTTTCTACCCCAAGAACTACGTAGCTTTGATTTCTCCATCGCACCTGGAGATACGTAGGAGCAGGGGCCCACTCCTGTCAAGCGCAAAAAAACTAAAATTTTTATTAAGTCCCCCTCTTCAATTTTGCAAATAATAAAAAGGTAAATTAAAGTATTTTCTTTAAATTAACTATCTATCTACACATTAAATTGAATGGTAACCTTTCTCTTGAAAGGATGCTGTGGGGTGCTAACACCTTCCCCGCGCATAATCGACCCCCGAACCCAAAAATAAAGGTTTTTTCAATGTTTTCCTATTTAATAAATATTGATGGCGGCTTCATTGCAAAAATGACGAAGAATCCCCTCCTTCGGATTTTTCGGTCGCTACACCACCAAGGCGCTACAGCGTCTACGGATTCTGAAGCGCTACAGCGCTTAACGCTACAGCGTCTAATATTATCTGAACATTACTCTTGGGAATTTACATACTATTGAGCTATCCAACTCACCTTTAATTACTTCAAACTTAATACTGCTTTATCACAACTTATGATGTTTGCAACTCTTTACCTTCACTTGTTACTTAATTCTTTTCACTAAGATTTTAATCACTTAAACTTCTTAAATTAATTCCAATCCCTGTGGGAACGAACTTTACTTATCAATATATTACTTGTTGCGATTGTGTATACTTGCACATCACCTTTTCGCACAACAATAGACAAGACAATCAATTCGAGTTACAAGCCATAAAGGAAAGAATGGGAAGAGTTTTGTAACTGTTTTCGCTCATAGAACCACGTGGATCGCTTTCGCTCATAGAACCACGTGGATCGCTAGCGTACCCACACAGGTCTATATACAAGCCATTAAATTCGAGTTACAAGCCATAAAGGAGGGAATTGGATAAGTTTGTAACAGTTTCGCTCATAGAACCACGTGGATCGCTTTCGCTCATAGAACCACGTTGATCGCTAGTGTACCCACACGAGTCTACAGTCATTCCTTTTGACAGATTAAATAGCCCTTTTTTTGCTGCATTATTCCATTTCTTAAATCGCTCCAAACTTCACTTCTAGCCTTGAGATTTCATCATTATGCATTATAAACTCAAATTCACTTGCTTTGCTCAATACTTGTCTTGAAAATAAAAATAAAACAAAAGGTAATAAAATAGCTCTAGAATAGAACTAAAATACCAAATAACTTACTTAAAAGAAATACTAAAAAGACAACTAAAATGGACTTATCACAGTACTAGTACTCTCAGTAGTTAAACCGCAGCTTTCCCCATTGTAACTAACTAATCCCAATTAGCTAGCTCACTCTACCTCGGTTAGTGTTAAGCTATTCTAGTTAGTTAACATTTAGTATAAAGTTAGATTCTGTTTAAGCTACTGTAACATAATCTGACCTCCTATTCAATCCTATATATTGGAATCATCTTGTAATTGTTCATTCAAGAGAAATCAATAGAAACAATTACATATATCAGAAACAGCTCCTCTTTGAATTACAGAGATTCTAACATGGTATCATCTAGCTAGCCATGACAATCTCGAGGACAACTCTTCGCCACGACAAATAGCTTCTGCAACGGCGCAGCAAGTCCTCGTGCCACCTTCTTCGCTGACAAAACTGAAGATGTCCTCTTTCAACGCGATTTCTAAAAAATTTAACTCGGACAACTACCTATTATGGTGTCAACAAGTTGAACCTATCATCAAGACTCGCAAAATCCATCACTACCTCGTAAATCCAACGATATCGAAGAAATTCCTCCCCATCGCAGATGTTATGGCCATCACGGTGAACCCTGGATTCCTCAATTGGGAACAACAAGACCAATTACTGCTTTCTTGGCTTCAATCCACGATCTCACGCGTGATTGGATGTAAGACATCGTCGCAACTTTAGGATAGAATCCACGACTTCTTTCAGACTCACACGCAAGCTCGCTCTCGCCAACTTCGTTGCGAACTTCGCGCAACAACGCTTGAAGGACTCACTCTCTTAAAGTTTTTGCTCAAAAATCCAAGGTCTTGTGGACTCTCTCGACGCCATCGGAGAGCCTATTTCATCTGAAGAGCACCTGGACATCATTATTGAGGGACTTCCTCAAGAATATGAATCTACAATTTTGCTGATCTGTGGATGTTCTGGTCCGATGTCCTAAAGGCTTGAGAAAAATTAGATTTAATCCAATCAACGAGACCGCCGTTAAAATAATCAACTCTCTTTTCAGGTTTAACTAAAGCAAGCAATACTTAAGAAGCTACAGGGCAATCCCTCAAAACATGTATGACGCTTTCAACTACATTATTACAGTGGCTATAATAAGGTTCACCCAACCCCATGGAGTGTTTACTTTAGTTGGTAAGAAGTCTATCATGAACAACAACCCACATAAAACTACGAATTCTTTCAGGAGTTGATAAATTTCACACCTTTCTCCAGATCTCGATGTTTCCTAAGGCAGAAGGTGAATCAAGCAATACATAAGTGCTTGAAACAAAAAAAGTTACTAAGAGAGTTACAGGGCCAAGTTCTAATGTTGTTTCCATAATCAACCCTTTGCGGGAGAATGTGCTTGAATTCTGGACACAAGATGAGGTAGAAGAAACTGACGAGGGAGACTCGCATTCCAATTACCATTCATATCAATCAAATCACCCACTTTGGAACACAATAATTCGGCTGACAGTGTTATGGACACAGAGTATGGAGATTCAAGACTTGGCACTTGGACCAACAACGAGAGGAAGAGAAAAGAATATTAAAGAACAATTGGAAGCTCAAACGATTAATTTTCTTAGTGATAGCAAACGTTCTAAAATTGGTCATTGTCTTTTAAATGCTCTTATAGTTGATATTTCATAGGAATTTATAATTGTAATAAGCCAAACGTTTTTAGGCATGTTATTTCCCTTTCTTAGAAGCCTAATTGTGTAAGGCCTAGTTTGGGCTTGAATCTGGGTCTTTAGTTGTTATGTTTGTCTTTTTAGTGAGCCCGCAACATATTTTCTATAAATATGTGTGGTTTTGCAAGTTGTAAGAAACTTTTGGTCCTATTTGAATTTGAGGGGAATTAGCATAAGTGCTCTCTCTTGGTCATATTTGAACTTTGGGTCATATGTGTCCTTTGTCATTTGTTTCTTGCTTGTCTTTAAACTTTTTTAAGTTTTGCCTTAGAGTTTCAAATTGTTCTTTTTGGCCTATTGGATGTTAATTTTTATTGCTTGTTTTGTCACAACTTCTCTAAGTTTACCACAAGCTTGATAAGCGATTTGATTGGTTCTTTTAGGAGCCTAAGAGCAACACTTTTAGGGAGTGGTAAAAGGCAAGAGAGCGTCTCATTGAAAAAAAAGCCAATTGAGTGACAAACACGAGTGGTCATTCTTGAGTGTAAACGGTAAGGTGTGTGGAGATGTCCTTTTTAATATTTTTAGTTCTATTTTTGTTGTGATATTGGATACTTGAATATGGGTGATTTCATACCTCATTCACCAATGAAGGTTTCCCTCATTGATCATTTGACTAGAATTATGAAATGCTCAAATAATTGCATTAAATACTCAAGTCAATGAATTGAGGGAGAAACTTTTGCATCAAAGTGATACAGGGTCCAATGGGAGACATTCTCAAGATGATGAAACTGATAGAGAAAGAAGGCATGGAAGTAGGAATAGGCTAGGGGTCATCGTAGGCATCGTAGAAACCATGAAGATGATAATAGAAGGCCAAGGAAAAGGTATGGGGGAGGAAAAATCAAGTTCCCATCTTTTCATGCAAGAATGATCCCGATGCATATTAGATTGGGAGCTCAAATTTATCAACTATTTGAGGTCCATGACATTTAAGAAACAAGGAGGGTGAAACTTGCAACTTTGAAATTTAAAGATTATGCTTTGTTGTGGTGAGATCAACTTGTGAAAGATAGGAGAATATGTGGTGCTAGACCACTTGAAGATTGGGGGGAGTTGAAAACCATATCGAGAAAAAAATACGTACCTTCACACTACAGTAGGGAGCTCCAACGAAAGCTCCAAAAATTGAAGCAAGGAAACAAAAGTGTGGAAGACAATCACAAATAGTTTAAAACTGAGGATAAGAGCCAACCCAAAGTAGGATGAATAAGCCCTTATAGTTAGGTTCCTTAAATGACTAAGCTATGACATAAGGGGTTCCTCAAGAGGTTAGGTTTTTTGTGGTAGTCCAATCATGAGAATTATCATTTTTCCATGAAAGACATGACTTCTCTTCACCATATATATTCATCTCTTGTCTCTTCTATCCTTTTGATGTTCTTCCCTTTTATTGTATTTTCCTTTTTATTTGTCTCATGATTTCTTTGATTATGGAACGATCCTTTGTTTTGAGTGAATTAGTAACAATAATTCACATCAAACAGACTAGAAATTAAATTAATTAATGAGCATACAATTTGGAAAACCCCAATTATCCTTCTATGCAGAGATAGAAGAATCATCCCCAATAAACCAAAGGCCGAATTCATAATTTTAGGAAGTGTTTTGACAATCTGCTTCCAAAGATGAGAATCAGAAGCCTTAGCCACAAATCCATACTCTTCAACCTTACATTACCATATTTGCCCTCTGTTCAGTACCGTATCTCTGACTAAGCGTCCGATCTTGGATACGTAGTCCGGTTCGAGATAGTTGGTATTTATGTTATTGGTCAATCCGAGTTGGCGCTCCGATTCGAGGTGGGGTGGTACCTGCAATGACACTCCGACGCTCAAGTCAGTGAGTGAGTCAATTACAAGCAAGAGTATTGGAAAAGTGAGTACCATTAATGCTAGCATTGAATGCTTATTTATAGGTAGCTGGAGTGAAGGAGGACCATTGGATCTAGGTCTGAGATCTCCACCGTTGGCTGAATTTGGCCCTTTGTTATTGGGCCTTTTGGTGGATTGGCCATTGAGGCCCAATCCGTAACACCCTCAGTACTTCACACCAAAGCTTAGAGTCGTTCTGCTTCCGTACCTAAGTAAGCTTCATGATGCAAACAATGTTCATAGTGGTGAGATTCCCATCCCACTGCATGGTAGTGCCTTTGACTAGTGCTCTCTCCCCAAATAAATATTTGTTGGAGCTTATGGATTTCCCTAAGGCAAGTTATAGGGATCACGATGTCATCATAAGATATAAAAGGAGGGCTTCAATGACCATCTTAGAAAGAGTCACCCTACCAGCAAAGGAAAGTTGGTTGGTCGTCCAATTAGAAATCTTGGTTTCCACATATCAACAACAAAGGCATAATCAGAAATTTTTGGGGCGCACTCAATAAAAGGGAAGCCAAAACTTGCCAAGAGAGTGAACCTCTCTAAAACCTGTTTGACCAACAATGTTTCTTCTAACACCTGTAATAACACTTTTAGCAAACAAGATGGTCGTTTATCAATGCTAACCAATTCCCCAGACATCTGACATAAATTATCAAAACCATTACACATGATACGAAACTGATGAGGTGAGAAACACAAGGCCCATTTCTGCCAATTTGAATTGGTTTCCAATTGTCATTACCTGCTTCTTGAGAAATAAGATGAGATAATTTATCCATACAAAGCACATTACTGCCCTTTTATACACATGAGTAGTGGAGTTTCATATTTTTGAACTTCAATAACCACCTATTAACAAACTAACTTGTTTAACAACTAACTAAGTTAGCTGCAAATTGCCTAAGTGAATTAACAACTCAAAATAAAAAGAAGCCAGGGTAAATTTTATCTAGGCTTAAATACAGTTTTGGTCCCCCTATTTTGACCAATCCACGATTTTGGTCCCTAAAGTTTTAATTTGACGATTTTGGTCCCCCTATTTTCCCAATTTGAAAAATCATAGTCCCCCACTCCAATTTTGACTCAGTTTGACTGAGTTATCCTACGTGGCAGCCCACGTGGACTGCCACGTAGGCACACCCCCCACCCCCCCCACCCCATCCCACCCCACCCCCCCCACCCCTTCTTCTTCCTCGTGAACCCCCCTCCCCCCCCCACCACCGACCCCACCCCACCCCACCCCCCCCACCACCGACCCCACCCCACCCCCTCCCCTTCGCCCCCCTCCCCTTCGCACCTCCCCCTCCCCTTCGCCTCTCCTCCCCTTCGCCCCTCCCCCCCTCCACTGTTCCCCTCCCCTTCGCACCTCCCCCCTCCCCTTCGCCCCCCTCCCCTTCGCCTCTCCTCCCCTTCCCCCCCTCCACTGTCCCCCTCCCCTTCGCCTCTCCTCCCCTTCGCCCCCCCCCTCCACTGTCCCCCTCCCCTTCGCCTCTCCTCCCCTTCGCCCCCCCTCCCCGTCGCTCTCGCTCTCCCTCCCCTCCCCGTCGCTCTCCCTCCCCCTCCCTCCCTGTCGCTTTCGCTCTCCCTCCCCTCATCGGTCTCCCTCCCCTCCCCCTCCTTCGCAGATCTCTCTCTCTCTCTCTCTCTCCCTCTCTCTGTGCGAAGATCTCCCCTCCTCCTCTCTCTCTCCTCCTCCTCTCTCTCTCGCGTCGCTCTCGGTGAATGGGGGTGGGGTGGGGTGGGGTGGGATGGGGGTGGTGTGGGGTGGGTGGGGTGGGGTGGGTCGGTGGTGGGGTGGCGTCGGTGGTGGGGGGTGGGGGTGGGGTCGGTGGTGGTGGGGTGGGGGGTGGGGTGGGGTCGGTGGTGGGGTGGGGTGGGGGGGTGGGGGGTGGGGTGGGGTGGGGGTGGGGGGTGGGGTAGGGGGGTGTGCCTACGTGGCAGTCCATGTGGGCTGCCACGTAGGATAACTCAGTCAAACTGAGTCAAAATTGGGGTGGGAGACTATGATTTTTCAAATTGGGAAAATAGGGGGACCAAAATCGTCAAATTAAAACTTTAGGGACCAAAATCGTGGATTGGTCAAAATAAGGGGACCAAAACTGTATTTAAGCCTTTTATCTACTATTTCCGTAAAGAAACGCAACTCACAAGTCAAAACTGATGTCGGACATCATGGTAACGTGGGACAACGTGGCAGTTCAAAATACTACTACACAGCACACCACAAGACTACGCTAATAAAAAGTCAAAATTGGCTTTTGTTTTTATTTTCGGGCCCCACTTTGATTTCCTTTGATATTTATCCCAAAAGAAAATATATTCGATCTCCACTCCATCTTCCCCAGCTAAGCCACACGGTTCACGGCCACAGCCCACAGACACCACCAGCAGCTACATATACAAAAATTCTTACGTAATTTGATGGTATTTCACTTTTAAAATTAACCTCACATCATATGATTCCTCCTTTTTTTTTCCTATAAAAAAATTTAGAGTGTTGTGGCCATTTGATTTCAATTTTCAATTTTCAATTTTCAACTAACCCTTTTAATAATTAATAACCCACTAAACCAAAATAAACCCTTTCGAGTTTCAGATCCCACAAACACCCTCATCATACCCTCTCGTTGCAAATTGCACTGACAATTCACGGTGTTGCGATTTCGGAGAACTTAGCTTTTTAGAGAGAGAGAGAGAGAGAGATTCTGCTTTCTGCATCCAAACCAATAATCAGTACTATCGTAAGTAAACATCACCCTATTTTTTTTTATCATCATTGTTTTTTTGTTTCTCACTTTATGATTTGTGTCTTTAGGACTTTTAGAACGCCATTATTCACATGTAAAGTGACTAATTAATTATTCATATGATTCACCTTATAAGAATCTCAACTGCATAGGAGAAATGTGCTTTATGATTTACTCATGAGTATGAAATGGTTTAAACTTTGTTGAATTTCTGATATGATGTCAAAATTTTCCCACTTGTTAGTGGATCTCTTTGCTTTTCTTCTTTTTCCTCTTTGCTGCTTCTTTTTTGTTATTTGCCCCTTTTTTCCTCAAGTTTTTGACTTGGTCGGTGGAAGTTATTTATTTTATTTTGATTTTGATTTTCTGATGGAATTATGTGACTGAGATCAATTTTTCGTTATTATCTAAAATTTGAACTTGTCTTTGTAGTTAGTTAATTTGCACCATCAAGTGAAATTTGAGGGTTTCTGGAAAATTAGAAGTTGTAGTTGACTATAAACAGTCTTTTTCTAGTGATCTCCAGAAACTCTGAACCATGATTTTTTATTCAAATTGCTTAATTAGCAACTCTTGGCTTTGTTTGTTTCTCGGGAAAATTCAAGGAATATGGAAGATATCTTTGAAAGGCCGCCTATTTTGCCCCCAAGTTTTGACTTGTTCGGTGGATTTGTTTTATTCGGATTTTCTGATGGGGTTGAATGACTGAGATCAAATTTTCCTCATTATCTAAAATTTCAACTTATCTTCATTGTCAGTTCGCACCATTTAGAAAAAATTGAGGGTTTTGGAAAATGACAAATTGGACTTGACTTTGAACTTTGCAAAAAAAAACTGCTATTTGGTGTTTTAAAAACTGACACTGCCTTTGTTCAAAACAGGATTAATTTGTAGGTTCATAAAGAGGATATCTTCCAGTGATCGTGTATCTAATTTTTACAGCTAAGAAATCACTCGGGAAAATTTGATCAAGTGCCATATAGTTATATCTGGAAAGTGGTGAAAATCAATCATAATTATGGGATCTTTCAAGGGTCATGCTTTGCCAGGGACATTGTTTTTTGTAGTTGGGGTATGGCATATATGGGCCGCAGTGGTTAGATATTCACGTAATCCTAAGACATTTAAAGCCCGGGCCTGGAATCCAGTACCGGGATTTGATGGGAGGCTCAAGCACCTGGAACTCTATGTTATTGCAATTGGTTCTTTTATTGATTTGTGCATTGAGTTCTTGTATTCAACCCACCTCAAGATATTTGTTGGTGGAGTTCTTAACCCCTCTCACATGAATGACTTTGAGCACGCAGGGATGCTTCTCATGTTTTTCATTTACGGTGTTGTTGTCCTACTTAGTGAAAAGACCAGGTTGGTTCATTTCTCTATATCTCCTTTTTTCTATCATCCTGATTTTTGTTGTTTAAAACCATTCACCAATCTGCACTGCCTATTTAAATCGAGTTAATTATGCTGATATAATTTAAATGTTACTCATCATTTAAGAATTAAGACTGTTTATCTCATAGTCAATTGAAGATAGAAGATGAGTTCTAGATAGGGTTTTGGGGGGTCAAAAGTGATACTTGACCAAGATTTCTAACTGCTATGTTATGGTTTTTTTTTTTTGGTGGAAAATGTGGCCCAAAGGCCAAGCGAAACTAATTCATTAGAATTGGACCAGCAGGCCCATACCCATCAGGGGCAAACAAAGTGACTAAAAAGCCAGGGATATTATCATAAATTACAGCATTGCCACCAATAATGTGACTTTCCTTAGATAGCCTATCCGCCACAGCGTTGCTTTGTCTTCCAACCACAATCCACTTGACATCAATGTTGTTGCCACCAATGTCAAGGATGCTGTTGATCAATTGGTGATACCGGTGAGAAGCACAGCGCCCAGGAAAGAGAAGAGCGATTGCCTCCCTAGAGTCAGATTCAACGATCAGCTTGCTGAAGCCCCTGTTCCACGCCAACATCAACCCATGGTAGATTGCAAGCAACTCAGCTTCAAGAACATCACAAGCATCAACCCGACGGCAAAGGGCGAACTTGAACTCACCATGAGGACCTTGAAGAACGGCACCGCACCCAGATTCACGCCCAAAGTTCTTAATAGAGCCATCACAATTTAGCTTAAACCACCCTGTTGGGGGAGGAATCCAAGTATCATTCCGAGATTCCGAATCCAACAAGATCTGAGGATGAAGGTTAGCTTTCCTCACAATGCATTTATCAATCCACTCCACATGATTCATAATTTTTATAATTGATTCCCGCGCTGTTGTTTTTTTCTGGGAAAAAACACAATCGTTTCGATTGCGCCACAGGACATCGAGAGCAGCCCCAAAGGTGATGCTCCAGGTAATTCCAGAGTTCCCAGATCCCTTAATCTTTATGTTGTTGCTCAGCCACTGTTTCCAAATCGAAATACTAAAAAATTCCGTTTGGTTTGGTTTGTTGAGGCCATTCCATATCTCCTGGCTAGTCTGGCAGTCCCGAAACCTATGGAGGAGGGTTTCATCTTCAACACCACAGAGAGGGCACAAGCCAGAGGTTGCAATTGTTCTTCTACAGCGCTCCACATTTGTGAGGATAGCTTCATGAGCTAATTTCCACAAAAAGGTACGAATTCTCTCATTACCTTTCCACTTCCAAACACTCTTGAACAGCTCATTGTTAGGAGAAGTTGTAGCAGTAGATTGCACCATATAAGCAGATCTAGTAGTGAAACTGCCATCAGGGTTACCTCCCCACTTAAACTCATCATCTTGATTAAATATAGATGGAGGAGGATACCTCTCAATCTTCTGTAAAATCTCAGCAGGCAGAAGATTTCCAAATAAAGTCCAATTCCATTCCCCATTGTAGTTCATGAAGTGACTAATAGGCAAGATAATTTCATTACTGCTCACCTCTGGATTGCAGTACGAGGACAAGGAAATGGAATTAGGTAGCCAGCAGTCATCCCAGAACCTAACATCTTCACCATTCCCCACATTCCATACCAGATTGCTCCTGAACAGCTCCCAAGTGTCCATCAAGCCATTCCAGTAATTAGACCCTTTCTTCTTAGAATCAATCTTGGGAAAATCTCTCCACCCACACTTATATTTACTGCGAATCACAGAGCACCAAAGAGTCTCAGAATTGTTGCAAAAGTTCCACAAGCCTTTCATAAGGAAAGCTGTATTAGCTGCCCTGGTTGATCTCATCCCCAGACCACCATTCTCTCTAGGTTTACACATAGTTTCCCAATTAATGAGGTGCACTGCTCTGTTACTGTCATCATCACCCCATATGAAGCTTCTGCACAGCTTATCTATCTCATCACAGATACCCCTAGGGAGGACACAAGATTGAATTACATATGTTGGCATAGCTTGGACTACAGATCTAGCCAGGGTAACCCTACCAGCAAAGGATAAGGTCCTTGATTTCCAAGTACTTAACCTTTGTTTCACCTTTTCTAACACGTAGTTAAAAGTGTTTAGACCCACCCTCTTGTGGAAAATAGGCACACCTAGGTACTTACCAAGGTCTTCAGTAGCTTGGAAACCCATAACATCACAAATATCTTTCCTCAGCAGTCTAGGCACATTCTTAGAGAAGAAGACCCTGGTTTTATCATTACTCACTTTTTGCCCTGAACTAAGACAAAACTTGTGGATAGTTTGCTGAATGATCTCTGCCTGCTCAATGCTAGCTTCAGCAAAAAACAGTAAGTCATCTGCAAAGGCTAAGTGAGAGATTTTAGGCCCCCCTCTAGTGAGCTGGATAGGATTCCACTCACCATTATTGACCTTCTGCTCAATAGCTTGAAAAAGCCTCTCAATGCACATTACAAAAAGGTAAGGTGATATGGGATCACCTTGTCT
The DNA here is from genome assembly GCA_039519185.1 of Astragalus membranaceus. Classification (NCBI taxonomy): domain Eukaryota; kingdom Viridiplantae; phylum Streptophyta; class Magnoliopsida; order Fabales; family Fabaceae; genus Astragalus; species Astragalus membranaceus. The sequence goes on along the minus strand of CM076849.1, from coordinate 28,822,355 downwards.
AATCCCCCTAGATGGACTGAACTCCTCGAGAGCTTCTCCATTCCATAACACTTGCATTGAAGGAGAAGATATACACTGCCAGACTAGATGAATTATCTTAGGAGGAAATCCTATATCTTCAAGAGTATCATTAATGAATTCCCACCTAAGCCTGTCATAAGCTTTCTCAAGATCAATCTTAATGGCCATCCACCCCTTCTTGCCACTCTTACTCCTCATGGAATGAAAGATTTCCTGAGCAATGATAATGTTGTCATGACTGTTTCTTTTGGGAATAAAGAAACACTGGGCAGGCCCTATTAGACTTTGAAGGCAGTCTTTCAGTCTAGCAGTGATCAACTTGGTGATAGTCTTGTATGCAACATTGCATAATCCAATGGGACGAAAGTTCTTCATGTTATTCACAATCTCAGATTTGGGGATAAGAGCTAAGTAAGTAGCATTTATTTCTTTGATTTTGTTGGGATTCTCCCAAATATCTTTGATCATTGAGCAATAGGAAGCCCCAACTACCTTCCACTGGCTATGGAAGAAAATAGCCTGATAGCCATCAAGACCAGGTGCTTTAAATGCACCTATATTCCTGATACTTTCCCCAATTTCATCATCTGTCACCCCTGTACCCAAATCTTCAAGAATTTGGTCATCCAGGATAGGAAAACGACCAGACAAACTGTAGGGGACATAGTTCTCATTTACTGAGAAAAGGTTCCTGAAATAGTCTGTGGCCATTGCTTCAATTTCCAGAGGTTCAGCAATCCAAGTACCTTCTGCATTCTGAAGAGTGTTAATATGATTCCTCCTCCTTCTAATGGTGGTCACACTATGAAAGTATTTAGAGTTTTTATCTCCAAACTCAATCCACTTGGCCCTAGATTTCTGATACCACAATATTTCTTCTTTGGCTAGAATCACTTCATAAGCTTTCCAGGTGGACTGTTGAAGGTTAAGAAGCTGATCACTCCACCTATATTTCAGGCTCTTATCAATCTCTCTTAACTGTTTTACCAGTTGTTTCTTCTGATAAAAAATGTTACCAAAGGTATCTCTATTCCATTCCTTCAAGACACCTTGAAGTTCTTTAAGTTGGAGAGGAAAATTATTTAGAGGGCTTCTCCAATTGTCAATCATTAGTTGATTGAAAGACTCATGAGTGAGCCAAACTGCTTCAAACCTAAAGGGTCTTCTTCCTCTATTAATAGGTCTTCTCTGCTCCCAAGTCAGCAACAGAGGAGAATGATCTGATTTGAGTTTAGGAAGGAGATTAATCTCAGCATTAGGGAATCTAAGCCGCCAACTGATATTGCCAACAGCACGGTCAAGCCTCTTTCTAGTATTTCCCCTAGCCCAAGTATAAATGTCACCATTATATCCAAGATCCAACAGATTACATGTATCTATAGTAGACTGGAAGCCTTGTTCAGTGAGCTGTGAACTAGTAACAGGGGGGCCAAATCTTTCGTTGTCTTTGAGGATAGCATTGAAATCTCCAATGAGCATCCAAGGACCAACAATGTCAGAGTGAATATCCTGTAAGTCATCCCAAAGAGTTTGTCTAGGGGCAAAATGGGGGCTGCCATATACAATGGTCAGGAACCAAGGCTGAGCATTGACTGGACAAACCTTCATATGAACAAACTGATAAGATTCCCTAGTAATTTGAATCTTCCAATGGGCATTATCCCAAAGTAGCCAAATACCACCAGATTGACCTCTGGCCTCCTTTATGTAATGATTATCAAAGCCTAATTTCTTCACAATTCTCTTGGCATTAGGGCCACTCGTGTGAGTTTCTAAGAGAGCAATAAAAGAAGCTGCGTACTCACGCTTCCTGTCTTTTATCAAACCAGCAAAACCTTTAGAAGCTGTACCTCTGCAATTCCAGCAAATAAGATTCATTTAGGCAAGATTTGGGGAATGAGGGATCACACCCTCTAGGTCAACCTTGGAAACTTGCGTTCCATTGCTACTGATTTTTCCATTGCAGTTGATTGATGCTTCTTGAACACCACTACTTCTAGTTTTGGGGATCTGACCTAAAACAGTCATGCTTCCCATACATTCAACTCTCTTCATATCTGCTTCCTCTATCTGGCCAAGGGCAGACCGAATAGACTCAGGGCTAGTGAACTTGTTAAGCAAACATTCTCCATGAGATTGGTATATACTCTTCATGTAGGCCATAACAGCCTCTTCGTCAGGATGATTCTTCATGACAGTGTTGCCTTGGTTGCTAGAGGAAGGAATGTTTTCCTTCCCAGGGGCTTGAACTTTTTGATCTCCAATGGTTTTAGAATTCCCTTTCTTGCCACTTTTATCCTTACGGATCACTGGTTTAGTAGGCTTAGCCACCTTCTTGCCTTTTACTGCAAGTTGAGGATTCTTTCCACCTAAGGGATTTCTAACTCTTGCCTTACTGATAGGCTTGTCTTTTGGTATATGATCAGTTTCTTTTGTCTCAACCGCATGCTGAACTTCCATTTCCTGCACACTGGGAGTACTGACTGGACTGATTTCATTGATAATAGGCTCAGCTTGAGCTTTCACAGGGCCCTTAGTTGGAGCTTCATGAGTGCTAGATCCACCACTATTTATACGGCCACCTTTCCCAGCAGCCTGTTTTTGCCTCTTAGTAATGTATTTGGGGATATTCCAAGGCCCCATGCAACCATCTCTTGTCTCTGTCTCTAAAAGACATACATTCTCTGTATTAGGAGGCACAACCTGTTCAATTTCAGCAACAGGTTCAGGGCTAGGGCTAATGGCAGATGCCACCTCAAGCATTTCTCTACAGTTATCTTTCTTGTGGCCATATTTCCCCTCAGCAACTGCTATGTTATGGTATGGTGTCTTTTCCTTCACTAACACATAATTCAGTTTCATAGTTTCCTGAAATAAAAGATTCGGATTTTCCCTCAAATTTGGGTTCCATGATTTGCACCAAGATTATTCTTAGACAGTAGGCCAATCATTTCTGGGATTCCTGTGGCTGACGCGACCACAAAGGATAATATTCTATGCTGTAAGCTATTTTCCTTCTAGGAGTTAAATTTCCCTTTTCATTCATTTCGTGATTTACTAAGGAAATCAGTCAAAAGGTAGAGTATGACAGTATGTTGCCATGAAGCTTTAGTGGTTTACTGACACTGTCGTAGTGTCGCTATGTACAAAGTTACTTTCAAGTGAAATTGGATTTTGATTGCTGCATTGCTGAAAACTTATACACCGACGCTTCAGATTGTAGACGTGTCCAATGTCTGACACATGTCATATCGGTCATCAACACTTCAATCACTTCCATTTTCTCAAATTATTATAGGTGTCTATGTCAGTGTCGTGTCTGTGTCGGTGCTTCATAGATGAAAACAAATAAAAAATGGAGTCTGGTTGAAAGTTGAAACAGTTAATAAATTAGTAACCTAGATATGCTATGTTATTTATAACAATGGAAACCCACAAGCCGTGCAGTAAGGCTCCAGTAAGTCCATGGCGTGGGAAATTTAATTCTCAATTGAAGGTTGTTGCTCCTACAGTGTATTTGATGACCGTGTCCATATGTGCTTCCCCTAGCTGTCTTTGTAGTTGTCCCAGCAAAGACGCTATCTTTTTTCGTTGTTACTTAAATCGGCTTTCTCAATAATTGATCAGGTTTCCTTCTGTGTCTGTTAGTTTGTTAGTTCTAAAGCAGCCTAGTGTCATCTACTACATTATAAGAGTTGGTACTGTGTAAATGATGCATCATTTTTTTATACGGAAAATTTTTCTCTATGGAAAAATTTAGTGTGAGAGGATGGTGCCCTTGTCCAAGGCAGAGAAAACCTTTGGATACAATGAGCACTAAAGAAAGGAGTTACATTTACTTACCCCAAAGAGATTAGTGAGGACTTGAACTCAACCTACTAGATACAAATCCTGTCATGCTCCACTAGGTCAACTCCTTGGAGTTTAAGTGATGCATCCTTTTCTCCTTGTGGCACAATGCTCTTCACTTACAGTTTTCATAGACATGGCAATGGGGCGGGGCGGGGACGGGTTTAACATTTCCCATCCCCATCCCCGATTCCCATATTCATCCCCGTTCCCCGTCCCAAACCCAACGGGGATGAAGAATTGATCCCCATCCCCGTACCCAACGGGTTCGGGGATCCCCGTCCCAACCCCGTCCCCGCAGTGGAATTCATTTTTTAAAATTCAAAAATAGTTTTTACCCGCCCCCAAACCCAAACCCGAACCCGAACCCGCCCCCAAACCCAAACCCAAACCCAAACCCGAACTCTACCATAGTATTTCCGACATAGAAAGACAATTGACTAATTTCATCCAAAGCTTGAAGGATCACAATGCCTTATAATAACCAGGAATCCACTGTGATCCTTCAACAAAAACAGCTACTGGAAATAGACAAAACAATGAAAGTATAGTAATCCAACCATATAAATTCAAACCATCAACTTCCTTAAAATTCTGCAAACTTTTTTTGGAATAAATGTTCCTCAATACAAAACCAACATTACTAATAAGTGCACACCATAATCCTTGTACATTGAAAGAAACTTCAGTGCACAGCATAATCCTTGTGTCTGAGCATGCTTCTCAAGTTCTCAACAGTCACATCAATGTTGTCTTCACTAAATGCTTTTGACGTCTTCACTCTTTAAAGTGGGAAGTGACACAACTAGTCAATATTTCACCTACAAAATAAAAAATAAATGTTAAATATAAACACTAAAGTTGATAAAATTGGAAGGTGGTGATAAATAAATTGATAGTAAATCTCACCTTCATCATCGGGGTCTATTTCATTGAGTAAAGTAGCATACTCATTCAATTGAGAACTCATACCACCTATAAATATGAAATTCAATACAACAGTAAATCATCAAATTACTCTGTATACAATTTGTCATTTGTATACATGCAGACATATGTAAAAACAATTTAAAACATACCATTGTTTTCGATACTCCATAACCAACTTCTAGCACACATCAAAGCCTCTAAGGTTGTCCAATGAAGTCGGCTACGATGCGGGCTTAAAATATTTCCACTAGTGCTGAATGCTGATTCAGAAGCTACCGTAGAAATAGGAATTGCTAATATATCTTTTGCAATTGCTTGAAGTGTTGGATATTTAACCCCATTCAACTTCCACCACAACAAAATATCAAAATCGGGACTTCGAGGTAAGACATCCTCTCCCAAATAATGATCCAATTCTGTTTTATAAAATGATGGTCTAGCTCTTTTTCTGCTTTGAACAAAAGCATCAAAATCTTGTAAACCATCATTAGTCTCACAACCACCTTCCGACATCGATGAGTTACCACAAGTCTCTTGATTGAATTTCATTTGATAATCAGCAATTAAATCATAGCACAATTGTTGTCCATGTCAATTTCCTGTTAAGTTGTTCAAAACCAATAAGTAAAAAAATAAAGGAATTCTAGCTTTCTCCATGTCAATTTTCAATGCCACAAATAACTTATCCACATGACTAGTCATTTAGAGCCAAGCATCACATAAAGGAATTCTAGCTTTCTATTTGTGACTTATTTGTGCGGGGTATGTGGTTCATCTGGGTGAGTTTAGTCATTGACCCAAAAATGCAATTGCATGACCCAAACATTGCACAGACCCAAAAATGCAATTGCATCACCCAAACATTGCATGAAATGTTATCAATTTGTTAAATACTATTAAAATTCATAAGGATCTCTGCAGTGCAAGGGGGACTAAAATTTATGCCGTTTTACTGAATTTATTTCATTTAATTGCTAATTCTCTTTCAAGCATCTTAACTTCTCTTGCTAACCATTCTCTCCTTTATGAATCTTTTCTTGCATAGGTTTCTTCCCTTACCAGAAGGAGCTCTTTGTTTAATTGCTGGCACAGCATTCTGTGCAGAGTATCTTCTCTTCTACTTTCATTCAACATCACACAAGGGGCTTGAAGGCTATTACCACACCCTCCTAGTCTTCCTAATAGGACTGTGTATTTTATGTGCAATTGCCGGAGCCCTTATACCAACCAGCTTTCCAGTGGATTTATGCAATGGCATTGCTATAGCACTACAAGGCATCTGGTTCTATCAGACTGCCTTTGTTCTTTATGGCCCCATGCTACCAAATGGTTGTAAGATTCTGGATGACAAGATCACATGTCATTCAATTGAGAGTGAAGTTCGCGGTGAATTGCTTGCTAACTTTCAGCTCTTTGTTGCGGTCCTTGTGGTCCTCGCGGGAACGGTAGCATCTTATGTATTTGCAGCTTCAAGATATGGGAATTCTGAAATTAGTAACTTGCACACAACTCAGGATGGATTAGATCAAGACTGAAGTAGGGTATGCTAGTTTCTTATTTATTTGTAGTGAGTTGCACTAGTTTCTTATTAAACATGTCTGTACATTGAGGTGAAAAGGTCCACATGTATGGTCGCAGAAAATCAAAAAAATGTAACACCCCCCAACCCCGCCAAATATATACACATTTTTTGTTGTGCAGTGACTTGTACTCTTTTTAGGATATGATTCTTTTCTGTGGCATATATATGATTACATGATGAATTTGATTCTTGGTCCTAAATGGAAGGGGGGTCATTTGGTTATAATCTCATTCGTCACCACCGTTTATTTCAATTTGTGATGGCATTTGGTGCATTTACATTCGAAAGATGACCACCGTTTTTGGGTCCATGTCTATTTCTCTAGGTGAGAGTTTTTTTTTGCGTGTGTTTCTGTCTTTTGGTTGTCATTCTTCTTTCTTCTCACTTTGCTCCCTCATTTATTTTATCTTCTTTTCCCTCAATGTTACTTCTGCCGTTTTGGAAGTGAAAGTTAAGGTTTTTCAACACCATCTTTAACATGTTTCATGTTTTTTTTCATCAAGATTGATTCTTTTTTTTTTTTCATATTTTCCATCAAAACAGATAGTTGCTTTTTTTTTGTGCGTGTTTTTCAATTTTTGTCGTTCAATAATGAGTGAGAAATAGTTTATTCACAATTTTTTCTTCAAGCAGAATGTATAACCCACAGTTGTTCAAAAGCAGTGTCAAAAGGGTAAGAGAGAAAAGAGACCAAAAGGGAGAAAAGAGAGAGGGATGATTTTTTACAGTTTCAGGTATGATTTCCTGCTATGGTCTTCACCCTTACTATGGTGTCTTCAAATTCATGTAGGCAAGTAAGGAAGCTTTTGAACATGCGTGGCTTTTCAATTCAATTCGCCAACTAATTTAAATACCTTTGTTTTACTTAAGTGTTCTTTTATCTTCTCCTAAAAATTATATATGCTGTATGATTTAGTTGAATTTATGCTTTATTTTAACTTGCTGTTGATATGTACAGGTTTTGCATCAAAATATCCATAATATTTTGCTTTTTTTAGTATTCAACTTGCTATGTATCAGTATTTTGTCAAAACTTGCCAGCACTGCTGCTGAAAATCTTTGGATCTAGACTCTTTCAAGAGTTTCAAGTTTCAACAGAGACTCTCATCATCTTTTATGATAAAGAGTTTTAAACAAGAAAAGTAACTAGAATTTATTCTAAAAATGCAATGATTCATTTGCAATTTTTCTATCCTATACTTTGCTTCCTTTCTTTTTTATAATAGCTTTTTTTCCTTCTTTGTTGTTGAATATTTATTCAATTTTTGTGCTTTTTATGCTGTTCAGTTTTTCTTCGCATTTCATTTCTAGAGTTGTAATATTTTGCTTATTTTTGTTAATGCATGTTATCACATTTTCCTTTTGTTAGCATAGAGGAAGAGTCGCAACTCCCAAACAAGCAAGAGATTACTGAAGGAATTCCTCTATTCAAGCTCCCACCAGCAACCAATGGTTGTGTACATTTATATCTGAGTGTAAGATTACACATTAAATAGTTTTGTGATACATTGACTCCTATTTGACTTTCAGGTTGATGCTCCCATAATGTATAATTTTATTTACTTTTATTTTAAGATAGTTGTGTTTCTTCTTACTTACTTTAGAATGAATTACTAAATTAGATGATGCAGTCATCGACTTCTTCATCCATCATCAGTTTTAGTCTTTTCATATCATTTGTAGCTAACATGGTAGGTGAATCGTAAAAAGAGCACTTGGTGGGTGGATAGGGAATGAGTTCTCTCCTTCCTCTATGACCTATCTGCACTCTTGATGTATCTACAAGGATATGAAATATTTAGTTTAGAAAGGGATTCTCTATCATTGAACAAATATACTAACTTTTATTAGGAGAAATACAAGTTCTCTATTATCAAGTTGTTGGTTCATTATCATGAGTATTTACATGATATTTACCGCTTGACTGAATAGATTTACCATTAATTTATTTGTATAGGTCGAGTGCAAGAAGCAATGTAAGACCCTCCAAAGTAATAGAGATAAGGGAACAAGTTTTGTAGAGTGGTGCTACTATTTTATAGAACAAGTTTTGCTTTTGACCTTTATTACATGATTTACAGAGATGCCATTAGTTATAGGATACATAGGTAAGATGCTAGGTCAGCTAATAGCTTAACAAAGGTCAGATGCCACTTTGAACAGTCATCTGACCGTTGCTTTCCTTTGGACACCTATAAACCGGCATCTAAATTCCCATCAACTTTACATAATGCTTACTCAATCGATAATCCGTTCAATCATACTGGTAACATCATGAAGTGCACTCAGCTAATTACCATCACCTTTACAGACACTTTTAGTAAAAGATGAACTCAAACCATCGATTGTACTGACGTTCTTCGAGTTATGTAATTGCTTTTTTTAAAGCTGTCCCTGATGTAACATGACGCACTGTCCCACTTCTTATGGCTACCTCAAATCCCCAACCATTTTATTATTATATATACAAATCGTTGTATATAAGAGACAGAAGTTTCATCCGAAAATAACCAGAGGTTATTCACTTTGTCATATAATTTGCAAGGTGTTTGGCTTCACGTTCTTATACAATGCCCGTTCATATATTCATCTCAACTATGATCTGTATTACCTTTTAATGAAAAAAATACTTTACACATTTTTTTTGACACAAGTGCATATATTTTAATACTTTACACATATGTTCTCTATTCTTACAATAGATTCATTTGAGCCCCGACGTATCTCAACTCATCTTTTGTTTCAAGGTCCTGCAATATATTCACACTGGTTTACCTACGAACATTCTCAGTTTTTTTTTGCGATACCAAAGATTTACCCTCTTACTTTTTTTTACTCTATCAGCGAATTTACTAAGAAGTTTCATCATGAATCTCCATATGAAAACAATGTCAACTAATAGGTTTACATTTTGATAATTAAATCAGACAAACACAAGCCCTTGCTGTTGTCTCCATTCTATCTTTTCATGGTCTTTCTACCGTGTTCTGGTCATATGCCTGTTCCATAATTATATTTTTGGTTGTCTTATTTGATCTATTTTATATTTCTTTTACTATTTTTTTTCATGTTGTTCGATTCTAAAACAATGTAATACTCCTTTTATATAATCCTATTCCATTGATATATACTATAATCACGTGTTTAAATTTTCTAGTAAACATCTCGAATCACCTTAATATCATAGTAATTGGTACACTCCAAGCTATCTTCACGCATTCTTCTTACTTCATCGTATAAACCTCCCCGTGCGTATGCACGGCTATTCGCCCTAGTATATATATATATATATATATATATATATATATATATATATATATATATATATAAAATATTATGTTCACTTGTCAATTTTGCATGTTAAATATTATGAGTACACCGGTTCACTGGCCGGTCAGGATGATTTCCGGTTGAACCCTTAAACCTTAAACCAGTGTCTTCACCGGTTCAATAGCCGGTCCGGTTCTCTGAACATTGTTTATTTGTGATAGCATTTGGTGCATTTACATTCCGCTAAGCTCTTTGTTGAAAATTATCAGGATCATTATTAATAGGCTAAATAGCACTTTTGGTCCTTTATCTTTGCTCCAGATTTCACTTTGATCCTTTATCTTTTTTTTGGTCCGTTTTGGTCCCTCATGTTTCATTTTTGTTTCATTTTGCTCCCTCACGTTAGTTTTGACTAACGGACGCCACGTTGGCAGTTAACTGCTGACGTGGCGTCCCTCCATTCATTTCCACATCAACAATTCGTTTTCCAATTAAATCAAACCCCATTTATTTAATTTCAATTAAAACAATAAAACAATTAATTCATTTTTCTATTTTTTTGTTTCTCATTTCTCATCACTCTCATCGCTGTTCTTCCAGAAACGAAGAACAATCTTCATCTGAAATATATTAAAAACATCTTGATTCACGTTCAAAAACAATCCAGAAACAAAACAATCTTCATCCAGAAACAAAATAATTAAAAACATATTTCACTTCCAAATCTGAAATATCATCTTTCCCTTCAATCTTCATCTTCCAAATCTTTCCCTACAATCCAGGAACGAATGTAGGCAGAAACCCAGATCTTCTTCCAGATCTTTTTGTTTTCGTTTTCGTTTTGAAGAAACCTAGAAATGAAACGCAAATGGGTTGAAGAAACGAAATGGGTTGAAACGCAGAAAGAAGAAACGCAGATCTGGAAAAATCGTTTTCATTTTTCTTGTTCGATTTCATTTTCGTTCGCCATTTCTTGTTCGATTTGGGAACACAGAAAGAAGAAACGCAAATCTGGATTTTTTGTTTACAGAAACGCAGATTTCTTGTTCGATTTACGGGTTTGGGAAGAGGAACATGGTGATTCTTACTTTCGTTTTTGTTGAGCAGATCTGTTATTCTTACTTTCGTTTTTTTTTAAAATAAATCCAGAAACAATCCTTTATTAAAGTAAGAATAACAATCCTTTATCTTTCTTAGTTGCTGGGTTTCCAGATTTTCGTTTGGGTGATGAAGAGGAACATGGTGATGAAGATGGAAACTTTCGTTTGGGTTTCCAGTATTCTGTTTATGTTTTATTTTTTTGTTTTTCTTAATTTTGTTTTTGTGAATTTGTTTTTAAAATTAAAAAAAGATAAATGCCACGTCATTTAATGAATAACGGACGCCACGTCAGCAGTTAACTGCCAGCGTGGCGTCCGTTAGTCAAAACTAACGCGAGGGACCAAAATGAAACAAAAACGAAACATGAGGGACCAAAACGGACCAAAAAAAAGATAAAGGACCAAAGTGAAATCTGGAGCAAACATAAAGGACCAAAAGTGCTATTTAGCCTACAAAATATTATACCTGAATTGATTGGACATTGGATTTACTGCTGTGCTGGCTACGTTTCATGTCAAAGTATTGAACAAAATTATTGGATTTCTGCCGTGGGAGATGAAGATAGTTCATTTAGGGTATGCTTGAGTGGGAGATTTGGGATGGTTTTGAAATTGAGGGTTTGGGAGGGCTTAGTCTATATTTGTAATATATATTTGAGATTTTAAAAAATTGAAATTAAAAATAGCATGATAGATAATAATATAACGTTGATCACACTTTATTTATGTTTAGAAATATTTTATAGCTTCCTTAACTTATTTATTAGAATTGAAAAATAAGCTACCCTCTCTCATCCAAAACCCTCTATCCGAGCATATACCCTTAGTGAGTTAGTGTCATGAGTACCCTATCGGTTAATTCTTCTTTAATTATTGTTTTAATAGCGCTTGTTTTAGGTCTTTTAATAGCACTATTAATAGTCACGGGGGATGAAATGTATGAAATATATTGATGGACGGAAATGTGAGGACTAAAAGTGAGTTAAATTTTGTACAGACTAAAACAAAATTTTCAATTTTTATAGGGACTAAAAATACTTTTAACCCTATTCTTAATTGGTGTCAAATAGTTTTTATTTTGCTTTCGTGGCTGGATGGAGTATTCTTTACTAATTTCTTTGTCATTCTTTTAAGAATTTAATATTTGATACGAGCAAAAAAAAGGTTTTATACAAATGTCTAATCATGTAGATATTTGATATTTGTTGAGATGTTTTAAGAAATAAGATTACAACGCAGTACTGCGGTTAAATATGATTAGATAAAATCTCTCAGTTCTTTGAACACTTACGAATGAAATTATATTTACTTCGGTTCAAGGAAACTAGTGGGGACCTGAACCCACAATATATCAGATACAAGTCTTATTATGCTCTATTATGTCACTTCTTGGGGTAAATTTAAAATTTCACTTTGCAACACTTTTTATTTGACACTTATAGGTACACTTAGGCTCAGTTTGGCAAAATATAGCGGTTAGCAGATAAGGTAGCGGATAGCGGATAAACTAGCTGAAAACGGAAAGCTGATAGCGGATAAGCTAGCTGATGGTGAATGAAGCTAGCGGATAAACTACCTGAAAGCGGATAGCTGATAGCAGATAAGCTAGCAAATAGAAACAAAATAAATAAAATATACAAGCAACAAACAAGTGAACAACATGTGAGTGATGTAGGTCTTGTAAAAAAAAGGTGAGTGACGTAGGTGAATTACAAACAACTAAAAAAACAATACGTATGTATTACGGATATAAAAAAAAATTATTTTAATTTATTGAGGACAGAAAAGGAACATTATAAAAATAATGGGGTAAAAAGGTCTAAAAAGATGAGACGTTATAAGCTATAAGCTCAAGCGCTACTTGAACTAGCATTTCAAAAAACGCTATAAGCTACCCCCCAAAAACGATAACCGCCACTGTTTGCCAAACAGGTCTAAATTTTTTCATCCGCTATCCGCTAGTTAAATCCGCTATAAGCTAGCGGATCTATCTTGCCAAAGTCTTATAGAGTACTCCTCCATTTATTTGACACTTTTTATTTTGATTAATGATGTGTTTAACTTGGTTATGGGTACTTATTGAGTACTCCTCCATTTTTATTTATAAGCAAATGACGTTTGGTCACATTTATTGTGAAAAGTTAAAAAAACATTATTCATAAATTACCCCTTATTTATTATCTTTTACGGCTTTAATAAAAGTAAAAGTAGTGCAATAAATAAAGTTGACATATTAAGTGAAAAAACTGTGACTTGCTTTGATATTAAAGATCCGATTGATTTGCAACTGGGTAAATACTGGACAGTACAGTACTGGACAAAATAGTACCGAACAACTGTTTTGTGTCGTACACTGTTTGATGGACAATGGTTGGCACAAGCAAAAAAATGTGAAGTTTACTATAATTATCTCTATGATGTGTATAATGATTTTATATAACATATATTATAATATAATTAGAAAATTATAAACAAAAATGATAGAGAGATAGAGAGAGAAAGGAGATGGAGAGAGAAGATATGAGAGAGAGACGAGGGAGAGGTTATGAGATTAGGAGAGAGAGAGAGAGTGAGTGAGAGAGAGAATTTACTAAGTAGGAAATAAAAGTACTATTTTGTATTTTCTTAGGTGGACAAAAAGTTGTATTGTGGGACAATTTCGTACTATGGTTTTCTGAGGGACAGAAATTTGTGGTTTTATACGGTCTCTTGTTCCCATTTTTGTCTAGTAATGGACTGTTTTCAAATCAAATTGAGTGCAAGTATACAACTGGAGTTGTCATGTTCGATCCCTTGTTTTTAGCCAATCAAACATACTCTGAGTAAGTTTTTTTTTTACTTATAAATGAAATCAGAAGATATACGTGCAAATTATTAACCATCAAATGAAGTTATCATTTACCACGTGTGTAGCGATGGAACTGTAAAACAATAATACCGGGTCAGCTATTTAACACATGATAACACAAAGTTTAAATTTTAAATCTAATCAATTTTCAGTAGTGTTGTTGGTCCTTTATTTTGCTTTAAGTTTCATTTTGGTCATTTATCTTTTTTTTGGTTTTGGTTCATCATCTTTCATTTTCGTTTCACTTTGGTCCCTGGCAATAGTTTCTGTTAACAGACGCCACGCTGGCAATTAACTGCTGATGTGGCATCTTAAATTCATTAAATGTCGCGACATTCATTAATTGAGATGGAAAATACATGTATTTTTTAATCCTAAATCTAATTACACATCAGTATTTCAGATTTATAAATTAAAACAAATCAGACCAACCAAATTAAATAAACTCTGAAAAACAGTAAATTGAAACAAACAATAAAAACATTTATCTAAAAAATAAACAAAAAATCAAAATTTGGGTTTAATCATCATCTTCGTCAAATCATCATCTTTGTTAAATCATCATCTTCCAGAAACGTTTTCAATCCCAAATCGAACCCTTGCAGTACGATTCCAGATCTTCTCCATCTTCTGAATAATCAAATACCTAGAAACGAAAAAATCATAAAAAAAACGAATTTGAAAAACAGATCTGGAAACGAGTTTGTAAACAGATCTGGAAACAGGTTTTTCTTCATCTTCAACCAAATCGTTTTCTGTTGATGTTTCGTTTTCTGTTTCATCTTCAACGAAATCGTTTCAAGATCTGGTAACGAATTTGTAAAACAGATCTGGAAACGAGATCTATAAAAAAAACGGTTTGAAAAAGAGATCTAGAAACGAGATCTTGATTCGATTTTCGTTTCCTTAGATTCATGTTTTGTTTTCTGGGTTAATAGTTAGTAGTTATGTTGCCTAGTTTAACTAATTAATGTCGAATTTTCAGAAACATACACAGACAACATTGCAATTTTATTGTTGAATGTTGGAATCGTTGTTGATGAAAGGGGATTTGAAGAAGAAGAGGATGAAAGTTGAATGTTGGAATCGTTGTTGAAGAGAATCATTGCAATTTGAAGAAGAAACATACACAGACAACTTTGTTTCTGGAATCAGATTTTCCCTTTCTTTTTCAGCTTTTGTCTTTTATTTTAATGTGATTTAGTTGTTATTTTAATGTGTTAATTTAGTTGTTAATTTAAAAAAAGATAAAATGCTGATGTGTAAATTGATTTAGAATTTAAAAAAATACATTTATTTGCCACCTCAATTAATGAATGACACGTCATACATGACACTTAAGACGCCACGTCAGCAGTTAACTACCAGCGTGGCGTCCGTTAACTTAAATTGACGGCAAACACCAAAATGAAACTAAAATGAAAGATGAGGGACCAAAACGGACAAAAAAAATATAAATGACCAAAATGAAACTTAGAGCAAAGATAAATGATCAAAAGTGTTATTTAGCCCATAATTTTCTATCTACACAATTTTCAGTTAAGTTGTATTCAATAAATAATAAGTTCAAATACCTCTGTGCTCTCTTATTTATTTACTTTAAAAAAATTACAAAATGGTACATCCGTTATTTAATGAAATGTAGAAATTCACAATAGATAAGCAAAAACGAGAATTAGTTGGTACTAATTTACCCTTTTAACTATGTAATAACGAAATTTAGATATTTTAAAATTTCTCTACAGTAAAATTATGTATTTTATGAAAACTTATAATATTTTTTTGAGAAAATATTATAGGCTATTTTTAACCCCACCGGTAAATGTGTATGCTCCTTGTTCTTTGATTGAGAAAAGGAAGGGTTGGGAGGAGTTGAAGAGGTTAAAAATGAGTTTTGCTAGGGGTGTGTGGTGTGTGGTTGGGGATTTTAATTCCGTGACTAGTGTTGAAGAAAGAAGAGGTAGGAGTGGGGATGGGAGCAACTTCCAAGATATTGTTGAATTTAATAATTTTGTTGACGACATGGACTTTATTGATGTATCTGTTTTGGGGAAAAAGTTCTCTTGGTTTTGCTCTGATGGTATCTCTATGAGTCGATTGGATTGTTTTCTTATAACGGAAGGTCTTGTATCTATATGGAATGTTTCGGGACAGTGGATTGGTGATAGAGACATATCGGATCACTGCCCGATA
This sequence comes from Astragalus membranaceus, assembly GCA_039519185.1. Taxonomy (NCBI): domain Eukaryota; kingdom Viridiplantae; phylum Streptophyta; class Magnoliopsida; order Fabales; family Fabaceae; genus Astragalus; species Astragalus membranaceus. The sequence goes on along the minus strand of CM076849.1, from coordinate 28,806,562 downwards.
TGGCTCATTCGTTCTCTAAAGGATTGGGGTCCCAAGCCGTTTCGCTTTATTAATGGGTGGTTAGAACATGGTGAATTTCGCCCTTTTGTGAACTCTTGTTGGGCTGGTTGCGGCATACATGGCAATAAAGCTTTCGTTTTGAAGGAAAAATTCAAATTTCTCAAAGCTAAATTGAGGGATTGAAACAATGAGGTGTATGGTGTTATTGATTTGAACATTGGGAAGGAGGTTCAGTACATTAATATGTTAGATGATATGTTGATTGACTCTTTTGATACCGAAGTGCTCCTGAGGAGGAAAGAAGCCACTGCTAAGTTTTGGAAAGATATTAGAATGAAGGAAAGCTTATTATATCAAAAATTTAGATCTCGGTGGATTAGAGAGGGCGATGCCAATTCAAAGTATTTTCATTCTCTCATGAATAGTCGAAGTAGGAGAAGTAAATTTCTCCTTATGGATGCAAATGGTGCTTTAATTGATGATGTGGAGGAGGTAAAAGACGTGGTTAGAAGGCACTTTGAGAAGTGCTTTGAAGAGACTCAACAGGCTCGGCCCAATCTTGATGGGGTCGTTTTTAAACAAATTTCTAGTGGTGATAATGACCTTTTGGTGAAGCCTTTCTCGGAGGAGGAGATTAAGGAGGAGGTTTAGAACTGTGACGGTGATAAGAGTCCGAGACCGGATGGGTTTAACTTGAAGTTTATTAAGGAGTGTTGGGATTTGGTTCGGGAGGATATAGTAGCTTTTTTCCATGAATTTCATATGAAGGCGTCTTTGCCAAAAGCTATCACGGCCTCCTTTATTGCTCTTATTCCCAAAAATGATCATCCTCAGTTTGGGGGAATATAGGCCTATTTGTTTGATCGGTTGTATTTATAAACTTCTTGCCAATGTGCTTGCTAGTAGGTTGAAGAGAGTTCTTCCCAATGTTATTTCTAGTTGCCAATCGGTGTTTTTGGGGGGTCGTCACATTCTAGATGGTGTTTTGGTGGTGAATGAGGTTGTTGATCTAGCTAAGAGAAGGAATGAAGATTGTTTGTTATTTAAAGTTGATTTTGAGAAGGCCGATGACTCTATTTCTTGGAATTTCCTAATCTACATGATGGAGAGGATGGGATTTGGCTCGGTGTGGATTAGGTGGGTGAAGGCTTGTGTGTGTTCTAGTTCCATATCCGTGTTGGTTAATGGTAGCCCAACTAATGACTTTCAAATTGGTAGACACACTTGTCAAGGTGATCCTCTTTCTCCTTTTCTTTTCTTGATTGCAGCAGAGGGTTTGTCGGTTATGATGTCAAAGGCGGTGGAGGTGGGGTCGTTTGTTGAATATAAGGTTGATGATAATCTTCGCTTTTCTATGCTTCAATTTGCCGATGACACCATTATGTTGGGGAAGGCAACATGGGGGAATTTGTGGTGTATCAAATCTATTCTTAGAAGCTTTGAAATGGTGTCGGGGTTGAAGGTTAACTTTCATAAAAGTAAACTTATTGGTATCAATGTGTCAGAATTTCTTAGAACCGGCTTCAACTTTTCTTCACTGTCGAATGGAATCTATTCCATTCAAATTTTTGGGAATTCTCGTGGGTGCAAATCCAAGACGGAGTTCAACTTGGAAGCCGGTTATTGATAAGATTCGGAGTAGATTGGCTTTGTGGCAAGGGCGTTTCTTGTCTATTGGAGGTCGGGTAACTCTTATAAACTCCGTTTTAAATAGCACACCCCTCTATTATTTGTCTTTTTATAAAGCGCCGAAGGTGGTGATAAAGACTCTCATTAAGCTTCAAAGAGATTTCTTGTGGGGGATCAAGGAGGATTCGAGGGGCATGTATTGGGTGGCTTGGGAGAAGAATTGTAGATCTAAGGAGGAGGGAGGGTTAGGTGTGAAGGATATTGAAATGTTTAATATTGCTCTCTTGGCCAAATGGAAGTGGAGGTTGATGTCGGATGAAGGTGCGCCTTGGAGGGGTATTCTTTCGAATAGATATGGTGATTTGAGGTCTATTTTTTCAATGGTTCAACATCGGTGCATAGAAGGGAAGATTCTTTGTGGTGGCGCGATCTTTGGTGTGTGGGGGAGGAGAGGTTCTCAGTGGGTTGGTTCGAATCAAATGTAAGACGGAGGTTGGGGGATGGCAGCAGAGTGGATTTTTGGCATCATCATTGGCTTGGGCAACGTCCGTTTAAGATTGAGTGTGACAACATTTTCAACAATTGTAATAATAAAAATGTGAGACTGGCGGATCTAGGAGTTTGGCGTGATCATCATTGGCAGTGGAATTTTTCTTTTTTCGCAGGTCCTGGATCCGCATTCGGTGATGAAGTTGATGAGCTGTTGACGATTCTGCATGATGTTCATATGGCCTGTGGAGTTTCTGACCGATGGTGTTGGTTTATTGATCCGCTAAAATCCTTCACGGTTCGGCCCTGTTACCAATTTCTTTTGCAAGCCAATCAACTTTCAGCCATGGACAGCAGCAGGCCAGTTTCGACTCTGCAGAAATCTGACTTGATAGCGTTATGGAGGACTCGTATTCCAGCCAAGATCTTGTTGTTTGGTTGGCGTATATTCAACAATTCTATACTTGTTCGGTCCCTGTTACTTAGACGACATGTTATTCACTTGGAGGAGGATGCGGTCTGCGTTTTGTGTAGGTCTCACATTGAGGATTCTCATCACTTGTTTTTGGCTTGCGATTTTTCTTTGAGGGTGTGGGGCGAGATTGGTCGTTGGCTGAATGTTCAAGTGCCTTGCCCATCTACTTTAATTGATCATTTTCTACGCTATGGCGACCTTTGTACTGGTAAGAAAGCGAAGAGGATCAAGCATCTTATTTGGTTGACAACTTGTTGGTGTCTTTGGCTATCTCGCAAACAGTGTTTGTTTTAGAGGGGTAGAGCCAAAGGTAGACTCGATAGTGGCCCAGGTGATGTTCTTATCTTGGGCCTCGTTCATTTACGGAGTGGGAAGGAATTCTTGTTGTATTCCATCACTATGGTGGAATAATGCACTTTCATGTATAAACAACCTGTGATCTCATCCTTGTATTTGTGGTTTTGAACACCTCTAGTGCTCCTATTAATGCAACATTGCTTATAAAAAAAAAACCCCACGGGTAAATATTTATGGATATGTCACTAGGCACGGTAGCGCCCAAGGTTAATTAAAATGAAAAACAAAATATGCTAAGTATAGAATATATCACGTGTCAAAAAAAGAACATATCACGTTTTGCAAAAAAAAATTTGTTTGGTGCTACGGTGTCAAAGGTTAATCTACACAAATTATGCTAGGTTTATTTTTTACCCCCACTATTACACACTATACCCCTGAATATTTTTTTATTCCCAGAATGTCCCTAATTAAAATGTACTAATGGATTTATCTAACCAAAGATAAATCCGTTTTTGGTAAAACAACATAACAGAAGTATGTTGCTGTTAAATAAATACGTTTCTGGAAAAAATAAGCCAACGGAAGTATTTATACCAAACATAAATCTGTTTTCAGTATTTAGAACAACGAAATTACATAATGCAAATTTACTTCCGTCTTCGTAAGGTATTAATAACGAAATTACCTATTTCTTACGTAATTCCATTTTGTTTTTTCTCAAAACGGATTTACCTAGTGAATAGATAAATCCATTTTCGTTATTTGAACTAACAGATTTATCTATTTATTAGATAAATCCGTTTTTGTTAAAATTTAACGGACACGATTTGACTAATAGTTTTGCTAGTAAATATACTCATTCCCAAAAGAAGCAGCAAGAATGCCCTGGCAGCAAGAATCCGCCGGTCCTGTGAAATGTGACGCTTGCAGACCTCCAGTAGCCACTCAAACCTGAAATATGCCCCCTGCTGGCAATAGTCTCCTCTGTAGCCTCAGCAAAAGTCACCCCCAGATAATCCACAGCCAGCTGAATGGCATCATCAATACTAATAGAGTTGGGGGGATCTATAATATCTGTCAGTCAACGGTAGATGAAGCAGACATGACACATCATCCAAAGTAATCGTCATTTCACCAAATGGTAGGTGAAATGACGATGTCTCTGGGTGCCATCTCTCTACAAAAGCAGATAGCAGCTCATGATCAACCGTGGTTAGAGCTGAAAAGATGAGGGGCCCTAATCCAGAATGCTGAATATGATAATAAAAGCCATGATTCTATGATAGAGGGGCCAAGTTTTTCTGGATTTTGTTGCCATGTGAAGATACTTTCAATTTATCTCGCAACTGAATTAAAAAAAACTTAACTTAAACTATTTATCTATAAATTTATATAATAAGACTGTAAATAAATATATCATATTATTTTTACCTAGCCTCTGAGAATCTTATATGCTACATGAGCATCAAATGCATTGAGCAAAGAACCACTCATAGGTCCTATCCGAGCATGATGCTCATCGACATCCTCATCATGTTGGAACTGTTGCTGGTACTGCTCCTCCTCCTCCATGTGCTGCTGGTACTCTGGCTCCAGCTGGTACTCCTCCTCATCCTCCTCCATGTGTTGTTGGTACTCCTGAGCAGCCTGCTCCTCATCCTCCACAGGCTGCTCTCGTCTCTGGGCGCGTCTATCTTCGTGAAGAGAAAAATTTTGACTTACTTTTTCTCTGAAACAGGTGTAAGTGAGGGAATGATAAATGTTTTGGGTTTTTGTAAAATCTGAAGGGTAATTTGGTCCTTTCACACGCAGCGTGGGGGGGGGGGGGTAGAAAAAAAACCCATTATGCTAAGTATAGAATATATTCCATACTTTTTTGGTCTTTTTGCTTAGCCTTGACGGGTGTGGATCTATTGCACCGGTAGTCCAGTAGTTGTTTGTTTTGTTGGGCCTTTATTTCATCAAAAAAAAAGGTTAATCTACAAATTGGCTTTTACGTGAGTGGGCAAAAGAAAACCATGGCAACTCTTTTCAGGGTGGCGAATATAAAGTGCGTTTGCTTTTCCCACACCCCCTCCTACTCAAAACACACCCCATAAGGGTGTGAAATGACCAAAAGGCCAGGCCAAACCTCTTTTTTTTCACGAATTTTCACCTGTTCGAACACGGGCCTTCGAACAGGTTCGCACGAGGCCATTCGCGTGTGTTAAATATGGGGACACACCCTCTTGGGTGTTTTTCACCTGTTCGAATGGGGTCATGCGAACAGGTTCGAATGTGGTCATGCGAACAGGTGTTCGAATGGGGTCATGCGAACAGGTGTTCAACGGCTTACAATCAGTCAAATGTGTGTCAGATAAAGGAGTGGATGTCAATCCCTTTGGAAAATGTGTCTGAACGGATAGAATTTAAACGGCTCAGATTTGTGATCTAAAAATGAAATCAACGGCTGACAATTCACCATGCCTATTATAAAAGGGGGTTCACATCCTCAGACCTTCTTCACCAAACCCTAATCTGCTTCTTCACAAAAACCTACTCTCCCTCTTGACAGCTACAACCAAGCTGAATTGGAATGGCAATTGTGCCCAACCCAGTACTCAAACGACAAATTCCTAACGGCCCTTCATCACCATGGGACTGTCACCACCGACGAACATGGTGTTGTGTTTCGTTGTCCTAACCATGTATTCTGCAGGATGAGTAAGGACATCACCTTCGCCCAACTGAAGGAAAAGGCTGAGAGGAAGATTCGTCCAGAGGGAGCGTGGCGTAAAGACGTGGAGCGTATACGTTACCGAAAGTACAACCGTCTTGATTACGGGACTGACTATTTTTCAGTTATGGAGATCCGCAACGATGACGACGTTGGGACCATGATGGAATATCATGCTACACTTCCGATGGGGCGACAAGTCTTAGAGTTGTACGTGGACACAATACGCACTCCAGAAGAGGTCATTTATCTTCTGGAACAGGGACTACCGAAACACTAGTTTCTTAGTTAGTTGTTTGCTTATGTTGGTTTTATGTCTTTCGTATTTCATGTCTTTCGTATTTCATGTATGGTTATGGTTTGTGATAAAAAGGCAATAAATTTGCGCCAAATTAAGTAGATGACATCAGAAAAATACTTAATAATATAAAAAGTAGTTAAATTATACAAAAGTTCCAAACAAATATCCCCCCTAAGACATCATCCTACTGGGTGTTGCGCCCCCTCCTCTGATACACATTGACGATCCTCCTCCTAAACCTACGGAAGGGGTTGAGCAACATCTTGATGCGCTGAAAGACGCTCCTGGTTGGCTCTGGTGGGGGAGGAGGGACGTCTAATCTATCTCTACGCCTACCCCTCCGGGAAGGTTCAGCTCCATCTTGCCTCCGTTTGCGTTCGGAAGCCGTCGGGGGTGGCCTACGCTCCGGCTGTTGCGAACTACCGCCACGATGCCTCACCATATCTGAAACAACAACCATTAAACCAATTAAGCAACATAACCAGCAAAATAACAGAAACAATACTGTCACACCTGTTCGAACAGCATCATTCGCACCTGTTCGAACAGAATCATTCGCACCTGTTCGAACAACCCCATTCGAACAGGTGTTCGCATGGCCTCATTCGAACGGTGTTCGCATGACCTCATTCGAACACCTTCGTTTTCACGTGTTCGCATGAGGTCATGCGAACACAGCAGATGCACAGAAAAAAAACCCAAATGTACAGAAGGGAGAGAGGGTTACCTGAATGAAAATGGAACGATTAGAGAGAGTGAGAGGAGGCGAACAAAACCCAGGTGGTCTTGAGGGTGTTTGTGGAGAAGATTGAGTGGGAGATTGGGTGAGATTGAGTGAGTTGTGAGAAGTTGAGTGAGGGGGAGAGTGAAAGATAGGGTTCGAATGAGAGGGAGAGTGAAAGGGAAAGTGAGAGGAGTGAGGGGTGTGAGGGTGTGAGTGTGTGTGTTTTTTTTTTTAAGTTGAGGGTATTTTAGGGTTTTTAGAAGTTAGGGGGTGTGAAAGAGTAGGAGGGGGTGTGGGGAAAGTAATGGCCCCATGTCAACTCTTTTCGGGGTGGCGAATATAAAGTCAAGATATAGACTCAAAAGTTTTTATGCTTGGCTGGGGCCAGGCATAAAAACTTTTCAAATAATTTGACCATTTTATTTTAAACACTGGTTTCCTTCCCTTATTCGGAGACCTTTTCTGTTGATGCTGTTGTGTAAGAATATGATCCCAATTAAGCTATAGAGACACTCCCCAACTAGAAGAGATTTTTACCCAAAAAAATACCAGATTAAAAATTAAATAACAAATCTAAAGTTAATAAATATTACCATGAAAGTTAGCGTAGATGCAATCTGGTCTTTAGCTTTATTGGTAGCAACATAATGAGATTGAGTGATGCTATTTACTTTCTTTTCTATACAACCCTTTACCAGCAATAGTGCTGGTGCAGGCTTTTTGGAATTTAAATGCCATGTAAACATATTCAAGGTATATCTGCAATTTTCAATACTAGAGGGAGTAATTAAAATTGTCTGAACAATCATCATAAAAATCTATGTGATTATTATCTAATTATTGGCAATGAAAAAGTTCTAGCAGCAGTCTTCCTAAATGTCAAACATGAAGCACATACAGTCTTCAGTTGGCATGCATGAACTACTACAATAAACATTGGGAAATATGATGCCCCCATCGCATATATTTGATAATTTGTGTGAGCTGTGATGAAGGGTAATTTGAACCCTGTTCCCAAACTCATCTAACACATTATGATACAATGAGATTGTCTGAAGTCAAAATATTAAATAGCAGTTTCTATTTAGAGTGATGAATTAGTTATGGCTCCTAGCATACGAAATTTCACAATAAGCTGGGTCCCAATTCATACATCTAATAGACAATGGTTTCTATAAGCTCTTGAAGGGGAGCCAGCTCCTTTTTGTCAATTAGCCCAAACTCCTGCATAAACAATAACATTGGTTTTTTGATCAGTAACAATAACATTGGTTTAAGAAAATTTTACAATTCTAGATCCAAATAAATAATAATAGTAACCTCTTACAATCATTGGGAAAAAGTTTGCACCAAATAAGGATGAGTATAGCTGGTTTACTCTATTTATGTTAAAAAGAAGTTTCAGATAGCCCTTGAGGGAAAAATGAAGATGTATTCATAAAAAGTCAGCAAAGCCAAAGAGCTTATAACAACACACAACAAATTAGAGTGAGAAATATAAGACTTACACAAGTAAAGAGTATAAAATGCTTGAAGCATGTGTTCAAGTGGGCCTCTTCTTTGAGGCTCACAATTTTCTGGAAGTGAGAATGATATATGTGAGCATATACACGGAACAACCGCTTGAATATTGTCTTCACGACTTCCTTAAAGTTAGCAGGAAATGGTGAACCTACATGATTCCATCATTTTCATGTGTCATTGAACAAGAAGGAAAATGATGATGATGAAAGAGTCAATTAATGTGAGAAAAAAATGTAAAAAATTTACCAAGCTTCTGTGGGAATATAGATTCATCATCAAGCTGTGATTCAATCCAGTCCATCAGATATTCCACATACTTTGGAGCAGAAACCTCAATAGGTTTTTTAATTTGTACACCGTCTGCCCATCTATACTCATACCTAGATTTTTAATGTAATGCACAACATAAGAACTACAAATATATAAATATTAGATTTGCCTCCACTAAAGTGCATCCCTCATGTCAAATCCATAAAAATTTGGAATAGAATACAGTCGAGTTTAGAATGAACAAGTGACTGGAATGGTCATTAGCATCAACGGAATGATGTATATTATATGGAAAAGGGTAAGTGGAGTAATTTGAATATCTCCAAAAAGGCCACTTCCAAGTCCAAAATATTGCGTAGACTCTAAAAACGAACAACTGGCATGAATATCCAAACTACAATGATTTTGCAAAAACATAAAACAAAAGAAAATAAATGACCACACCATAATTCGAAAAAGGGAACTTCAACATCACTATGCAAAGTAAATATTTTCTTCATGAAAATAGTGTCAATACTTAATACACGGCATAAATTTAAAACAGGCACAAAATAAAAAGACGCGACGAGAAATCAAGACACAATTGTTCGTTGATAATATCTATGTATCTAGGAACCCAGTTATAAAAAAAAATACCAAAAGCTTACAGCATGGAATACTCAGCAAAACAGCAAAAATCTGAAACTCAAATTATTTTTCTAAGAGGAGATACAATGAGATGCATATATGACCAAGACCAAGTGATCTAAAAGCTTTAACTACACAATCCACTATATTAGACTTATTTTCACAATCATTTATTTACCTGTTATGCAACGATATAGATACACAATCCACAAGTTTGAAGGAGCTATGTGATTTTCTCATTCAACAGCTAAGATAATTGAAATTTGATAGAATTTCTAAAACCATACAAATGTTTTGCCCCCTATAAAGAAAGGGAAACGAAGAAAGCAATCAGTTAATCCATACTTGGGTCCTGCAGACATTGTGCGACAATTCTCGGGAGTACAGAACTCCGTGAGGGTGCCATAAAGAAGATTCACCTGATTGAAAAAATCAACAGCTGAAATACAAGCCAGAAAAAACAGTCAGAGTACTGTATTTCAGGATTGCAGGAATATATAATTGGGTAAACTAGAGGATTAAAGGCAAGAGAAAATTTTAACAATAATATTTTGACAGTGCATCAGAGAGAGAATGATAGTTACTGTTGACAGCTAGCCACTCATTCAAATCCTCTCCAGGAGGTAGCTTTACTGCTTCCCTTAAATTTCCACTACCCAATGTTGCATCAATGTGTTTCCTAAGCTGAGCTCCCTGCAATAGCAAAAAAAGCATATTTCTGTTAATCCTCCAGTACAGCAGGGTGAACCTTGGAAAACCCAAGTCAGTCTGGCCATTTAAGCCATGGAAAATTGAAATTAAAACTGTGATAAAAGGAACTTGATGATTTTGTTCTCTAGAAGTTGAAATCATACAGTACGATACAACATGTCAATACTACCATTTTCTAAAATTTAGGAAACGGGATTTACAAGATATTAAGTAAAAAACCTAAATTATATTTATGTGTGAAAAATACTGTATAACTCAGAATCATTGCTAAGGCCACAATTCAATATTAACAAAATTATATCATTAATCTGCCCCTTCCCAGACAAATGCTCTTCCTACCCCGTGGAATCCCTTTTCCTCCTCTCAGTTCCACCCTCATTCCTTGCATGAAATCTCCCTCCCCCTTTACCCCTCAGCCAAAGATCGAAATTATAAACAAAAGAAAACAAAAAGAAGCCAGCTTGCCATATTATTCAAACATTTTTGCATATCTACCAGAAATATGACAGCCACTGCTGTAATGAACACATATCCAATAGAGATACGCTGTCGATTTTGGAGTATCCATGCATCACAAAATAATAATTAAACGATAACTTTGCAACATCAAAATCAACACAGTCGATATGATTTTGGATTGAAAAGTACATACATGGAGTACACTATGAAAATCCATTTGCTTCACCTTCACTGACTCAAAGTAGCCTCTTAAGGGTATTTATCTATGATATTGTCTTTCTAAGACTAATAAAACATGTTTTTATAGCAGAGATTTTCCTTGTTGCTTTTAACTAGCTTTTTATCTGGAGGAGGGGGGAGCATGCTTAGGGATATTTGTTAATGGCTAAAATATGATTTTAGTCCTCCAAATACGTTGATGTTCGGATTAGGTCCCCTAAAATATTTTTGTCAGCTTTTGGTCCCTCGTGTTTGGAAATGTGTCAACATGATGAACTAAAAGCTGGCGAAAAAATGTTGGGGGAGTAAATCCAAATATTAATATATTTTGGGGACTAAAATCACATTTAAGCATTTATTAATATATTCCTTGTATTTATTTTATTAGCATACTTTTTGCAGAAACATATTTAAGGCAAGCCATTCAAACATTAATTTGAATACTTTAAATTGATCGCCCCATTAATAATAAATAACCGTCTTGCTTATAAAGTCAAGGCCATGGGCTCTAAACGACAAAAAACTATTAAAATACTTCAAAACAATTAAAGCAAAGAAACTAGATTAAATTAAACATCTGAAAAAAGATCTCTGAGAAATAAAAGGAACCAACCTTACTTCCAGAAGGAGTACTTTTTTTGGGGCGGAATGTTCTCTGGTTTCTGTTGAAGAATAATTTGTCAGGTAGAATCCAAAGTAGGATGGAAGAGAATTACTAAAAAAATTCAACATCATTTTTTGAACCTATAGCAAGCATGCAAGCATCATTCGAAGTTTCACTCATATATACTAATTAATTTTCCACTGCTAATACGAAACTTCAGAAAACTAGAGTCCTGTTGTCTTTGGAAGCCTAATCACTGATTACCACACATTTTTAACTACATAGGGGAGGGGGATCTAGAAAACTCAATGCCCTAATTAAAAATAACTGCTTGAAAAAGTTACCCAAATAATCATCAAATACTTAAATAAAAAACGCAGGCCAAATATGAGTGGTGATCGCAGCAGTCCATGTCGCCAATAAACCAGCTTGGATAGATTTCTGTAAAAAGGGAAAAGAAAGGACAGCTCCAATATAAAAAGGTCCAGATGACGTTGAAATGCTGTAGAATAAGTGTGAATTACTGATCAGATGGAAGAACCGGGAGGTGATGGACTTCGCGGAAAAGACATTGAGGTGGAAACTACCATTTTTTCGTAAAAGAAAAAATTATTTGTTTTCATACTAGTATTAATATTAATAATTAGGCAGTGAAGAAATGAAGAATAGCCAATGATATGATACCTTATTCACATCCACTACTTCAGAAATTAAATATGTTTCAGATTAATTATGAGAGTGGATGCAATTTTCATATAACGTTGGAGATGAGCTCATAGAATTGTTAGTCTGAGTAACGCGTGCTCTTCTCTCAGTCAAAAGGGATGTGAATAAACATCAGATAAACTGAGAAAATTTTGTATGTACCCCATGAGCTCAAGGAAGAGATGTTTACTCATTAGTCCTTACAATATATGTTGAAAATCTTGTCACGGAGTTTAAAAGCGATAGTTTGAAAATAACAATGATAAGGGGACCCCTAATCAAACTCCACGTAATCTACGAGACGAGGCGCAATAAAATCAAACCACTAAATATGAGATGCGACGCAATAAACTACACAACAAACGCAATAATTAGTTAATTAACGACAAGGTCATATAAAGTTTTAAAAAAGGAGAGTCAGCACTTAGGTAGCTGTATCTTACTATCTTATATCGGCACAATATGAAATTGTCTAACAGACAGGCACCAAGTGTCAAAATTTCACAGTGCACTAAACTAAAACACTATCTCACGAGAATTCTCTTGGCCACAAGTCTCTACCATACAACAAACTCGAGACAGTTTTCCAGAAAACCTATCAGCACTAGAATGCTTACATATCATGAAAAAATATAAACAGATGAAACTACAAGCAGGGGAAAAACCATATATACTAGATTGATTTATTTTGGTGCCAAAAAAAAAACTTTAAACAAAAGCTTCCCAAAATAGTTTCTGAAAAGAAAAAGTTATATTAATTTCCCCAAAAAATAGTGTATTCCCAAACATGCATACAACAATTTCAACTCCAAGCCGAAGCCAACATCAACAAATTCAAAGCGGGTAATTAGACGGTATAATGGAATAATAATAGATCAATCAAAACATAACACTGATGAGTAGATTTTCTCATATACAGACTATAATTAACCTTTCAAGAGGCGGAAAGAAGAAAAAACCGATTGAAATTACCAACACGTAGCAGGGTTTGGATTTGCATAAGATTTCAACACGATCAGGATTTAAAGTTATTCAATTGACAACAAGTACGAATTTTTTTGAACAGAACAGTGATCAGATCACATGAGAAACAGTAAAAATAAGAATAATAAGAAGAATCAATCAAACGTAAAATTGAAATGAACGCAGTTAAAATTGAAGTGAGAATCGAAGGATTTACCTTCCTATACCGAAGAGGCTCATGGCTTGGGAGAGAAAGAGAGAGGAAGCGCGTAGTGCGGAATCCCTTTCTTCCTTCCTCGCTCTTTCTTTCTTCTCTTCTCTTCTCTTCTCTTCAGGTGTCTGTATTTTCCACTTTCCAGCTTTAGATTTCGAATGTCACTACTATTGTTATTCAATTTTTGAAAAATTACGGAATCACCCTTCCACTATTTTTAGTTTTACCCTTTCCTTCGTCTCTACGCTGCTGCTGTGCTGACATTTGCGTGATGTAAGTATCTTGTAATAATCGAAAATAAAATATTTATGAATTGTTAATTGATGTTTAATAGTTCTAGAAACTATTCTATTTTTCTAATAAAAAATATTCTATTTTTATATTCTGTATTTGCTTTTAAATATAAAATTATTCTCTTGTTTTCATCTAATTTTTTTATAAAAATTATATAGAAAATCGTAAAAATGATTCTTTTCTCCCTTCAAAGATTTATATAGAAAATAAATTGGCTATCGAGTAAATCAAAGTGAAAAATGAAAACTAGAAAAAATTGTAAACCTAACATATACTTGTAAAATTGTTATTGTCCTAGTTGTTACATACCAATATTATTGAAGTGTGGTTTTGTTTTTTTATATTGGGAATGAAAAAATTATCATTAATTAAAGTGGCATTAAAGCCCATTTTATAAAGAAAGATGCTATTTATCGCGATAAGAAATTTTACAAGGGCTTCGTGAATGACGTGATAACTACAATCTCGATTTTTTTCTTTCATTATGTAGCCCCAATAGCGGTGATGCAATTATGGTGCAATCTCTAGCACTTATCTCTCACCACACCTCAATGCAACATCTAACCCTCTTATGACACTGTGCTACTAATGCAATACAACTCTTCCTTTCTGGGAATTGTGATACCAACAAGGTTTCTCAATTTCGCAAGAAGCAATGAAGCACAAGCGACAAACTGCAAGATCCATAGACTTAGTACACTTCAATCTTCAGAAACCCCATGTCGAGAAGCAACATTCACAAGTTGAAGAAAAAATTGGAAAAACGCTCTTCTCTGCTTCAAATGGCGTTGGAGTAACCACCACGATAACAACAACCACCGTGTCTAGATTAACCACCCATGCCTTTCTAATATGCTTGTTTTTTCTCTCTTCCTTGTAATGGAAAGAGATTTCACTGAAATGATTTCAGTGCCTAGTTTTTTTAAAATGCAATTCTATTGTAAATTTGTAACATTCCATGAAATTCACGAGAGAAGTCTTTGCATTATATAGCAACATTCTTTTATAATTACCTTCGATGGGATTTGAATTCTGTCATCTAAGATTACAAGCTCTTAACACTGAGGTAACATTCCATGAAAATCCAAGTGCCATTTTCCAACTAGGAATGCAAAAATTAATGGTTTGGTTTTTTGATGAAGGGAAATGATTCAATGAAAATATGGAAATGACATAGGAAATAGGGAATGAGTGTTATGTTATTGTACTAAAGTATGTTCAGAAACACTATATAGTGAAGTTATTGTTCACAAACACCATATCTTTTGCAAATAGCTATCATTAAAAATTTGTGTAAAAATAAAATTATCGTTAAAATTCTTTGCCATCTACATGAACAAGATTATGTCACAAAAGCAAGTTGATAGTTTTTGTAATTTAATGTCCACCACTCATGGACACTCGTAATTCACTTCTATTTATATTTATTAGCATAACTCTCTTTATTTTTTCGCACTCGTGAATATAGATTACAACAACAACTTGTAGAGCACATGTAACACACAATAATCGTTTGCTTAGTAGTGGATGTCTCTCGAGATATCTCCGACCTCTAGTCATAGACTTTCTTTTATGGCCGTCCTCAACTTACACAACTACATATGATGTAAGCGTGTAAGCGGTCCAACTTACACAACTAGTCACAGACTTTACACAACTACATACGATGTAAGCGGTCCAAACTAGTTTTAATTTTTCACAAATACACTCATGCATAGCAAAAAAGGCTTATACACATAAATTAAGGAATATATAATAAGTAAATAATATTAATGGACTAGAAAAATTTGTCAAACTATTATCCACTATGAATTATGTTGACAAATGATTATACCATGACTTGTGATATAAGGTCAAGTCATACCAGGCCAATTGCCTGAAATTTTAGTGAAGGTGAAGACAATTAGATATATCCAATGAAGCTTATACATGAGTTATTGATGGTGTCAGACCAGCCAATATGGGTCAGCATGTTACACCGTCACCATTTTTACCAACTTTAGCAGTTAGGAAACCAACGACCTGGTGGGTAGTTTATATTACAAACGAAGAGGCAGAAACAAATATTTTAAAAATGGTCGTGCGATTGGAATGATGCTGGAAGCAAAGAAAGAAACATTCAATGTCATTAAACAACACAATATATTAGGTGGAACAGTCACGTCCACATATATATGTTGGTAAGTGTGTAAAGTTTGGTATGGATGTCAATGACAAATTATAGCATCATATAACAAGAGGTGAAGTAGGCATCAAATAAATAAAATTGATGATGTACATACTTGCACAACATTAGTTTCTCTCAATATCACACTAAATTAGACTCAAACATAATTCTTGAAAATGGTATCGGTTTAGTAACTGCAAATTAAACTCTTATTGATGAGGTTTGCAATTTCACTAGACAAAAACTTATTGAAAGAGGTGGATGGAAAAACAAAAAGTCAAGTATTTGTTGCGTAGAAAAAATCATACATTGTGTTTCCTAGGTGGATGAATATTGTCAAGAATTCCACACTACATACAATTGTTAAATACAAGATGTCACTGTATATTGTCGATGGTTAGAGTGTCATGAGACATTTGTACTTAATCGTGTGTCATAGGAATTTAATCCATGCATTGAAGGCTTTCTATTATGCAAATCAATTGTTCAAAGTAGATAAAACATTTATGATTGCAGATCATCGTGGTACACTATTAGTTGATGTCGCACAAAATGGAAATTGTGTCATCCTTCCATGCAATTGTGGATATATGAACTAAACTAATTCATTTTATTGGTTATCTCGTTGATGAGATCCTCGAAGTTCCCTACATCTCCACCATCCTTGTACGACGTTTTTGATCCTTTCAATCCATCTGCTGGCTTGTTGAGTTCAAAGGGTCGCATTAATTTGACAACCTCCTTAAAGTGTTGACCGACATTATAAATTTGATGCACCATGTCTTCTATACATACAATACCGAACTTCCCTAGTTTCTGCTCGATCATTTATTATCTGCCAAAGGAATTTTTTGCGTATTTATTTTTGTATGCCCCTTCTTGTATATTAGCTCCTTTATGCTTTTCAGATTTGGATATCCATAGGTAACATATGGTTCCACTATCTGCACCTTCGCCATTACTCCATCAGTTGACTTAAGAAAGACAACACTGGATACTCTTCTCAACCCCAAGTTGTACAAGACTTTCTGGCTTTGGGATGCATATCTTGTTTCCCCTATATCCGAATAATTACTATGGGCTTGTTACTCGAGGTCAATAATTCTGGAAGTTTCCTCTTCACCCTCCGCTTCACTCTAATAAGGTCCAGCTCCTTATTGCGATATTTAAAAATGAAATCTTCAGGCTTTTTGATGGAATCATTGTTCTTCTTGGATCAGAAATTTTTGTTCTGGAATTTGGCCTTTTTCTCAAGGCATTAACATTGCTTCTCCTCTTCTTCAATATAACCTTTGGAATAAAGTTGAGTGGCTTTGGAACCTTCTCTTTAGCCATCTTTTCACTATTAAGGGTGGTACGTCGGTTTCGCTTGCAGGGTTTTCTACATAAAATACTAATATCATATATTTTGTAAATAAAATATCTAACTATGTAGTATGCTCTTTTTTGGCTACTCAAGAACAACACCAACTATGTAGCATACTCTAATATGTAATAATCATATATATATATATATATATATATATATATATATATATATATATATATATATATAATTATCACTTTTGTATTATTTCATTTGTATTATTATACATATTAGGTGAATGTTTGGATCCATGTTAAATCCTTTCATTATAATATATGTATTTTCAACATATATAATATTTCATTATAAAATAAACATGTAAATATTATATAAAATACATAAAAAAATTGTTTCAATTCGGCTTTAACAATAAACAATAGCATTCTTTGTAACAATCTGTACCCACCTCTAAATGATGTTACGACCAGCATCATATGAGGGACATCACAAACAACATCAAAATTGTGATGGTACATATTGGATATGAACTAAATTAATTCATTTTATTGATTAACTCGCTGATGAGATCCTCCTTGTTCCCTGCATCTCCACCATCCTTGTACGACGTTTTTGATCCTTTCAATCCATCTGCTGGCTTGTTGAGTTCAAAAGGCCACATGAATTTGACAACTTCCTTAAAGTGTTGACCGACATTATAAATTTGATGCACCATGTCTTCTATGCATATAATACCGAACTTCCCTAGTTCCTGCTCGCTAATGTTATTATCTATCAAAGGGACTTTTCGCCTATTTATTTTTGCGCGCCCCTTCTTGTATATTAGCTCCTTTATGCTTTTCAGATTTGGATATCCATAGGTAACATATGGTTCCACTATCTGCAACTTCGCCATTACTCCCTCAATTGGCTTAAGAAAGACAACACCGAATACTCTTCTCAACCCCAAGGTGACCTTTCTGGTTTTGGGATGCATATCTTGTTTCCCCTGTATCCGAATAATTGCTATGGGCTTGTTACTCGAAGTGAGCAATTTTGTAAGTTTCCTCTTCATCCCCCGCTTCATTCTAATAAGGTCCAGCTCCTTATTGCGATATTCAAAAATGAAATCCTCAGGGTTTTTGATGGAATCACTGGTCTTCTAGGATCGAAAATTTTTTGTTCTGGAATTGGGCCTTATTTCTCATGGCATTAACTTCATTGCTCCTCCTCTTCTTCAATATAACCTCTAGAATAAAGTTGAGTGGCTTTGAAACCTCCTCTTCAGCCATCTTTTCACTATTAAGAGTGGTAAGTCGGTTTCGCTTGTAAGTTTTTCTACATAAAATATTAATATAATATATTTTGTTAATAATATATCTAACTATGTAGTATACTCTTTTTTGGCTACTCAAGAACAACACCAACTATGTAGTATACTCTAATATGTAATGATCATATATATATATATATATATATATATATATATATATATATATATGTATATATAATTATCGCTTTTATATTATTTCATTTGTATTATTATACATATTACGTGAATGTTTGGATCCATGTTGGATCCTTTCAAAATCGCGTCCAAATTTACTTTTATGGAAAGCGACATATGGTAGCTCTGAAATGATCACGCGTCTGTGAATGACCGTTGCGGTTCCAAACACATCATGCATAGTTACCCATATTACGTTTGTATTATATAAATATACAATAATATAATAATATAAATGTAAAAGAAATAAAAAAATATTGGTAAAAAAGAAAATGCAATTCATGTTATATTATATAATAGGCTAAATATATATTTTGGCCCTTTATCTTTGGGGTTGTGGTCACTTTGGCCCTTTATCTTTTTTTTTTCTCATTTTAGACCCTCATGTTTTTTGTGTGTGTCATTTTGGCCCCTGCCATTATCATTTTGGTCCCTTATGTTTTTAATTGATTTCATTTTAGTCCCTTATGTTTTTAATTGATTTCATTTTGGGCCCTTATGTTTTTAATTGATTTCATATTCGTCCTTAAAAATTTGCTACAAAAAACATAAACATAACGGCAGGGGCCAAAATGACACACACAAAAAACATGAGGGTCTAAAATGAGAAAAAAAAAGATAAAGGGCCAAAGTGACCACAACCCCAAAGATAAAGGGCCAAAATATATATTTAGCCTATATAATACCTTAAGATCCTCCCAAGTTCTAGCTCTATTCAATTTTTAGTAATTATCTGGTTACCAATCCTTCTATTTATGCCACTAAACTGTTTGGTCATTAATGATTAATGTTTTTTCTTTAAATTAACCGTTCATTTGGTCCTGCAGAAAATTTAAATCTAAGAAAAACAGAAAGCATAAGGAATTTGAAATGATTGAAAGACTAAAACTTTGATTATTCATGCATAATTACTAGTCCCAGTTAAGCCATGCATGTGAACTAATAAATTGCAATACGACTACTTTTTTTTAGATAAGCAGTGATTTTATTCATCCGAAGTACAGGCGTACTCGGGAGGGAAATGGGGGGCCTCGTTAAAACCTCTAAGAGCCAAAACCCAAAGGGAAAAAGACTCAAGAGGAAAAAGAGTACCCCAAAATTACATGTTTACATTTGATACATAATCATCTCCAACAAGAAAAAAGTAATACAATTCATTAATACTACATCCACCAATAGCACCAATCTCCTGCTAATACTTCCACATTCCCACGCCCAATCATTAGTCCTTCACCACCCTTTCCTTAAACCTTATTTCCAGCCATCCATTATACAGCAAAACTCCGCAAACCAGAAAAAATAATGCAGCAAAAAATTCTGCAGCAAACCGGAAGCACTTCTGCAGCGACTCGGCAAAAGAAGTTTATGCAGCAACTCAGCAAAACCAGCAGAAAAATGTGCAGCTGACCCGAAAAAATTAAGTTACAACCTCCTCCCATTCCATATTCATCAATCCAATTTTTGCAGCAGCTCGCTAATCATGCAACATTTCTTTAAAAAATGCAGCAATTCCCTACAACTCTCCACTCCAACAGCAAAACAAAATTTCTCCTATATGCTTGACCATGATCCCAATGCTACAGCCCCCTATTTACATGAATTGTTTCAAGATAATAACAATAAGATTATAAAGATGATAAGCAACCCATCGGACAATTATTCCAATCCGCCCATCCCACCACGCAAGCTCTCCCTTGTCTCGCTTTGAACCACCCCACGCACAATCCTTAATTCCCGCAACCAACGATGGAATTGATAATACCTCCCCTTTGAAAATTACTTTGTTTCAAGTCAACCAAATGTTCCAAATAACCGCCAACCAAACAAGATGTTTCACCCGTTTCCGCTTCGTTCCCTTTAACAGCTTCCCAAAGGCCACAAAGTGATAAAATAAATCATCCTCAACAACAATCGACACCTACTTGTTAACTGTCCCATTATTAACATGCATGAGTGACCAAGTCTAACATATATTAAGCACAATAGGATAATTCTAACAAGAGTTATGACATTACAATCAAATAAAATCACAACTAAAGTTAAGACATAACAAAAGCCCCCCAAGATAGCAAGATTCAGCATAAACCCTACAAAAGAGTTTAACTACTCATGTTCAAAACAAACAAAGATAAATAGCAAAGGATTCATAGTTCACAAGAGAGAAAAACCAACTCAGGAACCCTTGTTCTCAACTTCGAATCCTAGTCTCATCTACAGAGCTCGCTAATAGGTCAAAAGAACTCTCTAACAACAAAATAGTTTGTTTTCTGCACCATGAGACGTTATTTATCGAGGAAGCGTAGAACTAGCGCAAATCGTGTCACAACGCGAGTGTGTTCACTTTAGCGTCTCGAAGCACGACCTGTGCTACTTTAACTATGGCCCTGCAGAATAGCACGACCTCTTCTAGTTGACATTAATCTAAAATCCATGATAGACATTTTCTTTTAAAAAATGGGTGTACTTCCCTATGCACAAGCATATTCATTCTCAGTGCGGCTCATCCATGCTCCTTCGGTAGATGCTCTAAAAATGATCTTTTTTTGGTTCCAAATCCACCAAAAGTTACTTTTCTTCGGCTCATTTATTCAAAAGGCCTAATTTTTAAGCTCTAATTCACACTACAAGAATAAGCCCCGTTTCCTGCGAAACTTTCCGACGAACTCTTATTCGTCGCAATTTTCGACGGATTTCCGACGAAAAAGTCGTCGCAAATGCTTAGCAGAAGAGGCGCTAAAATTCCCGCTCAAGTTTGCGACAAAGTTGTTGTCCGTCGCAAATTTCCGACGGATATTTTCGTCGGAAACGTCAAAAAGTCCGTCGCAAAGTAACTGATCCAAAATTAAATGGGACCTCATCCCACGAAAGTCTCATTTCACGCATCCACTCTCACTTCTCTCTCAGTCTCTGCCTCCGTCTCGTCGTCGTTCACCCTCCATCTCCGCCTCCCTCTCGTCTTTCACCTTCCATCTCTGCCTCCGCCATTGCTCACTCCGCCGCTCACCACTACCAAATACACCACGCGTTCATCAGTTTCCTTCTTTCTCAGACTCCCTCTCCCTCTCTGAACTTCCCTCACG
Organism: Astragalus membranaceus; assembly: GCA_039519185.1. Lineage (NCBI taxonomy): Eukaryota > Viridiplantae > Streptophyta > Magnoliopsida > Fabales > Fabaceae > Astragalus > Astragalus membranaceus. Next base: position 28,785,281 of record CM076849.1, on the reverse strand, counting down.
CTGCCCCCTCCCTCTCCGCCTCGGGCGCTGTCTTCTTCTTCTTCTTCCTCAAGCGCTGGCTTCTTCTTCTTCCTCAGGCGTTGTTTCTCTCGCTTCCCTCTCTCAGTCGCGAAACAGTGAATCGCAGAATCGGTCCCCAATTTCTTAGTGAATCGCGAGCTTTCTTCTTCTTCTCTTCTTTGATGATTGTTTGATTTGGGGAAAATTGTTCAATTTCTGCATGAATTGAAAACCCTAATTTCTAATTTTTTTTTTAATTTGGAAACCCTAATTTTTTTTTAATTTGAAAACCCTAATTGTTCTATTTGTTGTTATGTTGACATGAATTCAGGGAGTTTAAGGAAGCCAACAAGGTGGGTTGTCCTGTGGACTGCTAACACAGAGGTATAGCAAATCTGGTTGTTTCTAACTCACTGGGGTTGTTACAACTTTATTTGGTATTTTCCCTAATAAGTATTATTGTTTGTTGCAAATATTAGCTTTGGAATGCTTCTCAGCTGGAGATGGTTCACTATGGGAAAATGCATGGTTTTATACGGGTATTGTGTTCAAAGTTATAACTACTATGAAATGTGTTCTTGAAATAGTATATTTTTGAGGGCATTATTGTGATAAAAGGTAGTATCTTGTGAAGCTTGAAATTAAATGTTACTTGAAATTGTGGCTGAAAGTGTTATTGTGGACTGTGATTCATACTTAATTTCATTGTTTAACCATGCTTGCTTGCTAATTACCCCTTAGTTTTGCCGTTTGCTTGTAATATGTCAATGATTGATGAAAAAATGATGGCATGTGTTGGAGTCAAGTGAAATTATGGTACTCACGGTATAAGTTGAGAATTGGAGAAGATCTGGTTGCATAGAATAGGGAGATAACTCTTCAAGGTAGCTGAAAAAAAAACTCGTTTCTCTATTTAGTACGAACCACATCACTCTATGGTCTTTGCTGCTGTCTTGATTAGTTCTTGAACTACTCTGGTGCAATCCTAATCTGCTTCAATCCTTATGGTAGTGAAGTATGTTAAGTGCTAAGTTGATTTCTCTATATCTTGAATTGTATTATGAGTTTAGAACCAGTGATAAGCTATAGATTATTATCTATCTGTATGTTTGAAATCTTGAGAGTGTAAAGGTATAAACTAAATCTTATAACATTTCCTGTTTAATGATCCTTGATTTTCTATTTCTTGTATGTGGTGTTAATCAAATTGATGTTTTAATCATGGGAATCACTGTATATGCCTAATTAATAAGAATTTGTTATGAACAATAAATTATGTGAATGATATATGTTTGGTGTGGTTATAATTAAGTTGGGGTGAGTGTAAGGTGTAAGTCATATGGTGTTAGTTCTAGCAATTATATCGACATTATCTTATTTGATTTATTGTAATCTGTTTTACTTCAGCTGTTGTTGGTAGTTCATACACTAGGGATCAATGAAACTCAAATGTGTGTTTGGTTAACTAGGAATAATGGTTTGGGAATGGTTTTCTTAAGCGTTCCTAGCTTTCTGTTCTAATTGTTTCTCTTTTTGCTTCTTTTCTTTCTCTTTATTTAGAGTTTGGATGTCTTGTTGCTGATGTGATATAGGTTGTGCTGGCCATATTTCCTTGCAGTGAATCACAGTGTGTGAGTCACAGTGAAGAGATTAACTGAAGTATTCTTTCATCAATGAAGAAACCAGAGATTCGTTAACTACAGTAATTCTGGTAATTATTACTTGTTTTTTATTGTGTATTTTCTCTGTTACAAATTTTTATTGATATAATAGTAGATGAATGAAGTAGATAATTGTTGGGGTTCTCTGTTTTGTGCTTTGATCTGTTTCCTTTGGCCTATGGTTTATAGTAGTTTTTTCAGTTGTATTATAGCTTCCTTCCACTGTTAGAATCAATTAGTCATTCTCTACTTCTATTTTTGGTTTGAATCAAAACCCTAACCCCCTATTGTGTATCAGTTTGAATCTTTCGGATCTATGTAACTTGTAGGTTGGTGTGAACGATGGATCCAAGTAACCCTTCACTGGAAGCGGAAGGACTTGATGCAGGACACCAAAATGGTGTCCATGAAGAACTGTCTAATTCTGCAAAGGATGATAGTGTTGCTTCAATTTTAGACCCTGTTGTTGCTGAAATTATAGAAACTGTATCTCCAAATGGAAATGTTGAGAATTTCAACTAGTTGGATAGCACTGCAATTGACAATTTGTCTATTGTCGAAAGCAAAGAAGGATCAAATGACAAATTAGATGAAAACAACGTTACCATTTCTAAGGTGAGAGGAGTTTACCTTTTCCCCTTGAATGGGTTCATCAATTTATTTATTCTTTTTGAATATGTTATGTGTTTTCTAAATTTTAGGAAGAGGAAGTGGAAAACATAGATGAAACAAAGCAATCAAAAACGCGAAAGGGTCCTGTCAAGAATAAGAATGCAAAGCTACCAAGTCCTAAAGGTGTTCATGCAAGTTCAGTGAAAAGGAGCAAAGATGGAAAAGATGGAGAAGCAGCATCTTCTGTTTCATATGGTACTTCCGCTTTACCCTAAATTTGTTATTGAGGGTAATGTATGATTCTGGTTTACCCTGGTTTATCCTTAATCCACTTATAAGTCCAACTGCAGAAGACGCCAAACCTCAGAGTGGGGACAATGCCAAATTTGGATTCAGCTTCAGGTGTAATGAGCGAGCTGAAAGAAGAGAGGTAAAAAATTATTACTTGCTTCCATCTTTTGTTACCCTGAGGGTTTCCTTTGAATTTGAATAAGCTTGCAGTTTTTAAAAGAAGTTCATATTTTGGTGGCCAGTTTTACTCTAAGCAAAAACCAAGGTGATACAATATTTGATATTTTGGCTGAAAACATGCAGGCAGATATTGCCTTTTAATCATATATCAGCTTTTCATTTCTTTTTATAGGAGACTCAAGAAGCTGAGCTTTAAAAACTTAGCAAAAGCCTAGCATTTAAAGCAAGTCCAATGCCAACCTTCTACCAGGAGCCTGTTCCTCTTACAGTGGAGTTGAAAAAGGTGTGTTTCTCTTTAAGAATGTGTCTGTCTGATTACATGTACCCCACCCCGGCGCATGTGTAATCTGCTGATTCTTTTCAGTTTCGTTTTCTTGAAATTAGGTCAAGTGTATTTTCTGTTGCTATATCAATGCCCAAGTGCACACACGTTCATAACTATTAGTCAGAGCACACAACAATCTTCTGAATTCATCTAGAAAGTACTCTGCTGATTGAAGCTTTATTCTCACTGTTCCTACTTCACTCCATGAATTAGTGTCTATCTAATTGAATGTCTTGCACTTGTATTTTATGATTAGACCAACATTAGTATTTAGTAGAGATATGAAGTAAAAAAATAAGCTGATCTAGTTCTAGATGGTTTTTCACTTATCTGTGCAGCTAAACTGTTTTCAGTTATGTCAAATCATTAGTGCTGTTTTATATTGTTTGATTCAGTTCTCTTTACTCCTCTCATGTCTCTTATATATGCAACTTATTCAGTTATTATGAATGCTTCTTGCTCTGGGTTTATAGCTTGTATCTTTTGGGATTTTGTGCAGTGTCCATTTGACTCTGCTTATTTTCCATTTGTTCTACTGCTTAATGGCACAATCACTTTTTCAACTGCAGATTACAACAATTGCTGCTGCAGTTTATCTTAGAACGGCAGGACGGCCACCTGTGCTTCCATCCAATCAACTTTCTTACACGGAGAACTTCCTAGACATGCTTGATTCTTTGTATGTCTTGTGTTATTTTTAGGTGTGATTGATTATTTGGAATAAGGCTGCAAACTTTTTTTCTTAACTTTTTTTTCATTGCTTTATGATGTTTTGCTTTTTGTACTCAAATAAAAATCATTTTTCCCCAAGAAAACTATAACTTGATCTTAGAATGTGTTATCCTTACATGTTAAGCCCCATATGATAAGGATAAGCCCCTATTTGATTTCTTGTGAGTTGTAACTAGTGAAACTTGATAACAAAGTATAGCACTTAAAGTTACTCAAATCACTATGGGATAGATGGTTTGAAGGGCCTTAAGATTTACAAGCATGTGGATGTTGGATACTTTGATTTGAAGCCATGTACCAATTGCAATGGGAATAGGATGTGCATGTTAATCCATAAAACCGACTCTATAACTGAAGAAAATGTTTGATGGCATTGAAAGATCTCAATTAGAATTTACTACTTGTCAATAGCTTGGTGGTGGAGGCATCTTTGTACCAATGCTAATCCTCATTATTGGCTTTGATTTGCATTGATTCTCAGTTTTGTTTTCTCAATGCTGTGTTTGTTTTTTCTTTTTCAGAGATTAGACCTTACACCGAAAGCGGAGTGAAGAAGTGGAGGTGCGGTGAGGTATAATCTACCCCTCAAATGGAGCGACTGTCAACACTGTATAATGCAGATGTTGATCTTTACATACTCATTCATGTAACACTTTTTTATATCCCCTTTTCTTTTTGCAATAGAATGTCAAATTTATTATTCTTGATAAGTTTGGTTATTTTTTCATATTAACTTTTTTTGTTGCTTGGATGTTTTGTATGACAGGTCTTCTACCCAGAGCTCTATGACTGTACAAGCAGCACCAATCACAAATCCATTTGGAACACTTCCTGCTTTGCCTCAGATGTCAATTGGTCGAGTTGGAACCACTCCTTCAGTTCAATACGGAATCTCTAGCATGCCTGTAAAATGCTTTTTCTTGATTTTAGCTTTTGATTCAATTGATTTTTATTCTGGTTTTGTTCTTCAACTTGATCATAAATTATTTGATTTGATTTATCTTTTCAAACCGATCTACAGTAAAATTATGTTGGTTGTTTCAAATTTTATGATAGCTAATAATAAGTTTCAAACCGCACTTCTTTTCAGGCCCAAGACAAACCTGCTACTGTAAGCATATCATCTCTATTGACTTCACGGCACCTCTCACAATGTGTTATGGTCTTAATCCTAACTATACTATGGAGCAGTGGCCTGGAAGAGCTTCTGACTATACTAAGGTAGACTCTTAATCCTAATTAGATTTTTGTCAAAAAAAAATCCTAATTAAATAAAGCAACAACTCATGGGATAGGATTTTGTTAAGAGTGTTTACCATGGTTAAACTAATCTTAAAATGACAGATCAATACAATGTTCCCCTTACCAATCCCACATTTTTGTGCTGTTATTCATATGCCATAATTTCTGTGAATAATCCAGAGACTGCATCTGAAAATGGCGTTGTGAAGGAGCAAGTGCAGCCTACACCTACAAAGCAAGCATCCAATTCCAATGGGAGTAATGAAGACCATTCACTACAAAAAGCAGATATGTACAAAACTCTCAGTGGGCACAGAGCTGGTGAGGCTGCCATTGTGTATGAACATGGAGCTGATGTCGAGGCACTCATGCCAAAGCTGCGAAGATCTGATTACTTCACACTGCCTCGAATACATGAACTAGCGGCCAAGGAAAGGGCTGAACCAGGATTCTGTAGTTATGTTAAAGACTTTGTGGTTGGAAGGCAAGGTTATGGTAGCATCAAATTTTTGGGTGAGACAGCAGATGTAAGAGGACTTGATCTCGAGTCCATTATTCAGATGTAAGAGGACTTGATCTCGAGTCTATTATTTGTCTCTTGTTATAGTTGTTTGAATTGAGCTGTTGATGCAAAATATCACACCATTAGGCCTTGAAATTAGTCTGGTTTTATTAGTTGTTAAACTCATTTGTAAAATTGATCATCGGTAGCGATTCTATAATTGTCTTTGTAATTCTCTCTTTACTGTTGACTTCCTTTAGTTGCTTCAGTTTGATGCCTGCTAGTATATAATTCCTTTAATCCAATGAAATGCTTATTTAGCAATTGAGCTTTTAGTTAATAGTTCATTGTGGTTGAAAAAAGTTTGCATACAGGATTTTGATTTTATGATAATTACTAGTGTATAAGAGAATGGATTGCAATAGAAGTTTGGTTCAGTGAGGGTATAAGGACGACTGTTGGATTTAATTTTTTTTTAATTTTTTTTTAAAAATTTTCGACGGATTTGCGACGAAAATGTGTCAGAGTTTGCGACGACTTTGCCACGGATATTTGCGATGGGTTTCCGACGACTTTGCGACGGAGACATTTGCGACGAAAAAATCCGTCGGAAACGATTTGTGACGAGCGATTTTGCGACGACTTTTTGTCCGTCGGAAACGTCAATTTCCGACGAAAATCGTTGCATTTGCGACGAAAATTGCCGTCGGAAATCGCCGATTTTCTTGTAGTGTCAGCTCTTTTGGTCCATAAACTAAGTCCAAGGAGCTACTTATCAAATTGTGTCTCAAACAACTATTTAGCCGGTTCAGTATATTGTTATCCCTACTGATCAAATTAATACCATTGTGGCTTGGGTTGGTTGGGTAGTTGGATGCAATAGATTCCATTATATTCCGCTCCATTCCATCATTTTTTTATGTTTCCAAACAATGGAACCTTGTCCCATTCTATTCGATCCCATTCCTCTATTACCACCAATCCAAACATACCCTAACAGAATCCAAACTGCAATCCCGGGAAGCATATCCTTGACTTCTGGATAATAGAAGTATAAAGGTGTCAACCACTAGAACGAGATGAGGGCAGTTGCAGCGAATTCAAGGAGTTCGAACAACAAGTAATCCGACGATAGCCCTCATCCCATGCAAGTAATCTGAGGAAGCCAACAAAGTCAATAAAGTAGGAACATATTTACTTCTCAATAAACCTCCTATGCTAGAGAGCCCAAGATTTCCAAAATGACTACCATCCACATTTAAGATGATGATATTTCTATCAAGGTGCCAACAAACTAACCGTGGGGTAGGAGGAGCATTATCCTTAGCAAGAAAGAATTAATTTAGACAAAAAACTCGGCATAATTAGGACATATTAGTTGGTTTTGGTCATGCCTTTTTTACTACTCTTCAACACTATTTATGTATCGATACTCATGTCTTAACTGGATTGACTTGTAGAGTTTTCTTTTTAATTTGTGAATGAGGAATACCCCAACATACTTGTCAGCTTTTATCATTTTTCATTTTTACTAATGAATAAAACTGTTTACCTTAAAAAGAAGTAATTCTATAAAATCTAACATTGCCTCAACTTTATTTTTTATTTATAAGTTATACTGAACTTCAAACGAGGTACTATCCATTTTTTCAAGAATAAATCTTCAATTTGGTTGTTAAACTATCTATTTCTTTTACTTGATTTCTAAACTATAAAAATATAACAAATACTACATCCGGTCGACAATATAAGAGAAAAATAGTTAGTTTTGATGGTCCACAATATAAGAAACTAACACAATTTTAAGATGTATTAAATGATCAATCCCAAAATTACCCTTATTCAAGTGGGGTAGTTAAAAATGATGTTGTTAATTAAGTGTGTAAATCATCATTTAATGAAAATGACAATCTTGGAAAGTAGATAAACTTTTAGCCTTATTCAATGATAATACTTGATTTTAATGTCATTAATTAGTTTGTGTAATGTTGTGTTTTTTCTCTTATATTGTGGATTGGAGGGAGTAGTCTTTAAACTAATCTAAATCCATCAAGTTAGTCCTAAACAACCATCTTCTCTCTTACTTTTAGGAAGAAAAAAGGGTTCCCTAATATGGACCTCTAAAAAAAGTCCACCGGTACCAATGGACTTTATGTAGGGTTTTATATTTCATACCCCTTCTTCTACACTATACCCCCATTTTAATGTAAATCCCTAAAATACCCCGAATTTTTAATAAAAAGAATGTTTATTTAAAAAATTTCTGGAAATAGAGGCATTTCTGGAAAGCATTTTTTAAACTTTCCGGAAACTCCTCGAAACGGGGTATTTTCGGAAGCCATTTTGACTTCCAGAAATACCCCGTTTCGAGGTGTTTCCGGAAAGTTTAAAAAAATGCTTTCCGGAAATACCCTGTTTTGAGGTGTTTCCGGAAAGTTTAAAAAAAATCCTTTCTGAAAATGCCTGTATTTCCGGAACTTTTTTCAAAAACCTTTTTTTTATTAAAAAATTAAAATTATTACAATAAATAACAATATTCGCTAAACTACGATAATATACGAAATACCATAAAAAAATATACGAGTACAGTACACATACCATAAAAAATACAACTACAAGTCAATGTCACAATCAGCTAAAGCACGCAAGAGTCTCTCATATGTCTCAGCTGGAAGGCCCTCGAGTCCCATGACATAACAAATATGTCCAGCTATAGTCTGGAGCCTATCCTCCATAGTCTGTGGACCAATATCCTCAGCTGCTGGGTCCTGATCTGGTACATGCTTTGGAGGTGGAGGCGGCGCCGGAGTGAGATGGGAAATGGACACCTTTAAGTACCATGGTAGGTAATCCTGGTCGCACTCACCCGACAGGAGGGTCCGTCTAGAAGTGTTCTTGAAAGTCCGCGCCGAGCCAGCGTAGAACAACCACTGCTGTAAAATGTCTGCTGTAGATGGACGTGAGGAACCAACCAAAAGAGGCGGGCCAGGAATCTGCTGGATGTATCCAAGTTGCCACCGGACCCTGTCTGGCATATATGGCACGGTGATGGAGCCCCAGAGCAGGTAACCTCTGAAAAGAGAAATTTTGTGAAAATGGTGTGTACTCTCTGTGGTTCTCCCAAGGCCTCCATATGACCTCCTCCCGTCCTAACTCATCCAGCCGCCCCCGAAAATCTATAAGCTTGACAGTGTCGTACTTTTGATTCCCCCACCTGCTGCAACGTGGACGCTCAGACGCACCGAAGTCTTTGCGCACCACGATGGTGGGGAAGTACTCATAAATCCAACACTGAAATAAAAAAAATGAATAAATAAATAGATATGTAATTATATAAATAAAAGTAATTAATTATCGGTAAAAAAATTAATTAATTATTACCTATAGCAGAGAAGCGTATCCGCCAATCTGCGATGTCTCCCAAAAACAGGCGTCGTTGAGCTGCTCGTACAGAATGGCCAGAGCAGCTGGACCCCAAGCCCACTGGCCACAACGCTCAAAATCCGCAATAAGAGTGACCCACTTGACGGGCACATATGTGTGACTCTTGTCGGCAAAGATGGTATAACCTAACAAGAGTAACAAATAGCACCGTGCAGCATGATCAAGAAAGCCAGCCTCCATGTTAGCTCTGTATGCCTGCTCCAAAAAACTAAATCTGAAGTTCGGTCCCCTAGTGAACTAACACTCCTGCCAGCAAGAGTCGTGGTCTATACCCAGCAACTGCACTCCAGCTGCAATGGCATCAGCCTTAGTAAAATACAGCCCGTGATCCAAAAATGTGCCGGTGAGCGGCAAGTGGAGCAACGCGGACACGTCGTCCAACGTCACCGTCATCTCCCCGAACGACATGTAGAATGAGCTGGTCTCAGAATGCCACCTCTCCACAAAAGACGATATCAACTCATGATTGATGTTGTTGAGAGGTGTGATGTCAAGCTTCAACAGACGGGCCTGCTCTAGCCATCTGTGTATATGTGGGTGGTGGTGCTGAGGTCGAAACCTCGATACCTTCAAACCATGGGATGCCACCTTAACCTTCCCACAGTCCTGTATAAAAATAAAAAATATAAATTAAAACATATTAAATAAAAGTAATTAATTATTGGTTAAAAAAATAAATTAATTATTAAAAGTATTACCTATCCCAATTGTAGCCTGGAGACCACGTGGACATGAAAACGGTGCAACAAAACTTGCTGAGCAGCCTCAACCTCCTCATACTGCTGAGCAGGCTCAGGCTCATGATACTGCTGAGCAGGCTCAGCCTCCTGCTACTCGTACTCACGGACACACCTCTGACGCTCAGAAGCGTGACCAGCCGAATCCTCGTCTTGGTGCTAGGAGCAAGAGGAGTCTGATCTGCATCTCCTAGTGCTGCTTCGGAAGACTCGCATCGCTCTAATCGTCCTGCACGTCTTGCCACTAAAAAGCAAAAAAAAAAAACAAATTAAAAAACAAAATTAAAAAAAAAAACAAAATTTCCAGAAATACAGGTAAATGCGGAAGGAAAAATTTTTGGATTTCCGGAAACACCTCAAAACGGGGTATTTTCGGAAGTCAAAATTGACTTCCGGAAGTACCCCGTTTTGAGGTGTTTCCGGAAATCCAAAAAATTTTCCTTCCGCATTTACCTTCTATGGGATGTTTCCGGAAAGTTTTAAACAATTGCCTTCCAGAAATACCCCTGTTTCCGGAAAGTTTAAGGTGAAAAACTTACTTTTTCCGAAAATAAATGTAAATGAGAAAAGATTTCGTTATTAAAGTTTTTCGATGGGTATTTTTGTATTCATAGAATATCTATTGGAAAATTTTCTTACAAGACAAATCTCTTTTTATTACCGGTAGAACCGACTAAAAAAATATCAAAAACCTCGTGCTTCTAGTTTTACTGTTCTAGCTACCAATATAAATTAGATGTTATTAAAAAAACAAATAATAATAGCAACCTCCTTTAATCGCCACCACCATTTACCAATGATGGGTTTCCCCAAGCTAACAACTCCACCCTTTCCTCCTCCTCTTCTTCCTCCACCACCACCTTCTCTTCTCTCTCTTCACTTCACTCTCTAACTCTAATGCAAACCTCCCTCTCCCTTTCCCTCTATCAGATTCAACCACTTTTCTTAACAACACCACCTTAAAAACTCCATCCAACCCCAAAAATGAGCCTTCCTCCGCCGCCGGCGATGTGGATGGCGACTCATCCACCGTTCACAGTATCCCAATGGCAAGAACTAGAACACCAAGCTCTCATCTTCAAGTACCTCAAAGCTGGTCTGTCGGTTCCTCCCGACCTCCTCGTACCCATCCGAAAAAGCCTTCAATTGATGTCTCACTCTTCTCGTAAACAACCTTAACCTTAATAACCTCAAATACCCTTTTTCTCTCTCATTCTTAAAGTTGTTTCCTTTTTTAATTTTATTCATGTTTTATTTTTTGTGTGTTTTGTTGTTGTTGTTGCAGTGGGGTATTACGGGAAGAAAATAGACCCAGAACCAGGAAGGTGTAGAAGAACTGATGGGAAAAAATGGAGGTGTTCTAAAGATGCTCATCCTGATTCTAAATACTGTGACCGTCATATGATACGACGTCGTTACCGTTCAAGAAAGCCTGTGGAATCTCAATCTCAATCTCAACCTTCTTCTTCTACTACTTCTTCATCATCTTCTTCTACTACTACTTCACAACTTGCTCCTACAACTACTACTTCAACTTCAACCTTTCACACACTTCCTTTGCATACTAACGGTACTCGTGAAGGTTTTGGTTTCACTGTTGGGAACACTATACCCCACAATGACCCTTTGCTTCTTCCTCTTCAGGGTTCTAGGAAACCTTATAGGTATGTTTTCTGTTACTCTTCTCAGTAAGGCAACACTTTCTTATTTTGTTCTTTTATTGTTGTTGGTGTTTGTGAATAGGGGATTGTTGATGTTTTTGTTTACTTATGTTCTCACTATTGTTGTTTTTGTCTTTTGGGGGTGTTTGACTTGTGGGGTTGGGGTAATGATTGACATGATTTCTTGTGTGGAGTGTTTTTATTCCTTTTTGTTTCAGCAATAGTTAGTCTATTTTCATGTTAAGCTGCAAACATGGTTGCTGTGATGTTAAGTTACATAACATGTGGATCTTTGTGATGTGTGTGTGGGGTGAGTGTATTGTAAGGTGCAAGTCATCTGGCCTTAGTTTTGGAATTAGACTTGTATTTTCTATATTCTTATTCCACTTGATTTGTGTGTATTTCAAAGAATATGGTACAGTGTTTTTGGATTGATACAGTGTATTGGGGGAAAAGTTACTTACTCTTGGTTTTACTTTAACATGAATTGCCCTCTTGCTGTTCATGTGAAACCACATGACTTGGTGCTCAGGGGTTTACTTGTTCTACTATTTTGTTGAAATCCTTTTCACATTTATTTGTTATATGTTGTAAGAAGTATTTGGCATGATTTACCTTGTAAGAGGGTGAATGAAGTATGAGGGTATCATTTGATAAATCCGGAAATCAAGGGAGGTATGGATGATTGTATAACTGAAGCAATAACAGGAGCACTTACAGTTTTTGTGTGATACAGTTAAAACAATTAAGGTAACATGAACATGTAACTAGTGATTGATAATTGATGATTATTCAGAGGTGGTGGTTGGTTAATAGCCTTAAGCTGGTGATATGGGATAAGTTGTTGAAGGAATTTGTGAAATATGGCCATTTCTTTTTAGTTGTTTGGTATCAATTTCGGGACACCGGTGAGCTGTAGTGAAATCTTTCGTTTTTGTTTGATGTCTTGAAAAATCACATAACAAAACATCATTACTGTTTTTCCTCTATTACTTTGAGATAGAACTACTGAACACTTCTTATGTATGTGAATGTCCAAGAATTGTGCATACTGAAATGGACACTTTTTGTTGTGACTTCTTTAAAAGAAAGAAGTGGGTCAAACACGCGAGAAAAATAATGGCAAGAATTGTATTTTGGTGATTTGAAGCAAGTGATTTTACTTTTATAAGGAACTCGTGGATTCGAGGTATGGAACGGATATTCAACTTGTTTTTATGACAGTGAAATAAGGAAGCATATAAATTGCCTTTATATAGAGTATGACAGCAGTTTTCTTCTGGACAATGCTTGAATGTTCCCCTCAATTCATGGCTGCATGACCAGCCTTAAGCATTTGGATCGACTCGTGGCCTTCATAATTTTTTCTTCAATATTTTCAAAAATTGTTGGTAAATTTGTATCATATGATCATGATATTTTAATTAACACTCCATAGGTATGGACTGAACTCGGAGTCAGATGAGCACAACCTCTTACAGAAAGATCTAGGAAGTGTGAAGTATCAAGGTTATGACTTTACTTCAGATGGCTTGTGGTATAATAACATGTCTCAGATTCCATCAAACACCGTTTCAGAATCAAGGAGCGCTTCTACTATGGTAGGCAACTTCTTCCAACAACGAACAACACGAGATGCTGATCTGTTTAACCTCGATTCTGCAAGGCCAAAAGAGCTTCTGTTTAATGGTCAGTTATGTTCAGGAGGTAGTTTGAAACAGGAATATCAGTCTCCTCAGAATCTCTTCAGTGACTGGCACTGGAAGAAAGATTTAAGCTCTTCTACCATGACCAACAAGGATTTCAACTCCAACCTAGATGTTAATGCTGATTAAAATGGTTCTTTATGAGACTTTCAAAAAGTGTTTTTGTCTTATAAAGTGTCAGCATTCACCAAATCAAGCATTTGAACTCACTGGTCCCCCCACCCCCTTTGATTTCAAGCTTCAATGTGTTTGTATTGTATACTTGAAGGAGTTATTATGCTTTCTTTACACGTAAACTTGTAATATTTGATTGTTGTATCTTTTTTCTTTGTTTGACTATTTGTGGTATTTAGTTTTTGACTATTGTCTTGTATGATCAAAATCCCATGATTGTTAGACACATAGTGCTAGTTCAAAATGATGATTAATTATTGCATGAATGATTGTGAATCACTAACATTCCTTTAACATCATGTACATGTTGTTGTGATATGTTGAAGTGTGCTTGGAGTTTTTAAAGTGATGACAAAAATTTGAGAGGGGAGAGGCAAATGGTGTTTTTTTTGTTTTTACGAAGCAACGAGACTGAATTGCAATGGATCGTTACGAATCGAAGCGACAAGGCTGAATGTCAGGGAATTGTGGCAGCAAGTAGCAAATGGTGATTTGTTTTGCATTTGCATTGGATTTAGATGTGTAGTGTAAACTAACATAGCAGTGGAGTGGTGCTTTCATTGCTCCTTGACAGAAGAGGGTTATAAATGAGGATTGCAGTGGTTGTTGGATTATTAATGTTTGAATTTAGAGGAGAGTATTTCGAGGTATAAAGGCGGTGTTAGTGTTTCATTATGAGTTTTTCTGTCCACATTCTCTTTTTTCTCTACTTTTTGTTTTTCTCTTTTCTTTTGTCCTCAAAAAATCCTCACATTTTTATCCTACTTAATTATAATTTTCCAATAGAGCCAAACATGCACGGATGGACTTTCATCGTTATCCAAAAAACTTGACTTATGTAATCATTTTGAAATTGGAATTTTAGGACTTTTCTCAATATATTTTTAAAATTGTTAGCACAAAATAATAAATATTTGAATAACTGGTGTTTATTTGTTTTTAAATTGCCGTTCTTATCTTTTATTTTTTAAAAATAGGAAAAAACAAGTATGAAATTTCACATAGAAGACATATGGTTAAACAAACTAGATATATAAAAAGTACCCAATAGCACTTGGATGAAATGGTATTGGTCTCTTCCAGCTTAACCAATGTCTTGGGTTCGAATTCAGCCTTAGGCATGCAGCAGTGTTAAATCTCTTGAGGGAGAGTTTTGCCGTCCATTGTGGTCCTAAAAGTAGAAGCTCACATAGAAAAAAATTTCTACGGCATAGGTAGTGAAAAGAAGGGGTACAGGTATGGTTGTTAATTGGATCCATGGGCTTTTTCATTTATCCACGTCAACTTCTATCCATGTCGGTGTGTCTCAAAGTGTAATTAGGGCCGGCCAATGCTCAAGCCACTAAGGCAATGACTTTGGTTCGTGATGCTAAGAATAAAATTATAATGCGATAATTTGTGTGCAATAGATAAGGATTAAGAAACAAAAAAACACTTAGTAAGGGTAGATAGGAAAAAACATCATAGACCTATTACTCGTATTGATTGAAAACCTAGATTTCGCATACACTACAGGCCGAAGACATCAAGATGGATAATGTTATTTTTTAAACATTGTCATAACCAAAAGCTAAATCCCAGTTCATCGTAGGATGAATGACGCAAAAAAACTTAGGTTGACAACCTGCAGTCGTAGGGTATCAGAACATGTCATATAAGGATGTGAATTCTCTGTATTCACATGTGTCCCTCTCTCTCCTCTCATCTCTTTTTTATTTATTTTTATTCGAAAAAATAAAGGGCCAAGATTTGGTGTTAGAAGATCCAATGGTGGATACATATTGTGACTGCAGTGAATCGCAGTCCGTCATATAATGGACTACAAGGTGGCTCAAAATGGTGGAAATGGCTTTGTTGGTTTTAAAAAAATTTACATAACTATATTGATAGAAAAATGTGCACCAGCTAAATATGGTGATGATGTTATTACTGCTTAAGCTATCTTCAGGGGAAGGCAAAATATTCCACCACTAGCGATGAAAGTAGAAGAATCTCTTCTGCTGGCCAAATGGCTGCAGTAGAACTGATTTTGTATGCTTTGGAGATGTTCCTGTGTTAGACACTAAATACAAGAAGTATAAATACAATTATCTTTTGGTAATTTTCTCTTGTTGTAATCACCACTCACAAGTAGATATATTTGGTGTTGCTTTGGTGTCAGATGAAACTACCGAGACATATAAGTGGGTGTTGAAACTCCTTTTTAGAAGCAATGAGAAATAAGCAATCGAAAAGCAATTGTGATAGATAGGGATTTAGCTATAAAAGAGGTCGTAAAGATTGTTTTTCCGGGGTCAACAATAATCATGTTCTTAATTTTTTTTCGATAAGCAAAATTTCATTCAAAGAGTACTGGGACTGCTCAAATCCAACCAACAATGACTACAAATTGTTTAGAACTTGTAGTGGACTAGACCACCATGATGAAATAGATACAGATGAATGAAAATCTAATCTATAAACACTCTAACTCCAAGATAAGCTCTTGATGCGGATTACCGTGGAGTGAACATTCGCTTCCTCCTCTTTAAAAATGGCTCAGTTCCTAGCGAGCCAAATGCTCCAGCAAGTTGTTAGCCATAACATATGTTTCGTACACTTTGATTTTTTCCCTCTGCACAAAGTTGCACATCCAATGAATAACTCCTCCAGAGGCTTGGATACACAATCTCCGACATTGCGAAAAATTATGGAAATAGAAGCAAACAATAAGAGGAAAAAACTTATTACCTAACCCCTAAACTTATTACCTAAAATAGTCATATATTTTTGTTATTTTTCTTATAGATTTTGTTTATTATTAATTTGGGTAACAAAATTATTACCTAATATAAGTTTATAACATTTTGAAATTGAAAAATATTATTAATGAATCAAAATTTAAAATGTATATGCCACTAAAATAATATAGTGTATCTCTCAAGTAAAACTTTCAATTGAACTAATTAATGTTTGAAGATAATTTAGAGACAAAAATATTTTCATCCTAAAAGATTTAAGTTTAAATATTTATAAAATTGATATGTTAGAGACAAAATTAGAGACGAGAAAGCATTTGAGACAAACAATATCATCTCTAAATTTTGTCTCAAAATAACACTTGATTTTTTAAAATTTTAATTTGACCAATTAGATACGGATTTAGAGACGAGATAATGTAGAGATGGAGTATTCCGTCTCTAGAATGTCTAGTACCTTCCATATCTTTTTTTATAAGCAAATGATTGTATTAAAGGGAGTACAAGGGGTACTCCAACCCGTACAATTACCTTGAGGTCTCCTTAAAACCTCATTGGGCCAAAACCCCGTGGGAAAAAGACTCAAGGAGAAAAAATAGTACCCCAAGGAGAACAAGACAACAAAACCCATTACACAGGTTAACAAAATACAAAACCAGCAATAGTAAAAACAAACAACAATGCTAAAGAACAGCAACAACAGCTCAGTCTCCATAAACAACCAGCAATAGGCCGTATCAACCAACTGTCAAAACAGGACACACGATATTGTTTACGCAGTTCGGCCAAACTTTGCCTACGTCTGCGACTACAGAGTAGCTGTAGTTCCGTTTTATTGATTGTGTTTCGATCCCCTGAGTACAAACACTAAAGCGTTTAAATAGGCTTTTCTCTGAGAAAACCTAACGGGCCTGGGCCAAATACATATAAATAAATCTACAAATCTACTATTTACAACTTCCTTATTCACATCCCCCCTCAAATTGATGCGAGTCATCAAGGAGCATCAATTTGCTGACAAGAAACTGATGGCGTGGACAAGGAACAGCTTTGGTCAAAATGTCCACAACTTGAAATTGAGTATTGATATGAGGGATGATATAACATGATTATCATAGGCTTCATGAATAGCATGACAATCAACTTCGATATGCTTAATACGCTCATAAAAAACTAGATTTGCAACAATCTGAATGGCACTTGTATTGTCAGCATAGAGAGATGTCGGTTCGGTTTGAGGAAATCCAAGTTCACCCAAAAGACCATGAAGCCAAAGTATTTCGGAGCATGCCGTAGACATAGCACGATACTCCGATTCGGTTGAGGACTTAGAGACTCTCGCTTGCTTCTTACTCTTCCATGAGATCAACGAAGACCCAAGAAACATGCATCGACCAGTGACAGAGCGGCGAGTGTCAGGACACCCAGCCCAATCAGCATCACTGTAGGCACTCAACTTAAGAGGGGTTCCACTAGGAAAGAATAAACCCCATTGAGAGGTACCTTTTAAGTAGCGAATTATACGACGAACCGCTGCCAAGTGAAGATGGCGAGGAGAATGCATGAACTGACTTACTTGCTGAATAGCAAATGAAATGTCGGGTCGTGTAATGGTCAAGTAGTTAAGACTACCCACGAGCCGTCGATACAATAAAGGATCAGTCAAAAGTTCACCCTCGTCACGGTGGTATTTAACATTAACTACAAGGGGAGTATTCACAGGATTAGCAGATTGGAGGCCAGCCATAACAATAAGGTCGGTGGCATACTTACGCTGATGGAGAAATATACCCTTAGAGGTAGAATGAACCTCGAGTCCAAGAAAATAATGTAAAAGACCAAGGTCTTTCATTTGAAATGAGGCTTGAAGCTTGTGTTTAAATTCCTGTATGGATGCTGCATCAGAACCAGTAATGATCATATCATCAACATAAAGAAGGAGCAGAACAATGCCCGTAGATGTGTAGTGAATGAACAAAGAAGAATCATATTGACTTTGAGTAAAAGAGAACCCAAGTAGAGTGAAACGGAATTTTGCATACCAAGCTCTAGGCACCTGTTTCAAACCATATAGAGAGCGTTTGAGCTTGCACACCCCCTTAGATGAAGAGAATAGGCCCTGAGGGGGAGTCATATAAATATCTTCAGTCAGGTCGCCATGAAGAAATGCATTCTTCACATCCATTTGGTGGAGAGACCACCAATGAGAAGCAGCTATAGAGAGCACCATTATAACAGTAGTCATTTTAGCAACTGGTGCAAATGTCTCATCATAATCCTTCAGGTTGATTTTTAAAAAGGCGAAAGTAAGGAGAATCAAACCCAATCACCATGGAAGGAAGACGGTTGATCAAAAAGACAGCTTTGGAAAGAGCCTCCACCCAAAATTTGGATGGAACAGAGGCCTGGAGAAGTAAGGTACGCGTCACATCCAACAAGTGACGATTCTTGCGTTCTGCAACACCATTTTGCTGAGGGGTATTGGGACAAGATCGTTGAGACAGTATACCTTTTTGCTGTAAGAACTCCTGAAACTCATGAGACATATACTCACCACCAGAATCAGACAGAAGAATTCTAATACTGGTTTGAAATTGATTTTTAACATACATCAGAAATTTCTTAAACATAGAAAACACTTCAGATTTAGATTTAAGAAAATAAATCCAAGTAAAACGACTATAATCATCGATAAAGGTGAAAAAATATTTATAGTGAGCATGAGAAGCAACATGAGAGATTCCCCAAACATCACTATGAATCAACTCAAAACAAGTAGAAGCACGATGAGCACCAGACGGAAAAGGAGGTGTTTTACTTTTAGCTAATTTGCAAACAGAACATGAAATAGAGGTACTAGGATCCAGCAGTTTAGTACCTAACAAGCCAGTCTTAAATAAGTGAGACAAAACAACAGAGTTTGGATGGCCCAATTTCCTATGCCAATCCTCACATGCATTCAAAACACTATTACAAGCAAGAGATAAATGATTTGAAATAAACTGGAGTGGAAACACTCTTCCAACTTTAGGCCTCTTCGCGATCACCTTCCCCGACACCCGATCGTGCACAAGACACCATCCGGAGTAAGATTAACATCACAACCTTCATCCACTAATAGACAAACAGACAATAAATTCGAGGCAAGCCCAGGTGCTACTAGCACATTTCAAAAATTAGAACTTATGTCACCAACATTAGTTATAGGAAGGGTACTACTATTAGCAATCTGAATTTTCTAATTACCAATATAAGAACGTAAATTGTGCAGGAGTTCAGAGGAACCCGTCATGTGATTCGATGCACCAGAGTCAAGTAACCAAGATATGAAAGAAGACATACCAGTAATGCCCAAGGCAGAAAGAGCAGATAGTACCATTTGTTGAATTAATTCAGGCTGTAGAGCACCACCATCAGATGCACCAGTGGTGGAAGGACCAGCGGCAGAGCTAGATACACCAGTGGTGGAAGGACCAGCTGTAGAGCTAGTAGTGGCATGGAATGCCTGCACCAGACAGTTAGTCGGTCGTGGAGGACGCGTATAGGACATGCAGAGATGATATAACCCTGCTGCTTGCAGTAATTGCAAAATTTCTTAGGACAACTACGAGCAACATGTCCAAATTGTTTACAAGAGAAGCATTGAGTTTGTCGCATATCACGGCCCACGCCTCTATTTTGCGCAGCATATGCAACTGTCACAGGTTCAGAATGGACGGGATCATTAAACATGGTGCCTTGAGTATTAAGACGTTGTTCTTCCTTGAGCAGTTCACCATCACAGATCCAAGGAAGGAACAGGGTTCCTATTCAGCAAAGCACCTCGAACGACCTCAAATTCCGGACGAAGTTTCATGAGAAATTGATCCCGTTTACTAGTATCATAAACATCACGAACGACTGACAGTGACGACTTGACAACAACAACATAGATAATAGCAGAGTGTTCTGTCCATAAATTCAGAAAGCCAGAATAATATTCTTGAATTGACAAATTACCTTGTTTGTAATTGACGATCTCTAACTCCAATTGAAAACGCTTGGCTGTATTGTCCTGGTTGTAAATACACTACAAATAATTCCACATTTCTTGAGCAGTGGAAAATGCTCGCAAATTATTGATCATTTGAGGATCAATAGTACTGAGGATCCAAGAAATAATCTGAGCATCTTGAACTTCCCACGTGTCTAAGGCGGTTTTATCTTCCGGCGCCTTAGAGACCCCATCAAGGTGACTCCATAATCCTTTTCCTTTGATATACATCTTGAATTGAAATTCCCAAGCAGCATAACTCTTGCCAGTAAAACGAACACAGAAACTATCCATTTCTTTTTCCGAAGCCATTAAAAAAATTGTTGCTATGACTAACAAACAAAAAAATTATAATACCAAGGAACCAACGTACAACAACCGCATGGAAGAAGCCACCAGATCGCGCGTACAGCAACCGAGAAACGCTCGTACAGCAACCGCAAGGAAGAAGGGAGCAGTAACAAAGCGCACTCACCCAGGGGAAAGGCGATCAATAATCGCGAGCAAGAGGAAGCCACCAGATCACGCGCAGGAGGAAGCCACCAGATCGCGAGCAACCGAAGCAACAGATCGCGCGCAGGAGGGAGCAACAGATCGCGCGCAGAGACAAACAACACGATCAAAACCAAGAATTGAGATTGGTCACGAGCGAAGGGATCCACGAACCAGAAGAGACCCACGAACCCGAAGAGACACACGAAACCGAAGAGACCCACTAGCAACGATGAAGGCCAAGGCAAGAGCGACTTAAGGAGGAGTCGCTAACGGAGTCACAGTTCTTGAGCGAAACCCCAACAAGATCACAGGTATGATCGAAACCCTACTGATACCATGTCAAAACAGGACACACGATATTGTTTACGCAGTTCGGCCAAACTTTGCCTACGTCTGCGACTACAGAGTAGCTGTAGTTCTGTTTTATTGATTGTGTTTCGATCCCCTGAGTACAAACACTAAAGCGTTTAAATAGGTTTTTCTTTGAGAAAACCTAACGGGCCTGGGCCAAATACATATAAATAAATCTACAAATCTACTATTTACAACTTCCTTATTTCCTTATTCACACCAACAACTGCAACAACCAACCTCATTGTACCAAATAACGATAACAACAACCAGCAGCGGTAGTACAAGAAACCTGCCCAAACCACATCAACAGCTTGACAACATCACAACTGTTGCATTAACACTACAACAGCTAAACAACACGTGGGCAATGACCGAAACCACAATCGAAACATAACCAAAATGACCCGCATCAACACCATACACACTCCCAATTACAACGAAGCTAAGCAACGAAGTGGATCTCTCCACCATTTTAAAATCATCATACCTATATCCCTACCCTCATTGTTAATAAACCACCTCCAAGATAGGCATTTAACATGATTCACGACAGCATCAACAACAAAAGGCTGGCCCTTAAACAAAAGAGCATTCCTATGAGACCAAATGCACCACATTCCTGCCAGCCGAAACATATGCCTAACCTTCCTACAAACTTTACCCCTTGCATAATAACCAAAAGCATGAAAGTGATCAACCCCAACCAAAGAATATTCCACGAATATCCCAAGGCAAGCGTGTATGTGATTCCATATCGAATGAGAAACCTGACACAAGTAAAAAAAATGATCAATTGATTCAATCTCGCCCAAACACAAAGGACAAGAAAGATCAATTGTGTGACTAAGAATTCCCCTTTGAGCCAACTCCTCCCTCGTCGAAAGCCTATTTTGCAACACCCTCCATGCAAAAACCGCCACATTGGAAGGGCCAGATTGCTTCCAAAAATATCAGCCATCACCTCTAGAACAACCCCATCCAAGTTTACCACCTGAGTAGATTTTTGTAACATCATGTAAAGAGATTTTACCGAGAAGACGTGCATGTTCTCCGGACCTCAATGTCATGCGTCCTTCCTAACGCCATCCAGCCGAATGTCCTGCAAAATAGATAACAAAAAAGGCAGCTCCTCAACTGCATCAGCACTGAGACAATCCTCCAAGAGCAGCTTCCACACCCAACAGTCTTCAATCCAAACACCTTGAGAGAAAATGGTACTCGCCTTGGCACAAGGAAATGCTACAGTATATAAATCGGGGAAGGCCTCCCTAAGAGAAACATTTCCAACCCATTTGTGTTGCCAAAACAAAATGTCAGTCCCACCCCCCACCACACAGTTAAGAGCCGAACTGAAACCTTTATCTTCTCCGGCCAAACCATCTTCCAACATAAGAATATCTCTCCACCATAGTGAGTCCTTAGAACAACCCTTTACACCTTCTCATCTCTTGACTGAATGCCCCAAATTACCATACCGAAAGGTTAAAAAATGCCTCCAACTAGCACCTTATAATCACACAAGAACCTCCACTTCCATTTACTCAACAAAGCAATATTAAAGAGATGCAAATTTTTACTCTCAAGGCCACCCTCCTTCTTTGGAGCACAAATACTATCCCAAGCAACCCAACAAATTGCTCTACCACCACGATTGCCACCTCAAAGGAAATCCCTCTGAATCTTAATCATCTCGTTTAGCACTACTTTAGAAGCCTTGAAAAAAGAGAAAAAATACAACAGGATACTATTCAACACAGAATTGATGAGGGTGACTCTACCTCTAATTGATAAGAGCCTCCCATTCCAGGTTGATAGTCTTTTGCACATCATCTCCAATATAGGAAGCCAAGTACTTCTCCTTCTTGGGTTAGCTCCAACCGGAATACCCAGGAATTTGAAGGGAAGTGAACAAGTACTACACGCCAAAAAATTGGAAGCTGCCTCTAAGTAGTCTTCGCTAAGATTAATGCCCGTCAGTTTGCTCTTATGAAAATTCACCTTCAGCCCCGAGACTGGCTCAAAACCTCTGAAAATAGATTTAATGCACCACAACTTCTACCACGATCCTTTACCCAGTAAAATGGTGTCATCAGCAAATTATAAAATAGAAAATTTCAAGGCATCATGAACTCAAAACCTGAGAAGCTCCCAACATCTTTTTCTTTGTGGACTATATCCGCCAATCCTTTTGCAAAGACAAGGAACAATAAAGGGGATAACGGGTCCCCTTGCTTCAATCCTTTGTGAATCTTAAAATCAAGAGTACGACTTCCATTGACCAGCACCGTCGACATAGTAGAGTGGAGAAGACAACCTTTTATCCATTTGATCCACCTCGATCTCATCAAAGTCCAATCTGTTCAACATGCAAAACAAAAAATCCCAAGATACCGAGTCATGCGCCTTTTCGAAATCTATTTTGAAAAGCAAACATTCATCCTACCTCCTTTTAGCCAAATCCACCACCTCATTGACCACCAAAACCCCATCTAAAATCTGCCGACCAGGTAGAAAAGCTGAATGGCAAGAGGAAATAACCTTATGAAGAACCTTCTTCAACCTGCTCGCAAGGACTTTGGCTAACACCTTGTAAATAACCCCAATAAAACATATATGTCTATAATCCTTCAAACTTTGAGGGTGATCCATTTTAGGTATTAAAGCTAGAAACGAAGCAGAAATCGCCTTAGGCAGCACCCCGAGGAATGGGATTCCTTAAAAAATTCAATCAGATCACCCTTCACAATGTCCCAACAAGACTTAAGAATATTGATATTAAAACCATCAGGACCCGAACTCTTATTATCATCACACTTCCATACCTTCTCCTTTATTTCGTCCTCGGTAAACAGAGCTAACAGGAAGTTATTGTCACTGTTGCCAAGTGGCTTCAGTCTCAAGAGGGGGGTGAATTGAGATTTTAAAACTTTTGAAAACTTTTTCCCCTTTTCGACGACTTAGATTAATTTTCGCACAGGTTAAGTGGAAGCGAAGGAATTAGAAAATAAAGCACACAACAGATTTATCTTGTACACCTACAAGTCTTTTAAAACCTTGTCATCAAAAATTAATAGACATAATATATTTTTAGATGAGCAAATCATCTGTGTTTATAAGAAATTAGTAACACAAATAGTTTTTTTTTGAAAATCTCCTCCCAACATGAATACTTATTTAAGTTTCTAAAAAAAACATTGTACGTCGTCGTTTAAAGATAATGCAGTAGAAGTAAAATTTGGAAGTGGCACAAAAATGATTGGGAAGGAAGATATCCTTGACAACCTTATCCTTTGGAGCAGAGCACCTTATTCTCAATTCTCAAAAGTAAAGAGCTTCCTCTACCATCACATATCATGACCACTGCAACTCCACGCACATTTTTCAACTCACAATTTCTTCACACGGTTCTCTCTCTCTTTTTTCTCCATTCAACTTCATCTATTTACGAAACAAATTGCTTCCACATGAAGTTGTTTTATGTCCAACTTTACCTTATTTTTGACAAATTTAAGAATTAATTCATTCTTGTCTAATTGCTATATTATTTATTTACTGCAGCATATTAGGAACAACAACAACATATGTACACTCACCACAAAGATTAGTTATGTGAAGTCTCATAGATCAGAATTCCTTCCACCACTTTCTGCAACCTTAAAGGGCCCAAAGGGATTTGGACCTTCTCCAAAGAAAAGTAAGAAAACCAAGAAGCTGAGAAAAGACAATGATGAAGAGGAAGAGGAAGAGGAAGATGAAGAAGAAGAGGGAATTATTCCAGAAGTAGTGACAAACAGGATGATTAGCAGGATGGGAATTACAGTGGGAATTCCATTAGGTATTGGGATTTTGTTCTTTCCATTCTTTTACTATCTCAAAGTTGGTTTGAAAATTGATGTGCCTACTTGGGTTCCCTTCATTTTTTCATTCTTCTTCTTTGGTTCTGCTCTTTTGGGAGTTAGTTATGGGATTGTTTCCTCTAGTTGGGATCCTTTAAGGGAAGGGTCTCTTTTGGGCTGGACTGAAGCCCAGAAGAATTGGCCCGTGTTTTGGCAATCCCTTAGAGGTGGATCGAGAAAGAGTTAGTTAGCTCATCTGAAAATGTTATGGAAACTTTAGGTAGAATGAATGGGATACATAATTTGGTTTAGAATGATGACAGAGAGATAAATAGAAACCTCAATGTTAGAGAATCTACGGGGTTTTCTTTTAATCTTTGTTTCTTAATTTTCCCTGTATATTATATCTTGTCATACTTTATACTTATTTATTTATAGTAATCCACTTAGTTTCTTCTTCTATTTTACACCTTGGCGTTGGCTACTTGGCTTCAGAGTTTAGCTTTCTTTCTTAATAAATTAGTTTGAATTTGTTGCTTGTTCAAAATTTCTAGTGAAGCGTATTTTGTCTCTAAATCTGATAAATGTACTGGATCAACATTATCAGTTTCTAACCTTATTATACTCGGGTAGGAGTTGGAGTTAGTAATTATTATGTGTTAGGGAATGGCTTTCAGCACCTCACGTTGCTGTCTACAATACTTCCCAATATTTTTTTAACATTCAACATTCATGGACAAAGTTTGATTGCTGGGTCAATTACTGAAGGGTTAACACAATCTCCATTCATTTTTCAACCTATGGAAGAAGGGGGAGATCATACACCAGAAGTTATTTGTTTCTTTAGGATAATTAGAACGCATTATTTAGGGTAGTTATCAACCAAAATATTTAGAATATAATTGTTGTGGGCATTTTTTTAAAGATTTAAAAGTTAAAATAATATTGTGGAGAGGGAACTTTCCGCAATGATTCGAGCTAAATATTTCACGGTGCCAAACCTTTGGGTTACGTTACCCTAAAAAATATTTCAATTCCCTTTTAAACTAAAATATTTCAATTCCCCCAAAAAATTACTTCATCCAAACATAGGGTAAGGAGTATCTTTGTACACATTCTGCAATTCTACACTTAACGAAGCTTTTTTTTACTCGCCTTACGAACCTAGCACACTTCCATGGTGCCAAACCTTTGGATTGGATTCTTTTTTCTACATATGTAATCATTCATTATCTTTCTTTATTTTATCTTTTTCGATAAGTAGATAATTTCATTAATAACAGTCCATCTTTACAAAGAAAGGTGGACTAGGATACAACACCAAAACACCTTGAATAAGCACGACATCTCTTGGATGTGGAGAAGTTTACTGCATGGTAGAGATCTTCTAAAGAGCAATGGGAGATGGAATATTGGTAGTGTGAGTATTTCTGAGGATGTTAGCTTCGGGTAAGAAGGCAGTTTAAAGGAGGGGTGTATTTTGGCTAAGGTTCAGGAGCTTAATGATCGAATTTCCCATGCCTGGAATGTTGTTGTTTTGAAAGATTCCCTAGAGCCTTTGTCTGCTACTAAAGCTATGAAACCTCTATTGGGTGGTCTGACCCTGTTGATCTCTTGTACTGACCTCTTGCTAAGGATGGGAATTACTCCGTTAAATCTGGGTATGCTAGCCTTATGGGGGGATCCTCTAAGTTCAACCCTAACCCCTCATCCTCTTACCTCCACTCTAGCGCTTCATGGAATGCTATTTGGAATGCTGTTGTGCCTAGAAGAGTCAAACACTTTGCTTGGAGGGTGAAACACAATGCCTTGGCCACTAGGCTCAACTTGGCTAGAAAGAGGATTGCTAAGGAATCTCTTTGCCCTATCTGTATAGCTGAAGATCAATCCCTAGAGCATCTTTTCTTGTTGTTCCCTTGGACTACTCCCCTATGGTTTGACCTCAACTATTTGTGTTTGGCTTGATTTCCGCTTGGATTCTGATGTATCCTCTGGACCTGATAAGTTGTCTTCCTTCTCTAATGCTATAACTACCTTGTGGTGAATTTGGAAAGCTAGTAACCTCAAATTTTGAGGACAAGAACCCTAACCCGAGGGAGATCCCATTCTCAGTTAACTCTATTCAGAGTTCATGGCTACTAAACCCCACCCTAACCTTAGTGTGTCCCTATCCCCCCTGCTGTTGGGCCCTCTAGTAAATGGTGACCCCTTTTGACAATATCATCAAATTCAGCTCTAGTTGCCGAAGCCCTCGCTTTAAGGGAAGATATATCTTTTGGGGTGAATTTGCATCTCCCTTCCATCTTGCTCAAATCGGATTGCATGGAATTGATTGAGGTGTGCAGAGGTAACATGATTAGAAGAGAAATAGAGCATATTGTGAAAGATATCATGCATTTGAAAGCAAACTTTACCTCTGTGGGGGGTTTTTGTGGACCAATCAAACTGGAAATAGCGTTGCAGATCTTGTGTCCAAGCTTGTTGCATCGACGCTCGTTGCTTTGTGATCAAGGCTTGGCCATAGGAAAATCCGCAGAGCTGGTTTACATCAACACACCACAAGAGCACCAAATACCAAAGTCAATTCACAAACAAGCGGGACCAAAGAATCCACCCTTTCAAGCACCATGTTGCTCTATGGTCCTCCAGTAACTGGGTTGACATCCATTACATTGGAGAACCGTAGACAAGGGTCATCTTCTAGAATATGCATACACAAATATACAACAACTCACATGTACATAATCAATTCACATATACATAATACTAACAAGTTTCAAACAACATTCTAACAGCTTGACTCCAACCACACGTCACACCACTCCATATATCCTAATGCAATGCTTGTATGTCAATGCATATGATCCCGGGGTATACTACACCAAAAAGTGTTGTGCTTCTCTCTATGATATTGCACAACGGATCTACGATCCAAATATAGGTGCGCTTCTCCCTATGATACTGCACTTGTGTAGTACTTCTCTCATCGATATTGCACTACACCCAATGATAAAAACTCAGGTGTGCTTCTCTCATCGATACTGCACAATAGCACTGTAAATCCACAAATGATTAACTCTAGTTAATTTTATGTATCCACTCTAGTTAGTATAACCAATTGTAACTGTTTACAGTTATGCTAACTAATTGTGCAGAGTTAGTTAGAGTAATTGTAACACCCCGATTTTGGAAGCACTACTAAGTGAACTCAACTCCTTATATGAGATGCTTTTTGAAAAATACACTTCGTGCCTCTCTCTGAGAACATATATATTTTTTTAAATCAATTTCAAAACAATAAGAGTATTGCAGCATTTTCGAAACATGATTCCTCTCTTAATGTAATATACAAGAATTAAATCTGAAATATGACATATATAAATTTGTTTTCCCACGCCAGTATGTTTCCTGTTTTCAAAAGAAATGCACAATGCAAAGACAGAAGTGTTTGAAATAAAAATCCGCATGATCTAGTACTGGCTATCTTTACTAATACATATACGGCAATGCCCAAACAAGAACTGATTAAGAACCATACACTTGAGGATTTTCCAAAGTGACGACAAAACAAGACATCTACGCTGATCAAGCACTCTATACGCAACACCCGGTTAGGACCTCGAGGAGTCCATCAATACTCCACTATGAAAGGACACCGACCACTGCAACTTTATCTGTAAAAACTAAACTATGGTCCTCCAATAACTGAGTTGACATCCATTACATTGGAGAACCACAGACAAGGGTTCATCTTCTAGAATATGCATACACAAATATACAACAACTCACATGTACATAATCAATTCACATATACATAATACTAACAAGTTTCAAACAACATTCTAACAGCTCGACTCCAACTACACGTCACACCACTCCATGTATCCTAATGCAATGCCTGTTTGTCAATGCATATGATCCCGGGGTATACTACACCAAAAAGTGTTGTGCTTCTCTCTATGATACTGCACAACGGATCTACGATCCAAATATGGGTGCGCTTCTCTCTATGATACTGCACTTGTGTGGTACTTCTCTCATCGATACTGCACTACACCCCATGATAAAAACCCAGGTGTGCTTCTCTCATCGATACTGCACCATGTGGTCACTTCTCTCATCGATACTGCGCCACATCCGGTATGGTACTTCTCTCATCGGTACTGTACTATACCAACCTTTTCTTACGATTCAACATCCTACAACTCCGTAAGTATCTCTTGTCCAACGCTAATCATTCGAATAGCTTCCTCAAGTCACCACCAACAAATTTCCTCTTAAAGTCTTCCTCGAAATCTCACTCTAACCTCCCTAACTTTTCATTTTTTCTGACTTCTCAAAACAATTCTCCATTAGTTCAAAAGTCATAATTTTCATAATATTAACTCATCTTGATTTCAACCTCTCAAAAGGATTCCTATTGTTTCTCAAAGATTTTCCATTTGTTTCGCATTTCTTAAGTCACTTTCTAACTACTTTTCAAAAATCTGAGACAAGTGCTACGCTCACTTTTATAAAGTCTCCTTTAAGTTTCTTTTTCCGAAAATGATTTACTTAGTCGCAGTAGCAGTCATACCTACATAAGCCTCATCTAACCCTCCTTTCAAAGTCACTCTCAATCCACCAGACATCTCAATCACAGATCATCAACATCATATGTTCAATTCTCAACATAGAACAACAACATATATATAAACTCACAAAATCCACAACACACACGTCCTCGTAGGGACCAACCAACACCAAATCACCAAAGGTCATAAACAAACAACACACAATTACCAACCATAAGCACAACCAAAAACATATAATAGTAGCTAGAAAGAAGCCCTTACCTCAACAAGCTTTTTAAGTAATAATGCATGAACCTCGCCGGTATCACGTGCCCTCAACAAGCTTTCTAAGTAATAATGCACGAACCTCGCCGGTATCACGTGCCCTAAACCATACAATGGACTTAGGTTAACATTACAATCCCAGACTAACCCCACATAACTAGGTGGTTCGATCAACTAAGGTAAAATAGAGAGGATTTGGTTTCTTAGAACTTTTTTGCACAAAAAGCATGAATATTTAAAATCGAATACTTAGAAAATAAGACTTTCCAAAACTTTTCTCATAAATAACTTAACACTTTAAATATCATTTTTCTTCAAAACTTTCAACTTCAATACATAACTTAAAATCATAACTCAACAGCTTAATTTGTAAAACGATTTTCTTCTAAATTCAAATCAAACACCAAAATTTTTCTAAGTATATTTATGACGAAAATTTGGCAGAGTCTCCTTTGTGTTTAGGTCGTTTTCCAAATTTTCCTGTCCAGACAGAAACACAAATTCATAGACATTTTTCAACAACTCAAACATCAATCAAAACAAGATTGGCTAGTTTTCCTCAATACCCGTTAATATTCCGGTTTAACGTTTTTTCACCAAAACGTTTTATAATCTCACGTCAAACCGAAATATTGACTTCATCAACCAATCAATCAAAAACACTTTTGACATCAAATGTGATTTTAACGGTTTTTGTACAAAAACATTTCTCGAAAATGTACAACAACCGAAACAAAATTTCAAACATATCAATGGCTTCCCAATGATTCATTTAACAGTCAAACATTTCAATCATCAAATTCATTCAATATCAAACATCAATTTATGACATAACCTCAACTTTCAATTCATCACATTCAATCATTCAAAACATGAACGAAACCTCACAAAACTTGAAGAACTCACCTATCGTGATGAAAATCACGAAACACTGAGACTTTCCGCCACTCGAAAATCCGACTCGCGCGCGGACTCGAGAAATTCTCGCTTTGCACCTAGACACCATCAATGATCTCCTAGGCTTCATGCTCCTCACAAAGCCCCAACTATGATTCCAAATCTTTGATCTTGAACCATGAACTCCATCATCATTCCTAAACCTCCATGAATTACTATTCATCATCTTCAACCTCACATTGCTCATCACACATAAAACCCCAAATTTGGATTCAAAACCCTAACTCTCCCAATCTTTGATTCGTTCACTCCAAGCTAGTTGTCAATCATATATTGGAACTTCCCTCACCTCTAGAACACTTGTTGAAGGAGGAAACTCAAGATTTCCCCCAATTTCTTAACAAATTCGAAAATGGTAGGTTATGGGACAGTGGGTTGTTGTGTATGATTTTGGTGTCAAATTGAAGAGGAAGGTGAGGGGTTTCTAATGGAACAAAGAAGAAGAAATTTGATGAATGTTTCCCCACCCTCTCCTCTCTTCTCCCCCCTCGTAACCCTCTCCCTCTCTCACTTCTCCATTCTTTCTTTCTTTCCTTTTCTTCTACGGTTCCTTTCTTTTCATTTCTTTTTCTTTTAAATACTCACATAAGTGAGAGTGAGGGTAAAAGACTATTATACCCTTACTCTCTTCTTTATTTCTAATCAAACCCCTCTCTATCTATTACTCAATTTAAAAACCCTACACCAATTAATAATTAATCTAATACTAAATAAAATTATTAATTAAGCACTAAATTAAATTAATTGGGTTAACTTCAAAATAATTAACTTAATTATTTTGGGGATGTTACAGTAATCATCTAGTTTATATACCAAATGTAGAGATTCTATTATTTAGATTGAATACAATGAGAAATTTCCTTATCTTCCTCTCCACTGAGCTCTGATTATCAACACGGTATCGGATTGAAACCCTAACTCTTCCTCTACATTTCCCTTTTGATTCGCTATCGTCTCTTGCTTCAATCTCTGTAAATCGACGCTCTCATGGCTACTCCTTACTCTGATTTCGCATCAAATCCCTCCAATCCCTACTATATGCATCCCAATGAAAACCCCTCTCTCGTTTTTGGTTCAACCTCCTCTTGATAACCCGAACTATCCAACTTGGTCCAGATCGATGAAGGTCGCCTTAATCTCCAAGAACAAGGTTAAGTTCATTGATGGAAGCCTCGGACCTCCTACTAGCACCGGTCCTCTCTATGAACCATGGAATCGTTGCAACAATCTGGTTCTGTCATGGCTTCAACGCTCCATCTCTGAGAACATCGCGAAATCTCTCCTTTGGTGTGATCGTGCTTCAGTTGTTTGGAAAAGCCTGGAGAAACGCTTTTCACAAGGAGACATCTTCCGCATCGCTGATATTCAAGAGGAATTGGCTCGATTTCAACAAGGTACTCTCGATATTTCCTCCTATTTCACCAAATTAACAACGATGTGGGAAGAAATTGAAAATTATCGCCCAATCCGTGGTTGTGGTTCTTTCACTGGTGGCCGTGGTAATCACCTGTGTATACATTGTGGACGAACTAATCCCACCGTTGAGACGTGCTTCATTAAGCACGAATATCCACCGGAGTTCCAACACCACAAGGCGACTCCATCAAACACCTCCAATTCAAACACTACATCTACAACCAACACTGTTGAAGAATCGGCCTCTGCTCCCACTGCTACCACTAATTCTGGTAGCAACAACAAATCAAGTACTTCTCTCACCCAGATTCATGAGCAATACCAGCAAATTTTGCAGCTACTTCAACTATCAAGCTTGACTGCCAATCAACCTGCCTCTGTTAACTCAATATACGCACCACATATTCATCCCATACCTCTGTTTCCTCATCCATTCCTGGTAAGAATATATACATTTGGATAGTGGATACTGTTGCCACTGATCACATCACTCACACATTTGCCTTTTTCATTGCAACCTACACTATTGCACCCAAATCCATGACTATGCCTAATGGTGACACAGTTACTACTACTATTGCTGGCACAGTTCTCTTATTTGGATCCTTAATTTTGCACAATGTCTGTTATTTTCCTTCATTCCATGTCAACATCATTTCTGTCACAACTCTCTTTGATTCCCTCCTATATGATGTCAAACTATACCCTGACTGTTGTGAAATTTTGCAGCTATTCCACTCGAGGATGACTGGTGTAGCGACCGAAAAATCCGAAAGAGGGATTCTTCGAAGTTTTTGAAATGAAGCCGCCACCAAAGTTTAGTTTAAGGGCAAACATTGGAAAATCCCTATTGAGTGGATAAGGGTGTTTTGCGGACCAGGTTTAGGCTTAGGAGTCGTTTATGCATAGGGAAGGTATTAGCACCCTACGACATCCTTCCTAAGGAAGGTTACCTTTTAACTAAATGTGTAGAAAAAAATTATTAATTTAAAAATTTATTTTTACCCTTATTTACAAATTAAAAGAAAAAGTCTTGGAAGGAGGACATTTAATTACTTTTGTTTGTTTTTGAAAAAATAAGAAATACAAAATTTACAAAAGGACTAAAAAAGGGTTTTTATTAATGCAATTGACAGAGGTCGTCCGCCCTCTGCTCCTACGTATCTCCTGGTAGAGAATCAAATCACACATAGTTCTTGGGGTAGAAAATATTTTTGTGTTGGTGTTTTTTTTTATTTGAATGTTTTTGAAATTCGGAGGACATTCGTGATAACCAAACAAGTAAACTCAGAGTGGTTACTACTAATAGTCCATTTGAAAATTAAAGTTGTCCACAATGATCAAACAAATTAAACTCAGAGTGTGGCCATCATTAAAAACCCGTTTTTGAAAATGAACCGGAGTTTAGAAATATTTGGGGATGTTGTATTTTTTGGAAATTTGATTAAAAAAGAATGAATAAGATTTTAGTGAAAATATGAAGTAATAATATTTGATGACTATAAATAAACAAGAAATAAGATAAAGTAATAAAAAGGAGAAATCAGGTATAAAAAAAAGAAAGGATGATGACTCGAGAGTTTTGAGCAAATGAGAGAATGAGGTTTTAAATAATAAAATAAATAAATAAATAGATAAACGGAAGATAGAGTTGGGTATTTAAGGAAAGAAATTAGGGTTTGAGAACCCTTATCCCTTCAGCTGCAACAAGCTCTCATGGGAGAGAGGAACAGAAAACAACAGAACGCAAAGAGGGGAAAAGAGTGGGAGGAAGAGGGAAGAGAAAAAAAAACCAAGGTGAGAGTGAAGGGGGATTCGGGTGCAGACAGAGAGAGAGAGAGAGAGAGAGAGAGAGAGAGAGACGGTGAGAAGGGGAAAGAAGAAGAACGATTGAGAGAAGTGACGGTGGTGGTGAGGTCTCGGTGGTGTACGGTGGGGGAAGAGAGACGACGGCGTAGGGAGAGAGGAGAAGTGTGACGGTGGGGGGAGAGAGATGGTGGTGAGAGAGAAGAGGGTTACGGTTGAGAGAGAGAGAGCTGCGAGGGATGATTTGTCACAGTGGTCGTTTGGTGGTTTTGTTGGGTTAATCATGGTGGTTCACGGCGGTGCTCCGGTGGTGGGGTGGAGCACCGTCGTGATGTTCTTCCTCTTTTCTTTCTATTTTTCTCTTCTAGCTTTTTTTCTCTTAATTTCTCGGCTATTTCGAAAACTCAAAAAATGTTTTCCTCTGTTTTTCATTCCTCAACGTGCTGTTCTGTTTCCCCTCCGCTCCTTACTGTTTTGCGTATTTTCCCCCTCTTCAGTGTTAATGTTCATCCATTTTATAGAGGGAGCGGTTGTTATTGAACTGCTGTATATTTGTTATTTTGCGTCCATGGTACAGGTTAGTGGAGCAGAGGAGGTTAGTGGAGCAGAGGAGCAGCAGCAGGGTGGTGCCTGCAAAGCTGTCCTGTTGGAGCAAATTGGGAAAATGACAAAGGAGCAAGAAGAAATTAGCATTGGCCTAATTCCCAAAGAGACTGTACCTGAGGGCGCATACTCCCTCTTTTTTGTTTTACTTTTTTTGCTTTTTTTTGTCTCTAAATGTAATTAATTTTTGTAAACTCTGATTATTGTAATAAAAATAGACTTGGACAGTATTGGCCATTCCATTACTTATTTTGATTTTAGACAAAACTGTTATTAACAAGCACCAAAATAAACACGCGCGCACGACGAGAAGCGAAAGCGCGTGCTTAACGAGAATAAAAACAAGTACACAATTAGAAACGACACGTGTGCACAGCGATAATAAAAACGCATATGCGATTAAAAAAACGGCGCGTGTGCACGACGAGAACAAAAAGTGCGAGTTCGCAAATTAAACACGTGTGTGTACATTTAGAGCCTCCACAGTGAGACATGTCTTTTTGAGGTTTTTTGAAAACGAGAAAACTATCTTTGGCCAGAAAAAATACCCATTAAAATGGGCGTTGACAAAAATATTTTCTATCAAAATCGGACAAAATTAGGGTATAACAGCTTCCCCTCTTTATTTATATTTTGCTAGAAAATATGAAGGGTTTCCATATTTCTCGAGAAAAATAGAAATAAAGATATAAGAACACTAATTTTGTCCACATAAAGAGGAATGGATGGTTTGAGAAATTACAGGTAGTGGTCAACACTTGTCGTGTTAACGAGAAAGCTATAAAGAAGGATCACTGGGGATCTGAAGGGGCACTAGGGCTCTGAAGGTATAATTCGTAGTCGATGCTTGGCGCATTGATCGGAATTAAACTGAAGGACCGACGGGGTCTGAGGGGCTGCCTTGGCCTTGATGGACCGAAATGGTCTGATGGAGCGCAAACTAGCAATGGTACTAGTAAAACGGTCTACTTGGGGGTGGCTTTTTTCGAGCGGCCATGGGGGTCAAGATCAGGTCGTTGAACTGATTTGCTCACCTCAAAGGACGTCCACTATGTCTTAGGCTGACACAGCTAGTCTGAAGGACCTGGGGTCGGATGATTTGTCGGTTGCTCGATAACGCGACGTGCGATCTGGATTGATGGACCAATTGTTGGTCCGAAGGAGCGTTGGGGTTCTGAAGGACCACTGGGGGTCTGAAGGATCAACTTGGTGTTCCGATTTTGAGGAACAGGATATAGGGATCGATACTTGGTGTATTTGCCCTGAGCATACCTAATAAACGCGTTTACCTGATAAGGAAAAACTACCTATATTTGGCATGTCTTAACAACGCAATGAATGGTGTATGCGTGCATGTAAGCGTGTGCGATGATTGGTGATTGATGGGGTAGTGAATGAGATGTGGCGGATAATGGATGATGAAGTTGATGGATTAATGAAGTTGATAAACTTTGTATGTGGATGCAGATAAGATATGAATGCGTTTGTAATGATTATATGCTATGGTGAATAAAAGGAAACACATGAATGCATGGTAAATGATCTGTAGGAAGTTATTGGCAATGATGGGACCAACACTTGGCACATCTATCGAAGCAAAAAGAATGTTATATGTGTGCATGTATGTAATGTGGTGAGCAAATGAACTACAAGAACCTGTGGATTGCGGATGCTGGAGCTGGTTAGAAAGAAAAATTGATAAGTCGTGTATGCGAATGCAAATGTACTGCTTAGATGCAGGTGCATGGCTGCATGGTGGAATGATTTATGCAATGTGGATGATTTTTGTCTCTTTTTGCTTTCCCTTTTTTTGTGAATGAATGAATGAATGTGCACAGGTAATGCTTAGATGCAAGAGTTGTGGTAGCTGCATGACTTGATGTTGAGATATAATGTATGGTGCAATGATTGGTGTCTGGCGGGATGTGGAATGATTTTTTTGTCTTTTCGCTTTATTGCCTTTTTTGGTATTTGATGAATTCATGAAATGAGAATGTGAATATGATGGAAATGTAATATTTTGACGCAAACACTATGGTGAATAAAAGGAAGTGCATTAATACATGGTGTGATGATATGATATGATTGATTGGGATGTAGACAAACTTTTGGTAATGATGAGACCGACATTTGGCACTTTTATCGAAGCAATGAATGTTATATGTAGGCATGCATGTATGTACACCAATGCATAATGCGGAAGAAGCAAGACGCGAAAGCTAATTAGTTGTGTAAACAAAAACAAGTAGAATGTGAATGCATAGTTTAATTCTAGAATAATCGTGCATTTTTGCGTATATTTTTGTGTAAGGATACAATAATGTTTGATGGGAAACAAAACTTTTGATGCAAGAAACAGTGAGTTGAATATTTTGAATTGATCATTCATTGGAGGAACATTTTTGATGGATTGAACTCGAACTCTGGTAAGCTCGAGGTTGTCATTTTTGAAGACCATGACTTGGAACCAGTGTTATCAGAACCAGTCCGGACCGGCCGGTCGGACCGGTCGGACCGGGACCCGGTGGTCTTCCCGGGCCGGGCAGCATGCAGGACCGGATCTGCAGTTGGCCCGGTGATGACGTCATCGGACCGGTGAAAAAACCGGGTCGGACCGGTGAAAAACCGGGTCGGACCGGTTGGTCCTCTTTTTTTTTTTTTTTTTTTTTTTTTTTTTTAAGATGAACCAATTATAAATTTTGCATGTTTTCACAAAAAAGGCTTGGGTGGGGTTTCGAACCCCCTCCCTAGTATTCAACATTTCAACTTTTTAACCACTAAGCTATCTATTATTTGTTGATACTATCCCGCATTCATTAAATATAATCAATTCCGGATATGTTAATTTTTTTTGCACATTCTTTCATTAATAGTTTTGATTAAACACACATTTTTTTTGACAAATTGATTCAAGTTCAACACTCATAAACATGTTAGTAAATGTATAATTATAAATAAAATTATAATAAAATTTCTATATTAATAAATGTATACTTTCTTAGTATATATTATAATTTTTTGAATTTATTTAATATAGACCGGGTCATGCCGGTCCGACTAGAGACCCGCGGTCCGACCCCGGGTCTAGTGACCCGGTGCCTTGATCGGGTCGATGGCCGGTCCGGGTCTGATAACACTGCTTGGAACAATGCATTACTGTCATTTTTGGAGATTGTGATGTGCATTTATAGGCTTGTTCAAATGGGTTCTCATTTGGTTATGATGACCCATGATGGCTAAGATTTCAAGTCTAAAATGTTAACTTGGAGGGATTATCAATAACACGTCATTAACGTGTGTTTCTCTCTTTGAAGCATTTTGTTTAATAAATATGAAAATTAGTGTGAATACAAATGAGTGTGTCAGTTGGCTCGGGGTTCAAGAAATGTAGGGTATGGACAAATGTGACATGTGAGTGGAGTGAAGGATGGGGTTATTTGAGCAAGCCTATGAAAGATGAACTTGACCCAAAGCAGGAAATGTTTGACTGCCCCAATTTTGACTTCAAATAATGGGGAGCAAATAGTTTGCCTTTGTCTAGGGAGGACAACGACACCTAAGGGTATAGGCTGACTAAAAGTTTGGGAAACATGCTAGTCTTGGAGCAAAAAGTGGCTAAGGATGAATGGAATGGGAGACGAAAGAATTCTTTTGGCACAAGGAATATGATGCCCCAGTCTATAAAAAGACAATGTTGCCCCAATCCATGAAAGGTAAAGGTTGCCCCATTTTTGAGTGTGGTTGAGAAAGGGTGTAAAGTTAGAATAATGGTTTCGAGACTTGTCTAGTATGGCTATATAGATACGGGTGTAGTATATGAACGGGATGAAAGGTGACGGTAGTTTGGGGATGTTGAAAAGTTTGCCCGAATTTAAGAGGAATGAAGGGTGGGGGTAGTGCCCCACTTTGAGATGGTAAGTCAATTAACTGCCTTAGTAGGTGTTGCACCCCAAAAAATCCGGTTCGGACTTCTCATTGTACAACGTGGAAAAGGTATGGAGCCGCCACCAATATTTTAATTTTAAGACCAAAACATTGAAAAAAGGTCTTTTAGACAAGGCGGATGGTCTTTCGAAAACTAGAGATATGGGTTCGGGGGTCGGTTAGGCATGGGGAAGGTATTAGCACCCCGTACCTCCTTTCTACCGAAAGGGAACCTTTAATTAAATGTGTGGTTTGAAGTGTTGATTTGAAAATGCTTTTATTTTGCCT
The DNA here is from genome assembly GCA_039519185.1 of Astragalus membranaceus. NCBI lineage: Eukaryota > Viridiplantae > Streptophyta > Magnoliopsida > Fabales > Fabaceae > Astragalus > Astragalus membranaceus. The sequence continues at coordinate 28,746,726 of CM076849.1, read as the reverse complement.
CTTTATTGAAAAGGGAGTGAGAAGACTTAATGAAAATTTTTATTTTGGGCGCTTGACGAGAGTTGGCCTCTCGCTCCTACGTATCTCCTGGTGCGATGGAGAATTCAAAGCTACGTAGTTCTTGGTTGTCTTAAAAAGGTTTTTGTTTTTTAGTCTGTTTAGATGAGTTTTCGCAGTAGGAGTGAGGATTCGCGATGACCAAACAACAACGGTTTAGAGTGGCCGCGCTACTAACTCTTTTGAAAATGAAATTATCATTAACAACCAAACGGCAACGGCGCGAGTGATCATTAACGATAATCGGTTTTGCTTTTGATTCGAGTGTTCGCGATGACCAAACAACAACGGTTTAGAGTGGCCGTGCTACTAACTCTTTTGAAAATGAAATTATCATTAACAACCAAACGGCAACGGCGCAAGTGATCATTAATGATAATCGGTTTTTATTTTAGATGATCAAAAAGGACTTTCGCAATCGAATTAATTTTGGTTTGTTGTGCTTGACGAGGACGTGGCTCGCTCCTACGTATCCCAAATGGGAATCAAAGCGACGTAGTTCTAGAGCCTTAAAAATGAAGATTTTTTGATGAGGTTTTAGAAAATGAAGAGCGTTCATAATGATCAAACTAACAAAGGTTATGATGAATCATTACTAATAACTCTCTTTGAAAATGCCTTTTGTAAATGCAAGCTTTCATGGTGATCAAACTAACAAAGGTTATGATGGATCACCGCTAATAACTTGTTTTGATTCTTTGATACTTAGAAAAATGCTTTTTGAAATTGGACGTGTTCATGATAATCAAATCAACAAAGGTTGTGATGGATTATCACTAGTAGCTAGCTGTATGCTTGCGAAAATTCTTTTGAACTTGAGGCTTTCATGACAATCAAACCAACAAAGGTTGTGATGGATTGCCACTAGTAACCATTTTTATGCCAGGTTGGTTTAGAAATGAAAACGATGAATGCAAGAAAGAATTGGTGGGTTCAAGCATAACACAACCAGTGGAATCAAATCATTAAGCAATAATATCTGAATTCGCAAAGAAAAATCAAGTCTAACCTACACATAGTAGATCACAACGCATATATAGGCAAGGAAGGAACTTGAATTAGGCATTAAGCAAGAATACAAGAGTAGGCAAGATTGAACCTAAATGCACTTTGATGATGACGCTAAGATTCAAGAATATACCTTAACTCCAAGCTAAATAGGCAAGAAATAAGATGAATGAGTGCTAAACCACTTGAATTTACTTTTTAACCTTCAACCTTGAGCTTGGTTCTAGAGATTTGGAGATGAATCTTTGAGAAGAATGCAAGAGTGATGAGGGGGATGTTGAAGTAAAACAAAGGGTGTAAATAGCACTATGGGCCTTTAAGGAAAACAAAATAAAAAAACAAAAATGGGGTTGTATGTGAGTAAAACAGGGGGGTTCGCTTCATAAAAATGGGGAAGAGTAAGCCCAATTCGTGTTTTTGGTGAGCTGGTCCACGGAAAAAAAAGGTGGGCTTCTGGGGGCTGTAGTGAAGAAAACAGGGAGGTTCGCTTCATAAAAATGGGGAAGGGCAAGCCCAATTCGTGTTTTTGGTGAGCTGGTCCACGAAAAAAAAAGGGTGGGCTTCTGGGGGCTGTAGTGAAGCAAACAGGGAGGTTCACTTCATAAAAATGGGGAAGAGCAAGCCCAATTCGCGTTTTTGGTGAGCTGGTCCACGGAAAAAAAAAGGGTGGGCTTCTGGGGGCTGTAGTGAAGAAAACAGGGAGGTGTAGTTAACATATGTGATTTCTTTTATCCAAATCTAGATGACAGCCCACAAAGATGCAAAATGAGGATTATTTTCTAACAAAATGGGAGAGGGAGAAACGCAGAACTGAGAGAGAGATATGCAGAGGCGAGTGAGAGGGAGAGAGGGGAAACGACTGTGGGTGAAGGTGGTGACTGTGAGAGGAGGAGGCGGACGGTGGAGAGAGAGAGGAGGAGTTGCGATGAAAGGGAGAGAAGGAAGAAGAAGGGAAGGCCGAGAGAGAGAGAGAGAGAGAGAGCGCGAAGGAGGGAAAGAGAGAGAGAGCGCGCCGGTGGTGTGGTGGTGGTCGGACCTGGTGGCGCCTGGAGATGGTTCACAGTAACGACGTGGTGGAGATGTGGTGGTGGTTTCCAACATTTTTCTGATTTTTTCATTTGGCTCCATGTGAGAGGGGATGTTGGAGTTTTTGGGGTTGCTGGTAGTGGGGTGTAGCTCTCTTAGTGTTTGAGAAATTGTGTGTATGAACTATGCAACTAATATGGGTATTAGGAAAGTAGAGAACATATGTTTATGCTTTCCTTCTTCTCCGATTCTCTCTGTTACCCTTTCCTCTCCACCTTCTCTCTTATTTCTCTTTTTGATTTTTCTACTATTTTCTTAGGCTGAAAACGTTACCTCCTACTCCTCACATTTTCCCCTACTGTTTTTTCTTTCCCCCCCTTCAGTCTTGATGTTCGCCTATTTTATAGAGGGAGTTGTTGTTCGTGAACTGCTGTATACAGTTGTGAAAGGGAACCATAATAAAACTTGTGAACCAAAGGAACCGGCGCGTTTTGACTTTCCTTGTGAGCAGAGGGATGGTCTGTAGAGGAGAGCAGAGAAACTATTATGTACTGAGTGTTGCTGGGTTTAGAGAAAAGCCTTGTACTGAAATGTATTCAGTGTCTTTGTGTGCAGAGAGGGAGGAGTGGATAAACTATTGTGTACTAAGTTTTTTTTGTGTAGAGAGGTGGGCTGTCTGCAGGACTGTTACTTGTAAACATGGTATTTACTTTAGCTTAAAAAAGGGAAAAGGTAAAAACAACTAAAAAAGGAAATTGAATTTAATTCTGAAAATAAAAATAAACAAAGATGGTATCCAATGACAATTAGTTTTTACTTATTTATTTCTATTTTTTTATATATTGTAATTTTATATTTTTGAAGCAAAAATAATAGTTAAAACTAAATACCAAAAAAGATTTTTATTTCTTTTTGTTGCAATAAAAAAAAAAACAAACAAGTTCTACTAATAATAAGAAATGACGCAAAATCGCTAACGAGCACTAAATGACACGCGTTAACGATTAAAGCCTCAAAATGCACAACAAACAATATTTTGATTTTTCTTCTAATAAACTTTAAATTAACCGGACAAAATTGGGGTATGACAGCTGCCCCTCTTTATTTGGATTTTACCAAGAAATATGAATTGCGCGAGACATATTTCGAAGGTAAAATAGAAATAAAGAATTCAGAAATTATACCAATTTTGTCCATTTGGAGAAACCCGAATTTTCTCCCTCTTTTTTGGAAAGGTAGACACTTCCGTGTCGATGCGAAAACAGTAAATGAACACTAACGTGCTGACAGAAAAGGTAAAATGGGCACTTGCGTGCATACAGAAAAGTAAAACGGGCACTTGGCGTGCAGACAGAAAAGTAAAACGGGCACTTGGCGTGCAGAAAGCGGTAAATTGGGAATTCGGAGGCTGCCTAAAACCTTTTAACGGACTCTTGTCGAGTCCGAGCTCTGGGGGGGGTGGCCTTTTCGAGCGACCGATCAACATCAGGTCCGGAACTGATTTGATCAATGGATTTACGCTATGCCTTAGGCTGACACAACTAATCCGAAGGACTTGACGAAGTCTGATGGATCCATCGCGTGCTCGTACACGATGTTGTGATCTGTGGAAGGAGTTCACTAACTCTGTGTTGATGGAGTTTACTAACTCTGGGTTGATGGAGTTTACTAACTCAGGGTTGATGGAGTTTACTAACTCAGTGCTGATGGTGATTTTCTGAAAAATAAGATTTTTGGGACCCTCTGGTCCGAAGCAACTTCCTGGATGGTGCATGAAATGCATGCATTTGGGTATTTGGATGCGCATGAATGCAATGATTGATTTTGGTGGGATGCTTTTTCTGTTTGATTCCTCTTCTTTTCCTTTTGTTATTCTTTCGCTCTTCTGAGATGCGAATTTGAAGGCGTAATGTACTGTTTGATGCCATGGAGTGATGACTGGTATGGATGATATGAGAATGATGAATGATATGAAAATGTTGTGTTCTTTTATGTTCCGTCTTCTGTGATTTTCTTCTCTCCTTTCTTATTTGCTCCTCTTTTTTTTTATGGAATGCAGATATCTATGTAAATGGAGTGTGAATGTATGTTATGCAAAGTGTATGTGATGTGATGATTTCAATGGAATGATGGATGCTATGAAATGCTATTTTTGATTTTCTTCCTTTTTATTTTGGTTAAGGATCAACACTTCAAGTGCCTACAAGGTAAACATCCTAATCCCCAAAGATTAAGGTGAGCACCAAAGCCCTACAAGATAACAACCTAATCCCTAAGGGTCCAGGCGAGCACTGAAGCCCTACAAGATAACAACCTAATCCCTAAGGATCCAGGCGAGCACTGAAGCCCTACAAGATAACAACCTAATCCCTAAGGATCCAGGCGAGCAGTGAAGCCCTACAAGATAACAACCTAATCCCTAAGGATCCAGGCGAGCACTGAAGCCCTACAAGATAACAACCTAATCCCTAAGGGTTAAGGCGAGCACTAAAGCCCTACAAGCGGCCAACTTTAGGCGACCCCCTCATGTGCTGAGATAGCTGGTTAAAGAATTTTCCTGTTTGTCTTTTGCTATGTAATGTGATGAACGTGAGATGATGAATGAAATAGGTATACCATGGGTGTTGAACCTGATGGAATGATGGACGGATTTTTCTTTTTGCTTTTTTCTTATTTATTTTGCTTCTTTTCTTGATGCATGCAATGCGAATGTGAACATGATGCGAATGTGATACTTTGATGCAAATGCTATGGTGAATAAAGGAAACACATGAATGCGTAGCAAATGATATGATCGGTGATGTAGAAAGCTTTTGGCAACGATGAGACCGGAACTTGTCACGTCTATCGAAGCAAAAAAGTGTTACAGGTATGCAATGTGATGAATGTGCAATGTGAAAGTAAATGGACTACAAAAGGCCCGTGAATGATGGATGTTGAAGTTGGTCAGAAACAGAAATTGATAAGCTGTGTGTGCGAACGCAGATAACATGCGAATGCAAATGTACTGCTGGCTGCATGATGGAATGATTTATGCTTTGGTGGGGGCAAAGGATGCAATGTGGATGATTTTTGCCTTTTTGGTTTTCTCTCTCTTTTTTTTTTTTTGCCCCTTTTTTGAATAAATGGATGAATGCGCACAGGTAATGCTTAAATGCAATAGTTGTGGCAGATGCATGACTTGTTGTTGAAATACAATGTATGGTGCAATGATTTATGATATGGTATAATAGTAATGCATGCAAATGTGTTTTATTTTTTGATGAGAAATGAGACTTTCGATGCGAGGGGTAGAGAGGTGAGTGCTCTGGAATAATCATTCCTTGGAAAGAGGTTTGAATTCAGACATGGCAATCTCAAGGTTGTTATTCACAGACACTGATGTGCAAAAACTATTTGACCGTGTTTGCAGACTCGCTTATTTTGCTCTCCTATGATGGTGCCCCATGATGATTGATTTTTAGGTCCACAAAGTTAGCTGAGTGAGTTTCTGACTTCACATTATTAACTTGTGTTCTCTCTCTTTGAAGCATAAACATGTAGAGTAGGGAAAATACAGATGAATGAGTCAGTTGACTTGGTATGACAGATATGACACGTGAGGGGATGAAAGGTAGGTTTTTGCCAAAGTCGTGAAAGGTGGAACTGCCCCGATTTAGACTACTGGTGATGAGTGCATAACTTGCCCCTGTCTAGTGGTGACAACAGCCAGGGTTGTAGAGGAATAATGAATTGGAAATACCATGACTTTGGAATGAAGGGTGGCAAACAAGGGATTTTGTCTCAACCCACGACGTTTGGTGTTGCCCCAATCTTGACGAGAGCAAGGTTGCCCCGACTCGAGTTTGCAAAAGGATGTATTTAGCATGGTGGGTCGAGAAATTGCCCTGGTGTGGTCTCATGGATGTGAATATGACGAGGGTATGAGATGGGCGTAAGGCGAATTTCCCCGACTTTAGGTGGAGTGAAGGGTGACGGGATTGCCCCACTTTGGAATGGTATTTCAAATGATTGCGTCTAGTGGGGTTGTGAAAGGCGACAGAGTTATGGTGATGGTTATGAACTGAGGGTGATATATGAATGGGGTGGGCAATGAATAAACCTCCCCAAAGTTGAGTGGAGTGAGAGGTGAAGGGAATGCCCCCTAGTACACACTTTTGGTTCTCTTTAAGAACAACTCGAATGCAATGAAAGTTTTGACTTTTTAGTATGAGGAGGGGCTCCACTTGGTGACCACTAGACCTTGTTTTAATGCAACATGAATGCATCTTGGAGTGCAAGTCCTTCTCCTTTTTACCAACTTTCCTTTTTTGATTGTTTGTTTTTTCTTTTGAGCAGCTTTCTTTTTTCTACTAGTTTGTTTTTCTTTTGAGCAGCTTTCTTTTTTCTGCTTGTTTGTTTTTTTTTTTTTTTTTGAGCAAACACGTCATAAATAAATAAACTTATTTGTCCTAAGATTAAAACTTTGAGAAAACAGGAGCAACCGGTCATTGATCAGAATGGACTTTTTAGGGTTGTGATGTGGAGAAGGGGATGATTGAGCTTAATGAAGTGTTTGGGGTTGATGGGGCGGATGTTTTTTTTTAGTGGTATGATTTGGCTAGGTTAATGGTTTATGAAAGAATGAGTTATTAGGCTCAATGAGGTATTTGAGGTTTTATTGAGATGAGAACCTCTTATGTGCCTCACGGTAAAATGAACCTGTTTCAGGGTTGTAACGTGGTCAAGGGTTTATGGAGGAAAGGCCAAAGGAAGTGTTTGAGGGTTTATTTCAGACAAGGATCTCTCATGCGTTTAATGGTATCAGCTCACCATTTCTACTACTTTTGCTTCTTTTTTCAGGATTTTTCCTTTTCAATCCTCTCTTTTTCCACTTTCTTCTTCTTTTTTTTTTGGTGTGGTTTTTCTTTCTCTTTCTTTTGAGCTAAGTGAGATGATAAAGGTGATACACAATTTTTGATGTGAGATTGATCCTTGTCTATGGTGATTGAGATTTTTGGGATTTTTGGCTTAAGGTGTTTTCGGATATGGAATGATGGCCAAACTTCATTTCAAAATCATGATTGCTTGTTTTCTCAAAAATTAAACCCCAGGACAATAATTTATCTATTTTCATATATTTGCTCTTTTTTCTTCATTCCTTTTCATGCTCTAATTTTTGCTTAGGCCGCTCTTACGAGTTTCCGACCTAACCAGCTTTTTTGATTTTTTTTTACTTTTAAAAAGACTTGCACCCAAGGAATACAATGTTAACAAGATATCTAGTGATGACAAATTTGCCCCAGTATGGAGGACCAAGAGTGGTATTTCATTAGGGGGACCAACCAAAAAGCCAACTATGCACTAATCTGGGGGATGTGTATTTTATGGGTGGTCAGGGTGGGATTAGACTTGGGCGAGGGATGATGACAATGTAGGGACACTAACTGACTCAAACAAAAATAAAGACACATGTCACACAAAAGTTACTACACGAATGCTTCGCAGAGAGTTAACATTAGTTAAAACGTGAAAGAAACATTTTTGTGGACCATTTCGGTCATTCATCATGGGGGTGGGTGAGATGCAATGCTTTGTTGAAAAATGTGAACAAACTGCTGTTTTGAAAAACCGAGTGCCTTGAAACACATTGAGTTTGCAACTAAGTAAGACTAAACTTTCCCAAAGATGAATAATAAAAAAAAACTTCGCAAGAACGTCTCACCTCTCATCACAATTTTTTTTAGAATTATTATTGTTTCTCTAGAATTATGCTCATTTTTTTTATGCATGATGTAAATATGCAAATGAATGAGAATGCAAACTGGATAAATACGCATGGAATGAGAATGCGAATGAAATGAGAATGCAAATGAATAAATGTGAATGAAATAAGAATGCGAATGGATGAATGTGGATTTATCGCGTCGGGGAATTATAAGCTTTTCATTTGAAGAGTACAGTACAAAATTTGATTTTGACTTTAGCATGCATGGCTTCTCTCCAAAATAAAGCTTTTAACTCTCTGGTGGTCATAAAAATTCATGCAACATGAGATATTTATTTGATTATTTCTGTAATGCAAAGGAAAAAAATGCATGTAGTATGTTTTCTAAAAACTTGTGGAAAATAACAATTTTTTATTTTTCTTGATTTTTTTTGATTTTTTTGATAAAAGACTGTATGCGCTAATACTTGTTTGAATGCAAGTGTAATGCAATATGTATGATTTCCTGTTTGTCTTGGTGCCGGGAATCACGGTGTACTATGTCTTGCCATAGATTTAACGGTGGATTTTGATTATTTTTTCTTTGAAACACAACAAGGTTAGAATCAATAAGCGAAACAAAGCACATTCCATGCATTCAAACTTAAACAAACACCTCGGAGTGTACGCTGTTTCACTTTTGATTCCACACCATGCCTATGGCAAGATTCTTTGTCACTTTGGGATTCTCGGCAAACAAACTTTGATGAAATGCAAGGATGCATGCATGAACTGTAAAAGCTTATGTTGTATGCAATGCGGGGATGCATGCAAAATGATGATGATATTTTATGCATGAGCAGATTAGGGCAAAATCTTTATTGGCATTAGTTCAAATTGTTTTTTGGAAAATGCGGGCCGTACGTGGTTTCATATGGACCTAGTAAGAGAAAGGCTACAACGGCAACTCTTTCTCTCCTTTTTTTTGAAAATAAAGTGGACCACATACTGCCTCGTACGGACCGACAAAAGAAAGGCTACAACGGCAGCTCTTTCTCTACTTTCTTTTTTTATTTATTTGGAAAAATTCCCTTCTCTTTTTTTGAAAACATGCCTAGATTACAATGCAACACACAATTTGGTATGCCCCTTGTGTCCTACGAAGGTGGGGACCTAAGTTCTAGGACAACTCAAATGTTCCTCCCATGTGGGTTCTAGTCACTTCCTCACCAGGTTACCAGAGCTAATTCTTTCTCACAATAGCACCCACAACGATGGAACGCCATCTGGTGTGAGGCCTCATGAAAGAGCATACTCTGGCTGAAACTTTCGGGAGAGTCAGAAGGACAACGGTCCAATTGCCAGTCACTACTCGTTTCCACTCTCCTAAGTTTTGTCAGACCTTGGGTTTTGGGCCCCTCTCAAAGCATAGTAAGCATAAGGTGTGAGTGTATGCAGCAAGGGCATACCGCCTAAAACTACCCACATGTACCCCACCTGCAAAGGAAAACCCAGAACAGTCCAAACAATAGCAGACAATAACATGTCGTCTACCCTAAGGTTCAATATCACAATACCAATAATCCAACCTAGATTTCAACAGTCATATGCACTGCTTACCTCAAGAAAGGGAGCGGAGAAGAAGGGATCATAATAGAATGGGAGGAAATGCATGCTTTTACCTTAAGAAAAGGAGCAGAGAATAGGGGACATGGGAATTGAGGAATGCATGAACACGGCATCGTGAATAAATAAAGAAGGAGTAAAACAAAGCTTTCAACTCAATTAATTTTAAAACCACACATCAAAGTTAACTAGGCTTGACCCTCGTCTTTTTTTTAAAAAAAAGTGTCCCCAGTGGAGTCGCCAGCTGTTGCACCCCAAAAAATCCGGTTCGGACTTCTCATTGTACAACGTGGAAAAGGTATGGAGCCGCCACCAATATTTTAATTTTAAGACCAAAACATTGAAAAAAGGTCTTTTAGACAAGGCGAATGGTCTTTCGAAAACTAGAGATATGGGTTCGGGGGTCGGTTAGGCATGGGGAAGGTATTAGCACCCCGTACCTCCTTTCTACCGAAAGGGAACCTTTAATTAAATGTGTGGTTTGAAGTGTTGATTTGAAAATGCTTTTATTTTGCCTCTTTATTGAAAAGGGAGTGAGAAGACTTAATGAAAATTTTTATTTTGGGCGCTTGACGAGAGTTGGCCTCTCGCTCCTACGTATCTCCTGGTGCGATGGAGAATTCAAAGCTACGTAGTTCTTGGTTGTCTTAAAAAGGTTTTTGTTTTTTAGTCTGTTTAGATGAGTTTTCGCAGTAGGAGTGAGGATTCGCGATGACCAAACAACAACGGTTTAGAGTGGCCGCGCTACTAACTCTTTTGAAAATGAAATTATCATTAACAACCAAACGGCAACGGCGCGAGTGATCATTAACGATAATCGGTTTTGCTTTTGATTCGAGTGTTCGCGATGACCAAACAACAACGGTTTAGAGTGGCCGCGCTACTAACTCTTTTGAAAATGAAATTATCATTAACAACCAAACGGCAACGGCGCAAGTGATCATTAATGATAATCGGTTTTTATTTTAGATGATCAAAAAGGACTTTCGCAATCGAATTAATTTTGGTTTGTTGTGCTTGACGAGGACGTGGCTCGCTCCTACGTATCCCAAATGGGAATCAAAGCGACGTAGTTCTAGAGCCTTAAAAATGAAGATTTTTTGATGAGGTTTTAGAAAATGAAGAGCGTTCATAATGATCAAACTAACAAAGGTTATGATGAATCATTACTAATAACTCTCTTTGAAAATGCCTTTTGTAAATGCAAGCTTTCATGGTGATCAAACTAACAAAGGTTATGATGGATCACCGCTAATAACTTGTTTTGATTCTTTGATACTTAGAAAAATGCTTTTTGAAATTGGACGTGTTCATGATAATCAAACCAACAAAGGTTGTGATGGATTATCACTAGTAGCTAGCTGTATGCTTGCGAAAATTCTTTTGAACTTGAGGCTTTCATGACAATCAAACCAACAAAGGTTGTGATGGATTGCCACTAGTAACCATTTTTATGCCAGGTTGGTTTAGAAATGAAAACGATGAATGCAAGAAAGAATTGGTGGGTTCAAGCATAACACAACCAGTGGAATCAAATCATTAAGCAATAATATCTGAATTCGCAAAGAAAAATCAAGTCTAACCTACACATAGTAGATCACAACGCATAGATAGGCAAGGAAGGAACTTGAATTAGGCATTAAGCAAGAATACAAGAGTAGGCAAGATTGAACCTAAATGCACTTTGATGATGACGCTAAGATTCAATAATATACCTTAACTCCAAGCTAAATAGGCAAGAAATAAGATGAATGAGTGCTAAACCACTTGAATTTACTTTTTAACCTTCAACCTTGAGCTTGGTTCTAGAGATTTGGAGATGAATCTTTGAGAAGAATGCAAGAGTGATGAGGGGGATGTTGAAGTAAAACAAAGGGTGTAAATAGCACTATGGGCCTTTAAGGAAAACAAAATAAAAAAACAAAAATGGGGTTGTATGTGAGTAAAACAGGGGGGTTCGCTTCATAAAAATGGGGAAGAGTAAGCCCAATTCGTGTTTTTGGTGAGCTGGTCCACGGAAAAAAAAAGGTGGGCTTCTGGGGGCTGTAGTGAAGAAAACAGGGAGGTTCGCTTCATAAAAATGGGGAAGGGCAAGCCCAATTCGTGTTTTTGGTGAGCTGGTCCACGAAAAAAAAAGGGTGGGCTTCTGGGGGATGTAGTGAAGCAAACAGGGAGGTTCACTTCATAAAAATGGGGAAGAGCAAGCCCAATTCGCGTTTTTGGTGAGCTGGTCCACGGAAAAAAAAAGGGTGGGCTTCTGGGGGCTGTAGTGAAGAAAACAGGGAGGTGTAGTTAACATATGTGATTTCTTTTATCCAAATCTAGATGACAGCCCACAAAGATGCAAAATGAGGATTATTTTCTAACAAAATGGGAGAGGGAGAAACGCAGAACTGAGAGAGAGATATGCAGAGGCGAGTGAGAGGGAGAGAGGGGAAACGACTGTGGGTGAAGGTGGTGACTGTGAGAGGAGGAGGCGGACGGTGGAGAGAGAGAGGAGGAGTTGCGATGAAAGGGAGAGAAGGAAGAAGAAGGGAAGACCGAGAGAGAGAGAGAGAGAGAGCGCGAAGGAGGGAAAGAGAGAGAGAGCGCGCTGGTGGTGTGGTGGTGGTCGGACCTGGTGGCGCCTGGAGATGGTTCACAGTAACGACGTGGTGGAGATGTGGTGGTGGTTTCCAACATTTTTCTGATTTTTTCATTTGGCTCCATGTGAGAGGGGATGTTGGAGTTTTTGGGGTTGCTGGTAGTGGGGTGTAGCTCTCTTAGTGTTTGAGAAATTGTGTGTATGAACTATGCAACTAATATGGGTATTAGGAAAGTAGAGAACATATGTTTATGCTTTCCTTCTTCTCCGATTCTCTCTGTTACCCTTTCCTCTCCACCTTCTCTCTTATTTCTCTTTTTGATTTTTCTACTATTTTCTTAGGCTGAAAACGTTACCTCCTACTCCTCACATTTTCCCCTACTGTTTTTTCTTTCCCCCCCTTCAGTCTTGATGTTCGCCTATTTTATAGAGGGAGTTGTTGTTCGTGAACTGCTGTATACAGTTGTGAAAGGGAACCATAATAAAACTTGTGAACCAAAGGAACCGGCGCGTTTTGACTGTCCTTGTGAGCAGAGGGATGGTTTGTAGAGGAGAGCAGAGAAACTATTATGTACTGAGTGTTGCTGGGTTTAGAGAAAAGCCTTGTACTGAAATGTATTCAGTGTCTTTGTGTGCAGAGAGGGAGGAGTGGATAAACTATTGTGTACTAAGTTTTTTTTGTGTAGAGAGGTGGGCTGTCTGCAGGACTGTTACTTGTAAACATGGTATTTACTTTAGCTTAAAAAAGGGAAAAGGTAAAAACAACTAAAAAAGGAAATTGAATTTAATTCTGAAAATAAAAATAAACAAAGATGGTATCCAATGACAATTAGTTTTTACTTATTTATCTCTATTTTTTTATATATTGTAATTTTATATTTTTGAAGCAAAAATAATAGTTAAAACTAAATACCAAAAAAGATTTTTATTTCTTTTTGTTGCAATAAAAAAAAAACAAACAAGTTCTACTAATAATAAGAAATGACGCAAAATCGCTAACGAGCACTAAATGACACGCGTTAACGATTAAAGCCTCAAAATGCACAACAAACAATATTTTGATTTTTCTTCTAATAAACTTTAAATTAACCGGACAAAATTGGGGTATGACAGTAGGGATTTGTGGTTTTCTTTTAGGAAGATTCCGCATGCTATGACAGTCAAAAGCCTTTGGTTTGATAAGATTTCACGTTATTGATGATCACTAAACTTCTGCCCAAAATCATTATCTCTTATATGAATTTTGACCGTGCAAGCCTTTTTGAGTTTCTTCTTTCTAAATCTCTTTTTTGTAATAATATTTTTTCTTTTTTTGAGCAAATAAATTATTCTGATTATTTTGTCCTAGAATATAAGCTTTGAGAAAAATGGAAGCAATCAATCATTGATCAGAATAGACCTTAGGATTGTAATATGGCCAATGGTTAATGATTTATGAAGGAAATGATTACTTTGCCCATAGAAGTGTTTGGGGGGGTTAGTTGAGACAAAGAATCTTTTATGTGCTTCATGGTAGAATAAACCTGTTTAGGGTTGTAACGCAGCCAAGGGTTTATGGAGGATAGGATACTTAGGCCAAAGGAAGTGTTTGAGGGTTTATTTAAGACAAGGATCTTTTATGCACTTGATGGTGTGAAGTATCAGCTCACAATTTCTACCGCTTTTGTTTTTTCTTCTTTCAGGATTTTTCAATCCTCTTTTTTTGAATTTCACTTTTTTTTGTGATTTTTCTTTTTTCTTTTGAGCTGAGCGAGCTGATCAAGTGATACACCATTTTTAGATATGGAATTGATCCTTGTTTAGGGTGATTGAAGGAATTTTTTTGGCTCAAAAGTGAGTACAAAGGCTGATTCATTTTTTAGGATGTGGGAAAGTGGCCAAACTTCACTTCAAATCATGGTTGCTTATTTTCTCGAAATTGTAACTATAGGACAAAACTTCATTTTAATTTTTTCTCTTTTTTTATGCCCTAATTTTTGCTTGGGTTTCTCTTATGAGTTTTCAACCTAACGAGCTTTTCTTTTTTGGATTTTTTTTAACTCAAAGGACTTGCACGAGTGTTTAGAATGCCAGCAGGAAATCTTAGTGATCATTACTCTGCCCCAGTATGGAGCTTTCAAACTGTTATTAGTGAAATTTCATCACTGGGGGATAGTGAATGAAATACTCTTGTGGGGACTGGGCATTTTATGGATGGTTGGATCTGTTTTTGAAAATGAAGGATAATGATAAACGGAAAGATGGGGATAGTATAACTGACTCAAGCAAGAGCAAACACACATGTCATGTTAGTTTATTTTGAAAAATGCCTCATAGAGAGTTGACACCGGTTAAAACAGAACAATCTTAATTAACAAAACACATAAGTTAACAAAGTAGACATTTGGGGTCTTTCATCACATGAGGGTGAGACATATGTTGAGTGATGCCTTTGGTGAGACACGCCTTTGAGGCTAAGGGTCAAGCCTACAGGAGCAAGGGTTTGAAGATGTGCAAAACTGATGTTGGCTTATGCCTTTGGTGAGGCACGTCTCTGAGGCTTAGGGTCAAGCCTACATGGGAAGGGTTGAAGTGGTTGAGTCAATGCGAAGTGAGTTTGATGGTAGGTGAGTGATTGGTGAATGTCTTTTAAGAGAATAACACTGGGGTTAGAAGGACGGATCCCATAAAAAAGGTGATTACATGGTGGTTAAGTGGGTGGATGGTTTCCACAAATGTGGTAGGCGTAGAGCGGGTGTGTATGGGGTGAAGAGTGAAGAACTTGATGTTGGTGAATCAAGTTAGGTATTTACTCAAAGGATGTGAGAACTTTTTCTAAGGGAGAAGAATCAATTCAAATATATTTTGCAAGCATTTATTGTTTCTCATCAAAGAGTGTTTCCAAAAAAACAAAAAAAAAATATTTTCATGAGTTTTTTTTATAATATAATGCATGAACATATGGGTGTTGTTGTACATGGACAAAAATGCATATGAATGAAATGCGTAATGATACCTTAGACAAGGGTATGATCTTTTTTATGTTTTTACGTTTCAACTAGAATAAGATGCTAACCAAAAAAAAAACTATTGGATGATGAATGATGCAGTAATGAAGAAATTTTTAATTTTATTTTGACGCATGTTGAAGGACTGATGCATTTGAGATGGATAGGAATAAATGACTTTTGTTTTTGTTTTTTATGATGCATGAAGATGATGCATTTAAGTAAAAAAAAGACGGACATAAACTTTATAATATCAAGGTGATGTATTATTTGGTGTATGGGTATGAGAGATGATGCAACTAGGATAAAATGGAAAAATAAAAAATGACATTTTTGTTATTTTAAAGATGATGAGATGTATGGTAGTGCAATGATAATGAGATACATAAGAATGATTTTATTTTATTATGAATGCATGGTGATTTTTCCTTTTTATTTAGAAATGATGCATGTATGGAGAAATTACGCATTTGGACTAGGATGACAATATGAGTGAAATGATGTATGAATGTCTCATGCAATTCGTAATAATAATGTTGCAAATGATGAGATGCCTACATTATTTGATAATTTTTTCAACATTTATGAACTATGGATATATGATAAATGGATTAATGATGAGATGCCTACTCCAATGGTTTTTTTCTAACGTAAGGGGTGAGAAATGTATAATAAAAATTATTATTAGTTTTTTTTTTGGAATAATGCTTTTGTATGATGAATGAAATAAGTGACGTGTATGCAAATAAAAGAAAGAAACATAAAAAGTTTTTCTTTTTTGGTGATTTTATTTTTGGAGAAATGTTAACCCGATTGATAAGAGAGTAAGTACAATGCCCATGTGTCCTAGGTGGGTCATGTCTAAATTGGGATTTTCAACATGATCTAGGGTCACTTTAGTGATCATCCTTTCGGGTGGCTCTAATCACTTCCTCACAAAGGTCCCCAGAGATAAAGTCCCCTTCACGATATTATCCACAACGACAGATGACTGCCAGGTGTGGGATATCATAAAAAGGCGCACTCTGGTTGAGACTTTTATGATAGTCAGACAGACGATGTAGCGACCGAAAAATCCGGGTGAGGATTCCTCGAAGGTTCAAAAATGAAGCCGCCACCAATGTTTAATTTTTAGGGCAAACATCGGTAAATCCCTTTGGAATGGATAAAGGTCTTTGAGACCATATTAGGGTTCGGGAGTCGGTTATGCATGGGGAAGGTGTTAGCACCCCACGACATCCTTCCTAAGGAAGGTTACCTGCTAATTAGTTGTAGAGAAAAAAATGTTAATTTTGAAAATGTTAATTTTTACCCTTTTATTGAAAGAAAAAGACTTAATAAAAATTTTAGTTTTTTGTGCTTGACAGGAGTGGGCCCCAATTTTTACCCTTTAGGAGTGCTTGATGGAGAAATCAAAGCTATGTAGTTCTTGGTGTAGAAAATGTTTGTGGGTTGGTGTTTTTTAATGTAGGGGTTTTAGGACTGTGTGATCTGTGTTGAAGGACCACTAGGGGTCTGAAGGAGCGCTGGGGCTCTGAAGGGCCACTGAGGGCTGAAGGAGCACTGGGGCTCTGAAGGACCACAGTTCACTTATCCTAAAACGATGACTAACTCGGCCGTACGACCGACTTAATCCCCTACTTTGAAAATAAGATTTTTGATTTTTTGAAATGAACGAGATGTGTTTGTATTTTTTTTATTTAGAAATTATTTATTTTAAATAGGGATTTTAGGACCTGATCCGTGACGGTTCATTAGTGGCCTAAAAAGTAGACTAATCCGACTGTACAGTCGACTTAATCCCGTATTTATATTTTGAAAATGAAATATTCATCTATTTATTTTTATAGGTTTTTTGTAAAAAAATGAATTAAGAAAGAAAGGTAATGGAAATTGTTTATTTTTGCGATTGACAGGGGTGTGACCCTGCTCCTACGTATCTCTTGGTAGAGAATCAAAGGCTACGTAGTTCTAAGGGAAAAAGTTTGTTGGTTGGTATTTTTTAATATAGGGGTTTTAGGATTATTGAGCTGTACAGCTCATTCGTCTTAGAGCGATGACTAACCCGTCTGTACAGTCGGCTTAGTCCCCTATTTTGTAAAAATGGAGTTTTTGGAGTTTGGAAAATGGTTTGATATGTGTTGGTTTGATTTTATTGGAATAGGGATTTTAGGACTCTTGAGCCGTACGGTTCATTCATCCTAAAACGATGACTAACCCGACTGTACAGTCGACTTAATTCCCTATCTTTGAAAGTTAGTTTTTGTTTGGAGGAAAGAGATGCATTTGTATTCTTTATTTTAGAAATTGTTTTGTTTTAAATAGGGATTTTAGGACTTGATCCGTAACGGTTCATTTGTGGTCCTAAAAAACTGACTAATTCGACTGTACAGTCGACTTAATCCTCTATTTATATTTTTGAAGAAAGAAAATAATTTGTGTATTTAAAAAAAAACTAATGACAAAACTAACAATTAATAAAGAGTAAAGTATTAATAAATAAATAACTATTCACATAAATAAATAAATGAATAAATAATTATATACATGGATAAATAAATAAGTATGTACGTAAATAAACAGTAAACATAATAAAAAAGTATGTACATAAATAAATAAATAAATAAAATAAGTAAATAAATGCAAAACTAACCTCAAGCTGATCAATGTGATCAACGCCGAAACAGACCGAGCAATCTGACCAAATCAACCGCGAACCGGACTCCTATCTGGTCCGTTTTCACCCGAAAATCGCCAAGTAAAGGACCTCAACGGCCATCCCAAAAATAACTAAAGCCGGGCTTTTAATCTAATGGACTGCAAAAGCTAGCCCAAAAGAATTAAAGACAGACTTTTAATCTAATGGACTGCAAATGCTAGCCCAAAAGATCACTTACCCCATCCATTGCCCATGTCCATAGCCTTTGCATCTCCATCTCTTTTATAGCCAAAGGCTAGGTAGTTCTTGTTTCTCCCAAGCAATGTGGGACTAAAACAACATAGAAAAAGCAATTTTCGTTTTTCTCAAACCAGCCTCCTTAAAAGTGTGATTTCGGATTTTTTAACAGTTGGATCATCTTTGTTTTTTGACACAAGGTTCGTGAGACATATATCTTCAATTTCACCGTTCGGATCGTTGAAAAAAGGTCTGAGAAGAGAGAAATTGCATTTGGAAAGTAGCTAAAAACTAATCCCGTTTTTTCTCAGACCAGCCGTATTGACAGTGCGATTCCGGATTCGTTAACCGTTGGATCGTCTTTGTTTTTGGACAGCAGGTTCATGCGACATATATCTTCACTTTCACCGTTCGGATCGTCGAGACGGGTTCTAAGGAGAGATAAATTGCATTTGGAAAGTAGCTAAAAACTAATCCCGTTTTTTCTCAAACCAGCCATATTGACAATGCGATTCCGGATTCGTTAACCGTTGTATCGTCTTCGTTTTTGGACAGCAGGTTCGTGCGACATATATCTTCACTTTGACCGTTCGGATCGTCGAGACGGGTTCTAAGGAGAGAGAAATTGCATTTGGAAAGTAGCTAAAAACTAATCCCGTTTTTTCTCAGACCAGCCATATTGACAGTGCGATTCTGGATTCGTTAACCGTTAGATCGTCTTCGTTTTTGGACAGCTAGTTCGTGCGACATATATCTTCACTTTCACAGTTCGGATCGTCGAGACGAGTTCTAAGGAGAGAGAAATTGCATTCGCAAAATAGCCATTTTTATATTTTTTTAACCTTGGCATTCTTGGGCCAAGTTATGGACATTTTTTGTAATAATCTAAATTAACATATTTTTTAATCTTTGTTTAACCACTAAAAAAAATAAATTAATAACAACGCAAAATTGGTAAATGAGCACGAAATGACCTATTCGAGAGTTTAAGAATCAAATATAACAAAAAACATTTTTTTTTATTTTTTCTAAAAAGTGAAAAATACCGGTTAAAATTGGGTATCGTTTTCCTTTATTAGAAAACATCCGGACAAAATTAGGGTATAACAGACGAATCCAGAATGACTATCACTAATTATCCCCACTCGTCCTAAGTTTCATGCAGACCCGGGTATAGGGCCCCACTCAAAAGTGTGTGCAAAAGTGTAAGTGAGGTGTGTGATGAGGGCAAAATACCTAAACTAACCAAGCTGGAAAGGATATACAACAACAATAACAAAAAGTCGTCTACCCTAAGGTTCAATAATATAAAGAAATGCTAATAAATAAATAAAATAAGCATAAGGGCAAACACACAATATAAAATTAACAAATACTTACACATTTAGTTAATTAGACTTGACTCTCTTAATTAGTCCCCAGTGAAGTCACCAGCTGTAGCGATCGAAAAATCCGAAAGAGGGATTCTTCGAAGTTTTTGAAATGAAGCCGCCACCAAAGTTTAGTTTAAGGGCAAACATTGGAAAATCCCTATTGAGTGGATAAGGGGGTTTTGCGGACCAGGTTTAGGCTCGGGAGTCGTTTATGCATAGGGAAGGTATTAGCACCCTACGACATCCTTCCTAAGGAAGGTTACCTTTTAACTAAATGTGTAGAAAAAATTATTAGTTTAAAAATTTATTTTTAGCCTTATTTACAAATTAAAAGAAAAAGACTTGGAAGAAGGACTTTTAATTATTTTTGTTTGTTTTTGAAAAAATAAGAAATAAGAAATTTACAAAAGGACTAAAAAAGGGTTTTTATTAATGCAATTGACAGAGGTCGGCCACCCTCTGCTCCTAGGTATCTCCTGGTAGAGAATCAAATCAAACGTAGTTCTTGGGTAGAAAATATTTGTGTGTTGGTGTTTTTTATTATTTGAATGTTTTTGAAATTCGGAGGACATTCGTGATAACCAAACAAGTAAACTCAGAGTGGTTACTACTAATAGTCCATTTGAAACTTAAAGTTGTCCACAATGATAAAACAAATTAAACTCAGAGTGGCCATCATTAACAACCCGTTTTTGAAAATGACCGGAGTTTAGACATATTTGGTGATGTTGTATTTTTTGAAAATTTGACTAAAAAAGAATGAACAATATTTTAGTGAAAGTATGAAGTAATAATATGTGATGACTATAAATAAACAAGAAATAAGATAAAGTAATAAAAAGGAGAAATAAGGTATAAAAAAAAAGAAAGGATGATGATTCGAGAGTTTTGAGCAAATGAGAGAATGAGGTTTTAAATAATAAAATAAATAAATAAATAGATAAAAGGAAGAGAGAGTTGGGTATTTAAGGAAAGAAATTAGGGTTTGGGAACCCTTATCCCTTCAGCCGCAACAAGCTCTCATGGGAGAGAGAAACAGAAAACAACAGAACGCAAAGAGCGGAAATGAGTGAGAGGAAGAGGGAAGAGAAAAAAAAACCAAGGTGAGAGTGAAGGGGGCTTCGGGTGCAGACAGAGAGAGAGAGAGAGAGAGAGAGAGAGAGAGAGAGACGGTGAGAAGGGGAAAGAAGAAGAACGGTGGAGAGAAAGAGTGACGGTGGTGGTGTGGTCTCGGTGGTGTACGGTGGGTTTTCAGGGTGGGGGAAGAGAGAGACGACGGCGTAGGGAGAGAGGAGAAGTGTGACAGTGGATGCAGAGAGTTGGTGGTGAGAGAGAAGAGGGTTACAGTTGAGAGAGAGAGAGTGTAACATCCCGATTTCGTATTAGTACGTTTTTAGTTATGAGAGATTATAATATTAATTTCGTCGATATATTGTGCATTTTAGTAATTACGTATTTTAATAAAGTGTATTTTTTTAAATGAGTTTATATATATATAGTTATGTGTGTTTGAATTATCAAATATATTGAAATGATACTAAACCGCATTTTATCCTTTGTTAGTACTATAATTTTGTTATCATTCAATTATGTTGTTTATAGAGTATTTATATTTGAAATTTTATTGTTTTAGTTGAATAGTTTTTTTTATAAAATATTAGTATTTGAGATGTTATTTATAGAGAACTATTTTAGCCTATTGAGGTGTTAAAATAATAGGTATAACGAAATTAGGCTTTAAAAATGATTTAAAATTGATTTTTGCCTTTTATTACTCGCATGCACCCCCTTTTTCACGTTTGCACCCCCTTCTCACTAAACTAATGTGCACAGCAGCACAAACCCAGCCCAGAAATGCGCGTTCTTCTCCCTAGTCCGCGACCAGACCCCAAAACTCATCCCCCAACTCGGAAGGTTAATGGAACCCTAGGTGATTAAGTT
This sequence comes from Astragalus membranaceus, assembly GCA_039519185.1. NCBI lineage: Eukaryota > Viridiplantae > Streptophyta > Magnoliopsida > Fabales > Fabaceae > Astragalus > Astragalus membranaceus. The sequence continues at coordinate 28,725,542 of CM076849.1, read as the reverse complement.
AGAAAACCCTAGTTGTAGGAATTGATTTGGATTGATGATGAATGGATGTGGTTTGATGATGTTTGAGCATGATTGATTATGATTGATCTTGGTTGATGATTGATCTTGCTTGTTGATGATTTGAACCAAAAATTCTGTCCATAGGGCGCCATGGGCGCCAATGTTGCTGTTGCTGTGGCTGGGCGCCTTCCTGGGCGCGAAATCCTGTGTCTGTGTCGTTGCCTGGGAGCCGTTCCTGAAAACTCTGCTGGGCGCCATGGGCGCCATCCTGTTGTGTTGTGAAGCTGTCTTGCAGGTTCCTGGCCCATGGGCGCCTGTCTGGTGGTGGGTGTTCTGGCGTAGGCGCACTGGGCGCCATAGGCGCCGTGCTGCCGTTTGTGTTCTGGCGCTTGCGCACTGGACGCCATGGGCGCCGTAGTGCATTGTTCGGTGTTGCGTTTCCGTGTTGCGTTTTTGTGTTGCGAGTGCCTGGGCGCCAAGGGCGCCGAATCCTGGCTGCCGTGATGATGTGTTGCCTCCCTGGGCGCCGTCCTCTGTTGTTGGCCTGCTGGGAGCCATTTTCTGTGTTGTTTGGCTTGCTGGGCGCCATCAAGGGCGCCATTTTCTGATGGTTTGGGGCGCCTCATGTGGCTGTCCCGTGGTGTTTGGCGCAGTGGGCGCCGTAGGCGCCATGATTGGCTGCCTGTCTGTGGCTGTTGGTGACTGGGCGCCTGGGTGGCTGTCCCGGTGGTCGTGTCATTGGTGTTGTAAATTGGTGTTGTCATTGGTGTCGTATAATTGTTGTTGGCATTGGCGTTGTAAAATTGTTGTTGTTCCAGGTGTTGTAAATTGGTGTTGCCATTGGTGTCTTTGGTGTCGGTGGTTGTTGATGTTACGGTCAAATTGTTAAACTGACCTATAGGTGTTGGTGTTATTGGTGATGATTGGTGTTATTGGTGACGATATAATAGGTGATGTGCCTATTTTATTGGCTAAGGTGATAGGTGATGGGTCTATGACCATTTGTTGATATTGGTGGTTGTGTCACTTAGATGACTATTGTTGTTGATTGTCTCTGGTGCATCGTTCATGGTGTCACATACATTTCATATGCATTATTTTGGTGATGAAGGCTTCGGCCTTGGAGCTATAGGTGATGATGATGATGCTTAAAAATGTGGTGATGATTATAGGTGATGATGCCCTTATTGGCTATTTTATTGGTGATGATTGGTACCACATGCATATACCCGTTGGTGTGGGTTACATCTCATTCATTTACTCATGACATTGGTGATGATTCTTGGTGATTGCAATTTGATGTTGTTGTGAAGCGGTAGATATAGTAGTCGTAGCTCTAGCATATTGCCTATCATATATACTATTATATTGTTAGATATCTCACCCCTTCTGTTTGAATGTTACCCCTATGTTGGTAACGTGCAGGTGATTACGAGTGAAGGCATGTCTACCTTCGCTAGTCGAGTCGGTGTCGTCGCTCTGATACGTAGCACTCGGCGGGATGAACGCTAGTCTTTATTAGTTGTCCTTATTATTTAATTGCTGAAGTTTTATGGTGATGTTATGATTATTCAATTGAACCTTTATTTTTATTCCGCTGCGTGGTGATAGAGTTACTGTCATGTAGACTGAACAGGTGTTTTGGGGGTTCGTCCCATTTATGACGTGCTATGTATCGTACTATTTTTAATGGTGAATTTTATTATTGGCGTGTGATGTTTTATTGGTGTAAATGTGGCATCCCTTGTGGGTGTAGTGAAAAATGTTTTTGAAACTCTGATTTTGTCAAAAGTTACCGGGTAGAAAAGGGGTGTTACAGAGAGAGAGCTGCGAGGGACAATTTGTCACAGTGGTCGTTTGGTGGTTTTGTTGGGTTATTCATGGTGGTTCACGGCGGTGCGCCGGTGGTGGGGTGGAGCACCGTCGTGATGTTCTTCCTCTTTTCTTTCTATTTCTCTCTTCTAACTTTTTTTCTCTTAATTTCTCTTCTATTTCGAAAACTCAAAAAAATGTTTTCCTCTGTTTTTCATTCCTCAGCGTTCTGTTCTGTTTCCCCTCCCTTCCTCACTATTTTGCGTATTTTCCCCCCTTTCAGTGTTAATGTTCATCCATTTTATAGAGGGAGCGGTTGTTTTTGAGTTGCTATATATTTGTTGTTTTGTGTCCATGGTACAGGTTAGTGGAGCAGAGGAACAGCAGCAGGGTGGTGCCTGCAAAGCTGTCCTATTGGCGCAAATTGGGAAAATGACAAAGGAGCAAGAAGAAATTAGCATTGGCCTAATTCTCAAAGAGACTGTACCTGAGGGCGCATACTCCCTCTTTTTTGTTTTACTTTTTTTGCTTTTTTGTCTCTAAATGTAATTAATTTTTGTAAACTCTGATTATTGTATTTATTGTAATAAAAATAGACTTGGACAGTATTGGCCATTCCATTATTTATTTTGATTTTATTTTATTTCTTTTTTGGTTAAGAGAGAGAGACAAACTATTATTAACGAGCACCAAAATAAACACGCGTGCGCGACGAGACGTGAACGCGCGTGCGTAACGAGAATAAAAACAAGTACACAATTAGAAACGACACGTGTGCACAGCGATAATAAAAACGCATATGCGATTAAAAAAAACGACGCGTGTGCACGACGAGAACAAAAAGTGCGAGTTCGCAAATTAAACACATGTGTGTACATTTAGAGCCTCCACAATGAGACATGTCTTTTTGAGGTTTTTTGAAAACGAGAAAACTATCTTTGGCAAGAAAAAATACTCATTAAAATTGGGCGTTGCAAAAAATATTTTCTATCAAAATCAGACAAAATTAGGGTATAACAACAGGCTTTACAGCTAAAAGGATTGGCAAGTTGTATGTACTAGATAGCTCATCTAGATTTACAAACAAATACTGGTTCTTGTAATACTTTCATTTCCAATTACTTAGATCCATCCACTAATGACCCTGCCGCCATTTGGCATTATAGACTAGGGCACTTGTCCACACCTATACACAAATGTATCTCAAATCAATATCCTTTTGTTTCTTTCAATTCATGTTCAAAACCTTGTGATATAAGCCATATTGCTAAACAAAGAAATTTGCCATTCTCTCATAGTAATACTCATGCATCTAGTATATTTGATTTAATTCATATTGATATTTGGGGGCCCTTTGCCACCCCCTCTATTTCTGGTCATAGATATTTTTTGACAATTGTAGATGATTTTAGTCGTTTTACTTGGACTATTTTCATGAAAGCCAAAAGTGAAACCCGTACTCACCTATGTAACTTCATTATCTTCATTGAAACACAATTTCACAAAACACTTAAGTGCCTTCGTAGTGACAATGGCCCTGAATTCCTTATGACCAATTTTTTCCTCTCCAAAGGCATCCTCCACCAATGATCATGTGTAGAAACACCACAACAAAATGGTATTGTGGAAAGAAAACACCAACATATCCTTAATGTTGCTCGTGCTCTTTCCTTCCAATGGCATCTCCCCTCTAACCCATGGCATCTATCCATTCAACAAGCCACACACATCATAAACAGAATTCCCACTCCTCTCCTTAACAACAAGTCACCATTTGAACTTCTCCACTCAAAACCCCTACCCTATTACATCTAAAAGTCTTTGGATGCCTTGCCTTCTCCTCCACCCTTCACAACAATAGAACCAAATGTGAACCTCGGACAAGAAAATGTGTTTTTCTTGGCTATAGGGAAGGAACAAAAGGGTACCTCTTATATGACCCCACTACAAATGACCTACATGTGTCTAGAGATGTAATATTCCATGAAACCACCTTCCCTTCTCTACCAATTCGACCGGCACACCCATTAATCATAGCACTTCTCCCACCCCTACTGTCACCATTGATAATTTTGACCTATCACATGACCCTCCCTATTTTCTTCCTCCAACACCTCCTCTTATTCTCCCTAATACACCAACTACTACCACCCCTGAACCAATCACCCTTCAACCTACTAGTTCCAGTAACCCTCCACCTCTTAACATCTCTCAAAATAACACCAATACACCTGCCCCAACTCGTCAGTCCACCAGAATTAGGACCAAACCTGCTTACTTATCTCAGTATCACTGTAAGTTGCTATCCTCAGAGCTGCCAGAATCATCCTCAGGTACACCTCCTTATCCAATTTCATCTGTTTTATCTTATTCTAATTGTAATCCCACTTACAAACAATTTTGCTTGGCCATTACTTCCACCACAGAACCCAAAACCTATAACCAGGCATGCAAGTTTAATTGTTGGCAGGTAGCTATGAAAACTGAATTGGATGCTCTTGCATCTACAAATACTTGGTCTGTTGTTAACTTACCACAAGGAAAACAGCCTATTGGATGCAAATGGGTTTACAAAATTAAACATCATGCTGATGGTTCTATTGAAAGGTACAAGGCGCGCCTAGTTGCAAAGGGGTACACTCAAATGGAAGGAGTAGATTATTTTGATACCTTCTCACCTGTTGCAAAACTCACTACAATTCGTACCTTACTCTCATTAGCTGCTATTAAGGGTTGGCATTTGGAACAATTAGATGTCAACAACGCTTTTCTACATGGAGATCTCCATGAGGAGGTGTACATGGAACTTCCTCCAAGCCTACAGCTCCCTACTGCCACCTCTGTTGCTCCCAAGGTGTGTAAACTTAATAAATCTCTCTATGGCCTCAAGCAGGCTAGTAGACATGGTATTCAAAACTGTCCACTGCTCTCCTCTCTCTAGGGTACTGTCAGTCCACTGCAGACCACTCCCTCTTCACCAAATTGAAGGATGAACACTTTACTACCTTGCTAGTCTATGTGGATGACATAGTGCTAGCTGGGAACCATCCTCAGGAAATTCAATTGGTGAAGCAATACCTTGATTCCAAATTCAAGATCAAAGACCTTGGAAACCTTCGGTTCTTCCTTGGATTGGAGGTAGCTCGTTCCAAACAAGGCATCTTTCTCAACCAAAGGAAGTGTAACACCCCTTTTTCTACCCAACGGTGTATTAAAAAAATATCAGAGTTTTTCGCGCCAAAAGAGTGTCACATTTTTCGAAACGGAAAACCACTTCGCAAACAGAGTACTTTAATTATAACTAACTTCTTTTCAAAAACATGCAGCGGAAATAAAAAGGTTTAACTTGGCAATCATACTTCAAAAGGTTTACAACTTAGAAAGGCATATACATAACACATAAGGAAAGACACAAGGACAACCCTCCCGAGTGCTACGTATCAGAGCCGACTCGACCATACTAGAAGAAGAATCTCTAGCCACCTTCAGTCACCGTCACCTGCAGGTTGCCGACATACGAGGCAACACGACGCAGTAGGGTGAGTCTCAATACATAGATAATAATAGATAAAACAAGAAACACAGTATAATAGGCACACCAGGGATACCATCAATCTACTACACCAATAATACAGTTACACCAAATCCAGTTACGCCGAATACTGTTACACCAAGTACCGTCACACCAAATACAGTTACACCCAGAATACAGTTACACCATTAGTTCAAGAAGACGCAATCAAACACAGGACGCGTATGCAATGTATGAGATGCAACCCAAAACTCCACTGGGCATATGCATGTGGATCCATTCACCAAAATTGCCTTGAGGGCATTCACCAAAATTGCCTTGAGGGCATTCACCAAAACATTTTAGGAGGCCGAGGCCTATTCACCAGAAATGCATATGATTATGCGACACCATGACTATGCACCATGACACCAAAACACCAAATGATGTATTTATATTGCTCACCAATAATTTATATACTCACCAATCACCAAGATATATTCACCATTAATATGCATGATAAACATCACAATCACCTCACGACATCGTCATAAATGTATTTATATTGCTCACCAATAATTTATATACTCACCAATCACCAAGATATATTCACCATTAATATGCATCATAAACATCACAATCACATCACGACATCGTCATAAACATCACCTTTACATTATTAGCCAGTTAGTACAGTTTTTTTAGAAACAACCCGAATGGTTCCCAGACTGGACAGATTCTGTCCTTCCACTTCAAATCACTCTAAACTGACTTACACTTGACCAAATGGAACAAAACCTTAGCCTTAACAAAAGCAATTTGAGTATAGTTTCTAATGGAAAAAGAATCGTTCAAATCAGAGTTCAATTGAAGACACAAGACCTGAAACACTGAACCTATACCTAGTTTAAGTCCAGAAATTTGACCTGACTTGGGACGCTCATAACTCGAGCTACACTACTCCAAATTTAACCAAACCAGTGCCAAAGTGACTGAAATTAAGTCTGTTTTCTAACAAAAAAAGTCCCATAATTTTTTGACGAACAGAAAATTCCCAGTTTTAGAAATACCGAACCTATGTCCAGAATGCTTCCAGAATATTACCCTAACTTGTGGAATTCATAACTCGATCTTCACAGCTCTAAACGCAACCAAACCAGTGTCAAATTAACAAGCATTCAATCAAGTTTTCGAAAAGACAAACCACATAATTTTTCAATTAGTAAAACGTTCTCAGTCACTGAAATACCAAACCTATGTCAGAACATCTCAAAACAGTGAATTCAACAACACAAACAACCATCACACTTCAGCCACATATAGATATTATAAACATCAACAGCAATTTAAACAACTACTCCTAACACCTAGTCCCCATGATTTCGTGGTTTATAAATTATTAACTATGAACGAGAGCCCCCTTACCTTATTGAAGAACTCGAATCCTTAGGCTTAGAAACCTTGAAAAACCTAGCTTTTCTTCTCTCTCCTCTTTTCTTTCTTGGTCACGAACTCCTCTCTTTCTTTTTCTCTATGGAAGCCACGAAATTCCTCTCTTTTTCCTTGCCTTGGCCGCCACTCCTTAGCTCTCACTCTCTCACAAAATCTAATTTTCTCAACTAATGAAACCCTAACTTAAAAACTCCTTATTTATAGGCTCACTTAACCAATCATGGGCTTTCTTAGTTTATGACTTAATCATGGGCCTCCACTAACACCTCTAATTCGCCACCACCTATCTACATATACTAACAACTAATTATTTCTAATATTCTATCACATAAAATCCCTAAATAATTAATTAAATCAATTAATTAATTATCACCTACCACCTAAACCTCATTTAATTAACTAGAAAATTAATCTACTATTTTCGGGCTGTTACAGGAAGTATGCCCTTGAGTTACTCGAAGATAGTGGCTTGCTAGCAGTCAAGGCAAGCTCTACTCCTTATGACACCTCACTGAAGTTACATGACAACAACTCTCCTCCTTATGAGGATGTACCTTCCTACAGACGATTGATTGGACGCCTGCTATATCTTACCACTACTCATCCTGACCTGGCTTTTATTGTTCAACAGCTTAGTCAGTACATATCTAAACCTCTGCAAGTGCATCACATTGCTGCCCTTCGTGTTCTGAAGTATCTCAATGGGGCCCCAGCAAAGGGACTGTTCTACTCTGCTACTGCTGTCTTAAAACTGTCTGGTTTTGCAGACAGTGACTGGGCTAGTTGCCCCTCAACCAGAAGGTCTGTGTCTGGCTACTGTGTCTTCTTAGGAACCTCATTATTGTCCTGGAAATCTAAGAAGCAGTCCACTGTGTCTTGGAGCAGCTCTGAGGCAGAATATCGTGTATTAGCTAGTCTCACAAGTGAGTTGCAATGGCTCAAATACTTGTTCACGGACCTCCATATACATTTTGACAGTCCCACTTCTGTTTACTGTGACAACCAAAGTGCCATTTACCTTGCTCACAACCCAATTTTTCATGAACGGACCAAACATATCGAGATTGATTGCCATGTTTTCTGTGAAAAGATACAATCAGGTCTGATACATCTGCTGCCTGTGCCCTCTGCATCTTAGTTAGCTGATGTCCTCACCAAGCCCCTTGGATCTTCCTCTTTCAATGCTTTGGTGTCCAAGCTTGGCCTCCTCAATATCCATCGTCCAGCTTGTGGGGGGGTATTACCCACTGTAAATAACACACATGATTAACTCTAGTTAATTTTATTTATCCACTCTAGTTAGTATAACCAATTGTAACTGTTTACAGTTATGCTAACTAATTGTACAGAGTTAGTTAGAGTAATCATCTAGTTTATATACCAATGAGAAATTATCTTTTCCCTCACAAAGTAATCATTCCCTTTATCTTTTCCCTCACAAAATATATATAAGGGTGAGAAAAGAAAGAAGATGATTAAAAAATTGAAAAATAATTATGAGAGAGGGTGAGATTAAAAGAGAGATAGAGAAAATATAGGGAGAGTGTAAAAGAGAAGATACAAACTTCAGAGTATAACATGAGGATGCTGGTTCTCGGGTTCGAACCTGAGTGCGGCTATGTGACAGTGTGTGATGTTTATTTGTCATTTTGTTTAAGCCGAGAAAAGAAGAGTGTACTGCAAATTTCCTTCAGAATGCTTTAAAAACCTTAATGTGAATTTTACAAGCACACAAATCATATATAGTTCAATAGTAGAAATACCCCTTACTCCTCTGCACTATAGAAGAAAATTAATTACTTTGGATAAGAAAGTGATTTTTTATATCCAACTGATGAGTAATGTTATTTAGCCAAAATGTTTCAGCCAAAAATAGCCAAAAACCAAGTTACAACAATTAACCAAGTTTTATAAGCCATTAACCAACCTGTTTTTCACAGTGTTTAGTCAATGGCTTAGAAAACTGTGAAAAAGCAGATTGGTTAATAGCTTATAAAACTTGGTTAATTAGTGTTGTAACTTGGTTTTTGGCTGGAACATTTTGGCTAAATAACATTACTCCTAATTGATTATTAGATTCCTGGGAGTTTATAATTAGCTTTTGGCGGGAGTCTCCAACATAACTTTATTTTTTTATTATTTTCTTTCATTCATATTTTTTTACTTTTTTCTGTGCATTTTTGTTTAAACATTTTCATATCTTTTATTTATGGTCTTTACTTGATCATAGAATTTAGTCCACCTTTTTTACTATCTTCATCACTTAAAAAAATAGTACACAACATGAGAACTTCTTGGGAAGTCACTCATATGAGTCATATCTTTACATTATTCTTTATTACGAGATCGATCTAGTGCATTTATATATATATATATATATAATAATTGGGTAAATTTCATTGATGAAGTGTAACCTTAGCATATCAAGTATACATATTCTACTCACCTTATACGAAGGGTGGTAGAAGATACTCACAATCATGTGCTAGAAAGAGAGACAAAGATAGTACACTGATGGCATGTAATGTCGAGGACATCAAGTCATACAAATACACCTAAAACACACTTTTTGGATTAGGCTATAAACTACACAATGACAATATAATTTACACAACATGAAAACGCCTAGCAGCATTGCAGATGCACCGCTGCCAAGTTACCATCCTATGAAAAAGGAGAGCTCAACATATAGCTACACAATATCACTTTCACGCTCCAAGCAACTGGAGTAACTCTCATCATCACAATTAAAGATTGAAAGCATCCAAATACACCAATTGAAACTCTAGTTATACAAGAGCAATAAAACACTCCCTGAGATGACAGAAGTTTAGAGCAAAAATCCTTCCCATTAATTATATCATAAACCCCTTTGATCTGCGTTTGTATATAGATGATTGTACATTCATATTAATTAACTTAATTGATTAGCTCTACTCTAGATATTCCAATATAACTAACACATGTAATCAAGAGAAGACTTGTGTACATATGAGGGGTCAGCTGCACCATATGTCAAAATAAATAAATGCATTTATCAGCCTATAAAGAAAATATTTTGTCCCCCTCAATTTCAAAATTTGCACTTGAGCTACTAAATTTATTACCGCGTGGCTGTTGCCATGTATCGCTCAAATTATGTAGAAAAATAATTATTTAGTGACTTATATAGAGAGAATTGTATTTAAGAGCATATGAACTCCTTGTTCGATTTCAAAACATGAAATGATGTAGAGGACAATTATTAAATGTGTAATTTATTTAATCAAATATATTAAAATCTTATTTTGATGTTATTTTTAACAATATGTGATTTTAAAATGTTTTGCATCTTTCCTCGCAGGATCCTAAGTCTGCCACCGCGTGGGAATAATGTGACCTACGTTGTGTATAATTAAATGAAAATGACCTACTTAATTATAAAACATTGAGAAATGGTAATTAAAACATTTTAATAAGTTAATTATATCAAAGTGATAATTTTTTTGAGTATAAACCAGGTATCCCTGCGAGCAACTGCAGAGACTAATCCCTAGAGCCGGGTAGGACCACAATGGGTGGCAAAGCTCTTCCTCAAGAGATTTAACATTGTTGCATGCCCAAGGCTGGATTCGAATCCAGGACATTGATTAAGCGGGAAGAGACCCCTACCATCTCATCTAGGTGCTCTTGGGTAGTGATAAATTAATTTAGTTAAAGACATTTCTGTCTTTTCAAAAGTAATTACATTTCTACTTTTTTTTGCTCAAAAGTTGATTGATTCACTGAAAAAGGGCAAGGCCCAAACCAATACAACCAAAGGAAGAACAAGGCCCAACACAGGATCCACAAATCCAAAAGAAAACAGCAGGAACCACTAACAACATCACGCTAGTGGCCCACAACCGGCCGGGTCACACACTAAACCCGGAACCCAATACAAAAAGCTATTACCCAAAACAGGAAATAAAACCTAACACCTCCATCTCGAGGAATATTGTTCTATACCCTAATTCTGCAAAAAGGGATCAACCACTTCAATTCTTCCAACCACCGCAATCAAAGCTTCACTCAACCACCGATTTCAACAAATAGTGCAGATGATTCGCAACCTTCTACTTCTCTTTCGCACCACAGAGCCTACGAGAAGAGATTTTTTCGATCCATGACCAGGGCCTTGTGTAGAGCTGGAGGGGGGGTTAAAATTCCAATTGCCGGAGAGGGAACCTTCCGCCATTAGAGCAACAATAGTGTGAGCAGTTTGATTCCCTTTGCGAGATGTCCAGATAAATCCACAGTGAAGGAAGCCATTTTTGAATGATAGTATATCACTAGTAATACATCTAATTTGTTCTATGACTTTGTTTCCTCTGCATGTTTCAACAAGATCCATGTTATCTGACTCAAAGATCACCGAAGGGAGGGCCAGGTTTGAAGCAAGGACCAACGCTTCTATGAGACCTAGGGCTTCTGCGACAAGAGGAGACGGAGCAAAAAATTTCTTGGCTATAACTGTAATGAAGGTAACGTTGCAATCCCTACATACAATTCCCATTGCCCCTTTTCCATTTGTTGCATTAAACGTAACATCAGTATTAATTTTCATGTTTGGGGTGAGATGAGGCCTCCACCCAGTCTTAGCATGCGCTGGGGTACTGATAGAGGGGGGATTAGATACATGATTTTGCGCCTGGGAATGCAGAAATTCACTACTCAGATTTGCTATTTGTAAGTAGGTACCCAAAGGGTTGGGCCGAGCCCCTTTGAACACTGCTTCATTTCTTGCTTTCTACAAATGCCAAAGAGAAAAGAAAAGTTTGTTGACCAAGAAGTTTTCATAACCTTCCAATAGTTGCAAACGGTCCAGCAGCCATAGTTGAATAGATGATAGACCCATTCTATTAGGAGGAAGACCAATCTGAAGAGCAAACCAACAAGGTTCAGCGGCACTCGAATCCCGCGGCGGTTCTTTTAACCACCTCCAACAAGGGACACCGGCGGCGGTTTCGTTTTGTTCTGCGGCGGTTCCAATTTTTAGGGGAAATAGCACATAGGCGCGCTACTTTTCGTTCCTTCCCCGCGAACCTCAAAAACGACACCATCAGTCTTCATCAGTTACAATTTTTAGGGTTTTCAATTTTTAGGGTTTTCAGAGAGAGGATCATCACGTTTTCAGTCTCTGCAAATCAGTCTTCATCAGTTACAAACCACACCATCTCTGCACTTCGACTTCCACTTCCACACCATCAGTTCAACCTCACCATCAGTTACGACCGTGAAGCAGTACTTCGACTTCCACACCATCTCTGCACAATGGACTTCCACTTCTACTGTGAAGCATGTTAGGGTTTCGTATCTTCCCATCTTCGATTGCAATAGGTTAGGGTTTCCATCCATCTCTTTACTTGCACGATTTCCACAGCTCTAAGTTCCCTTCTTCGATCGCAACAGGTTAGGCTTTGGTATCTGTGACAGCATTTGCAATCCAAATTCCCGTCTCAGTATCTTCATCATCTCAGCTTCAACCACCATTCGTCCCAGGTTAGGGTTTTTAATTAGTTTTGTACTCGTAAATCTCATTGTTCTGTTTTTAATTAGTTTTAATTAGCTGAGTCATGGTGTAGCACTTGTCCAATCATTTGGACATTCCAATTCTTGTTGACAGTGTCAATACAATCACTCAATTTAGGGATTTGGTTAGGATCATTGAACTTTGCTTCTTCAAAAGGTCACGACCCTGTAACAAGCTAGTCCATAACCAAGAATCACCATTTTTCCTTTTAACAGTCCAAAAAGATTCCTTGCTGCAGTAGATTTTTAACAGATTAGCAGCCCACAAACTCTCAGGCTCTTGTACAAGATGTCAGGCCTGTTGAGCAAGGAGAGATAGGTTCATTTCCTCAAAATCCTTAAAATCCATTCCACCTTGGGATTTTCTATAAGACAGCACTTGCCAAATCTTCCAATGGATACTAATAAGACTGATTTGTGAAATAAGTTGGAAACAAGTTGTTAAGTGTATGTGTAATGACCTTTATGAGGTAACAAGTTGGACTTGTATGTGTAATGACCTTTATGAGATAGTGATTCTTGGTTTTGCTTTTAAGAAGATTCCTGTGATGAAATGAGAACTTTGATCTTATGTTGGTCCCTTTGCAGGTGTGACTTTAATTGGATATAGCTTGTTCCAGTTTCACTATGTTACCAAATTAGTTCTGGTTATCATATGTATATTAACACCCACATAGCCAATTGGAATATTAAATCTTCGGGGCTTTAATTGGAATGCCACATACTATATTAGAAATGCAAACATGGTCATTTAATTGATGATTTAAGCCCTAAATATTGAGAATATGCAGTCAAAATACTGAGTTGAAAGTTGTTTAAGAATTTGATTAAGAATTTGAGAACTATTCTCTTGCTTTTGTAATCGATTTTTCCTTCTATAACATTTCTGTTCTCTTTGTTGCAATAGGTTAGGGTTTGGCAATCTCAGAGATACTAGCAACTGTACATCTTTCTTCATCATCTCAGCAACTGTATCATCATCTGAGCAACAAGTAAGGGATTATTTTTAGTTTTTACTATAGGAGTGATTTCTACTCTGAACTTGTATCATATTATTTAAGTTTTTGTTTTAAATGTGTTGATTCTCTATTATATATGCAACATTTACATTAAATGTGTTGAAAGAGTTTTCTTTGCTTCCACATATGCTGCATAATGTAAGTGTACAATAGTTTCCTATACATTAGTTGTACAACTGATGTAGTTCCATTCATTAAAAGTGTTAAATACTGATTAACAGTTAGGGTAAACCGTGTTAAGGAAAACTGACTTTAAGTCAGTTAGTAGTTTGTTATAACAGCAGTGCTTATCCTGTGCACTGCTGAGTGTAGGTTAAGCAAATGTATAAATAGGCAAATGCTGTAACAGTTCAACATAAGTGAAATATACAAAGACTATTCTGTTTCACTCTCTTTACTCTTCTTTCCTATTCTGTTACAATTTACACATAACAAGAATATCAGTACTACATTATCTAGTTATGCTTCTATCAGCTTGTATGGCATCAGACCCCAGAAAATCCAAAGCCCTAGCTTCTTTGAATAAGTTTTTTTATCTATCTGTATTGTTAATAATTTTTTGTCGCGTTAATGATTCTGCCGCTCCTTTATTGATTCTGATGTTTTAGCAATGGATAAGTCATGGATTACAAAGCCGCGGAACACAGATGAGTATGTGAAGGGGGTAAAGGAATTCATTAATTTTGCCTTTAAACATCGTGCGGTAAATGGGAAAATATTATGTCCTTGTCAAGAATGTGGCTTCAAAAAAAGGAGGACTTGGGATATGGTATATGACCACTTAAGATGTACACCGTTTCCAATAGGATATACCTGTTGGTCCTATCATGGGGAGATAAAGTCAAACCATAACGCCTCATGCAGTAGCACTCTACATGCAGCTCAAAACACAACTATTGAAAATCCCAAAAAAAGAATATCAGTACTACATTATCTAGCCCAAAAAAAGATATGATGGTCTCCGTAATTGTCGATCCACACCAAATCAAGAACATGGATCTTCTGTGAGAATTCATAGAGTACCGTTACCCCAAAGGGTGTCTATGCCTAACATGTCTTCATCTTTGCAAGATGACATTCCTGAGTTCGAGGATGTTCCAAATGAACCTGGTATCACAGAAGGTTCATCTACTACAAGTCAACCCAAGACTAATGCCAAATGGATAGTGGATGTTATTGGTATATCTACTATAATTAGGTAGTGGATTTTCCATTATTTATATTTTGGTGTACTAATATTTTGAATTATTTTGTGTTAGATGAGGAGGGTAATCGCAGCCAAAGAAGTCTGAAAGTCCGAGATTTGATTCCAAACAACTTAGGATTTAGGGTGGTGACCGAATGGAATGAAAGATCCCAACCAGTTGGAAAGTCTGTTGGTTTATTAGCAGGGTTTTTGGGTTTTACTGCAAATAATTTTGACACATTCCCTATTTTGTACCAGAAGTGGCCTAAAGTTCCTGAGGGTTACAAAAATAATGTTTATGACAACACTATAAAGGTAAAAAGCTTAATTACCTTAATACATTTTATTGTTATTTATGTTTTGTTACTAATATCGTTTATTATATTTGTATCAAAGGAGAAATTTGTGGTAAATGATGGAAGTCACAAGACATGGATTTTATCCAGTTTGGGAAAGAAATGGCGGGACAATCGTTGCAAGCTTTTTAAAGACTATTATAACTGGGAGCTTAGTCTTGAACAAAATCTTCGTAACCCACCGCCGGGCATTGACGAAGATCACTGGAGGCTGTTTTTGGAATATAGGATGAAGCCTGAAACTATAGTAATAAGGAAAACTTTGAAATTGAACAGATTTGGTTTAATTCTTTGAACATGTTTTCTAGTTCATTGTTTTTTATTTTAAGACTTCCAATTTGATTTACAAAGTATTATGACTTTGCTTATAGGCAATAGCTGATCAAAATGCTGAAAATCGCTCGAAGCAACAGGTTCCCCATACATTAGGGGCTAAGACACTTGCTAGAAAACAACATGAGATGGTATGACATCTCATTTTTTATATTGCTTGAAATTTTGAGAAAATGGTTTAATTATATTTATATGGTGAAACGTTTTAGGAATTGCAAGATGGGCGACCTTATAGTAGAGGAGATATGTATGGAATTGCTCATAAAAAATCAAATGGTGATTTTGTTAATGATGAAGCAAGACCAAATCATGTAAGTCCAATATTATATTTATAGTTATGTTTGATTGCAACGTATCATATTATTGGGCACATCGTAAATGTTTATGTCTTGTTTCAATACACGTAGGAAAAATTGCAACAGGCAATTCTTGAGTCTTCTTCTGTGCATGAAGCCTTTATTCAAGTTTTTGGGAAAGAACATCCTGGGCATGTTCGAGGCATGGGACTCGGCGTAACACCAACTCAGATCCTTGGAAACAATTCTCATTCTACAACAGGATCATATTCATCGGATACTAATGAAAAGATGTCACAGATGCAAAATGAAATTGATGCTTTAAAAGCACAAGTTGCTGAAGTTGATAGTCTAAAGGCTCAAGTTGCTGAAGTCGATGCTCTAAAGGATCAAGTTGCTGAATTACCTCTATTGAAGGAACAACTTGCTTATGTTATGCAACTTCTTAAGCAAAATCAGGTGATCGCCGTATTGAAATTTATACTGTTATGCAACTTGCTTATGTTATTGCTTTTGATGAAAAAATTGTTGATATTTTTGCATAGGGAATTCTCTGATATATGTTAATTAATATTGTGTTATGTAAAGAGCTATAGAAATTTAACTTTAGGATTCAGATGCTAGAGTTAAAAATCAAAAATTGAGAGAGAATTCACGTGTGACTTCTAGTTTTGTTTAGCTTGATGATCATCACAGCCAAATGATTGTATTGGAAATAGTGACACGTCATCATATATTTTATCATAAGTAGAGGATGACATTAAAGGAGACGAGACCAATGAGGATGAGGTTGTTGAAATAGAAGGAGGGGAAAGTGGGGTGCTACTAGTACTGGTATTTTCAACAAAACTGTTATTAGCAGCAACAGCAGCTATTTTTTGGATTGATTTAGGAGTCATAACAGTGTCTTGAGGAATGAAGGGGGAAGAAGAACTTGAAGGGAAGTTGAGATTGGTTGCTGAAGAGCCTTTAAGGCATAGAAGTGCAGCATCATAGGCTCTAGCAGCTGCTTGCAGTTGAATAAGAACCTAACCATATTCTTGCTTTTTGATTTGGTGCTCTAATCTCAGATACCCATGAACCCCAAGTCCTCATTCTCACTCCCTTGTATTTCTTCTTCTTCTCATTTGATGATGCTGATAAAGATTGTAGCATTGGCTTTGATGGTTCTCTCAGTGAAGTAAAAACTTTCTTTCTTCAGTGCTGATAAAGATTATTGGATTTGCTGTAGTTATATCAAATTAATAACGCAATGCTGTATGCATGGTATTTAAATTTTGCAAAGCTAATATATATATATATATATATATATATATATATGAGTTTGTTTTTAATTATATTTATGACTTTTTTTCAGCCGGTTAATTTGGAATCACAAGAAGGTTTGAGACGCTCTTCCGAATCAAGTCACATAGGAAGTCATGAAGCAACAACATCACGCGGGATATCTAGATAGACGATTCTAAGTTGGTTGTATTTTGCTAGTTGGTTGTATTTTGCTAGTTGGTTGTATTTTGACTTCACAATATGAACTAAGTTTGTTTTCTTTTGATGTTATCAACTGAATTGTTTTATTTTGATGTTATGAACTAGATCTAGTTTGATGTTATATATGAACTTAGTTTGTTATATAAAATTTAGAACTTTTGTATGTGTTTTTAGTATGAATTTAGTTTCTTTTAATACTTGACATGTAAATATAAAAAATTAGCACGTTTATAAAGTTTGTAAAAGAAAGATATATATATTGAAATACAAAAAAAAAATTAATTTTAAAAAAATAAAACTGATAGACTCGCGGCGGTTTGCAACCGCCACCATATTTCAAAAAAATAATTTTTAATTTTCTGCGGCGGTTTAGAACCGCCACTAGCTTTTTAGGTATGGAAATCTGGTTCTCACGTTGCGGCAGTTACAAACCACCGCGAAACGCGCGGCCGTTTGTGCGACGGTTTCCTGAACCGCCGCGAAAACACCCTGCCGACGCTTAAATCCACGGCGCTTCCTCAACCGCCGCCAGACTCCAATCACGGCGGTTCCAACCGCCGCCGCTGATAAATGAAACCGCCGCCGTTCCTTCCTTTTTGCGTAGTGACATGTAATCAAGAGAAGACTTGTGTACATATGAGGGGTCAGCTGCACCATATGTCAAAATAAATAAATGCATTTATCAGCCTATAAAGAAAATATTTTGTCCCCCTCAATTTCAAAATTTGCACTTGAGCTACTAAATTTATTACCGCGTGGCTGTTGCCATGTATCGCTCAAATTATGTAGAAAAATAATTATTTAGTGACTTATATAGAGAGAATTGTATTTAAGAGCATATGAACTCCTTGTTCGATTTCAAAACATGAAATGATGTAGAGGACAATTATTAAATGTGTAATTTATTTAATCAAATATATTAAAATCTTATTTTGATGTTATTTTTAACAATATGTGATTTTAAAATGTTTTGCATCTTTCCTCGCAGGATCCTAAGTCTGCCACCGCGTGGGAATAATGTAACCTACGTTGTGTATAATTAAATGAAAATGACCTACTTAATTATAAAACATTGAGAAATGGTAATTAAAGCATTTTAATAAGTTAATTATATCAAAGTGATAATTTTTTTGAGTATAAACCAGGTATCCCTTGCGAGCAACTGCAGAGACTAATCCCTAGAGCCGGGTAGGACCACAATGGGTGGCAAAGCTCTTCCTCAAGAGATTTAACATTGTTGCATGCCCAAGGCTGGATTCGAATCCAGGACATTGATTAAGCGGGAAGAGACCCCTACCATCTCATCTAGGTGCTCTTGGGTAGTGATAAATTAATTTAGTTAAAGACATTTCTGTCTTTTCAAAAGTAATTACATTTCTACTTTTTTTTGCTTAAAAGTTGATTGATTCACTGAAAAAGCGCAAGGCCCAAACCAATACAACCAAAGGAAGAACAACACCCAACACAGGATCCACAAATCCAAAAGAAAACAGCAGGAACCACTAACAACATCACGCTAGTGGCCCACAACCGGCCGGGTCACACACTAAACCCGGAACCCAATACAAAAAGCTATTACCCGAAACAGGAAATAAAACCTAACACCTCCATCTCGAGGAATATTGTTCTATACCCTAATTCTGCAAAAAGGGATCAACCACTTCAATTCTTCCAACCACCGCAATCAAAGCTTCACTCAACCACCGATTTCAACAAATAGTGCAGATGATTCGCAACCTTCTACTTCTCTTTCGCACCACAGAGCCTACGAGAAGAGATTTTGTCGATCCATGACCAGGGCCTTGTGTAGAGCTGGAGGGGGGGTTAAAATTCCAATTGCCGGAGAGGGAACCTTCCGCCATTAGAGCAGCAATAGTGTGAGCAGTTTGATTCCCTTTGCGAGATGTCCAGATAAATCCACAGTGAAGGAAGCCATTTTTGAATGATAGTATATCACTAGTAATACATCTAATTTGTTCTATGACTTTGTTTCCTCTGCATGTTTCAACAAGATCCATGTTATCTGACTCAAAGATCACCGAAGGGAGGGCCAGGTTTGAAGCAAGGACCAACGCTTCTATGAGACCTAGGGCTTCTGCGACAAGAGGAGACGGAGCAAAAAATTTCTTGGCTATAACTGTAATGAAGGTAACGTTGCAATCCCTACATACAATTCCCATTGCCCCTTTTCCATTTGTTGCATTAAACGCAACATCAGTATTAATTTTCATGTTTGGGGTGCGATGAGGCCTCCACCCAGTCTTAGCATGCGCTGGGGTACTGATAGAGGGGGGATTAGATATAGGATTTTGGGCCTGGGAATGCAGAAATTCACTACTCAGATTTGCTATTTGTAAGTAGGTACCCAAAGGGTTGGGCCGAGCCCCTTTGAACACTGCTTCATTTCTTGCTTTCTACAAATGCCAAAGAGAAAAGAAAAGTTTGTTGACCAAGAAGTTTTCATAACCTTCCAATAGTTGCAAACGGTCCAGCAGCCATAGTTGAATAGATGATAGACCCATTCTATTAGGAGGAGGACCAATCTGAAGAGCAAACCAACAAGGTTCAGTCCAAGGACAAAGGAGGAATAAGTGCTCTAATGATTCAGGTTCCCCCTGCATATGGGGCAGACGGGATCAAAAGCAATTTTCCTTCGATATAAGGCCTCTCTTTTAGGGAGGGCATTGTGGCAAAGACTCCACATAAAGTATTTGATTTTCTCATGAACTTTTGCTTGCCAAATAACCTTCCATAGGATGTTAGAATGATTAGGAGAACTGGATACAAACATTTGAGGCATCGGGGACATGTCCACTAATCTTCTATTGCCAGTCTTAACTGAGTATCTTCCATCTTTAGAGTGTGGCCAAAAGAATAGATCTTCATCAGATGTCCAAGAGATGGGAGTCTTCATAGCTTCAATTGCACTGTTTGGGCTAAGGTTCTCTCTGAGTTTTTGTATGTCCCATTGGCGGTCTTCCATGATAATCTCATTCACCATGTTGACTCTAGCATTAGGTTTAAGCTCCACAGTACCCTCAGTAGCTAGCCAATTGTCCTCAGTAATATGCACATTAGTGCCAGGGCCAATATTCCATCTCCCTGACTCCTTTAGGATTTGTCTACCTTGAAGGATGCTCTTCCAAACCCACGAAGAAGCCTTGCTATCCTTTGCAATCCAGCAATTGGAGTTGGGGAAATAAATTCTTTACAGAGTAGCTGCCCAATAGGAACCCGGCTCATGAATTAACCTCTTAGCTTGTTTAGCCAGCTGAGCCTTATTCATCTTGCTAAAATTTCTAAATCAAAGCCCTCCTTTATCCTTAGGGGAGCACAAAATGTTAATGTTCTTCCAGTGAATGCCACGAGTTCTCCCATTCCTAGCCCACCAGAACCTAGCCACAATATTAGTCAGATCAGCACGAAATGTCTTGGGAAGAGCTAGGATATACATCACATAACTTGGAATGGCCTACACAACTGATTTTATCATCACTTCCTTGCCAACTTGATTCAACAGGGATCCCTTCCAGCCCTCCATTCTAGACAACACTCTTTCTTTGACCCAGTTTAGCCTTTGAACCTTAGCTCTGCCTTGTAACACCCAAAATAATTTAATTAATTATTTAATTAAATTATTTAAGTGTTGCATTATTATTATTATTATTATTATTATATAAAATTATTAATAAAGTGTTTTTATTTAAATGAAGGGAGTAGCATCCAGTAATTACGGCGTAGTAGGAATGGCCCAAGGGCCCAAGCCCAAGACTTAGGCCCCTAGGCGCTAGGGTCTTGAGTAGGCGTCGCATTTGGTGAGAAAGAAAGAAAGAAAGAAAGAAATCGCAAAAGAGAGAAGAGAGAAGAGAGAAGAGAGAAATAGAAAGTTGCGAAGAGAGGAGAAGGAAAAGAAAGGTGTACGGCGTGCAAGAGAGAAGAGGAGCAAGGAGCTGTTGCTGTGGTTACTTCGGTGCTTACGTAGAGGTCTCATCATCTTCGGAAAAACTAAGGTAAGGGTGGGTCTTACCTTATAATAGGGTTCATAATGGGATGTATGTGGGTTTAGGGCTCATATCGCTATCTTGTATGATTTTTGACAATGTTGTAATGTATGATTGTTTGGATGATGAAATGATGCACACTAAGTGCATTGTTGAGAAGTACATGACTTGTTAGGCGTATGTGATGATTGAAAATGCATGTTAAGTACTCGTTAATATGTGTGTTTGAATGTGTGAGAATGAATTTGTGATGTTTGAAGTTATTGTTGATGATTGAACATATAAAAATTTGGAGAAAATTGAATTAGAAGGACCCTAGGCGCCTTAGGCGCCATTGTTGTTGCCATTGCCATGCGTTGTTGTTGCTGTCTGGGCGCCATGGGCGCCTGTTGCTGTCTGGGCGCCATGGGCGCAGGTTCCCTGTGCCTGGGCGCCAAGGGCGCCTAATTTTGGCTGCCCGTGTTGCGTTCCTAAGTTGTGTTTCTGGGTAGTTATGTTGCTTGGATGTCATTGGTGCTGAATTTTGGTTGCTAGGTTGCGTATTCTGAAGTGTCACTAGGATCCCCTCCCCTGGGCGCCAAGGGCGCATGTTGCCTCCTGTGCCAGTTTTTGTGCTGCTGCGCCAGTTTTTGTGCTGGGCGCCAGGTTCCCTGTGCCTGGGCGCCAAGGGCGCTAGGATCCCTCCTGCGCCAGTTTTCTGTGTCTGGGCGCCAGGATCCCTCCTGCGCCATTTTTCTGTGTCTGGGCGCCAGGATCCCTGCCTGCACCAGTTTTGATGTTGCGCCAGGATGTTGGCGCAGAGGGGCGCCTGGGCGCCAGTGTTGCTGCCCAGCGCCAGTTTTGTGTGCTGCTGTTCCCTGCTAGGCGCCCAGTGCCTGGGCGCCATTTTCAGCATATGTCTCAGTTTTGTTCCTAATTTGTTTTTGACGTATCTTTTGACTCGGGTGTCCGTTTTAAGTGCTTCAAAGTGCGTTTCGAAGATTATTCAGTCCTCTACCTGTATATGCTACTTTAAGGTGAAAAATGATTATTTTTCTGATAGTTTCGGGGCGCCAATCTTGTGCTGCCATGTTGATGTTAATGACGATGGGTCTAATGACCAAATATTATTGATGTTGTTAAGTGACGATGGGTCTATTGACCAAATTATACTGATGATGTTATTGACAATGGGTCTAATGACCAAAATGACGATGATGATATGGATGACGTTGTTGTTGTGATGATTATGTTTTGTTGGTTGTTCATGAAGTCACATGCATACATGTGCATATATTGACGATGTAAGGCTGCGGTCTCGAGCTAGTGACGATGAATAAGGCTCAAAAGTGACGATGTGCCCAATTGGCAGAATTAGTGACGATGATGGTACCACATGCATACTTGCACTTCATACATTCATTCTCATCATTGACAATTATTATTTTGGTCGGTGTGCAATATATTTGTGTGGCATATATAAATGTTGACGCGGTTGTGTAGTGAGCGATATATATATATATATATATATATATATATATATATATATATATATATATATATATATGTATATATGTTATCATAGTTGTTATAAATATATTAAAAAATTGTTATATATATATATATATATATATATTGGGGTGACTGCTGTTTATAAATGTATTACTATAGTTGTTACATATATATATAAATTGTAAAGGAAATTGTTATATATATAAATGTATATATTTATATATATATGTATTGCTGTGATTGGTATAGTTCTGTACTCTGGCATATTGCTTATTATAAGCTTTATTATACAGTTTAGACTCACCCCTTATGTTGATTATTACTACAGGTAACCGTCAGTGAAGGCTTTTAACCCTTCATCCCTCGAGTCGGCCATGCTCTGATACGTAGCACCTGGCGGCGAATAAATGTTATTTTAGGTTTATTTTATGTGACACTGATGGATTTGTATTGATGTCATTACAACTATGTTGGGAAACTATTTCTTTTAATCTGCTGCGTGTTGACGAACTATTTGTTGTAGACTTTTGAGTACTTGAGGGTTCGCCCAATTTATTGAGGAGCTACGTATTTATGTTTGCTTTGAAATGATGAATTTTATTATCAATTGTTCATGCTGGAATTGAAGTAAATGTAGCATCCCGTTTGGATGAATTGAAAAATAAATTTTTAAACTCTGATATTTTTAATTTTAAATTGCCGGGTAGAAATGGGGTGTTACATGCCTCACTCAGCAAGGATGCCTAAATACTTCCCCGGGTTGCTCCATATATAGATAGATGTTATCGAAGATAGATTGCTCCTAATACCATCAGAAACTTTGGCCCCACAAATAATTCCAGATTTGACAGTGTTGATCATTTGTCCAGAATCCTTTGTAAAAGTATTGAGAATAGATGAGTTGGTAGATATCAGTTGTGCTGTCTCTAGAGAAAATAATTGCATCATCTGCAAAGAATAGATGGGTGAGGGTAGGGGTAGAAGGCGCCAATTTAATGCCTTCAAAAGAATCATTCAGGGGCGCCTTGGTAATGAGCCTAGATAACACATCAAACACCAAAATGAACAAATAAGGGGATATAGGGTCCCCTTGTCTTAGTCCCCTATTAGGTATTAACTTCCTAGAAGAGAAGCCATTAACCTGATAGGAGTATGAGACAGATGAGACCAGGGACATAACACTTTTGATCTATGAGTTATCAAAGCCATAAGCTTCTAATACCTTCTCAAGAAATAGCCAACTTACTCTGTCATAGGCCTTGTTCATATCAAGCTTAATAGCTATTCCTTTACCACCCTGATTACTCTTCTTCTTTAGATAGTGGAAAGCCTCATGGGCACCACCAAGTTATCCAGAATCAACCTACCACCCACAAATGCACTCTATTGGGGGTGGTAATTTCTTACATGATAAGCTTTAGCCTTCCAACTATAATTTTTTAGATAACTTTATACAAAAAATTGCAGCAACTAATTGGTCTCAGGTTGCTAATAGATTCTGGGTTAGGAATTTTTGGAACAAGAGCCACTAGGGTGTGATTTAAATCTTCCCCTAAATTACCAGTTTGAAAAAAGTTTCTAAGAGCCGAGAATACATTACTTTTAATTACATTCCAGTTTTTTTGAAAAAATAAACCATTTAACCCATCAGGGCCAGGGGCCAAGTTCAAAAACAGCTTTTTCAATGTCTGAGTCAGAAATTTCAAGAGTGAGCTTCTCATTCATATCATGAGTTACACAAGATGGGATAAAATTTAGACAATCATCAAAGTCAGTAGCAATATCAGGAGCATATATGTCTGCAAAATAATCTTTAATACCTTCTGAAACAACACCCTGTCCTTCTACCCAGTTACCATTCTTGTCCTTTATCCTTTCCAGCTTGTTTCTATCCCTTCTTTGAACAGTGGAAAATTTTTGTATTCTTGTCCCCATAGTTCAGCCACTTGACTCTGGACCTTTGACCCTGGTACTTCTCCTCCTGCTTCCATAACACATCAATGTCTCCTCTAATCTTAGAGACCTGCTGCCAATCAATCTGACTTGCTGGTAAATTCAGGTATCTCTGAAGCTAATTCTTTAGGTTCCTTATCTCTGTTGCTTCATTTCTGAAAGTAGTCTTGTGCCATCTATTCAGCTTAGATTTGCAACTATTAACCTTCTCACTCCATCTGTTCCCAACCTCAGAGTGATTACTCTTCCACCCTTCTTCCACAGTCTTCCTACATTCTTCATGATCCTCCTAAAAGGCCTCATACTTGAATGATCTACCACTCTGCAAATTGGGCTTAGGTTTCAAGATAATTGGGAGCATGGTCTGAGTTGACAATGGGAAGGGCAAGGGCAATAGCATGAGGATACATCTGTCTCCATGACCAATTAGCTAGGACCCGATCAATTCTTTCTCTTGTAACAAAACCAGCTCTTGGATTACTAATCCAAGTATATTTACTTCCTTGCAGCTCCAAATCAAACAGTTCAGACTTATTCAGGAATTCCCTAAATCTTTCAATGCGCCCAAGCTCAATAGGTCTAAGCCCATATTTCTCATTAGAGGAAATCATTTCTTTAAAGTCACCTACACAACACCATGGACCATTTTTCCTTGGTCTTAGCTCCAACAACCTTGGCCAGAGTCCTCTTCTAGTCGTGGTAGTAAAGTTTCCATATACAAAGGTCATTTCAAACACATGACCAGTCCTCCTCTTCTTCGTAGCAACATGAATAAAATTCTGACTGTGATTGAGAATCCGAGTTTCATAGTAATCGTTCCATAGCAAAGTGAATCCTCGAGATAGGCCTTGGGCCTCAACACAGAACCAATGTTGAAACCTGGGTCTTCTCTTGACTCTCTCTACTCTTTCCTTATGGGCTCTAGTCTCCATAAGGAAGACTATGGCAGGCTTTTGATTTGAAATTACATCATGAAGCTCTCTATTTTTCGTGGTCGCCGCCAAACCATGACAATTCCAACTTATGCAAGTCATTGTGATGGAGGGAGCAGAGACTTACCTGTCGCCTCTTTCTTTGAATAGCTTCCAACTGTAAAAGTTCCAAAATCACCTCGGAATGGACTATCAGAGCTCTGAGAACTGAAGTGTCCGATTTTCTTTCCAGCTATGGTATCCTCTTCAATATCAATCTCTTCACTATTTCTTCTCTTCCTTATACTCATTCCTGTCACTAAAGTCAAGGCCAAGGCATCTTCCTCCTCCCTTTTGAGATTAGAGTCCAGCCGAGGGGGACTATATTCCTTTGGAGGGAACTCAACAACATAGCTTGGACTGGGGCTAGGGAGGGCTTTTGGGAGCTCCCTCCATTGCATAACATCAGGTTCCTTCTCTCTTCTACTTGCTGGTCTTGGTTATTCTTTTGTGTTCAGAGGTTCCTTAGAGGTAGTGTCTCCTCCACTTTTTTCCTCCCTCTCAGATCTAGCCTTATTTCTATTTCCTTCTGGTATTACTGGAGTTTTATCAAGTTCATTTTTATCATTGATGTTGTGAGTGCTTGGATCCATCAGGCTTAGTTGTTGTGCTCTACGATATTCCTCAAGCTCTGTGTCAGACATGTGAGCTTCAATGGGCATAGGGTATTCTTCAACTGGGGAATCATCATCACTTCTTCCAGTATACAGATGGAGGTGTATTGTTTCTTGGGATTCTTCTCTGGGCTACAGTGGTTTAAACTTCCTTCCCATATATCTAGGGGCCGTATCCCCTGAGCAGTTAGCTACCATCTCTTCCCATGCTTGTTTTGCTTTCTTTCTAGCCCTTCTTTCATTATCGGTAACCTCATTGAAGCCCCTGTCCTGTTGGTCAGGATGAGTGGCAGTTGTATCTCTTCTTCCAAAGAATTTGCTTGTTGTACCCTTGGTAGAATCTCCATATCTCTTCATGTGTTCATTGAGAATAGTAGCAATGGATTTTGGCACCTGGGCACCGAGGTTCTAATTGTACTTAGGTATAGAGGAGCAGTATGTTGCCATCACTCTTGGTATTTTGCAAGTTCTTTGTTCATGGCCTATTACCCCACAATTAAAGCAAAGATCCTAAAGCCTCTCATACTTGTATATTGCCTAGATCTTGGGAAGATCCTTTTTAGGTATCCAGCACCCTGAAGGTAAGGGTTTTCTTACATCTATTTGACCTTTGGCCCTCATAAAGGTTCTCAAAATGTGCCCCTCCACTATAGACTCCTCTATCTCTATTACTCTACCCACCTTTTGCAGAATATTGGTAGTGTTGATGCTGTTCATATACTCTAATGGTAGGTTGTGCACCTGTATCCAAAAAAGGTTCAGGTCAAAACAAATCTCCTAGGGTGTGACCTCAGGTATCCAAAACTGGATACACATTAGATGATTAAGGAAGAACCATGGCGCCATGTTCATAACATCCTTGCTGTGATTTTCACTCGCAAATGTGAACATAAACTTGTTCCTTCTCAGATCTGTGATTTGTAGGTTTTCATAGGACGTCCAAGCCTTCGCTATAACTTCCTTAGCAGCTGTACGGTTCATCGCTTTGCTAGTAAGTGGTTTTCCTACTAGGGTTCTTCTTGCTATTAACACATTGTTTGGATTTGTAGAGATGAGGGCTTCATGGAGCTCCTCCGGGTTGTCCTAGTGCTATTGCTGGGTTGATGAGCTGGATGCCATTGGATCTGATTAACAGGGAGGACACAAACTGATGAGGGCTATGAGGTTTCCCAGTCTGTGTATAGAAACGGATGTGTGTATGTGGGTTAGTGTATGGGTTTGATTGTGGCTGATTTGTTGTATATTCAGGGTGGGTAAGTAGGGTTTTGTGTAAGTGTGTGCAACTGGTTCTGTTGGTAACTAGTATGCAGGTTATGGTGATAAGGTTTCATGGTTGGCTTGTATTTTGAAGGCTGGTGGTAAGTAATGCGTGTGGGTTTGGTTTTAGGTTTCTGGTGAAGATGTTTAGGGTATCCTTTGAGAAATGTTTTTCTCAAAGGCTGGAATAGAACTACTACACAATGACTACTCCGACGGTATAATGTTACAGCTGAGAGGCAACGAAAATCCAACAGGAAACTGAAACCCTAATTGGGAATGAAAACCCTAGTTAAACCCTAGCAGAGCTCAAAAGGGAACGAGGTACATTTCTACTTTTATCTAACCAAATAGTAATAGAGTGGACACTTTTTTCACATCTATTTATTCACCCTTATTCTTAAACTAACCAATACATTAATGGGTTGTTTGGTTATCGAAGGAAAAATAGAGGAAACGAAATGATAGGAAAGGAAGGAAAAAGAAGCGAAAAAGAAGGTTTAAATAGTTATTACCCCCCCTGCAAATATAGCCATTATCCAGTTACCCCCCTGCAAAAAAAAAGGTTTAAAAAAAACCTTGTAAAATGTAACGTTATCTAGTTATCCCCCTGCTGTTAACTTTTCTGCTAAAAAAATGTAAAATGTAACTTTATGCAGTTACCCCCCTGACGTCAGTGCCACGTGTCACCATATTATTGGGTCTCTGTGACACGTGGCACTGACATGCCACGTCAGCATCTATGTCACTACTGCCACGTGGACTTGACATGTGCCACGTCAGCAACCAATGGATGGCTGCCACGTGGCACACACTTGGCAATGTGGAATATTGTGTGTTACTTGAACCGGAAATTGTAGGACTCCTCTATGTTGGTATGAATCTGGGGAAAGTGTAGTACTTGGACCGGAAATTGTTCGAGAGACTACTGAGAAGGTGAGATTGATTCGGGAGAAAATGAAGGCCTCGCAAAGTAGACAGAAGAGTTACCATGATAAGCGAAGGAAGGATTTAGAATTCCAAGCAGGCGAGCATGTGTTTTTGAGAGTCACTCCAGTGACCGGTGTTGGACGCGCTTTGAAGTCTAAGAAGCTCACCCCTCATTTTATCGGTCCGTATCAGATTTCGGAAAGAGTTGGAAATGTTGCTTATAGGGTGGCCTTGCCGCCTAATCTTTCGAACTTGCATGACCTGTTTCATGTGTCGCAACTTTGGAAGTATGTTTCAGATCCATCTCATGTAATTCATATGGATGATGTGCAAGTACGGGATAATCTCACTGTGGAGACGATGCCTGTGCGTATTGAAGATCATGAAGTGAAGACTCTTAGAGGCAAGGAGATCGCTTTGGTGAAAGTAGTCTGGCTGGGAGCTGCCGGAGAAAGCATGACGTGGGAGCTGGAAAGCAGGATGCGGGAGTCGTATCCAGAGTTGTTCGAATCAGGTAAATTTTCGAGGACGAAAATATTCTAAGTGGGGGAGAGTTGTAACGCCCTAAAATTTAACTAATTATTTAATTGAATTGTTTGGGAATTTAATTGTAGAAAAATAATAAAATAAAAATAATGCTAGTATATGTGGACCTATTATTGGGGTTGGGATTATTAAAATTAGAAGTATTAGTGAGGCCCATGATTAAGTCGCATAAGCTAAGGAAAAGCCCATAGGACTAAATGAGCATATAAGGGATTAGGTTAAGGCCTTGCTCATTTAGAAGGATAAAAAAAATAGAATTGGAGAGAAGAAAAGAGAGAAGAGGCGCGACGAAGAGGAGAGAGAGCTAGGGCAAGGCTTCGAGTTCTCCAAAGGCTAAGGTAAGGGTGGGGTTCTATCTCTATAATTGGGTGTATGAAGGGCTCTATGTAGAAAGGTTGATGGAACCCTAGGTGTGATTAAGTTAGAAGACCCTAGTTGTAGGTATTGAATTTTTATATGATGATTGAACATGATTGATGATGATTGAACATGATTGATGATGATTGGACATGATTGATGATAATTGAACGTGCTTGATGATGTTTTGGAATCGAAATTCTGGTCATGGGCGCCGTTTTGATCCTGTCGCTGGGCGCCATGGGCGCCGTCCTGTGTTTGTGTGGCTGGGCGCCTTCCTGGGCACCATTCTGTGTGTGTAGTGTTCTGGCGCAGGGGCGCCAAGGGCGCCATGTTGGCTGCCCTGTCCTGTTGCTGGGCGCCATCTTGCTGTTGTGTGTTGCTGTCTTGCAGATTCCTGGCGCATGGGCGCCAAGGGCGCCAAAAACCTGGCTGCCCAGTTGCTGTTTTCTATGTTGTTCTGGCGCATGGGCACCAAGGGCGCCAAGGTGTGGCTGCCACCGTTTTAGGTGTTGTTCTAGCGGATGGGCGCCAAGGGCGCCAAGGTTGTGGCTGCCCTGTTGTTGTGGCTGTGCTGTCCTGGCGCATGGGCGCCAAGGGCGCCAAGATTGGCTGCCCGGTTGCTGTTGTTGCGTGCTGTGTCTGGCGCAGGGGCGCCATGGGCGCCTAAATCAGGCTGCCTCGTGCTGTGTCTGACGCAGGGGCGCCATGGGCGCCTAAATCAGGTTGCCTTGTGCTGTGTTGCGTTGCTGGGCGCTATGGGCGCCAAGGGCGCCAGTTTGGCTGCCCGTTGTGCTGCTGGGCGCCATGGGCGCCAGTTTGGCTGCCAATTGTGTTGCTTGGCGCAGTGGGCGCCAAGTGTGGCTGCCCAAATGTGAATTTCACGATTGTTATTTAAAATGATGCTGAATATGTGATTAGGCCCAAAGTTGCCAAAATGTTGAAAGTTGCTAAATTATTGTGATGTTACCAAAATGTTGAAAGTTGCTAAATTATTGCGATGTTGCCAAAATGTTGAAAGTTGCTAAAATATTGCGATGTTGCCAAAATGTTGAAAATTGCTAAGTTGTAAATTGTTGACGACGAAGGTTGTACGAAGACGAATTTGCCTCTATTCATTGGCAGGTGATGTGTTGTAGGCCTACGGCCAATCTTGCTTTCCGATGTTGTGCGTTGCTATGTAACCGTTGTTATTTGTTTGTGCATTTACATAGCGTCGCATGCATATCATATTTTTACGATGGAGCTATGCTCAAACCACGACGACGATGTTGCGATGTTGATACCCCTATTTACGGGCTTTAATTATGGTACCACATGCATTATAGGGCGGTGGCCCT
Organism: Astragalus membranaceus; assembly: GCA_039519185.1. Lineage (NCBI taxonomy): Eukaryota > Viridiplantae > Streptophyta > Magnoliopsida > Fabales > Fabaceae > Astragalus > Astragalus membranaceus. Next base: position 28,695,079 of record CM076849.1, on the reverse strand, counting down.
GAGTTAAGTCACATTTCGCATTATGTGCATACTTATGTGATTGAGATGATTTTGTCTGCCGTTAAGTGATGAATTGACCTGAATTATATATTGTTTTTCATGTATCCGATTATATAGTGCGATATCTCACCCCTTCTGTTTGAATGTTACCCCAATGTTGGTAACGTGCAGGTAATCCCGAATGAAGGCAGTTCACCTTCGTTTGATCGAGTCGGTGTCGTCGCTCTGATATGTAACACTCGGGGGGAATGAACACGCTTTTTAATACTGTTTGCCTTGTTATTTCGTTGTTGGAGCTTTAAGCCGTTATGTTGCTATTTTGATATTTTCTGAGCTGTCTTGAATTGTTAAGACGCAACGATTATTTAATTTGACTTGTTGTGAATCCGCTGCGTAGTTTTTAAAGATGAATTATTTTTGAGGATTAAAGTGGTCGTTTTATCGGTTCATCCAAACGTGTTATATAACTGTTTTCAAAAGCGAATTAACTCGTTGTTGTTTTCACGAAGTAAATGTGGCACTCCATTGTTTGTTGAAAAAGATTTTTATGAACTCTGATATTTTTGCATTATTTTGCCGGGTAGAAATGGGGTGTTACAAGTAATATGTAAGTAATTTTGTAAGTGCTCTTTAAACTCGAAGATCCTCGATGAGCTTTTGAGACACAACACAAGTAAACTCTTATTTTTTTATTTTAAAAAGGGAACAAGTAATACTTTTTAGGCAAAATCTCTCCGAGGGTCCTTTAACTTATTTTCATGTAAGAATAGGTCCCTTATTCTTTTTTTGTAACGAATATGTCCCTTATCTTCTAAAGTTGTTGCACCGCTACCCTTTTTCACAGATTTTATTTAACTCTGTTACAAAAATGCTTAAGTGACTGTTTAGAGTGCTTATGTGACTTTTTTATGCTTATGTGGATGATGATTCATATTTTTTAATTATTTTTAATTAAAAATAAGCAAATATACACCAGGGGTCGTTTAAGTTATTTAATTGTAACAAGTTGGTCCTTTAAGTTTTTTTTTGTACTACTTTGGTCCCTTAAGTTATATAATGTTTACACCGTTAGCCTTTTTTTTTAATTTTTCATCCAACTCCTTTAAAAAAAGCCCATGTGTCAGTTAAATACTTATTTTGCAAGTCCAACGTCTATTTTTTTTAATCTGACTCATCTACTTTTATTTAATATTTTATTAAAAAATCGTAAATTTAGGTAAATTCTTCATCATCTCCGAACCAAACACGGGAAGAAGGAATGGGGTTCAAAGCATGTGTGAAGAATCCACTCAAATCTTCATCTTTTTACTTTGATTCAAGTTCGATTGTGAGACCACTCAAATTTAATATTTGGGGTTTCGAAGCAGGTGTGAGACATTCAACTGAAGTTGAGATTTTTATTTGAGTAGATTCTTCACGACCTATTCTTCACAACCTAATTGGTTTTTTTTATAAGCAATGTTAGTGGGGGTGGGGGAATATTAGTTTCCCGGGTGCTCAAATTCCATTTTTTTACTTTCGTTTCAATCCTACTCCTACTTTACTGATGACGATGAAACCCTTTTTGGCATATTTCTCTTCAACTCTTAGGGTATGTTTGGATGGAGGATTTAGGAGGGGAGGGGAGAGGATGACTTGATTTTCAATTCTAAATTGAGGAAGCAATAAAATGTTTCTAAACAAAAATGAAGTGTGATTAACAATGTTTTATCCTTATCTATTATGTCATTCTTTCAATTTTTTAAAATCTCAAATAGATATTAAAATATAGACCAAGTCCTCTAAACCCCTCCCCTCCAAAACCATCTCAAATCCCCCTCCCAAACATACCCCTAGTGTTGTTTTCTTCTTCAACTGAATCCCTCAGATTCTTCTACTTAAATTTCTTTTCTTTGATTCAAGTTCGATTGTTTTTAGCTAATGGGTTATTGCGTGTTTGATTAAGTTTCTTTTGGTCAGGTTACTTCGTCTTTTGGGAATAACTATCACTGTGGTGTTTTTGGATTTGGTTCTTGGCGACCATTGTCAATTTTGTCCCTTTGGATCTGAAATCTCTTTGTTGCAGCAACTGCCATGGAGAGAAGAAATAGTTAAAGGAAGAAAGTCCTACAGGATTAGACATTCAAAACATTATGGGGAAATGTTAGTTTTTTTTAAGAAGAAGGAGGAGGAGGAAGAAGGAAGCGACGTAGGAAGAAGATGGAAGGGGTGGTGTTTTCTGGGTTCATGATGTTCATCTAAATTTTTTATTTTTTTATTTTTAATAAAATATTAAATAAAAATTATGAGTCAGCTTTAAAAATTATATGTTGGACCTGCCAAATAAGCACTTAACGGCCACATAGACTTTTTTTAACGGAGTTGGATGGAAAATTAAAAAAAGGCTAACGGTGTAAACGTTAGTTAACTTAAGGGACTAAGTTGTTACGAAAAAACATAAAGGACCAACTTGTTACAAATAAATAACTAAAAGGACCTTTGGTGTAATTTTGCCTGAAAAATAAAACAAAGTTATGATTTTTCTCATCTTCTTCAACGTTGAAAAGAGAAACGTTCGTGCAAACAAGTTTAAACGTCATGCCTAGATCAATGAAATCTGGGTTTGTGCTTGAATATCTGAAATGAAAATGAAAACGAAATATGAAATGCTCAATAAATAGGGAGAACGAAAAGGAAGAGGAATGGGTTTCGATTTCGAAAACCGAAAACGAGATATGAAAACGAAATCAAGATTTGAATCGAAATCTGAACCGAAACGAAATCTGAACCGAAAATGAAATCTGAAAACGAAAACAAGATTTGAATCCAAAACGAAAAGGAAGAGGAATGGGTTTTGTTCTGTACCTAGTGGTCGTCTGGGCCGGATCCAGTGACTGCTGCTGGTAGGTCTCCAGCTATCCAGGTGGTATACCAAAGTGATCCCGGGTGGGGTACCTGCGATGCTACTCTGACGCTCAAGTCAGTATTGAGAATTGTAGAGTAGTATAGCAAGGAATGAGAATGTACCTATTTTTGGCAATGTGTGCCAGTATTTATAGGGGTCCGTGCTAGCTCTGAGTCGTTGGATTGATCAGGAGAATCTGAGTTGTCGAGACATGGTAATCATAAATAGGCTGATTTATTGTGGATATTATTGAATATGTTTGTAATTCAATTGCTCTTAGTATTGTTAGGTGTAACTAGTAAAACATCCAATGGGCCAATATGTGGCCCAGTCAAAATATAGGCTCAATATGGGCGCTGCATCTTTGTATATATATACACATTCGACCCCTTGTAATAATAAGATTTCGATACAGTTCTTTGTATTACTGTTTAATTGTCTTGCCCAGTTTTTCCCTCTCTTTTCTGCGTTTTCTATTCTTTTCCTTCTCCTTGCGCAACTCTCCTCCAACAAATTGGTATAACAGAGCTATAAAGATCCTTCAAGATTCATCATGGCGATGCGAGACAATAGTGGCTGAGGAATTCCGACGAACCTCCCTGTCTTTAATGGAAAAGATTATGACCGATGGTGTGCGCAGATGAAAGTCTTGTTTCGTTTTCAAGATGTACTTGAAATCGTGAATGATGGTGTTCCACCATTGGTAGAAAACGCCACTGAAGCGGTGAGGAACAACCACCATGCACTGAGAAAGAAAGATGGAAAAGGGCTGTTCTTAATTCATCAAAGTGTTGATTCAAACATTCTGAACCTGATCATTGATTGTGATTCAGCAAAAGAAGCATGGGATATCCTCAAGAATGCATATGGAGGTGCGGATAGACTGAAGAAGATACGCCTGCAGTCTCTCAAGAAGAAATATGAGGCATTGAGGATGAAAGATGGAGAATCAATTGGTGAATTCATTACGAGGTTAGTAGCTCTAACTAATCAAATGAAAGGAAATGGTAAGACTCTATCTGAAACAAGTAAAGTAGAAAAAGTGCTTAGATCCTTAAATCCAGAATTCGACTATGTTGTAACTGCCATCGAAGAATCCAAGAACATAGATTAAATGAAGTTAGATGAACTTCAAGGTTCCTTAGAGGCTCGTGAATTGAGAATTAGGCAGAGAAGTTCGGAGAAAGCGACTAAACAAGCCTTACTATCACACTCCTCTAAGAAAAATTGGAAGGCAGGCAACAAGAAAGAAAAAGGAAAGTGGAAGGGTAAAGAAAAGGGATCTGGCAGCAAGAAAGAAGAACAAGGAAGTTTCGACAAGAAGGAGCAAGATCTGTCGAAAGTGCAGTGCTATAACTGTCAGCAATTTGGGCATTATAGGAACAAATGTAAGAACAAGAAGGTTCCTAGGAATAAAGATGCTGAAGCCAAATTTGCAAGTGATGGAGGCACAGACTCTGATTCTGACTCAGAAGGATTAATGCTAATGGCAGTCACAGATGATGAGATTGAAGAAGACACTCATCTCAATGTAACAGTTGCTGGAAGTAGTGAGCAAAACAGTGGGAACACTAGTGAAAGTGGAAACACTTGTGATGCTCAAAATACTTGTGCAATGTATGTGTGGCAGGGCAGTGGTAACACTGGTGATGCCTCCAACATGGCCAGCAACAATGATGAAGAATTATCCTTCATGACAACTACTGACACAGAATTGTTGTTACTGAAGGCAGACACAAATGAGATCGAAGAAAAATCTGTCGAATGGTATCTCGACACAAGATGCTCAAACCACATGTGCTGCCATAAGGAGTGGTTTGTCGAAATGAAGCAAATAAGTAAAAGAATCAGATTTTCAGACAACAACAGAGTCACTGCAGAAGGAATTAGTACCATAAAGTTTCTGTCGAAAGATGGAAAGTGGTGCTACATTCAGGAAGTGTTCTATGTACCAAAGATGAGGAGCAATCTGCTAAGTCTTGGGCAGATGATTGAGTAGAAATTCTCTATCGAAATGGATGATAACAGTCTCAGCTTGTTTGATTCAAACAAGAGGCTGATCCTGAAGGTGCCAATGCAAAGTAACAGAACATTCAAGGTCGAATTGCAAGTAGTCGAAGAGAAATGCCTCAAAACCACTGTCGATGATGAGAACTGGAAGTGGCACAGAAGATTTGGCCACCTAAACTTCAAGAGCTTGAGACAACTACATGAGAAGAAGATGGTCCATGGGTTGCCAGCAGTAAAGATGCCAGGTGAAGTATGTGATAGTTGCTGCAAGTCGAAGCAACCAAGAAACTCCTTCAAATCAGAGGTGCGGGGCAGAGCAAAGAAGAAGTTAGAGGTGATATTCTCTGATGTTTGTGGTCCCTTTGAGGTCAGTTCATTAGGAGGGAACAATTACTTTGTAACATTCATTGATGAGTACACCAGAATGACATGGGTGTACCTGATCAATAAGAAGAGTGAAGTACTTGGAGCATTCAGAAACTTCAAGGTGATGATTGAAAAGCAAAGTGAGTGTGTAATCAAAACTCTTAGAACAGATGGAGGTGGTGAGTACAACTCACATGAATTTGCAAAATTCTGTGAAGATGAAGGCATAGTACATGAAGTCACTTCACCTTACACACCTCAGCATAATGGAACAGCTGAGAGGAAAAATAGAACCATCCTCGACATGGTGAGAAGTATGATGAAGGAAAAGAAGCTACCTCACAGTTTATGGGGAGAACTAGTAGCCACAACAGTATACATTCTGAACAAGTGCCCCACAAAGAGATTAATTGGGAAGACACCTGAAGAAGCTTGGCTAGGAAGAAAGCCAAGTGTCAAGCATTTCAGAATAATTGGCTCATTATGTTACAGACATGTCCCTGAGCAACTAAGGAAGAAGCTGGATGATAGAGCACAACAAATGATCCTTGTTGGTTATCATTCGACAAGAGCATACAAACTGTATGACCCTGTGCAGAAGAAAATAGTGAAGAGCAGAGATGTCATAGTAGATGAGTCGAAAAAGTGGAACTGGGATACTCAGAATGAAGAAGGCTGTGAAAGAACTACAGTACTAGACTTTGATGAAGTTCAGGATCTAGAGGATCAGAATGTAGCTACTGAAACTGCAGAACCTGTTACTGTCGAACCTATCAGAAGGTCACAGAGGGAAAGGCAAAGATCAGTAAGGCTAGAAGGATTCGACACATTTCCAAATTCTGCTATTACAGCAGAAGGAGACCTGACTCACATTGCACTAATGGCTGAAGCAGAACCAGTGAGCCTGGAGCAAGCTCTTGATCACAAACAGTGGAAGGAAGCTATGATTGACGAGTTGAAGTCAATAGAGAAAAATGGCACATGGAAGTTAGTCGAACTTCCAAAGCAAAAGAAGGCAATAGGTGTGAAATGGATCTACAAGACCAAAGTCAAACCCAATGGAGAAGTGGCCAAGTATAAGGCCAGATTAGTAGCTAAAGGTTTCCTGCAGAAGCTTGGGTTGGATTTCAATGAAGTCTTTGCCCCTGTAGCCAGGATCGAGACCATAAGACTGGTAGTGGCATTGGCAAGTCATAGAGGCTGGCCCCTACATCAACTTGATGTAAAATCAGCATTTCTCAATGGACCTTTGGAGGAGGAAGTCTATGTTTTCCAACCACCGGGATTTGAATTAAAGGGACAAGAAGACAAGGTATTCAAGCTTGAGAAGGCTCTATATGGATTTAAGCATGCCCCAAGGGCATGGAACAAGAGAATTGATGGATTTCTCTTGGCTCAAAAGTTCACTAGATGCACCAATGAACATGGTGTGTATGTTAAGAAGAATGGAGCTGAAATTCAATTGCTGTTGTGCCTGTATCTAGATGATCTACTAGTAACTGGCAGCAATGAGACTGAAGTCGACTCCTTTAAGAGGGTGATGATGTCTGAATTCGAAATGAGTGATCTAGGACATCTATCATATTTCTTAGGAATGCAATTTGTGAAGACAGGCAAGGGAATATTTCTGCATCTGTCGAAATATGCAGCAGATATCCTTAACAGATTCGACATGACCAATTGTAAGTCAGTTTCGACACCAACTGACACAAGCAGCAAGTTGTCAAAAGATGATACAGAGAGTGAAGTAGATGCCACCCTCTACAAACAGATTGTTGGTTCCCTTAGGTACCTCTGCAACACTCGACCTGACATTATGTTTAGTGTTGTAATGATCAGCAGATTCATGGAGAAGCCAAGAACCTCCCATCTAATAGCTGCAAAAAGAGTGCTCATGTACATAAAGGGAACACAAAGTCAGGGTATTCTATTCCCTAGTAAAACTGAGTCGAATGCTACCGCTGAAGTGTTTGGTTACACTGATTCCGACTGGAGTGGAGACAAGAGTGATCGAAAGAGCACAAGTGGCTATGACTTCATGTATGGAACAGCACCCATCTCATGGTGCTCGAAGAAGCAAAGCATAGTAGCTTTATCCTCCTGCGAAGCAGAGTATGTGACTGCTTCATTTACAGCATGTCAAGCATCATGGCTAAGTATGCTATTGGCTGAAACTGGCCTGCACAAAATGACAGCAATGAAGTTTCTGATCGACAACAAGTCAGCAATAGATCTGGCCAAGAATCCTGTCGACCATGGTAGGTCGAAGCATATAGAGACTAGATATCACTTCCTGCGTGTTCAAGTCAACAATGAGAAGCTGAACCTGCAATATTGCTACTCAGAACTTCAAGTAGCTGATGCAATGACCAAGCCATTGCAAAAGGGAAGATTTGAAGAACTCAGAACAATGCTTGGGATGATGTCACTTAGCAATGTGAATTAAGAGGGAATATTGAATATGTTTGTAATTCAATTGCTCTTAGTATTGTTAGGTGTAACTAGTAAAACATCCAATGGGCCAATATGTGGCCCAGTCGAAATATAGGCCCAATATGGGAGCTGCATCTTTGTATATATATACACCTTCGACCCCTTGTAATAATAAGATTTCGATACAGTTCTTTGTATTACTGTTTAATTGCCTTGCCCAGTTTTTCCCTCTCTTTTCTACGTTTTCTATTCTTTTCCTTCTCCCTGCGCAACTCTCCTCCAACAGATATGGATCCAAGTTATTGGGCTTGCTTATCCATGTCCAATTGTAGCAATGTGTCTCATGGCCTAGTCCAGAAGAGGTTTTGATTTCAAAACTGAAAAGGAAAAGTCATCACTAAACAGATCAATAGGGAAAACAGATCTAAGTTGTTCTAAGCCTTTGCATTTTAGAAAACAGATCGACATCAAGTCATCGATTTCAATTTGCACCAAGTCATCAATAAACAGATCAAAATAAGGAACAACCTGCAAGCATCGATTTCATTTTCCACACCATCGTTTCATTTTCCAGAAGAACCATCTAAGGAATAAGGCTTGCAAATTACAATCAGAATAAAGAAGAACCTGCAAGCATCGTTGCATTTTCCAGAAATATTTGTTTAACTTGTTTTTATTTTTAATTAAAAATAATTATAAAATAATGAATAAGAAAATATGATTGCCACATAGGCAGAAATAATTGACACATAGGCACTCTAACAGCCACATATACATTTTCCTAACGGAGTCGAACAAAAATTACAAAAATGGGTAACAGTGCAATGATTTAAAAACATAAAGGACTTATTCATTACAAAAAAACATAAGGGACCTATTCGTTACCTGAAAATAAGTTAAGGGACCCCGAGAGATATTTTGCCTACTTTTTATCAAAAAAGATTCCAAAATTTTCCTAAAAATATAGTTTAATTGTTAAACACGTTGTGAAAATTGAAAGCCTGAACTCTAGGTTGGAACACTCTAATTTCTCATTTCAATCCCCACCCCCAGATATTTATAGTATAAAGGACGAGAAAAGTTGATTTGAAACTCTGAAAGAAAAGGCAAAACATAGACGGAGACAAAAAAAAATTGATTTGAAACTCTGATTATGTGATACCCACAGTAGAACCTTTTTTTTTGACAAAATACCCACAGTAAAACTTACTGGCAGAAAGAGTGCGATATGATAAATGACAAGGGAGGGTCATGCTAATTTCGCAAAAGAGTGTCATGCTAATTTCGCAAAGTAGTCTCAAATTGAAATTACAATATAATTAACAACTCGTAAATTGTGGACTATAGTTGTAAATTAATCATGTATATATCATTCAAATTATAATATTTAAAAATTATAATTATCAGGCAACTAATTGAAAATGTATTTAAAAATAAATAAATTATATGGTGCCAAGTATCAAAGAATAAACATCCGATGGAGTCTCCACGTCACCCTTCCCGCCTCACCCCCCCCCCCCCCTCTTTCCCTCCAATTCTCTGGCCAGTTGCTGACCGCCATGTGTCCACCAAGTGTCCTGCCCTCCCCTTTCTTTTCTTGCATGCGCAACACGTTCCATTCTCTCATCTCTCATCTCTCAGAAGCTTTCCTCATCTCCTTTCTTTCTCTCTGCAGATTTTCTTCCTCTCACTCTCTCCTCGCCGCCGACCTCCTTTCCTCCTCCCACACCATCACCGCCGTCAACCACGAACCAAGCTTTCCTCATCTCCTTTCTTTCTCTCTCGCAGATCTTCTTCCTCTCACTCTCACCTCGCCGCCGTCCTCCTTTCCTCCTCCCACACCATCACCGTCGTCAACCACGAACCTCTCTTTTCGTATCCTTCCTTCACTCTGTCTTCGCGTTTCTGTCCAACACCACTGTCCCTCCGCGCGAACTCCTCCCCTGCACCGCCGCAAGCAACAGGTCGCCGCCGCGACGCTTTATCCTTCTGCACCGGCGAGTTCTCCCCCACCTTCGCGAAGACTCTCTCTCTCTCTCAGTCACACTATTTCATATTGCTTCTCTCATTACAATCCATGTTTTCATTTATTTTTTGGGAGCATCTTCAATCAAACTTTCTTTCTTTCTTGCAGATATGGTTCACTATCTTCAGATTTTATTTTGCGGCCTCTCTTCTCTCCTACATCTCTAAACTTAATTTCAGCCCAAAGGTCTCAACTTTCATGAATCATGATAATTTTGAAATTATTGCACACTTTACTTCTTTCTCTAATGTTGAATTCGAGTTTACCCGATGATTCCTGGTCAAGGTATGTCTTTTTCCCTTTCAAGTTTCTATTTTTGTTTAATTTATTTTTGATGATTAAGGTTCACGTTGTTCTATTCCCGTTGGATTTGTTTACTGTATTGTTGTATTTGTGTTTCATTAATTTTTTATGTATTTTGTTTGATGGCTTAATCTCATTTTGTTATTTTTAATGTACAAGGGACCTTATTTAACTGGTCTATTTGCTTATAGTAGCTGGTCTATCTGCTTAAATTGTATCTCTTAATGAGGTTGGACAATTTGGTTGTTACTGAAGAACTTCTATTCTTAGGGTACGCCATTTTTTCAGCTCAAGCTATATTTTTTTATTCATGCTACTTATACTATTTTTTGTAATAATTGGCAATATTTTGAAAAAAATTTCATTCAACCTATTGCAGATGTTATAAACATCATGGTTCCTTGAGGCCTTTAAATATGCAATTGCAACCAATAAGATGTGCTAAATTTAAGCAGCATGGACCTGATTACTTGGATCTCTCATTTGTTTAAAGGTACATTTTTTGTGTTGGTCTCTTCTACCATCGAAGTGTGTTTTTGTAGAGTTTTATGATGCCAATTTATTGGCTAGATATGATAGATAGCAACAACTGATATCATCTTGGTCCTGCTATTGGAAATAATGGACCATTTTATGAAACTGTGTTGTAATTTACAACTTGAAAGGGTTAACTTTGATGGGTTATATTAATTTACGTTATTTATTTTATGTTTTTGGTCTCAAGATAATTTACCTTGCTACTCTGATTTGGTGTGTAATTTTGGACAATCTAAAGCTTTTGAATAATGTTACTTGGGTTACTTAGAAGCAGAGCTTTCAGGACCAATTTTCTTTAAAGATTTACCTTTAATTGTTTTTTTTGTTATTCACTATTTGACCGTAATTAATTCTTATTTGTGTTATTTGGTTTCAATCTCTAGCAGGTAATGGGGTTTTGGCAAAGGATTGTTGTCTTTGGGATATCGTGTATTAAATCAATGTCGCAATAGTATGTTCTTCCTGCTTTTTCATATTAAATTGTCTCTTTATGTTTGGGATGATGTATGGTGTTGTCCAGCAGCTCTTAAAGTTCAAATGTCCAATTATTTTCTTTTATGTGAATGCAGAGAGATACTGTTGGACTTACTAACCAGAATAGCAAGTTGAAGTTTCACCTTCAATCAATGGAACAACAGGCAAAACTCTGAGGTGGTATTTCTCTCAAACCTTCTCTCCATTTTATTTTTTGGTGGATGGACATTCATTTTGGCTTTCTGGCTGAAAACTATCGGCCATAATCAATAGTTAATCCCTTATATACTTTTAGCCGCAAATGAACGAACTAATAGTTAATTCCTTACTTTTTGGACTCCAACTTTTTTGCTCTCACGGAATATGCTGAACTTATGCATGAGTTTATAATTGCATTCAAGAAAACTTATAGCGACACATGATACTGATATGATACTAAATTTGATATGATACTGATATTCTACTTTCATACTGATATGATATTGATATGCTGATTTATGTGGAAATGGAATTGGTTTTCAGGATTGTGTTGCTAAGACATAATGAACATTTGTTATATATTCTGCTTTGATCAGTGCTAGATGATGGCATTTGAGTTTGGGGGGATGTTTCCAAAAATGAGTGACCTTAGTCAAATGGAATTGTTGACAACAATTTCTAGATGGGGGCTTTCAACAATATAATATGTGATTGTTGGTACTTGGTTCAACTTCTTTTAGACATCTATCCTAACGAGGGAGTATGTTCCAAAACTGACGAAGGTCATCTATATAATTCTTAGTGACCTTAGTCAAATGAAATTGTTGATAACAAACAGGATTGGTAAAGTATATTAAGCACATTTCCAGATATGAAGTAGTTGTCAAGAATCCTATTATGATCACCTTTAATCATCAGGACATCATTGTTGCTAATGCAGTCCCAAAAATCAGAGGTAAATCAAATTAATAAAAACGTTTTATAGATGATTATTTTTTTTTATAATAATAGGTATAGATGATCATTTTAAAATCAAAGATTTTGGTGCTCTCAAATATTTTCTTGAATTTGAATTGGCAAGATCTTCCAAAGGAATAATTCTTTCACAAAGAAAATATGCATTGGAACTTCTACAGGATCTTAATCTTCTTGGCTGCAAACCAACCACACCAAGTATTCCAGGAATAAAGCTCAGCTCTTCTTCTGGTGGTGAGACATGCTCAAATTGAACACTTTTAAAATGACAATTTCTGGACATATAATTGCTAACTGAGACTTGAATGAATTCAACTACTTGACATCTGTGCCACCATGTTTCACCATGTCATGCACCTATTTTGTGCCATTGTTCTGGTTTGGATTGAGTTTGATATCATTTGATTTGTTTTCTAACCAAGTTGATTACAGGGGTCTTGCTCCCATGTCTGACTTTTAAAATCCAAGTGAATAATGCTTTGTGCAGGTATTAAATCAGTATACCAGTGGGAAGGAAATGTATGTATTCCTGTTGATGAAGAATGCTACTTGGACCTATACTACTGATAGGAATTGGAGCTTTTGTTTCAAAACGTCTTCATCTTAACATTAGAATTTATTCTTTTGTATTTATTTGTATGGTCGATTAAGGCTCCTATGGAGTTGTTTGGAAGTTTTGTTATAGCTTGACTTTCCAGCTTTGTGTTACAAATTGACAAATCCAAACTGATTCTGAGGTACTACTTATAATCAAGATTAGGCAATCTCTTCTAGAAGCACTGACAGAACATATCAAAGAAAATCATGGATCTGAGTAAGGCCGATACATCTTAAAAATTATGTTGCTATGCATTTTGAATTTGCTTTGTAAAATGGAGATTTTGAATTGCATATATTACTTGATCTTGAAAAAATGATTGAAGAAAGGAAAACTTAAAACCATATATCTGCCACTAACAGGAATACCGGGAATCAGAGAGTTGACTTTCTGAGAAAGAGTTTAAAGAAATGTTGAGAAAAGTGTGGTTGGTAAGTGGCAAAGGTATGATCTTTGGTTCTCTTTCACTCCTCATTCACAGTTTTTATTCTAGATCAGAAAAAGTCAGCTTTTGTACCTTTTGTTGTTTCTCCTACTTCAATGAATAAATAATTAACCCCAGGTAATCTAGCAAGGGTGTGGTTGCTAATGCTAAGTTGTATACTTTTTTCTGAACCACTCTAGCTGGTGTGAATGTCATTTAAAGTATTTCAAAAATCAATTGACATGATTGCTGAAAGATAAAGGAAGCAATGTGAACTCTTCACTTTCTGCTGAAGCAAGATAAAGTTTGAGAGATAAAGGAAGCAATATTAAGTTAAACTGAACTAATAAAATCCGGAATTACAAATGATGTGATTTTGCATTTTGTAGAACTATATAGTGATACTAGAACTGTAGAACCATAATGGAATATTTAAATTGAATCGAGTATCCTTTACCTTTTAGCACAATTAATCTTTCAGCTATGTTGTCATTTTGTAAACACTTTTTAAAGACCCAACACATAAAATTAAACACTTATATCAATGGCTATGTGCTCCTTATTTTAAAGCATTTATCTGGTGTTTAATTCTCTTAGCATTTTGCATTATCTATATCTATGGTGCTTACTTTGTTAGCACCAAATTTCTTGATTTCAGGCAGGTTCTGCAAATAATCTGCATTACTAATTACCAATAGCCAATATGGCTGACTTGATGCATTGATAAATATGCATTTGGGGAGTTGGCAGCACAAGCTTTACTTAGGTGTGATGTGATCAAATGCTGCAGACTATGCTACTTGGCCGATTGGGCAAATCTTTTGATTTATGTCTTTATTGTTGTTGTTATTTTCAAGTGTTGAGTTGATTCCCATTTATATCTTAGATTTAGAATAAGTTGCTTCACCTTATGGCAGCCTGGTAGGTATGCCTCTTTTCTTGATTTTTGGTACGCAACTATTTAGTTTCCGGTGCAGGCCTATAATTGATATCTAAGATTTATAATAACCTGCTTTGTGCCACTGGCGATGAAGGTTCTGGTTTCGGTTTCAATCCTTTTCGCGCTGATCAGGTCACTGTTAATATTAGTAAAATTTTCTCTATTTTCAATCTCTGTTCACAATTTTTTTAAGCACTAGATTTCTAAAAGTTTGACATGTAAGTTTTATTGCTTTGTCAGGTTTGAAGAGGGCACAAATATGTGAACCGTGGTGCTAAAGATTAAAAGGAGCTTTTGACCATTAAAAAGGAAAAGATTGAATTCATCAAGTTCAAGATGGCTTTTGAGCCTTGCTGATTAATAAATGGATATTCGTAAATTGCTAATTGCATGTGTTTTCCTTTGTGGATCTGGATTGTTGGTGAGTTCTTTCATTTTTCCTATTTGCTTTGTTGTTTAGGCATTTATTTTGCTCTATGGTCTAATGCTTTTAACTATTGTACAACAAATGAACTGCACTTTGTTGGCTAGGAATGTTATTTTGGAGTTGTTTTTATTTTTTGAACCAGTTGGCAGGAGGTGTTACTATGGTTGTAGTAGCTGGAATTGGCTTTGTGTTCGATTTTCTGTTGAATGTTCCTATCAGAGGCACTATGAGGTTGTAAACAGGTAGGAGGGATTTCATCTTTATTGTAATAATGTGGGGTACTAGGAAGTTGTCATTGAATGAATTTTTTAGTCTTATTATTGTAGAGTTGTGTTCTTCCGGTCTACTCAAATAAACCAATAAGGGGATTTATCAATTGAGGAGGGTAACATTTTAGTTTCTAATCTAGGAATGGGATGGCTTTTTTGAGTTTCATACAATGGGCTATTTAAGTAAACATTTATCCTATCCCTTTGATTCAGTTTTTAGTAATGGTTAGACATAACCTATTTTTGTAATTTATTCTATTTGAATTTCTAGGCAATGATATCTGGGCTGCTATTAGATCAGATTCTATTAGGAGTTTGCTGTAGAGTTTTTATGCGTATTTCTGTAGTCCAATTATCTTAGCTTTTTTTTTTGTCAAGAATTATCTTAGCTTGAAAGAATATTGATGAATTTATATGCATGAATTTTCATGATCTGTTCTGTTTTTCCTCAGAGTAATTTCTATTCTTTGTCAGATTTCTACTACTCAATTGGTTTGTCAGACTGTTTCTCTGCCCTTCTGCTTTGCTGTCTTTTCTCCCTTTCTTTGGTCTGTGTGCTCATTCCCTTATATATACTCTTTGTTCCAGCCAAATTTGTGTAGGCGTTCTCTTGGCTTTCTCTGCCCTTTGCATTGTTTGCATGCGAACATTGCCCTTTTTCCCTTCATCTGTTTCAGTTAGCTTTTTCCCTTCCACCCTCATTCTTTTCTTCACTTATTTTCATTTGTTTTCATACATATTTTATATGTTGACTTTGCTATTCTGTTCATGTAGATGAATCACCATCCTCTCCTTGATAACGGCTCTTTTGATGAAGAGTGCCACCTCAGATACCAGACCTACATTTTGAATATGTTTCTGGATTTGTTAGCTACCAAATCTTTTACATTGGCTTCTTTGTTGTTGTTTACTTCCACAATGTTCCTTATTTTTTTAACACACGTTCTCCTTCTTTCTGCAGACTAAGCAGTTGTTGCCAGTACTTTTTTATGTTGACTGCTATGAGAATGTGCCACGTACTGTGCATTTCTTCGATCCTGCTGGGAATGTTTTCATACTTGGAGTTAACAAACGCAAGCATAGGCCGTTCTCCCATTGATAACTTTTCTTTTGTTGATTCCGTTCATTTTCATCACCACTGGGTTAAGACTTTGACTAACGAAGATATCAGCTCCCCTATTATGGTATGCAGTGATTTTGCTCTTCCTTTGCATCCCATTTACCTATTTTATATATTTCCTTCATTTGCTCTAACACTACCCTTTTTTGGTTTCCTCCAGTACCTACATGTTGATTTCTGTGGCCTTGCTTTGTTTCCTCTTTCAACATCTGTTTCTCTGGTCAATTCGCGTGGAAGAAAATGGAGGTGCACCTTTCAGTGGGTTAGTGATAAGCCATCCTACTGCTCCATCATTGATGGTTGGGCTTCCTTCCGTGGGTTGAACAGGCTCTTTGAGGGGACTTCAGTGGAGTTTGGACTTGCTAGGAATAATAATCAGTTGATTTTTGTGAAGTCAATCTAGCTTTTGCCTCTTCACAATCCTTTTACCAGTTCGTTTGAACTGCTTTCCTTTTGTTATGCCCTTTTGGGGTTCCAGTGTTGTGTAGCACCACTGCCTCTCTATGTAGGTGGCCATATTTTGTTATATAGGGGTAAATAAGTTACTACCTTTTGTTGCGCCCGAAAAAGCCCCCGAGGGAGAACCTTCCTCGTTTACATTTTTTCAAAAAAAACAATGAAGCCGCCACCAATACTTATTTAAGGAAAAGTATTAGGAATACCTTTTTAGAAAGCGATTGGCCTTTGAAAACTGAGAGTTTTGGGTTCGGGGGTCGGTTACGCTCGGGGAAGGTATTAGCACCCCACACGTCCTCTCTACTGAGAGGGAACCTTTAATTAAATGTGTGGTTTTTATATGTTGACCTGAAAAATATCTAATTTGCCTCTTTATTTCTTATTGAAAATGAATTAAAGAACTTAATAAATTTTTTTTATTTTTGGCGAGAAAGGAAAAAAAAAAAAAGGTTTTTAGAAAGAAGTGCTTGACGGGACATGGCCCGCTCCTACGTATCTCCCAGTGCGATGGAGAATTCAAAGCTACGTAGTTCTTGTTTGTTTGGAAAACGGTTTTTTTGTTTTTTTATTTTTATCTTGTTTAATTATGAAAATTGGGCATTCATGGTGATCAATTGAGCAAAGGCTCCAAGTGATCACCACTAGTACCTCATTGTTAACAATCATGCAAGCAAAGGCTTCACAAGACTATTAACAAAGTTTTTTATTTAGTGAAAATTTTTAGGAAAATTCAGGCATTCATGAAGATCAATTGAGCAAAGGCTCCAAGTGATCACCACTAGTACCTCGTTGTTAATAATCATGCAAGCAAAGGCTTCACAAGACTATTAACAAAGTTTTTAATTTATGATAAAATATTTTGTCTTGAAGAGAATTAAATTAAATTAAAAAAACGAGAAAAAAGGGGGGTGAAATGGTAAAATAGGGTGTTATTAGCCGCAAGGGGTTGTATAATTAATAGCAGGTGTAAAAAGGAAGCCCAGTTCGCATCTGAGGGCCCAGTATGCGAAACTGGGCTTGAGTGAGGGAGGGGTACACGCGTGAATTGAGGGGGGTGTTATTAGTATTCTGATAATAAAAATAAAATTAAAATAAAAATTAATTAAAACCTTGCATATATAATGCAAAACCTAAAAAATTTCTAAACCTAATTCCTAACTTCTTCCCTACCAGCGCGCCGCACCCACACAAATCGCCCCAACCCTAAAAAAAAAATCTCTCTCTCTCTCTCACGTATCCACCTCTCTCCCTCACCCTAAGCTCATCTCCTCTCTACGGCGCCGTATTCCCTCTCTTCTCAACCCTAATCTTCCTTTCTTTCTCTCAGCCGCTCCTCGCCTCTCTACCTCGATCTCCTCTCTTCTCTCCACCGCGCCGTTCCACCCTCACCCTCTACTTCTCTTCTCTGTGCGCCGTTCAAACCTTCCTCTCCCTAACTCTGTTTTTCTTCCTTCATCTCACCGATCCACTTTCTTTCTTCTCCTCCGCTCTTCCCTCCTTCTCCAACGCCGAAACGGCTTCCTTCTCAACGGACCGGTCTCCCTTTTTCCGATTCAGACTGGTTTCGCGAAGGGGTTGGTTTGATGATGGGTCGTCGGAGTGTTGGTGTTTCGTGGCAGTTGGAGCGCGCGAATGGAGGGAGGATAACGGACGGGGGATGGCGACGGAGATGACCACCGTACGGTGGTCACGCGTTTCTGGTTCAGTTTTGGAGACCGGCGAAAGGGGGGGCTGTCGACGGTGGCTCGTGGTGGCGACACGGTTTACGACCACCGCACGTGGTGGCCGGAGGTATTTTCAGATCCCCCTTTTTTTTATATACACATTTTTTCTATATTTTTCCTGATCTCTATTTCTAAATCCAATTTTGCTATAGCTAATAATTCTGATTTTTAAAAAGAAACGAAAGCATGTTTCAGTTTCTTAGAACCTATTTAACTATCTATTTACAGTATACACAAAGTTGCTGATTTTCTTAGAACCTATTTGTATCCTAAAGTTTCTAATTCTACCAATTTTTACATGTATAGAAAATGGTACATGCTTTATTTTGGTTCCATTTACCTGTGCACCTACTTATGTTCAACGTTTTTTAGTTGATTTGTGATCCTGCTCAGATTTCAAAACACTTAGAATATTTGCATTTCATACTTCCAGATTACTCTGATAAATTAAAAAAAAGCGTACAAGCAGAAAAACGAAATCCCAACCTGAACTCCAGCTTTTGAATAATCTCGTATTACTCAGCCTGTTGCTGTTGACCTCGAAAATCGTGTCTGTCCCTTTGCTACTGCTGTTGACTGCTGATTTATACTACCTTCCTAGGTTTAGGCATTAATTGTATTTTGACTGGGCTCTGAATATTTTTTTCAGGTTTGGATCCAAGCCCATCAGCAGCTGTAGCAGCTTGGAGTGCTGCTAGGAAACCCTAATCCGCTCTATGACTTGTATTTTCGGATCTGGCCATTTAGGCCTTTTTTGATGTAATTTTTTTTGTATTTTTTTGGACATTTGGACCTTTGAACTCTCCTAAGTTGTAAATAAAATTAAATAGAATTTTTTTTTTTTGCCATTTTTTGATACTATATTGCTTAAATAAATTATATAAACAAAATAAGATTAATAACAAGAAAAAAGGAGTCGGGCCAAATACAAAGACGAGAACGGGCCAGACTAAACAAATACGCTAAAATGAGGCCCAAAAATAGAAAAATGGGCCTGTTAACTAAAACGCTTAAAATTAACTTGGAATTGCCTTCTTAGGCCCGAGTTGAAATGACAAGCTCAATTGCGAGAAAAATGACTTTGTTAGTCCCAATTAGGTTCGACTAAATCCAAATACGAAAGTTAAATTGAAGAACGCACGAAACGATCGATCATTCGCGTGCACGCCTAATTTAAAACAACGGTATTTCGATTTAGTTGAACAGAGTCATTGAAATTGACCAGGGTTAGTAACTGAGACGCCATACTGATAATTCTCGTGATCACGCGACTTCAAACACGATTTAAGTAAAAAAAACGGCTAAAACTAGAAAAAGAAGACGGACAAAATTGGGGTATAACAGCTGCCCCTCTTTATTTGGATTTTGACAAGGAATATGAATTGGCCGAAACATATTCCGAGGCAAAATGGAAATAAAGAATTCAGAAATTATACCAATTTTGTCTACCTAGAGAAACCTGAGCTTTCTTTTCCTTTTCCTTCTCTTTTATTTATTTATTTTTTATTTATTTATTTTTTTGTTTTATCTGGATTTTAACAAAGAATATGAATTGGCCGAAACATATTCCGAGGTAAAATGAAGATATAGAGTAGACACTTTCGTGTCGATGTGAAAACAGTAAATGAACACTGACGTGCGGGAAAAAAGGTAAAACGGGCACATGGCGTGCAGAAAGCGGTAAACGGGCACTTGGCGTGCAGAAAGCGGTAAATGGGCACTTGGCGTGCAGAAAGCGGTAAATGGGCACTTTGCGTGCAGAAAGCGGTAAATTGCCCAGGCTGCCTAAAACCTGTAATCCTTAAACGAACTCTTGACGAATTCGAGTTTGCACGTGGCTTTGAGGAGCACGCTCTTCCTGTTGGTCTTTCGAGCGACCGGGGGGATCGTTATCAGCTCCGGAACTGATATACCGATCAATGCACGGCGTCCACTGTATCTTAGGCTGATACAACTATTCCGTTGAACCTCACATGGGGCTGCGGTCCATCGCGTTGCTCGTACACGACGTGAGACCTGGACAGAAGGGAGCGTTGAACTCTGACGAGAGCGATTTTGAACTCCAAACTGCAATGCACGCTTGAGCACTGAAAAGCATTTGAACTCCGAACTAAGGGAGCATTTTCTGGGAACTGAGGGCGAGGATTAACACCAAAGTATTTATCCGTCCTTGTATCTGCAAGTGATATGAACAAATGCATGCCATGCGAATGCCATGATTGCTTTTTTGATGGGATGAATGCGATGTGATGCAGGAGCTTCTTCTTGCTCGCATGAATTTTTTGTCTATGTTTGATGAATGCAATGCATGAGTTTTATTCGTTTTATTGCTCTTTTGCTCTCTTTTTCTAATCCCTTTTTCATTGTTTTCTTTTTCTTTTCTTCTTATTTTTGTTGCTCTTTTGCTCTTTTTGGCTTTTCTTTCATCGGTTCAACCAAACCATAGGCCTTGCACCACGAGGCACGATGATCGTCCATAATGGTGGGAGGGTCATGCTTCAGCCTTTTTTGTGAATTATTTTGACGCGCTCAGTGCTTTTGTTTGGCTTTTATGAATTTACCTGATTGAGAGATCATTTGTTTCCTCATGATTTTCAAAAGTTTCGCAATGAGTTTAATGCTCTGATTTATGCACATTTTCATAATTCATTTATCATCTACCATAAAACATCATTTTAAAGCACAAATGAAAAGGAAGCAATGACAAAACAATAAGCAGACGGAGTGAAGAGTTTGGACTTTTATTCATATGGAAATCGAACGCGCAAAAGGTCGCGCCGACTGAAAAGAGTACATTGAGAACTTTGAAACTAAGAAAAAGCAAGAAAAATGGACGCAACAGATCTTATGAGCGTTTTCCGTCTTTGGAGTGTTGATGCCAATCACCCATACTTATATCCTTGATCACCCTTTTATCCAAGCTTTTGGAGACGCTGCTTGCCTCTTTTACTTTTTTAGTCCAACCTTTCTGACCCTAATTTTTGCCTGGACCGCTCTTTGAGTTTTCAGTCCACCGGGTCGCTCTTTTTTTGCCTAGGCCGCCCTTTCGGGTTTTCAACCTAGCGAGCTAATTCTTGCTTGGCTCATTTTTTCTCTTTTTCCTTTTTATTTTTCTCAGGCGTAATACTTCTTGACTGAATATGAATTGACTGGGTTTCTGAGTTCTTCACCATCCATGTTGGTGAGTATCAATGCTCCTCCAGAAAAGGCTTTCTTTACCACATATGGTCCCTCATAGCTAGGAGTCCATTTCCCACGGGGGTCACTCTGAATAGGCAGAATCTTCTTGAGCACAAGGTCTCCCTTGCTGAATTCTCGGGGACGAACCTTCTTGTTGAAAGCTGTCTTCATCCTTTGTTGATACAACTGGCCATGACACAGGGCAGCAATTCTTTTCTCCTCAATGAGATTCAGCTGATCCAGACGAGCTTGGACCCATTCTGCTTCTTCCAACTTGGTTTCCATCAGTACCCGCAGAGAGGGTATCTCAACTTCAATGGGGAGGACTGCTTCTGACCCATACACCAAAGAGAAAGGGGTTGCCCCGGTTGAAGTACGCACTGAGGTACGATACCCATGCAAGGCGAAAGGAAGCATCTCGTGCCAATCTTTATAGGTTATTACCATCTTTTGCACAATCCTCTTGATATTCTTGTTGGCCGCTTCAACTGCCCCATTCATCTTGGGACGGTATGGAGAAGAATTATGATGTTGGATTTTGAAGTCCTCGCATAACTCTTTCATCATCTTACTGTTCAAGTTGCTGCCATTATCTGTGATAATCTTATCCGGAAGCCCATAGCAGCAAATCAAATCTTTCTTTACAAACTTAGCAACCACGGAGCTGGTAATGCTGGAATATGAGGCAGCTTCAACCCACTTGGTGAAGTAATCAATAGCGACCAGGATGAAGCGATGCCCATTTGATGCCTTAGGCTCGATAGGACCTATGACGTCCATGCCCCACATTGAGAATGGCCAAGAGGCGGTCAAGACATTTAGGGAAGCAGGTGGTACATGAATATGATTAGCGTAGATTTGACACTTGTGACATCTTCTTACGAAACTATAGCAATCTGATTCCATTTTCAACCAATAATAGCCAGCTCTCAATATTTTCCTTGCCATGGTGTGCCCACTGGAATGAACCCCAAATGAGCCTTCATGGACTTCTCTCATGATTTTTGTTGCCTCTTCTTCTGTCACACACCTTAAAAGGACCATATCATAATTTCTCTTGTACAGAACTTCACCGCTCAAAAAGAAATTCCTTGACAATCTTCTGAGGGTTCTCTTGTCATTCTCTGACGCCCCAGGAGGGTATTCTCTGTTCAAGATGTACTGCTTGATGTCATAATACCAGGGCTTGTTATCAGACTCTTCCTCGATGACCATGCAATAATGATGTGCTGGCAAATCTCGATGCTGAATCCCGATGTGAGTCAAGCTTTTGTCGCAGCTGATATTAAACATTGAAGACAAAGTGGCTAGTGCATCGGCCAACTGATTCTCATTGCGAGGAAAGTGCTGGAATGTGATTTCCTCAAAAGGCTCAACCAGCTTTAGAATGTAATCTCGGTAAGGGATCAACTTGGAGTCCCTGGTCTCCTAATCACCGTTCACTTGGTGAATTACTAGAGCTGAATCTCCATACACATCAAGTCTCTTAACTTTCCAATCAATGGCTGCCTGGATACCAAGAATACATGCCTCATACTCTGCGATATTATTAGTGACGTAGAAGCTTAGTCTGGCAGTGAATGGGATGAATCGATTATCAGGGGAAATCAGCACTGCCCCGGCTCTGTGCCCGTACATATTGGAGGCACCATCGAACACCATTCTCCATCTTTCATCTTCTGGGGATTTCCCTTCTTCAAACAAAGCCATGATATCTTCATCAGGAAATTCATACTGCATAGGCTGATAATCTTCAATAGGCTGGTGTGCCAGGTACTCGGCCAGCGCACTACCTTTAATTGCTTTCTGAGTGACATATAGGAGATCATATTCTGATAACTGCATTTGCCAACGGGCAAGTCTCCCTGTAAGCGCGGGCTTCTCGAAGATATACTTGATAGGATCCATTTTAGATACCAACCAAGTAGTGTGACTCAACATGTACTGTCTCAAACGATGAGCAGCCCAAGCTAAAGCACAACAAGTCTTTTCTAGCAGCGAGTACCTTGTCTCTCAGTCAGTGAATTTCTTGCTCAAATAGTAAATGGCATGCTCTTTCTTCCCAGATTCATCATGTTGCCCTAACATGCAACCCATCGAGCTGTCTAGCACGGTTAGGTACAGGATCAGAGGTCTGCCGGGTACAGGAGGCGTCAAGATAGGTGGATTCTGAAGATATTTTTTGATCTTTTCGAATGCTTCTTGACAATCATCATTCCATTTGGTCTCTTGATTCTTGCACAAAAGTTTGAAGATTGGTTCACAAGTGGCAGTCAACTGGAATATGAACCTAGAGATGTAGTTCAGTCTTCCGAGAAAACCCCGAATCTCTTTTTCTGTTTTAGGGACTGGCATCTCAAGAATCGCACGCACCTTGTCCGGATCGACCTCTATCCCCTTTTGGCTGACGATGAACCCCAACAACTTTCCTGATCGCACGCCAAAAGTACACTTGGCAGGATTTAATCTGAGCTTGAATTTTCTCAACCGTTCGAAGAGCTTTTGCAAATTGACAATGTGTTCCTCATCAGTTTTAGACTTGGCGATCATATCATCCACGTAGACCTCTATTTCCTTGTGCATCATGTCATGAAACAATGTTACCATAGCCCTTTGATAGGTAGCACCGGCGTTCTTCAACCCGAATGGCATGACTCTGTAACAGAATGTTCCCCACGGAGTTATGAAAGTTGTCTTCTCCATATCCTCAGGAGCCATCTTGATCTGGTTATACCCTGAATACCCATCCATGAAGGAGAACAGTGAATGTTGCGCCATACTATCCACTAAGATATCAATATGGGGCAGGGGAAAATCATCTTTGGGACTAGCACGGTTCAGATCTCTGTAATCAACGCACATTCTAACTTTCCCATCCTTTTTCGGAACTGGCACGATGTTGGCAACCCAATGCGGATACTTGGCTACCGCTAGGAACCCAGCGTCAAACTGCTTTTTCACTTCATCTCTGATCTTTAAAGACATTTCTGGCTTCATTCTTCTCAGTTTCTGCTTTACCGGAGGACATCCTGGCTTGAGTGGCAACTTATGCACCACTATGTCGGTATCTAAACCTGGCATATCTTGATAAGTCCATGCGAAGACATCAACATATTCATGCAGAAGTTCAATTAATTTCTTGCGCTCACCTTCCTTCATTGAAGTACCCACCTTTACTTCCTTCTGGCTGTCCTCTGTGCCTAGGTTAATTATCTCAACGGACTCCCCATGTGCTTGAATAACCTTTTCCTCTTGTTCAACCATTCTCATCAATTATGGAGGAGTTTCCCAGTCATCCTCAACATCCTCCTCAGCTTGGTTAACGGGGTGATCAAAATTAATATATGAACCGTTGGCATCGTTATTCTCAAAGATATTCATTTTAGATCTGCATTTGCGGGAATAGAAAGAAATGAACAAGCAAAAATAGAAACACAAGATGGAGACGCATGATAATAAAAGGCAAATTTATTTATTTGAGAATCCAAAACAACATTTTATTGATAGATGATATTTGAAAGAAAACATGCATGCCCTTATGGAATATCCTAAGGCCTTGGGCAGAGCCAAAGAATTTGCATTACAAAAACATTACTTTGGAATGAAAATAACAGGGAAATCAATGATCTTCCAATTATCAAGCTCTTCATCTGCAGCACTGCGACGCACCAAGTCCACGCCTTTGTCTTCCACAACTGATTCTTCCTCAATGACGGCCACCTGATTGGGGTCTAGCATACCCGCATTCCTAAAACTCCGAGAGAGATCATAGGTAGGAATCTTCTTCAAGCCTGGTTCCCGTCCCTGAAGCTTAGCTAGCCTCCTTTCTCGCTTTTCCTCAGCCATTCTCTTCTTGTCAGCTTGAGTGGGCCAATATCCTAACCCACGCCTATCCTTGTACCCTTGCAGCTGAACCGGCGTCAGAACTCCTTGCTCGTACTTTCCCAACCCTTTTCCGATCTGGTAACCATTTTGCAGCATGACTTTGGCTACCATGATAGCAGCGTTAGATATCTTCGGTACGGGCAACGGGGCCTCTTCCCCCACAAAAGCAGCATTTGCAATTTCTAGTGATTGAAAGGCAGATTCAAGTGATTCTTCTGCAGCCTCAATGTATTGAGAGGGATGGGGCTTGCTAACGATGAACTCTTCTTCTCCAAAAACGACTATCAGCTTGTCGTTGACTACAAACTTAAGCCTTTGGTGGAGGGATGAAGGAACAGCACCGGCAGCATGAATCCAGGGTCTCCCCAGGAGACAACTGTAGGATGATGCAATGTCCATGATCTGAAAATTCACATAAAATACTTCTGGCCCTATCTGCATCTGGAACTCCATTTCTCCCATAACCTCCTTCTTGGATCCGTCAAATGCCCTAACTAGTGTTGAGCTAGGCTTCATATATGAACAGTCTACATTTAATCTGCTCATAGTAGATTTGGGCATGACATTCAAGGAGGATCCATTGTCAATGAGGACCCTGGAGAGTGTATATTCACCACATCTAACTGAAATGTGAAGTGCCTGATTATGCCCCTTTCCCTCAGGGGTGAGCTCGTCATCGGTAAAAGTAATATAATTGGATGCAACAATATTCCCTACAATGCCATCGAGCTGGTCAACAGTGATGTTCTGAGCTACATGGGCTTCATTCAATACTTTCATTAGGGCTGCACGGTGAACCTCAGAATTGAGCAGTAGGGACATGAGAGAGATCTTTGCGGGGGTGTGGTGCAGCTGGTCCAACACTTTGTAATCACTCTGATGCATGATCTTCAGAAATTCAGTGGCTTCTTGTTCTGACACTTTCCTACTTTCCTTGGGTTCTTGCGCTTTGCCTTTGCGAATTCTTTCCTCCTCCTCCTTTGAGGGACCTTCTTTCAGGACTTCAGGGGCATAAACACGTCCGCTTCTAGTGACTCCGCTGCTTCCCGCAATGTTGGTGACATCGGGAACAACCTGAGGCGTCTGAATTGGAACTGACACCCCATAGCTCATTGGAACAGCATCGTTCTTTTGATGAGGAGCTGGGACAGGAATCACAATGGTCTTAAGTCTCTCCTCGACCGGCTTTCGGCTATACAGGACCTCAATGGGTTTCTGAACATTTATATTCCTATCTGATTGGAAAGTCAGCACATCCTCCTCTTTCTCTTGCACACCTATTTGGATTACATGACGATCCAATAGATCCTGCAAAACTGTCCCGAAAGCCTCACATGCCCCATCACAATTAACATCAACACAGACTTCTCTCTGAGTACATCCTCTCTCAATGACCCCGAAATTGCACAGCTCTGCATGAATAACTTCTAAGGGTGTTTGGATACACTCCACAGTTCTGATTAAGGATTGACTCCCCGTATCATGGATGGCATTGGTTGCATGTTTCCAATGACCAGGCAGCGGATTAGTTGTGATACTTGGGTCTTCTTGTTTGAAGGTTATCCCTTTGGCATCAATCAGATCTTGCACCACGATTTTGAATGCCTTGCAGTCCTCAACAGCGTGTCCTACTGCCCCTTCATGAAATGCACAGGTAACATTGGGATTGTAGCCTCGGAAGTAGGGTGGTTGAACTGGTCTCATGGGTCTGGTATTGATGAGTTTGTTTGTAAAAAGATAGTTGAAGAGGTCAGTATAGGACATGGGGATGGGATCAAAGGTGGTCTATTTTTTGTCTGGGTAGCTTTTGTGGTAGTTATTTTGTGGTGGAAGGGTTGGTCGTGTTTGAGCGGGGACAGGGATGTTTTGTGGTTGATAAGGTGGGCTTATGGTGATGGCGTTGGTCTCTCCTTCTTTCTTCTTTGAGAATCCGGAAAATGGCTTTTTCTGGGTGGTTATACCTGTGGAACCATGGGCAATCTTGCCGCTTCTCATCCCGTTTTCTAGTCTTTCACCGATGATTACCATGTCTGAGAAATTGGAAGACACACTACCAATCAACCGATCGTAGTATAATGGCGGCAGGGTTTCCATGAACATGAAGACTAATTCTTTCTCTAACAAAGGGGGCGTTACTTGTGCAGCCAAAGCCCTCCACCGCTGGGCATACTCTTTGAATGACTCATTATCTCTTTTTGCCAGACTCTGCAACTGTGTTCTGTCTGGCGCCATATCTGTATTGTACTGGTACTGTCTGAGGAAAGCATCAGCCAAGTCTTTCCAACAATGGATATGAGACGGTTCTAGCTGCATGTACCAGTTGAGAGATGCTCCCGCAAGGCTCTCTTGGAAGTAATGGATCAACAACTTGTCATCATGAGAATGTGCAGCCATTTTTCTACAGTACATGGTCAGATGGCTTTTAGGGCAAGTCACGCCTCGGTACTTGTCAAAGTCGGGCACTTTGAATTTGGGAGGTAAAACCACATCAGGGATGAGACACAGATCACGAGCTTCTCTTGCTCTAGAGCCCGACCCTTCAATCATTCTTAAGCGCTCTTCTAACATATGATACCTGTCTCTAGCTTGAGGAGCTTCAGAAGGATAGTTCTGAGGAAAACCATTCACACCGTAGTGAGGATTACTCATCGCCACTACGGCTGGGTTCACGTGTGGGTCACGTGAGTGAGTGATATTCCCAGGAATTGGTCCCTGAATTGGGGGATAGACCGTTACTGGTGAATGAAAGTCAAACGGAGTTCCCGGCGGAATAGGAATCTGAATTTGGCCCTGAGGCGCTCCCGCTCCTCCATTGTTTGTGGCTGAGATGGGTCGGACTTGTTCTGCAACCGTAAGGGGATTACTTCCCGCATTAGCCTCAGCTCCTGGAGGTGTGTATCCGGATGGGAGTCCCCAAAGCATCCCATGCGTAACTGGTTGGCCCTGGTTATTGGTTCCTGAAGTATGAGCAAAGGTGTTAGTCTCGAGGCTCGGAGGGGGAAGAGTGACAGCAACTCCGGTAGTGACGGCGAGACTTTCAGCGGCAGTTCCATTCCTCAAAGCTTGTAGCATGCCCATCATTTCCGTCATCTGTGTTTCCATTGCCCCGATTTTCGTTCTCAACTCCCGATTCTCTTGAGCCAATTGCTCTGTATTGGGAACCTCAGCAGAGGTATTACCATGGTCTGATTCCCCACTTCCTAAGTCCTCAATAACAGGACGGCCCCGGTCATTCTGGTTAGTTGCCATGAGCCTTGCTTGTAGACGAGTCAGGTATCGATGTTGGCGAACCATCTTGCCTTTTTCTATTGAGGGAATACACTTTATGAGCACGAGAATTAAATAAACGAATGCAGATGCAATACAATATGCATGATTTTATGTTTGTTTGGGTGCCGGGAATCGCGGTGTGATTCGTCTTGTCATAGGCGTGTAGGTCTAAAGCTCTAATATTTTACTTTTATATATATATATATATATATATATATATATATATATATATATATATATATATATATATATATATATATATATTTTATTTCATTTTTGCTATTATTTTTGCAACGAAGTTGAAAACAATAGGCAAAACGAACACACTTTATTCAAAAGGAAAGAATACTTCAAACTCGAGGGAAAAGCAAAGTACAATATTCTGAGGACAAAGTACAATATCCAAAGAAAATTACAACTTTTTAGAGAAAATTACAATTTCCTAAGAATTATTGCAATGATCTAAAGTGAACTTCAGAGGCATATAGCCTTCAATTTCTCCTTCCTCTTTCTCTTCTTGCTTTCGGCTGCTCCCTTGGCCTTCTCCATGAGTTCTTCTGTCAGGATCTTGCAATACTCAACAAACTCACGCACCTTGGCCGGAGTGTTGCAAGGGTTCATTTCTGCTTCAGCTCTTCTTAGCTTCTTGGGAACGACTCTCACAGCTTGATTAGCTAACCCTGCTAACTTTGAAAATTTGCTCCTCCAAAGCCGAATCTCATCCCTTAGCTCCTTGATGACTTCTTGGTCTTCTATTCTGCCAATTAATGCCATGAAGCGTTCCTCCCAGTACTGGCTTTCTACTTGCACTTGCCCATAAGATTCCCTTAGGCATTGGACGTTCCTCTTCAATTCATCCGACCTTCCTTGTTCAAACTCTAAAGCTTGTTGATATTCTTTCAAGATCCCTATGATAGACTCTCTATCTTGCCTGATATTTTTTACTTGGTTCTCCATTTCAAACTTCATCCTTTGGAATTCCTCTTTTGACTTAGTTAGCGCCTCTCTAACCATTTTCTCATCCCTCCTCAACTTGGCATATGATTTCTTCCATTCCCTTGCTTCCGCCACAGCCTCATTCATCTTTGAGGCGCACCTCTTTACTTCTTCTTTAGCTCCCTCCAAATGTTTCTGAATTCCCCTCTTGCTCTCTTCTTCTATTTCAAGCTTCCTATTGGTTGCTTCAATAGCGGCGGTTTGAAGAGCATTTTCATTTTCTAGCTTCCGCTTGTCCTGCATCACCTTTCCCAATCTGTTCTGCAAAGCCCTTTTTTCTTCTTCCGCTTTTGATAAGGCCAACTTAACCTCTTCTATTTCTTCAATTAGGGGAACATGGGGTTCTGGTATTTTCTTTTCAAGTGATGGCATTCCTCGGTTGGATGATCGAGTTTCCTTAATCCTTTTTTCGAGCCATTGAGTGAAGGAGATAGCAGTGGTCCTTTTAGATAACTCGCCCTTGTTTTTCCGCACCACGGTTTCCCAAGCTTGCAAGACTCGCCGAAGTAAGTCCTCGTCTTTAGGGATCCCCTCATGGAGGTAAAAACGGAACAACATAGCTTCGGAGGGTGAGTCCCGCATAGGGTACCCGAGTTGTCTCAAGGTCAAAGACGGGTTGTAATTGATGCATCCCTGTGTTCCCATGAGAGGAACGTTCTGGAAACTGCCACATTGGAATATCACTGAGGGTCTATCTTCCCAAAACTTGTGCAAGTACCATCGAATTTGAAGAACATCAAGATTCTTAAGAGTATCCTTCCACTCCTGAGGGCTCATAGTCTTCGGATTGCAACCCAAGGTGTAGGAAAGCAGGTCCCCAACTTCACTTTTGTTAATGCACACATGACTGATCAACCAAGCGTATAGCACAGGGAAGGAACAACACATCTTATCTTTTCGGAACTCATGATGGCGGGTGAAGGCACGATAGGTCTCGGCGAGAATAGCGGGAACCGGGTTGGTGAGACTTTTTGTACTCTTGAAAGCTAGGAACACACCAACAGCGGTTTCATCTATATGTTTCTCAATCTGAGGGAAAAGAACAATGCCGAAGATGGTCAAAGCTAGTACTTGCTTGAAAGAAACCCAATCATTTGATGCTACATAACTAGTCATCAAACTCTCAAAGTACTCCTGAGGAAACCCAAATATCTTGTTACGCTTAACTTTGTGGGACCGCACTTCTTCTACACTGATTTGTAACAAGGAAGCAAACTTCTCATCTGAATAATACTGCCTCTGATACTGGTAAGGTCTAGCCTCTGAGCGATCAAAACCCAGAATCTTCTCATACTCCTCTAGGGTAGGTGCCATTTGGAAGTTCTTGAAAAGAAAACATCTAATCTCAGAGTCGTAGAACCAACATAGGGCGGCGATGGCGCTCTCTTGTACTTCTAACTGTAATAACTTACGGATGTTCCCATAAGTCTTGTCGAAGGACCGAAGCTCAATAGGACCTAATAGGGAAGCATACTCCTTCAAACTAGTTACATCAATCTTCTTTACAATGGGGAACCTCGAATTGAATGCGGTTTTGCCTTTGGATTCCATGTTGCTTTTTACACACCTATGACAAGGTTCGATGTTATGTTGCGATCTCCGGCAAACAAATTTTAATGCATGAAGAATGCAAATGATGAAAGTTTTTTTTTTCTTTCCAAAATTTTGTTAGATGAAAATGATGTGAATGCAATGATGTGGATGTGAAATGATGTGTCATTTATATAAAAAAGGGTAAGAAACTAAGGACATTATTTTCTACGATTTTTGAAATAGAGTTTAAGAAAAAGGAATGCCTAAACTAATGCAACAAACAAAGGCGTGCCCCCGTGTCCTACAAAGGGTGGGGATCCTAGGGTCTAAAGTCGACGAAAGGGGTAATCCTCCCATGTAGGTTCTAATCACTTCCTTACAATGGCAACCAAGAGGTGAAGTCTCTCTCATGATGGCACCCACAATCGTAGAAAGCTACCGAGTGTGAGATATCATGACAAAGCGCACTCTAGGGCGGAACTTTCATGAGAGCCATACAGACAAAGGTCTACGAATGGCAGTCACTAATTGTTCCCACTCTCCTAGGTTTTT
The DNA here is from genome assembly GCA_039519185.1 of Astragalus membranaceus. Classification (NCBI taxonomy): domain Eukaryota; kingdom Viridiplantae; phylum Streptophyta; class Magnoliopsida; order Fabales; family Fabaceae; genus Astragalus; species Astragalus membranaceus. The sequence goes on along the minus strand of CM076849.1, from coordinate 28,663,718 downwards.
GTTCAGACCTTGGGTTTTAGGCCCCACTCAATGCTCACAAGTATAGGATGTGAAGTGTGTGTCGAGGGCACAGCACCTAGGAATAACTACCCTTCCCCACCTGCAAATGAAAATCCAGAGCAGTCCAGACAAATAGCATGTTGTTTATCCTAGGGTTCAATATCGATCCAATATAAACTAATCTAGGGTGCCAATAACAATGCACTACTTACCTCAAGAAAGGGAGCAAAGAAGAAGGGGACAAGATAAGAAAGGGGAAGAAATGCATGAAGGAACTAAGCAAAGAAGTAACATATTCAAATCAATCCTATAAACCACACACTTAATTAATTAGGCTTGACCCACTTAAAAAAAATGTTTTTCTTTAGTCCCCAGTGAAGTCGCCAGCTGTTGCGCCCGAAAAAGCCCCCGAGGGAGAACCTTCCTCGTTTACATTTTTTCAAAAAAAACAATGAAGCCGCCACCAATACTTATTTAAGGAAAAGTATTAGGAAAACCTTTTTAGAAAGCGATTGGCCTTTGAAAACTGAGAGTTTTGGGTTCGGGGGTCGGTTACGCTCGGGGAAGGTATTAGCACCCCACACGTCCTCTCTACTGAGAGGGAACCTTTAATTAAATGTGTGGTTTTTATATGTTGACCTGAAAAATATCTAATTTGCCTCTTTATTTCTTATTGAAAATGAATTAAAGAACTTAATAAATTTTTTTTATTTTTGGCGAGAAAGGAAAAAAAAGGGTTTTTAGAAAGAAGTGCTTGACGGGACATGGCCCGCTCCTACGTATCTCCCGGTGCGATGGAGAATTCAAAGCTACGTAGTTCTTGTTTGTTTGGAAAACGGTTTTTTTGTTTTTTTATTTTTATCTTGTTTAATTATGAAAATTGGGCATTCATGGTGATCAATTGAGCAAAGGCTCCAAGTGATCACCACTAGTACCTCACTGTTAACAATCATGCAAGCAAAGGCTTCACAAGACTATTAACAAAGTTTTTTATTTAGTGAAAATTTTTAGGAAAATTCAGGCATTCATGATGATCAATTGAGCAAAGGCTCCAAGTGATCACCACTAGTACCTCGTTGTTAATAATCATGCAAGCAAAGGCTTCACAAGACTATTAACAAAGTTTTTAATTTATGATAAAATATTTTGTCTTGAAGAGAATTAAATTAAATTAAAAAAACGAGAAAAAAGGGGGGTGAAATGGTAAAATAGGGTGTTATTAGCCGCAAGGGGTTGTATAATTAATAGCAGGTGTAAAAAGGAAGCCCAGTTCGCATCTGAGGGCCCAGTATGCGAAACTGGGCTTGAGTGAGGGAGGGGTACACGCGTGAATTGAGGGGGGTGTTATTAGTATTCTGATAATAAAAATAAAATTAAAATAAAAATTAATTAAAACCTTGCATATATAATGCAAAACCTAAAAAATTTCTAAACCTAATTCCTAACTTCTTCCCTACCAGCGCGCCGCACCCACACAAATCGCCCCAACCCTAAAAAAAATCTCTCTCTCTCTCACGTATCCACCTCTCTCCCTCACCCTAAGCTCATCTCCTCTCTACGGCGTCGCATTCCCTCTCTTCTCAACCCTAATCTTCCTTTCTTTCTCTCAGCCGCTCCTCGCCTCTCTACCCCGATCTCCTCTCTTCTCTCCACCGCGCCGTTCCACCCTCACCCTCTACTCCTCTTCTCTGTGCGCCGTTCAAACCTTCCTCTCCCTAACTCTGTTTTTCTTCCTTCATCTCACCGATCCACTTTCTTTCTTCTCCTCCGCTCTTCCCTCCTTCTCCAACGCCGAAACGGCTTCCTTCTCAACGGACCGGTCTCCCTTTTTCCGATTCAGACTGGTTTCGCGAAGGGGTTGGTTTGATGATGGGTCGTCGGAGTGTTGGTGTTTCGTGGCAGTTGGAGCGCGCGAACGGAGGGAGGACAACGGACGGGGGTTGGCGACGGAGATGACCACCGTACGGTGGTCACGCGTTTCTGGTTCAGTTTTGGAGACCGGCGAAAGGGGGGGGCTGTCGACGGTGGCTCGTGGTGGCTCGTGGTGGCGACACGGTTTACGACCACCGCACGTGGTGGCCGGAGGTATTTTCAGATCCCCCTTTTTTTTTATATACACATTTTTTCTATATTTTTCCTGATCTCTATTTCTAAATCCAATTTTGCTATAGCTAATAATTCTGATTTTTAAAAAGAAACGAAAGCATGTTTCAGTTTCTTAGAACCTATTTAACTATCTATTTACAGTATACACAAAGTTGCTGATTTTCTTAGAACCTATTTGTATCCTAAAGTTTCTAATTCTACCAATTTTTACATGTATAGAAAATGGTACATGCTTTATTTTGGTTCCATTTACCTGTGCACCTACTTATGTTCAACGTTTTTTAGTTGATTTGTGATCCTGCTCAGATTTCAAAACACTTAGAATATTTGCATTTCATACTTCCAGATTACTCTGATAAATTAAAAAAAAAAGCGTACAAGCAGAAAAACGAAATCCCAACCTGAACTCCAGCTTCTGAATAATCTCGTATTACTCAGCCTGTTGCTGTTGACCTCGAAAATCGTGTCTGTCCCTTTGCTACTGCTGTTGACTGCTGATTTATACTACCTTCCTAGGTTTAGGCATTAATTGTATTTTGACTGGGCTCTGAATATTTTTTTCAGGTTTGGATCCAAGCCCATCAGCAGCTGTAGCAGCTTGGAGTGCTGCTAGGAAACCCTAATCCGCTCTATGACTTGTATTTTCGGATCTGGCCATTTGGGCCTTTTTTGATGTAATTTTTTTTGTATTTTTTTGGACATTTGGACCTTTGAACTCTCCTAAGTTGTAAATAAAATTAAATAGAATTTTTTTTTTGCCATTTTTTGATACTATATTGCTTAAATAAATTATATAAACAAAATAAGATTAATAACAAGAAAAAAGGAGTCGGGCCAAATACAAAGACGAGAACGGGCCAGACTAAACAAATACGCTAAAATGAGGCCCAAAAATAGAAAAATGGGCCCGTTAACTAAAATGCTTAAAATTAACTTGGAATTGCCTTCTTAGGCCCGAGTTGAAATGACAAGCTCAATTGCGAGAAAAATGACTTTGTTAGTCCCAATTAGGTTCGACTAAATCCAAATACGAAAGTTAGATTGAAGAACGCACGAAACGATCGATCATTCGCGTGCACGCCTAATTTAAAACAACGGTATTTCGATTTAGTTGAACAGAATCATTGAAATTGACCAGGGTTAGTAACTGAGACGCCATACTGATAATTCTCGTGATCACGCGACTTCAAACACGATTTAAGTAAAAAAAACGGCTAAAACTAGAAAAAGAAGACGGACAAAATTGGGGTATAACACCTTTCTGTCAGCAGTTTTATGTATCTTTTGGTTTTATGAATGGAATAAAATTCACTCTACGTTACTAGAATGGACTGTCAGGTCGAACTAACTGTTGTTTTTTGTTTGTTTTGATGTATAGATACGTGTAAGGCTCCCTGAATTGTTCATCCAGCAACATATTGAAGAGATCTCTTTTCTGGTTATGCTGTGTGATCCAGTGGGCAATGAATTTCAGATCATTGTTGAAAAGTTACATGGCCAAGTCTCTTTCACAACTGGTGACCATTACCTAAGACAACTAGCTAAGGTTCCTATGCTTTGCCTGATATCCAATCAGGCAGACTGGTGTGTTCATCTATTTTTTTTCCTCTTATTTTTTGACTTACTTCTTTTCTTCGTTGTGCTAAAGTAGTAAATAATATTGGTTGCTAATTGCAGTTCATACCTGCTGATTTCTAAGAGCATATCATGCCACTTGGGAAGTTTGCAGTTACTTTGGTTGACATCTTTGGCCATAGATGGACGTGCCATATGAACAACGAGCAGGCCAGTTCCTCCTTCTGTGGTTTGGAAGATGGATGGGCTGCCTTTTTCCATATGAAGCTTCTCTCTCCTGGGGTCGCTATTAGGCTTCAAGTCTGCGCTAAAGATCCCACCATATTCTTCTTCCATAGAACCTGAGGCTGTTTTGTGCTTGATCTGGAATAAATCTTAGCCTACTTTTGTCTATTTCTGTATTTGCCTAGCTATTGACAATTCCCCTTTCTCCCTCTTTTGTATTGCGTGGGATTCCTCCTTTTGGGATTGTACTCTATTGTCTTTTGCACATTTGCCCCTTATGTATGGGAAATTGGGAATGAAATGGAAAAGGATTAACCTTTTTATATTTATATTATATCATGTACTCTTTGTCTATCTAATGGCTATACAACATAATATTGTCCAATTTTTTTAACTCTAAGCACATCTAAGGGATGAATTTGCCATAGCAATTTGATTGTCTTTTACTATAGAAAGCATCACTCCTTTCTTTGATTACAACCAATCCAAATTGAACTTTCTATAAAATATTCGTGACTAGCAATTTAAATCAATTGACTATTAGAAATTTATAAAATTTTTGCAGTTCCCCATTTTCACTCAACAACTTTAAATTAACTTTCTGGGTCTTTGTGGTAAAAAAGAGAAATGCAATGGTCCTTTTTAATGCCACGCCTTACTCAAGACTCCTTCAAATCATAACTTATATTCTACACTTTATTTTTTTATCTTCTATCAGTCACATAGTTTATACTTTTTTTTTTGCAATCCATATTGTTGTTTAATTTGGAGGGGATATATGTCCACAAAATTTAAATGGAAGCATATCTACTGTTTTTTCAGTTGTTCATGACTGCCCATTGTTTTCATTGTTTTTACCTTCAATTTCTGATCAGTAGTTATTAGGCCCTTTCATTGACCCACAAACTCTAATTTTGCTCCTATGGATGATATACATACACCTGAGTTTTTGAACACTATTGTCGCATCTGGTCTTCCACCTCATGAGTTGAGACTTAAAGTTGGGATTCCACTAATGTTATTAAGAAATATTGATCATTCACCTATTTGGAAGCAATATGGGTTTAAAAGTTTATATTCCAAGATTATCCTTAACTCCATACATTTAATTTTCTATCAATTGTTAGATTTGACTTTACGAAGAATTTATATTATTGTTCCACCACAAAATTTGTTATTTTTTCCATGTTCTGAATGCATAATAGTATTTCCAATGGTGTGCCTAACAGTTTGCCATATTTTTCCATTTAATCCAATTGTTCCATTTAAATCCTCCCAAGTTTATCGATTTTAGAAGGGAAGTTGTTTTAACCTACATTTCAAAGGGCCGCTTCAAAATTCATTGTCCAATGACTGGTGCCCATCTTCGCCCAAGAATAATGCGCAACCAGCCACCTCCTATTCAAGCTCTTCCACCTCATGCAGGTCGCCGTCCCATCTCTAGAGCTACCGCTTATGATCATCAAGCAGTTGGCTAAAGTGCTGATAATCCTATTGTTATGTGATGCTTTTAATTAGTAGCATTGTTGTACTCTTTCTTTGCCTTAATGATTGAGGTTCTTCAGACCTTTATTCTATTATATGATATGTTCAAATTTTATCCTCTTCAAATACCAATTTTTTCGAGTTATAAAAGTCTAATATTATTCTATGAGCCATATTTATTTGACTTAATAAATAACGTTTATACAATTGTTAGAATTTGTCTTTCATTTCTATTAAGCAGTTCCTAAAACTTTGACCCCGTGCATCGCACGGGTCATCCCACTAGTTCTAAAAATAAATTTGTATAGTAAGACTAATTTATGAGCTCTTAGTCAAATATCTTTACGGTATTTTTTAAATAAAATCAAAGATTTTATAATATTTTATCAGTAATGAAATTATACCAACAACATGTAACACTTTTCGGCTGTAACTCAAATCATAATATAAATAAGTATTATTTTGAAAACATTTAAGTTTTTATCATCTTGACTCAAATAAATTAACCGTTTTATAAATATAATAGGTATTCATGATGACAAAAAAAAAATTCTTATTCTGCCAATGTGTTACGTTCCACTGTAGGGAATCAAAATTAATGAAATTGTACCAAAAAAATGTAATTTTTACCCGTTGAATCTCACAAACAAAATGTAATAAATATTTATCTCGACAATGTCAAGTGTTTTCTTTTCGTGACTCAAAAGCAAAACAATGATTTCTAAAAAAGTTGTTCAATTATACTAATTATCAAACAAATTTCATAAATTTTCCCGAGAATACAATTTAATTGTTAAACAAAATTTAAATAATTAATGAAAGCTTGCATTCAAGCATGCAAAGCTCTACTTTCTCATTTTGATCCCCACCTTCAGAAATTTAGTATAAAGTACAAGAGTAAAATTTACTCGCAGAAAGTGTGGGATATAAAAATTGACAAGGGAATTGTGGTACTTGAATATCATTATAAGCCAACAATGACATCTTTTAAGGAGTAATCTCCTGAGCTAATCCCATCCATCAATTCCATCACAAAACACATCTAACCCAACATTGATGCTTAATAGAAACCTATTAACTCTTAGACTTTTTTGGGTTGAATTAAGTCATGCACTTGAAATATTGGGTTAAATCCTAAATTTGAGATATGGATTTATTTTGGAGACTAATGAGAATAATATTCATAAGAATGATAAGGTCTTTTAATGAAATTAAATGAGATAATTCTTTGCTGGGGTTGAGCATGAAAAAAAATTCATTTACACAAAATTTGAAGACAAGTCAAGAGCAATTATAATTCGTAGAAGTGACTTTGGTTTTTTTTTATATCGTTTTGGGTAAACCCGGGTATCCACCGCACGGACTGCAGTGACTAATCCCTTGCTCATTGTAGGTGCCTCGAGGGGCAGGACAGCTGGCCCAGAGTTTTAACGCTGCTCCGTACCTAAGGTGGGGATCGAACCCCCGACCCTTGGTTAAAGGAGGATCAGCCCCAACTGTTGAACCCCACGCCCTGGGGTTTAATGTTATAATTTATGTTATCTCCATTTTTTTTTTGGTAATATATGTCATCTCCATTTTTACTTTATGATAATGATTTAATTACTTTTTTTTTTCAAAAAAAAATGACTTAATTACTCTATAAATTATGCATTGATGTAATATTTAGGCTTAAATATATATTTGGTTCGTGCAAATATCACCATTATCTAGTTTAGTACTTGCAAAAAAAGTTTTAAAAAGGTCCCTGCAAAAATAAAATGTATCCAATTTAGTCCCTCTGTTAACTTTCCGCACAAAAAAGGTGACGTGGCAAATGGAGAGGAGTCAGAATGACCTTATCAATGACGTCAATGCCACGTGGAACTAACTTGCCACGTTATCACCCCATATCATTATTGCCATAGGCACTGTCGCAACCAATGGATGCTGCCATATGGCAGATGGTTACAAATTGAAAATAAAATTTAGAAATGGCTAGAGTGGGAATTGAACCCTAACCTCCTGCTAACTAATCTGGGTACTTTACCACTGCACCACACATTCAACATATTTACAATCTTACAAATATAATTTAAATCTATTAACCCGTACACTTTTTTGGGCTGAATTATGTCATGCACTTGAGATATTGGGTTGAATTTGAAACCCTAAGTTTTTGGGCTGAATTATGTCATGCACTTGAGATATTGGGTTGAATTTGAAACCCTAAGGTTTTGGTTCATATCTCATAAGAACGTGAGTTCATTTATATCGTTGCAAATTGTAACATCCCAGATTGCTTTCAGAACTGTTGACTGTCCCCACAAATCAACACGTGTCTTTCCAGCATGCGTTGTCCTCACTTTCATGCTTTCTAGAAAACTTTCCAGAAGGTCACCCATCCCACTACTACTCCAAATCAAGCACACTTAACTATAGAGTTCTTATGGGAAAGGCTCCCGAAAAGATAATACATCATGTTGGTATAGGTAGACAAAATCAATTCATTTAAGCCTTCCTTAAATTGTACAGTCCCATATCTGCACAGCCTCAGGATCTTTCTCATTCCAGTGCATATTCGGTTCATTCACATGTCCCTTCGCTAGAAGTTGCCAAGAGTCGCTATTTGCCGTGCCAACTTTTGGGCACCGACGATCACTTTCTACCCTCGTCAGCCACATATGTCACATGCTTGGATGTTTTATGAAGTGCTAAATTAGTGAGCTACACAACATGTGAGTCCTAGTTCTCCTACTTTTCGATTCTAGGGAGATGAGTACTTCATTGTACTCATACCCTATCTTTGGCTTGTTTGCGGAATGTGTGATATGACTGATGTTGAGTGAATTCCATATATGAGTAGATGAGTTGATGATAATTGGTTGTATGTTTTATTTGGAATGGTTTGAAATATGATAATCATGTTATTATGCTTTATATACTTGAGATATAAATTGGATTGAGGAATTGAAGTAGAATATGTTGATCTTTCTTTTGAACCTTGAGAGAACTATACTGTATGTGTGTATATATATATATATATATATATATATATATATATATATATATATATATATATATATGAATAAATAGATTAAGGAATAGTTGACGTAATTAGTAGGATGGGAAGTCTTGAGCCCAGGTCTACGACCTTTACGGGCACCCTTCTATATTGTTGGGTGGTGGTTTCCTCTTTTAGATGTAGCATTTATATTATGTAAGACTATATCGTATGCAGGTTATGCTATTGGTTAAAAATTTAAAAGACACCGTATGAGGTATTAGTGAAGAGCCGATTGAATGACTCACTGAGATTATTTAATCTCACCCTTTATGTATTTGTGGTTTTACAGATAAGCAGGTAAAATCTGTGACGATTGAAGATAAGCAATAGATTTCTAATTATTTCACTTGGGAAGTCCTATGTGATATCAAGCCTTATGTACTTGAGTTGATTTTGCATTTGGTGCTAGTGTATTTGGGTTGTAAAACCAAATTATGTACCAAATTATCATTCTTAGGCTGTATGCACATTAAGATTTGGATGATGAGAGTTTTGACATTTTGGTTATCCTTACCTAATTTATGGTAAAAGGAATTGATGTTATGTATCATCATAACTTTAGTTGGGTCAAATTGGGAACTTAATGCCGTAGGTTGAATCCAAATTTTAGTTGCGTATACTCTGATTTGTTAAAATGTATGACATCTCGTATTTTAGTGGCGATTAAAGTATGAGTGTTTCACGAATGTGACAAACTCATTGATGAGTAATATATAAGTAATTTTGTAAGTGTTTTTTAAGCGCGAAGAATAACAGTAAGCCCTTGAGGCCCAACATAAGTAAACTTTTATTTTAAAAAAAAAGAAACTTGTGATATTAATTATCAAACAATTCAAAATTTTCTTGAGAATACAATATAATTGTTAAACATAATGTGAACACTAAAAGCGTGAATTCAAGCATGCAAAGCTTTACTTTCTCATTTCGATCCTCACCCCCAAAAATTTAGTAGAAAGTACGAGAAAAGTGGATTTGAAACTTTGATTACGCAATACCCAAGGCAAATTTTATTGGCAGAAAGAGTGGGTTATGAAAAATGACAAGGGAATTCTGGTACTTGATTATCATTATAAGCCAACAATGACATCATCTAAGGAGCAATTTACTGAGCTAATCCAAGCCATTAATTCCATCACAAAACACATCTAACCTAACATTGATGCTTAATAGAAATCTATTAACTCGTACACTTTTTTGGACTGAATTAAGTCATGCACTTGAGATAGTGGGTTGAATGTGAAACCCAAAAACTCGAGATATGAATTTATTTTGGAGACTAATGAGAATAATATTCATAAGAATGATAAGGTCTTTTAATGAAATTAAATGAGATGATTCTTTGGTTGGGTTGAGAATGAAAATTTACACATACAAAATATGAAGACAAGTGAAGAACAATTATAATTCGTTGAAATGACTTCAGTTATTTTTTTTATATATTTAATGCTATAAATTATGTAATCTCCATTCTTACTTTTTTTTTTTATAAGCAATCTCCATTCTTACTTTATGATAATGGGTAAATTACTCTATCAATTATACATTGATGTATTTTTTATATGAATAAACATATATAGAGTATGATCTAGTTTGAACTAGTCGAAATCGTGTGTGTATGTATTCACCCATTCGAGACGGTTAGGGGTGACCCCTCCCAGCATCATCTGCATCCCTAATACTTTCAAATTATTGATGGTCTAGTTAGTAAGGTTTAGTTCATATCTTATCAGAATGTGAGATCAATTATATATCGTTGCAAATGTCTGAAACTTATTGATAAATAATATGTAAGTAATTTTATTAGTGTTTTTAAGCTCGAAGAATAACAAACCCCTTGAGACACAACATAAGTAAACTTTTATTTTTATTTTTTTAAAAAAGAAACTTGTAATAATATTAATTATCAAACAATTTTCAAAATATTTCTTGAATATACAATTTAACTATTAAAAACAATGTGAACACGTAAAGCCTGAATCCAAGCATGCAAAGCTCTACTTTCCCATTTCGATCCCCACCCCCAGAAAGTTTGTAGAAAGTACCAGAAAAATGGACTTGAAATTTTGATTACGTGATCCCCACAATAAAATTTACTGACAGAAAGAGTGGGATATGAAAAATGACAAGGGAATTCTGGTACTTGTTTATCATTACAAGCAAAATACCCATGCACTCGCACGTGTAGCATCGTGCTTTTTTTCATAAAGTAATCCCAAATCGACATTATAATATAACTAATAACTCGTAAATTGTGGATGATACTTGTAAAATTATTACATATCATTCAAATTATAATATTTAAACAATAAAAGTATTCGACAACTAATTAAAAATGTACTTTAAATAAATAAACTATATGGTACCAAATATTCTAAAAATAAATTTGAATAGTAAGACTAATTTATGTGCTCTTAGTCAAATATCTTATTGTATTTCTAAATAAAATCAAAGATTTTATAACATTTTATCAGTAATGAAATTATGCCAATAATATATAAAATTTCCCCATCATAACTCAAAAACATAATATAAAAAATTATTACTATAAAAACATTTAATTTTTCTCATATTGACTAAAATAAAATAATCATTTATAAAAATTAAAGGTATTCATGAAGATAGAATATAAAAAATTCTTATTCTAAAAGTGTGTAACGTTCTATTGTACGAAATCAAAAATAATGAAATTTTACACACAACATGCGATTATTACTCTTTGAAACTCAAAAACAAAATAGAACAAATAATTATTTTGACAACATCTAGTGTTTTCTTGTCGTGGTTGAAAAGTAAAACGACTTATAAAAAAAATATTGAATTATACTAACTATTATACCAATTTCAAGAATTTTCTTTAGAATACCGTTTAATTGTTAAACACAATGTGAACACTGAAGCATGAATTCAAGCATGCAACACTATACTTTCTCATATCAATACTCACAATAAAACTTATTGACAGAAAAGAGTGGGATATGAAAAAAAGGAAACTTGTAATACTAATTATAAAAAAAATCAAAAAAAATCGTTAGAATAGAATTTAATTGTTAAACACTAAGTAAACATTGAAAGACTAAACTCAAGCATGCAATGCTCTACTTTTTCATTTCATTCCCCTCCCCCAGAAATTTAGTAGAAAGGACAAGGAAAATGAATTTGAAACTTTGAATACGTGATTCCCACAGCAAATATACAAGCAGATAAAGTGGAATATGAAAAATGACAAGAGAATTCTGGTACATGGATATTATAACCCAACAATGACATCATTTAAGGAGCAATCTTCTGAGCTAATCCCAGCCATCAATTCCTACACAAGAAAACCTCTTCCTCAGCACCCTGAAAACGTTTATTAAGTTACCACAAGAAACATAATGGAAAACTAGCTGGTTTGGCTATTTCTGAATCTCTGTTTTGGAGTGGCATTTTCATGTGAATCGCGGCTTTAAGAATCATAAATATAACGTTGCAAATGTGAGAAACTTAAAACTGATTAATAATATGTCAGTAATTTTGTAAGTGTTTTTTAAGCTCAACGTTAAACAGTAAGCCCTTGAGAGTTGAGACACAACATAAGTAAACTTTTATTTGAAAAAAAAAAGGAAACTTGTAATATTAATTATCAAACATATTAAAAAAAATATCTTTAAAATACAGTTTAATTGTTAAAAACAATGTTATCACTAAAATCCTGAATTCAAGCATGTAGTGCTCTACTTTCTCATTTCAATCCCCACCCCCAGATATTTAGTAGAAAAGACAAGGAAAGTGGATTTGAAACTTTGATTACGTGATTACCACAGTAAACTTACTGGCAAAAAAGTGGAATATAAAAAATTACAAGAGAACTCTGGTACAAAGGTTATCATTATAACCCAACAATTAATGACATCATTTAAGGAGCAATCTACTGAGCTAATCCCAGCCGTCAATTCCCACACAAAACACATCAAACCTAAGAACAACATGCCACGTAGGTTCAGTAAAGATCCCAAACCTACACAGAGTTGTAGGGCCCATATGTTGTGTGAAAAAGCATTTTGCCTCACACTTGATGCCCCACTCACCCCTTCCCTCGCGCCCTGAAAACGTTTCTTATTTACCACAAGAAATAGAATGGCTGACTGGCTGGTTTGGCTGTTTCTGAGTCTCAGTTTTTGAGTGGCATTTTCATGTGAATTGCGGGTTTAAGAATCATAATTATATCGCTGCAAATGTGAGAAGCTAAAAATTGATTAATAATATCTAAGTAATTTTGTAAGTGTTTTTTAACGTCGAAGATCAACGGTAAGCCCTTGAAACACAACATAAGTAAACATTTTAAAAAAAAGGAAACTTGAAATATTAATTATCAATTAAATTTAAATAATTTCTTCAAAATACAATTTATTTGTTAAACACAACGTTAATACTAAAAGCCTAAATTCAAGCATGCAGTGCTCTACTTTCTCATTTCAATCCCCACCCCCTGATATTTAGTAGAAAAGACAAGGAAAATGGATTTTAAACTTTGATTACGTGATTCCCACAGTAAACCTACTGGCAGAAAAAGTGGAATATTTAAAATGGCATGAGTAAACCTACATGGTTTATCATTATAACCCAACAATGACATCATTTAAGGAGAAATCTACTGAGCAAATCCCAACCATCAATTCCTACACAAACCACATCAAACCTAAGAACAACATGCCACGTAGGTTCTGTAATTAAGATCGCAAAAAAAAAACCTACACCAGACTTGTAGGGTCCAATGTTGTGTGAAAAGAATTTTCCCTCACACTTGATGCCCCACTCACCCCCTTCCCCCTGCACCCAGAAAACGTTTCTTATGTTACCACAGGAAACATAATGGCTTATTGGCCGGTTTGACTATTTTTGAGTCTCAGTTTGGGAGTGGCATTTTCATGTGAATTGTGGTTTAATGAATCATAATTAGTGTGTGTTTAAGTACAATGATGACGAAATTGCCTGGCGTGTGAATGATAAACGTGTATTTGTATTCTACTTTCTCATTCCGATCCCAACCCACATATATTTATAGTAGAAAGGACAAGAAAAATGGATTTGAAACTCTGGTACTTAATTATCATTACTAGAAAAATACCCACAGTAAAACTTACTGCCAGAAAGAGTGGGATATGATAAATGACAAGTAAATTCTAGTACTTGATTATCATTACTAGAAAAATACCCGTGCACGCACACGAGTAGCATCGTGCTATTTTTCGCAAAGTAGTCTCAAATCGAAATTATAATATAATTAACAACTTGTAATTTGTGGATGATATTTTTTAATTTATCACATATCATTCAAATTATAATATTTAAACAATTAAATTTTTAGCCAGATAATTAAAAATGTATTTTAAATAAAAAAACTATATGGTACCAAATATTATAAAAATAAGTTTGAATAGTAAGACTAATTTATGTGCTCTTAGTCAAAGTCTTTACTGTATTTTTAAATAAAATCAAAGATTTTATAACATTTTGTCAGTAATGAAATTATACCAACAACATGTAAAATTTCCTCGTTGTAACTCGAAAACATAATATAAAAAATTATTATTGTAAAAATATTTAATTTTTTTCATTTTGACTCAAATAAAATAATCATTTATAAAAATTAAAGGTATTCATGAAGATAGAATATAAAAAAAAAATCTTATTCTAAAAGTGTGTAATGTTCCACTGTACGAAATCAAAATAATGAAATTATACCAACAACATGTGATTTTTACTAGTTGAAACTCAAAAACAAAATATAACAAATAATTATTTCGACAACATCTAGTGTTTTCTTGTTGTGGCTCAAAAGTAAAACGATTTATAAAAAAAATCAATTAATTATACAAATCAAACCAAATTCATGAATTTTCTTGAGAATACCGTTTAATTGTTAAACACAATGTGAATACTGAAACCTGATTTCAAGCATGCAACACTTTACTTTCTCATTTCAATCCCCACACCTAGATATTTAGTTGAAAGGACAAAAAAATGAATTTGAAACTTTGATTACGTTATAGCCACAATAAAATTTATTGGCAGAAAGAAGGGGATATGAAAAAGGGAAACTTCTAATACTAATGATAAAAAAAATTCAAAAATTTTCTTTAGAATATAATTTAATATTTAATTGTTAAACGCAAAGTGAACACTCTGAAAGCCTGAATTTAAGCATGTAGTGTTCTACTTTCTCATTTCAATCCCTACCCCCTGATATTTAGTAGAAAGGACAAGAAAAATGAATTTGCAACTTTGATTACGTGATTCCCACAGTCAATTTACTGGCCCAAAAGTGGAATATGAAAAAGCATTTTCGCTCACACTTGATGCCCCACTAACCCCTTCCCCCGCGCCCGGAAAACGTTTCATATGTTACCACATGAATAAAATGGTTGGCTGGCTGGTTTGGCCGTTTCTGAATCTCAGTTTTAGAGTGGCTGGCATTTTCATGTTAATTGCGGATTTAAGAATCATAATTATATCATTACAAATGTGAGAAACTAAAAATTGATGAATAATATGTAAGTAACTTTGTAAGTGTCTTTTAAGCTCCAAGATCAACGGTAAGCCCGTGAGACACAACATAAGTAAATTTTTATTTAAAAAAGGAAACTTATAATATTAATTATCAAACAAATTTAATTTTTTTTTTTTGAGAAAACAGTTTAATTGTTAAACACAATGTTAACACTAAAAGCTTGAATTCAAGCATGCGGTGTTGTACTTTCTCATTTCAATCCCAACCCCCAGATATTTTGTAAAAAAGACAAGGAAAATAGATTTGAAACTTTGATTTCGTGATTCTCAAAGTAAATTTAATAGCAGAAAAAGTGGAATATGAAAAATGACAAGAGTATTCTGGTACATGGGTTATCATTATAACCCAACAATGACATCATTTAAGGAGCAATCTCGTGAGCTAATCCCAGCCATTAATTCTTACACAAAACACATCAAATCCAAGAACAACATGCCACGTAGCTTCGGTAAAGGTCCTAAATAAACCTACACCAGACTTGTAGGGCCCATATGTTGTGTTAAAAAGCATTTTCCCTCACACTTGATGCCCCACTCACCCCTTCCCCCACGCCCCGAAAACGTTTCTTAAGTTACTATAGGAATAAAATGGCTGGTTGGCTGGTTTGGCTGTTTCTGAATCTCAGTTTTGAAGTCGCATTTTCATGTGAATTACGGTTATAAGAATCTTAATTAGCGTGCATTTTAGTACAATGATGTCAAAAATGCGTGAGGTGTGAATGATATGCGTGTATTTGTTCTAAGTTGGCAGTTGGAGATGTTTCATTAGCATACACATAAAGACACAGATTTTACGCACATTACTGGCACTTCGAGGTTTCAAATTCCTTTATATACCTCTTTCTGCTTCGTAGCAAACCAAGCCATTGAGAAAGAGGAGAGGAAGCATTTTGGTTTAGCTTTGTAAGTCAATTCTCTTCTTTCTCTTCCTTCTCACACAGCTTTCTTTCTCAAACAAACATTGATTTCTTCTTTAATCTGTGTTTTTTTTCAATCTAAAGTTCTCGCGTCCTTCTCATTAGTTTTAACTTGGTTTCTGTGTTTTTTTAATGAATAAAATAATAACACAGTATTTCTCAGCGAGACGACACGCTTCGTTTCTTTTCGCTTCTTTTAAATTCGCTTCTTTTATGTATGATCAGAAAGCGAAGCAAACTTGCGATTTCCATACCATCTTTTTTTCCTCCTCCTTCTTCTTCTTCTACTAAAGATTTCATTTCACCGCCCTTTCCAATTCTCCTTTTTTGTCACTGTTTTATTAAATCACAACATAGTTTGTTTGTTTATTTATTGAATTAAATGATTTTGTATTGACTATATTAATTGTAACTCATAAATGCAATTATTGCATGTTGTTTGTTGTAGGAGAGAGTAAGTAAAGATGTTTCACTGCATAGGATGTTCCAAACAAGGTGCTGACGAAGGAGATGAGCAAGTCCGTCAGACTGGAACTGAGGGTGGCACGCCGGCCACTAATCAAGCCGTCAAAGGCCTGACTTCGCAGGTTCTTATATAGATTTTCATTAAATGGGAGTCTCTTTTAATGCATTGATGTTAATTTGAATGCTTTTTTGTTTCTTTTGCATATATATGCAGTTGAAGGATATGGCACTCAAGTTTACAGGTGCCAAGCAGCCCAGATCCTCCGGTGCAGGGCCGAGTACCTACCGAAGAGGACAGCAACCGTTTGACTATGACAACAACTCAGAAGGGGTTCAAGGAATGGGCGGTAATCAAAACCGGAGAAGAAATGAGCCGGTAGCAGCCTGTGCTGCAGAGGTGCACGACACTGATGAGGATATCATGTGGATTGCGCAGGTTGAGAGGGGGGTTCACATTACTTTTGTGCCTCTTTCTACTGGAGGAAATGATCTGAGGAGAATTCGGTTTAAGTATGTTACTATCTTCGTTCCTTTTTATCTGTTGTCTTTTAAAGTTGTTTTACACACAAACTAAGAGTGATTTTGCTTAACATTGGAATTTGTAGCCGAGGCATGTTTGACAGGTGGCAAGCTCAACAATGGTGGAGTGCAAATTTTGACAGGGTCATGGAACTTTACAATGTGCAGAGGATCGATCGTCAAGCCCTCAGCACTCCTCCTAATTCTGAGGATGAGGTAACCTAGCTACTTCAAGACTCTCCATTTCATCTACATTTTTCTTTTGGATGCTAATCTCTACTTATATTATTGCACTTGATCGAACAGCAGAGAGATACACCTCCTATCTCACGACAACCTTCCGGGCACGATAGTCCTGTGGCTGCTTGGTTGAACAATGATTCAACACTGAGGAATGTTCAGGAAAACAATACTCTAAACATGAATGCAGCTGGGTCATCCATTCTGGGTATGACCTCTTCTAGGGATGAGCTTTCAATTATCAATGCTAGTGAAATTGAGGGTGAATGCATTGAGCGGGATGTGCCCGGTGTCTTCTTGACTATCAGGCAGTTACCTGATGGCAACAAGGAGCTTCGTCGTGTTAGGTTCAGGTAACAATTATTGTATGTCAATGTTGTGTTTCTTATTACTACCTCCGGTCTCATTTATAACCAAAAAATAAAACTTTTTTAGGTTTATTGAATAACTGATATAGTTGATCATCGGTTATTCAATGAACTTAGAAAGTGTATTTTTTACTTATAAATGAGACAAGAGCGAGTATTGTTTTTCCTCCACATAGGTTTATCCTAGGAACATGTACTATAGTTAAATGATGACAATGTAGGAGTCTTATAAAGTTGTCCGTAAAATTAATGAGGTTTTAAAAGGATTTCTCAAATTGAAAATTTTCAATCACATTAGTTTCTAACAGAAAATTTCAAGAACTAAGTTAACTACTGAAAGGACTAATTTGATTGAAGATTTTTAATTTCATGAACTATTTTGAAATATTAATAATACGAGACACACTAGGTGACAACATCTTACAATTTCATGAGCTATTATTTTGATGTTTCACTCATTGCATGTAACATGTTGGCATGTTGTCAAATTTTATTTGAACTTTCAACTAGGTAGTTAGGAAAAGTTTTATTTAGAAGATTGGTAGGCTTTGTTTTAACACTTTCTGATTTCTGTCTACAGCCGTCAGATGTTTGGTGAGGATGAGGCCAAAAAATGGTGGGAGGATAACAGAGAGAGGATTCAAGCTCAGTACCTGTGAGGTCTTTCCCTGCTGAAGAAGCTGTTGTTCTGTGGAATCTCAATCTTTCTTTTCAGTATAAATTGTTGTCTTGTTGAGTCTAGTGTCTCTGGAGTTGTGTCTTGTTGAGTCTAGCATCTCAATCTTTGTCATGTCATCATTGGTGGATTTGGTTACATTGCTTTAAGTTGTTGCTTGAGATTGGGTTGAATTTGAAACCCTTAATAGAAAGTTGTTGGTTTTGGTAGAGAGTATGATAAAAATGGATTTGAAACTTTGATTACCTGATACGTACAGTAAAATTTACTGGCAGTAAGAGTGGGATTTGAAAAATGACAAGGAAATTTTGGTACTTAATTATCATTATAAGCCAACAATGTCATCATCTAAGGAGCAATCTCCAGAGCTAATCCCAGCTATATATCCATTTCTATCACAAAACACATCTAACCCAACATTCATTCTTAATAAGAAATCTATTAACTCGTACACTCTTTTGGGCTGAATTAAGTCTTGCACTTGAGATATTGGGTTGAATGTTAAACCCTAAATTTGAGATATGGATTTATTTTTGGAGACTAATAAGAATAATATTCATAAGAATGATAAGGTCTTTTAATGAAATTAAATGAGATAATTCTTTGGTGGGGTTGAGCACAAAAAATATTCATACATACAAAATTTAAAGAAAAATCAAGAGCAATTATAATTCGTAGAAGTCACTTCGGTTTTTCTATATGTATTTAATGCTATAATTTATGTTATATCTATTTTTAGTTTATGATAATGATTTAATTTCTCTCTTTTGTAAAAAAAAAGATTTAATTACTCTATCAATTATGTATTACCATTTTTACTTTATGATATTGATTACGTGATACTCACAGTAAAATTTACTGGCAGAAAGAGTGGGATATGAAAAATGACAAGAGAATTCTGGTACTTATTTATCATTATACCGCAACAATGGCATCATTTAAGGAGCAATCTCCTGAGCTAATCCCAGCCATCAATTCCATCACAAAACACATGTAACCCAACATTGATGCTTAATAGAAATCTATTAACATGCACTTGAGATATTGGGTTGAATGTTAAATTCTAAATTTGAGACAATATATTTTGGAGACTAATTAATGAGAATAATGTTCATAAAAATGATAAGGTCTTTTAATGAAATTAAATGTGATAAATCTTTGATGAGGTTGAGAATAAAAAAATTCACACATACAAAATAGGAAGACAAGTCCAGAGCAATTATTATTCGTAGAGCAATTATTATTCGTAGAAGTGACTTCGGTTATTTTTTATATATTTAGTGCTGTAATTTATGTATTCTCCATTCTTACTTTATGATAATGATTTAACTACTCTATCAATTAGCTTATTAAAAAAAAACTACTCTATCAATTATGCATTGATGTATTTTTTATAATAATAAACATATACAGAGTATGATCTTGTTTGAACTAGTCGAAATTATGCGTGTATGTATTCACCCAATGAGACGGTTAGGAGTGACCCCTCCCCGCATCATCTGCATCCCTGATACTTGCAAACGAATGATGGTCTAGCTAGTAGTAAGGTTTTAGTTCATTCTCATAAGACCGTGAGTTCAATTATATTGTTGGAAAAACTCGTTGATCAATAATATGTAAGTAATTTTGTATGTGTTCTTTAAGCTCGAAGAATAACCGTAAGTCCTTGAGGCACAACATACGTAAACTTTTATTTAAAAAAACAAGAGAAACTTGTAATATTAATTAGGCTTAAATATATGTTTGGCCCTCGCAAATATGGTCTTAATCCAGTTAGGCCCCTGTAAAAAAACTTTTAAAATAGCCCGTGCAAATATTAAGCGTTTTTAGTTTTGTCCCTCTGTTAACTTTCCATCCAAAAAATTAGGTGATGTGGCAAACAGAGATGACGTCAACATGACATCATCAATGATGTCACTGCCACGTGTCATCATCTTATTGGACCATTGTTCCACGTGTTGTAACACCCTAATATTTCTAACAAGTAGAAATACTAAAATGCACAACTTAGTATACATTAGAGTAAAATTCCTGTATTTGGATATTGAAAAAAATTTAAAACTTGATATAACTCATCAAGTGATCAATCTTATTCCCTATTATTCAATATCAAAAATAGCAATAACGGAAACGATTTACAACTTCTAATACGTGTACAAGTCATAATATCGAAATTACTTTAAAACTAGGGAATAACATAAGCGATAAACTAAGACTCCTCGATCTTCATGGACTTCATCACATGCACTGTCTAACTGTGCTCCTCAACTTCTGTTGTTCCCTGTTTCTCTGTAAAAATCACAACATATAAAGGGTGAGATTACAAATCTCAGTGAGTCTTATCGAGACCCCTTACTATACACTCTCGATTCAATTATGAATTCTTATTCATATCGTAGTTTAGTTTATAAACTACGTGCTTTTCTAATCTCTGGTAGTTTAATTTATAAACTACGTTTCACTAACTTAGCACGACACCGACTGCCAACTTGCTAATCCCGGTGAACCGCACCCCTTATTCTTAAGTACAACATCGACTGCCAACTTGTTAATCCCGATGAATCACGTACTTAACTTTAAGTATAACACCGACTGCCAACTTGATAATCCCGGTGAATCACATACTTAAATTCTAATATGACACTGACTGCCAACTTGCTAATCCCGATGAATCATACACTTAACTTTAAGTATAACACTGACTGCCAACTTGCTAATCCCGGTGAATCACATACTTAAATTCTAATATGACACCAACTGCCAACTTGCTAATCCCGGTGAATCATACACTTAACTTTAAGTATAACACTGACTGCCAACTTGCTAATCCCGGTGAATCATACCCTTAACCTCATTAGGTCGCCACCTATACACGATGTAATTTATACATCGTTAACCTCAAACATTCTTAGGTGGAATATATAATCATCCCATTTCAGTAATACAATGTTAAACTGAACATATAGTTCGTTTTTATTTCCAAATGATACATGTCCTCACACGTGTACCATATTTTGATTTTTCGAAACATTTATAACTTCAAAACAATTCACTTTTAAACGTTGCAATCATGTTCAAAAACATGGCATCATTGGTTCCATGACATGAGGGATGGTTGGGAAGAAGAATAGAAGAGGTTTGGAATCGTGTATGTGTATTGGTGACTGATTGTTAAGCTACTGTCAAACCCCAATTTTGTCCGGCTTAGGTCAAAACCCTAATTTTCCAAGAAAAAATAAATAAATTGAAGAGCGAAGAGCCTTATGCACTACATTTTTGATCCTAGAAGGCATTCCAAGGTTCTTGAAATCGTTTTTAGGGTTGGAACGCATTTTTCGGGCAAATTAGGGTTTTAGCGCCAAAAAGGGTATTTTGGTCAATTATAACGGTTTTTTTCCTCTCGCTTTCAAAAACGCTCAAAAATATGTATAATTAAAAATAAAAATCTGAAATCAAAATAAAAAAATGAATAACAAAATAATATTGGATGCTTATTGTATTTTTAGAATTAGGGCTAATTCCTTTTTAGGTGTTTTTGCTTTTATCCATTTTTGGCCAAAGTAAGCACCAATTTCACAAGCAAACAACCTCCCTCACTCCACCCTCATGCTCCACACCTCCCTTCACTTCAGCCCCATCAAGTGCACATCACAAAAAAGCCTTTCATCATGACAAGCACACCTTTGAGTCCAATAACATTCAATACACAACATATTTTTACCTTCCTTCTCTCTACACCACTAAATACACACTAACTTCTTCACCTCCTTCACTCCATCCTCATGCTCCACGCCTCCCTTCACTTCAGCCCCATCAAGTGCACATCACAAAAAAGCCTTTCATCATGACAAGCACACCTTTGAATCCAATAACATTCAATACACAACATATTTTTACCTTCTTTCTCTCTACACCACTAAATACACACTAATTTCTTTATTTCCCTCTCACAACCTTAAACCCATTAGATCTTTGGCCTCCCAAGGATTTGAATAAGAACAACTCACTTCTCTCCTCTCCAAAAAAAGAGAAGAAATTCGTAGCCCCTCTCCTCTCCCTCACTTCCTCTTGTTTTTCTTTCATCTCAAAGGAACCTTCCCATTTCTCCTACACCAAAAAACCCTAGCACACCAAAAACCGCCCCTTTTCTCTCCCAAAACCGTGGCCTCCCTACTCCCTTCCTTCATCCATTTTTGATTTCCTCTTCACCCAAACACCACCATCTCATTTCATTCTCATCCCTCTTTCATATATCTTCTCCATTTTCCATTCAAGAAAACATCATCATCAAGGAAGGTTTTCATCAAGCTTTTTTGGGTTGGAGTTGAAGTTCCTTGGAGGTTCTTGTTGATTTGGTTTCTATTTTCTTCATCTCATTGCATCTTCTAGCTTGGATTTGAGGTAAAAACTTTCAAACCCTTGCATCATCTTCAACCTTTTTTTTTTTGCATAAAAACCCATTTTCCTCTTCACTTTGCATTTCACATATCATCATCATTTTGTTTAAAATGTAGCTTGTTGTTGTTGGTGAGAGGAGCCTTAAACACTATTGACAAGCACTTAGGGAGGCTTGAGTGTTTAAGGTGCCTCTCACTCTTGAATAAATTGAGTCATGTTGTTTTGTGTTGATTTTTTGCATTTGTTGTGAAATAAAATTGTTGTTTCATGTGTTGTTTGATTCGCATATCCTATTAAAGTTAGCTTTAATTTGATTTTGTTGTTTCTCTTTGCTTGATAGGGCTTAATCATGTTGTAGATATTTGATTTTAGTGTTTCCATGCTTAGGTACTTTGTTTAGGTTTGCAAATTTCTTTTCTCACATAGATTTCGCACAAAGTAAAGAGTTTGAGAATAAATGTTGATTTGAGGTTTTAGTGTTTAAATTATGTGATTAATTGTCCCTAAATCTTGTTAGTATCTTTTGCTTGCTTGATTTTGGGAGTTTGATGAATAAATTTATGGTTTGACTATGTATCGGTTTCGCAAGTCATGAAGAATAAATAGAGTTTTTATATGTTGCTT
This sequence comes from Astragalus membranaceus, assembly GCA_039519185.1. Lineage (NCBI taxonomy): Eukaryota > Viridiplantae > Streptophyta > Magnoliopsida > Fabales > Fabaceae > Astragalus > Astragalus membranaceus. The sequence continues at coordinate 28,640,525 of CM076849.1, read as the reverse complement.
ATTGGCTCAAGTTGATGATAGGCAATATGATTCTCACTTGTGCCTAGTGCACCTTTCCTAAAGTGATGAGGATTGTTCTATATGATTCAACCCTTTTAGTTTATATGATTGGCAAGAAGATTCACACTTGTGCACTTGCGCACACTAATTTAAGTGTTGAGGATTGACTAAAGTGATTCAACATGCTTTGGTGTGTTGATTGTTAAGATGACTCGCTTGTTTAGGGTTTGCCAATGATCATGCTTGAGGCTACTCTTTTGAATTCATTTGTGCCTACCACTTCCTTGTCTACTCCCATGTGGAATCATTAATACTTAAATAGGCCCATTCCTCACATTGCATCTTCCACTAGATGTGCATTTAGATTCCCTTGCGTTTTGTAGAAATATTTGAGTATGGTTCTCGCCTAGCATCTTCCACTAGATGTGCATTTAGGTTCAATCTTGCCTATTATCTTATATTTTTGCTTAATGCCCAATTCAGGTTCCTTCTTTGCCTATTTATGTGTTGTGGTCTAACATGTGTAGTCTAGGCTAATATTTGCTCAAGAATTCAAATGAGATTGTTGTTTGCCTAAGGATTCGATTTGCATTCATTGCTTCCTTTCCTAAATGGCCTAGCATGAAAATGGTGACTAGTGACAATCACCCATAACCTTTGTTAGTTTGGTTGTCCTAAGAGCCTAAATTTCAAAAAAAGGATGTTTTCATATGCATAAGCTACTAGTGATAATCACCCATAACCTTTGTTAGTTTGATTATCATGAATGCTTTCAATTTCAAAAGATATTTTCCTAAGCATCAAAAGTCATAGCAAGTGTTAGTGATGATCACCCATAACCTTTGTTAGTTTGGTCATCATGGAGGCTTTCATTTTTCAAAAGAGATTTCTACATGCACTTTAGTGGGTTCTAGTAATGGTCACCCATAACCTTTGTTAGTTTGATCATTATGAACGCCCTCCACTTTTCAAAACCAAAGCAAAAAGACTTTCATTTTCAAGGCTCGTTAGAACTACGTCGCTTTGATTCCCATTTGGGATACGTAGGAGCGAGTCACATTCTCGTCAAGCGCAACCATAAAAATTAGCATTTGCATAACAAAAAGAAAAGAGTTATTTTCGTAACCAAAAAAAGAATCACTTTCGCAAACCAATATAATTTTCAGAACAAAAACATTTTCCTTTCTAAAATCATTTTCAACCCATTGTCGCTAGTGGCTAATCAGCACTTTTGTTCGTCTAGCCATTGGCGACGGTGTCTTTTCCCCAAAAGAATAACAAATGATGATCCATCATAACCTTTGTTAGTTTGATCATCGTGCAAACCAATCTCTTTCGAAAATCACCTTCCAAAAAGATAATAAAAAACGAGTTGTTATTGATAGTCTATCAGAACCTTTGTTCGTTTGACTAGCGGTACAACTCTCTTTTTGAGTATTTAGTGGTGATTCATCATAGCCTCTGCTAGTTTAATCATTCGCTAATGCTCGTCCTATTTCGAAAACTCACTAAAAAAGATAAAAAACAAAAAAAAACTTTTCAAAAAGACAAAGAAGAACTACGTAGCTTTGAGTTCTCCATCGCACCGGGAGATACGTAGGAGCGGGCCTTGTCCCCTCAAGCGTTTTTTTCTAAAAACCCATTTTCCCCCTTTTTTTCATAATAAGTAAAGATTTTCATTAAGAATTTTTCAATAAGAAGTAGAGAGGCAAAATTAAGCATTTTCAAGTCAACACACTAAAACCACACATTTAATTAAAGGTTCCCTCTCAGTAGAGAGGACGTGTGGAGTGCTAACACCTTCCCTGCGCCTAACCGACCCCCGAACCTTATTCTCTAGTTTCGCAAGACCAATCGCTTTCCAAAAAAGGTTTTCCTAATATTTTCCTTAATAAATATTGGTGGCGGCTTCATTGTCTTAGGAAAAGTTGTGAACGAGGAAGGTTCTCCCTCAGGGACTTTTTCGGGCGCAACAGCTGGCGACTCCACTGGGGACTAAAAAACATTTTTTTTAAAAGTGGGTCAAGCCTAATTAATTAAGTGTGTGGTTTGTGTGATTGATTTGAACATCTTGCTTTGCCTCTATTCTTCTTCTCTTTCATAAGCATGTTGCATCCATATGCATTCTTCTTCTATGTTTGCTTTTGTTTAAAATAATAGATAGTTACTTCTTTGCTTAAATGCTTAGTTCCCTCATGCATATTTCCCCTCCCTTGTCATGTCCCCTTCTTCTCAGCTCCCTTTCTGAGGTAAGTAATGTGTTTGTTGTTGGCACCCTAGATTAGTTGTATTTGATTGGTATTGAATCCTAGGGTAGACGACATGTTATGGCTTTCTATTGTCTGGACTGTTCTGGATTTTCATTTGCAGGTGGGGTAGTTTTTAAGGAAATGCCCTTCGCACACACACACTTGTACCTTGAGATTATATGATTAGAGAAAGAGACCATAACCCAGGTCTGTTAGGGTACCTTAGGATGAGTGGATTCGAGTAGTGGGAGCCCATCGGGACCTTTGTCCGTTTGGCTACTCGCGAAAGTTTCAATCAGAGTTGTGCTCTTTCATGATGCTTCGTATCTAGCAGTTTGCTGCATTTACGGGGATTTTCATGAGAGGGACTGTGGCTCTGATGACCTTTGTGAGGGTGTGAATAGAGCTACATGAGAAGATTATCCCTAAAATACCTTAGATCATAGGTTCTACCCCCTTTTAGGTCACAAGGGCTTTCCAAATTGTGTGTTGCATCGTTGCATTCAGTTCAATCAATTTCTCCTTCAAAATTTTTGAAAATCAAAAAAGATATGCTTTCCCTTTTCAATAAACGCCTATATGAGGTGGCATATAGTGTGAAAATTTTCAAATCACCACCTGTAAATATCCTCTCTCTGGAAAAACACAAAAAAGAAGCATCCTTGCATCATCACATCATTGCATCATTACGTCATTGCGTCATTTGCATTAAATAAAGTTCCAATTTTGAGAAAAAATCATTCATCTTGCATTCCCTTTCATCACATAAAGATAAAACAAAAACAATTATCATCTGCATAGCATAAGCATTTCATTTATAATCATGCAAAAAAAATCCTCGTCGAGTTCATCCAAAACATGGCATTCATGCATAAGCATTATTTCAAAAAAAGGACCCAGTAGAACTACGCAAGCTTTGATTCCTCATTACAATGGGGATACGTAGGAGCGGGTCATACCCCGTGAAGCACATCCTTTCTAAAACCTTTTTAGATCATTTGCATCTCCAAATAATTTTCAAAATCATGTTCCAAAACTAAAAAACAAAAAAATCATTGTGAGTATCATGCATTTCATTGCACAAAAAAAAATGAAAACAAGAAAGCATCTCATTCATAATCATGAATAAAAATCATCATCAAATTTATTCAAAATGTAGCATTCATGCACCATTTCATTAACCTCATCACTTTGGTTCAAATACATCATTCCTCCATACATGCATCTTTCAAAAAAGGAAGGGGCGTTGGCATTTCATACTTTGCCTTGCCATAAAAAAAATCATCATTCCTGCATCTTTCATCATTCAAAAGAAAAAGGGGGCATTGGTATTTCGTACCTTGTCTCACCTCTAAAAAATAAAAAAAAAATCAAAATCAAAAAATCATTTTGAAAAGGGGGCGTCATTCTTGCATCATTCGCATTGGCATTCCATATTTTGTCTTGCATTAAAAATAACAAAATTATTTAGAATAAGCCACACTCTTCGAGTGGTCATTCTCCACGCATTTGCATCATACTTGCATATCATAATTTTTTCATTCATTCATTGCATAAAATAAGAGTTGTGATGAGAAGCGAGACGTTCTTGCGAAACAATCATCCTTTTTGAAAAAGTTTATCCTTACTTCGTTGCAAACTCAAGGTGTTCCAAGGCACTCAGTTTTTTCAAATCAAGAGTTCATTTGCATTTCTTTCAAAAGCACTGCATCCCATCCATTCTATGACAAAAGACTGAAATAGTGTATCAAAGAAGCAAACAAATTTTTAACTGATGTTAACTCTCTGTGAAGCATTCTTCTAATGAGCGTGCATGCTATGAGTACATTCTCTTGTTTGAGTCCGTTGGTTTTCCTCCCTTACCACAGTTTCCCGTCCAAGTCTAGTCCCGCCCCGTCCACCCATAAAGTGCATATTCTCCCCATCAGTGCGTATTTGACTTTTGGTTCAAGTCCTCCATGCTGGGGCAAGTCTGTGATCATTAATTCCCCTTGATTAATATCATATTCCTTCAGTGCAAGTCTCTCAAAAAATAATAATAATATAACAAGAAAACAAGCTCTCTAGGTTGAAAACCCGCAAAGGGCGGCCTAGGCAAAAAAGAGCACCCGGTGAACTGAAAACTCGCAAAGAGCGGTCCAGGCAAAAATTAGGGCACAAAAAAAGGAAAAAGAGCAAACACATGAAGATAGATAAATTATTGTTCTAAAGTTAAGTCTTATAGAAATAAGCAATCGGGATTTGAAATGAAGTTTGGCCATCTCCTCAAAAACCCCAAAATCCCAGAAAGTCCCTTTCCTACCCACCTTGAGCCAAGAAAAACCAAAATCCAAAAATCACCCTAGACAAGGATCACCCCAAATAAAAAAAACAGTGCATCACTTTTTATCAGCTCACCCGAGTCGAAGAAGGAAAAGAATCATAAAAAAAAAAGAAAAAAAAAGGGGGGGGGGGGGGAAAGAGAAAATCAAAAAAAGGGGGATTCAAAAATGAAAATCCCAAAACAAAAGAAAATACAAAAGAAATGTAAGTGGTGAGCAGGTACATGTTACCACAAAATACATGAGATCCTTGTCTAAATAAACCTTCAAACACTTCATCATTCCAACACCTGGTTCCATAAACCTTCAAACACTTCCTTTGGCCTCAACATCAAACCCCTTAGTCAATCTACCATGAGACACGAATTTGCTTTAACAGAGCCCAAACAAGCCCAATAACCATCTTCCTCATAGACCATTAACCGTCAATCAACGCCAAACAAAACTCATCCTCCCATTAGCCTCAAACACTTCATTAAGCCTAACCCTCCTTCCTCCACAAAACACCACAATCCCGAAAAGTCCATTCCGATCAATGACCGGTTGCTTTTGTTCTCTCAAATTCTAATCTTAGGACGAACAAGCTTATCTATGTACAATGTGTTTGCTCAAAAGAAAAACAAACGATCAGAAAAAAGAAAGCTGATCAAGAAAGAATAAACCCTCAAAAAAGAGAACTGAGGAAACAAAAACGAACAGTCAGAAAAAAAGAAAGCTGACAAAATAAAAAAAAGAGGGACTTGCACTCCAAAACACATTCAAGATGCATTAAAACAAGGTTTAGTGATCACCAGGTAAGGATTCTTTCCCACCAAAAGTCAAGACATCAGTAGAGAACCAAAGATTTGCGCTGAGAATACCACTCAGACCCAAAAGCTGGGGCATTCTCTTCACCACCCACACACCCTAATCTTGGGAAAGTCTGTTCAATGCCCATCCCATGTCACTCCAGTTGTCAATGTCATTCCAAAGTGGGGCAAGTGCATTCCCATTCCTTCACCTCATTCATTCCCATAAAAACCTCACCGGGGCAATCTCTCAACTCACTATCCTAAACAAGACCTTGTCATTCTGATTGGGGCAGCTTTGTCCTTGTTGTGACTGGGGCAACATCAAATTCTGTGGGTTGAAGCAAAACCCCTTTCATTCCAGCTTTCATCCCAAGAGCCGAAGCGTTCCCAATTCATCATCTTCTACACCCCTAGTTGTTGTCACCACTAGACAGGGGCAAGTTATTCACTCATCAAAGACCTGAATTGGGGCAATCTTGTATCTTTTGATCCCTCATGAGCTTCGGCAATAACCATGCCTGTCATTCCTTCACTTGCCATAAATGTCCTTGCCCTAAACCAATTCCCAGTTAACTGACTCACTCATTCACATTTGCACTCCTATGCATGCTTACTAGACAATGCTTCAAAAGAGAGAGCACAAGTTGTTTATGTGATATCTAAAATTCAGTCATCATGGAAAGAAAGAGAAAACAAGTGAGGTTGTTTGTAAATAAAAACCTTGAGAACACTGGAGTTTGAATCAGATTCAATTTTTCAACAGAATGGGCAATAGTCATCTCAATTCCTTGCATTCAGAGTCTCGCATCTCATCATCACAAAAATGTCTACCTCATGCATCTAGGCATCTCAATCTATTCATTATAGCATGCGCATCAAAGCATTACATTTACATATTCACATTTTGTGCATTCATCACATAAGCAAAAAGAAAAATGTTCCACGCCAGTTGCACCATATTAACACTTGCATTTCATAGAGGAAAATAGTAAAGAAGAAAAGGCAGAAATCTTTTCATTGCATTGGCATCATATCAATGTTCGCACTTCATAAAAAAGGAAAAGAACAAAATCATTGCATGTCATTCATCATTAGAGCATCACATTTGGCATCAGATATTTCATAGAAAAAGCAAAGAAAGCAAAAAAAGAAAACAAAGAAAAGAAACCACAAAAGCAACAAAAGAACAGGAACATTCCTTGTCATCCAGAATTCCATATCATTCATCGTTTCACAAGCATTCCTTTGTCATTTAATCATCAAACATTAAAGCGGTGCATTCGCATCATATTAACGTTAGCATTTCCATAAAAGAAAAAAGAACAAAAAAACATCAGAGCATTGCATCATATTAGTGTTTGCATTTCATAGAAGAAGCAAAAAAGAAACAAACAGAAGTTAGAACAGGAGCATCCCATTCATCAAAGCATCAATCACCGCATACGCTTGCATTCAAACATCAAAGCATTATATTTGCATTTCATAAACTGCAAAGAAGAAGCAGATACAAAAGAACAAGAGCATTTCATAATATTCAAGACATCAATCATGGCATACGTCTGCATTACATGTGTCATTCATTGCATTGCTAAGCAAAATGCGGATGAACACAAGATGTTAATCCTCATGCCTAGTTTCCAAGAGTCAGCACTTCAAGTGTCAGTCTTCAACCTAATCCTCAAGTCAGTCATCCTGGACTTGTCAGTCTCAAAATCTCATTCCCAATCGCTCCTTCAGTTCGGAGTTCAAATGTCCCCGGGTCCCAAGTGGTTCATTAAAAGCACGCTAAGTGTTCATCCTCATTTACTGTTTTCTCATCAACACGCCAAGTGTTCATTTACCGCTTTCTCATCAGCACGCCAAGTGTTCATTTACTGCTTCCTTATCAGCACGCCAAGTGTTCATTTACTGCTTTCTTTCTAGCAAGCCAAGCATTCATCATCATTGCATCAGACATCAAATCAAGTTTCAAAATACAAAATCATTTTCAATAAATAGGAGACTAGGTCGAAGGTACATTCGAAATAGTCATCACGATAGGACACTTGAATTGATCACTCAAGAATCCTAAGGTCCCCATGCCAAAAAAGAAAACAAACAAAAACATTCAGTGTCGTCTACATCATAGTAATGTTTGCATTCCATAAAACAAAAAGAACCAAAATTCATCATCCCATCAAACATCAAAGCAATACAGTTGCATCACATCAATACTTGCATCTCATAGAAGAAAAGAAAGCTAAAGCATCCCATGTCATTCATCATTTCATGTTATTCATCAGCAATATTCACATTTCATAAAAAAAAAAGGGGCAAAGAAGAAAAAGTTTTCCATTACATGTCAAAAAGAAAAGAAAGAAAGAAAAGAAAAGAAAGCGCTCAAGCGCGCATTGCGGATTGGAGCCCAGAGAGATCATCGCTCCCTTCTGCCCAGGTCTCACATCGTGTACGAGCAACGCGATGGACTGCAGCCCCATGCGAGGCGCAACGGAATAGTTGTATCGAGCCTAAGATATAGTGGACGCCGTGCATTGATCTGTATATCAGTTCCGGAGCTGATAACGATCCCCCCGGTCGCTCGAAAGACCAACAGGAAGAGCGTGCTCTTCAAAGCCACGTGCAAACTCGGATTCGTCAAGAGTTCGTTTAAGGATTACAGGTTTTAGGCGGCCTGGGCAATTTACCGTTTTTTGCACGCCAAGTGCCCATTTTACTTTTCTGTGTGCACGCCAAGTGCCCATTTTACTTTTCGGTTTGCACGCCAAATGCCCATTTTACTTTTCTGTCTGCACGCCAAGTGCCCATTTTACCTTTCTGTCCACACGCAAGTGCCCATTTTACCTTTTCTGTTTGCACGCCAAGTGCCCATTTTACCTTTTCTGTCTTCACGTCAGTGTTCATTTACTGTTTTTCGCATCAACACGAAAGTGTCTATCTTTCCAAAAAAAGGGGAAATTCGGGTTTCTCCAAATGGACAAAATTGGTATAATTTCTGAATTCTTTATTTCTATTTTACCTTCGAAATATGTCTCGCGCAATTCATATTTCTTGGTAAAATCCAAATAAAGAGGGGCAGCTGTCAAACCCCAATTTTGTCCGGCTTAGGTCAAAACCCTAGTTTTCCAAGAAAAAATAAATAAATTGAAGAGCGAAGAGCCTTATGCACTACATTTCGGATCCTAGAAGGCATTCCAAGGTTCTTGAAATCGTTTTTAGGGTTGGAACGCATTTTTCGGGCAAATTAGGGTTTTAGCGCCAAAAAGGGTATTTTGGTCAATTATAACGGTTTTTTTCCTCTCGCTTTCAAAAAGGCTCAAAAATATGTATAATTAAAAATAAAAATCTGAAATCAAAATAAAAAAATGAATAACAAAATAATATTGGATGCTTATTGTATTTTTAGAATTAGGGCTAATTCCTTTTTAGGTGTTTTTGCTTTTATCCATTTTTGGCCAAAGTAAGCACCAATTTCACAAGCAAACAACCTCCCTCACTCCACCCTCATGCTCCACACCTCCCTTCACTTCAGCCCCATCAAGTGCACATCACAAAAAAGCCTTTCATCATGACAAGCACACCTTTGAGTCCAATAACATTCAATACACAACATATTTTTACCTTCCTTCTCTCTACACCACTAAATACACACTAATTTCTTCACCTCCTTCACTCCATCCTCATGCTCCACGCCTCCCTTCACTTCAGACCCATCAAGTGCACATCACAAAAAAGCCTTTCATCATGACAAGCACACCTTTGAATCCAATAACATTCAATACACAACATATTTTTACCTTCTTTCTCTCTACACCACTAAATACACACTAATTTCTTTATTTCCCTCTCACAACCTTAAACCCATTAGATCTTTGGCCTCCCAAGGATTTGAATAAGAACAACTCACTTCTCTCCTCTCCAAAAAAAGAGAAGAAATTCGTAGCCCCTCTCCTCTCCCTCACTTCCTCTTGTTTTTCTTTCATCTCAAAGGAACCTTCCCATTTCTCCTACACCAAAAAACCCTAGCACACCAAAAACCGCCCCTTTTCTCTCCCAAAACCGTGGCCTCCCTACTCCCTTCCTTCATCCATTTTTGATTTCCTCTTCACCCAAACACCACCATCTCATTTCATTCTCATCCCTCTTTCATATATCTTCTCCATTTTCCATTCAAGAAAACATCATCATCAAGGAAGGTTTTCATCAAGCTTTTTTGGGTTGGAGTTGAATTTCCTTGGAGGTTCTTGTTGATTTGGTTTCTATTTTCTTCATCTCATTGCATCTTCTAGCTTGGATTTGAGGTAAAAACTTTCAAACCCTTGCATCATCTTCAACCTTTTTTTTTTTTGCATAAAAACCCATTTTCCTCTTCACTTTGCATTTCACATATCATCATCATTTTGTTTAAAATGTAGCTTGTTGTTGTTGGTGAGAGGAGCCTTAAACACTATTGACAAGCACTTAGGGAGGCTTGAGTGTTTAAGGTGCCTCTCACTCTTGAATAAATTGAGTCATGTTGTTTTGTGTTGATTTTTTGCATTTGTTGTGAAATAAAATTGTTGTTTCATGTGTTGTTTGATTCGCATATTCTATTAAAGTTAGCTTTAATTTGATTTTGTTGTTTCTATTTGCTTGATAGGGCTTAATCATGTTGTAGATATTTGATTTTAGTGTTTCCATGCTTAGGTACTTTGTTTAGGTTTGCAAATTTCTTTTCTCACATAGATTTCGCACAAAGTAAAGAGTTTGAGAATAAATGTTGATTTGAGGTTTTAGTGTTTAAATTATGTGATTAATTGTCCCTAAATATTGTTAGTATCTTTTGCTTGCTTGATTTTGGGAGTTTGATGAATAAATTTATGGTTTGACTATGTATCGGTTTCGCAAGTCATGAAGAATAAATAGAGTTTTTATATGTTGCTTATTGGCTCAAGTTGATGATAGGCAATATGATTCTCACTTGTGCCTAGTGCACCTTGCCTAAAGTGATGAGGATTGTTCTATATGATTCAACCCTTTTAGTTTATATGATTGGCAAGAAGATTCACACTTGTGCACTTGCGCACACTAATTTAAGTGTTGAGGATTGACTAAAGTGATTCAACATGCTTTGGTGTGTTGATTGTTAAGATGACTCGCTTGTTTAGGGTTTGCCAATGATCATGCTTGAGGCTACTCTTTTGAATTCATTTGTGCCTACCACTTCCTTGTCTACTCCCATGTGGAATCATTAATACTTAAATAGGCCCATTCCTCACATTGCATCTTCCACTAGATGTGCATTTAGATTCCCTTGCGTTTTGTAGAAATATTTGAGTATGGTTCTCGCCTAGCATCTTCCACTAGATGTGCATTTAGGTTCAATCTTGCCTATTATCTTATATTTTTGCTTAATGCCCAATTCAGGTTCCTTCTTTGCCTATTTATGTGTTGTGGTCTAACATGTGTAGTCTAGGCTAATATTTGCTCAAGAATTCAAATGAGATTGTTGTTTGCCTAAGGATTCGATTTGCATTCATTGCTTCCTTTCCTAAATGGCCTAGCATGAAAATGGTGACTAGTGACAATCACCCATAACCTTTGTTAGTTTGGTTGTCCTAAGAGCCTAAATTTCAAAAAAAGGATGTTTTCATATGCATAAGCTACTAGTGATAATCACCCATAACCTTTGTTAGTTTGATTATCATGAATGCTTTCAATTTCAAAAGATATTTTCCTAAGCATCAAAAGTCATAGCAAGTGTTAGTGATGATCACCCATAACCTTTGTTAGTTTGGTCATCATGGAGGCTTTCATTTTTCAAAAGAGATTTCGACATGCACTTAAGTGGGTTCTAGTAATGGTCACCCATAACCTTTGTTAGTTTGATCATTATGAACGCCCTCCACTTTTCAAAACCAAAGCAAAAAGACTTTCATTTTCAAGGCTCGTTAGAACTACGTCGCTTTGATTCCCATTTGGGATACGTAGGAGCGAGTCACATTCTCGTCAAGCGCAACCATAAAAATTAGCATTTGCATAACAAAAAGAAAAGAGTTATTTTCGTAACCAAAAAAAGAATCACTTTCGCAAACCAATATAATTTTCAGAACAAAAACATTTTCCTTTCTAAAATCATTTTCAACCCATTGTCGCTAGTGGCTAATCAGCACTTTTGTTCGTCTAACCATTGGCGACGGTGTCTTTTCCCCAAAAGAATAACAAATGATGATCCATCATAACCTTTGTTAGTTTGATCATCGTGCAAACCAATCTCTTTCGAAAATCACCTTCCAAAAAGATAATAAAAAACGAGTTGTTATTGATAGTCTATCAGAACCTTTGTTTGTTTGACTAGTGGTACAACTCTCTTTTTGAGTATTTAGTGGTGATTCATCATAGCCTCTGCTAGTTTAATCATTCGCTAATGCTCGTCCTATTTCGAAAACTCAATAAAAAAGATAAAAAACAAAAAAAAACTTTTCAAAAAGACAAAGAAGAACTACGTAGCTTTGAGTTCTCCATCGCACCGGGAGATACGTAGGAGCGGGCCTTGTCCCCTCAAGCGTTTTTTTCTAAAAACCCATTTTCCCCCTTTTTTTCATAATAAGTAAAGATTTTCATTAAGAATTTTTCAATAAGAAGTAGAGAGGCAAAATTAAGCATTTTCAAGTCAACACACTAAAACCACACATTTAATTAAAGGTTCCCTCTCAGTAGAGAGGACGTGTGGAGTGCTAACACCTTCCCTGCGCCTAACCGACCCCCGAACCGTATTCTCTAGTTTCGCAAGACCAATCGCTTTCCAAAAAAGGTTTTCCTAATATTTTTCTTAATAAATATTGGTGGCGGCTTCATTGTCTTAGGAAAAGTTGTGAACGAGGAAGGTTCTCCCTCAGGGACTTTTTCGGGCGCAACAGCTACCCAAAACGAATTTGAACCACAATGTGGCCCGTGTATTGCTGACTGATTGTTAAGCTTATACCCCCATATGCAAGTATACAAGAAGATTAGGAAGGTTGGGGTTGGATTTTAGTTCCTGCTGTTTCCAGCAACAATGTGTCATTTTGAAACGAACATAACTCAGTCAATTCTCAACTAAATTTAGCACAATGAGTGTCTATTATGAATGGAATTTTGTCTAGTTTCTTAGGGTTCGTGTTTCGTGTTCATACGACAGGTATTCGAGGAGTTATCAACGAAACATGGTGACTGGTTCAAAACTAACACTGATTCAAAAGTAAAACTTGTAAATCAGTTTTCTCCCACAATACTCAGTCAAATTAAGTGGTTCTTGTGCCTAAACTGAAGGATTTCGTGTCTAGTTTCTAATGAAATAAAAGTGAGATTAAAATGAGGTCTGTACAGTGAGTTAGGAAGGAAATACCAAAGGGTGTCAAAACTGTTCTGTGCAGAACTTGGAACTTGAGCTTGAACTAACTCTCAAGAACACCACCAACTCTCCAAAACCCCCAAATTCGACCCCAAGCTATAATATTCTGATTTTTCTACTTCAAATAACAATGTGATGCTAGCTGAACCTCAAGAAGTCTGAATCTCCAACATGCAAGATGATTGATAGCTCCTAGTGCCACTTTCACTAACATGCAAGGCAATAACTCCATTTTGGGTTATTTAGAGCTTTGAGGTTCTGAAATGGTGAAATGGAAATGAGGAGGATAGAGGTGTGGTTACTGATATCATTAGGTAGAGAATGGTGAGCTGGTTGTAATGGTGCAAGATAGTAGAACATGCACTCAGATTTTGCCTTCCCTCCCTCACTTCTCCTCTTCGCCCCCTTTCCCTCTCTAAGCCCTCTCTTCTTCCTTTTCTTAAATTCTGATTTTCTGGTTGTGTGTGGTGTTGGTCATGGGAGTGTGTTCTGACTTAAGTAATTCAGCTGAAAATTTTGTAAAAATAATGCGAAAAGACTACTTTGCCCCTTGTTACTAATTCTCACTTAAACTCATTTCTAATCAATAATCAATCCATCAATTACTAAACATATATACTTACTAATTAAATGAGTTTTCACATTTTATTAGACATGCCGTTTCATCTAGGTTAGCTATTCATTTAGTCCTAACCACTCACTAGGCAAAATGACCGTTTTTCCCTTTAAACTATAATTTCTACTTAAACCTCAAATCTAATCAAGTAATACACAATAATTCATGATTAAAGGAATAGTGCATGTAAATCATATAATTGGGCAATTTAACATTGCTTTCTCGATAAAGGTGACAAAATATTTGGTGGAGAGACCACCCATTAGAAGCAGCTATAGAGAGCACCATTCTAACAGTAGTCATTTTAGCAACTGGTGCAAATGTCTCATCATAATCAATACCATATTCCTGCTTGATGCCTAAAGCAACCAATCGAGCCTTATACCGATTGAGAGATCCACCAGAATTCAATTTCACAGAATAAACCCATTTACAGCCTATGGGTTTGATACCAAGAGGGCAAGGAACAATATCCCAAGTAAAGTTGTCCTAAAGGGCCTGAAGTTCCTCATTCATGGCATTTACCCAAGACACATCTTTAACAGCCTGTGAGTAACAAGTAGGAATAGATGTGCAAGATAGAGAAGCAGTTAAAGCAGTATGAGAGGAACCAAACCTGTCTGGGGAATATCTGTCAGATGCTCGAGACGTTCTACCAGAACGCCGTGGTGCCGGCGGTATAGGGTCAGAACCAGGATCAGGATCGGGAGCAGGATCAGGATCAGTGTCGAAAGGGGAAGTAGGAGCGAGTCCTGTTTTATCAGAAAATTGCGAAAGTATAGCACTATCATTCAAACCAGGAGAAGAGTAAGGAAACATAGACTGATTATCAAAAAATGTCACATTCCTAGAAATGCGAAAACGATGGTTAGAGACATCATAACACACAAAGCCCTTATGAGACTGACTATACCCCATAAATGCACATTGGACAGATTGTGCTCCAAGCTTATGTCTTTCTATGGATGGGAGGTGCACAAAACATACACACCCAAAAGTATGTAAACGACTGTAATCAGGCTGAGTTTTAAAAATGCGAAAGTAAGGAGAATCAAACCCAATCACCGTGGAAGGAAGACGATTGATCAAAAAAGCAGCTGTGGAAAGAGCCTCCACCCAGAATTTGGATAGAACAGATGCCCGGAGAAGTAAGGTACGTGTCACATCCAACAAGTGGCGATTCTTACGTTCTGCAACACCATTTTGCTGAGGGGTATTGGGACAAGATCGTTGAGACAGTATACCTCTTTGCTGTAAGAACTCTTGAAACTCATGAGACATATACTCACCACCTGAATCAGACCGGAGAATTCTAATACTGGTTTGGAATTGATTTTCAACATACATCAGAAATTTCTTAAACATAGAAAACACTTCAGATTTAGATTTAAGAAAATAAATCCAAGTAAAACGGCTATAATCATCGATAAAGGTGACAAAATATTTGTAGTGAGCGTGAGAAGCGACAGGAGAAATCCCCCAAACATCACTATGAATCAACTCAAAACACGTAGAAGCACGATGTGCACCAGACGGAAAAGGAAGGGTTTTACTCTTAGCTAGTTTGCAAACAGAACATGAAATAAAGGTACTAGAGTCTATCAATTTAGTACCTAACACACCAGTCTTAAATAAATGAGACAAAACAACAGAGTTTGGATGGCCCAATTTCCTATGTCAATCCTCACATGCATTCAAAACACTATTACAAGCAAGAGATAAATGATTTGAATGAAACTGGAGTGGAAACACACGTCCAACCTTAGGCCCCTTCGCGATCACCTTCCCTGACACCCGATCCTGCACAAGACAACCATCCGGAGTAAGATTAACATCACAACCTTCATCCACTAATTGACCAGCAGACAATAAATTTGAGGCAAGCCAAGGTGCTACCAGCACATTTCTAAAAGTAGAATTTATGTCACCAACATTCGTTATAGGAAGGGTACTACCATTAGCAATTTGAATTTTTTGATTACCAATATAAGAACGTAAATTGTGCAGGAGTTCAGAGGAACCCGTCATGTGATTCGATGCACCAGAGTCAAGTAACCAAGCAATGAAAGAAGACATACCAGTAATACCCAAGGCAGAAAGAGCAGATAGTACCATTTGTTGAATTAACTCAGGCTTAAGAGCACTACCATCAGACGCAGCAGGGATGGAAGGACCAGCAGCAGAGGTAGATGCACCAGTGGTGGAAGGACCAGCTGTAGAGCTAGTAGTGGCATGGAATGCCTGTACTGGACGCTTAGTCGGACGAGGAGGACGCGTGGGACATGCAGAGATGAGATGACCCTGCTGTTTGCAGTAATTGCAAAATTTCTTAGGACAACTACGAGCAACATGTCCAAATTGTTTACAACAGAAGCATTGAGTTTGGCGCATATCGCGATCCACGCCTCTATTCTGCGCAGCATATGCAACGGTCGCCGGTTCAGAATGGACGGGATCATGAAGCATGTTTCCTTGAGTATTAAGACGTTGTTCTTCCCTGAGCAGTTCACCAATACAGGTATCTAAGGAGGGAACGGGGTTCCTATTCAGCAGAGCACCTCGAACGGCCTCAAATTCCAGACGAAGTTTCATGAGAAATTGGTCCCGTTTACTAGTATCATAAACATCACGAACGGCCGACAGAGATGCCTTGGGGACAGCAGCATATATAATAGCAGAGTGTGCTGTCCATAAATTTAAAAAACCGGAATAATATTCTTGAATTGACAAAGTACCTTGTTTGTAATTGGCGATCTCTAACTCCAATTGAAAACGCTTGGCTGTATTGTCCTGGTTGTAAATACGCTGCAAATAATTCCATATTTTCTGAGAAGTTGAAAATGCTCGCAAATTATTGATCATCTGAGGATCAATAGTACTGAGGATCCAAGAAATAATCTGAGCATCTTGGACTTCCCACGCGTCTAAGGCGGGTTTATCTGCTGGCGCTTTAGAGACCCCATCAAGGTGACTCCATAATCCTTTTCCTTTGACATACATCTTGAACTGAAATTCTCAAGCAGCATAATTCTTGCTAGTAAAGCGAACACAAAAATTATCTCTTCCTTCCGAAGCCATTAAAAAATTACGGTAGCTTGCAATATATTAAAAAAAACTCAAAGTCAAACCGAACCACAGTAGCGCACAGTAGCGGGAACACACAATAGCGCACACCCAACCACAAATGCAAAAAAAAATATCTTTCCAACAAAAAAACGCGTACAACGAAGAACAGCGATCTAAGAAGCCATGAACAGCGATCTGAGACAAAGTCACAGGGATGATCTGAGAAGAAGCCACGAACAGCGATCTGAGAAGCGATGAGAACCAAGGATGCGATGACGATCTGATGAACAACGATGGAAACCGATCTGATGAACGGCGATCTGAGAAGAACACGACGACGCGGAGAACACAGCGCACGACGAGAACACGAAAGGAACAGCACACACCAAGGAACGCGACGACGAACAGATTTGGGAACGAACTGAGATCCACAGAGAGCGCGCCGGTGAACTGAACGGAGAACGAACTGAACGGAGAACAGAACGACGCACGGAGATCCACGAACGGCGAACAGAACAGAACGGAGAACGGAACGGATCTGGGAACGGAGATCCGAACCACGCACGGAACAGAACAGAACGAACGAAGGGCGCACGGAGGACGACCCACGAAAAATGGAGAACCGAAAACCGGACCACAAGAAATCACAGGGATGATCGGAACCCTACTGATACCATGTCAAACATAACACACGATATTGTTCACGCAGTTCGGCCAAAGTTTGCCTACGTCTGCGACTACAGAGTAGCTGTAGTTCCGTTTTATTGATTATGTTTCGATGCCCTCAATACCAAATACAAGAGAGTTTAAATAGTCTTCTCTAAGAAGACCTAACGGGCCTGGGCCAAAGCATAAATAAATCTATACAACTACTATTTACAGATCTCTTATTTTCCTTATTCACAATACAGGGTTCAAGTTACTCCAAGAGTAACTTTTATAGAGTTACTCTACATTCTAACCGTTTATTTAAGTTTAATCCAATGGTAACAATACACCACTAGGTAATGGTGTATTGTTACCATTGGATTAGATCTAAATCAACGGTTAAGATGTGGAGTAACTCTATAAAAGTTACTCTTGGAGTAACTTGAACCTCTCTCTCTCTCTCTCTCTCTCTCTCTCTCTCTCTCTCTCTCTCTCTCTCTCTCTCTCTCTCTCTCTCTCTCTCTCTATATATATATATATATATATATATATATATATATATATATATATATATATATATATATATATATAGGGAGCGCGTATCCGGTGAGAACTAGTGCTTACGTCATTAATTACAAAATATTGTGTGATTGTTTCTTTATTAATTACAGATGGCACTCAAATTATGGTCGGACTTTACTTACCTCCCGGTCGAACTCTGGATTATTCAGGGGCCCTTTCCCCTGGATACTCGAGGGTCAAAGACTATTTACTATAATCTATTAAAACTACTAAAACCAATCAATTTAACCACTAACAATTGTCAATAAAAAACCACAGAAATGACATGTGTGGAATTTAAAGGGCAAATAGATACCTAACAAAAAAGATAAACAATCTTTTAAAAAGTTGCCGATGCAGAAAAATTTATTTATTTTTGGTATTCGGAAGGCATTAAATACTTTTTTTGCTGTCTACTATAATATACTAAAACTAATCAATTTAACCACTAACAATTGTCAAAAAAAAAAACCAAACCGCTAACAAAAATCCCAAAATATTTTCTTTTAATAATTCCATTAAAATGATTAAATTAATATTAAATGATCTAAAAAAATATAAACAGATGGCAACGGGACCGGCAACGACAGACCGGCAATGGGAGCGATAACGGGGAGCGGCAATGGGAGCACAATGGGGGTGCATATCTTATATTATATCTCATTTTCTTTTTTCTTATTTTTACTCCATTTTTAAGATTAAAAGAATATACTAACTTTTTTTAACTTTCTGCAACACAAGTTTTTTAAGCAGTTTGAAATATAGCCTTTTTGTCGATTTTTTTCCTTTTCTTTTATTAAATTTTACAATTTTCAAAGTATTTATAGGTTCTTAACGAATTATAACAAACAGTGTCACCCGTGCGGATGTATAGTACTAGTCTACACTATATTTATACAACTAAACCACTTATGATTTTACCAATACCCCATTCTATCTAAAATACACCTCAAATTTTTGAGGGTAAAAATGTCATTACACTCTATTTCTTTTTTTTCTTTATTCTTACACTCTCTTTCTTACTTTTCACTTTTCTTTTACACTCTCTTTTTTTTTACACTCTCTTTCCTCCTTTTCACTTTTCTTTTACACTCTATTTCTTCCTTTTTCCTTTTACTTTACTTTTCCCATAAGTAATTATTTTTTTTTCTCTTATCACTTCACTTTAATTCTTTTAACTAAATTTTTAAATTTATACAAACACTACTTTAATTAAAAATTTTGAAGACTATTACTATAAACTTACTATCTAAAAAATAAGAAGACTTAATTAATGACTATTTAAATTAGTAATTAATATTTAAAACAAATATTTCTTATTGATAATCTAATATCTAACTTTTATTATCTACTATAATCTACTAATCAACTAAAATAATCAATTGAAACTACAAGATAACTGCACTGATATATAAAGAAACACGGGATAACTGCAGTGATATATAAAAAAACACTGGATTAATATTTACCATTGATATTTATAATTTTTTTTTGACAATTTATAATTACAAAACACGGGATTAATATTTCATTGAGATTTATAATTTTTTTTGACAATTTATAATTAATATTTACCATTGATAATTATAATTTTGGAAAACTACTATAAACCTACTATCTAAAAAAACACGGGATAACTGCAATAATTTTTATAATCTACTAATCAACTCAAATAAGAAACTATGAGATAATTGCAATGATATATAAAAACACACGGGATAACTACACCAATATATAAAAAAACACAGGATTAATATCTGTCATTGATAATTAAATTTTTTGAAGACTACTATAAACCTACTATCTAAAAAACAATAATAATTAATGACTATTTAAACTACTGATAAATATTTAAAATAATATTCCTTATTGATAATCTACTATCTCTCTTTTACTATCTACTATAATCTACTAATTAACTAAAATAATCAATTGAAACTACGAGATAACTGCACTAATATATAAAAAAAACACGAGATTAATATTTTTCATTGATAATTAAATTTTTTGAAGCCTACTACTACAAACCTACTATCTAAAAAATAATCAGATTTAATGACTATTTAAATTACTAATTATTATCTAAAACAATTATTTTTTATTGATAATCTACTATCTAACAAATTTACTATCTACTATAATCTACTATCAACTAAAATAATCAATTGAAACTACCAGATAATTGCACTGATATATAAAAAACACGGGGATAACTGCAGTGATATATAAGAAAACACGGGATTAATATTCACTACAAAAAACGGATCAAATAGCAGGGGTTTTTAAGACAATTAGCGGAGGTTTTTGAAGACTACTACTATAAACCTACTATCTAAAAAATAAGAAGACTTAATGACTATTTAAATTAGTAATTAATATTTAAAACAAATATTTCTTATTGATAATCTAATATCTAACTTTGATTATCTACTATAATCTACTAATCAACTAAAATAATCAATTGAAACTACGAGATAACTGCACTGATAAATAAAAAAACACAGGATAACTGCAGTGATATATAATAAAAACACGGGATTAATATTTCATTGATATTTATAATTTTTTTTGACAATTTATAATTAATATTTACCATTGATAATTATAATTTTGGAAAACTACTATAAACCTACTATCTAAAAAACACGGGATAACTGCAATAATTTACTATAATCTACCAATCAACTCAAATAATCAATTGAAACTATGAGATAATTGCAATGATATATAAAAACACACGGGATAACTACACCAATATATAAAAAAACACAGGATTAATATTTTTCATTGATAATTAAATTTTTTGAGGACTACTATAAACCTGCTATCTAAAAAATAATAATATTTATTGACTATTTAAACTAATGATTAATATTCAAATTAATATTTCTTATTGATAATCTACTATCTCTCTTTTACTATCTACTATAATCTACTAATCAACTAAAATAATCAATTGAAACTACGAGATAACTGCACTAATATATAAAAAAAAAACACGAGATTAATATTTGTCATTGATAATTAAATTTTTTGAAGCCTACTACTACAAACCTACTATCTAAAAAATAAGCAGACTTAATGACTATTTAAATTACTAATTAATATTTAAAACAATTATTTTTTATTGATAATCTACTATCTAACAAATTTACTCTCTACTATAATCTACTATCATCTAAAATAATCAATTGAAACTACTAGATAACTGCACTGATATATAAAAAACACGGAGATAACTGCAGTGATATATAAAAAAACACGGGATTAATATTCACTACAAAAAACGGATCAAATAGCTGGGGTTTTTAAGACAATTAGAGGAGGTTTTTAACCCCCGTAATTTAATTTTGTTGCGCACCAATTTAGTCAAAAAAAAAAGAATGTTTCAAGTAACATACTTGTTAGTCAAAAGGTTCTTAACAGCATTTTGGTTCCTTCAAGGAGCACTCCACAATACACGATTCCATGGGCACCTTCACCAATCACATTTTCTTCATACAATCCATTAGTAGCACCTATGAGTTCTCTCATCGTGTACCAGTTATGAAGCTGGAATCAGGCTTGCAGAATTTGAAACCTAGGGTTAGAGTTGAACACCACAACAATAAATCGAGTTGAATTGAACATCCAAGTTTGAATTGAATTGCAGAATTAGGGTTTCATTAAGTAATAAAACCTCTTGAACAAATTCATTAGAACAAAAAAATACAACTATGGTTAAGAAATTTCAAAGATGAGAAAGTTACCAGTTTTCCAGTGAGAGCGTTCAGAGATGGGAGGTTGTAGGTGACGATGGTGCGATGAACAGACTTTGTTCTTGGTGACGACATCAACTGTGAGATCCATGGCTATAGGCAGCAATAGAGAGAGAGAAAGAGAGAGAAGTCTTTCTTTTGATCAATGATGGGTATGGATATGATGGTATAGGAGAGAGCGTGGTTGTTGCTGAGGGAGAGAGCAGCGCATGCGAGGAGGAGGAGGAGGAGAGCTGCACCAAAAATGCGAAGAGGTGGACACTAAAAATTCAAAGAGGCGGAAACTGAAAATGTGAAGAGGCGGATACTAAAATTTTTTGCAAGGGTTTTAGAGTCAAGGAGCGCTATTTTGAAAAGAAAAGAGGGAAACCGAATGTTCAATTAGAGGGGGTTTTAAAACCCCTTCAAATAAAGTAAAAAATCCATGTACAACCGATGCTCCGTCACTTTTAAAATTAATTTTGTGGGATTTTTTTAAAACCCCCACTATCAAACTCCCACAATTTGGCTGTTTTTTTTGTAGTGATTTGCCATTGATAATTATAATTTTTGAAAACTACTATCTAAAAAAACAAGAAGGCTTAATGACTATTTAAACTGATTAATATTTAAAACACACGCGACAAATATTTGTCACGAATACCTAAAAAACACTGGACAACTACACTGATATATAAAAAAATACAGGGATAACTGGAATGATATATATAAAAACACATGATAGTTGCACTAATACATAAAAAACATGGGATAACAACACTGATATATAAAAAATACTGCACTGATATATAAAAACACATGGGATAAATTAAATGCACATATTGTTTTTAAATGATACTTTTACATTTTTAGTTTTAATATTTATCAATTTTTTATTTGAATCTACTTTTTTATCTACTTTAAATTTTTATCAATTTTTAGTTTTAAATTCATTCATAAAAAGAACACGACAGCACCTGTCCGTATGCAAGTCATCATCTATATTTTACAATTGATTTTAGATTAATGAGATTTCAAATTAACGTTTCTATTTGAGGTAATCGTATCACGTAACACGATCGGATAATACTAGTTTGAAAATAAAAGAGACTTTTAGAGGGGAAAAGACCCTCATTTTTCTGGTCAGCTGAAGAAAGAATAAACTCGAGAGAAGAAAGAGAGAGCTAGAGAGTTAGAGGAGAAAGAAGAGTGTAGCTAACCTATTTCCATTCTCCTTCAACCATGAAATACTCCTAATTGTTGCAACCAACTCCTTCTATTCTTCTAATCATCAACACCCTGATCACTATACCTCATATTTATAATTTTATTTCCCTAAAATCAGAATATGGAAACCTCACATTTCCTCTCTCAAATGGCTCGCATGCCCCTTTTTAGGAAAGATTCAAGATGATGGAAGTTTAACAGGGCATTAGGAAATTGAAGGAAGGAAAGGGGTAGTGAGTGAGAGAGAGAGAGAGAGAGAGAGGTAGGAATCAAGAGAAATACAACATAATCTTGTTCTAAGTATACTAAATTCAAAGTGTTATTCACACCACTCTCACCATTATGGGTTATTCGAATTTCTCAGTTATGAAAGAGTTAGGAACTTAAGTTCAACTGCTGCACGTGGTTGTAGAGACTAGAGATTGAATATTTGGAAGGTGTATTTGGGATTATAACACTCAAGATAGAGTGTTGGGACCAGCAATATTGTTGATTTGGGGTTTTTGGGAGTGGCCTTGGCATTAAGGAACAACAACATGTCCAGAATTAATTTTGATTTTTTTTTGTAACAAATGAGTTCTTCATGCTTTTGTATTTCATCTTAGTTTAAGTTTTATCTTAAGCATAGTTGTGTTATGAATTTGTGAGTGCCTGTAGTTTTAGCTTCATGGTGTTGCTGAAATCATGATTAGTTGCATGTTTGTTTGCTGAAATATTGATCGATGATGTTGAGTTAAATGACCGAGTTAAATCTTACAAATTTTGAGTTAAATTGATGCTTGAAATCATGATTTATGACAATGATGTTGTGATTTCTATAAATGTCAAGTAATTTGAGTTGAGTTTGGTTGACTGGGAGAAATTAGAAACCGAATTAAGGAGCGGGCTTACTTGATTTTTTCGCAAAAATTGAAACTGCAGAGGACACACGGTCTGTGCGCCCGGCACATGGTCCGTGCGTATGTTCTGCTTGCAAATTTTCTGGAAAAACAACGGAGCACAAATTTTCAAAAATTGTGAATTCTCCTTATTTTGAGATTTAACTCCCTTCCAATCCTAATCCCAACTTGATTACAATATTGGTGTCATGATTCCATGAGATTATACTATGATTATGGATGAACAATTATGATATGAAATGAGGTGCATATTACTTATGACTTTACTTGTGATATTATGATTGGTACCGAATTCGTATGTTCCGATTGTGTGAGAAGTATAACTATATGTAGTGACGAATCCAGAAAATTTTGTTAGTGGGGGCAGTAAATTTGTCAATAATATTTTTTCATATAAGAAAAATGTTATAAATCTAAAGAATATGTAATTTTGTGAAAAAAAAAATTAATCCCAAAATTTAATGTGTTTTGTGTAGATGTAAATGTTAAATATTAGAAGAGATGTCAAAATTAAAAGGATAAAAGGAAAAATAAAAATATGTGAATTGATTGTCACTTTTAAAAAAACTATTTAATAGGAGCAACATCTAATTTTATATGGGGGCAAAGCAATTTTATTAGGCTTATTTGAACTAAAACAAATTAGTTTGGTGGGGGCAAGTGCCCCCAATATACAACACATGCATCCGTCCCTGACTATATGGTATAAACATAAAACACTATGCAACATCATGAGAATAATTAGCATACTTGGAAGGGGAAGTCGTGTTTCCTAAGTCCAAGGCCCGTACGTGCGCTCTTCACAAGTTGTCGAGTGGTGGTTCTCCGCTGAAACTGATATTATTTATCAGATTTCTTATGGATTATGCTAGTGGGTAACATATGTAATTATATATAAAAGACACCGAGAGATAAATAGTGAGGTGTCGCAGAAGAGCTCATTGAGATTTGTAATCTCACCGTTTGTTTTGTGGTGTTTTACAGATAAGATGGGGATAAGCAGGAAGAAGAAAGGAACAAGGAGTACTACTACTTCCCTTGAAGTGGATAGTCATTGTGATGGTTTCATTTTGTTCGTACGCAATTGGATTCGAACTTATGTTGTTGTATCTTAAGTTGGCCTTCGAGCCTTTTTGTACCGCTCTGTCGCGTTTAGGTTTATGCACTCTATAACTTGGATTTGGATATATGTATCAAGTTAGGATTAGATATTTGGATGAGAAGTGGCTTAGTGAGTTCCTTTTTACTCTCCTTCTCAATAACCTTAGGGTTTCTTGAACCTTGTTGTTGCTAGATATGAAACTTTCATGATTGGTGTTCATTGACATGTTTGAAATGAGTTCCGAATGTGAAATCATTGTATACTATTTGTTCAATGTGGTGTTGAATGCATGCTAACTTAAGAAAACAATTGTTTTGATCGTGTGTTGAAGCGAAAGCCACTAAATTGTATTTATATGTGTGGATTATGTCTTGAGATGTTCAATGATGAAATTAGGTGATGTTGTTTATTTCATGCATGAAATTGGTGTCTTGACAGTGCTTGTGTTTGAATATACGGTGTGGAACATGGTTTTGAGTTAATTATGGTAATGGGGAAGGTTAGAGGTCAAAAGGAAGAAGATGGAGTTGATTCCTTTCTTCTCCTTTTGATGCTAAATCTAGTCCAATATCCTACTTAACTCAAGTACCATTGTATATGAAATGGTTTATGTCAATGTCCTATTTGATTTGTGTGTATTTGAAAGAATGTGACTTGTTTATTGTATGTTACCATACTTGGATTATATGGCAAAATTCAGAATTTTTGTAGTAAAACTTGAAATGATATGTCTATGGTTTGTTTACCTCTTTGTGAAACGAAGGTACCACATGTTTGGAGTTTGATAATCAAATAATGTGAAGATATATGTATATAACAATTATTAATGATGATTGAAAGAATATGTGCTAATGTGTGATACCCTTAAGTGCATGCTATTAATTTGGTATTAATGATGATATGTCATGCTATTAATGTGTGATACCCTTAATGTGTGATACCCTTAAGTGCATGCTAATGTGTTAATGATGATATGTCATGATTGAAAAGTGCTGTCTATAGACTAGATTTACAATTGTAGTAACTAGCCAAATCGATTCATCCCATCTATAGATGTAGACAAGTTGTTAGATTGTGCATAAGATGCTTGAGATTTTGTCCTTATTACTCATAATTATGAAAAGGGTATAGTATTTTTTCCCCCAACATCATGAATTTCAGCATCTGTTTTATATGGTTGCCTTGATCTAGTTATGTAATACCATGGATAACCTCAAACTTGAAACTAGCTGCATTGATGTTTTGAGCATCAACTAACCATCCATCAGGTTCCTTTTGATCATTCAATCATGTTTGTGTTAGTTCACACTGGCTTATTTAAAATTGTTTTTATGATTGTTATTATAGTGCATGCTAATGTTCTACTTATGCTTTTGTTTCTATGATTAATTATCTCAACTTTTCTACTACCGGTTGGAGCTTTATAGATATGAAATCCATTTTGAACTTACAAATATCTCTAGGATCTGTTTTGATAACCGACTTGGTTAGTTCAATGTAAGTTGTATTGAGAAACATGGTGAAGGCTACTTGATGTTTAGTAAAGTTAGTATGGTGGATCACTAATATCACAAAGCATCATTAATAGAATTTTCTTGAAGAATACCATTTAATTGATGAACATAATGTGAACATTGAAAGCCTGAATTCAAGCACGCAACACTCTACTTTCTCATTTAAATCCCCACCCCTAGATATTTAATAGAAAGGACAAGAAAAACAAATTTGAAACTTTGATTATGTGATACCCGCAATAAAAGTTATTGGCAGATAGAGTGGGATATGAAAAAAAAAAAAGGAAACTTCTAATACTAATCATCAAAAAAATTCAAAAATTCCTTAGAATATAATTTAATTGTTAAACACAAAGTGAACACTGAAAGCCTGAATTCAAGCATGTAGTGCTCTCCTTTCTCATTTCAATCCCCTCCCCCAGATATTTAGTAGAAATGACAAGAAAAATGAATTTGCAACATTGATTACGTCATTCCCACAGTAAATTTACTGGAAAAAAAGTGGAATAGGAAAAATGACAAGAGAATTCTAGTACATGGATTATCATTATAACTCAACAATGACATCATTTAATCAGCAATCTCGTGAGCTAATCCCAGTCATCAATTCCTACACAAAACACATCAAACCCAATAACAACATGCCACGTAGGTCGGTAAAAATCCCAAATAAACCTACACCAAACTTGTAGGGTTCAAATGTTGTTTGAAAAAGCATTTTCCCTCACACTTGAAGCCCCACTCACCCCTTCCACCGCACCCTGAAAACGTTTCTTATGCAAAATGGCTGGCTGGTTTGGCAGTTTCTGAATCTCAGTTTTGGAGTGGCATTTTCATGTGAATTGCGGCATTAAGAATCATAATTATATCTGCAAATTTGAGAAACTAAAATTTGATGAATACCATGTAAGTAATTTTGTAAGTGTTTTATAAGTTCGAAGACAACCGACAAGCCCTTGAGACACAACATAAATAAATTTTTATTGAAAAAAAAAAGAAACTTGTAATATTAATTATCAAACAAACTTAAAAAATTTCATGAGAATACAGTTTAATAGTTAAACACAATGTTAACACTAAAAGCCTGAATTCAAGCTTGCAGTGCTCTATTTTCTCTTTTCAATCCCCGCCCCAAAATATTTTGTATAAAGTACAAGAAAAACGAATTTCAACTTTGATTACATGATTCCCACAGTAAATTTACTCGAAAAAAAGTGGAATATGAAAAATGACAAGAGAATTCTGGTACATGGATTATCATTATAACCAAACAATGACATCATTGAAGGAGCAATCTCCTAAGTTAATCCCAGCCATCAATTCCTACACAAAACACATCAAACCCAAGGACAACATGCCACATAGGTTCAGTAAAGATCCCAAATAAACCTACACCAGACTTGTAGGGCCCAAATGTTTTGTGAAAAAGCATTTTCCCTCACACTTGATGCCCCACTCACCCCTTCCCCCGCACCCTGAAAATGTTTCTTATGTTACCACAGGAACAAAATGGCTGGCTGGTTTGGCTGATTTTGAATCTCAGTTTTTGAGTGGCATTTTCATGTGAATTGAGGCTTTAAGAATCATAAATATATCGCTACAAATGTGAGAAACTAATAATTCATGAATAACATGTAAGTAATTTTGTAAGTGTTTTATAAGCTCGAAGACAACCGGTAAGCCCTTGAGACACAACATAAATAAACTTTTATTGGAAAAAAAAAACTTGTAATATTAATTACCAGACAAATTTAAAAAATTTCTTGAGAATACAATTTAATTGTTAAACACAATGTTAACACTAAAAGCCTAAATTCAAGCATGCAGTGCTTTACTTTCTCATTTAAATCCCCGCCGACAGATATTTTGTTTGAAGTACAACAAAAACGAATTTCAACTTTGATTACATGATTCTCACAGTAAATTTACTGGAAAAAAAGTGGATTATGAAAAATGACAAGAGAATTCTGGTATATGGATTATCATTATAACCCAACAATGACATCATTTAAGGAGCAATCTCCTGAGCTAATCCCAGCTGTCAATTCCTACACAAAACACATCAAACCCAAGTACAACATGCCACGTAGGTTCAGTAAAGATCCCAAATAAACCTACACCGGACTTGTAGGGCCCAAATGTTGTGTAAAAAAGCATTTTCCGTCACACTTGATGCCCCACTCACCTCCTCCCCCCGCACCCTGAAAACGTTTCATATGTTACCACGAGAACAAAAAGGCGGGCTGGTTTGGCTGTTTCTCAATCTCAGTTTTTGAGTGGCATTTTCATGTGAATTGCGGCATTAAGAATCATAATTATATCGCTGCAAATGTGAGAAACTAAAATTTGATGAATAACATCTAAGTAATTTTGTAAGTATTTTATAAGCTCGAAGACAACAGGTAAGTCCTTGAGACACAACATAAATAAATTTGTAATACTAATCATCAAAAAAATTCAAAATTTTTTTAAAATATAGTTTAGTTGTTAAACACAAAGTAAACACCGAAAGCCTGAATTCAAGCATGTAGTGCTCTACTTTCTCATTTCAATCCCCTCGCTCAGATATTTAGTAGAAAAAACAAGAAAAATGAATTTGCAACATTGATTACGTCATTCCCGGAGTAAATTTACTGGAAAAAAAGTGGAATAGGAAAAATGACAAGAGAATTCTGGTACATGGATTATCATTATAACTCAACAATGGCATCATTTAATGAGCAATCTCCTGAGCTAATCCCAGTCATAATTCCTACACAAAACACATCAAACCCAAGAACAACATGTCACGTTGGTCAGCAAAGATCCCAAATAAACGTACACCAAACTTGTAGGATTCAAATGTTGTGTGAAAAAGCATTTTCCCTCACACTTGATGCCCCACTCACCCCTTCCACCGCACCCTGAAAACATTTCTTATGTTACCAAAGGAACAAAATGGCTGGCTGGTTTGGCTGTTTCTGAATCTCAGTTTTGGAGTGGCATTTTCATGTGAATTGCGGCATTAAGAATCATAATTATATCGCTGCAAATGTGAGAAACTAAAATTAGATGAATAACAAGTAAGTAATTTTGTAAGTGTTTTACAAGCTCAAAGACAACCGGTAAGCCCTTGAGACACAACATAAATAAACTTTTATTGAAAAAAAAAACTTGTAATATTATTTACCAGACAAATTTAAAAAAATTCTTGAGAATACAATTTAATTGTTAAACACAATGTTAACACTAAAAGCCTGAATTCAAGCATGCAGTGCTCTACTTTCTCATTTAAATCCCCACCTACAGATATTTTATATAAAGTACAAGAAAAACGAATTTCAACTTTGATTACATGATTCTCAAAGTAAATTTACTTGAAAAAAAAGTGGAATATTAAAAATGACAAAAGAATTCTGGTACATGGATTATCGTTATAACCCAACAATGACATCATTTAAGGAGCAATCTCCTGAGCTAATCCCAGCCGTCAATTCCTACACAAAACACATCAAACCCAAGTACAACATGCCACGTAGGTTCAGTAAAGATCCCAAATAAACCTACACCGGACTTGTAGGGCCCAAATGTTGTGTAAAAAAGCATTTTCCGTCACACTTGATGCCCGACTCACCTCCTCCCCCCGCACCCTGAAAACGTTTCTTATGTTACCACAAGAACAGAAAGGCGGGCTGGTTTGGCTGTTTCTAAATCTCAGTTTTTGAGTGGCATTTTCATGTGAATTGCGGCATTAAGAATCATAACTATATCGCTGCAAATGTGAGAAACTAAAATTTGATGAATAACATGTAAGTAATTTTGTAAGTATTTTATAAGCTCGAAGACAACCGGTAAGCACTTGAGACACAACATGAATAAACTTTTACTGAAAAAAAAATAGAAACCTGTAATATTAATTCTCAGACAAACTTAAAAATATTCCTGAGAATACAGTTTAATTGTTAAACACAATGTTAACACTAAAAGCCTGATTTCAAGCATGTAGTGCTCTACTTTCTCATTTCAATCCCCGCCGCCAGATATTTAGTAGAAAAGACAGCGAAAATGCATATGAAACTTTGATTACGTGATTCCCATTGTAAATTTACCGGCAGAAAAAATGGAGTATGAAAAATGACAAGAGAATTCTGGTACACGAATTATCATTATAACCCAAAAGTGAAATCATTTAAGGAGCAATCTCCTGAGCTAATCCCAGGCCCCAGCCATCAATTCCTACAGAAAACAGATCAACCCCAAGAACAACATGCCACGTAGGTTCATTAGAGATCCCAAATAAACCTACACCACACTTGTAGGGAACATACGCCGTGTGAAAAATCATTTTCCCTCACACTTGATGCCCCACTCACCCCTTCCCCTGTGCCTTGAAAACATTTCTTATGTTACCACAGGAACAGAATTGCTAGCTGGTTTGGCTGTTTCTGAATCTCAGTTTTGGAGTGACATTTTCATGTGAATATTAATTATCAAACGAACTTATAAAATTTTTTATTTAAATAAAAAGGAAACTTGTAATATTAATTATCAAACAAACTTATAAATTTTTTTGAGAATACAGTTAATTGTTAAACACAATGTTAACACTAAAAGCATGATTTCAAGCATGTAGTGTTGTACCCTACCCCCAGATATTTAGTAGAAAAGACAAGGAAAATGGATTTGAAACTTTGATTACGTGATTCCCACATTATATTTACTGGCAGAAAAAGTGGAATATGAAAAATAACAAGAGAACGCTGGTACATGGGTTATCATTATAACCCAACAATGACGAGTAATCTCCTGAGCTAATCCCAGCCATCAATTCCTACACAAAACACATCAATCCCAAGAACAACATGCCACGTAGGTTTAGCAAAGATCCCAAAAAAACTTACACCAGACTTATAGGGCCCATATTCATGCTATTTTTTGCAAGGTAGTCTCAAATCTAAATTATAATATAATTAACATGTAACACCCCAACATTTCAACCTTGAAAGAAATGCCGAGAGTTCCAAATATAGCGTACATCAGAGTGCTAATTCTGCTTGAGCGAACTGACCAAACTTAACTCAATTGTACCTCAGGTGCGTTTGAAAGCTTATTCAAAGACCTAACTATATATACATTCTAAATTGTATAATGCACGTTTTCTTTTGAAGGTTATAATTGTTCGAAAAACCGAAAAGTAGACCGCGTGTGAGTTCACGTTTTGAATAACAAACCGGATCATATGTCCAATTTTGTATTGTGGATATAACGTCGGATGTCTTGTATATTATTCATCAAAACGGGTTATAGACAATGTTAGATATAGATATATTGAATATGAAAATCGGCCCAATGCAGGTGTGGTATATAAATTATATCAAGTTGGGTGACGACCCAACGAATGGTATACTAGGAAGGGAAGGTCATGAGCCCTCACCCTAGGCCCTGATCGTTAGGGAAAGTACTAGCGGGGGTTATCGGGATTGTGGTTGTTTGCACGGCCGATGTATGCTACAATAGGTGCACAATTCGCCGAGATTGTGGGTGTTTGCACGGTCGGTGTTTCGTTTGGTAAGCTAGTAATTATAAATTAAATTACGAGGCTTAATAATATATGAA
This sequence comes from Astragalus membranaceus, assembly GCA_039519185.1. NCBI lineage: Eukaryota > Viridiplantae > Streptophyta > Magnoliopsida > Fabales > Fabaceae > Astragalus > Astragalus membranaceus. Next base: position 28,608,830 of record CM076849.1, on the reverse strand, counting down.
TAGAACATTAGATGCCGAGATTGTGGTTGTGTGCACGGTCGGTAATGGGCTATGTATATATTTGAGCAAATAGTTTATAAATTAAACTATCTTGCAACGGTTTTTATAATTGAACCAAGTGATTGTGAGAGGTTCGGTAGAACTCACTGAGACAAGTTGTCTCACCCTATCATCTGTTGTTGTTTTTACAGAGAACAGGAAACGGGAAAGCAAGCGGAATGGTCAGTTGTCACACTCGAGGAGAAGATTGAAGATTGACTCATTCCTAGTCGTTTATGTTCTTCTGTCGTTGTCTCTGTATTTTATATCATGACTCGAATTTGAGCTATGTTATGTATGAGTTTCTACTGTTTCTTGTAAAGATGTGTATCTAAGCAGGAATTTTTTTTTTATACTCTGATGTGAACCAAATTATATATTTAGGTATTTCTTGTTTTAGAAATACAGGGGTGTTACAAAATTTCTCGTTTCGTCGCTCCTTTCGATTCCAAACCTCTTCTAATCTTCTTCCCAACCAATTGTGATGATCTTGCCCTAATAAAATCAATGTTTTGAGTGTGTTCAACTTGATTTTTGAGAAAAAGGGTTTTGAAGGTTATAATTGTTCGAAAAACCGAAAAGTAGACCGTGTGTGAGTTCACGTTTTGAATAACAAACCGGATTATATGTCCAATTTTGTACTGTGGTTATAACGCCGGATGTCTTGTATATTATTCATCAAAACGGGTTATAGACAACGTTAGATATAGATATATTGAATATGAAAGTCGGCCCAATGCGGGTGTGATATATAAATTATATCAAGTTGGGTGACGACCCAACAAATGGCATACTAGGAAGGGAAGGTCATGAGCCCTCACCCTAGGCCCTGATCGTTAGGGAAAGTACTAGCGAGGGTTATCGGGATTGTGGTTGTTTGCACGGCCGATGTATGCTACAATAGGTGCTCGATTCGCCGAGATTACAGGTGTTTCACTACAAGAATAAATGTTTTTTCCTGCCATTTTTTCCGACGAACTCCTATTCGTCGCAATTTTCGACGGGTTTCCGACGAAAAAGTCGTCGCAAATGTCCAAAGGAAAAAGGCGCTTAATTTCCCGCTTACGTTTCCGACGAAAACGTGTTTCGCCGCAAATTTGCGACGGCTATTTCCGTCGGAAAACGCTAAAATGTCGTCGCAAACTAAATAACCCAATTAATAGTCAGAGTGTTCGCTCGAACCCTCCTCATTCATTCACTCTCCTCTGTCGTTCTCTCCCTCACTCTCCACACCGTTCGCACTTCTCCTCTTCTCCTCTTCCACGCATCACAATTTCCTCTTCTCCAAAACCCTCTCACTCTCTCTCAGTTTTGACCACCACCACACCCTCACGCCTTTCCCTCTGCGCGCACCTCTGTCTCTAGCTCCCCTCCGCCGTGAGCTCCACCCTCACGCCTTTCCCTCTGCCGCGCTCCTCTGTCTCAAGCTCCCCTCCGCCGTGAGCTCCACCTCCACGCCTCTCAAGCTCTCAAACTCTCAAGGTTAGAGTTTGATTTTATCTTAAATAAAAACCCTTAATGTTTGATTAATTCGAAACCCTAACCCCCTATTCTACACAAAATCCCTAATGTTTGATTAATTCGAATCCCTAACCCCCTATTCCTAATTTGTCAGCTTCAATCCAAACCCTAAGCCTCCTTTGTTCCTATATCAAGCTTTGAAGAAGCATTCAGTGAGTGTTCCTCTACTTTGAAGCTTCTAGGTAAACAGGTGATGGTTCATAATCGACCCCTTTTTCTTTTTATTTGTTTTGTATGATTTATAATTTATAATATATTGAATGTGTGTTGCAGGTTCTTTTTGATACAGACCGGAAATAAACGAGGCTGGTTTTATGGCATGATCTGTGGTCCCCTCGTTGATTTGTGTAGTGGAACACACACCTAAAACATCCTTTGTCAAGGCAATTGCTTGTTTAAAGGTATGTGTTTGATCTGTCTTATGAAACCATTCTTAATTGTTTGATTTATTCATACACATACATCCATGAAATACTTTGGTGCGTTCGCACAAGGAACGCTATAAATTGTGATAGGTCTACGGGTCAAGAGAATAGGAAGGTGACAAACGACATGAGGAACAGACTTGGAGCCCGAGGGAATCATCACAAGAGTTGATCTGGCTGGCTTTTGCTTTTGGCTTCAAATATCTGGGCTTAGCATATCGCTTTCGCTTTTTGTACTTCAAATATCTCAACTGGCTCTTTAGCTTTACTATTTTTCTTTTGGCCTTGTAAATCATGTGCACGTATTTGTCAGTTTAATTTCTATAGAGAAATTGAGAAGTATTAATTTGATCAAAATATTGCACCTACAGAACTTTCCAGAGATTTTTCTTTTGGAAGCAATCAAGCTATCTAACCAAATTATACTATTTTCTATGTTTTAGATTGACAAACAAGAGTTTGGGTTGAAACCAATGAATTTCCCAGGACACTGCTTGAGGTTTAAACATAGATTTCGATCATATAGAGGTAATTTTTTTGGTATAGACAAATATCTTCAAATTGCATATTTTATATTTGTACTTGGGGTGGTTGGCTGAGCTAATCCAGAGTTTATTACTTTATATAATGTTCACTATGTATTTAGTTATCCTTATTTATGTTCTGCCTATTGGCAGGTGATGAGAATCGCTGATAAAGGAGCTGATATTGTCCGGATAACGGTTCAAGGGAAGAAAGAAGCTGATGCATGTTTTGAGATTAAAAACTGCCTTGTGCCGAAAAAGTAAGCATAGATTATACTGAGCTATATTAGACATGGTCGATGTTGTAAGCCTATATTGTTTATGTATTCATCTGCTTCCTTGTTTACTTATGTCCAGCTACAACATACCGTTGGTTGCTGACATTCATGTTGCTCCCACTGTTGCTCTGCGAGTAGCTGAATGCTTTGATAAGATTTGTGTCAACTCTGGAAATTTTGGTATGCATATATATCTTCATCAATTCGTTAGTCTTCTTTTATTCTTTATTTCCTTTGTCTTTTTCTTTGTAATTTAAATGTATTGTCTTCATTTCTGAATCCAAGATGGTCTTTCACAGCTGACAGACGAGCTCAATTTGAAACACTAGAGTACACAGAAGACGACTGGCTACATCTGTGCTAACTTGCCCTGGCTCCGACCTGTATATAGGAATCTTATTCATGTCCAATAGTCATCGCAATAGATTGTTATATTAGTTCAAATTTAACTCTATGTTATTGTAATGCTATGACTTCAATATGTGCTTAACGTGTAGGTATTGTGGTTTTCTGTTTCAGAGTTACAAGGATTTAACTGGGACTTCTTGGACCTATGTGTACATCATTAGCTTCTACTTATTAACTGTTTTGCTGCTTTTGAATTTGGTATGATTTAATTTTCCTGTATCTAATACCTCATAATTTCATAATTTGGAATATAAACTGCATTTTGGGAATGAGAACATTGGGAAGTTACTGTGTCTCTCAGACAAGCATGCATGCATACCATTACTAAATACTTTGCAATTACAGTAATTACAAGTTCTAAGTTAAATTAAGTAGTTAGTTGTTATAAGTAATCATGTTTAATACTTCTATCATTTAGAGGGAATGAAAATAGCTTGTTTTCTTTATCATGCCAGGGCCCGTTTGTTATTATAGTTTAAAAAAGAAGTGATTTTGAAATAATATAAAGATTATTTTTTAGAGATGTTTAAGATATGCAAAAGTTATTTTTCATTAGTTTATCATAATAAAAATCGTTTTTTAAATCAATCTGATCTATTGAAAATGATTTTTAAGAGAAGTTACTCAAAATTGCTTCCTACTTCAAGTAGTGTCTAGATGTTCTTTAGATTCTCATTTTGTGTAGAAAACTGTAACAAATATATGAAATACTCTTAAAGTGATTGCTATTTTTTAAAAATTGATTCTTCTAGAAAAAGGTCCTAACAAACGGGTTCTGATTCTGAATTGTACTGTCTCAACAAATTTTGCACAAGTTAGAAATGATTTCGCCATTCTTTTATTTCAGGTTATTGCTTTTGTCTTGGAGGCATTTTTTGCTGAAATGGAGCTGGAGGAATCAGAAACTAGTGATGGAAATGACAAGGTTTGTATTTAATCTGAATTCTTACCAATAAAGAAATATAAGTTGTTGTGTCTGTCACACACCTTTTAAACAACTGCACTAAAAATTTGAAGTGATTCGTGTCACATACATTAGGGTTGAAGTTGTCGAATCAGCCTCTTGCAAATGCAAGATTAGGCTGCTTATGGTTCGCCCCAAACGGGAAATTTTTCCCTGAACCCTCCTACGGCAAGAGCTTCATAGCATCTGATTACTACTACTCCTAATGCTACTACTACGACTGCTGTTTCATCTTCTGATACTAACTGGCTCAGATCCTATATTGCTGATACAGAAAATCAGCAGAATAAGCATGCAATTGCTGTTGCAGCTGCTACAGCCGCCGCTGCGGAGGCCGCGGTGGCCGCCGCTCAGGCTGTTGTGGCTGTTGTGAGGCTCACAAGCCAGGGTAGAGGCACATTGTTTAGTGGAAGTAGAGAGAAATGGGGTGCTGTCAAGATCCAAACTTTCTTCAGAGGCTATTTGGTATGTGCCTTTTGTCTTTTCTAATTGTTCAAATTTGGTGTTTTTTTTTTATGTTTTCTTAGTTTTTGCAAATGTTAAGGATTTGATTTGGTTTTATGATTTGTGATGCTTTTGTCTGGGGACAAATGTATTTGTTGTTGGTATAAGTTAACTTTGCTTCATTCTTACTCCTTTGTCTCCTCTCAAAAGGTGGGAAAGTGTTTGCTTTAGATTCTTAATGAAACAGTGTCTCTCTATTTCTGTTTTCCTTGAAACAACTGCCATCTACACTTTCCCTTTTTCCATCTTCTCGTTGACTTGACTTCTTTTTCAAAACCAAAGCCTTTGTATTCTTTTTTTAAGCCATCTTGGATATTTGAAAAGAAAAAATTGGATTTTTACACTAACTTGAGTAAGGCTTAAACTTAACTTCAAATTTTCCTTCTTTCTTTTCTAATGTTATTTGAATTCAGAGTTTCTATATTGTTTACTTTCAGGCAAGAAAGGCTCTCAGAGCACTGAAAGGATTGGTTAAGATACAAGCTCTTGTTAGAGGCTATCTATTTAGAAAAAGGGTTGCTCAAACTCTTCACAGTATGCAAGCTCTAATAAGAGCTCAGGCCGTTGTTCGAACACAACGAGCTCGTCGATCCATGAACAAAGAAAATCGATTTCTACCTGAAGTTCTTGCAAGAAAATCTGTGGTAAAATAACTGTTTTTATTTCCCTTGCCTCTTAAGCCCCATGCTCCGTTTTTCTTCAATCTATTTCTAACCACAGTAGACAAGTATTTGCCTGAGTCTGATATACTGAAATCATATAGGAAACTACCAATTCAGTATTTGCCTGGTTTTCTTTCTTAACAAATTTTGGAAATTACCAATTCAGTACTTGTGTGCAGCAAATATGTGCGCAGCAAATATGGAACGATATTGGGGAGAGCGAGAAGGACAAAGATCGTATGTTGATGGAATTGGAGAGGGAATGCTTAGAAGTTTACAGGAGAAAGGTTGATGAGGCTGCCAACACTAAAGCACACTTTCATCAAACTGTTGCAGCCAAGGAAGCTGAGCTTGCAACACTAGTCGCTGCACTTGGCGAACATGATGTTCATTCTCCGGTAAAATTAACAACTTGCTTGTATTCAGTATTAAAATAAATAAAGTAACTGGTCATGCACGTTATGCTTGTATTCAATTCCTTTAATAAATAAATAAAGTAACCCGTTGCAGATAAGTGATTTTAATAATGTTAAGATCATAATGTGCTATCAATTCCTCGATATTTTTGACTTACCAAAAGCCTTGAAGCACTTGACTTTGATCTGGTCAATATTCTTAGTTGTTGTTCAGGTCAATATTCTTGTTTGTCTTTTTGAAAATTAATATATAACACTAATCCTCATGCATTTCGTCATTTTGTAGGCAGTTACTTGTTTGGATGGTGATGACTGCAAAGTTCAAAATGGCTTTGCAAGTATTGATGGAGATTCTGGTCTTGATACATCAATTGCTTGTGATTCTTGTGATATGTGGTAAGCCCAAGTGAATGATTAGGTTAATAAGTTTCAATTATGCAGTCTTAAATTAATTTTTTTAATTCAATATATTATATATCATAGAGTGAGTAAAATTAATGTTGTTGCAGTTATGCAGTCTTATATGACTATGATGAATTGATGATGTTGTTGTAGGATTGTTACATCTGTAATTGAATATATCCCAAGGCTTAGAGCCATTGGGCAGAATTTGTTTGCATTTCTTAGCTTATCACAGAATTTGCAGATTACCTTAGTCATAAGTTCATAACAAACACTAATAGATGGATAGTTAAGTCTAACAGGTGCATTAGAAGTTTGATGGGATTTAAGGATACAGTCAGACATATACTTGCTTTCAGAACATATTATGGATTGCTTGTCTTGTTATATTTTACTTAGTTAAGATGACCATAACGCTATTAAACTATGGCAATGAATGATCAACCCAATATATGATTTTACGAGATAGTGTTTATAAAATAGTAGAAAAGAGCTTGTGCAAGTGTTTGTCAATCAATTTTATGGATGGCAATGTAATCAGTTAATGATTAGTCGTAAGGATTTTTGGGGAAGTACCCCCCTGATTGTTTCTTGAACTGCATTGTGACAGGTATCATGCGTTCTGTATCTAACTATTTTCACCTACAAAATTCCCAGGTAAACTTCCTTTTAGTAGAATCACAAGCTTATGAAATAAAATTGTCTGCTGATGTTGTATTAAATCCTGTATCTACTATTTTTGGTTTTGTTTTTCTTTCTTGATTTTGGGGCTTGATATTCGTTTGTCTATACTTAAGAGGCTTCAATTGGAATACTGGAAAATCTTCCACTGTTTGCAGCTGTCTATAGATTGAGGTCTTAGATACCCGCTGTTGAGAGGAAGAGGGCTGCTGTTTGCTGATCAGCAGCTAATGTATTTGCTTATGCAACAGTTGGATATTATCAGCAGCTAATGTAATGTGTTTACAGAAGATGGTGCAACAGCCCAAAATGCTTGAACAACAAGTGCAGGATATTCATGAGCAGCATGTGAAAAATACTCAGGTTCTCCTAATCCCTATCATGGATAATTATTTTAGTTTATGGTTCTCTTTTCCTTACTCTTCTCTGCTACTATAATTTTTATGGTGATTTTGCTCACACAATGCAGGCAGAAGAATCTGACATGGAGGAGAAAATGAAGGGTCTTCGAGATGAGGTTAATGATGCTGAGCAAGAATTCGAGATGAGTACTTATCTGTCTTTACAGACAGGAGAACGAAGGATATCGAAATGAAGCTTTGTCGAAATGAAGCTTTGTTCTTCCTATATCATTCTTTCATTCAGTGTATAAATTGGAGGTTTAGTGGTCAAGCTTTTCCTTATAATGTATCTCTCTTTTTAGAATTTTATGAACCCTTGCAACTGAACCCTTTTGCTGAATGTATGTTCATTCCCTTGTTGTTGTTGAAATGCTTTATTATATTTATTGCATGATGATGGCTTATGATGTAAACATTGATTGTATATGTAAAGAATTGAATTGACGTTCAAAAGAAAAAGAATTGAATTCGAATGAAATGTATTTAATTTTGTATAATTTAAATTTTTTTTAATTTTTTTTAATATTTCCGACGGATTTCCGACGGATTTGCGACGAAAATGTGTCAGCGTTTGCGACGACTTTGCCACGGATATTTGCGACGGGTTTCCGACGACTTTGCGACGGAAAAATTTGCGATGAAAAACTCCGTCGGAAAAAAATTTTCGACGAGCGATTTTGCGACGACTTTTTGTCCGTCGGAAACGTCAATTTCCGACGAAAATCGCTGCATTTGCGACGGAAATTGCCGTCGGAAATCGTCGATTTTCTTGTAGTGTTTGCATGGTCGGTGTTTCGTTTGGTAAGCTAGTAATTATAAAGTAAATTATGAGGCTTAATTATATATAGTAGCACTTTACATATCGAGATTGTGGCTATTGCACAGTCGGTAATGAGCTAAGTATATATATGAGCAAGTAGTTATAAATTAACTATGTTGCATTAGTTTTATAAATGAACCGAGTGATAGTAAGGGGGCACGGTAGAACTCACTGAGATATGTTATCTCACCCTATCATTATTGTGGTTTTTACAGAGAAACAGGGGAAGCGAAAGACAAGGCGACACGAGTAGGTGGCGTGCTTACGGAGATGCCAAAGATGTGGAGTCTTGATATGTCCGATTGTTCTTCTTTTATTGTCTCTGTTTTGGTTATGTAACTTATACTTGATATGAGTTGTATGAACCCTTTTATTTCACTGTTTATGGTATTGAACAATTGGGTCTGTATTCCTTTTGAGTTGTGAAAACAGTGAACCGTTATGGAATTTAAGACGGAAGACTCTGAGACATTATGTTTTATTGTCGGAAAAAGTTTGTACGTTCAATACCTAAGCAGGGATTGTGTCCTCTGATTATTGCTAAGTTGTGCATTTCAGTATATCTACATGTTAGAAATATTGAGGTGTTACACCAAATATTCTAAAAATAAATTTGAATAGTATAGACTAATTTATGTGCTCTTAGTCATTTATTATAAAAAAATAATTCTCATTATAAAAAAAATTAAAAATAACCATGAAGATAGAATATAAAAAAATTATAAAAACATTTAATTTTGTTCTCATCTTGACTCAAATAAATTAATCATTTACAAAAAGTAAAGGTAATCATGAAGATAGAATATAAAAAAATCTTATTCCAAAAGTGTGTAACGTTCCAACGTACAAAATCAAAAATAATGGAATTATACCAACAACATGTGATTTTTACTCGTTGAAACTCAAAAACAAAATAAAACTAATAATTATTTCGACAACATCTAGTGTTTTCTTGTCGTGGCTCAAAAGTAAATCGATTTATAAATAAAAAAATCAATTATACTAATTATCAAACCAGTTTCAAGAATTTTCTTGAGAATACAGTTTAATTGTTAAACACAATTTGAACACTAAAAGCTTGAATTCAAGCATGCAAAACTCTACTTTCTCATTTCAATCCCCACCCCCAGATATTTAGTAGAAAGGAAAAGCAAACTAATTTGAAACTTTGATTACTTAATACCCACCACAAAACTTATTGGCGGAAAGAGTGGGATATGAAAAAAAGGATACTTGTAATACTAATTATCAAAAAAAATCAGAAATTTTCCTTAGAATATAATTTAATTGTTAAACACAAAGTGAACACTAAAAGCCTGAATTCAAGCTTACAGTGATCTACTTTCTCATTTCAATCCCCGCCCCCAGATATTTATTAAAAAGGACAAGAAAAACGAATTTGCAACTTTGGTTACGTGATTCCCATAGTAAATTTACTGGAAAAAGAAATGGAATATGAAAAAGCATTTTCCCTCACACTTGATGCCCCACTAACCCCCTCCCCGCACCCTGAATATGTTTCATATGTTACCACAGGAACAGAATGGCTGGCTGGTTTGGTTATCTCTGAATCTCATTTTTGGAGAAGCATTTTCATGTGAATTGCGGCTTTAAGAATCATAATTATATCGTTGCAAATGTGAGAAACTATAAATTGATGCATAATATATAAGTAATTTTGTAAGTGTTTTTTAGGTTTGAAGATCAACAGTAAGCCCTTGAGACACAACATAAGTAAACTTTTATTTAAAAAAACAAGGAAACTTTTAGTATTAATTTTCAAACAATTTTAAAAAATTTCTTGAGAATAGAGTTTAATTGTTAAACACAATCTTAACAGTAAAAGCCTGAGTTCAAGCATGTAGTGCTTTACTTTCTCATTTCAATCCCCACCCCAGATATTTAGTATAAAGTACAAGAAAGACAAATTTCAACTGGTATTACCCGATTCCCACAGTAAATTTACTGGCAAAAAAAGTGGAATAGGAAAAATGACGAGAATTCTAGTACATGGATTATCATTATAACCTCATTTAAGGAGCAATCTACTGAGCTAATCCCAACCATCAATTCCTACACAAAACACATCAAACCTCAGAACAACATGCCACGTAGGTTCCGTAAAGATCCCAAATAAACCTACACCAGACTTGTAGGGTCCATATGTTGTGTCAAAAGCATTTTCCCTCACACTTGATGCACCACTCACCCCTTCACATGTGTAACATCCCTAATTTCGTTAAATTCAATTTATGGAATTTGCGAGTAAATTATCTTTCAAGTGAATCAATAATTCGTGAATCGAATAAGGGAGAGCCAAGAAAGCAACGTTTAGTGGATAAACCATAGAATTAAGGTGCAAGTTAGAGAGAACTTGGGCAAAAAATAACGGTTTAGAGTGAATTAATGAGCCAAGGGTATTTTGGCCTTTTCCAACCATTTTAAACCCTCAGCCCATTAAAACATAATAACCATCCTTGATGTTTAATCATTCAGCTGGAACCATAAGGGAACAAAATTGGAGAAGTGAAAGTGAGAGAAAGGAGAATTTAAGTGAGAATTGTACATAAGGGCAAAATGGACATTTCCCTTCTTTTAAAGACACCTCAGCCTTAACCCAACTGATCCCACTCTCTTGCCACTCTATCCAGCAACCAAAAATTCAAAATAGAAGAATAGAGAGAGAGAGAGAGAGAGAGAGAGAGAGAGAGAGAGAGAGAGAGAGAGAGAGAGAGGGAGAGAGAGGAGAAGGGGCGAAGGAGAAGAGGAAAGGGAGAGAAGGAAGCCACATCAATTCTTCTTGCATGTAAGTGTTCTTTGTACCATTCAACTCCATTTTCAATCCTCTTTCTTTTGGCACCAATTTCAGAACCTAACACTCTCTAAATCACCACTTGCCATTGTTGGATTTTGAAGCTCAAGTTGAGTTTTCAACTTGGTGAAGCATTGCATGTGCTCTTTGGAACCTTGGGAGTAACTCTTAGCAACTCCTTGAAGCTACATTGTGGTTAGGATCATTTTGGAAGCAATCTCAGTAACAAAGGAGCTTGGATTCGAAATAGGGGCTGTTGGTGTCGGTTTTGGAACGGTTTGGACGATTACGGAGATTGTTCGAGTGGTCACCGTTCGGTTATTTCGCGTGGAGACTAGATTTCGAACGAACTCTTCAAACCGGTGAGTTTTACTCATGATTAGGGTTTTGCTTGTTGTTTTTGAACTATTGGCATTTCTGGTTCTGTGGTTAAAATTTGGATCTCGACAGATTTATCGAGTCGAAAACCGTTTTTCAAAATACTCGCGCATTACGGTTTTTACAAAAATATGCATAAGTTATATTGATTGTGGACTGGAATTATGGACTGGAAACACATATATATTATCTGTTTTGAGGTTGTATTTTGATCGGAATTTGGATTGGACGTGAACGGAGAAGCGAAACGAGAGAAACGGAATGAAATTGAGAGACAGAACAGGGCACACGGATCGTGCCCCCCTGTGGCACGAACCGTGCGCCATCTTCGCAAATGGGAAATTAAATTGGTGCATCACGCACGGGTCGTGCGCCCCTAGGGCACGGATCGTGCGTGTGGTTCTGTCTCGGGGAGCAAATTTCTCGTTTCGTCGCTCCTTTCGATTCCAAACCTCTTCTAATCTTCTTCCCAACCAATTGTGATGATATTACCTTGATAAAATCATTGTTTTGAAGGTGTTCAACTTGATTTTTGAGAAAAAAGTTTTTGAAAGTATAAATATTCGAAAAACCGAAAAGTAGACCGCGTGTGAGTACATATTTCTAATAACTAATCGGATTATGTGTACAACTTGGTACTGTATTATACGCCGGATGTCTAGTATCGTATTCATCAAAACGGGTTACAGAACAACGATAGATATAGATTATATCGAATATAGAAGTCGTCCCAATGCGGGTGTGATATATAAATTATATCAAGTTGGGTGACGACCCAACGAATAGCATACTAGGCGGGGAAGTCATGAGCCCCTACCCTAGGCCCTGGAAACGTTATGGAATAGTTACTAACGGGGGTTTATCGTGATTGTGGCTGTTGCACGGACGATGTTATGCTAAGTTCAATGCACGATTCGCCGAGATTGTGGTTGTTGCACGGTCGATGTTTCGATTGGTAAGCTTGTAATGGTATAGTAACTTACAAGGCTTAAAAATAAATTAATAGCACATTAAATGCCGAGATTGTGGTTGTTGCACGGTCGGTAATGGGCTAAGAAGTATATATGCAAATAGTTTATGAATTTAAATATGTTGCAACGGTTTTATAATTGAACCGAGTGATTGTGAGGGGGCACGGTAGAACTCACTGAGATATGTTATCTCACCCTATCCTTATTGTGGTTTTTTTTACAGAGAAACAGGGAAAAAGGAAGACAAGGCGACACGAGTAGGTGACGTGCCTATGGCGAAGCCGAAGACTTGTAGTCTTGATGTTTCCGATTGTTCTTCTTTTGTTGTTTATGTTATATATGGTTATGTAACTTATATTTAATATAAGTTGTATAAACCCATTTTCGTTCCTCTGTTTATGATGTTGAACTATAGACTCTGTATTCCTTTTAAGTTGTGAACCAAGTGAACTTCATGGAAATAAAGACGGATGAATCCGAGATATTATGTTTTATTATCGGAAAAATTTAGTATGTTCAATATCTAATAGGGATTGTGTCCTCTGATTATGGCTAAGCTGTGCATTTTAATGTATCTACATGTTAGAAATATTGGGGTGTTACAACATGTGCCCTGAAAACGTTTCTTATGTTACCACAGGAAATAGAATGGCTGACTAGCTAGTTTGGATGTTTCTGAATCTTAGTTTGGGAGTGGCATTTTCATTTGAAGTGTGGTTTAATGAATCATAATTAGCGTGTGTTTTGGTATAATGATGACGAAAATACCTGACGTGTGAATGATAATCATGTGTTTGTATTCTACTTTCTCATTCTGATCCCAACCCCCAGATATTTATAGTAGAAAGGACAAAAAAACAGATTTGAAACTCTGATTACGTGATACCCACAGTAAAACTTACTGCCAGAAAGAGTGGAATATGATAAATGACAAGTATATTCTGGTACTTGATTATCATTACTAGCAAAATACATGTGCACGCGCATGAGTAGCATCGTTCTATTTTTTGTAAAGTAGTCTCAAATCTAAATTAAAATATAACTCACAACTCGTAAATTGTGGATGATATTTTTAAGTTTATCACATATCATTCAAATTATATTATTTAAACAATAAAATTATTAGACAACTAATTAAAAATGTATTTTATCTAAAAAACAATATGGTATCAAATATTCTAAATTTTGAATAGTAAGACTAATTTATCTGCTCTTAGTCAAATGTCTTTACTATATTTTTCTATAAAATCAAATATTTTATAACATTTTTTAAGTAATGAAATTATACCAAGGACGTGTAAAATTTCCCCATTGTAACTCAAAAACATAATATAAAAAACTATTATAAAAAAATTTAATTTTTTCCCATCTTGACTCAAATGAAATAATCATTTATAAAAATTAAAGGTATTCATGAAGATAGAATATAAAAAATTCTTATTCTAAAAGTGTGTAATGTTCCACTGTACGAAATACAAAATAATGAAATTATACCAATAACATGTGATTTTTACTCATTGAAACTCAAAAACAAAATATAACAAATAATTATTTCGACAACATCTAGTGTTTTCTTGTCGTGGCTCAAAATGAAAACGATTTATAAAAAGACTTCAATTATACTAATTATCAACCAAATCTCATGAATTTTCTTTAGAATAGTGTTTAATTGTTAAACACAAGGTGAATTCTGAAACCCTGAATTCAAGCATGCAACACTCTACTTTCTCATTTCAATCCCCACCCCCAGATATTTAGTAGAAAGGAAAAAAAAATGAATTTGAAACTTTGATTACGTGATAGGCACAATAAAACTTAATTATTGGCAGAAACAGTGGCATATGAAAAAGGGGAACTTGTAATACTAATTATCAAACAAAATTCAAAAATTTTCTTTAGACTATAATTTAATTGTTAAACACAAAGTGAACACCGAAAGCCTGAATTTAAGCATGCAGTGCTCTACTTTCTCATTTCAATCCCCGCCCCCAGATATTTAGTAGAAAGGATTACGTGATTCCCACAGTAAATTTACTGGCCAAAAAGTGGAATATGAAAAATGACAAGAGAATTCTGGTACATGGATTATCATTATAACCCAACAATGATATCATTTAAGGAGCAATCTCGTGAGCTAATCTCAACCATCAATTGCTATACAAAACACATCAATCCCAAGAACAACATGCCACATAGGATCTGTAAAGATCCTATAAATAAACCTACACCGGACTTTGTAGGGCCCATATGGTGTGTGAAAAAACATTTTCCCTCACACTTGATACCCTACTCACGCCTTTCTCCACGCCCTGAAAACGTTTCTTATGTTACCACAGGAACATAATGGTTGGCTGCCTAGTTTGGCTGTTTCTGAATCGTAATTTTGGAGTGGCATTTTAATGTGAATTGTGGATTTAAGAATCGTAATTATATCATTGCATATGTGAGAAACCAAAAATGGATCAACAATATGTAAGTAAGTTTGTAAGTGTTTTTTAAGCTCGAAGATCAATAGTAAGCCCATGAGACACAACATAAGTAAACTTTTATTTAAAAAAAGGAAATTTGTAGTATTAATTATCAAACAAATTTAAAAAAATTCTTGAGAATACCATTTAATTGTTAGACACAATGTTAACACTAAAAGCCTGAATTTAAGCATGCAGTGTTGTACTTTCTCATTTCAATCCCCACCCCTAGATATTTAGTAGAAAAGACAAAGAAAATTGATTTGAAACTTTGATTATGTGATTCCCAAAGTAAATTTACTGGGAGAAAAAGTGGAATATGAAAAATGACAAGAGAATTCTGGTACATGAGTTATCATTATAACCCAACAATGAGATCATTTAATGAGCAATCTCTTGAGCTAATCCCAGTCATCAATTCCATAAGAAAACACATCTAACCCAATAACAACATGCCACATAGGTTGAGTAAAGATCCCAATTAAACCTACACCTGACTTGTAGGGCCCAATTGTTGTCACGAAAAACATGTTCCCTCACACTTGATGCCCCACTCAACTCTTCCCCTACTCTCTGAAAACGTTTCTTATGTTACCATTATACCACAGGAACTGAGTGGCTGGTTTGGCTGTAATTTACGGTTATAGGAATCTTAATTAGCGTGCATTTTAGTACAATGATGTCAGAAATGCGTGAGGAGTAAATGATATGCGTGTATTTGTCCTAGGTTGGCAGTTGGAGTTGTTTCATTACCATGCAAATAAAGACACAGATTTTACGCACATTAGTGGCACTTTGAGGTTTCAAAAATCCTTTATATACCTCTTTCTGCTTCGTAGCAAACCATGCCATTGAGAAAGACGAAAGGAAACATTTTAGTTTAGCTTTGTAAGTCATTTCTTTTCTTCTTCTTCGTTCTCACACAGCTTTCTTTCTCAGAAAACATTGAGTTCTTCTTTAGTTTGTTTCTTTTTTCAAACTTAAGTTCTCGCGTCCTCCTTCTTCTTCTCATTCTTCTTCTCTTCTACTAAAGATTTCATTTCACCGCGTTTTCCAATTCTCCTTTTTTGTCACTGTTTTATTAAATCACAACATAGTTTGTTTGTTTATTTATTGAATTAAATGGTTTTGTATTGACTATATTAATTGTAACTCATAAATGCAATTATTGCATGTTGTTTTTGTTGTAGGAGAGAGTAAGTAAAGATGTTTCACTGCATAGGATGTTCCAAACAAGGTGCTGACGAAGGAGATGAGCAAGTCCGTCAGACTGGAACTGAGGGTGGCACGCCGGCCACTAATCAAGCCGTCAAAAGCCTGACTTCGCAGGTTTGCTATCCCTTCTCTCTATTTATCTTCACCTACGATACTTTGCTTTTGCACCCTTTTTCCATCTTTATGAAAATAACATACAAAATCAAACCCATTGGGTCACTACTCACTGGGACCACTTTTCCAACTATTATATGATACTCTATAGTTACCTAGGCATGGATTGTTTGGTTTATTGGATGACGTATGTGTGTTTTGTGTTTTGGCCATTTTGTTGTTGTTGTTGAAAGATGGTCCAGTTCCTCCCTTGGATTGGTTTATTTATATGCATGTGGTGTTTCTGCTGCTGCTAAGCTGATATGTGACCATCTTCAACATCATCAACCAATCAACTTGGTTCTAATGGCTTATTCTTTCTTCAGTTAAAAATTAAAGAACCAACTTGTTTAGTAGGTTCCCTCCCAGTTCCCCTTTTTGGCCACTTATAATTGCATTGCATGCATATGAGATCGAGCAGAACCAAGCTGGTTTCAATCACAACAATTAATTTGTAATTGTGACAGCATTTTGTTGTACAACTCTGCTCTTCTCACTAAATTTTACAATCTAGTTTTCCAACTTTTAATTACCATTTAATTTTCTAACTCACTCACTTTTCATTGTGGCTTACCATTTTAATTTCCTTAATATTTGGATAGATATTGTTGGAGATTTCTACTAATAGAAAATGCTTTCCATATATGAGATGCCTATATATAATGAAGTTTCACTTCTAGGGATGTTGTTCTCAGCCAGCCCAGCTGTAAAGCTATTAACACTATGCTTTGAAAATGACATGAACCTGAAATGAAAGCTGCTTATACTCCATCTAGTTCCATTCAAATATATTTTCCAAATTGTATTCACAATTCACAAAATGCATGATATTTACTTTTTGTTTCTTTTGCATATATATGCAGTTGAAGGATATGGCACTCAAGTTTACAGGTGGCAAGCAGCCCAGATCCTCCGGTGCAGGGCCGAGTACCTACCGAAGAGGACAGCGACCGTATGACTATGACAACAACTCGGAAGGGGTTCAAGGAATGGGCGGTAATCAAAACCGGAGAAGAAATGAGCCGGTAGCAGCCTATGCTGCAGAGGTGCTCGACGGTGATGAGGATATCATGTGGATTGCTCAGGTTGAGCCAGGGATTCACATTACTTTTGTGCCTCTTTCTACTGGAGGAAATGATCTGAGGAGAATTCGGTTTAAGTATGTTACTATCTTCGTTCCTTTTTATCTGTCGTCTTTTAAACTTGTTTTACACACAAACTAAAGAGTGATTTTGCTTAACATTAATATTTGAATTTGTAGCCGAGACATGTTTGATAGGTGGCAAGCTCAACGATGGTGGGGCGAACACTATGACAGGATCATGGAACTTTACAATGTGCAGAGGTTCAATCGTCAAGCCCTCAACACTCCTCCTAATTCTGAGGATGAGGTAACCTAGCTACTTCAAGACTCTCCATTTCATCTACATTTTTCTTTTGGATGCTAATTATCTCTACTTATATTATTGCACTTGATCGAACAGCAGAGAGATACACCTCCTATCTCGCGACAACCTTCCGGGCACGATAGTCCTGTGGCTGCTTGGTTGAACAATGATTCAACACTGAGGAATGTTCAGTTTTACAATCCTCCTGAAATCACTATGGATCAAGGCAACAATAGCAATAGCAATAGCCAAAACATGAATGCAGCTGAAATTGATGGAGAGTGGATGCAACAGGATGTGCCTGGTGTCTTCCTAACCATCAGGCAGTTACCTGATGGCAGCAAGGATCTTCGTCGTGTCCGGTTCAGGTAACAATTATTGCATGTCAAAGCCATTTTTTTACTTATAAATAAGACAAGAGCGAGTATTGTTTTAACACTTTCTGATTTCTGTCTACAGCCGCCAGAGGTTTGGTGAGGATGAGGCAAAAAAGTGGTGGGAAGATAACAGAGAGAGGATTCAAGCTCAGTACCTGTGAAGTCAGTCTCTCTCTGCTGAAGAAGTTGATGTTCTGAATCTTTGTTTTCTGTATAGATTGTTGTCTAGTTGAGTCTAGTGTCTAGAGTTGTGTCCTATACAGAAAACAAGATTTCTCATCATTGGTGATTATGGTTACATTGCTTTAAGTTGTTGTTGTTGTTTTTATTTTGTCAAGACATGGGTTTAAGTTGTTTGCAAGTCCTTTTATTTTATTGTTGTGGTGTTTTCATTTTGTCCCCAAAGTGTCGGTGTGTCAGCCGACATTGAACTATGATGTTTTAATCTTTTTCATATTTTATTATAATATGTACTTAATTAGTGTCAACTGTCACCCTCCTCTTCGCTTGTCTTGTTTTTTTTCTCATGCGATGGTAATTTTGGTTGCTTAAACGCTCTTTGTTAATGCTTATGCTGGCTGGTTCTAAGCATTATTCTTGGCCAGCTATATTTGTTGGAGCTTAGAACGCGATAGAAGAAAGGTACACTGAGTGTTAATTAGTTCTTCACTAAACACTAATCAGAATTACCATATCAACACCCCTCCTTAACTCTGATTCTCAAAGTGTATATTATATCAGCTTCTTCATTTACTTCACTCTCAGCAGTGATTTCACAATCCTCAAACCTTCTTGAAATCTGTCTATGCCTTTCAGGTTCACATTCTCAATTACCTCTTCATCAAAGTTTCCATTCTTCGCATCTGGCCTTACCACATTCTCCTCAATAGCCTGAGTACTCTTTTTCTTAAGTGACTGGAACAATTGCAATAGTAGCATCACTAGTTTTCCACTTCCAAATTTCATCCTCCATCACTAACACATCATCCCTACTGAACTTGATCTTTTTGTTTATGGATCAAATAGTTTATAGGCACCACTGTGATAACTACTAGAATCACTGGTTTACACTTATCATGTAGTTTCTTTCTTCTTGCATCAAGTACGTGTGAATAACATATTTAACCAAACACCTTAAAGTGACTCACTAAAGGCTTCTTTCCTAACCAAACCAACCTATTATGGAACTTTATTCTTCAATCTCTTAGTAGGACATTTGTTTAGAATATTGGTTGCTTTTGTAATAGCTTCTCCCCATAATTCATGAGGTATAATCCCTTTCGGATTTAGCATACTTTTTATCATGTTCATCACATATCCGTGTCTTCTTTCTGTAACACCATTGTGCTGAGGAGTATCTTCAACATCTTTCCACTTTGCTTCTCAACAAGCACTTTGAATTTTTTGAGGACTTCAAAAAGCTTCATTCTTCAATTTGATAAGAAACAACCACATCATCCTTGAATACTCATCAACAAACGCGATGAAATATTTATTTCCACCTAGAGAAGAACCTCAAATGGTCCACAAATATCATAATACACAACATTTAAAATTTTAGTAGCTTTCATAAGTATTTTAGAAATGAAATTCAATCTAGGTTGTTTTCCTAGTATGCAAGATACACAAGCTTTTTCAAGGGCAGTGATTCAAGGAAAACCTAATACTAGATCCTCATAATTCAATTCAGACATGGTTCTAAAATTGAGATGAACATACCTCATATTCTAATCGTTTTAATCTTTCTTTTGGACATGTGACCAAAAACATTTATGCCACAAGTATGTAGATCTTTTATAAGCATATATGCTTAATTCTAATAGTTCAATGCACAATAAGAAAGTATTCCAAAATTGATAATGCAGTTTCAACCTATATAAATCCAACAATAAGAATATCGTAACAAAAAAAAAATTCTTATATATATATATATATATATATATATATATATATATATATATATATATATATATATATATATTGAAATGGCCATGTCTAATATTAAGTTCAAAACCATAATCCAACTTTAAAGAAAGTAGACCCAAATGATGCCCAGTATCTAAGATTAAACAAGTCACTATGCTTTCAATTTGAAGTGTTCGTGTGGTTTCTGACATAGAGAAACATCTTAATTCAGTTTGTTGTTTGGATAGTATTCCCTCTGTTACAAAATATAAGCAAAAATGGGTCAACAGATGTTGATGTATCTGGTCCAATTTTGAATCAGATACATCAAATTTTGTTGATCAATTTTTGCTTATATTCTATAACAGAGGGAGTAAGGTATCACAGTATTACATTTAATGCATTATTAGTAGCACCAAAATGAAGTTACTGGATTTTTTAAGAACATCAATTAAATTTCACTACGCCAGATCTTGAGAAAAAGGGCGTCCTATTGGGCAGCGCTCTTGATGTAAGCGCTACATTTGTTTAAAATGCGCAGGGAATGGGCAGCGCTCCTGCTGTAAGTGCTGCTTTTAGTTGAAACGCGCAGGGGCAATGGGCAGCGCTCCTGCTGTAGGCGCTGCCTATAGGAGAACGGGTTGGGGCGATGGCCAGCGCTTTTTAGGAAACGTTGCCTATAGGAGAACGCATTGGGGCGATGGGCAGCGCTTTTTAGGAAACGCTGCCTATAGGAGAACGAGGATGAGGCGATGGCCAGCACTTTTTAGTTTTTAGGGAGAACACTGCCTATTACTAGTACTTTATTTCAATTCCCTCGCGTTCCTTTCTTTCTCTCTAACGTTCAGACTTCTCATAAACCCTTTCTTTCTCTTTTTCGCTCTCTGCTCAAACTCAAGCTCAAGCTCTCTCCTCACGTCCTCACGTCGTCGTTCCACCGTCATCGTTCCACCGTCGTCGTTCCACCGTGTTGATTCGTTGTTGCAGCGCCGTCGTTCGTTATCCCTACCTCTATCTATTTCTCCCCCGTAAGAAGGTGAATTGGAATCCTTCACCTTTTTTGTTGTTCTTTTGATATTATTTTATTAATTTGGCTTTGCATCTTCTTCATTTTCATATTATTTTTTGAAGGTTAGTAAGAGGAACCAACACACAGTGCTTGCGTAGGATTCTCATCTGGTATGGGTTTCAGTATTAATTTTTTCTTTTAATGTTTCGTATTTTTCTGGCAATTTTAAGCTCTAATATGGACATAAAGTGGTTGATGAAATGTCTACTTCACAAATAAATTAATGGTGCTTACATATTTGTTCTATTTGCTCTAGCTGGATTGTTGTTGTTTAATGATAAAATCTGTCTTTCGTAGGTTCCATGTTGATAAAATGTCTTCGGCCCATGTCTATGTGAGGCTGCACAAAGGTCAGACCAAGTTAAGCTATGTGATTTTGGAAGTGCAAAAATGCTGGTGTTCTATAGCAATTTATTTTCTTACGATGGTATCTTCTCTGCTCAACAGGAAGCTGGGGAGCGCCCCCTCTTTTTGTAATTTTTGTATAATGTATCTTAGTATAATGTAATTTTTGGATTGGATTTATTTTGGTAGTAATAGTGTTAAATTTATTTTTTAATTTGTTGTTAGCTAGTTTATATATATGTTGTTAAGTATACATATAATGGATTGAATTAGCCGTATATGACCAGAAAAATTGCAAATGTAAAAAGGAAAATAAACAAAAACAGAAAAATAAAAATTAAAAAAATATATACAATGGGCAGCGCTTGTAGGCCAAAGCGCTACCTATTCCTAAAAAGCGCTAAGAGAATGAGCAGCGCTTTGGCCTACAAGCGCTGCCCATGGCTATCAGTGAGCAGCATTTTCTAAGCGCTGCTCATTGTGGGAGTGGAATCAGCAGCGCCAAGTTTAGCAGCACTCGAAAGCGCTGCTCATGGCTAAAAAAAACGCTGCTCATACCCAAATCTGTTGTAGTGTTTGTTTCATACATACATACATACATCCATTTATTTTCGAACCACACTTTATGTTTAGGACCATTTCTCGTAATATCCTTTAGAATATAAATAACCCTTTTATGTTCCTTTCCAATTCCCTTTTTTTTTTCAAATTCTAACTTTGGAGATAATGAAGCTCTTTGAAGAGACCTCTATCATAAGTCTGTGGTTTGTACAACCTTTATATATAAGTCAACCTCCTTTTGAGGAGTTGTTGATGATTAAAAAATATGATGCTGAATATACTTCTCCTTCATCGGGTTGACATTCAACAACTTTGACTTCCCCTTTTGTTGAGTCTTGCATACTCTTTCCACATGTTCCATGTTTCCACACTTGCTAAACTTTGCATCAAACCTCCACCAACATTTTTTTTGGAGTGATTTGTTTTCTTGCAGTGCAAACAATGTGGAAAGTTTATCTCTTTGTTTTATGCAACTAAAGCACTTTTTCAGTGACATATATGTCATCTCTTGTCTCATAACTCTTCTCTTCTTCTGTGCTTGTTAAGCATGTTTTCATTCTCTCAAGGAGATATTTGACGGATCTTGCGTCTCTTCTAAAGATGATATTTTTTGAATTCATATATAAATCGTACCTTATTTGTAATGCCAAACATTCTCCCAGTTTAGCCTTTGATGGTTTCCACCTTTGAACACCTTCAATCTCGTGAGACGAGCACCTAGAGCCTGTAATTGTTTATCATGTAATTTGGATTGACCAACACCATTGATTTGATCGGCACCTCCTTTTGTACACTCGAGTCATAGTATGGAAATCAAATTGAGAGTTAAGTTTCTTAATTTTAACATTTTCTTCAAACTAACCTAAAGAATATTCCTTTTGAACACCTTCAATCTCGTGAGACGAGCACCAAGAGCCTCTAATTGCTTATCATGTAATTTGGATTGACCAACACCATTGATTTCATCGGCACCTCCTTTTGTACACTCGAGTCATAGTATGGAAATCAAATTGAGAGTTTAGTTTCTTAATTTTAACATTTTTTTGCAACTAACTTAAAGAATATTACTTTCCACCTTTGAACACGTTCAATCTCGTGAGACGAGCGCCTAGAGCCTGTAATTGCTTATTAGGTAATTTGGATTTGACCAACACCATGATTTGATCGGCACCTCCTTTTGTACACTTGATTTTGTATCCTATTGTTTAATTATGATTATTTTAAAATTTAGGTGAGTTGGACTATGGGGCTCGCTAGGGTGAAGACAGACCTCAAGACTCTTGGAGCGATAACAGGAGTACTTATCCAAAGAGGTCTTCACACTGGCAGCGAGAGTTGAACAGTCAACTCTTTACCAACTCAGCCGAGCCAGCCTTTATTGGCTATTATTTAATTAGGATGTTCGGAGATTGAATTAGATGGAAAAAAACATTTGATCTAATCTTTACGATTTTGTGCCCTGATCATGTAATTCATTTAATTTTAAAATTAATTTTGACCCAATTAAATCTTTTTTTTTTGGTTTGGAGTGATATTCAAAAATGATATCATCTAAAATCATTTGCTTCGTCATTGTTAAATGTAAAATAAAAGTAACTTATATTTCATATTATCAAAACTTAACACACATCAAAGTAATTCGATACTTAGGGGGTGTTTGTTTCAAGCGTAGAATTAGTTTTCCTGGGAATACATAGGTAGGAAATGAGTATTCTCATGTTTGTTAGAAGTTTGAAAAAAAATATTCTCAGGTATCAAGATTCCTATGAGTGAAATAACTTCCATCATTCCCTAGGATTTATTCCCAGGGAAAAAAGTTCTCATGAATATATGAATAAAAACCATGTGTAACTATCTATATTCCAACTCTTAGAATAATTCCTGGGAATGTTATAAATATTTACCAAACACAATTTTCACTAATACATTGAAATAAAATTCTCATCATTTTGTTCCTAGAAAATTCATTCTTAGGAATGAAATTACTAAACTTGAAACAAACGCCCCCTTAATATTTTAAATTGTTATCCTAACATCAAAAAAACTTAAGTCATTGTGCAAAAAAAAAATTAAATACTAAATATTTTAAATTGTAATTAATAAAAATTTTGTTTGTAAGCATAAAAAATATTGTGAGGTATGATAATGATTTTTTTTATGGGGATGTATGATAATGAGGTAATTAGAAGTATAATATTGAATTATATAACATAATTTTGGTTTAGATTGATTTGCATTGAATTAGTGAACTAAGGATTTGGGTAGTTTGTATCTGTATACACAATGATAATTATACACTTAAACTGATGGTTTGGGTATTTGTATCTTTTTTTAACCAAAAGGGTATTTTGTATCTGTATACCCAATTAATGATAATATACACTTTTAGCTTAAAGTGACTCGTAATAACGAGAATCATTGAATAATAATTTAAGGATTAAGGAAAAAAAATCAAAGTAAATGACAATTGGGTAAACAAAATTATGAAAAACTTATTAAATCACCAACAACAACCATCAAACCATCACAATATTAAGAAGTACGTAACCCAAGCAGCGTATGGATTATTGTAAATATGACCAGCACTACATGATTATTATCGGGAATCAAGAAAAAACGAATCTCATAGAAGTTCATAAGCTGCCACATATAGGGCATCAGTACATCTGTTATGTCTTATGTCCCACGACAGAAGTATGAAACGATTACCAAGAACATTGGCAATACTAGATTTGTAATCAACAGAATACGTCCAGAATCCAGATATCATTTATACTAGGACATTCGAAATATTGAGCATTACAGAATCTCCCACGTCGACTCCCTCATCCGGCAACTTTTCTAGTGAATGTCCTTCCGGTCTGAATCGGTTGTGCAGGCCTGAGCATAAAATTTCCAGATTCAGAAACCCAGTTGACTCCAGCCTTCATCGGAGGAGGACGGGGTTGCCCCATGGATTGTCTTCGCGTACCAACAGACATATTGGCCAACCTCTCAGCAGTTTCGGAAATCCCACGTGGAGTCCTTCCTTTGTTTATAGAAGCTGACAACAACAAACACGAGCTTCCATAAATTAAAGTCACCTTCAATAATGAAAACACTTCCCAGATTATAACTGCAAATACTTAAAGCGATTATTTGAACTTAATTCTTGAAATTTGATAGGCCAGTTATTAGGGTTTGTTATACACCAGAGGGGGGCTGACGGATGACGGGCAAGATGGCCCTAGTTATTTTACCAACTGTGGATTGGTTAATGACTTAATGGGAAATAAAAAGAAAGGAGCTGGGTAGGAGGGGTATTTTTTGGGCAGGAAAGATTTGGATTGGAATGTTTTGGGGTAGAAGGGGGCCACTATAAGACTCTGCAGAGTGCAGAGCACGCTCTCAGTGCACCCTTTATATTTTTCTGTTCTGAGATTTGTAGAATTTTTCCATGAAAAGCCAATTATAAAATAATAATTATAAAATAATAACTAGTGCAACCAAAAAAAACTAGTGCAATATATAAACGATATATCAGTCTGTAATGCTTACTCGGACTGTCCTTTCCTGGCTGTCGATACATAGATGGTTTAGTAGTACTCTTCATTGATTTTTCATTCTTAATTCCATCCTTCAAAAGAACCAGATAGAAATTAATGGCGTGCCATAAAGAAATTCAAGAAAAAACCAGCTTAGGTGAACAAAATATATCCAGCTAATCATTACAACAAGCAAAATAAAAACAAACTATCTTGTGGGGAAGAGGATCTCAAATTAAATTAAAATGTTCTTTGACGTCATGGGGTAAAGAAAGCATGCATGAACAAGAGCTTGTTAGGAATGATGCGGCAGGGATAACTCACCTGATTTACAATATCCAGCTTCCGTTGCACACCTGTACATACATAATTGGATGAAAACTCAGCACATTGAAGTATTGAACGAAATATGCCACTAAGCAAAAATACAAGATTATTACTTATTTAGTCCAATGAGAAAACCCTAATATATATTGGTCAGAGTTTCCATCATTCAAACATCTGGGAATTTAGTGTGAAAATAGAGCCTAGAATTAGAATTGAGCCTATCAATCCTCATTTACATGGTTAGAGTTTCAATTATTCAAATGAATAATGGATAATTTCCTGCTTAAATACGATATCCCCATTTGGCATGTAGAAATTAAGTGTGAAAATAAAGCTTAGAATTAGAATTGAGCCTATCAATCCAAAAAATTTATGTTCATAAACCCCTTCATAACTAGAAACAATTCTGCAAGACAATTCCAGGGAATCGCAGTATAACAGGTATTAGCTCTTCCCAATTCTTAGCCAATAGCCATCATGCTAAAAACTGATCCAAAATAATAAAAAATGTACTTGACACAAATACAAAAATGTGTCTCCGCTGTTTCCAATTATACTGGTGCCTTTTTAGAGAATTATGCTGGTGACTTCAGTATGAGAAATAGAAGTTGAATTTGGTATGTATTTGAAAATGAAGAAAAAAAGGCTTTCAAACAATGTTTGACTAAAAGATAATATTTTGGTATCCCACAATATAGTAATCATCGTTCAAGAGGTCATGCACCAAAAGAGATGACTCCTAACTGTTATTTCATGGTTATCAGTATCTTCAATGATTTGTATCATCAAGCGATTTGTATCCTAATTCGATATGAAGTCAAACGAAATCAATACGTATCTTAGTGTGTATCTCTTTTGCACCTAAATCTCATCATGAATCCCAATTCCCTCTACTCAAGTCCATAAATAATATATGTTTTGTACTTTGCTTAGTTCTCTTGTATTTACTAAGAAATGTCATATTTTTATTAACCATGTATCTCACGATTCGGAAAATAGGTATTCCAATTCACAATATGTATCCCAATTTGATAACCATGGTTTTTCCTCATGCACATGAATTCCAATATGGAAACTAAAGCATACAAGGTTCATTCAAATATTGAAAAGGCAGATTTTTTCCCCAAATTTTGCTACTTGGTTTGAGATCAAAGACTGTGTGCATTGACAATGTAAACTTTTTTTGCACGTCCATCCAAACATATCTCACAGTGATACATTATGCCACCTTGTTATATTAGTTCCTAAAATCTCTCCACAAATATCTGTATGAGATATATTTGGATGTTTAAAACAAATTTACATTGTTACTTGTTAGTATGTAAACTTCAAACTCAAATATGATACTCCGTTCCAAAATTTTGGAACCATTTGAGAGTAATTCATTTGTCATTCTAAGTTTAAGATCCTTATGACATTGTATCTTTCGTTAATATTTTTTTTTTACCACAATACCCTTAAATTAGTTTTTTTTGTCAAAAAATAATAAAATAATAAAGGTATGATTATGAAGTAAGAACATTTTACTCATTAAAATTTGAATTTAAATTAAAATTCTATAGTAAACTATAATTGGAAATTCATCATCCAAACGGTTTCTAAAATCATCTTCAATTAAATCAAGTATCATTTAAGTGAAGTCGCCAATGCAACCAAAAGGGGCATAGAAGGCAAAGAAGCCAGATGCCTTAGGTTTAAAAAAGGAGTAACTGCCATGCAACTTAAGTTCTTTGGATCTTTATTATATAATCTTTTACTATTTTTGAGTAGTTTAAATGGAAAATCAATGCAGTACATATTCTACTATTTCCTTTTCCAACAGTTAATAGTGTACTGCAGTAAGCACCAAGCAGAGCTCTCTTTGGGCCCTTTTGCGTTTGACTACCTCGTGGAATTAATTAATTTATGATGCATGCATTAATGGAACTAAACTAATCAACAAAGATGAGAAGTCAATAGGATTACCTGAAGAAGGCTGCACTTTCAGGGAAGAAAAATTATTGGTGAGCTTAGAACTGGGCAAAGCACCAGAATATCTTTTGACCCCTTGCTGAACCAGCACTCCTCGAGTTCCAGCTGGGAAAAAAAAGGAAAATTACGTTTCCCACACAATTGTACAACAAGAACACTCACAACTAACAAAACAAAAATGGAATGATACAAACCAGGTGGAGGAGTTTTCGCTACTGCTCTGGCGCGAAGCGATGGGGGAATGTAGAAGCAACTCTACAGTGGATAAAGAATATATGAATAAAAAAAGCTTACAAAATTCGAAGGAAAAATAGTATACTAAAGAGTCTTTCAGAGTATAAACAAAACGCGAACCAGTTTAAAGAAAAGGCAACCTGAAAGAAAGGGTGTTGAAGGGCCTCTGAAGCTGTTGGCCTCTTACAGGGATCCCAGGAGCAAAGTGACTGCAATAAAACCAAACAAAAAGAGAAGAGGAAAAGATTTCACACATCCTGCTGATAAGTGGTTCAAAAGGGACATTGTTGGTGGAAATGTAGGCGAACCGAGTTCTCCCCCCTCCCCTCTAACAACCAACACATTAATTACTAACCACTTTGCCTATCAAAAAATAAACTAAGCCGCAAAAAAAACTACTCACTTGTATAAGATTGATTGCATGATCACTTGCAGATGGAATCAGTGCAGAAAGATTTACACCAGCAAGCTGTAGATAGCAATGTGTGTATGATGTTAAAAGCAAAGTAATATGTCTCACTAGATCACACTTAACACATTATTTAAGTAAAAAGCATAGTACAAGCTAACTACTAAATGAAGCCCGTGCATATAATACTAACCTGTGGAAACTGATAATTAATATCCCTAGCAAGTCTGAGTCCATCAGCCCACGATTCAGCAGTTGGATTGCCTATCACACCACATATTTTGTAAATCTCGTCTGCCTCACTGCGCAAGTCACAATGAAGGAACGTGTTCATTCCAAAATCAAGGAGGTAAACATGATTAGTTTAGAGCAGGATTCCACTTCAAATCATAGAAAACACATAATTTAAAACTTTATTTTTAGTTAAAAGAGAGTTCTAGGTGCATCAAACAAGATTATCAGAGCTGAGCACAAAATATTATTTCCGTTGTCAAGAGCCATCTGCGCTTTGTCAGACAAGGGTTGGTTAGTTTGTACTTCCACAAAGAGTGATCTAAGATTACTAAAAAAGTGATGTATTCTTTAGAGGATAAACTACTTTAGCAACTCAAGGATGTTGTGATGATAAGGCACAGGTCGCTTCAGCTTAACCAGGGTCTCTGTCACCCTGACTCACCCATGTAGTCATACTTGGCTTGAGGCCATTGTCTCCCCAGTTACACAGGGATACCCATAGCCTTAGTCTCCTCAGTTACAAGGGGATACACATAGCAATAAGAAACTATTTTTTCTGTTGCAATTATAAAAAATGCTTTTTACCATCTTAACTATTGCATTAGATTCATAGTTGTCAATCCTGGGTAGGGCCGCTGAGCAATCAACCCCAAAAATGCTATTGTTAGATAGCAGGATAACCGCTACTATAATATTTTATTTGTTAAATAATTAACATTAATATATAACCTAATGCATTTAAATAATTAACCAAATATATAAATGCATTAGGTTCATAATTAATGACCCAAACATAAAAGTAGATAGCAACAAAAATAAAGAAAACTAAGCCTGATAGCGCCACTAATTATCGACAAGTATGATTAGATTATTTGGGAAAGCTTTACTTGGAGCTTTTTGGTTAGATTTAGAATTAGCTCTACTCTCTCATTTACCGCACATGAGATTACTTTGAGATGTAACCCATAACAGCTTACGATAAGTCAAAATAAATTCTGCTGCACATTTGATTTTATTCGAACTTTTATCAAAATAGCTGGCATCTGATTTTCTTAAATATGGTAGTATAGTGTTTCAAAAAAAATGTCCAAAAAACATGCACTCTGGAAACCCATCATCTGGAATGTTGGAGGGAGAACCTAATACCTGATTCCTGGAAAAAGAGGTCGGAGAGAGAACAGCTCGGCCATTATAGCACCCATTGCCCACATGTCTAGAGGAGAAAAACAAAAAGATAAAAATGAATAAAATGGAAGCATGGTACTCATCATCATCACCGTAAAAAACAATTAATCAAAGATCATAGATTGCATCATTTGACATCAGACCCTTACCAACTTTAGAGCTATACATATAAGACTGAAGCAGCACTTCAGGAGCACGATACCTAAATCAGAGGCCATCATACTTGTTAATCAATTGCCAACACACCATGATATATCAATGCAAGTCAAAGGTACATACCATCGTGTGGAGACATACTCAGTGTAGGGTGGTTGTGAATTAATCTCTCGTGCTAGGCCAAAATCAGCAATTTTGATAACATCCTTAGTAACCAGCAGGTTTTCTGCAAAAGCAGCATACCTTGAGTCATAAAATAACAAAACATTTTGTGACAGAGTTTAAGATATATACAACGCACAAGGTCCCCTGTTTTTCTTCACAAATGGGGAGCTTAGGTGTTTAGAAAGCCAGAACTATAAAAAGCATGATAACCACTTTTTGACGGAGATGGTAATCAGAAAAAGAATTGTAGAAACACATGCATTACAAGCTACATATGATATAAGTACCAGGTTTCAGGTCGCGATGGAAGTATCCACGCTGGTGCATGTAGGCAAGACCTTGGAAAACTTGAAAACACCAGTTTCTGATTTCACCTTCAGAGAACAGTTTTTGCCTGTCCTTCATAAGTTGGTATAGGTTGCATTCCTGCATCGCCCAAAAATTGACACCGCAATTAATATATTAGATTTTGCAGCCGCCAATTTAGTTCTTCACCAAAAAGTTTAGCCACCCACCATGTATTCAAAAACGAAGAACAGAATGTCACTTTCTCGAATAACTTCCTTCAGCTTCACAATATTTGGGTGATTCATTTTTCGTAATGACTGCCAACAAGGGAAATGATAGATCAGAGACTGTACAAAAGAATCTAACAATACATGATAATTAAGGCTCCAGGAAGATAAGTAAGATGTAACACCTTGACTTCTCTCAAGTTTACACACTCCTCCCAAGAGTAATATTTCTTTTTCATTTTCTTGATCGCAACCTGCAATTTTACGATAATGATTACAACAAAATTTCTCTTCAAATCGAGCACACATTCACCACGCCATTTAAAGTATACTTACAACTTCACCAGTCTGCTTATTAATAGCTCTCCATACACTTCCAAACGTTCCATTACCAACTTCCTTGATTAACTTGTACCTATATTTTCAAGGAAAATTGTTAAAATAGCCAAACAGAAAATAAGGAAGAAAACAGAAACTTCAGAAAAATGATCACCTCTCCATTTTTCCCGTGCCAAATACAAAGCAAGACTTTCTTTATTCAACAAATGTAAACAAAAATAAGATAAATAGCATTTATCTCTTGTAGATGATACTCAGATGTGTATAAAATATTAACAAGTTCCTGCTGGTCCAGAAAAATCAACCATCAATTTTCTGTCATGTCAGAAGATGGCATAGAAGCAGAAATTTTTTGATTGAAGGGCTGCACAGCCTTATTTAGTAATAGAACCACGGCTTTGTAATGGTTGCAGGACAAAGGTGGTAGAAATGAACAAGCACCAGAGATCATACTGACACTTCTCAGGTCCCACCAAACTGATTGATCAAAGCAATAGCATTAATCACTAGTTAAAACCACCGCGACAAGACTTCAGGGCTGTAATAAGATCTGCTTCATCTATTCTATGTAGGATTCATTTTAGAACCTTGAGATAACTGTTGCATTGATGCCAACAATACCCATCAAGAGCAGAAAGGAGATAATTGCCAGTAACTACAGTCTGTACTAATTCAATAATGAAAATGCTTCACTCAAAGATGTTAAAGATGCAGGGCAGAGTCCAATATTCAGTCACCAGGCTATATCTGTCAGCCCTATAGATGAAAAACATGGGCTGAGTTAAATTCTAGCAATGAAAGGCCATATTGATATAGAACCCATATAGAGCTTTTATATGATAGGGTTCTTACCCCAGAAGACGATTTCTCAGAAATTTTAACTGAATGTTGGGTCAGCAATGCACTGTCGAAGCAACATTAATCAATAAACTATTTTATGGACTGGTGTTTCAAAAAGAAAAATAACAAAATGTGCTTACTTGTACAAGTGCACTAAAGATGCAGCACCTGTATCAGAAGAAACTAGCATCACGTACCCTTTGCTGGTCATTAAAGAGGAACAGAACACTAAGTGCAGTTGACAAAGGAAACCAGAAGAAAATTTCCGAGGATGAGAACCCGCCAATCAAGCACTTCTTGGAATGCGAAAAAACGATACCGGTAGCAATTTGTCCAGAAACAAACTCCCTCCATGTCTTGGAATATAAATCACGACCCTTTAGATTCAAACAGAGACGAACCTGCAATAATAGGTGAACAGATCATGGAGGTTAGATTAATAATCCCAAAATACATATTTTCAAATGGTCTGCGGTCTCCCATAAAAAATATAACCTAAGAAAATAAAAATCTACAGAACTTGGACTGACATGAAATCAGGATGCTTATAAACTTCAGATGCTATAAAAAACAGCAATTAAAACTTTAAACAAGTAAAATTGATTGGATTTACACTTATATCCTGACACTTAAGTATCAAATTCCTGCTTGAAGTCCTAAATCTTCAGGTGATAAAACAAATGTACCATCTCAGAAATTTATAAACCAGCTAGAAATTAGATTCCAAATAGAAATTCTTTCATGTTCAATAGCCTAAAAGCAACTCTAGCAATTAGTTGAAAATATCATTAGATAAAATTAAAATTTCCATCAACAGAAGCATTACCAAAGACAAAACACAGCACACATGCAACCCGCATGCGAACTTAGATATGTAATCACAGCAGAATTCTATCTCCAAGCCCTATCTAACAACAAACCACAAAAACAAAGCACAAACCTCAAAACAAACACTTAAAATGCATCACAAACCAATATCAACCAAGGCAGAATCATAACATCAGGGGAAAAACAATTCAGCAGGAGCACCAATCTAAATTGCCAAGCGTGAATAATATCAAGGAACTGCGGAAATCCTAAATAAATTAAAAAGGTGCAACTACGAAAAGTACGGCAGAATCCAATCTGCAAACCCTAAGTAACACCAAATCACAAACCTCAAAACAAATACATCACCAAAACCAAATTCAACCAACCCGGTTGCAATTCGTAGGAGCATCAATCGATCGAAGGCAAGGCCCTTTCTCGATTGTTTGTCAACCATCAAAAACCTCAATAAATTGAAGAAATCCTTAAAGAAAGACAGAAAGAATAAACAAATTAAAGCAGAAGCGATTGAGAAAACAAATCGAAATCATCCACCGATAACGAATCAGATCTGACACGTGGAGAGAGAAAAAAAAGGCGCGAGAGAGAGAGAGAGACCTGAAGAGCAAGCAGCATAAGCACCGTCTCGAAGGACGGGAAGAGGTGGAATCCAGAGCTTCTTCCTATACGATACCTAATTTTTTTCTCTCTCTTTCTCTGTGTGCTGTGCGCTGTGCGCTAGCTTCGTGACGACCAAGAAATTGAAATGACAAATTTTGTGTGCCGCACCTAATTTATATTCCTTTCTTTATGCTGCGCTATCTCTCTCTCTCTCTCTTGTCTTTGACTCCAACTAATACCCTATAATTTTTTTTCAATAAAAATTAAAAAGGCCCTATTTTTTATTAAAAAAAGGCTAAATAGCACTTTTGGTCATTTATGCTTGTTCCAGATTTCACTTTGGTCCTTTATCTTTTTTTTGGTTCGTTTTGGTCCCTCATGTTTCGTTTTTGTTTCATTTTGGTCCATCACGTTAGTTTTGACTAACGGACGCCACGCTAGCAGTTAACTGCTGACGTGGCGTCCATTTTTATTAAATGATGTGGCATATAAATGACGTGGCGTCAATTTTAAAAACATAAAACATAATTTAAGAAATAATTAAAAACAACAACATTCAACAACAACATTCAGCAACATTCACTTCGTATGTTTTCCTCTTATCTCACAACAACATTCAGCAACTCTGGTTCTCACTCTTATCTCGCAGAAGGATGCTTCTTCTCACTTCGTTTGTTTTCCTTTTGTTTTCCTTTCGTTTCAGCAACAACATTCAGCAACATTCAGCAACAACATTCAACATCTTCCTTTTGTTTTCCTTTCGTTTTCCCTCACCAACAACACCAACAATTTCGTTTCCGTCGTTTCGATTTCCAACAAGATGAGAACTCAGATCTAAGAAAAACAAGTAAAATGGAAGAAGAACGAAATCAACCCATAAACACAATAATCTTTAACCCAAATCTGGAAAAAAAAAACAGATCTGAAACAAGATGAAGCAAGAATGAAACTTAAAACGAAACTGAGAAAAAAAAGGAAGATTAAGATGAAAAAAGAACAGATCTGAAAATAACAGATCCGAAACAAGAAGATGAAGACGAAAAAAAAATCTGGAAAAAAAATCAGATCTGAAACATCATAAATACGAAGCAATAAGATGTTGGTGTTGGGGAAAATAAGAGGACAATGCTTCTTCTCAATCCCACGTTTCTGAATCCTTAGCATGTTGTAGATTCTACATAACCAGAACAATCCCACGGTGGTGATGTGGGAGAGGGAGGTTATGTTTCTGGGAGAGGGAGAGTGAGAGAGGAAAACAGTTAATGTTTTGATTGAAATTAAATAAATGGGGTTTGATTTACATTGAAAAACGAATTGCTGATGTGGAAATGAATGGAGGGACGCCACGTCAGCAGTTAACTGCCAGCGTGGCGTCTGTTAGTCAAAACTAACGTCAGGGACCAAAATGAAACAAAAATGAAACATGAGGGACCAAAACGGACCAAAAAAAAGATAAAGGACCAAAGTGAAATCTGGAGCAAACATAAAGGACCAAAAGTGCTATTTAGCCTTCAAAAAATTATGGATGGTATTATCAGAGTTTATCTACCGACATATGCTTTGTGAAATTATTCGGAAGAGCTTATCAAAATATTATTATTTTTTTATTTAATTACAGTTTTGGTCCCACTATTATTATCAACTCACGAATTTAGTCTTCCAACTTTTTTTTCACGAATTTAGTCCCCTTATTTTCCCAATTTCTAAAATCAAGGTCCCCCACTAATTTGGTCAAACTTGTTATTGACATGGACCTCACTTAAGTGACGTGGCAAGCCACATTGAAATGCCACATGGCTTTTTTTTAAAAAAAATATTATTTTAATTTGTTAAATAAATAAAAATAACTAAAATAGTTATCTGCTTCCTTCATCCCACGAATACAGAAACACGTGAAATGAAATGCAGAAACATTACTCCCTCAGCGCCATCACCGACCACACATTCATCTTCTCTGCCGCCGCCAACCACACATCTCAGCGTTTCACACAGTGAACGTAGTAATGGTGAAACCTCCACGAGTACAGAAACCAATTTATTAGCTGTTTTTAGCTAATTCTCATAAGTTCTCCTAGATAGTTAATGAAACCAATTTATAGCTTATAGAAAATAGTTTAACATTATTTTATTTTTTATTAGAAAAACACCTTATCATAAACTTTTATGTAATAAACACTTATGTTATAAGCACTTAATTAAGTTGTTTATCCAAACAGTGCATAAAAAACCCTAAACAGTTTTTTTTAATAAGTGAATAATCATTTTCTTTTACTTTTTTGACTATAAGTAAATACCCAAATTGACACTGATAATAATGCGAAAACAATTTACCGAATGCTAATTTAATCTTCAATAATTTCAAATGTGATCAAACTACCTCTTTCTAAGATGATTTTTAAAGGCCTTAGTTCTTGATAGATATTATTTTATTTCACATTTGAAATTGTTGAGAACAACCAAGAGTCTTGATTTTTTTAATGCAAACCTATTGGTTTCCATATTTTTTTTAGTATCAATTAAGAGTTCAATAAAAAAACCTAGAAAGCTAGTGGTAGAGGTTGACTAAAAAATTTGGGTGGACGGCAAATGGAAGAGACACAAAAACTCGAGCGCATGAACACAAATATGTAGAAACACAAAAACTTAACTTCACAAATTCGCAGGAATGAAATAAAATCATAGCAGTGGTGAGAAGAAGATGTAAAGAAAATCAATCAACAAATCAAACGCAACAGCGGTGATGAGAAGCAAGACGGACGTGGAAACACAAGGTAGAGACCAACGACAATGAGAAACGACGGGCTTGAGAGAGAGGTTGAGAGGGAGAAGAAGGCTATGCGTGCGTGAGAGACAGAGAGAGGGAAGAGGGAATGTCTCGTAAGAGCATGCAGAGCTTGAGGTAAATTCAATTAAAAATTATTTTTAAACAAAATTAAATGACTAAAAATGTAATTTTGATTTCACATAGAGACTCAATTGAAGTTGTTTGTTAAAAAATAATTTTAAATTTATTTGATTTTAATTTTTAAATACTTAAATATTTTTTCCAAAAATTATCAACCATTTATTTATAATTTCTAATTCTAACAGAAAAGATGTGAAAAAAATTGTTATTAGATAATATTAAAAATATGGATAAATATAAGAATTAGTTGTACTAAATAAACATAAGACCTTTTTTATGTTAAAACAAACATAAGACTTTGTGTGTATTAACTATTAGAGTAAATTCTTTTTGAC
This sequence comes from Astragalus membranaceus, assembly GCA_039519185.1. Classification (NCBI taxonomy): domain Eukaryota; kingdom Viridiplantae; phylum Streptophyta; class Magnoliopsida; order Fabales; family Fabaceae; genus Astragalus; species Astragalus membranaceus. Next base: position 28,572,576 of record CM076849.1, on the reverse strand, counting down.
AAACTATTAAACTCAATTTTTTATATGAATGAAATAGTGAATAAAATAAAGGGGGCCGACTAAATTTGTGAAAATAGGAAGCCAAAACAAACAAATATAGCAATCGAACACAAACGCTAGCACCCACAAGGAAGAAGATTCGACCATTACACCACTCTATTTTATTGTTTACATGTGCGCAAAACTTATATATATTTAGTAACTGTTTTTTAAAAAAATAGAGGTATATTAGTAATTTTATATATGATTATTTTGGGGCGGGTCGTGGCCCACCTGGGTCAGAGAAACTCTGGCCCGTAGACAACACTATTTACATTTCGCAACTAGAGTTCTATATATTTGTTTATAAAATTAGTTTTATAGGGTGACAAATATAATTGGTTGTTTCTTTTAAAAAGAAAATATCATTGGTTGTCATAGGACCTAACTTTTTAAGAGTATTAATTATTTTGACTTTTATTAAGAATAATAATAGATTTGTTCATAAAATTAGTTTTATAATATATGGTGACAAATATAATTAGCTGTTATAGGACCAAACTTTCTAAGAATAATCATTTTATAATATATGGTGGCAAATATAATTGGTTGTTATTTGACCAAACTTTCTAATTCTAAAAATAATAATAGAGCAGATAGAATAGATGATAGAATATATTTTGGCTTCTCTCCTCGTCATCTCTCATCTCGCTTCTATTTCATTCCACGTCACATTCATAGCTTTTCTATTCGGCATTTTTATATTTTCGTTTTGTACCCTTTCTTTATATTAAAAAAATTGGTTTTATTACCCGTCCCTATGGGTGGGGTGCCTGATGGTGTGCGGACTCACCAAAATGCACCAAAATTTTAAGGGCGCCCAAATAATTTATATGGTATATGAACCGGACTCTTCTCTGAGCGATCGGTCCTTTTGTTGAAATAAATTTGTTTGTGCTCGTACTGTCTTGAGAGCTTGGTGTCAGATACTGAGGTCGTTCCTGTGCGTAAAATGGTCGCGTGCAGAGCTCCATCGGGGTGTACCTGCGATGGCACTCCAACGCCCAAGTCAGTGGGGTGATTTTGTGTAGTAATACAGGTTAAAAACGTACCTTTCATCTGATGTCAGGATCTCGTTATATAGCACCTGGGTGCTGAGGGCGGCCGTTGGATCTGCGAGAATTCCTCTCCACCGTAGATCCTCCCATCGTGGGTATAAGTTGGCACCGGTCGTTGTTGGGCCGCTCGCATAGGCCCAAACTTCTTAACGGGTTGCGACCCGACCCACAAGTCGTGTGATGCTGATTAAGTGATGGGCCGTCCACGTCGGTCCAGTATTCGTTATGGGCTGCGGCCCAATCCAGAACAGTTGCCCCCCAGGCCGAAGTCGTTCAGTAGAACGGGTTCAGGCCTAAGAGTCAGATTCTTTTCGGTGGGGCGGGTTGCCTCCACATTGGCCGCCTGCGCAGGCCTGCGCCGAGATGACCTGATCGTGTACCCGTTTGATTGAGCCTGCTCGCACCTTCTAGCGAAGTGGTGTTCTGACAGATGTGACGTTTTGAGAGGACAAGCGTGACGCTTCGATGGGACTGTCACCATACTTCACGTTTTTCAAAAAGGTGGGCGCTTGATGATGACGGTTCAATTTTCGAGGAAGATCATCAATTTAGAAGGGGAAGGGACGTGTCCCTTCGCGTTCCGGCTTCCCCTCCCTATAAATATGGGGCACCCTTATGTCAATTTGTTCACTTTCCGGATTTTTTGCTTTGAGGGCGACTTCCTTTCTCCGACGAGCGATCTATTTTCCGGCTACTCTGGCACGGTGTTTCCCGATAAGCGACTTCAAACTCCGGCGCGATCTAACTTCCGATCGCCTCATTCTGGTGATTCACAGTGCAACGAAACTGTATCCCACTCCTGGTATGTAGTTTTACTTTTGGGCTTTAGTAATTTTAATCTTCTTGTTAACCTTAACATGTGCGAGGAGGGGGTGTCAGACCCGGGGTCGATCATGTCGCCCCTTTCCGTAGGTCATCTTCGATGGTCTGACTTTCGTGCTCCCTTCTTGCAGGTTTTCTTTTCTTATGGCGCGGACGAAGCTGACCGCCCAAGTACCTGGCAGCCCGCCAGTTTCCTCCACCGACCCATCATCCAGCTCCCGAACGTCTACAGATAGGACGACTTCGGAAGGTGGGTTTACTTCTACGCCTCCTGCTGAGGGATCGGATGTTGCGACCCCCGATCGGCCCGTATACTTCCAGACGAGGGAAAGTAATGATCCACCTTTTGCGTCCTCGGCCCCTACGGAGCGGGTAATCCAGCCAAACCCAGAGAGAGGGGAGGCCGATTGGAGAGGCTCTCTAGGGGAGGATCGCTCTTGGATCTCGTCGGTCGTGCTAGGCCGGATTCCGTCAATATTCAAACCTGGGGACCAAGTGTTATCGTATTTTGTCGGGCTGGTTGGCGCGCCGGACCAGGTGTGGGCGGTCGAAGGCCCTACTTCAACGGAACACGTGGCTATGATTTCGGCCACCTTAAAATTCACCATGTATGCTACTGTCCTTCGTGACGTGCGGATTCGTCCGCCATTTACCTGCTTTCAACGCGGTATACTTCGTTATCTTGGGGTTGCACCCTCGCAGCTGCACCCTAACTCGTGGGCATTTATCAAGGTGTTTGAGCAGCTACTGAGAGTGATGGGGCGAGAGTGCAATCGGCAAACTTTCTTTAAAATTTTTGAGACAAGCAGGCGGCCAGAGCCGGGCAGCGATCGGAATCGGTGGGAGCACCTGAGTCTTAAGGCTCAGTCGGACTACAAGATTTTCAAGCCGTTCTCTGACTCGCTCAAACCCTGGAAATCGTCTTTTCTATGGGTAGTCCCAGTTTGCGAGGCATCTCAGCGGATGGTGGGGACGGTTGACTCCGGTGGGCGAGTAACAGGTATGCAATATCCTATAGCGTGGACGTACGCTCATTTTCGTCGCATGCCCGCCACGTACAAAACCCGTTGCCAACTTGGCGAAGAAAATACTGAGACTCTGAGGTTGCTTGAGAACTTGGCCTCTTGGATGGAGGAGGGTCTGATCAAATGTCACCAATTGGTGAAAACGACCGATGATAATAGTTTCAAAGTCGCACTTGGTATGGGTAGTCGTACCCCGCCCCCCCCCCCCTTTTTTTTTTAACCGTGTTCTTACCTTTTTCGCAGGTGAAATGGCCGGTCTAGGTTTTGCCGAGCTGATGAAACAAGCTAAGAGAGGGAGGAGGTCCCAGGCCGGCCCGTCCAACCCTGCAGTTACTCTTTCCCCTGTTCCTGAGGGTTCTGTGGTTGCTGAAGGTGGCGAGAGTAGCCCGCCTGTTGCTGGGACGAAGAGGGGGCGCCCTCCTCCCACTGTCGATCTGACCCAAGATAAGCATGCTCATAAAAAGTCCAAGGCTCATAAAGGACCTCAGAAGAGTTCGCCCCTGGCGGTCGATCTAGAAGAAATGACCGATGAGAGCATCATCAGAGGATTCCGCGAAGACCCCCTACTGTTTGCGGCCGAGGTGGTCAAGGCTGGGTCTCACCTGGTCGCGAAATTGAAACACGGAGAAATGGAGCGGACAAAAGGTAATATTCTCCTCGCCCAAAATTTATGGTTGGAGAGTGATAACTTAGACAAAACCGACAAGCTTAGCCGTGCTCATGTTTATATCTCAGAAGTTCGGGAGGAGTTGGAAGCTTTCAAGAAGAAACTGCAAGATTCAGAGGCCGCCCTTCAGCCTACCGTCGCTGCCCTCGACGAAACAAAGAAGTCGCTCTCCATCGTAACCAAAGAGCGAGATGACGCCCAGGTCGCGTTAACTGAAGCTAAGAAGGATTTGCAGCTTGAGGTGGTAAAGGTTAGTGATTTGACTGAACAGATGAGCGGCTTGAATCTGGAAGTTGCTGAAATGAGGTCGTCCATTGAAGTTTTGAAGAAAGAGCGGGATGAGGCTCATGCCCAATATGATCGGCTCGTTCATTCCACTGTTTCAATTTGCAAAGAGCGGTTTGATGAGGCTCTGGTCCAGGTGCGGTGCGTGTACCCGGATCTCGTGCTGGATACGGGGGTTATCAATTTTTCTCATTCTTATGTGGACGGTCGGATCATCAAGCCTGCTGAGGAGGACGACGAAGGAAATGTCTTAGTGGAGGAAATGGTTGTTTTCGATCGTTCCAATTAGGATTTTTGTAATATGCTCTAAGTACTTGTCTTTTGTTTTTGGGCGGCTTTCGAGTCGTCCCACTGTTGTAATATATACTATGACTTTGACTTTGAAATCATTATTTTAATCGTTCTGTTTAATTCGTTTAGCCTTCGGACAGTTTACTAGACCTCGTATCTAGACTTAACTCGCCCTTGGGGGTGCGACTTTCGGTTGTGAGCGCTTCGTTTCTTTTAACTCGTGTTTTTAGCCTTCGGGTCGTTTACCAGGGTTCGTCCCTAGATTTAACTCGCCCTTGGCGTTGCGACTATCGATTGAGATCGCTTCGTGTTACTTAGACCGACTAAGTGTTGCTGAGCCCGCCCAGTGGTTTATCAAACTCGGTTTGATTTTAACCCGCCTGGCGGTTGATGAATCTATATGGAAAACAGGAAAGGGTGAGACAACATATAAAAAGATACCATCTGTCGTGATGGCCGGGCGGGCCTCAATAAAAACCCAGTGGGAAAAGAGTGTCCCGCCCGATGTTCTTACTTTATTCATTCAACAAGTGTCAATGACAGAGTTACAATTTGAATTTAGTCAGAATTTTAAACAAAGTATCGCCTGAGGTTGGCCGCGTTCCATGTTCTTGGCACCGCCCCGCCTCCCATGGTTTGAAGTTGGTAGGCGCCCTTTCCTGTCTTCGAGACGACTCGGTAGGGACCTTCCCAGTTTGGAGCGAGTTTGCCTTGAGCTGCGAACTTCTGTCCTATCGCCGCTCTTCTGAGGACGAGCTGGCCGATGGTGAATTCTCTAGGGACGACTTTTAGGTTGTGTCTCGTTGCCATCTCTTGTTTCACAAGTGCTTCTTTCAACGACGCTTTGGTGCGGAGTTCTTCAACCAAGTCGAGTTCCTCTCTGAGTCCCTGATCGTTCTCATTGTTGTCTTTGGGATATGTCGTTCTCCAACTGAGCTCTCCAACTTCAACCGGGATGAGTGCCTCCACCCCGTATACCAACTTGAATGGGCTTTCACCTGTGGTGGAGTGTGGGGTGGTCCGGTATGCCCATAGTACGAAGGGGAGTTCTTCTGCCCACTTGCCTTTGGATTCGTCCAGCCTTCTTTTCAGCCCGCGCAGGATCACCCGGTTGGCGGCCTCCGCTTGTCCGTTTGTCTGTGGGTGCTCGACCGACGTGAAGCGCTGCTTGATTCCAAGTTCCGACATGTATTCCTGGAAGTTTTTGTCAGTGAACTGGGTGTCGTTGTCCGAAACTACGACCTGAGGGACTCCAAATCGAACTAGTATATTTTTCTTGAAGAACTTTAAGCAGTTTTTGGAGGTAATAGTCGCTAAGGGCTCGACCTCTACCCACTTGGTGAAGTAGTCTACTGCCACTATTAAGTATTTAAGCTGTCCTGGGGCTGCTGAGAACGGGCCCAGAAGGTCGATTCCCCACCATGCGAACGGCCATGGAGCGGTAATGGAGTTCAATTCAACCGGGGGGGCGATATGTATGTTTGCGTGCTTTTGGCACTTATCACATTTTTTTACTAGCTCGTTGGCATCACCTTCCATCGTTGGCCAATAGTATCCCGCTCAAAGTGCTTTTTTGGCTAGTGCTCGTGCCCCTAGGTGATTCCCACGTATCCCTTCGTGGATTTCCCTCAACACATAATTGGCCTCTTGTGGTGTCAGACACTTCAGTAACGGTGTTGAGAGTCTCCGGCGAAACAGTTTGCCTTCAATAACCGAATATGATGATGCCCGCCTTCGCGTAAGAGCAGACTTTTTTGGGTCGTCTTCCTCTTCCCCCAAAACGATGTACCTTAGGATGGGATCTATCCAGGTCGTCCCTTGACCGATCATGCAGACATCGGTACTTGGAGCTGTTTCTAGTTGAATGCTGGGTTGAGGGAGTATCTTCTGGATTACGCTCCTGTGGTTTCCCGGGGTTTTTGTACTCGCCAGTTTTGAAAGTACGTCCGCCCTTCCATTTTCTGACCTGGGGATGTGTCGGACTTCTGCACTTTCGAATTGATCGAGCAGCTCTCGTACTTTAGCGAGGTACCTCCGTAAAACTTCATCTTTGCCATCATACGTTTCTCCAATCTGGGACACCACTAACAGGGAGTCAGAACGGAGCTCGACCCGTCGTGCTTTGAACTCCCTGGCGAGCATAAGTCCTGCAATGCATGCTTCGTACTCTGCCTGGTTATTTGACGTAGGAAAGGAAAATGTCAGCGACACCTCTAAGGTCGTTCCTTCTGGGCTTTCTAAAATCAAACCCGCCCCGCTCCCTTTGCAGTTTGAGGATCCGTCGACGTATAGCGTCCAGGTCGGATCAGGCTTTTCTTCCTGGATCGGGGTCATCTCGGTTATGAAGTCTGCCAGAATTTGTGCCTTTGTGGTCGTTCTTGTCTCATATTTCACGCCGAATTCTGAGAGCTCTACTGCCCATGTGATCATCCTTCCTGCTAAGTCGGGTCGATGCAAGATCTGCCGAACGGGCTGATCTGTTCTGAGGACGATTTGATGAGCCACGAAATACGATCTCAGTCTTCGAGCGGCCACGATTAGTGCAAGAGCTAGCTTCTCGATCCTTTGGTACCTAAGTTCTGGTCCCTGGAGTGCTTTACTCACAAAATACACGGGATTCTGTTTCTCCCTATCCTCCCGCACCAGTACGGCTGCTAGGGCTTCATCACTGATGGAGAGGTATAGGTACAACGTTTCCCCGGGCTCTGGGGTGGTCAGGATGGGCTGTTGCAACAAAACCTTTTTCAGCTGACCTAGGGCCTGGTCGCATTCGACCGACCATTCAAACTTCGCCTCCTTCTTAAGTAATTTGAAAAGTGGGAGAGACTTGCTGGCCGCTTTTGAAATGAATCGCGATAGCGCGGCTATCATCCCGTTCAACTTCTGAATTTCTTTTTTGCTCGTGGGTGACTTCATTTCTGTCACGGCCCTGCATTTATCTGGATTTGCCTCAATCCCCCGCTCTGTTAAGAAGAACCCCAAAAACTTACCCGCTCTGACTCCGAATGTGCACTTCTCAGGATTCAGTTTTAGCGAGTTTTTCCGGGCTTTCACAAATATCTCTCTTAGGTCGGCCACATGATCAATGTCTTGCTTACTTTTTATGATCATGTCGTCTAAATACACTTCGACCGTTTTGCCGATCTGTGACTGGAAAACTTTATTCATCATTCGCTGATAGGTCGCGCCGGCATTTTTCAGTCCAAAAGGCATGACCAAGTAACAGTAGCTCCCTCTCGCCGTCATGAAGGCTGTCTTTTCCTGGTCGGGCGGGTGCATTGAGATCTGGTTATAACCCGAGTAAGCGTCTAAAAACGAGAGTAACCTGAAGCCGTTTGCGCTGTCAACTAAACGGTCTACGCTTGGTACTGGAAACGCGTCTTTAGGGCATGCCCGGTTAAGATCAGTGTAGTCGACGCACATGCGCCATTTCCCGTTGGCCTTTTTGACCAGAACTACGTTAGATAGCCAGGTCGTGTACTTTATTTCTTTGATGAACCCGGCTTCCAGCAAATCATCGATGCTTTACTGGCGGCTTTCCCTTTCTCGTCACCCTGCACCCTCCTTCTTTGGGCGATCCATTTTGCAGTGGGATTAACGGCCAGGTGGTGACAAGCTACCTCTGGTGGGACGCCTGGCATGTCCCCGGCACTCCATGCGAAGACATCAGCTTGTTCCCCCAAGCATTGGATTAACTGATCTCGTACATCTGTGGGAAGGTCGCTTCCCAATGACACAGTCTTCTCTGGGTCGCTTCCCAATGACACAGTCTTCTCTGGGTCGCTCCCCAGTTGTACTCGGGCGAGTTCCCCATGCGGCTCAGGTCTTTTAATTCTTTTTTTGAGCTCTCGGGTAAGGTCATCATCTCCTTCTTCAGGTTCACTATCCGGGTCGTAGCGGGCATCTAGATCAGCCACATTGACTTGCCTCCCGCCCCTGTGTGCGGCGTTCGTCTTTTTCGTTTCATGCTCTCCCTGTTCCTTCATGCTCATGAAGTGGCATCGTCGAGCGGCTTGCAGATCTGCCGGGACGGTGACACCCTCATTGCTGTCCGAATAGAATTTCATCTTCAGATGGACGGTCGAGGTCACGGCTTCCAGCTTTCCCAAAGTGGGACGACCGATGATACACTGGTATACCGATTTGCATGGTAATACCAAAAAATTTACTTTCACAACTCTGCATTTGGGTTTCTCCCCGCTGTCGTCCCCGAAGGTTACCATAAGTTCCAGCATCCCAAGAGGTGTTGTGGATGATCCATTGAAACCTATTAGGTCAGATCCCCGATAGGCCGTCAACTCCCCCCTTGGTATCCTCAAGATGTCGAGGAGGTCTTCAAAGATGATATCAGCTGAGCTTCCTTGGTCGACCGGGATTTTCCTGACCTCGACATTAGCCATTACCGCGGTGACAATTAGTGGGACATACTTATTAGGCTTCCCATCGAGCAAATCATCGTCGCCGAATGCCAAAGGCGGCCTTTTTGAGGGGCGACCGGGCGTGGAGGTTGAGGCGACGTTCATTATTTCTTTCCAGCGTCTTTTCGATGATTTGTTCGTTTCTCCTCCTTCCAAAGGGCATCCTCCAGTAATCACCATCGCGACCGCGCTTCCCCTTGACCTCCTGTGGTCTTTTCTTTCTTCACTGTACTCATCCTCGTCTTCCTTCGAGCCTTTCCCAACTTCATTCACGATCGCCTTACCCTTTCGAGGGGACCGATCTCTGTCCTTCTCCTCTGGTTTCTCTGTAGGTCCTTTCTTCACGTACTGGGTTAGCTTTCCCTTTCTGATCAGTTCTTCGATATCGTCTTTCAGGGCCATGCAATTGTTGGTGTCGTGTCCGTTACTTATATGGTAACGGCAGTACCTGCGAGACGGGCGTTGTCCTTCTTTGAGGACTAGCGGTTCGGGCCTCTTAATATCCTTGAATTCTGTGTTCGCGCACTCGGCCAAGATCTGGGAGTACGAGGTATTTAGTTTGGTCCGGCCAAGAATTTCTTCTGCCTGAATTCCCTGGATGGTCCTTCTCTGTCTCCTCTATCCCTCCTGGAGTCTTGGACCCGGTTCGATTGGAGATCCTTTGCTTGCCCTGCGACGGCTTGGGTTGCCATCGCTCTTTCCACATAGTTCATAAATCTCTGTGATCGGCGTAGGAAAGTTTCGAGGTCTGGTGGCTCGTTCACACCAACTTCTATCTCAAATAAACTGCCAGTTCGGAGGCCGTCCCTGAGAAACCATAGGCGCATATCGTCCTCCAACCCACGGACATTGGAGGCTTCCCTGTTGAAGCGCTCAACATACTCACGGAGGGATTCATCCGGGCCCTGCCTAATTGCTTTCAAGATAGCATGTGATTTAGGCTTCACCCTTGAGGCGGTGAAGCGGGCACTAAAAACTCGAGCCAATTGCTCCCAGGACGAGACACTGTTGGGCCTTAATTCAGTGAACCACTCCAGAGCGGGTCCCTCTAGGGTTAGTGGAAATATTTTGCATTTAACCGGCCCGTCTGCCCGCCTATACTTCATTACCAAGTCAAAATATCGTAGGTGGGCATCGGGGTCCTTTACCCCGTTGTACATCCTGAGGTCAGAGGGTGGCTTTTCCAGTGCTCGCGGGATAGGGTACTCGTCGATTCCCCGGGTGAAGGGTCCCAGGCCGTCATTGCCCGACCTCCTACGAGATGGTCGGTCCTCGGGGTAGCGACCCCGATGACCACGTCGTGGAGGAGGGGATTCATACCTATGAGCCCGTGGGGGAGGCGCATCCCAGTAGGGACGAGGGAATCTTTCTTGCGATCTACTTCTGGACCGGGTTAGTGACCCAGAGGAGTCGTACGAAGATTCTTGGTAAGGCTCTTCCTTAGGCCAATACGTCGGGTTAGTTGAGGAAAGGGGGGTTCGTGGTTGTTGCTGGATCAGTCCTCGTCTTTTTGGGGGCGATCGGTGTACCAATTGCCTTCTCGGGGGAGATCTATGTCTTCTGGGGGGATTGCCTCTTGGTCTCGACGATTCGTCGTCGCGGCGACGCTGTTCAGGCGCGGTGAATGCCCTTCCAGAGTGGATCCCCTGTTCGGACGCGGCGATGTTTCCGTTCCGAGCTCTCAACAAGTCGCGTAATTCTTGTAGTATCTCGTTTGGCAGCATGACGCTTGTATGGCCGGGTGGAGCCCCTTGTGCACTGGACGCAGTATCGCCTACATCGGCAGCGTCGCCCTCCGGTGTTTGTTGTCGCTGAGGAATTGCGGTCATGTTTCGTGGATGCGGGGCGCCGCGTGGTCTGCCTCGCGGAGCCATGTCTATTGGAGTGGGGATGTTCACTCTCCCACTGTGGTCGCCAATGAACCGGACTCTTCTCTGAGCGATTGGTCCTTTTGTTGAAATAAATCTGTTTGTGCTCGTACTGTCTTGGGAGCTTGGTGTCAGATACTGAGGTCGTTCCTGTGCGTAAAATGGTCGCGTGCAGAGCTCCCTCGAGGTGTACCTGCGATGGCACTCCAACGCCCAAGTCAGTGGGGTGATTTTGTGTAGTAATACAGGTTAAAAACGTACCTTTCATCTGATGTCAGGATCTCGTTATATAGCACCTGGGTGCTGAGGGCGGCCGTTGGATCTGCGAGAATTCCTCTCCACCGTAGATCCTCCCATCGTGGGTATAAGTTGGCGCTGGTCGTTGTTGGGCCGCTCGCATAGGCCCAAACTTCTTAACGGGTTGCGACCCGACCCACAAGTCGTGTGATGCTGATTAAGTGATGGGCCGTCCACGTCGGTCCAGTATTCGTTATGGGCTGCGGCCCAATCCAGAACAGTATATATACATACTACTTTAAATACCCGTGCTAGGCACGAGACTTTCTCGTAGCTCTTTGTTTTCATATAATCGTATTATTGATATTAAAAATAATACGCTGGAATGAACAAAAGTATTATGAATAGCAACTGATTAGACATACTTAGTCGTAGTGGATGAAAATCATCAATAAAATAAAAGCAGCTATACAAAGGTTGAAAGAAGATGATGCGGGTTTTAATATAAATGTGGCTGAAGTCCGCGGGAGTAAATGCTAAAAGAAAGATAAAACTATAAACACCAATTTAAGTATGTTTCTAATACTTCGTTGGTGCAAAATGACCAAAACAAAGAAGACAACACAAATAGAAAGTGAAACACGTGAGTATCATGCAGGTTTGAATGAAAACCACCGATAAAATAGAAGCACCTATTCAAAGTTGAAAGAATATAATGTGGTTCTATTGTAAATGTAGTTGAACTTCCTGTAGGAGTAAATATCTATAACATATTATATATTGCAAGACAAAAAAGCAACTCTCAGTACTGTTGAATGTAACCAAACACGAAAGAGAGGAGATACTCTTATACACTAAATCCTAAAAAAAAATAAAAAATGTATTCGTGATTTGGTAGTGACCGAACTAAATGAATTCAATAAAGATTTTAGGTTCAGAAAATATACAAGGAGAAGAAGTATAAAAATAAATGATTTTTTTTAAAGATTCAGAAAAATTTGTCCTAAAAAATATAAAGAGAAAAAGTATAAAGAGAAATTGTTTTTTTAAAGTGTTGAAATTAGTAAAAGGGAACTTCAGGTATTTGAATAGTTGAAAATTTTCTAAGCGCTAAAGTATCTCAAAACATATTGTTTAGCATCACAGTTTACGTATTTTGTCACGAAATTATTTGTTTTTCACCAAACTGGTTCTTGAGGAACAAACTTTGCGTATTGGAATAGTTACAAAAAATTCTATCTCTAAAGTACACCAAAACATACTGCTTAGATTTTCACTTTACGTATTTTGTCACAAAATTACTGTATTTTTTTTCACTAAATCGATTATTGAGGAGCAAACTTCGCGTATTTAAATAGTTAAAATTTTTCTGAACGCTAAAGTACCCCAAAACACAATGCTTAACATCGCATTTTACGTATTTTGTGACTATTTTTTTCCCCAAACTGGTCACTGAGGAACAAACGTTGCGTTTTGAATAGTTGATTTTTTTTAACTCTAAAGTTCACCAAAACATACTGCTTAGCATCTCGATCAGTTTACGTATTTTCTTACGAAATAATTTGTTTTCACCAAACCAATATTTGAGGAATGAACTTTGCGTATTTGAACATATAATTTTTTTTCGTACTCTAAAATATTCCAAAAATATAAAAATAAAAAAATGCAAAAACATGGAAGTTTGGCGCGAAGTATGGATTGAAGCCACAATACTCGCATATAATATAAACACCAAATTAAGTATACTTTTAATACCAGTTGATCCAAAATAATCAAAATACACTATTAGTAATGTAATACTACTGTAATTTAAAAAATAAAAAAAATGAAAAAAAATTATTTAAAAAAACATTAAAAGAAAAAAATAAAAAAATAAAAAGAAAAATAGAAGTTTGGCGCGGAACCACAACTGCAGGATGACTGCAGGGCGGTATCCGCATATTTGATAGAGATATATTACTATGTATATATATATTACTATTTTGAAGAAAGAAAGTTTTCATCTTCATCATCAATAACTCAATCGACTCATAAGGTTGTTGCTTACTACAACGGGGGATATTCTCGGATTTTTTTACCATTTTTTGTTTTCCTCCCTCTTAATGCACAGGTTTCCCTTTTGGTTGGGTTTTTGAGAATCTCTTTCTCACTCTCTCAAAGAAAGAAAGCAACGATAGAGAAAAATTTTCACTTTTCTCACTTCTTCGGGTTGATTCCCAAAGTAAAAGAAAAAATAAAAAATAGGCATTTCCATTTGGTTGGTTGATGTGAAAATTTCTTAGAGAAAGAGAAGCAGCAAAGGAAGGAAAAAATTCCATTTTGTTTCCTAAATCTTCGATTTCCCGAGACCCAAAAAAGGAAATTGAATATTTTGGGTGATGTTTTTTTGGTTTGTTTTTCAAGAACTACTAGGCTTTAGATATGTGATTTGTATGAAAAAGTATGAAATGTACGTTCTTTGATTTATTTCTCTTGAGGTGTTGATGGGAAATTTGGTTTGCTGAATTCTGACTATGTGATCCTCCAGACGGCGAAAGGAAATGAGCATCACCGGAGAATGAAGACCAATACTACTCGACATGGACGTTGGCAGAGAGGATAACAATAGTGTCGTTGGCTATTTGAACAATGACATTTTGGTCTCAATAACATGTGGCCGTCCAACTAGGAATGTATGTCTCATCCAAACGTGACATATCAATATCCACGATGGCAGAAAACATGTCACATAAGCGCAAGAGATGTAGTTAACATACTGGATTAATAAAATGGACTAAAGTGACTAATAAATTGAAAACTAGAGGATTTATTAGTAGTTTTGTTTAAGTTAGGGACCAAAATGAGAGTGTTTCACACTTCCGGAGATCAGCTCAGTTGGCGAGCTAAGAGACATTAAGGAGTTGCAAGAAGAAGGTCCAGAGTTCAAACTGTAACATCTCCAAAAATGGTTAAGTTGGTTATTGAGATTAGTTGATAATTTTTATAAATTATAGCTAATTGAATTGAGTTATGTTTGGATTAGTCTTTAATGATTGCCAAATATTGCTTGAATACATGACTAAGTGAAACATTATAATGCAATTGTGTGCTAGTTATTTATTCCTTTTGGGTAGTGTATGGGTAAATAGGTATGGTGCTACTAGCATAAGGGTAACAGAGACATTTCCACAATTACAAATAACCCTCAGCTGACCTATTTATTATTTTTTTTATCACTCCCACACCACTCAAATATCACACATAAACACAACAGACACACTTGTTTTAAAAACATAATTTAAGAAAGAAAGAGGGAGAAGAGAGAGAGCACGAGGGAAGAAAGAAGAGGAGAACACTTTCTCCAAACCCTCACCTTTCAAGAGGTGTTCAGTTGAAGACTCACATCATCTACCTTCCCATTTTGTGTGTTCTCCATCACATTATCATCACCTTTCAAGAGTTAGATGAACCACTTTCCTTTCACCCACCATTTGCGAAATTGTTGAGCTACGATGGGGTATGGTTTGAAATTCAGAGTTGCATGCAAGTTATTGGGGGTAGATCTTGTTGAAATAGAAGCCACATTGTTGATTGTAGCATCATAGAGGGACATTGGTAGCTCGGTTGTGAAGTTGAAGCCTGGGTTCAAATTTGGGTAGCCTTGGGGTCACTCTGAACTTCCATCTCTTGCGCTATTGTCCTAATTTCGATTTTGAGGTGAGTTCTTCGAATTTATGCTTGTGATGTCCTTTAAACATGTGTTTGGAACTGAATATGATGGTAATGTGTTTGGTTGCTGGATTTTGGTGATAAATTGTGCACATTATAATGTAAAAGTACTGTTTGAGGAACTCTGAACATAGGTTCGGTTATTTTGAAACTGCGTGTTCTCTGGTAATCCAATAATTGTGTGGTTTATCTTTTAAGCAACTGGACTTAATGCTCTTTCATTTGACACTGGTTTGGTTGGATTTGGAGGTGTGTAGCTCGAGATATAGGTGTCACAATTTAGATCAAAATTTTGAAGCAATTTTGTGCATAGGTTCATTGTTTCGTGTATAGTGTTTTCATATGAACTCCTTTTTGAGTGATTCTTGTCCCATTGAAAACTAGACTCAATTTTCTTCGGTTTAGGCACAAGCATTACTACAATTTAGGCTTTTCGCATTGGTTAAAAATGACTTTTCGCACCAGTTCCGTGTCCGTTATAGATTCAGGTGATGTTAAAAGTACGCACCTTTTGCATCAGGTACGGGCCTGATGCGAAAAGTATTTTTCGCATCAGTTGTATTACCACCCGATGCCAAAAGTCCTTTTTAATTAGATTTTAGCACCTTTTTGGCATCGGATCAGAACCACCTGATGCGAAAAGTACTTTTCGCATCAGGTCCTGATGGGAACCGATGTTAAAACTAACTTTTTTAAAAAAAAAATCACAATTTGTACGTATATTCATTTATTTATAAATTACTCTACCAGTTTTACTTTGTTAAATACCATAAACAGAATATATATTTTTGCTAACTCATGCTACAATTATGTCTACAAACAGAGAATAACATAAAAAAATGAGAGAATCACAATGCAAATATCAGTCACAATATCCTCCTGGTTTCAATAAACCAATAATCATTGAATTCATTTGCAAAAGCAAGATTGGTTATATCAATCCATTAAACTCAACAACAACAAAAACGATGAGAAAATAGAAAGAACTATACAATGTTTGTACTAGTTGGCACTACTACCAGTGGCACTACCATCATCACTTTCACAACTTTTCTCTTCTTTATCACTCTCAGCTTCACTAGGCCCAGGCTTGAAAATAAACAAAGCAGACCCAGATCCTGTAGCCATGTATTCACGTTCATGAACTTTATCTTTTTCAAGCCCTGAGCTAGAGCTCTAAAAGGGATGAAGCCATCAAGGATGGGTCTGAAATGCCATGCTTCAACAAGTCAAACTACATGATAATATGTACAGCATAGTTAGTCCTTTTCAATACATCAATAGGTTTTACTTTTACAACTCAAATTTATAAATGAATCAATTGTCTGCACAAGATGTGTAGCAATTTTAAAGTAGACAAGAAGACCCAGAAACAGCTTTTCTGCCAAATTTTAGACAATATAATGTAGGCATATAACATTTTCCTTTTTATAACGATAACATCATGCACGTGCGAGTCATTTTAATTCCACAAAGCTCAAAGCTGACATAAGATTAATCGAGTAATTATCGTCATCTGAACTTACCAGAATACCAGCAAAAGGAGAAGCCAGACATTTTCAAAAGCATAAAAAGGGTAATTACTAATTGCTATTTGCTAGTTATGTTCTTAGTGTGCAAATAAGAAACAAATCTGAACCAAGAAGATGATATTATACGAAAACTGATATTGAAATATTTGCTGCCTTGCTCTCTCAAAAATCCAGTTGACAGAAAAGCAAGATTGAATCAAAGAGTTGTTATGCCATGCTGAGATTAACAAATGCCAATATCTTACAAGACACACAACACTTCCAATAGAGTTGCATCTATTCACAGAAATGATCATTGTAAAAATAACAGGCAGATTTTAAACCACTGGATTGCATATAGTATAGGCCAGAGCCAGACAGAGCTGCCCCTAGGCCTTGATCTATTAGCTTAATTCGTTTAGCAAAAATTTGAGCTCAGTCAGAAAAAGATACCCATTGAATGCATCAAATTAAAAGATGAAACCAGCAGGCACAAGTGTTTTTTAAATGAGCACAACATTTGCATAACATGAAATTATCATTCAGATATTCAACAAGACTTGGATGTTTTTGCAAACATCCAAGCAAAAAAAAAGACTAAGCACATACCGTCGACAGCAAATGCCACATGCTATCATCATGGTATCCCTCTGACACACCATCAGCAGAATATGACATATGAATGCTAGAAGAACAGCAAGCTAGAGGATTCCTTGCAGCATCCCAATACATTCAAATTTATTAGATACAGTCATAACGATGGGTGAGGGGGCAATACAACCATGATAAGGCTAGAAAGTTTATTCACAGAATCGTATTATTATTGAAAATCACTATCTTCTAAGGAGCCACTATTTATCTGAATACTTATAAGTTCATGAGCCAATTCAACTGACATTGATAATTCAACTGACATTGATTCTCCATTCAGCACTGAAATTTTTGAAGAGCCATCCGGTTTCATCATCTCAGCTAAAACAGAAGCACTAAATACAGGCTACAAGTAAAAAATACAAAAATAAGAAGAAATTGTTTAGAGCAAATAAGTTATTAACTTAATATTATGGGGATTAGTAGCACCTGGGTATCAAGAAGTATGATACGTTCAGCAGATACCATCGGTTCAATCACTTCAATCACAGTAAAATCCGTATTCTCAGTCAAGAACTGCATCATTTCTGTCATTTAGTTTATCCCTTCGCAATTTCTCACGACATGCCTTGGAGCCAGATGCATATGACTCGGTCTTTAACCTGAAGTAACAGTGCATAACATTCAGAGAAAATAACGAAATGAGAGGGAAAGGTGACAAACTCAAGAGTATAAAGTCTAACAAATAGTAACCTAAACATATAAGGGCAAAATGAATACCGCTATCTGAAAAACAAGAACAAAAATGGATCCGATTAAATTAGTCATTGTTCTAAATTCCCTCCCACAAAATAAATGATATAAAATAATATAAAAAAGAAAACTTTGAAAAGCTGTGTATAACTTTATGTCATAACAAATGATGTGTTTCATTAGCTAGAAATTCTTTAACATTCAAAGTGGAATATAATGACATAATTGAGACCATTAAAAAGTAATACTAAAAAAGACTACAACTAAAGCACCAACCAAGCGACGGTAAAAAGGAAAGCAATCAACACAAATTAATGTATGAATAAACCAAATTCAACATAGAGTTATCTAAGCATATCATTCAACTAGATCTAATGCAACTGAAGCTCCACTTCACCACATTCAACATTTCAAGAAATGGACTAATCACAAACTCAGCATCTCCCATTTTGTCATCCAAGCTAAATTTGTCCTTTTCATACACAATCTGCATCATCATCATATATATGAAAGTCATTTTATTTGTTCTTTAGAATGTGCTGATAAATTGAATAAATTCAAACTTTTATAAAGATAGAAACCCCTCTCTTTTCGCATCATAAGTAATTGTTGATTAAAGTATGCTCCCTAAAACGTGGTGCCACTCTTTAATAAGCAAACCTCTCTAGGAACATCCTTTCTAGATTTGTCAAAATCCTAAACAACAAAGATAATGCTTAGTTTTAAACATTCACTAGATATAACAAAGGCTGCATATATTAAAGACACGTATGAGAAGAATAGGACAACTTTGCTCAGAGAAACAGGACAACTTGAGGTCTTACTCACCATGTTTCTGATAATGCAAAGACAAATATCAATGCCTCCACGCATGAAACAAGTGAAGGTTTCAAAAGTCCATAAACCTTCAACCCATAGCATTCAATATAAAAAAATAACGCGATGCCAATCTTGATTTCACGCACTCCAATTAATATTCTTTCTTCCATGTGAAAAAGTAATAACACTAAGCACCTAAATAAACAAGTATTTAGTGTCCCGAGACAAATAAACCCTAACAAACCTGCAAACAAATAAACAAATCAAAACCTCAATTTCGAGTAGATTACAAAGATGCAGAAATCAAAGTAAAAATGGAAAAAAACAAAGATCTGAGAGAAGTTTCGGTACACTAACCCTCAAATCAAGACCCTCTTCGTGCCTCCTCCTTCTTCTTTCAAGCTTCCTAGGGAAAGCCAACAAAACCACAATGCGTTTCAGATTGAGAGTGAGATGAAGTCGACAGTGAGATGAAATCGAAGATTGGAAGCTGGTTTTCGTTTCAGACACAATGCGTTTCAGATTAGAATATTGGAAATAAGGTTTTGCTGAGAGAGCAAGGAAAGATTGGAAGGTTTTCGTTTCATTGGAAGGTTTGGCTGAGAGAGTGGAAATCGAGGGTGAGGTTTTTCGTTTGAGATGAAATGCGTTTGGTTAGGGTTTGGAAGTTTGAGATGACATGCGTTGGTTCTTGAGAGCAGCGACTGAGGGTTTTTGGTTTTTGTTCGCTGGTTTCTGATGCCGCCCTAAAAAATTTGGTCTTTTCAACATCAGGTGCAATAAGAGCTGATGCGAAAAATGTTTACATAATTTCAAAAATGCCACTGCCTTTTTATCAACATCGGTTAGTTTATGAACCGATGTGAAAAATGTTTAAATAATTTCAAAAATGCCACCGCCTTTTTATTAACATCAGTTAGTTTCTGAACCGATGCGAAAAATGTTTATAAAATTTCAAAAATGCCACCGCCTTTTTTATTAACATCAGTTAGTTTCTGAACTGATGCGAATTCCTGATGTAAATTCCGTTTTTTCCACTAGTGAAGTCTCATCCCATTTGGTTGCGTTTTGGTCATTTTAGGGGTGTAATAAGTTGGAGGACAGAATCTGTCTTGTTTAGGAACGAGTCAGCTTGTTTTGATAAACTGTACTAGTTGGCTCCAAATTTTGAAAGGTAAAAATATTTTTCAGAAACTAGACACCTTAAGCTTTCTAATGAGTGGTCAATTGTCATTTTTCGTTATCGTTTGATATGTCAAATGGTTTCTTGAAATTTAGGCATGGTTGCTGGAAATTTTCTTGTATCGAGAGAGAATACATAATCTAATGTAATGGACTTGGTGTTCCATTAGAGGTTTTGGTAACCAAATTAATAATGAAAATGTGATGTGACGACCTCGAGATGTTAGCATACTAGGGGAGGGAAGTCATGAGCCCAAAACCTAGGCCCCTTCCATGTTTGCTCTCTAATCAGATATTAGCGAATGAGTTCACCGGGGAACCGTGTAGTGGTTGTCTGGTATTGTGGTAAACCATGTTACAAGTAGCTATCCAGACTTGGGCTACGATTAAAGAGATGAATAAGACACCGTGAGTTGAATTGTGAGGGGTCACGAAATAGCTCACTGGGATTTTATCTCACTGTGTATGTTTGTGGTTTTACAGATAAACAGGGAAAAGCTACGATAAAGAAGCATGATTAGCAACTGTGCTATATGTGAAGATTGAAGTATTTTGAAGATCCATTTGTATTTTGATTAGCTCCCTAGTTTAGGATGTACTTCGATTATATGACATAGACTTGTTTCGAAGTTATGTATCGTTTATTGTATTTCGGTTTAAGATGTTGAATAATTAAGCGTGAAACGACTTTGGACCATTGGTTTGTTGTTGTATGTAATCCTTTTAATAACTTGAGATGGTTTTAAAAGGATAGTTGGATGAGTTCTCATCTATGTTTAGATTTGTTCAATGTCTTAATTTAGAATTTGCACCCTGACGTATGCTGGATATGTGTGTTCCGATATTTCTTCCAATATTGAAATATTAGGGTGTTACACAAACCCCGAAAACTAACATTCCCCCACCCCACTAACATTTGCTTATAAAAAAACACTTCCAGAGACCATATAGTTGTTTCGTATTATTGATCTGTTATGATAAATAGGGTTAAATACGTTTTTGGTCCCTATAAAATTTACGTGTTTTGTTTTAGTCCCTTAAAAACATTTCACCAACATTTGGTACCTATAAACTTTGAATTTTTTGTTTTTAGTCCCTCATGACTTCTACTGACTTTTAATAGCATTTTTTTGACATTTTATAAGCGCTATTAAAAATTATGAGGGACTAAAAGTAAAAGACCCAAATTTTATAACCCAAATTTTATAGGAACCAAAAATTGCTGAATATTTTTTTAAGAACTAAAACCAAAAACCCAAATTCTATAGGGACCAAAAATATATATAACCCTAATAAATATAAGTGTATTTTAAGGAAATTTTTTAACATTTAAGTGAATATCTATCATCTATTATATAACTTATCTATAACATATAATTTGGTCAAAAAAATCTATAACATATAATACATACCATGTCTATTAATAAAGGGTGAGTCTCTCAGTGTTGGTTGTCTTGGCAATTTTAGCGATATGGGACGTCGGCTCCCGAGTTCAAATCCGGGTGTGAGCAGTAGTAGTGTTTATTTGTCATTTCATCAAGGTAAACTAAAAAAATATCTATAAAGGGTGAATCCCTTCGTTAGCCAAATTGAATTTTGTTGTTTTGTATAAATTAAAAGGGATCATAAAATAAAATTAAAAAAATGATATGTATATTAAAGAAATGATACTTTTAAAATTTGTAATGTCAAATAACAGATTTAAAAATCTTTTTTTAAAAAGGTCTTTTTAAATTGGTTTTTAGAGCAACGACAGAAAATAGAGCTATTCAAATTGATTTTTTGGGTAGCCGATTTAAGTGTGTGTTTGGTTCTATGGTGATAAGAATTGAGTTTGGTAGAATTGAGTTTGCAGAATTAAGTTTAGTTCAAAGTGAGTTAAATGTAACATATTTTTGTTTGGATACATTTACCAAAAAGTAATTTTTTTACCGGTCATTGTTGTTTGGATAGATTAGATTAAAAGTACTTTTGAGTGTAAAATTACCAAAATAGGTATTAACTTAAAACTAAATTTAGAAATTTAAAATTTGATTAAATGGAGAACAAAAATACTAAATAAGCTTATAAAATATCCAAATTAAAATTACAATCATAGAATATAATTTAAAGTTAAATACAATACCAAATCTTAATAAGGACTAATTATTTTACTTATACTTGATAATTTGATCCTGAATTGAGTCACGAACACGTTTCATCCTGGATGAAGAAGCGGTATTTAAAATTTGAGATGGATCCAAGTTAATTGGTCTCTAATAATCATCAATGTGAAGGTCTGCATTTTCACCCTCAAACGACTATAGTTGATATCCATTTCAACATTCCTTTGGATAAAGTTGTGAATAGCCATTGTTGCAACGACTATTTGAACTTAGGTTTCCATCTGGAATTTAGGCATGCGACGTTAAATTGCAAACCTGTTTTTCCATACACCACAAGTCCTTTCTATAGTGCACCTTAGACTTGAGTGGTAGTAATTGAAAACTTTATTATGATTTGCGAGTCCGTTAGAATACCTAAAATCAAGAAGATGGTAACGTGCACATTTGTACGGACTAAGGTACCCTATTGGTGTTGGATAGCCAATTTCCACTAAATAATACTTACCTGATAACAAATATATTAAAATGTAAAGAACAAAATTAATACTAGAGGAATTTATTTATAGCCATGCAAAAGGTAATGGAGAATGGGGAAAATTTAAGTTTGTGTTTGTCAGAGCTATGTCAAAAATGCGAGCATCATGGGCACCAGAGGCGGATCTTCTTGGGAGCGGGGGGATGCCACGGTACCCCTCAATTTTTTAAAAACTTACTATATATACAATATTTTATACATAATATTAGGTTATATATAATTAAACGAACACTAATCACCAAAGATCTTAAATGGCGCAGTGGTTTGGCCTGTTGTTAGTTAGATCTAGTAACCTGGTTCAAATCCCTCGGCTTGCATTATGTGTATTTTCGGTAATTTTGTATATTTTTGTCAAAATTAAGATAAAAAACTACTCCTAGCACGTGTTGAGTCGCAGACAATATTGTTGACATACTCAAAATTTACCACTGAACCAAATGAAACAAATTAAAATATATGGTAAAACATATTTTATATATTCGTTACTAATGTGGTACCGCCCAATATTTTTTCCAAGATCCGCCACTGATGGGCACTACCTTCCCACCTAGCTAACACAAAAAATAAACACATGTTCCAATCACATATATCCATTATATTTTGCGATGGGTATTTTTTTCTTCCAATAAACCTAGTTTGATCACTAGCAATAACGACACATGGCATATGTGTACCATCGATGGCTCCTATAGCATTCTTAAAAAATGGCCAATACCGTTTATCACTTTTAACGTTTGCATGACTATCACGAAACATAGGATCTTGAGGCTTAATATTTTTTACGGACAACTCAAGACAATCAAATAGTACTTGATGAAAATGTCTATTAACAGTCTCTCCTGAGTGTTGAAACCTTTCTTAAACTATTCTATTCCCTACCCCATGACCAACAACACCCAAAAACTTTGCAACCATTTCTTCAACCCCATGTGATTAGTAGACTTCAAACCAAACTCAACTAGTTCAACACAAAGTCTATGGAACACACGTTTTTCCATCCAAAATCTAGATTGAAGCTAATGTTGTCAATTCCTAATGATTCATTATACTTGAAGGAGAGACTAACAATTACATATTTATAAATGGGCGAGGGTTGTTTGTTGCAAGTTTAAGCCAATTCAACCTCATTTCCTCTAAAACTCGCAAGGCAACAAACATCTCCCTCACTGTCTTCAACATCATCAACTGGCAAAATTTGGCATGCAAATCAAAATTATTTGTAACTTCATCCATATTTTGAATCTCAACCATCACTTCGCCAATAGAACCACTAGTTATAGAATCATTGCGTGACCTACATGTCTCTACAATCACACTAACAACTTCAACTATCTTTGAGGAGGCATTTCTCTTTTTCTTATTTGTCTTTTGAGCCCCGACTGTTCTTTTTCTCTCCTCTCCACTCTTTTGGGTAGCAACTCATTGTGATAAACTCAATCCATCATTTGCAAATTCAGTTGTTGCCTTAATACTCATATCTTCACTATTACCTGAGCCTTCTTCCATCTCTGGGGCCATATTCTCAAGGGACGGGCAATATCCATCATTATCACAGTCATTAAGATCATTAGGCAAAGATTCTACATGATCCCAACCTAATCCAATTTCTTTCCCAAATAACTTATACCATACCCGCTATTCCTTCCCAAGATTGTCATACCTATTCTTCAACTTAGTCTTATCGTAATTCCTTTAGTTGATTCATTAAAACTGGGAAACAATACATTGCTATCCAAGCAGGCTTTGACAAAATATTTAGTTGCTTTATAATCCCAAAACGTTTTTAATCTCATATCTCCATCGTTAGTTGAAGGAGGAGTCGTCATTCTATTTAAACCAAACCAGCACATAATAGAAACCATAAAAACACAAAACTAAACAAAATGGTGCACTACAAAAAAAACCTTATTAGCGAGGGACATTAGCGAGGGAAAGTTATTCCCTCGCTGAAACTGACGTTAGCGAGGGAATGTGGAATGTCCTTCCAGCTCCAGGTTAGCGACAGAATTAATGGTATTAGCGACGGACCAGTCCCTCGCTAAATGGGGGCGGGAAGTTGAAAAATTTAGCACGAAAAACAAAGTCATTAGCGAAGGAATTGGTCCCTCGCTAACGTGAATCTGACAGTTGCGCAGTCCGTGGGAAGTGAGATTTGTTGTTAGCGACGGAACTAAATCCAAAGGGAAAATTTTTTTACCCTACACCAAGGTTATAAAGAACCACACACCACACACTCTCATTTCATCTTATCTCTTCTCTCTTTCCCTACGAAGTCCCTCCACCCTCCAACACAACCACACCACCACCACCACCACCACCACCACCACCACCACCATGAACTCCTCTCCTCTTCCTCTCCTCTCTCTCTCCTACGAATTCCTTTTCTCTCACCTACGAATTTCTTTCCTCTTTCTCTCTTCTTCTCTCCACCTTCCACCACCACGAACTCCTCTCCTCTCTCTCTTTCTCCTACGAAGTGAACTGTCATCACCACAACCACCACCCCACATAGCTCCTCTCACCCTCTCTCTCTCTCTCACTCACTCTCTCACTCTCTTTCTCCCTTACTCTTCCCCTTCTCTCTCTAGCCGTCTCCACCTTTCACCACCACCACAAAATTAATAATATAATAATAAATATATAAAAAATAGGTTTAAAAAAATTAAAACAACACATAAAACAAGCCATTCAAATTGGGACAGGTGTCCATCATGATTTGCAACAGATCTTGTCCCTCGCTAATTAGCGAGGGAATTAGCGAGGAATAGTCCTCCCTAATTAGCGTGGGATTCAAATTTCTCTCGCTAACGCATTAGCGAGGAGCATTTTAGCGAGGGAATTAGTCTCTCGCTAATTCCCTCGCAAATGGTGATTAGCAACGGAAATAAGGGTTTTTGCGAGGGAAAAAAATCCCTCGCTAATAAGTTTTTTTTTTGTAGTGGTGCCAATTAAAACCTGAATTGTATATTTATTTTAGAGATGTAGGAAATTGACAATCCCAAAATAAAAATAAAATTTGAGGAAAAGGAAAGTGTAAAGATAATACAAGTATCTGATGAATCGAATAACAAAGGACCACCAAGTCTTAGTTCTACAACCCCCTTCATCCAACACAAAAATTCAATGAAAAGCTCAAGAATAAAAAAACCTTACATCAGAATCCCCGCACACTACATCATCATCCGTTAAATCCCAACAATCTCTCACCAACATCACTAGCCTACCACCAAGAGACTTGAACACAGCTCCACTTAAAATCTTAAGGTAATGAGTATATGAGTCTCCTCTCTTATATATCATTTATTTAGTTCATTTCTAGTCGATGTGGGACTAACCACTCATACTTGAAATCTCAACAGAATCAGATTCGATACTGCAGTCGTACGATTAGGCTAAGCAACCCCGCTATCCAAACAAGAATTAAATTGCTTATTGAAGATTCAACTAAAATGGTGTTTCTTACGTCAGTCGTAGGAAATAATGTGTGTTATATCTACCTTAACACACAATAAATTATGGGTTGAAATTGAATAAATAATCCCGTCTCAACGGTAAACATCCAATGATGATGAGGACTAATCAGCAAATAAACAGTACTATTTTCTTCTCACCTGGTGTAGAGTATTTGTTGCAGCAAGAACTTTACTTTATCATCATTGTGTCCAAAACCCTTCAAAGAAAAGTGAATAACTGCATTAAGACTGGAAATAAAGATAAATAAGGTTGCATAATAATAGTAGTACAATATCATAAGAAAGGACTAATCACACTTAAATCCCAACAATCTCTTACCCACATTACTAGCCTACCACAAAGAGACTTGGACGCATCCCCACTTAAAATCTTAAGACGATAAGTATATGAGTCTCCTCTTATATATATATATATATATATATATATATATCATTTATTTAATTGATTTCTAGCCGATGTGGAGTAACCACTCACACTTGAAATTCCAACAAAAACATGTTCACGTTCGATGCTGCAATCGTGCAATTAGAGTAAGCGCCCACGTATCCAAACAAGTTGCTTATTGAAGATTCAACTAAAACAGTGTTTCTTACGTTAGTCGTAGGAAATAATGTTATATCTACATTAACACACAATAAATTATGGGCCCATTTCAACTGTAAACATGCAATGATGATGATTGGGGAGGTAATCTTAATGATAGAGCATCTACCTCAACTTGTATCAATATCTTGGTGGCAATCATATTTCCTGGTTATTGAAAATGTAGAAAATGGTAACTAGATCATCTACGAGAACTGAATACAAGTTAGCTGCTAACACGTGTGATGAAGAATGTGGCTGAAAAACCTCCCTAGTGAACTTGGTGTTACTCACTCTTTGTCAAGACAATCTTGGCGTCACTGATGGTGACCTAATCTTTGGGGGGCATAGCCGACATAGATATTATTCGTCATCTAGCAAATTTTCTAGATAAACTTCTACCTAATTGTTCATTGTACATAACATGTAATTTAAACTTTCAAATTCAATTTACTGTTTCAGGTTAGGAATAGCTAAGACTCAATTCAAATGGCTTATTCTTAACTAGTAGGAGTCAATTTCTCATTTTCAAATCGTATGCATCTATTTATACTTAAGGTGTAAACTCATTTTGAGACTCAAACCTACAACCACAATGTCAAGATCATTGTGCACTATCATATGAACAAGATGAAGTTGTCGTATATACTAATAGGAATTCAGTATTAGTATTAGTATTAGTGAAAATAAATATTTTGAGGCCCACTAGGAAATTGTGGCCTTAAGCCCTTGGCACTTGGACCCTGGGCCGGCCCGGCCTTCTAGTTGGAATTGCAATTTTGAGGAATTTGCAACATTTTGGGGTGTCCAACAACAACAGCCTGAGAAGCTGTCACAAATCTCACACTGCAATCTGTGCTGCTCATTAGCAACTTCAGTCACAAACTTACGTTGAACAAATCTACATAATTCAACATTGAATTATAAATGATCATAGAGTATTCATTAATGTATAAATCTGCATATCATATGTTTTCTATGGGATTTGAAGATGTCATTTCTTCACATGAATTCACTTGGATATTACACAACAAAAAAATAGATAAACGAGAGTGGTACACTACACCTTAATGACATACAAAGAATATTATCTATTAGAAAATTTTCTATATAACTTAACAAAATCAGATTATTGAGTTACCAATTCTTCACTTGATAAAAATTGAACTTGACTGATTCTTGGCTTGTATATTATGTAATAGAATGAATCAATCTTTTGTTTAGAGTGGCTCTGAATCCATTTCCCTTTGCTTTTCTACTTGTGGAATTAAGACTCTAGCCACCCTCTCTCACTAATGCAATGGTTCCAAAGTTTGTCATCTTGATCCTGAGTTGGATGGCTGCCATAGTTTTTTCTGGCAAATCAGTATCTTCTCTTTCTCATCACCAAGCTCAGTGTTCTCTTTACGACATGTCCATCGTGAAGCCTTCGCCAGAGTTGCAACGGCATCGACAAAATAACTCGACTCTCGAATTATAGCATGCCCACCAGGTCTTAGAATCCGGTCCATTTCCAACATCACATACTTCATCTCACATCTGCTAAGTAAAAATCATTGTTAGAGCAATTTTGGAATATCATTCAAAAAATCAAAGTTTAGATTTAGTGTATTTTTGTCACCTGTGGCTTTCTGCAGTGAAGAGTCCATCCACATGAAGTAGGTCATAGGTTCTAGGATATGTTGAAAATGCTTCACACCTAAAAGTCATAAAATTCAAATCACCAACATCCCCAAATAACCATATAAGCAAGGGGAATTGCATCTTGTGCAGTCACCATTTTGGTGCATTTGCGCGGTCAACACATTTGGACGTCTGATATTGGTCTGATGGTCTAGAGTTTTAATTATAAAAACAAATGAAAAACATAAATTGAAATCTAAACCATCCGAACAAGATTGGACAGTCCAGATCTACTGACTGCACAACTGCACCTATCAGTTATTGCACGGAATCCGAATCCATCAACACATAACCCTCCTATTCATCTTTAGAATTTAAAACTTACCAGTCATGGAAGATTCCGATAAGGCCGCGATCATAAACTGCAGGTAGAGTATTGAGACCATAAGATGAGACCACATTCATGACCCACAAGGGATCATTGATCAAAGAAGCAGCAAAACCTCCATAAGCTGTGTTCATATCCATGACATTTCTTATCTTTTCAGTCCCAAGATCAGGAAGCAACTTCTTATAGTTCTGAATGCGCTTTTGCCACTGGCTGTTATCATGATTGAAAGTACTAACACTAGAACCTTGAGCAACTGTGAGCCTTTCAGGGGCAACATTCAACCTTTGAGGCCACTTGGACATGTATGTCAGACCCGATTTCTTATACTTTGGATCCGGAACGACGAAACAAGAGCGAAGTGGAGTGTACCATGCTGCATCTGGTTCAAGACTATCATCACATTTTGGAGGATAAGTTTCTCTAGACAGCTTATCATAGCAACTGTTGTCTTTGGCCTTTTGCCATACAGCAATGTCATCTTTTTTATTGTATAGCTTGAAGCACATTGATGTGAGTAAATCTTGCAGCTTCTCATAATCTGATCTTTGCTCTTCCACTGTTGTGTCCCATCCTTTCCACCTGCGTTCGTAGTTGACAGGTGGACCGGACAAAACCCAAAATCCTCCCGGGCGAAGAATACGGTGTATTTCTTGGAGATAAATTCCACCTATAAAAGCATATATGAATATCTTCATCAGTTAATGAATGAATATTTAGAGTGAACTTATATCAGCTCCAAGAATAAGTTCATGACAATGTGTCTCATGTCTGGGTTTGTGTCGGTGCTCCATACTTTCCGACAATGTTGCATAAACAGGAATAAGTTCTGTTAAATTAAAGAATTATTACCAAATTCTGTCCATGGGATAAGGCATCTGGAGCAATGAGCCATATCAAAGGAGTTTGAAGGGAAAGGAAGTCTCTGTGTAGAGATGACACCAAGAACTGCTGGGATACCACGTTCCAAAGCAAATTGAACCTGAGCTTCATGGTTATCTCTTGGGGCAAGAGAAACTGTTAGAATCCCACGATCCAACAAGTCACCACCCCAGCTAGCAACCTATAATAAATCAGAGTTACGTTAACTTAATTGATCTAATTCCTTTCACCATCATCACATGATTGAAATTAACTAGCATTAAAGTATTATAGACTAGATACATCCTGAACCTAAAACTGCAATTTTTTCTTATAAATAAGACCTGAGGGAGTACAAGTAAAACTTACCCCACAACCGGTATCAATAGCAGTTCTTACAGTACCATCTTTCATTTCTGGGATCAAATCTTGCATTAAATCAACATATTCACCAACACCATTGGGGAACATAGTACCCCCACCTGGAAACAGAAATTTCTCCCCTTCCTTTCTCAACCAATGTTGGTTAGACTTCTGCTTATTAATCCAGTCATATGGCACATTCCTGTCATTAATTAATATAACATAAAGTTGAATATGTGAACAACATATGTATCAATGAAATACACAAGTTAAAAGCATATCTTATATTATACCTGTACCAACATTCATCTCTACTCTTTGGCCATCTAATTGGAGGCTTATATCCAGGTGGAGGAGGAACTAAGCATTCTTTCCTCTCAGCAATTGGAGGGCAATGACGTTCCAACAAAGTAAGTCTATAGGTTCCATACTTTCTCCATCTCTGTAAAATCATGCATACTCAAATCAACATTGAAATTTCCTTCCACAAAGATCACACTCATAGCATCAATAAATGAATAACTATTAGTATAAACTACTAATAATACCTTTGGATCTGTGCATGGGGTATAGTCTTGATAATCACCACTGCATTCAGGGAAATTGAAGGGTTTAATTTGCAGGGAACCTGAGGATTGCTTAGGAGAATCAATGGTTTTCTGAATGGCATTGATGGCAACACCATTGTTTCCAGAATTAAAGACTCCACCAAAGTAGAAAGATAAACCACATAGTACAATGACCGTGATTGCCAAACTCAAAGATCGGTTCTTGCTTGGATGGTTGATTGGTTTTCCATCTTTATGCTTCATTGTCCAACAATTATTATTCCACTAACTATCTGCACAAACACAACAATAAACTTCAGTGCCCAATTCAACTATATAACACTTTCCACCACAAACTCTTATAAACATTTCTTACTTTATCTTTTAAAAAGTGCCAGAAATCATTATTCTGCAATCATAATGAAAAGCAAAGATCTAAGCAAAGAACCAAACATCTAGACAAATGACCTCATTCAACTTGAGAAAACCACTTGATCTGAATCATGGTTTTAAAATGATCTAAACTGCGACACCAAGATTTTTGATGTCTATGCAGCTGCATCTGCTGTATTTGATTGCGATTCAAGAAGTTGGCAATAACTATTCAGATGAGACCACCGTCAAAAAAGGAACGAGAAACAAGAGAACAAAGACAAAAACACAAACAAGATGAATTAATTGCAACAACAAAAACACACATAACAATACTGAAAACTAACAGTGTCACCCAACCAGATCAATCTGACACAAATTTCAATACAGATCTAATATTGGGAAATGATAAAAAAAAAAAGATATTAAAAAAAGGAGATAAATGATTGATACCAGCTGGTCAATAGTCACACACCTCACCGACCATTAAAACGACATACGAGAAAAGAAAGTAAGAAATCTAATTCTACTACCGACATGACACTATCCAAAACAACAACTAGCTACTATACTTTCCTTGCCTTTATGACTTTCACATGCAATAGGGACCCAATTCTACTGACACTAAAAAAAGGTGTAAGGAATCGCTGGATCTCACACCATACTGTACATTATTCCCATACATAAAAAAGGAAAAGTGATTCATATTCACGTAAACGTTGTTGTCAACATTTCTTGACACGTACGAAAAGTTTCTATCATTAGTTTTTGTCACTGATTTCTCGATCCATTATTGTCTTTTGTTCTGTTCAGAATTATCACCACAAAAATGGTTACGCTGTTACACCTAAAAGATCAAATACAAGACAATTGAACGTAGAAACACTTATTTTTTTTAAGGATTTCCAATTCAAGTGTTCTGATTTGGACATAAAGAAATCAGAGAAGAGAAGACTTTTATGAGAAAAAAGAATGATCTTTATCAGCAATCTTGGAACCCCATATTGAGTTTTGATTATAAAATGGATAAAAGAAGAAAAGGGTGGAAGATAATATAGAGAAGAAGAAATAATCTCACCAAAACAAGCATTTAAGATATTCAAAAATAGGAAAATGAAAAAACAGAGGAAACAGAGAGAATGAGATTAAAATCGAAAGAGATCTGAAAGAAGAAGAGAAAGTAGAGATGATTACATAAGATAAGATAAGATAAGATTAGATTAGATTAGATAAGATAATGAAAGAATGAATGAAAGGGTATGTACGTAGGTTGGTACCTTTGTTTTGTGTGATTGAATGAATCTTCAAAGCAGAGGGTGCGGAAATGGAGTGAGAGAAAAAGAGGAGGAGGAAGAAGAAGAAGTGGAAGGTTAAGGATGAAGGAAATAAGTCAGATTTGTGTGTGAGGCTAAAGTGAAGTTGTAGCTCGACCATTTATAAAACTATTGTCTCGCCATGTGCCTCGCTGTCCTCTACCTCTCTCTCTTTCTCTTCAACTTCCTTCCTTCCTTCCACTTTCGTCTTTCATTTATTCTCTCTTCAATAGTAAATACTAGTACTAAATAGTAATTTTATTATTATTATTATTATTTTAATCAGAATATTATATTATGGCTTTTCCTTCTTGACCCTGAATCTCGTAAAAAAGGAGGCCCAGAGTTATTATTATTATTTGTACAAAAATAAGAATAATTTCTTGGATTGCCGGCAGTAGGCACGTTATTTGATATTTTTTTTTAGTTATAATACTCTTATATTTTTAAATTTGTTTGTCAAAAAAAGTATATACTTTAAAAGGCATTTAGAAACATGTATGGTTTCATTATTGGTTTAAAAGGCATTTAGAGACATACATGATTTCATTATTTTTAATTGTGGCCGAAGATTTGTATGCTAAGGTAGCTAAGGCGGTTTCGATATTGTATGCTAATCTTCTTTATTCTATAGCGCAATTTGCAGATGACACTATTCTTTTGGGTAACACTACTCGAAAAAATCTTTGGAGCATTAAAGTCATTCTTAGAGGTTTTGAACTAGTGTTAGGTTTGAAAGTTAACTTCCACAAAAGTAAGCTTATTGGTATTAATGTGACGGAAGAGTTTTTGAGTTCCACTTTCACGTTTCTTCATTGCCAAATAGAAAACACGCCCTTTAAATTTTTGGGTATCCCGGTGGGTGCAACTACAAGAAAATCGCGTATTACCGGCGGATTTTTTCCGGTGGATTTTTTCCGCCGGTAAGTTTCCGGCGGATATTTTGCATTTCCGGCGGATTTTTCCGTCGGTAACTTTCCGCATGAAATGTCGCCGGAAATTTACCGGCGGATTTTTTTGAATTTCCGGCGGATTTTCCAAAAAAAGAAAATTTAAAAAAAATCCACCGGAAATTCAAAAAAAACCGCTGGAAATGTAGCCGGAAATTTACCGGCAGATTTTTAACATTTCCGGCGGATTTTGTTTAAAAATAATAATAAAAAATTTCAAAAAATCTGCCAGAAATGTTAAAAATCCGCCGGAACGTTTTGAAATTCCTATAAATAAAACTTTCTCCTACACTATTGTCATTCTCTCATTTCACTCTTTATTTCCTTCTCACTTTCTCCTACACTCTTCTACCGTTCTACATTTCTTTTCTTCTTCCTTCTCATTCATTCTCACTTATTCATTCTTTCTCGTATACTCTTCAAACTTAATTAAATTTCTCTACATATCTCTTTTCTATATTTCCCATTTCTTCTTCCTTCTCACTTCTTCTTATTTCTTCATTCACATACTCTCATTTATTCTTATTCCTTATCACTTATTCATTCTTATTCACTCCTACATTATTTTTCCATACTCTCTTTCATATATTCTTTTTTTTTGACACAACTCTCTTTCATTATAATTTCTCTATTACTTCTCATTCTATTCTATATAATTTTTTTCCCACATTCTAATTCATTTTTTATTACTTCTTATTTAATTAAAATACGAAAAAAATTAAAAAAAAATAAAAAGAAAGTTTTTTTTTAAATCCGCCGGAAAATTTCCGGTGACATTTCCAGCGGATTTTTTGAATTACCGGCGGATTTTTTTAAAAAAAAAATTAGTTTTTTTTGGATTTTCCGGCGGATTATCCACCGGAAACCGTTTGCTCCGAGTTCCCTACCGGCGCCAAAAATCTGCTGGAAAGTCCACATTTTCGGCGGATTTTTGGCTTTTCCGGCGGATTTTTCCCGCCGAAAAGTCCAATTTTTCTTGTAGTGTGCTAATCCTAGGCGAGCCTCAATTTGGAAGCCAATTTTGGATATGCTTCGCAACAGACTAACAAGTTGGAAGAGGCGCAATCTATCTATTGGATGTCGGGTAACTCTTGTTAACTGTGTTTTAAATAACATACCTCTATATTTCTTCCCGTTCTACAAGGCTCCAAAGATGATGATTAATTCTATGATCAAACTAAAAGAGATTTTCTGTGGAGTATTAAAGATGATGGTAGGGGTATGTATTGGGTGGCGTGGGGACAAGGTTTGCAATATTGCTATTCAATATTGCTCTATTGTCTAAATGGGAGTGGAGGTTTTTTGGTGGATGAGAACGCTAGCTGGAGGGGGATTTTAACTCATAGATATGGACAACTGTCTTCTTTCTTACTCAACAACCCTATGTTGGGGGGAAGAAGGAACCCTTATGGTGGCGAGACCTTCTTTTCATTGGTGAAGATGTGGTTGAAAAAGGGTGGTTTAATGATTGTATTAGTTGTGGTTTGGGGGATGGCGAGGGCGTGAATTTTTGGATGCACCATTGATTAGAAATCAGCCACTATACCTTGTGTTCCCCTCTTTATTTGCAGGTGTTGTGGATAAAAATATGTCAGTTGCAACAGCCGGCAATTGATTGAGGAGCTTTAAGTGTGGCGTCTTTTTTTGGCCCAGCATGGATCGGTAGAAGCTCGACATTTGAGAGATATTCTGCTGGAGGTATCGCCTTTTAGAGGGAAGCGTGACAACTGGTGCTGGTTTTTAGAAGCCCATCAAAATTTTTCGGTCAGATCTTGTTATAACTCTTTGGCTCGCAGTCAGGTGGTGACTAATAATGCATTAGATGTTTCTGATATTTGTTCGGCCCTTTGGAGGACTGATGCTCCTTTGAAAATTTTAATCTTTTCGTTGGAGACTATTTTCTAATGCTATCCCAACGCATGACATTTTGCTATATCGTCACGTTATTGATTATGAAGATGCAGCGAGGTGTCATTTGTGTATGCAGAGGGGAGAGACAACGATGCACTTGTTTTTTCATTGTGATTTGGCTAAAGAGGGGGCTAAGATCGGGATTAGATCGGCTTGCAAGTTCAACATTGCAATAGTATTGTGGTCATACTTTATATATTATACAACAGGCCAATCCCCTTCGATATATTCTTTATATTTTACAAGTATGACCAATCATATTTACCATCTTACTGCATTGTAATATTGTTTTCAAAAAATTTATTTGATGGAGGTCCAAAGACAAATTGCATTATGCCAAATATGTTTTTAAAACTTGTTCAGACTGAATTAAGATGGTAAATTATGATTTTAAATATGCACCTTAAAATTAGAAAAACATAATCTCGTGAGAATAGAACTATAACATAATTTTGGGAGGAAAAATAGACATCCTCCTAGTAAATATTTTTTATTAAATGTAAATACTTCAGTTTTTAACAAATACAAACTTCTATTCGGCCTCAAAACCCTAGCCGTCTCTCTCAAATCTCTCTCTACCCTTTTCTTCTTTCTTGCTCACCTACCATAAGGGGGAGGTTTTAGATCAGTTTTTGGCCTAGAATCACCCTTCTATATTATTTGTTTCCCGTCTTTTTATCTAAATAAGTGGTCACCACATAGATCTACCTCTTTTTAGTTTTTTATTCGTCGTTTGAGTGCGGTGTTATTGTTGTTCGTCGTCTTGGTGCGGCGTGTCTGATTTCCCGTCTTGTTGTAGTGTTCGTTTGGATTTTCCGTCTCGTTGCGGTGTTCATTTGGTTCAGATCAACAGATCAACTTCGATCAATTTCATATTCAACCAATGACTAGGTCCTCAAAGTTACAGATCGGGAAGCATGGGTACTCCGGTGACTTTTATTTTGTCACATTTGTAGGCATTTTGCCGTTTTACGCAATTAACTTGGGTGTTGTGAGTTTGTTGCAGATTCATCATTTATGTTTTTAGCAATGTTGAATTTGTATTATCATCGATGTAATCTCTCAATTTGAATGAATGAATATCATTTTTTAGTAAAGTTTTGCCATTTTATTTTAAGCATACAAAAGTTTTGCCATCAAGTGTTACTCATTTTATAAGCTACGAACTATGCACTATTTTTCTAATGAAAAGGTTAACGGTGCCATGTTCAACAAAAATAGGTTAGTAGTAATAAAAGGATTGATAACCTATTGGGATCTTTACATGATTAAAGTATTTGAATATATATAATAAGTAACGGAGACGAGAAGGACATTGGAATTTCCTTGAACTTGTCTCTTTATTAAATCTAAGTCATGCTTGTCATGATAACTACCACCTAAATCCACTTCCATATTCGATTCGGTAATATTACATAATTAAAAGTTAGATAAACTTTGTTTTATCTAATTATTACATCGATGTTTATTCACAATTAAGTAAACACCTGTTGTACCCAAAACAAAAAGTAAACACCAAAATTCATCTCTAAATATCACTCTTTTACTTTATCCCTAAGCAATATGAAATTATTAAAAACTTTAACACTTTATTCGTTTGTCATGTTAATTTCTTTAGTTAGTTGCGGTTATATATATATATATATGTCCTATAACTAACTCCACTGGAGTAAGAGTAACACTGTGATCTTTTTTGACAAAGACTACCACCACTACATATAAGATGAACCAAAGACTTAGGCTTGCTTTGTTACTGTTTTAAAAATTATTTTCTATTTTTAAAAAATATAGGTAACAGCTAGCAAATTTATCCTTTCTTAATTTTCAAAAATAGAAAATTGATTTTTTTTATAAGCAATAGAAAACTGATTTTAAAAGTGTAATTAAGCAAACCCTTATTGTTATTGGGTGGCTTACTAAATCTATAATAGGCTCAAATATAGCTTCTTCGATTTTAGGCCAAATCTTACCGTATAGCACCAACTTATAAAGTTTTTTTTTTTTTAAATTGGAGAAGAAGAAATTTTATTAATCAAAGTGGTACTAATGACCATTTTACGACTGTTGGGACTTGAACTCAGCATATTGAGGATACAAGGTTAAACTCTTATTATTGAGCTAGCAGCCTAGCACCTAAAGTTCCCCAACTTATAAAGTGAAAGACTGCAATTTCAATCTATTTAGTCCACTCAAAGAAGAATTTTCCCAATAAATGATTTGATTGCTCTCTTGCTCGCACAAATTTCTGATCAAACACCAAACTTTGAAAATGATATCAACCCCGGGAAGTCATCGAATTAGAGAATCCCCCCGAATTTAGATCATCTCCCCACTCACCATACATCTCCCTTCATCATCTCTACCTCTCTTAAATTCACTCTCTCTCATTATTATTTATAACTTTTTAATTATTTTCTCTCTCCTCACCCTTGTATTTTGTAATGAAGATGAATGAGAGAAGGAGAGGATCCAATCGCATCCCCCTCCTATTTCTAGAAAATGCAAATGTTGAAAACCTAGCTAAGAGCGCATGATAGATACAACAACTACTCACAAGTATACCGTATACAGACATAGAGGCAAATTCGTCTTATATATGCCAATTGGAGAAGTACCTGAAAAACACTATTCTTGAGAATCTGGATCAAGATAAAAAAAGTTAGGCAAGTTTTCTTTTACCATAAAACTTCAATTTTTTCTTCTCTTATTATTAAACTATATTTTTCTGCTGGCAGTAGGAAAGAGGTTTGTATTTTGATTAACATAAAAAGGAAAATGTCAAAGGTTTTTATTATTTACTATAAAGAATCCCCACCGACATCAATCAATTCCTGTTCGTGATTGCTTTATTCCTTGCTTCAGTTATTGTCGTTTTATTGCAATGTCAATGTGTACGAGAGTGGTTTAGGATACTAAGGCATATCCTTAGTATTTTTTACTAAATTATACTGAGCCGTTGGATGCCTCTAATTTTAATGAAATATGATCTAAGGGCTGTCACTCAAAGAGGGCAGTTTTGTCATTTAACACAGCAGCCTTCCATTCCCACGCATCACTTCCTGCAACGACCTGCAACCACCTTCTTCCTTCTTCGCGCGCACCATCCACGGCAACCACCACGTTTTCTCTCTCTCACCGCCATCGACGCCGCACCACGGCGTCCGTCCCCTTCCTCCGTCGTTCTGTCTTCCCTCTCTCTCTCTCTCTCTCTCTCTCTCCCAGTAGCGCTTCGCCACCGACGCCGCACCACGGCGTCCGTCCCCTTCCTCCGTCGTTCTGTCTTCCCTTTCTTCTCTCTCTCTCTCTCTCTCTCTCTCTCTCTCTCTCTCTCTCCCAGTAGCGCTTCATTCATCTGGTTATTTCAATTCATCTGGTTATTTCATTCATCTGGTTGGATTATATTTAATGGAATTTCTGGAATTGATTGAACCTGTTTTCTGGAATTTAACCACAGTTGCACTATTCTGTGGTTAGTGGCCACTAACCACAATTATGCATATCTGTGGTTAGTGGCCACTAACCATTGGGGCGCTAGTTTGTGGTTAGTGGCCACTAACCACAGATATGCACAACACTGGTTAGTGGCCACTAACCGCAGATTAGTACAATTGTGGTTAATACTTTCTAGATGGCATAGATTTCCATAACGATTACTTGTCACTAACAATATAGCTTCTCAATAACTATTACTTCAGATTTCACGATTAATTCATGTTGATGCAATCAGATTTCACGTTTACTCCATGTTGTGATTCTGTTAATGTGTTGGTCTCAGTTTTAACCATTTTAATACTAATCTGTGGTTAGTGGCCACTAACCATTGGGGCACTAGTTTGTGGTTAGTGGCCACTAACCACAGATATGCACAACACTGGTTAGTGGCCACTAACCGCAGTTTAGTACAATTGTGGTTAATACTTTCTAAATGACACAGATTTCCATAACGAAGGAGATAAACCAGAACAACATAACACACTTCATTTGATGCAAAATCATCGTCTTACAATCACCGATCAAGTCAAAACATCAGTTATAAATCAATGAGTACAATTGTGGTTAATACTTTCTAGATGGCATAGATTTCCATAACGATTACTTGTCACTAACAATATAGCTTCTCAATAACTATTACTTCAGATTTCACGATTAATTCATGTTGATGCAATCAGATTTCACGTTTACTCCATGTTGTGATTCTGTTAATGTGTTGGTCTCAGTTTTAACCATTTTAATACTAATCTGTGGTTAGTGGCCACTAACCATTGGGCACTAGTTTGTGGTTAGTGGCCACTAACCACAGATATGCACAACACTGGTTAGTGGCCACTAACCGCAGATTAGTACAATTGTGGTTAATACTTTTTCCTCCGTCGTTCTGTCTTCCCTCTCTCTCTCTCTCTCTCTCTCTCTCTCTCTCTCTCTCTCTCCCAGTAGCGCTTCGCCACCGACGCCGCACCACGGCGTCCGTCCCCTTCCTCCGTCGTTCTGTCTTCCCTTTCTTCTCTCTCTCTCTCTCTCTCTCTCTCTCTCTCTCTCTCTCTCTCTCTCTCTCTCTCCCAGTAGCGCTTCATTCATCTGGTTATTTCAATTCATCTGGTTATTTCATTGGTGGTTGAAGTAGAAGTGGTCAGGTTGGCGGAGGTATTTAAGTTGCCAGTCTTGTTGAGCGGCGATGATGGAAGCGCAATGTGTACATGTACTTTTCTTGTTATGTTATGGTATGTTTAAAGAATCGAGTGAAAAGGAGAGGGCGAATGCCAGATCTAGAGCAAATAAATTCATTCTGACTTGTTTCACAAAATTAAATTATCATACATAGTAGTAGTATATAGTATATACAGCCAAAATTAATTTGAAAACAAGAATCTACCATCGAAGTGTAAAGCTAATTAATACTTAGAAGAATTAGCATTACTCAAATCCAACTAAGGTTTGTTCTTATGACTTTTTGGGTGTAATCCCATACTATATTGACTATTTACACCTAATTCGCCACAATGGCTGATCGGAGTTTGAAGTTGAATTCTAGTAAAAGAAAAAGTCTTAAAGTTGAATATTCACCCGATGGAAAATTGCCAAATACTCTATAAACTTATTTTCAATCTCTATAATTATATCAACTTATGATTCCAATTCTTTGCCAAAAAATTTTAACTAACCTTTTTGACAAGTTAGTATTTAATAAATTAACATTATAATTGATATTACTATTACTATGACTATTACTATTTTAGAAATCATTCTTAACATCTGAAAATAAAAAATATATAAGCTAAAACTAGCTAGCATTTAAAAAATTAAAACTAAATTAATATAATTATACTATAATTAATTAATTCATGCATGATCTAATAAGTGGTTTGGTAATAAATATACCTTAAATTTTTGTCACTCCTACTTGGTCCTTAAACTACGATAATAAGTAGTTTCTGAAATTTGAAAGCTCATATGACTAATCCCTAAACTTTGAATGGTTAAATGAATTTCACAAACTTTAAAATTGCTTATTGTTTCATATATTTTAATGACTAAACAAGAGAGTGTGGAAGTTTATAAACAAAACTAACTAGGTTTATAAAGTGAAGACAATTGTCAAAAAATACAAAACTATATTCGGTCTGTGGAACATCACAATAGAAATATATAATAAATCAATAATAATTAGAAGGTGACCAAGGAGTGGAATTATGCTGGAATTGCGTGGGGTACTTTAGTTAATATTCCATTATCCACCAATTTCATAGCATATAGATTTTTTGAGGATTAGATGGGAGTAGTTTTTTCACATGCGCCAGCCCAACTTTTTTAGGGTAAAATTAAAGAGAGATATTAATTAATACTGTTATGAAAATAACAAAAAGTAGAGCTAGAAGAAGAATGAGAGAATATTGAGAGATATTACTTTTGTCTATCCATTTCATTTAATGACAAACCAATGGCTAAGAATAAAAACACAGCAAAACCGTGTCATTTTTTGATCTGTCTTCCCAAATCGACAGCTTTCCTCTTCTTTAGTCCATTCCATTCTTCGAACCACCATCACATTCCTCTTTCGATAAATAAATTTCGATATCACTGCTAATGCGGGTGCAGTGAGTTTACCTCCTATGCCACTTGGACCTTCAAGCTAGCCCCTTTGGTGATGCTATGACCATAGTTGCAAATTTGCAATTCAATTATTCCATAGTTTTCATCGATTTTGTTTCTAACTTCCTTTTGTCCCATTTATTTTTCATAGCTATGTCTCAATTATTCCCTGTAATTTATCTCTTTTACGATTGATGGGTGTTTAAATTGGCTTTTTTTACCCCCCTATTATACCCTGTACCCCCCAAATTCACCAAACGGACGATTTTACCCCAGATTTCTCAAAAAATTTCCTGAATTACGTCAAAACACAATTTCGGAAAACATTTTTTTAAAGATTTCCGGATTTACGTCGAATCCGAAACACATTTTGGCTTCCGGAATTATCTTGTTTGAGGTAATTTCAGAAATCTTTAAAAAACTATGTTCCAGAGTTATCCAATAGGACATAATTCCGGAAACACCTTAAAAGAGGATGATTCCGGAAGCCATTTTGATGAATTTTTCCGGAAATGGCTTCCGGAATCATCCTCTTTTGAGGTGTTTCCAGAATTTTGGTAAAAAAAAGAGGAGTATTTTGGGGATTAAATGGGTTATGGGGGTATAAAAGAGAAGAGGAGGTACACAAAAAAAAGCCGTTTAAATTTAGTGTTTTTACTCCAATTACATAAGCATAAACAAGTAACTTAACAATAGGAGGGGGAGAATCAAAAGTAATAGAACCATCATCATAGTTGCACCACATGTTGGCAAGCTCATCTGCGACTTTGTTTGCTTCCCGGTATATGTGAATGATACGCACACTAGTAGTGCACGCTAGAAGCTGTCTGATTCTCCTCACTAGTAGGGTGTGAGAATATGTCAAACCCACCAACATGGGTCTACGGCCCAGGTCATACCCAGGCCTATTTCTACCGTATTTGCAATCACAAACTTAAGAGTAAAAACACCTGGGAAAGATTAAAAGGACTTACATAGATGAACATCCACAAATATTAGTAACATTAAACTTTTTTCTAGTAAAAATAAGTGATTCGTAAGATTTTAATGAAGTCTCCTCCCTTT
Organism: Astragalus membranaceus; assembly: GCA_039519185.1. NCBI lineage: Eukaryota > Viridiplantae > Streptophyta > Magnoliopsida > Fabales > Fabaceae > Astragalus > Astragalus membranaceus. The sequence goes on along the minus strand of CM076849.1, from coordinate 28,531,125 downwards.
TTGCAAAAGAAATAATGCACATGTTTGATGGATACGTTATGTTGGACCAATAGGAAAAACAAAAACAAAAATGCCGTTATCCGACTTACTGAAATTGAGCTGAATCTTTGGTTATTTGTACGCCATTTGATGCAAACACAAATGCAGGGGACATGTTGTATTTGTTCTATTCATTGTTTTTGCTTCTTGAACTTCTGAACAAAAAGAACAGAGGTGTTTTGGTTAATAAGTTAGAACGAAACAACACATGTTTTATCCTATATTTAGTAAAAACAGTAAAATAAATAGAACAAAACATAGGGTGGGAAAAAGATATATTTTTTAATTTCACACTTTTGATGGAATCAAAAAATAACAAAACCCAACCGACAATTGGGCTCGCGTGTCAAACAGTGTTAAGAATTAAAATTTAAACTTTAATTTTAATTAGAGATAAATAAATGGACTCACTCACATTACATTCACATGGGTGTGAACTAAACTAGTGAGGCGCGAGACAAAGAGACTAAGGGTGTGTTTGGGAGTTTGGAGGGGAGGGGAGGGGTTGGGACTAATAGTATAAATTCTTTAGTGATGAGAAGAAAAATTATCCCCCTAAACCCCCCAAAACCCCTCTCCTAGTTTATTTTTGGAGCCCCTCCAAAACCCTCCATATTTGGGAGAGTTTGGAGGGGCTCCAAAAATTAACTAGGAGAGGCGGTTTGAGGGGTTTAGGGGGATAATTTTTCTCCCAATTACTAAAGAATTTACACTATTAGTCTCAACCCCTCCATTCCCCTCCCCTCCAAACTCCCAAACACACCCTAAGAGAGAGATGTTCCACTAGAGACAAATTAGGAGAGTTTTTTTTTTTGATAAGCAAGGTTAGTGGGGTGGGGGAAATGTTAGTTTCCTGGGTTTGAACCCGGGGACCTCCTTCTTGCACTCCTTCGGTATCCCTTAGCTCGCCAACTGATGTTGATTATTGAAATTTTGGCTAAATATTTTTTTATGTAAGTTATTTTAAAAGTTCACATTGGTCATTTTAATTTTTTATTTATTTATTCAAATAAATCATCTATGTTTCAAATTCGTGACAATTTTTTTGGACTTTTAGTCCATTACACTTAACGACGATGACAGGATTGTTGAGTGCTTATGTAGCATAGTTAAGTGACTTGCATGCGTAGCAAATCTTAATGTTTCAATTTCAATTAGATTCTTTATGTATATTTTTGGGTTTTAATTAGGTCCTTTTTACTTTCTCAAGCCAGAAAACTTATAATCCTCCTCATCATCTTCCTCAACCCAAAAAATCTAGAATGATGAGGAAGACAAAGTGGTTGCAGTTCAGTTATCTCACGCAATGGAGTGATTTTCGGCATGGTGGTCATCAGAACAAGGTGCTCGGAAAGCAAAATTTCTTCGGGGCTAATGTAGAAGGTGGCGTGGGGATTCCAAATCTAATGTTAGTTTTTCAGTTAGTCTAGATTCATTAAAAAAGATGAGAGAAGTTTTGAATTTGGATTTCTAGATCTACTTTGTTTTTGCTCTATTTTTGTCAAAACATAGGTGATTCTTGTAGAGGAGGAGAAGAAGACAATGTTGGTCTTGGTTGGGAGTGGGGTGGCCCGAGTTGATCAGAAAAACTCAAAACGTGGCATATATGGTGATTTTGGGCAAGTGGGAGTGAGAGACGAAATGGAATAAGCAAGAGGAAGGAAGAGGAAGAAGAGTGGAGCTCGAAAATGGCCTTGGGAATGAATATGAGATGAAGATTCCAAGTTTAAATTGCTTGCAACATATCTAATAATACAAACACAAGAAGAATATCCTCCTAAAAAGGACTCATCAGTATTAATCTTGATATAGTCTGTGGGGGGACGCTTCCAATGCGTATTATAGCATAATGTTTAAATCATTCTCTAGGAGAAATTTTTTTATTAATTTCTTTCTCAATTTGATGCACCTTTTAGCGAATTTATAAAGTAATTGAGATCCATATCTTTTCTCTTCCAGAGTTTCTATCTTTCCTAACCGTCCACAAGGATACTACAATTTTTTTTTGACTAGTTCCAAGGGACACCTTCCATGACTCAAGTCTTTACATTACAATTAATCCAAGTCTAGAGGCCAAGACTAAATTCTTTGCCCTAATTTGCATTATCAATTGAAATGAAATTGTTCTGATACTCATTGACCTCTTCACAGTCTCTAAGGAGATGCATAGTAGATCAAGGCATGTCATACACCTAGGGCATAAATCAGCATACATCATATACCTCTATACTTCTTTTCGGCATTTGTCATCAAAGGATATGTGGGCTTGCTTCCAAAGAATAGAGCAAATTCTAGATGGGCATTGCCATTTCTAAACAAGATTAAAATTTGGCTTCTCAACATTATTTTGGGATTGCATTTAGCGCAAAATACGAATTGACTCGCAAACCGACTCTAGTAAGTAGTAACATAGCGTTAATAACACACTTTCTAGTAAGAATATGGGAGCTACTAATAGCTACTACGAATAACGTCTCTTCCACTCAAGAGGGCATGATCCATGTCGGAAACCGCGTATTAAAGGCACGTTTGGCTGGACCACCAAGAAGCACTATATCTCGACATCTTGTCTTAAAATGTTACAATAAATCATCAATAATTATATCGATCAGCTACCAACTGTTCGTATATGAGTAATCAAAAACTTTAATATAAAAAAAAGTAAGATATTGACTGGGACATGGCCATGATGATTTATTAATATCACATGTACTTGAACGTGAAAGCCGCATCTACCTACGTTTGCACACTACAATTTATTCTATGTCTACGTACTCTTATCATGGACATCATTTAAATTTAGGCCCTAGGAAAGAACAGAGGAATGCCTTTTTACTTGTTTTTTCAGGTTTGGCAATTTGCTTTGAAAATATGTATTTATTTATTTGGACTAGATATTTTCACCAAATTAACACCCTCAAGTTTTCTTATAGTTGTTGTTGTACTTCTTCCCAAAAACTTCATGGTTCTCTCGGTTACTTTCCAACTAAAAAATAAATACTATCATAAATTTTTTGTCTTAAAAATAACTTGATCATGAACTAAGCTCATGTATGTTTACATGAAATCAGTTTGCATAAATTAAAAGCACATGCATGCCTATTGCAGATGCAAACTGAGCTCACAAACACATACTTGAACTCATTTCACATATGTGTACTTGAGCTCAATTTACATATGCATCAAACAAGCGCTTTTAACGTATGTGAACTGAGTTTACATACATCTATGTGATGCAGAAAAAAAATAACAGCTAAATGAATACAAAAAGTAGACAATGGAGAGAATGAGATTGTTGTCGGTCATAAGAGAGAGTGCAGTTCACATCCATGAAAAAGAAATTGAAAATGGGAGAAAGAGAGTTTGGGTCTTGTTTATGAGCATTAAATTATCATTTTGAACTAATTTATATTCATTATAAAAAATATAAAAATATAAAAGTTATCTTCGTTATTCATTTTGAACTAATTTTTTAAAGTATTAAATTATCATTTTATATTCATTATAAAAAATATAAAAATATTAAGAGAAACCGAGACGGTTATTTAATTCAGAACTAGGTTTGAATTTCTAGGATGTCGACCTATATAATAACAACTTTTTTATATGCATGCAAATCATAAAATTTAGTTCCATATTTACTTACAGCTGTTCTAAATACATCATCATAGATAGGTGATTGGGTTTTGGTAATGAGCAATGTGAAAGGGGCATATATGGTCCCCGCCACAGCCGCTAGCCACACAATCCATGAAGAAATTTGCGACTCCTTGGATTTGATTGCTGAAAACGATAGGAATTCAAACTTGTTTTGTCCTGCACAAACACAAAACAAACGTCATTCGTTGCATGGATGTTACAGGTTCGAGTTTCGTCCCTAGGCTTGTTCAATGGATACGCTACAAAAACTTGGCCCAAAAAGAAAGCGCTAACAGTATACTTATTTTACTTATTAGTATGTGAGGACTATTTTCACATCCCTTCATTCCAAAGTATCTTCCAAATAAAAGCGCTAACAGTATAGTTATTAATACTCTTCCTCTAACACTTACATTATGATTAGCTGAAACTCATGTCAGTTTCCCAACTTTAAAACTGGACCCATTAATTTAGTGGAACTCACATAGATTCCATCCGACTATAAAGTGTGTTGCTAGCTAGGAGAGTGTTAAAAATGCAGTATCAATAGTTATGAGCTTTATTTATACCTATTTTTAGAGGTCACAATGAAATATCTCATTTGCCCAGCTGCAGAGAAGAGTTTTGCGTTATGAGTAGGGTAGTCAGCTATTATTGCTACCACTGTTGTTTTAACGAGCAATTATGCAAGTATCAAGAAGGAGAGTGGTTGGAAGGAGATCAACCAAAAAATATTGATGCTCTGTTTTCCCTTTTTCTAGGTTATGAAATCTTTTGATTCTGAGTTTTTTTTATCTGTAGGTGGATCAAGGGATTAACCTAAACCGTGATAATCTTTCCAATATTTAAATCTAACCAATCAAGCACAAGGTACTTCAAGGATTTCTCTGAAGATATGAATAATTTAAGGCGAAATGAAGATTTTATCAGAATTTAGTGATCAACTGTGTATGTAGTATTCTGCATGCAAAATAACTACATGCATGTCTTGGCTTCTGTTCATATACTTTGACAGTTCATGAAGCTTTTTATCTATATATTAATACATTTTCTTACTATTTCAGTTCATCAATATTATTCAAAAACAAATGAATTGATTTTATGGGTCAGTAACACACGTTGGAAGGTGAACTCGAACCAGCACCCTTCCCAGGAATTGAGTTGAGAGCCATTCCTTCTGCACCACAGTGACTGGTCTTAATGTCGTCAAGCTGCCTGGGATTATAGCTTTCCATGCTTGCTGTCTGTGTGGTCACTTTTCCCATCTCAGCAATTCCTCTCATTCGGATACGCTCAGCTCTTGAGCCAATAACCTGCCCGAGGATAGAAGCTCCAATGGTCAATGCCATTGCTGATTTAGGCATCACTACCGACTTTCGAAGCATGGCTATAAAGGGAACAGCAGCATGCACAGCTGCAAACCAAGACAATGAGAATTTCTTGGTATGCTCCTTCCATATACCCAAGGGAACATTGAGTGCCATGCCCATCGCTGCAATAGCAAGCATTTTCGCAGGAAGAGGCTGAGGGCGCAAGTTTTTAACAAAGGCTGTACGGGCAAGGGCGGCCCTTGCAGCAACAACTGCGGCTGGGCATTTAAACTTTACACCAGTTGGTGGCTGAAAAGCTGTTGCAACAAGGGGAAGCACATTGCTTACAGCTCTATAAGACTTGGCAATTGGGCAATTTCCCTTTGCCAACCATTCATTTCCTAGCGCTTCATGCTTTGATATGTCTCCGTTCTGGAATTGAAGCAGGTGGAGAAAAAAGCAATATAAGTCATGTTTCAAAGGTTACCTGAATTAACTCAAAATAATTAATAGGCAACAGAAAAGAAAAACATCATGCACATCACAATCTTGCCCTGTGATCCAAGGCATTGACGGCTAATAATATGGGTGTAAATTAATCCATATGAAATAGGAAAAACTAACATCAGTAAACAGGTTTTTACCTGAGATGAGTGATCCTTTTTGTTTGATGAATCAGAATTCTTCTGCTTCTTCCATTTATCAGAAAAATTCCCAAAATTAAATGGGCCACCTAGTCCAAAGGCTGAAAGACTAATTGTGGCAACTTTTCCAGCCAAGGGATTAAAAGCAGGCTGAGAATCAGCTTCTGTGCCGCCAGTATGAAATTCAGATCTTTCGGAGAGAGGAATAACTCCATCTTTCCCATGAAAGAGCTTAAAAGCCATATCAAAACTAGGACCATCTTCAAATATAGGACCCTTGGCTCCATGCACCTTAACAAAGAGTATGGAGAAAATTAGCTTAAATATTGATCCGAATTGGAAATACGCGGAAAGGGCGCAAAGATGAATAACTTACAGGAATGGAGATTTTTGAAGTGAAAGAGAAATTTGTAGGTTCATTGATGTTTCTCAAAAACGGGCACTTTTGAATGTCCCTCAAATCAAAGGGGCACTCAGATCCATCCCCATTCATTCCCTTTAAAAACAAATCCATTGCCTCCTCTTGTATAAACAATTTCTTCTAGAAACAAGAAAAATATATCACAAATCAGATGAAACCAATCATATAAGATATCAACAACGGTATTTTACATGGAACTAACTTTACATTAATCAAATAAACCGTGAAATATAAGATGAAGAGAAATAAATCAACCAAAAGGGAGCAAAGTTTAAAAACAACATAATTCTGCAGTTAGCATCAACAAAGCCAATACAAAGGTAGTAAACAACTTCAAGAGGAAGAAAATGAGATGACTTAGTAGTATCTAGTATCCATTCTCTCATTCACTGTCTTCTAAATTAAACAGTAAACATTAAATTACAATTATCACTATCAGTCACCTGCTTTGTAAATCAAAATGAAGCACTTTTTAGTCCACAAAGAAGCTTTAACCTCTAAGCTTAAAAGAAAAAATCAATTCAGTTCAGACATATCAAAAAAGCTCAGAAACAATAAAATATTGTTTCCAAATTGTTCCTTGTTCACGTCAAAACCTTATATATTTCCATTTTCACGACTACAATATCAAGGATTGGAGGCTTCTAGAGAAATAAAACCACACACAGACATGGACACAGTAAACAAAAACTATAATAAATAATTATGATAATCAACAATTAAAAATTATTAAGGACAATTTAGTGCCTAATGATCAATGAATAATAAATGTATCGGAAATCCAGAAACCGAGAAATGAAAGACGGGTCAACACGAACCCTAACCATAAAAATGCATCGATTTTCATCATCCAAACGTAAACGAAAACGATTGAATTCAGAGAAGGAAATTGTGGTACGGAGAATCCAAAATTGAAAATCGACAGCGTTGAGAGAGAGAGAGAGAGAGAGGGTGGGTACCTTGATGACCAGAGAGAACTGCGAAGACGTGTGGTAGCCACAGGCACGTGTATCCGGAATAACGGGTTTAAAGGAAGAATAAATGGCATGTGTTTTTATTTATTTATTTTGGCCAAAAAATAAATTATTAGAACTCTAGTCCGTTCTCTTTTTTTCGGTACATGAACTCTAGCCATTCTGTGGACCTCTTGCAACGATTTTTTATTCTTTTTTAAACAACAAAAAAATCTTCTTCTTTTTTGACAAAGAAAAAAAATCTTCTTAAATTCAGTGAGATAATCAGAATATAGTATTTGACTTTAATTTTATCGAGATCATCCGCGGAACCGGTGGGTATCTAGGATTTGGGTCGCGGGTGAACAAATTTTTTTAAAACACCATGGCTAGAAATATAATAAAAATAAAAACATTTAATATATTTAAATAAATAAATAAATTACAGAACTCATAATTGGTCGCTTAAGTGAAAAAGAGAAAAAAGAAGAACATGCTCGAGAGTGAGAAAACGCGGGAGAGAAAATTAGAAATGTGTAAGAGTGTGAGTAGTATGATGCATTAAAATAGTACAAAACTAGGAGTTTCGGTGAAAAAAATATTTCCAGAGTGTGCAAAATATTTTTTAGTAGGATATTTGTACTAATATTATTTTTTAATAGGGGTATCGATACTAATATTAATTTTTCAGGATGTGCGGTTGACCACCCTGGAGATAGGGTAGATCCGCCCCGGTGGAACTTGACATGGTTATTCGCTTAGAATCTTTGGATCACTACAAAAAAACAGCGTATTAGCGACGGATTTTTCCCTCGCTAATGCCTGTTTTTCCCTCGCTAATGACTGTTAGCGACGGAATTAGCGACGGACCAATTCCGTCGCTAAAAAGCTGGTCGCTAATGGCTAGCGAGGGAATAAAATCCGTCGCTAAAATTAGCGACGGAAAATCCGTCGCAAAAATCCGTCGCTAAAAACACTGTGCCACTGACCGTTGCAGTTGATTTGACACTGACACTGACCAAAGTTAGCGACGGATTTCCGTCGCTAAAATCCGTCGCTAACCTCATTTTTTTTAAAAAAAAAATATTCTCTGATAGAGAGAGGGAGAGATTAGGGGTTGGGGAGATAAGGGAAGAAAAAAATGGTGTGGTGGTGGTGTGGTGTTGAAGGGAGAAGATAATGGTGGTGGTGGTGGTAAGAAAAAATGAAAGAGGAAGAGGAAAATGGAGAAGGAAAAGAAATGAAAGAGGATGGTGTGGTGGTGATGGTGGTGGTGTGGTGTTGAAGGGAGAAGATGATGATGGTGGTGGTAAGAAGAAATGAAAGAGGAAGAGGAAAATGGAGAAGGAAAAGAAATAAAAGAGGAAGAGGAAGAAATGAAAGAGGATGGTGTGGTGGTGGTGGTGGTGGTGTGGTGGTGTGGTGTTGAAGGGAAAAGATGATGATGGTGGTGGTAAGAAGAAATGAAAGAGGAAGAGGAAAATGGAGAAGGAAAAGAAATGAAAGAGGAAGAGAAAGAAATGAAAGAGGATGGTGTGGTGGTGGTGGTGGTGGTGTGGTGTTGAAGGGAGAAGATGATGGTGGTGGTGGTAAGAAGAAATGAAAGAGGAAGAGGAATAAATGAAAGAAGAAGAGGAAAAAACGGAGAAGAGGAAGAAATGAAAGAGGAAGAGGAAGAAATGAAAGAGGAAAGAAAGAATTCGGGTTTATAAAAAAAAAATTAACAGTTAGCGACGGATTTAGCGACGGATTTCCCTCGCTAACTCTGGTCACGTGTCAAATCAACTGCAACGGTCAGTGGCACAATTTTCCAAAGATTAGCGACGGATTTAGCGACGGATTTCCGTCGCTAATTCAAATTTTTTTTTCAATTTTCGCGCCATGTTAAATCCGTCGCTAATTTAGCCAATTTCCGTCGCTAAATACCTTGTTTTCAATCCGTCGCTAATTTTGTGCATTTCCGTCGCTAATTTTGATTTTAGCGACGGAATTCCAATCCGTCGCTAAAATCCGTCGCTAATTCATGTTTTTTTTGTAGTGGATCCATGTGTGTCCATTATAGATTTTATCCACATGCACTTAGGGGTTTGCCCAAAAATTTCTATTACTACACAAATTTTAGTCGAGAATTTCATTTTATTAAAACTAATTGTTCCGGACCGGGCCGGAGCCCAACATTGTCATAGAGCCGACAGCAAGCGGCTGAATACGCGATCTGACGGTCGCCCGCAGAGCCTCTGACACTATATATAGAGGTCTGACCTCAGCTGACAGGTACGCTTTTTGCACATAACGTTACTCTGCTCGAATATTTACCCCACTGACTTGGGCGTTGGAGTGTCATCACAGGTACACCCCACCGGGGCTCTGAACACGACCAGCAACTATTCAGCTCGATTTCAACACCACCTTCGCCCAAGCTAGCAAGCGACCTCAACGAGCCAGTAACGTGACCAAACAAACCAAATCAGATTGATCGCCCACATTGGGGCCCGGATCATTGGCGACCACAATGGGAATGCTGTAAACCTTAGGCGTTTATTTGTTTGAACTGCATCATTGACAAAAGCTCTTGTAACACGTTTAATCAAGTCAACCGGGCGGGGCACTCTTTTTTCCCACTGGGTTTTTATTGAGGCCCGCCTGGCTAGGGACGTCAAATCGGGCGGCCCGGCCCGGCCCGTTAAGCGTTATGCCCGCGAAAAATCGAGCGACCCGGCCCGGCCCGTTAACAGAACGCGGGCGCAAAATTCATGCCTTGCCCGCGAAGTGGCGGGCTGGCAGGCTGGCCCGTCAATTTACACTGAATTTTAAAAAAAACGCTAACGGGCGGTTTGGCCCGCCACAGTGTTTAGCCCGCGGGCTGGTGGGCGAAGCGGACCTGGCAACGCGGGCTGGCGGGCATCAATACCGTAGCCCTGCCCGCCTTTTTTTGGTGGGCCAACGGGCCGGCCCGGCGAGCCAAGCCCATTTTGACATCCCTACGCCCGGGCATCAATAAAGATGAAATATTTTCTTACGATCGTTCATTCATTTACATTCTGTTTATAATAAGTAAAAGACTGACCAGGCGAGTTAAGTTCAAACCGAGTTTGATAAACTATTGAATAAGTCAGGACGCGCTTAGTCGATCTAAGTACACGCGACGCGACTCCAAGAGATGGTCGCACCCCTGAGGACGAGTTCAATCTGGACAGAAGTCTAGTAAACTGTCTGAGGGCGAATACTCGAAGTAAAAAAAAAAGAAAGAACGATCATCGATTATCAATACAGTAAACAAATAGAGCATGAAATAACGAGGACGATCAGAATAAAGTGCATAGATAAAAAGGGGCGAGCCCCAATAAAGTACATATTACATCAAAAGGGGCGACCAGAAGGCCGCTCCTAGGCAAAAGTACAAAGAAAGGGACAAAGAAAAAATTACAAAGGACGCTCATAGACAACCACTTCCTCTCGCACGATGTTCCCCTGCCTGTCCTTTTCAGCGGGGTAAACGATGCGACCATTCTGATGGGAGTGGGAGGGGTTGATGATGTTGGTGTCGATCTCCAGAGTGGGATAGACACATTGCACCTGGGCTAGAGCCTCTTCAAAACGCTCCTGGCAAATAGCGAGGGTTGACTCAACCACCCGGTCACATTCCTCCTGAGCCTCGTCCCGCTCTTTTTCCATGGTGCCGACATTCTCCTTGAGCTTAGCAACCTCTTCAACCAACTCCTCAACCCGACCGGACAGCTCATTCACCTTTGACACTTCCACCTCAACCCTACTCTCGACCTCAGTTTTGGCAGTCAGTGCATCATCCCGCTCTTTGGTCACAGTGGAGAGGGTATTCTTAGTTTCATCAAGGGCATCGGCAGTAGGCTTGAGAGTGGCCTCAGATTCTTGAAGCTTCTTCTTGGTGGCCTCCAGCTCCTCCGGCAACTCTGAGATAAATCCATAAGCACGGTTTAGCTTATCAGTTTTGTCTAAATTATCACTCTCCAACCACAAGTTTTGGGCGAGGAGTCTATTACCTGTAGTCCGATCCGCCTCCCCTTACTTCAGCTTAGCGATCAGGCGAGATCCAGCCTTGGCCACATCTGCCACAAAGAGAAGAGGGTCCTAACGGAAGCGGTCGAAGTCTGCCTCAGAGACCTCATCCAAGTCAAGGCCAGAAACCGGTCTCCTCTGAGCCTCTTTTGCAGCCTTACTCCTCTTCGATGGAGGGTCGACCCCGGATTCGTCCCCAGTGAGATCAACAGCGGGAAGAGAGCGATCCCTATTCTTCCCAGAGCTGGGGTTGGCAGCGGTGCTGGTTCCCGCTTTATCAGCGGCATTGGCAGCATCACCAATCGGAGAGGGTGGTTCGGCTGGGGTAGAGCGAGCGGGTTGAGATTTTCAGCCTTTCCTGGCCTTCCTCATGAGCTCCTCATATCCCATGCCCACCATTTCACCTACAAAAAAAAAGAAGAAAGAACGGTCAGTAAAAAAAAAGAGGGTGAGAGAAGGACTAGAAGTAGTAGCGGTCGCACCAAGAGCGACACAAACTAGAATCGTCTAGTGCCCGTATCAGCCGATAGCACTTGATCAGTTCCTCGTCCATCCAGGAAGCCATGTTCTCGAGCAGCCTCAAGGTTTCCAGATCGCCCTCGCTAAGTTTGCAGTGTGTTCTGCAAGTGTCTGGGGGACGATGGTAGTGTGCATACGTCCACGCGATGGGAAACTTGTAGCCGCTCACCCGTCCCCGAGCGTCCAGAGACCCGACCATCTTACGAGACTCCTCACAAACGGGTACAATCCACATAAAGGAGAGCTTCCAGGGCTTCAGTGAATCAGAGTAAGGTTTAAAAAGTTTGAAGTCCGACTGGCCCTTGATACTCAAATGCTCTCATTGGTTTCTATTGCTCCCTAGTTCTGGCCGCCGGCTCATCTCAAAGATCTTGAAGAAAAGAGACCGAGAGTAGTCGCGTCCCATGACTCTCATCAGCTGCTCGTATACCTTGATGAAGGCCCACGAGTTTGGGTGCAGTTGGGAGGGTGCGACTCCAAGATAACGAAAAAGGGAACGTTGGAAAGAAGTAAACGGGGGACTAACCTGCATGTCACGAAGAACGTTCGCATACATGGTGAATTTAAGAGAAGAGGGGACAGCGGCCACATACTCGTCCGAAGAAGGACCTTCCACCGCCCATAATTGATCGGGATCGCCTACCATGTTCGCAAAATATTGAAGTACCTCATCCCCAGGGCGAAGGATCGAAGGTACGTTGTTGAGCACAGTCGAAGAAATCCAAGAGCAATCTTCGCCAATCACGCCTCCCCAGTCAGGATCCTCTACCCCATCAACTTGCCGTAAGTCCCTCTCCGAGCGAGCTGAGGTAGTAGCAACATGAGTAGGAGTATTGGTGGCCTCTGATGGTTCGACAGTGTTCTCTGGTCCTCGAAAATGGGAATGCGCAGGATTACCCATAGAAACGGCCCGGTCAGAAGACGTGCTCTCACCAGACAAAATGGCAGAAGAAGTGGGCGGATGAGCTCCAGATGGAGTTTCGGTCATGACTCCGCACGAAGCAGGACGAGTACAAATTTCGGCTAGCCGAACAGGAGGACTGCTGGGAATGCGAGCGGTTTGCTTTGTCCGTGTCAGATCCAGATCCTGCAAGAAGGGTGGCAAGAAAGTCAGACCACCTATAGACGACCTACCGAAGGTGGCGACAAGGTCGACCCCGGGTCTGACGCCCCCTCCTCGCTGACGATGGAATGAAAAGGAAAAATAAAAATCAAGGCTAGAAGTTAATGAGACAACAAGTACCTGGAGTTGGAGATAAGTTGGTCGCGCTAGCAATTACTAGCAGAAGGCGGTCTGGAGTTGAATCGCGCCGGAGCAATAAGTCACTCACCGGAGAACACCTCGCCAGAATATCACTGAAAACCTGGTCGCTCACCGGAGAATGCAAGTCGTTCTCAGAGCAGAAACACGAGAAAGCGAAATGAGAAATGAAGCAAGGGTGTCCCATATATATGGGGAAGCAGGCCAGGAATTGAAGCGACGTGACCCTTCGATTCCAACATTAATGATGCCCCTCGAAAATTGAACCATCATCATTGCGCGCCCCATTGGGAAACGCAAAAGGTCACGTCTGCCACCTCGAAAGGTGAAACGTCGCATCCATCAAACTCAGAACGCCACGTCACTAAAAGGCAAGAAAGAACCCGTTGCTCTGAACACGACCAGCAACTATTCAGCTCGATTTGAACACCACCTTCGCCCAAGCTAGCAAGCGACCTCAATGAGCCAGTAATGTGACCAAGCAAACCAAATCAGATTGATCGCCCACATTGGGGCCCGGGTCACTAATGACAAATATGTTTTTAGTGGTGGGCTAAAGTTGGGGCTTTAGCAACCTCACCCATGGACCAGTCCTAGGGTACTTATGGGTACAATTATATTTTGCCACCTCTATTTATAACCGCACATAGTTCTTATCTTGTGAGTAGGACAAAAAATGTGACAATATTGACTATAGAGGAGAAGAGGATGATGGTTAGGACTTAGGAGTGGTAATGAACAACACTAGATACTAGTTAGTTACTAGTTTGGAATGTTTATAAATAGACTTGATGTAATCACTTGTATTTAACCTTCTCATTTCTCTTGTAAAAGAAAAAAAAATTCTCAATTCTATCATTTTGTTATTTTCCATACAATGTTACTTTATATTTTCTCTCCACTTCTTCCATGATGTCATGTTTACTAACATGGTATCAATCAAAGCACACGTGTAAAGGTGTTACAGAATAGTTTGGATCGATTTTGACCAAATCTGAAAATACAAAATCAAAATAACATGAACTCATCACAAGAAATAAAAAATCAAATAAAAAACATTTGCAACTAGTCCCTTCGAAATTTCAGCATGTATACATTATACATACAGTATTAATTATTTAACTTTGTTTGGTTACAATGTAAATTATTTAACTTGCTATTGCTACGTTCAGGTACTCGTGTTGGTTCAATTTTAATTTTGTAAACCTGTTGGTCAAACCAAACTAGTACAGGTCTTTTAGAGTTGGTTTGACTTTGATCCGATCATAAAAGTTATCCAATCCAAATGCTTTGGTTTGAGTGGAGTTAAGTTATGTTTTTGTTCAGATTTACTAAAATCATTAAACTACACACATTGGGTTCGTGACTTGGGCTATAAGGATGTGGTTTTCAAGTTGAATGCAAAATTTGTTGTTGATGCTTTTAATTTCAAGAATGCTCCAATTTTTGAGTTTGGGTCCATTATCAATAGTTGTAAGGGCTTGTTTTCTTTTTCTAATTGTAACTCTCATGTTGAGTTTGCTAGGAGAAATGCTAACAATATTGCTCTTTCTGTGGTGGGGTTCTTGTCGCCTCATGAGTCATGACTACTCTAATATATCATCAGGTATATTTGATTTTATTATGGTAGGATTTGCTACGATTTTATTTTTGCAAGACATACTTGCGAATTTTCCTAAGAATTTTTTTGCGAATGAATTTTCCTAAGAATTTCGTAAATATGAAAATTTCATCTTGCAAATTTATATTTGTAGGTAATGTGTTGAAAATTTTTTGGTTACTTGCAGATTTTCCTAATTATTAAAATTCGTAGAAACTTTTTTTTAGCATGACAAATCGCCAAAGCGGATTACAAGCCCTAATCGCTTCTGAACAGTGCGCAAAATCCCTGCGACTTCTCTCTTCAAAACCTGCGCAAGTTCAAGCACCAACAGTCCTGAAAGGGAAGATAGAGTTCAGCCTCTCCCAATCCCTAATCCCTAATCGCAGGTTCATCTTCATCTGCGCAAAATCCCTAATCCTAATCGCATCTAATTCCCTAACCGCATCGAAATCCCTAAACCCTACTCGCATAGCTTCTCTCTTCTGTGCGAAATCCCTATGGCAGCTTCTCTACGCGAAATCGTTTTCGCTTAGCGTTCTCGCCGAGCTGAGCTCTCTGCTTGAGGCGAGGACTCCGACGCGTTCCTCTCTCCTCGCATAACAGCTTCATTGTTGGTGTGCTCCTCTCTCTCGGTGCAGCTCTCTCCGGTGGGATCTTCTCTCTGTGCAGCTTCTCTGTAAGTCCGTTAACCTTCTGCATCTCTGTATCCTTCAAATCATTTTCAATTTTTCTTTCTTATATTCTTCATTCTGTTCTTCTATTCAAGTCTGCTTTTTCCCTTTTACAAGGTGAAAAAAAGAAGAAAAAAACTATTGAGTATTAGCTATAGCTGTGCATTTATTTCATTATTGTTTTATGATTTATTTTGCTGATGATCCTGGAACCAGTAATATGAGTTTGGATAGAATTGGAATCACTAATGTTAATGTGATTTTCAAACTGACTAATTTTGAATCTTCAAATGACACATTAATGTTATTGTGAATAGGCAGTTCTTATCAGAGTGTGTGATACAGAAGGCTGAAAACCTAGATGGACCATACTTACAAATTATCTTAGTAGTGGTAAACATAATATATTTGTGTTTGGATGCTTAATGGGTAAAGCCGTATTTACATTTTAGCTACATTTTACTGGGGATCCCCACACTGGGGTCTGGACCTACATTGAAACAACAAAGAGAAGAGATGCATCTGATATGATGGCTAACTGTGTGAATCAAGAACATTAAACTAATTTTATTTTCAGATTGATTGATAGGGTTTGTCTCATTGATAATCTGATTGTGCTTTGAATGTTCCAATTCTAGATCAACTGAAAAAGCAAGTTGTTGTTGAGAGTGTGTGATATATACAATTGCATCATGTAGACTTTTAATTCATGCATCATCATGTGCTTTGAGTTTCAATTGAAAGATATGCCTTCATGTGCTTTGAATTTCAATTGTAAGACCTGCTTAGTGATGAATATATAATATGTGTACTTTAGGGTCTTCATTTTCAGTGCCCTCTAGTCATTTTCTTCAGCTCATTGACCTGCGATCATATTATATTTTTGGAGCCGAGCTGAAAATGGAAGCGCTTGCACATCGTGCATGGATGTATAACAGGCTTCGTCCTGATCGAAGGGGATATACAACAAAATTTTTAAAAGGAGCCGAAGAATTTATTGGTTTTGCTTGTCAGCAACAAAAGTATTTGGTTGAAGGGGTAATACGGTGTCCGTGTAAGCGGTGTAGAAACGAGAGACACTTAACCCCAGATGTTGTAAATGTTCACATTCACAAAAAGGGATTTAAACCTGGATATTGGCATTGGACATTCCATGGAGAGAAAGTCTCTCATATTAATGTTGATATTGATACAGATACATCTAGTAGCCGCAATGATATCGATATGGATACGTCTAGTAGCCTCAATGATATTGATACGGATACGTCTAGTAGCAGCAATCAACAAGGTTATGAACATGTTAATAGATATGAGGACATGGTGTTTGATGCTACCGTTTTTAATCGTGAGCATCATTTTGTAAATGATGAGGAACCTTCAAATATGGAAGTTGTCAAATTTTCTGAGATGTTGAACTCAGTCCACCGACCATTAAGGCCAGAACGTCAAAATGCATCAGAGTTTTCTACTGCAGGTAGAATGCGAAGTTTAAAACATAACATATCGCAGACTTGTTTAAAATCTAAACACAACAAGATGGAGATGTCAAATTCTAAGAAATATATGCAGCCAATTAAAAAGTTGAAAAAGAAGAAATTCACACAAAGTCATATAATTCCCTCAGATACCTTCCAAGCCTATACCAACAAAGTCACTCAACCTCAACCCAATCAACATCAACCCCCACCTCAACCTCAGTTCATCCAACCTCAATCCTTACCTCGATCACGACCTCCACAACAATTCACCCCATCTCAACCTCAACACCAGCCTCCTCCTCAATCCACACAATCTATACGTCAACCCCGACCACGATCCACTCAACCTCAATCTCGACCCACCCAATTTATACCTCAACCCACACATTCTATACCTCAACCCCGATCTCATCCTACCCGGCCTCGATCCACACGATCTCTAGCTCAACCTCGATCGACCCAATCTATAGCTCAATCTCCACCTAGATTCACCCAATATCTACCTCAACCTCAACTCCAACCTCGATCTCTTCCCATCCCTACTCAAGTGGTTCGTATGCAAGAATATCCAATGGGAAATGCAGCTCAATCATCTTCATCTAGTCTTGTTAGTGGAGAAGATGATAGAAATAAAATCCTGATACTCCCAGAAGGGGATGGGTAAGTTATTGTTTTTATTAGCTTCTGGTTGCTCTCATTATGTTTTTTTTATTAATCATTGTTTCTTCTTGTTTTACATAGGTTTGATAAACACAAATTGGTAGTTTCGGAGATTGCTTCAATTATACGTAGCAACTTGGAGGAGGGAAAGCCATCATGGAAGAAGATATCAAGGGATACACGAGATGAATGGTTTAAATTGTTTCAGGTAATATCTCTCTCTCTTTCCCATTTTTTACCGTTATGTATATAATTGTGTTGAATTAACCAACCAGCTTAGAAACTTTTGAGCTGTATTTTCATATAATCTTTTGTCTTATTTTTCTATTCATCTGCTTCTGATCGATTCTGAACTTTGAAAGTACTCTTTGCTCCTTTGATTTTTATGTCTTTGATCTTTTCACACTTGATTGTTATTCGATTGGATCAGAATCTGTTCTGCATATCTATGTGTATGATTATGTATTATTTGATCAATTAATGGTTATGGCCTGTTTGGTTCTATACTCTGTGTTGTGCATGGCATATACAATATCTCAGAATGTTTCACTATGTTCTGAATTAATTATTTTTTGCATCTTCTTTGGTTTTCCCCCTGATCATTGTTCTCTTATTGGGGTTGATCAATTATTGGTTGGACTTAGTTTCATCTTTAGTCTTCATATCCTGCCCCTGTTTAGAATCTTTAGATTTCATTTTATTGAATTAATGGTATATCTACTTATATCAGAAAGTTATAATGTAAGTAGATGTACGTTTGATACTGCTTTAACAACGTGGCCACCTGAATGTAGAAAAAGTTTAC
Source organism: Astragalus membranaceus (assembly GCA_039519185.1). Taxonomy (NCBI): domain Eukaryota; kingdom Viridiplantae; phylum Streptophyta; class Magnoliopsida; order Fabales; family Fabaceae; genus Astragalus; species Astragalus membranaceus. The sequence goes on along the minus strand of CM076849.1, from coordinate 28,513,087 downwards.
ATGGCCACCTGAATGCAAGGACAAGGTGAGGCGCAACTTTGAGAAGAGAGGGTCGGCTAAGATGATCCAATTGATGCAAGAAGCTCGTAAAGAGTTAGATCAAAAACCTACTTGGATGAGAGATGTTGTGTGGAGACAATTGAAAGCTCATTGGAAGTCTTCAACTTTTAAAAAGAAATCTACAATAAATCGAAGAAACGGCAAGGTTTTGGACGGTGCATCACTTCATACCGGTGGATCAATTCCTCATCGTTTGCATTGGAAGAGAATGGTATTATTAAAATATTATTGTATATTATAATTTAGTTTTCAAAATTAATGATTATAAAATTTCTTTTATCAACTGCAGAAGGAAGAAAAAGGGACAGATCCGTCGTTGACAGATTTTTATTTACGCACTCATCAGAAAAAGGACCAAAGTTGGGTGGGTGTTCATGCTAAAGCTGCTTATGTAAGTCCTCTATTTAATTTGTGTGGAGGAATTGTTTGATTTTTTTCTGAGAAATTAATGTGGTTAGCATACTTCATTGTGGTCCTTATGATTAAATCATTCCATATTCTATTTATGTAGGATAAATTTGAACAAAAAAAGCAAGAGCTAACTTCTCAAACATTTGCTCGTGAGGATGAACCTGGTAGTCAACCATGCATTAATATGCCATCTGACTTGGATATATGGATAGATGCAGTAGGTAAGAAGGGTAAGAAGATCTTTGGTCTTGGATCAGCAAGTGAAACTCTGACTCCTACTTTAACAAATACAAATAGTTCAGAAGAGATTGTTTCTCTGAGGAGTCAAATTCATACATTAAATGCATCACTCCAAAAACAAGAACAGGAGAAATTACAAATGAAAGAAGAGCTAAATAAGACTAATAGGCAGGTAGCCGAATTAATGGAGCATCTTGGATTTGCTGCGTCTTCTTCTCGTCCGCCTTCATCGCCCCAAAAGGATAAAGAAGTTGTTGATGATAGTGATGAGTTTAGTGATAATGGAGAGTAGAATTTGCTGCATTTTATATATTATTTTGTGTACTAAATATACAAATTTATTATGGTGTTCACTTCCTTTTATGATACTTTTATAATACTTTCTTTTAATTTTATATGCTAGATGTATTGTCATATTTCATATATCAATAATCAATAATAATAATTGTCAAAAAACATAATCAATAATAATTTTGTTTTTATTCCTATAAAAAATTTCACTTACTTCACTCACTTATAGTCTCTACATTTTCCACTCTCAATGTTTTTAGCTCCTTATAACTTTTAATAGCACTTAGAAAGCACTATTAAAAGGCCTAAAAAGTGTTATCAAAAGTCATGAAAGACTAAAAGTATTGACGGAAAAAAATGTAGGGATTAAAAGTGAGTGGAATTTTTTATAGGGACTAAAAGCAAAATTTCAAATTTTATAAGGACGGAAAACATATTTAACCCTAATAATATAAATCAAGCTATAATCCATAACAAAATTACCCATCAATTTACATACAAGATTATACTAATTTATAACAAGAGTACTCATCGATTGACACTCTAGTTATTTGCGGCTGTAGCAGCCGCTATAGCGGTGGTCCGATGCCATGCAACAAATAGTGGTGATGAGAATTAGGGTTGCGGCTGTAGTGACGCAATTGCGAGTCAGATCGCAAGTTTGCTGCATAGAGGATGCAAAAATAGGACTTTTCACCTGAAATATTCACATTTGCCCTCGATTTTAAATGCAAAGGGTCAAAAATGCCCTTAATTTTTTTCGTTGACATGGTTTTTAAATGCGTCACCCTTTTTTACTGTGGGTTAAATTGACATGTTTTTTAAATGCTTTTGCCTTTTTTACTGTGGGTTAAATTATTTATTTAACCTAAACACTTCTTTGCCACATGTTTCAAGCAATGTTCCAAAGGCCAAAAACCAGAACAATAGAGCGACGCTCCTCTTCTCCTCCTTTTCTCTCACGACTCATCTCCTCCCTCATTTTTCTCAAAAACGCTTCTCCCTCTTTTATAATCCATATAAACGTGTCCCTCTCAACAAGTAACAGACTCTCATCTCAGGTTTCAATAACTACAACTGCCTTTGTTTTTATTCTCTATGCATTTGCAGAATATTCCGTCTCTGTTTTCTCAAAAGGTTCCTCTGTTTTATCCCTCAATTATGCCACTATCTTAGTCTCAATCAGCATCTATGAACAGCACAGCCACTTTTATTTTTGTACATTCCCAGCCTCTTCTTTGAAGATTACTTATGAATATAGGTTTAGTTTTATTTTTATATTTTTTAGCCTTTATATGTGTATGATAAAAGATTGGTAAATTGTTTCCCTAGATTTTGGTGTAGCAGTCATACCACGACACCACAATAGTGTTTTGGGGGTTCACCGTTACGCTGCACTATTTGCTATTTACTACATATGATTTACATACAAGGTTATTCTTCGATCTACATACAAAATTACTCGTTGATTTGTAACAAAATGATTGCACCAAAATTTGGTGGGGATTTTGCGGAATTACCTAAATTTACTTGTGATTTTTGCTGCGAATTTCCAACAAATTTTGTTGCAAAAATTTTCTGCAAATTTTGAAATTCACGAGAAATTATTTTCCACAAACGTTTTACCTTGGAATCTAAATCCGTGGGAAATTTTGCAAGAAACTGGTTTCCTGCGAATTCGCATGAAACTGCAAAAATTCTAGTAGTAACATTTGTTCTGTTGTGATTCAGAATTATTCGCACTACACCACCCTATTATGCATAGCTCCATTGCATTATTCCTTACCTCATGCAAGCCACCATAATGGACCTTCAACTAGCCACCATGTTTGACATCTTATTTCTTGCATTCCCATTACTTGAGAGTGGATTCTCTCAAGGCTCCGAAACCATGCTGCTTTCCATTTTCTTTTCTCTTTCGATTATTTTCATTTACTATTCTGTATTTCTTATTCTATAACAAAAATTGTAATTGATCATCTTTCATTTTTTATCTCAAATCTTGATCCGTTTTCTTGCTTAAGTTTCTAATATTATATTTTTTGGCTAAATTGCACTTTTGGTCATTTATCTTTGGCTTTTGTTTCATTTTGATACTTTTTTGTAGTTTTCCTTCAATTGAGTTAACAGACGTCACGCTGGTAGTTAACTGCTGACGTGGCGTCAACCTGACGTGGCGTCAATCTGACGTGTCTTCATTAAATGACATGCCATATAAGTCTTTTATTTAAATCAAAACGAAGTGCCACATCAGCTTTATGTTTTTTAAAATTTTAAAATACAAAACAAAAATAAACAAATCATTAAACACATTAAAATGAAAATAAAATCTCAAAAACAAAAGTAAATGTTTGAAGAAATGTAGAACAGGGAAGAACAAGAACCCGAAATCTGAGAAACCCCATTGTCATCTTCTTCGCTAACTCACCATTTGAGTAAGGTAAACCCTAAATTGAAAACTGTCATCTGCATCTTCTTCTCCACTCAATCAATGACAACTTCCAATTCGAACAACTATCCATCATTTGGTCCCTCTAATTCGCGAAGCTCCACTCAAATTGCACCTGATTGTTGGTGTGCCGTAAAATGTGTTGTTCGAACTGTGAAAAAAGACGCTCCAAACAAGGGAAGGAAGTTCTGGGGCTGTACATATTTCGTGGTAAGATTAATGGTAGCTGGTTCATCTATTTCTCCATTTTGTGTTTTGTAATTGTAAGTTTTAAAAAACATAATTGCTGATGTGGCATTTTGTTTTGATTTAAATAAAAGACTTATATGCCATGTCATTTAATGAAGACACGTCAGATTAACGCCACGCAGCAGTTAACTGCCAGCGTGGCATCTGTTAACTCAATGAACGGAAAACCACAAAAAAGGACCAAAATGAAACACACACAAAAGATGAGGGACCAAAATTGCAATTTAGCCTATATTTTTTTATGTGTTTACTTCTGGCTCTCTAAATCCTAATCTTCATCTAAGGTATAATATTTGGAGTATCGTGGATTTGTTGTACCACAAATCTCTATCAATTTCATTACTATATCGGAACACAAAATTCTCATAGATATATCTATTTTTGTGTCACCTTTGAGGATTAACGTTTCAGCTTATTCAAATTTGCACCAGTAATTTTTTTGTGGTACTTCACGTACGAATTTTTGGGAGTTCGATTCCATCACTAATGAGAACTTTTTAGCTTTTCTAAATGCCTTTAAGGAGAAATATTTCAAAATTATCATCGATTATTTAAACCGTTTGAATCTATACCGCCATAGGGTTTGAACATGTAGGGATATTTGGAGTAATACACTACAAGAAAATCGACGATTTCCAACGGCGTTTTTCGTCGCAAATGCAGCAATTTTCGTCGCAAATTGACGTTTCCGACGAACTTTCCGACGGACAAAAAGCCGTCGCAAAATCGCTCGTCGCAAATCGTTTCCGACGGATTTTTTCGTCGCAAATGACTCCGTCGCAAAGTCGTCGGAAATCCGTCACAAATTTTCGTCGCAAATTCGCCGCAAATCCATCACAAATGTTCGTCGCAAATTTGTCGTAAAAAACCATTTCCGAAGAAAATTTCCGTCGGAAATCCGTCGAAAATTTAAAAATAAAAAATAAAAAAAATAAAATCTTCTGAAGGGTTGTGCTAACTTCACCTACAAAGGGTTGTGATAAATTCATCATAAACACATAACAGAACATGCAAAATCATTAAGTAAATCAAAATATTCACATACAATAATAAATTCCCCTCTTGAAATTAGAAAATAAATGAATGTTTATGATGAATGTTTGCTGATAAACAAAGAACTAAATATAGGGAGGGAGAGAACTGTAATGTAAGACCTTGGAACGAGGCACTCTCTTACCTCTCAACTACTTTGTGCATACAAGAAAAAAAGTTGCAAGACAGTATAGATGAAGTATCTCTCACACCTGCTGTATGTGCCCATAAAACAAAACTACAACGAATTTGTGACAAAACAGGATCTCTCTCTCTCTCTCTCTCTCTCTCTCTCTCACTCTCATGTAAACACACAAACATAAAATTGTTTGCATTTTGACAAAGCATATTACCTTGAAGTATCCTTTCATCACTTGTGGACCCCTGACTTTCAAAATGCCATTTAAACCTGGTGGAAGAACTTCATCAGTTTCTGTATCTACTATTTTGAATTCTGTATGCTGAATCGGAGGCCCAATGGATCCAATAACCTTCAAAAGATAGCATCTGTAACACCCTTAGATAGCGAACCATTCTTTGCAAACTAATCAAAAACACAAATTATGAAATTATTATGAATGGCATGCTCTAGATAGAAACTGATGGCATGCTCTAGATAGAGACTGATAACAAAAGGGTTGAACATTGCGCTATTAATAGAGTAAGAGAAACAAAAGGAAAATAAGAAAAAGGCTTATCCCTAGCCAGCTATAATAGATGAAGATTTTAATAATAAACAATTTTCATGCAGACTACACTTACACATATATTGGTATATACAAGCAGCAAAATTTCAATACATTTCATACGCTGCTTACATTACTTCTAGGTCGTCGAGCAGCAACAACTGGTGAAGTTTCTGTTAAACCATGTCCATTCTGCATTTTCACTCTAATTGCCTGTTCATCACCCAAAAAAACCTATGTGAAACGAATTCCAAAAAATCGTTTGCAAGTTACACCTGTGTGGTGTAACGCCCCTAAATAATTGATTAATTATTTAATTAATTGTTTAGGAATTAAGTGGTACAAAAATAATAGAATAATAATATGCTAGTACATGTGGGCCTATTGTTAGGGTTAGGAGTAGTAAAATGAGAGGTGTTAAGAAAAGCCCATAAGACTAAGTGAGAGTATAATAGGGGAAATTAGGTTAGGGTTTGCTCACTTAGAAGAAAAACAAAAAAAAGGTTTGAGAGAGAGCACTAGAGAAGGGCGCGACGGCCAAGAGGGAAAGAGAGAGAGGAACGGCGCAAGAGGAGAGGAATAGGGCAAGGAACTTCGAATCTTTCAAGGCTAAGGTAAGGGTGGGGTTCTAGCTCTATAACGGGTCCTATGAATGGTTTTATGTAGGGGTTAGGGTTTGATAAGTTGTCACCATGTATGATCATATATTTATGTTGCCTTGTTGAACAATTGTTGTGTGATTGGTGTTCTATGTTATTAGCCCTAGAATTATATTTGTGCTTTGCCATGTTCATAAGGAAAACTATTTGGTATGATTGATGGAGCCGTAGGCGCCCTGCTGCTGATGGCGCCCTAGGCGCCCTGTCCCTGTTTGTTGCCTGCTGCTGATGGCGCCCTAGGCGCCCTGTCCCTGTTTGTTGCCTGCTGCTGAAAACTGACGCCCTATGCGCCTTGTGCCTGCCCCTGCTGTTGCTGGGCGCCATGGGCGCCGTTGTTGTTGTTGCTGGGCGCCAGGTGTGGCTGCCCCTGCTGTTGCTGGGCGCCATGGGCACCGTTGTTGTTGTTGCTGGACGCCAGGTGTGGCTGCCCCTGCTGTTGCTGGGCGCCATGGGCGCCGTTGTTGTTGTTGCTGGGCGCCAGCTGTGGCTGCCCCTGCTGTTGCTGGGCGCCATGGGCGCCGTTGTTGTCGTTGCTGGCGCACTGGGCGCCATGGGCGCCATGTCTGGCTGCCCTGTTGTTGTTGCTGGCGCACTGGGCGCCATGTCTGGCTGCCCTGTTGTTGTTGCTGGCGCACTGGGCGCCATGTTTGGTTGCCCTGTTGTTGTTGCCGGCGCACTGGGCGCCATGGGCGCCATGTCTGGCTGCCTGTTGCCTGTTGCCTGTTTATCGTTGTTGCTATTTGCTACTGTTTCTTGCTGTCGTGCGTGCAGGTTGATAGCGCCTTGCTTGTTGGCTGCTGGGTGTTGGCGCCCATAGCGCCCTGTTGCTTGCTGGCGCCCTTAGCACCAGTGGCTGTTGCTGTTTGATTGGCGCCCTTAGCGCCTAGGTTCCCTATTGTTTTGTTGGCGCCCTTAGCGCCTAGTGTTGTGGCTGGCAGTTGGCGCCCTTAGTGCCCATTGCTGTGCCTGTTTGTTGCGGCCTTGTTCCTTGCTGCCGTCTTGTTGGCTGATGAGCGCCTTTGGCGCGTTAGGCCCATAAGTGGCCAACTGTTGATTAAGTGGCTAAGTGTCGAACTGTTGAATTAATAAATTAATAAATTGTTGATTTGTCGAGTTGTTGAGTTATTAAACTGTTAACTTGTTCGGTGGCTAAATTATTGGCTCAGATGTTGTGTGGTGATGATGTTACACCTAGTCGGATTGCCTCTATTTATTGGCATGGATATTATGTCGTAGGCCTATGGCCAATGTTGAGATTCAGGTCGTTGTTGTACTGAGATATAATTATTGTTATTGACTGTCTGTGCTTTCACCATTGCGTCGCATGCATAGCATTTGCATTATAGGGCAGATGGCCCTGGAGCGAGTCTCCAACAGTCGTTGATGCCTCTATTCATTGGCAAATTTTAGTCGTGAAGCCTCTATTTATTGGCTGGATTATGGTACCACAAGCATGTGCATAGTTTTGAGTCGCATTCCGCATTCATGTTGCATATTCAATTGATTGAAAATTATTGACTGCCGTGAAGTGATGATTTTGATGTCCTAACCCGAATATATATTGTTTTTCATATGATTCATTATATGGTTCGATATCTCACCCCTTCTGTTTGAATGTTACCCCGATGTTGGTAACGTGCAGGTAACCACGAATGAAGGCTTTTACCTTCATTAGTTCGGGTCGGTGTCGTCGCTCTGATACGTAGCACTCGGGGGGATGACCGCTTATTTTTCTATTACTTATGTCGTTTTATTTGTTGGATTTCGAGTTTATTGTTGTTATGAATCTTGCGTAGATGCCACGGTTAACTAAGTTGAACCTTTTGAATTTCCGCTGCGTAGTAAATGAAATTTGACTTGTTTTGAAAATTGAAAATGTTGTGTGTCGGTTCATCCAAGTTAGAGTGTTATGTATCCGCTTTTCGGAAATGACCTTATTATGTTTGTTCATGGTTTTAAGTCGAAAAAAATGTAGCATCCGTTGTTTGTGAAAACTCTGATTTTACTATATTTTACCGGGTAGAAATGGGTGTTACATGTGGAGTATCAGACCTCAAAAAAATTGTCGACTTGCCGAGGCAAACTACCACCCCCACTTATTCCGGCTTGTAGAGTGCCAGAAAGTTTCCCTTGTCAAACCTCATTTCCAAAATCATGAATGATAACACAATATGGTGCATAGGTTAAAATTTAGATTAATAATTAATAATATGTCAACCCAAGAAGGGACCAAGAGCCAATCCAAAGAAGGGAAAATGAAAGAATATAACAATACAATACAATAAAATAGAGCAACAGAAGATATCAGACACAAATCTTAGAATTGTGGTAATAATGTAATATAGATAACTGTTATATGCGTATCTATTAGTCATTGTCTATAAAATTTAGCTACTGTTTGTAGTTTAAACAAAGATTCGATTCGACCACAAGTCTCTCAGTCTTCTATTCACTTGACAGCTTCAAAACTGAAATTATTATTATGAAGAGTTTCTTTTTCATAATTTTCATAAAACTTTCTCCTAAGTGAGAGCCACGCAGTAAAAATGAGACCATAAAATAAAGACAAGACAAAAAAAGAACAAAAGACCTTTGATATTCCAATAGCTGAATGGATTTTACTATAGACGAGTTTCTTTGCCAGAATATGAATTGGAAATAATATTGTGGCAATAAGTCTAGCCCAAAACCAGTCCAACGTTGAATGAACTAAAACAACTTCAATGCACTCCAAGACATGTAATGTAAAGGATGATTTCAAGACAATACCTGTCTATAACGGATATGACATACAAGAACTGAAGAACAGCTCCAATAGCAAAAGCAACCCCCCAGAAAAACTGCTCAGCCGAGAAACACAAAACACTGATGACAGCCAAATAAGTAGTCAATATGAACAGTCACCTTCATCATTTGAGTAGCCTTAGAACCCAACAACAACATCCAAGTCCATCCAAGAACAGTCCCAACTCCACCAGCAACAGCATAGAGAGGCCAGTAAGTCTCTGTCAACCCGGCTTTATTCCCAGAAATCCCAGAGGTATGCTTATCAAGATTAAGTCTATCCTCTTTCTCAAACCTATTAAGGCCAAGAACCCCTAGAAGGAATCATAGCCCAATCAAATGGATCATAAATATTCCTAACCAGAAAACATCATGCCATGGCCGTGATTGTTCCGCGACCGTGTAAGCTTTGAACAACAATAAATATCAGATTCTAACAGAACCTAGTAAGCTTTGAACAGCGATAGTCTTTGCTTCATTTTCCCAACTTCTCCAGCTATATATCTGAATAATCTCTAAAATATGAAAGTCAATGTCTAACCACCAAAATAATAAGAACATAAAGAAAGTTTGATCGTGACAAATTTTAACCTTGATCATAGCAAGGGCAACAGCAACAAAGCTATAGGAAACATGTGTTATCCCAAGAACAAACACGAAACGATGAATCTGCCCAAGGCTTTCATAAGAAGCAAATGATTCCTTACCCTGCCAAACAAGCCACAAGTTGAAGCTCACATGTTAAAAGTGCAATGTAGAATTGATCAAAGTTGAATCACTCACAATAAGTAGGAGAACTACCTCAGGACAATAATTATGCAGGTCATTGTTCACTTGATCTTCAAGAAGTGTTTTATTTGAATATTCTGAATTTGACAAGATAATATGTTTCACTATTCCAAAACTCTTTTCCATTGGATAATATGATAATGTCCTGCTCTCCACCCTCGAAACCATCAATTGTTTTCACCTTCACATCAAAGCCTTCGTGCTTATCATACTTATGTACAACCATATCCTGAATTGCAACAACTTGGGCAGCATAAGGAGACACAACATCTATACTGAAGTTCTCCTTTGAGTCGAGCCATGCTGCATTCCAGGAAAAATATATATATTACTATTGGAAATTATGTGCACATTAACAAAGTATTAGAAAAAGCATGCATAGCATTTAGTGTATTGCATATTTTATGTACCTTTCTATCCATGTTTTGTGCATTTGTACTACTAACAAAAACATTTTTAAATAATTAAGCATATTTTTTTCTCAACAAAGATAATCACATAATGCACCACTATAAAGATAATTCTTTTTTCTGGAAGTACATAATGCACGACTGCAATGTTACAACAGAATGTAAAAACAGTAGAACAAATTATACGAATATTACGAGTAATGCGAAAAATTAGAAGATTTGAGGAGATTACAGCTTCAGGTCATCATCGATCTCCAGCTTATTCTGGCATCCCGCTTCAGATTCAGGTTCAATCGATCTCCAGCTTCTTCCAGCTTTAGGTTCAGGTTCAGGTTCATTGATCTCCAGCTTCTTCTAGCTTCAGGTTCAATTACAAAAGCAATTAATCAAATAAGTGTACAAGTTTAGGGTTTCAGAGCAAAACCTTCATTTCGAAATACGAACGTGGATCTCCGCGCCTTCGTTCTCCTAGCGGCGATTTCGAGGGTGATGAAGATGCTACGGTTCGAAGGTGATGAAGATGCTACGGTTCGAAGGTAAAAGGCACTTTCGATGCTAAGAGAGGAGAGGGGGAGAGGCGCTGAGAAAGGAGAGGAGGAGAGGCGCTGAGAGAGGGAGAAGATCAAGGAGAACACTGGTTTGAGGGTGAGAGGCGCTGAGGTTTTGTGAGGAAGAGAGGCGCTGGTTTGAGGAGAGTGAGAGGGGATCGAGGGTTTTAGTTTTTTTTAATTTGTGTCTTATGGTTTTCGACGGAAGTGTCCGTCGGAAATTTGAGACGAAATATATCTTGGTCGGAAATGTTGATCGTGGGAATTGTAGTGCATCTATCCTGATTGGTTGCGACGACATTTTGGTCGGAAATCCGTCGGAAATTGCGACGGACTAGAGTTCGTTGGAAAAAATGGCAGGAAACGACACTTATTCTTGTAGTGATATTTGAAGCCAAATAGGCATGTTTTGAAAAAGAGTAATGCTACATCACATGCAGATTTGCTCTTTCGGAATTTTGCTATCGAAGGTCACTCCCCTATCGCTCCTCGGTTAGTAACTTGGCACCCAGGCCGAGAATCTCTTGTGGTTCTTAATGTTGATGGCAGCAGTTTGGGCAACCCAGTCCCCTCAGCCTTTGGTGGTATTCTTCGAAATGCAGATGGTGCTTGGCTTTCGGGCTTTGCAGGTTCGATACGGATTTCTAGCAATTTGCATGCGGAGCTTTTGGCTTTATACCATGGCTTAAAACACGCTTGGAGTAAAGGTCACCGTAGGGTTTGTATCTACTCTGATTATACTCTTGTGATCCAACTTGTGTCTGGGAGCATCAATCCATTTCTATCATTTTGTTGTCTTCAATAAAGTGCTATTTTAGATTTTTGCTCTTGTTCTTCCATGAATGCCATGTTTACTAATACCGGTAGGGTACTACAATATTCATTTCCATACACATTCGAAGAAATTGCTCATACCCAAGGTCGTATATGCATCGACAACAATTTTAGTATTTGTTCTTGTTTTGTTGGGCACCCCACACCCGTCACTGGTACGTTAACTAAAAAAAAATTAACAAAAAGAACATAATAACTCAATTATAATGGTTGATTCGAGTGGTAACTGGACTTGGATTCCACCCAAGGTCTCGGATTCGAATATTGGGTGTGGCAAAAACTCTGTTGGGAGGGGAGAACCACACGGACTAGCAAAACCGGGTACTCCTGGCCAGCCAGGTTTCCCGGCCGGTGGAAACTACGCACCAATGACATGGTACGATCCGAGGATCTCTCAAATCTACTCATAAAATATTGCAAATGATATTATTTAGCAAAATAAAAACAGTGTTTCGTTTTAAGGTTTTCAATTGGATAGGATATCCCAGTGTTGTTATTAGGGATCAGCTTCCTTAAGAGTTTGAAATCTTTAAGAAGGGTGACTCAAACAACACAAAAATGTGAATTCATTTGTATTTTAGTGTTTTTTTATAAGCAAATGAATTTTAGAGTAAAGACCCAAATTCGTCCCTGACAATTTTTTCGTGGGACGAATTCGTCCCTGACAATTTTTTCGTGGGACGAATTCGTCCCTGACAATTTTTTTGAGACACATTGGTCCCTGACAATTCCAAAACGAGACACGTTAGTCCCTCCATCCATTTAACCGTTACCAGCACAGTAAACGTGTCCTACGTGGCACGTTAAGTGCCACGTGTCACGTTAACTGCCACGTTTATTTTGGGACAAATAAGTCCCTGATTTTACAAATTTGAAAATGGGACAAATCAGTCCCTGACTTTTTTGAAAAGGGGACAAATCACCCCTCCCCCCTCCGTTCCACTGTTCACCCCCTCCCCCCTCCGTTCCACCAACTGTTCCTCTTCCTCCCCCCCTCTGTTCCACTGTTCACCCCTCCCCCCACCGTGAACCCCTCCCCCCAGATCTGGAACTCATCTCTCTCTCCTCACTCACGTTAAATCTGGAACTCATCCCTCTCTCTCTCTCTCTCCTCCTCTCCATCTCCTTCTCACTCTCGCAGATCGCACTCCGCCTCTCGCAGATCGCACAACCACCGCCTCTCGTAGATCTCGCTCTCCCCTCTCACCACCGTAAGCCATCACTTACCAAACCCTCACCGTAGGAACGAAAGGGATAGAAGAGAGGAGGAGAAGAAGAGAGGAGGGAGAGCGACGAGAGAGAGAACAGCGAGAGAGGGAACGGCGAGATGCGAAGAGAGAGAGGGAGGAGGATCGGTGAGGGGAGAACGAACCAAAGAGAGAGGGGAGAGGGGAGAGCGAACCAGAGAGGGGGGGCTGTGAGAGAGAGAGAGAGAGAGAGCTGTGAGAGAGGAGGATCGGTGAGGGGGGAGGGGTGGAGCCTTCGTTGATTGGGGATTTGGAGGTTTGGAGGTAGAAGACGATGAATAGTAACAGAGGACTAATTCGTCTCTTTTTTCAATTGTCAGGGACCGATTCGTCCCTTTTTTAAATCTAACGTGACACGTGGCACTTAATGTGCCATGTAGGACACGTTTACTGTGCTGGTAACGGTTAAATGGATGGAGGGACTAACGTGTCTCGTTTTGGAATTGTCAGGGACCAATGTGTCTCAAAAAATTTGTCAGGGACGAATTCGTCCCACGAAAAAATTGTCAGGGATGAATTTGGGTCTTTCTCTGAATTTTATTAATAATAGTACAGGGGTGCACAAGAAATACTCCGCCTATGTCGTTACATTAGGGTGGGGGCCAAAACTCATTGGGAAAAAGAGTACCTCATACGACATTACTGCTCAACTACACATGAGAGTTACATGTTTGTTAACTTTGTTACAACACAAAGAATACATCCACAAACTTCTCCTTAACCTCCTCCACGAAAAGCTCCTGTGCCAACTAATCCTTTCTCATCCCCTTCCTTCTACTGGTCTTCATTTCTATTGTCTTCCAGCTATGCTTAGAGACTTCATTACTGCATTCAACTCATTATCCTCGCCCACCATCACAAAGTGCCGTCCTTCGAAATTCTTCATTATATTTTCTTGAGCATGCTTAACGGTGAAGAACGCCATAGTGCAAAAAGGATGCATATGTTTCTTCCCGGCCTTTCCTTGAGCCACTGCCAGGAGAATACTACTATCCTATCAAAAATGGTTTCCACATCTGGAACTTGTCCTTTAAAGACGACAACATTCCTTATTCCCCATAATATCCATGTCACGGCAAACCATATGATGTATCTGATTTTCCCCTTTTTCTTTATCCTTGGAAGACAACTTCCGAAATGTAGGAAATGATCGATAGGCTCAACGCCGATTCGCGAACACCCAGCCAGTTGCCAACCTTTTTCCCTATTGCACCAACAATTCTACATTGAAAGAACAAGTGACTTACAGACTCTTCCCCTTCAATGCATAGAGGGCAGCAACTATTGAAAGGAGAGTCGATGATTCCCCGTGTAATTAGATTATCTCTTGTAGCAAGTCTCTTATGGATTAATCTCCACCCGAATATTTGTATTTTGGAAGGGACATCACTTGCCCAAATGTGCTTCACTGTCTTTCTAAACTCATCTGTCATTTGATTGTTTTCACCTGCCTCTACCAAAAGTTGATAACAGCTTTTCACTGAGTACCCTTCTGCCAAGTTAGGAGCCCACTGCCACTGATCCTCCACCCCTTCCTCTGGTTTAAAATTATATAACAAATCTTGTAGTTCGCGAAGCTGCACCTGCTCATCTCCGTTTAAGGGCCTAATCCACTGCCAGTTCCATTCCCATACATCATCTCGCCACTCACCCCCTTTCAATTATTTTGCAATTACTACTACTGGATATTGAAAATAATTGAGGGAAGCGGCAGTTTAATGTATTCGAACCTATCCAATTATGCAACCAAAAATAAGTATTTTATCCATCGCCAACCCGTCATTGTATCTGTCTACGAAGGAGTCGTTGTTGGTGAAGTATACGCCTAGAGAGCAAGTAATTCTGCCCATATCGCATTCGGCTCATTTAAGAATCTCCACTTCCACTTTCCCAACAGTGCTATATTAAATGCCTCTTTGTTTTTTATACCCAACCCTTCGCTGGATTTCGGTTTACACACCGAGGACCACTTCACCCATGAAATTGGCCTTCTCTCAGAGCCACCTGACCACAGAAACTGTATCTGAATTTTGATCATCTCCTCAATAGTCTTCATGCCTTATAAAATGAAAAGAAGTATAACGGTAATGATGATAACACTGAATTAATAAAGATAACTCTACCCCCAATAGACAAATTTCTTCCTTTCCAGTGAGTAAGTCTTGTTCGGAATTTATTGATGACCTGCTTCCAAGTTGACGCTCTCCTAGGATTTTCCCCCACGGGAATACCAAGAAACTTAAATGGAATCTCGCCAATACTACATGATAAAAAATGAGAGGCTGCATTCATGAAATTTTCTGGCGGATTTATTCCAAATAAATTGCTATTTGCAAAATTTACCCGTAACCCCGAAACCGGTTCAAATCCCCTAAGGATTGCCTTGATGCTCCATAGGTTTTCCCAACAGTTCTCTCCAACCATTATAGTGTCATCAGCAAATTGAAGAAATGAGAATGAAATTGAATCTGATACCTGAAGGGGCTTATACAGTCCTATCTCTTTTGTCTTCCTAACCAAGCCTGCGAGCCCTTCTGCTGCAAGCAGGAATAGGAACGGGGCCAATGGATCCCCTTGCTTCAACCCTCTTTTTGCTTGAAACTCATCAGTGGGACTCCCATTAACCAATATGGAAACACTTCCAGATAAGATACATGATCGCATCCACATTTGCCATTTCTCTGCAAACCCCATCCTTCTCAACATATATTTGAGATAGCTCCAAGACACTGAATCATAGACCTTTTCAAAGTCAACCTTTAGCAGCAACCAGCTCCTTTTATTTCTTTTAGCCCAATCTACTAATTCGTTAACCACAACCACACCATCAAGAATCTGTCTCTTAGGCAAGAAAGCATTCAGGACATTAGATATTATCCCACCAAGTACTCGCTTTAGTCTTCCAGCAAGTAACTTGGGAAGAATTTTGTAGAGACTACTAACAAGCGAAATAGGGTGGTACTCAGCGAGTGACTGTGGGCTCTCATTTTTAGGGATGAAATAGGGCGGTACTTAGCGAGTGACTGTGGGCTCTCATTTTTAGGGATGAGAGCAATACAAGATGATGTAATAGCTTTTGGCACGACTCCATTTTCATAAAACTCATTCAAGTACCTTACTATATCATCTTGAATAACCTCCCAGCAAGACTTAAAGAAGGAGAAATTGAATCCATCTGGGCTAGGGCTTTTGTTTCCATCACATGACCATATCACCTCCCTGATTTCATCTACTGAAAAAGGCGCAATCAAAAAATCATTCTCATCATCTGGTATCCTCTGAAAGGGAACACCATCAAGCACTGGTCTTGGTTCGTCTCCTTGAGAATAGCAACTTTCGAAAGTGACATTTAATCGTTCTCTTCACGTCTGCAACCTCCTCTACCCATACCTCCCCTATTTTCAGAGCAGTGATTCGATTCTTCCTTCTATTTGAGTTCACACACGCATGTAAGAAGCGTGAATTCGAGTCCCCCTCTCTTAACCATTTTGCTCTGGACTTCTGACACATTATACTTTCCTTTGCTCTCAATTGTTTCCAAAACTCCTCATTTTTCGTCTTAATGCGCTCCAACCTATCAGGATCGTTGTCACCACAATCATTTTCTAACTGGTTGATTTCTGAGATCAAATCATCAATTCTCAAATCGACGATTCTGAAGACTTCTTTATTCCATTTCCGCAACCGTTCTTTAAGCATTCTTAATTTTTCCTTTGCAACATAAGCAACTTTCCCAGAGATCTCACTCCCATTCCACACCGATTTAACTTCCTCAAGGAAGCCTTCATGTTCTAGCCAACAGTTCATAAGTAACCATACTGGACAATGATCCGAGATGTCCCTCTTCCCTATCCACTTGGCTGAAACTTTCCACTGATGTACAAGATTCTGAGAGAAGAAACCGATCTAGCCTGCTCATGGACAATCCATTAATACTATAACAAGTAAATTTCTTTCCCAACATCGGAATGTCTACAACCTCCAGCTCTGATATAAGATTATTAAAATAATTTACTTCTGTCTGATAATCATGATTAGTACCGCATTAAAGTCTCCACCAATGCATAATTCCCCTTCACACAACCTGCCTTTCAGCTGAACTAATTCCGCCCATAATAGTCTTTTTCCTGCCCGAGAACATGGAGCGTACACATTTATAAAATGAATTATCTCCTCATCAAGTTTTAGTGAGATGCACAAGTAACCTTCGCCTGCATTGACTTCTCCCAGTTCAAATTTTTCTGTTCTTTAAACACTAATCAAACCCCCCGATTGACCAATTGCCGTAACTGCTTTCCAACTCCAATCTGAGTCGCCAACCAGACTTTTAATTAAGTTTTGATCTACCTATTGACACTTTGTTTTCTGAAGTAGACACATTTGAAATCCTTCTGATAGAATGAGAGAGCGGATGTGTTTCCGTTTACCGCTCTCCCCCAACCCTCGCACATTGTAGGTCATGATCTTCATGGGTTTTGGTTGTTGTTCTTCTCCCTGTTTATTTTCTCCGACCCCTTTCCTCCATTCTTCTTAACCGATCTACCATCTCCTCTTCATTGACTTCCCCTGAGACACCAATCTCTTTCGCCATGTCCCATACTTTCTCCGCAACCGATTTATCATAGCTTTCTAGTGCTTTTGCATTGCACCATCTGATATCAGAGTCATTGATCAAACTACAGCATAGTACTGAATCACCTAAAAAGCGAATACTTGATGAAGAATTTTCCGAAATGCTTTTTTCTGAGTTTGTACGTCTTCTAATCGGTTTAACAGTAGGTCCAAGTAACAATCTTGATCCAAACTAGTATTTAACATTTAAAGTATAATGAGAACCCTAAGTGACTACTGCTTAGAGATTGGATAAAGGTTACTTGGAGATGATTGAACTTGAACCGGTATAAAATTCTTATATGCATTTTCTACATTTTATTGCTTTACAATTTCACAATTTCAGTTTATAAGCTTTATATGAAATTCAACTTTGAAAATTTGAGTATCATCAAAGTTATGATATACGTTAATAACATCTTGTGTGATGAATTCCTTGAACTAAAAAAATTGATATATCTCCTGAAATTTTGTGATTCTGGTTCATGTGCTCTCTTGAATTTGTACTACACTGTTCAATATTGTATGGCACATAATATGCTTGTTATACCCCAATTTTGTCCGATCATTTATCGCAATTGTTTTAGCCCCCGTGTCACAAGTCCATTACGAGAACGACATTTCGAGCGTTGTCTTGTTTTAATTTAGACCGGTTTGTCTAATTGGGCCAATTCTTAGTAAATGGGCCTATGTTCGGTATTTTGGACTTAATTTAGTCCTTTTGATAAAAAAGCCATAAAAATAATAATGAAATAAAATCAGAAAATAAAAAATATATATTACAATAAAGTGTCCAAATAATACAAAAAGCCCAAAAATACAAAAATAAGAATAATCCAAAAAAATAGAAAAGAACGAAAATAACAAAAAGGGGGTGTCAGTAGCATTAACCTTCGGCCCAACAAGCTGCTTGCCCAACAAGTCGACTTGCCCAACAAGTTAACTTGTCCAGCAAGTCTCTTCACCTAACCCTTCACCTATAAAAGGAGGCTCTGTCCACAGTGAAAAACACACCACAGTGATTCAACAAGAACACTGAACACATTCTCTCCCTCTCCTAGCGAAGCTCTCGCTCTCTCTCTCTCCCCCTCCCTTTTTTATTTTTATTTTTCTTTTAATTAGTTTATTTTTAAATATTCATGATAAATATTTTTCACTAGTTGCACTTTTCATTTTTTCTTTTTTGTTAACTTTTCATTCATATTCAAAACAAAAACAAAATATTCCTTTTCCTCTCATAAATAAAGAAATATTTTCAAAAAATATAAATAGGGGACTAAGTCGACTGTACAGTCGGGTTAGTCTGCTTTTTAGGTCACTAATGAACCGTTACGGATCATGTCCTAAAATCCCTATTTAAAACAAACAATTTCTAAATTAAAAAAAATACAAACACATTTCTTTCCACAAATCAAATTTTTAAAATACGGGATTAAGTCGGCCGTACGGCCGGGTTAGTCACCGTTCTAGGACGAATGAACCGTACGGATCAAGAGTCCTAAAACCCCTATTCAAATAAAATCAAACCACCACACATCAAACTATCTTCCAAACTTCAAAAAACTCCATTTTCACAAAGTAGGGGACTAAGCCGACTGTACAGTCGGGTTAGTCATCATTTTAGGACAAATGAACTGATCACTCAGGAGTCCTAAGGACCCTATATTAAAAAATACCAACCAACAAACATTTTTCTACCAAGAACTACGTGTGATTTGATTCTCTACCAAGAGATACGTAGGAGCAGAGGACGGCCGACCTCTGTCAATTGCACTAATAAAAAACCTTTTTTTAGTCTTTTCCCAAATAATCACTTTCGTAAATTCAAATAAAATATCAATTTTCCTATTTCTTTTTAATTCACAATAAAAGGGTAAAAATAAATGTTTTCAAAATTAACTTTCGCTTCTACAACTAATTAGCAGGTAACCTTCCTTAGGAAGGATGTCGTGGGGTGCTAATACCTTCCCCACGCATAACCGACTCCCGAACCCTTATCTGGTCTCAAGGTCCCTTATCCATTCAAAAGGGATTTTCCAATGTTTGCCCTTATAATTAAACTTTGGTGGCGGCTTCATTTTTGAACCTTCGAGGAATCCTCGCCCGGATTTTTCGGTCGCTACAGCTGGCGACTTCACTGGGGAAAATTTAGAGAGTCAAACCTAGTCTAATTAGTTGTAGGATTAGTTACTGATTTAATGTTTATTTTTACCCTTCCATTTCTGTCTTTTATTTTCATTGCATATTATTCGTTTGTGATATGAAAACCCTAGGATAGAAGACCACTTTTTGTATATATGTTTGTTTGTTTTACAACGTGGGGGGTATTCTTGATATTATGCTCCTTCACACACTCCACTGTCACACTTTTGCACACACGTGAGAATAGTCCTGTACCCGGACTGGAGAATAACCTAAGTTAGAACGAGACTGCGTAGTGATGGCCTACTGGATGTGCGTCCTGTTGGGTGGTCACGAAAGTCTCACCTAGAGTTTGGTCCCACTTGAGAATGCTGACACTCCTAATAGCTTGCCTATTGTTGTTGATCAGTGTTCTTAACTGGGGTCGTTGGCTCTAGGAACCTGATGTAGGACTCTTTAGAGCTACCCTTTGAAAGGTTCACTTAACAGACAAGCCCTAGACCTATTCTCTAAGGAACCCTTGTAGGACACAAATGAGCCTTATACTCTACATTCAAACAAACACTGATACATTTTTCCGGTCTTCTAAAAAGAAAAAATTCAAAAAAATCATATTTTATTTTTGCAAGTTATTTTTTTAGAAACATATCTCATGCATTTGCATTTTCATCATTCATATCCATCATCATGTGTTATTCATCCATTACATTTTATTTCATAATTTAAAAAAAAACATGAGCATACTTTTGGAAAAAAAATTTGATGAGAGATGAGGCGTTCTTACAAATACATTTTAATCGATTGTTCTTCCTTGAAAAAGTTTAACCTACTAAATTTTAAACGAGGTCGAACTTAGCTGCAAACTCAAGTTGTTTTCAGACACTCAATCTTCTAAAAAGAATAAGTTATTGACCATTAGCAGCTCGTCCAAATTTTTGTCAGCAAAGCGTTGCATCTCATCCATCCCATGATAAACGATCAAAATAGTCCATTTTGTTAACTAATGTGTTATCAAAAATTCCTCTATCATGTCTCTAACTATGCTAACTCTTTGTGAAGCATTCGTATAGTGAACTTGTATGCGATGTGCATTTGCTCTTGTTTGAGTCAGTTAGTGTCCACACCTTTCCATCCTATCATCATCCCTGGTTCATGTCCAGTCTCACCCCGACCACTCTATAAAGTGCATATTCTCCACACAAGTTCTTAGTTGACTCTTTGGTTTTGTCCCCAATGATGAAATTTCATAAACTAACACTTGGATCCTCCAAACAGGGGCAAATTTGTGATCACTAGATATCTTGTCAACATTGTATTCCCTTGGTGCAAGTCCTTTACAAAAAAATAATCAAAAAAAGCCTGTTAGGTTGAAAACTCGCGATAGCAGCCTAAGCAAAAATTAGGGCATATAAAAAGAAATAAAGAAAAAGAGCAGATATATAAAAATAAATAATTTTTTGTCCTTGAGTTAGTTTTTGAGAAAACAAGCAATCATGATTTGAAATGAAGTTTGGTCATCTTCTCACAAAAAGCATAAAAAAAATACCCTTTGCAACCCACTTTGAGCCAAAAAATCAAAAAAAAAAATCTTTCAATCACCCTAGACAATGATCTGTTCCCCATTCAAAGATGGTGCACTACTTTCTTCAGTTTATTCAACTCAAGAGAAATAGGCCGTCAAAGAATGAGAATCATATTTCAAAAAAAAAGAGACAAAAGTCTTGAATAAAAATACGGCATAAATCTTTGAGCTGATACATCATATCATGAAGTGCACCACTAAATAAAAAGATCATTTGTCTCATCAATCCCCAAACACTTTGAGCCCAATCACCCATTCTTTCATAAATTATCAACCACTAGCCACATTGCACCGCAAATAAAAAGCTCATTGTCTAAAGCCCTCAAACACCTTATTGTGCCAAATTAGCACTTCTTTCACGAAACTCAAAAATGGACCTCAAACACTCCTTTGGGCCTACTTATCCTTTCTTTCATGAAAGATCATTGTCTAAACCCCCAAACACTTCTTTGGGCCCAATTATCATTTCTTTTCATAAATCCCTAACCGTTGGTACATTACCCCCAACCATTGGCCCCATTACAAACCTTTTCTTTCATGAATCCCTAACCATTGGCCCCATTACAAACCTTTTCTTTCATGAATCCCTAACCATTGCCACATTACCAACCCCTTCTTACATAAACCCCTAACCGCTGGCCACGTTACAACCCTAAACAAGTCCATTCTGATCGATAACTGATTGCTTTCGTTTTTTTAAGGTTTTAATTTTAGGACAATTGAGTTTATTTATTTACAGTATGTTTGCTCAAAAAAATATGACAAAAAATAAAGCTAAAAAGGGCAAAAAAAAAGAAAAAAAAAGAAAAAGAAAAAAGGCTTGCGCTCCAAGAAAAAAGGCCTGCACTGATACCAAGACAAAGTTTAGTGATCACCAAGTGAAATTTTCATCATCAAGACTATCATAGTCCATGGGAGTCATCTTAAAAGAACCAAAAGTTTATACTAGGACCATCACCTAGATCCCAAAGTGGGGCAGTCCCTTCACCTTTCATGCTTCTCGAACTTGGGGAAATTTTCCAGCGTCCGTCTCATTCATATACCACATCCAATCCATATAGCCATACGACCAACTCACAAACGCATTACCCTAACTCTGTCACCTTTCCCCTACCTCACTCGAACTAGAAATATCATTCCAAAGTGGGGCAATCCTGTCACCATTAACCCCTCACTCCGCTCAAAATTGGGGAAATTCGCTCTACACTCATCTCATCCCCTTGTCATATTCACATTCATAAAACCATACCGGGGCAATTTCTCAACCCACCATCCTAAATACAACTTTTCGCAAACTCTAGTCAGGGCAACATTGTCCTTGTCATAGGTGGGGCAACACCAAACGCCATGGGTTGAGACAAAATCTTTTGCGTTCCACCCCTCATTCCAAAGTCACAGCATTACCAATTCATAATTTCCTCTACACCCCTAGTTGTTGTCACCACTAGACAGGGGCAAGTTATGCATTCACCGTCATCAACTATGAATTAGGGCAGTCCCACATTTCTAGAGTTGGGGAGAACATACCTTTCATGACTTTGGCAAAAACCTACCATTCATCCCCTCACGTGTCATATCTGTCCATACCCCGAGTCAACTAGCTCATTCATCTGTGTTTGCACTACTCTACATGTTCATTAAAACAATGCTTCAAGGAGAGAGAACACAAGTTACTAATATGAAGTTGGAAACTCACTCAGTTAACTTTGTGGACCTAAAATTCAATCGTCATGGGACATCATAATCAAATGGAAGAACAATGTGAACGAGCTTGCAAATCCAATCAAATACTTTTGTGCATCAGCGCATGTGAATCACAACCTTGAGGTTGCCACATCTGAGTTCAAACCTTTTTCCAAGAAATAATTACTTCTCTGCCTCTCGCATCAAAAGTCTCATTTCTCATCATTAAAAAAAAAAATCTGCATCATCAATAAATCATAGCATAAATCATTCCATCATGCAATCATGCATCTACCATAGCACCTGCATCTAAGCAATACATTTGCATTCACATGTTATCTGCATTCACATATATGGCTGATCAATTTTTGTTTCCGATCAGCTCTAGCATCCACAATTCACGGGCTTTGGTAGTTTATCTGCTTTCACATTGCACATTCATCACATTACACGCATGCACACATAACAGTTTGCTTCGATAGACGTACCAAGTGTCGGTCTCATCATTGCCAAAAACTTTCAACATCACTAATCATATCATTGTACCATGCATTCGTGTGCTTCCTTTCATTCATCATTGCCAAAACCTTCTTTACATCACTAATCATATCATCATACCATGCACGGCATTCACGTCAAAGCATTACATTTGCGTCACATTCGCACTTTGCATTTCATACACCCATCATATACTAAGAAAAAAAGGAAATGCAAAAAGCAAAAAGAGGAAAAATCGCTCATTCCATTACATTCATCATTAATCAGCACAATCACATTCACATGTTATCTGCATTCACATACGTTGTTTGTCAACCTCCATGTTCCACCAACTTTGACTCACATCATCCGCCACGTTTCATTCATCCCATCGGACACCTACCATTTCGCATACCCATATTGCACACATGCATCATCCATCGCATTTTTAGACATGCAAAATTTAGTTAGCTTTTCCCTTCTCAGGTAAATGCATTCATTAGGTATGTCCTAGGCAACTACGCCATGTGTCAATCCCAATACTTTGTTTCCTCAAAGTCAGTGCTACAAGCACTGGTCTCATATCACAATTCAGAGTATCGGACCCCCGGCGGTTCCTCAAAGCCTCAGTGCACGTTCAGACCCCCAGAGGTCCAATCCAGATCGCACGTCGGCATCGAGCACCGACGGATCATCCGGCCCCAGGCCCTTCAGACTAGCTGTGTCAGCCTAATACATAGTGGACGTCATTCGTGATCAGTTCTAGACCTGATCTTATTAACGGCCGCTCGAAAAAGGCCACCCCCGGACCCCGGCAGTCCTTCAAAGCCCCAGTGCACCTTCGGACCCCAAATGGTCCTTCAGGGTTTAGGCAACCCCTTGGAGCCCCAGTGCTCCCTTAGAGCCCAAATGCTCTTTTAGAGCCCCAGTGCTCCTCCAGATCCCCAGTGATCATTTCTTTATTGTTCTCGGTTAACACGCCAAGTGTTAATCGTCCCTATTTTCCCTAACTCATCTTCCCCCTAAGCGGACAAAATTAGTGTCTATTCTATCTTTATTTTTATTTCTACTACGAAAATCTGAAAGTCATTCACCTTTTCTAGTAAAATATAAATAAAGAGGGGCAGCTGTTATACCCCAATTTTGTCCGATCATTTATCGCAATTGTTTTAGCCCCCGTGTCACAAGTCCATTACGAGAACGACATTTCGAGCGTTGTCTTGTTTTAATTTAGACCGGTTTGTCTAATTGGGCCAATTCTTAGTAAATGGGCCTATGTTCGGTATTTTGGACTTAATTTAGTCCTTTTGATAAAAAAGCCATAAAAATAATAATGAAATAAAATCAGAAAATAAAAAATATATATTACAATAAAGTGTCCAAATAATACAAAAAGCCCAAAAATACAAAAATAAGAATAATCCAAAAAAATAGAAAAGAACGAAAATAACAAAAAGGGGGTGTCAGTAGCATTAGCCTTCGGCCCAACAAGCTGCTTGCCCAACAAGCTGCTTGCCCAACAAGTCGACTTGCCCAACAAGTTAACTTGTCCAGCAAGTCTCTTCACCTAACCCTTCACCTATAAAAGGAGGCTCTGTCCACAGTGAAAAACACACCACAGTGATTCAACAAGAACACTGAACACATTCTCTCCCTCTCCTAGCGAAGCTCTCGCTCTCTCTCTCTCCCCCTCCCTTTTTTATTTTTATTTTTCTTTTAATTAGTTTGTTTTTAAATATTCATGATAAATATTTTTCACTAGTTGCACTTTTCATTTTTTCTTTTTTGTTAACTTTTCATTCATATTCAAAACAAAAACAAAATATTCCTTTTCCTCTCATAAATAAAGAAATATTTTCAAAAAATATAAATAGGGGACTAAGTCGACTGTACAGTCGGGTTAGTCTGCTTTTTAGGTCACTAATGAACCGTTACGGATCATGTCCTAAAATCCCTATTTAAAACAAACAATTTCTAAATTAAAAAAAATACAAACACATTTCTTTCCACAAATCAAATTTTTAAAATACGGGATTAAGTCGGCCGTACGGCCGGGTTAGTCACCGTTCTAGGACGAATGAACCGTACGGATCAAGAGTCCTAAAACCCCTATTCAAATAAAATCAAACCACCACACATCAAACTATCTTCCAAACTTCAAAAAACTCCATTTTCACAAAGTAGGGGACTAAGCCGACTGTACAGTCGGGTTAGTCATCATTTTAGGACAAATGAACTGATCACTCAGGAGTCCTAAGAACCCTATATTAAAAAATACCAACCAACAAACATTTTTCTACCAAGAACTACGTGTGATTTGATTCTCTACCAAGAGATACGTAGGAGCAGAGGGCGGCCGACCTCTGTCAATTGCACTAATAAAAAACCTTTTTTTAGTCTTTTCCCAAATAATCACTTTCTTAAATTCAAATAAAATATCAATTTTCCTATTTCTTTTTAATTCACAATAAAAGGGTAAAAATAAATGTTTTCAAAATTAACTTTTGCTTCTACAACTAATTAGCAGGTAACCTTCCTTAGGAAGGATGTCGTGGGGTGCTAATACCTTCCCCACGCATAACCGACTCCCGAACCCTTATCTGGTCTCAAGGTCCCTTATCCATTCAAAAGGGATTTTCCAATGTTTGCCCTTATAATTAAACTTTGGTAGCGGCTTCATTTTTGAACCTTCGAGGAATCTTCGCCCGGATTTTTCGGTCGCTACAATGCTTTATGGTTTTGTTTTATTGGACTTTTGATTCAGATATATTGATTAAAGTAAGGACATTCTGCTAATATAGGAGATCTCTACTCTCCGATTGACTCCCATGTAATTCTTTTTCGGGGCTTTAGACCCGTTAAATTAAATCTCTAGAAGAAAGAGGGAAGTTTGTTTGTGAAAATTATTCATATTCGGTTCAAACCCCAACGAGTGGTAGCATCCAATCCAAGAAACTCTACTCTAGTTCTGAAGATTTTTATTCATTTTGACATGCATTCTTTTTTCTTGTTGAAGAAGTTGGCACAATGGCCACATATAGGGGAAATGAGAATTGAGAGTGTCGCATACCAGGTTCAAACTCGAGAGCATACAAAAGATGTCCCTAGCTCCAACCACATGAGCTACACCACTGGGTAGTTTTGACATGCATTCTTGGTCACCAAGTGTTACATTTACAATCTACCCTAGTTATCATATTTTAGGTAAAGGTCTTTTTTATACCCCCATCATATCACCATATACCCCCACATAAAAGTGAAACCCGAAAATATCCCTCACTTAAAAAATTCGCTCGGATTTACCTACTAAAAGATAAATCCGATTTTGGTTTTTTCCCAAAATCGGATTTATCTTTTAGTAGGTAAATCTGATTTCCCTTTAAAAAAGAAAATCAGATTTACCTCCACCTAAGGTAAATCCGCTTTTGTTAATTTTAAAAGCGGATTTACCTTAGGTGGGGGTTAAATCCGCTTTCTGTATTAAAAATACCTATTTTTTATTTAATTTTTTTAAAAACTGTTATAAAAATACTACTAAAAATTTGTTAAAGAGTCAAAACTAATCTAAAAATTATAAAAACACCACTATAAATCTAATAAAACCAAAATAAGGTCATGTAAATTTTTTCAGATTTTTTGTAGATTATGAAAAATTAAAAAAATTAATAAAAAATAGTAAACGATGGAATTTGGATTTTGAGCTCCCCTGTCCTAAAAGAAAAAACCCGTTAAAGAGTCAAAGCTAATCTAAAAATTATAAAAACACCACTATAACTCTAATAAAACCAAAATAAGGTTATGTAAATTTTTTCAGATTTTTCTGGAGATTATGAAAAATTAAAAAAATTAATAAAAAATAGTAAACGATGGAATTTGAGATTTTGAGCTCCCCTGTCCTAAAAGAAGTTCCTTCTTGAGGTGTCTTGATCCCTGATTTTTTTCGAATTTAATGAGTGTGGTTTTATTACAATCTGAGTAGGTTGCTCGAAAACCAATTTTTTAGCCTAAATTATTCACCCGACGTACAACATCCTCACATGTTAACGAACAATACACTAAACAGAAACAAAAGACGACTGATATTCATATCTATTTTATATTTCTAAAAAAAATTAATTTTAATTTCAAAATCGGATTTATCCCCACATTAGGTAAATCCGCTTTTGTTAATTTTAAAAGCGGATGTACCCCCACATAAGGTAAATCCGCTTTGTTATTTAAAAGTCGGATTTACCTATTGGGTAGATAAATCCGCTTTGGAAAATAACAAAGCGGATTTACCTAAAAAAGTTAAATCCGATTTCCCTAAAATAAAAATAAAAATCAAATTTACCCCCACATTAGATAAATCCGCTTTTGTTAATTTTAAAAGCAGATGTACCCCCACATAAGGTAAATCCGCTTTGTTATTTAAAAGTCGGATTTACCTATTGGGTAGATAAATCCACTTTGAAAAATAACAAAACAGATTTACCTTGAGTGGGAGTAAATCCGAGCGAGTTTTAGTTTAGCAGAGGTATTTTCGGTTTATCAATTATGATGGGGGTATATGGTGATATGATAGGGGTAAAAAAAATCCCTTTAGGTAAAGACATTTATGTCAAAAAAAGGGTAAAGAAGTCAATAATAAGATATGTAATATTGTAGTAATTAAAGAGGAAGGGACAAAAGGGTTGAAGTTAAAACATAATTTTGGCATTTTACACCACATCAGAGTCGAGAAACACCACATCAATGCGACATAATTAAGCCCTATATTTACAGAGTTAACAGATCAAACAAGATTGAAAACACTTTTAGGACATGACAAGAAACAAAATGAAAATGAACTTCCCACATAAACTCAACACAAAAAAGAAGGATTTTGCCAAATTTCAATATCCTCCAAACTGTTGATTTTGAGCAATTCCATATCTTCCTTGCGTTGCATTATTGCTTCCATAAGCTGGAGGTACTGCACTGAGACCAGGACAGTCTCTTGACCAATGTCCATCTCGATGGCATTTAAAGCATTCACCAGGAGCAATACCTGATCCAGCAGATACCCTGTTTGCAGAGGCTCCTCCTCCCACGGGCTGTCCAGGTACATTTCTAATATTTAGGCATTGTGCAGAGCTATGACCAGAGCCTCCACAGTTGCTGCATGACATGTATGAACTAGGAGCCACTTGACTTGCTGGCATCCCATAATCTCTACCAGTATTAGTGTTGGTCATTGGAGTATTATATACTGGTGGCATAGCTTGTCCAGTTTCGACACTCCCCCATCCAGTTTTATTGGTGACAACAGAGTTAAGAGTGGCACCATCTGCTTTCTCAGACTTGAGCTTATCAATCAAATCCAAAGTAAATTTAGATTCAGATACAAAATTTACCTTCTCGGCTTTTACTACCGTGGACTTAACACGTTGTTCATCACTGAATGTTTCCTCCTTTACTTTTAACTTGAACACATATTTAGTGAAGAGAACCTTTCGGATAATTTCAGTAAATTTTTCTTCATCTTGTTCTTCATATTTCAGAAAGTACAAATCTTTTGCAGGTATACCTATGATCTCCTCTCCACCCTCCTGGAAAGCAGTAGCCCATGTTACGCCAGTGTGATCCTGAATCTGAAGTTGCAGTATGTACCTATAATCACAAGTATCAATAGACTGATCGCACCTGTCACAGCGCCATTTACCATCTCCATTATTGGTAACCTTTTTGTTGCATTGCCTATCTCCTATCATGAGAGGACAAGCTGTGTAGCAGAAGTTCTCAACTTTAATGAATGAGATACTTGCACAGATAGATATCCAATCAGGCTTCTCTGAAGTCCCTAACTTTTCATCTTTAATCTGAGATATAGTCTTCCGCACGTCAGTTTTACCAAAACTAGACAATTCTCTAGAAATAGAGAGACTTGGGACATTCCTCCCTTCCTTGTCAAACCATTCTCTCAGTGAATATGCCTCTGCAAAATCAGGTTCAATAAATAGCTGGCTAGTGTTTAAGGTCCCAACAGACTTCCCATTGAAATCATTTACTCTGGCAGCTTTTACAGCCAAAACTGGAAATGCACCGGAATCACAAATACTCTGCAGCCTTTGTCCTTCTGTATTGCAAAAATTTCCCCATAAAGTTAATTCAACACTTCGGCCAGACATGTCTTTCAACTGGAGAGCTCTTTTTTGTGTTTCAGTGCCATTTTTTCTCATAATTGAAGCTGTTGGACTAATAGAAGTCACCACAGCAATCATATCCAGAATGCTGTTGTTATCCATACTTTCAATTTCACCAATGGGACGAAAATTAAATATCTGCTTTGGAATTGAGCTATCATCTTCAAGGCATGGTTGTATAACAGATGTAATATCAAGGGTTAGCTCATGATCATTACGAAGGTGATTAAAATTCTTCTGAGCTGGCTTTAAGGTTCCCCTAGAAATCAGATAGACTTTACCAGCTTCAATTGAATTATAAAACTGATCAGCCACGGCATTAAAGCAAGTTGCCCGAATTTCTCCACCATAAGAGTCCAAAAGATCAAAAGAAAATACTTTGCCATCACCTCGGGCATTACGATAGTGCTTAAGTTCTGCCTTAGCTGTCACTCTCGCTTTAATTGTCCACATATTCTGATATGGATTCAACGCAGATATTGGAATTATCTTGGGGGCAGCATCATTTCTTCCCATAGGCCCTCTGTTATTGTACATTGGAGATGGCTGTCGGTTCATAGGCTGAGGTTGACGAGCATATGAATTTTGCAATGGTTTTGAAGACTCGTACTGGGAATTGCGGAAACCTGTACTTTGATTACCATATGATCCAACGGGTGGTGCTGATCCAGGGAAACTGGCTCCAGGCTCTACTTTGGGATAGCTAGGTGCGGCATTAGATGCACCATACCTTACAGAGTCAGAACTGTTAGGATAACCACTGCCAGCAGGAGGATTCACTCTTGGATGATCAGGAGGAGATGGCCCAGTCACATTTGGCCTAGCATTCATGCCACCTGCATTTGAATTACCAGCTAACGACTGTGAATTCCCAGAGGTGTTTCCTGGTTGACCGGTGGCATATTGTGCAGGAGGCTCTTTTGCAGGAGGCTCTTTTGGTGCCGCAGAAGGTTCTCCAATCAGGTCACATTTGTCCAGTATAACATCGAGCTCAACGATGATAATAATTCTGTATGTAATGAATTTAACAATAAAATCATCAGTCAATCCCTGGCACGACGAGGCTAGGATATAATGTGGAATAAAACTTCCTCCTAATGGACAATAAAGCATCCAAGTAGTTCAAGAATATTAATAATCAAAGTGGCCCTAGGAAATAGCAATTCCTTTTATGAAATTTTTCAATTACTGTAAAATACCCATCCCACTCATTCATGTTCCAAAAATCTCACTCATGAAACTGAGTCTTAAAATGCACAAAAAAACATGCAAAGCAAGGGATTATTTTTTTGGGTTGAGAGATCTTTGATAAGTAAAGCCTCGCCCCAATTTGTTATATCGTCATGAATCGAACTCGGGTGCTAGTCGAATCTATCTAAAGTTAGATGGAGTGTGTTAACTATTAACTACTCGCACCCGACCTTAGAGTTGCAAGGGATGATTTATCCTCATCTAGGATCTTCAAACAATACGACAAAATAATTCAGCGAGAGCACAGGTACATTGTAAGTCAATTGTAAACAGCCAGAGACTCATTCTAATTACTCATTCGCATGAAAAATTGAAAATTTCTCTACTACCACATCATCCAGATTGTAGAAAATCCAAGTAAAATAAAAATAAAAATAGATAACAAAGGTGTACACTCCATACACAAATTTTTAATAAAATAAACGGTAAAAAACTACACGATCGACTAACATGTAACAAATCATTATCACCTCCTCTACACATAGTTGAATTGTAAAAAAAACAACTAATTTCAGATATCATTCTCTAATCTCACTCAAAAACAGAAGAAAAAAAAAACGAAACAAACAAAAACATAAAAGGGGAGAACATGCGAAGTTAAAACTTACTTGCGGCTCTGAACATCGTTGCAAATGTACTGAGTGAGCTTAACAACGGAACCTTTCTGCAACCTTCCAGAATGAATCAATTCATTCTTCTGCGTAGCGAGCATTCCTTGTTGATAATACGAACCATCAGAGAGCACGAGACGATACCTCTCGGTAGAACTATTCTGCTGCGATTGCACCAGCTTCAAATCAATAACTTGCAGAACCGGTTCCAATTCCTCTTTTGTATAACACATCGTCATTATCGCCCCTTTCGTCAGATTCACAGCCATTATCGCTTTTCCCTCTTCACTTTCTCCCAAATTCGTAAGAAACCCTAACGGATTTGATGGAATCGATAGTGGGAGGAGGTTACAATGAGAGTGAATTTAAAACCCTAATGTGATTTTAAAGAAGGCGCCAGAAAAGGTGAGCTTCCTTACTACTCTGGGTTACGTTTCAAGAAGAGTGGGAACCGCGAATAGCGAAAGGTGAGAGAATTTTTTAATGACACGCTAGGGTATTGGGTTTCCTTTTATACCAATCGTGTCCCACTTTGTGCTTGTACTTTTGTTTCGAGTATTGGCTTCCCAAGGAAGCCAGTAGCCAGCCCCACACAAGTTAATTAATTAATTTTAGGCTATTTTTTTTTTAACAACAATTTTAGGCTATTTTCGAATTTAGAAGATTGGGATTTGATTTAATTTAATTTGAAATTGAAAAGTCAAACCAATTAATTGATTGACGGCTGTTGCTAATTTTAATAATTAAATTTTTTTTACACAAATTTTATTAATTACTAACATTAAATCCGATTCGAACTTAAATGATATGAATATAATTTAAATGTTGTAGCTTCACAAACCAAATTCCGTTCAAAAATTGCTTATTTGTGGCAGAAAAAAGTTTATGTGAGTTGGGTCTCGAGGTTCACCGGGTCGGAGAAAGTCTCAAGACTCTTTGAGTGGTTATAGAGGTACTTGTTGGACTATATGATAACATTAGGAGGGGGTGAATAAGGTTATATGGTAAAATTGAAATCTTTTTGATTTTCGAAAAGTTAACGATGCAAGTTTAAATCGAATGCGGAAAAGAGGATTTAAACTATATACAATACCTAAGCAAGCTATAACAATGGTAGAAACAATTACAGTGATATTGAAGGCCACGCAAAGTAATATCAAATGCAATGATAATTAACAAGTATACAGTAAAAGCAAAGTAAAGATAAGGGATAGAAGTACACCGTGATTTTTACGAGGTTCGGAATAAAAGCCCTACGTCCTCGGTCTCCGGCTTTGCAACCTTCAGACTTGACAACAACCACTATATGAGAAGAACTTCTTCAACGTCTTACAAGCAAGCAACTTCCCTATAGCTACCACACCAATCTCAATTTTCCCAAATTGAGAACCCAAGCTCCCCGCTAAGGATTTCGCTACAATTCAATCTCCTCGATTGAATTACCCAAGAAAATTTCTCAAGATTTCACAAGAACCATAGATAATTACAAATGAAAACTAGGATCCAATCACTCAAGCAATATAACAATGATGTAGTTGAGAGAGATGAGAGATTTGGATTCAACGATGAAGAACGTGAAGAATGAATATGACTGTGAGAGTTCTAGTTCTTTTCTTTTTTTGATTTGTCGGTTGTTCTTCTCTCTATTTTTTATCGTGAAAACCCTAAGTCCTATTTATATGGATTGTGAAAAATATGACCGTTAAAGCACTTTTTAACACAATTGTGATAAGAGAAGAATCGATTGATTGCTTGAAAGAAATACGATGAAAATCGATTTTGTTCTTTAAAATATAAGAGAAAAATCGATTTTATGCCTAGGGAATTAAGAAGGAAATCGATTGCTTGCTCCCAAAAGCAAGAGGACAATCGATTTTGGTCTTTAAAAATAACAAGTCATCAATCGTTTGTTTTATTTCCAAAACAAATTCTTTTCTAAAACCAATCTAATATAGAAATCGATTTTTGGCTTTAAAAGAATAGAAGGGAAATCGATTTTTGGCTTCCTAAACAAGCTAGAAATCGATTTAGCACTTAAAATACACAAAGTCATCAATCGATTGTTTTTTTTCAAAACAATTTAGCAAACCGATTTCCCTCTTTAAAGAAGGAAGCAACAAATCGATTTTACACTTTTAAAAACAACAAGTCATGATTCAACTTCTTTCTTTAAAACAACTAGTCATTAGGAGATCATCAATCGATTTTACACTTAACAAAACAGTTATATTTTAAGAGATCATCTCTCAACTACAAAAGTCATAAGGCTGAAGTGACAGGGTCTTACACGCGTCCTATGGAAAGCAAAATAACACATAAGTCTTGAACGCTTGAGTAGCTTCTCCTCCGAGCTACTAGACTTTAAGATATCCTGTGCTTTGGTTCATGCACTGTGCTTTGATTCAACTATAATCATTAGTAAACAGATTGTAATTTGTTATCATACAAAACAAAGAGTGTTTGACCTTGGTTCAACAAACTCCCCCTTTTTGATGATAAAAAATTACCTTATGCATAGGGAGGCGATAAACAAGAAACAACGGCATAAGCTCCCCCTAAGCATAAGCATAAAAAAAATAACAATGCAATGCAATAAGCAGCAACTCTTCCCCCCCCCCCCTTTGTTTTCATCAAAAAGAAGGGAAGACACGCATGACACATAGCATATGATATAACAAGCACATAGCACCTCAAAAATACATCACATAATCACATTACAGGCTGGCAAAATCAAGCATACCGAACTCTCTCCGGATCTTATAAAATTGAGCTTCGGCTAGTGGTTTCGTGAAGATGTCCGCTAGTTGGTCATTGGTGCCTACAAAATTTAATGTTATGTTCCCCCAAGAAACATGGTCTGTAATGAAATGATGCCTTATTTCTATATGCTTAGTTCTAGAGTGTTGGATGGGGTTCTTAGCAATGTTAATGGCACTAGTGTTATCACATAGGACTGGCACATTGTTATATAACAAACCAAAATTCTTCAAAGTCTGTTTCATCCACAGAACTTGTGCAACGCAATTTCCAACCGCCACATATTCGGCTTCAGCGATGGACAAAGCAACACTGTTTTGTTTTTTTACTAGACCAAGAGGTCAAACAAGGCCCTAAGAAATGACAGGTTCCACTAGTACTCTTCCTATCTAATGTACATCCAGCAAAATCAGCATCACAGAAACCAACCAAAGCAAACTGACTCGATTTCGGGTATCACAGTCCAAAATCTGTGGTTCCCTTAACATATCTAAGAATCCGTTTTACAGCTTTTAAATGTGATTCTTTGGGACATGCTTGAAATCGAGCACCCAAGCACACAACAAACATAATATCAGGTCGAGAAGCAGTTAAATACAAGAGACTACCGATCATACCTCGATACATCGTTTCGTTTACTGGTTTACCTTGCTCGTTCTTATTCAACTTTGTTGTAGTCGCCATGAGAGTACCAATTTCCTTTGCATCACTCATGTCAAACTTCTTTAGTAGCTCCTTTGAGAACTTGTTTTGACAGATGATGTTCCTTCCTTCATTTGCTTCACTTGAAGTCCCAAAATGAAGTTCAACTCCCCCATCATGCTCATCTCAAACTCGCTAGTCATCATTTCAGAAAACTCCTTGCACAGATCATCATTAGTAGACCCAAAAATAATATCATCAACATAAATTTAAACTACTATGATATGTTTGCCCTTGGTTTTAAGGAATAAGGTAGAATCAATCTTACCCTTTTTCAAACCATTTGCAATTAAATGTTTGCTCGGTCTCTCATACCAAGCTCTAGGAGCTTGTTTTAATCCTTAAAGTGCTTTGTCAAGTTTGAAAACATGGTTTGGTTTTTTAAAATCTTCAAAACCAGGGGGTTGTTTTACATATACTTCCTCTTCTAAAAAACCATTTAGGAAGGCACTCTTGACATCCATTTGGTGTAGTTTGAAGTCCATGTAACTAGCAAAGGCTAGTATTATACGAATGGACTCCAACCTAGCCACCGGAGCAAAAGTTTCTTCAAAATCCACCCCTTCTATTTGGTTAAAACCCTGAGCAACTAAACGGCTTTTATTTAATAAAATAATACCAGTTTCATCAAGTTTGTTGCGAAAAACCCATTTAGTACCAATGATGGTTCTATCAACAGGTTTTTCAACTAAATGTCAAACTTTGTTCCGTTCAAATTGTTCAAGTTCCTTTTGCATTGACACAACCCATTCTGGATCACATAAAGCTTCCTTAATATTATTAGGAACTATTTGAGAGACAAAAGCACTATGAAAGCATAAATGATTAAGAGAAGAACGAGTGGTTACCCCCTTTGATGGACTACCAATAATTTGCTCCATGGGATGATCTCGAACTAATTTCCAAATCTTGGGTAAATCATCGTGTGTTCTTCCATGGAGATGGTCATCGATGTCTTGGGGCTCCCGTTCCACTTCAGGTTTTTCTTGAGGTTCCATTTTCACCTCGGCTTCTTCCATACTTTCACTGGTTGAATCAGGCATTCTGTCTTTGATCATTTTAACCACTTCATCCTCATCATCAACTTTCTTAGCAAACGGGTTAGTCTCATCAATAGAAACATGTATTGATTCTTGCATACATTTATCAATTTTATTGTAAACAATATATACTCTACTATGACTTGAATAACCCATAAAAATACCTTCAGTTGATTTTGCATCAAACTTACCCAACTTGTCCTTTGTGTTGAGAATGAAGCACTTACTTCCAAAAACCTTGAAGTATGAAATATTTGGAGCTCTACCATTCCACAACTCGTATGGCGTCTTGTTAAGAGATGGCCTCAGGTATACCCGATTTAGCACGTGACATGTTGTATCAACTGCATGACCCCAAAAATATTTGGGAAGGTTGTGCTCGTTCAACATTGTTCTGCTCATCTCTTGTATGGTTCTATTCTTCCTTTTCACCACACCGTTTTGTTGAGGAGTCCTTGGAGCTGAAAATTTATGATGAACACCATACTTTTCACACCAAGTCTTGAATGATGAATTTTCGTACTCTCCTCCATGATCACTTCTAACTTCTTGATGGCTATGCTTTTCTCATTCTGTAACTTTTTGCACAACTTAGCAAACTCATTAAAAGCATCACTTTTATTTGCAAGTAGAATTACCCAAGTATACCTAGAATAATCATCTACAATCACGAAGCATACTTGGACCCCCCTAGACTTACAACATCAATCTCACCAAATAAATCAAGATGGAGCAATTCAAGCACATTGTTTGTGGAAATAACAGGTTTTGGATTGAAGGAAGATCTATGCAACTTACCCAGCTGACATGCATCACATAATTGACCCTTTTCATACTTCAGCTTGGGTAGACCTCTAACATGCTCATTCTTACACAACTTAGATAAAAGTTCTATACTAGCATGTCCTAGACGTCTATGCCACCGATTCACATCATCAAGCAAGGAAGGCATGCATACAATATCATTACTCACATTGTCAAAATCAACATAATACACATTATTTTCTCGAAAGCCAGTAATATAAAGTTTAGAAATCCTATGAGTGGGGTGCTAATACATATGTGAGTTGTTTAAAATTTGTTGGGCATGAATCACACCATTTACCATGTCATTAGTATAGGTTAATTTTTAGTAGTAGCACAATATTTCTTGTATTTGTAACTTAGTTCCTCGGTTTGTTTCCAATTTGTATTATCATCTTCTAAAAGGCTCTGTTTGGCGTGGCTCATCCGCTAGCAGATAGCAGATGAGACTAGCGTATTTTACTAGCGGGTGACGAGTACATGTGTTTGGTAAGCACTAGCGTAACGCTACTTCAAGTAGCACTTTAGCGGATAGTATATAGCGTCTCAATTTTTTTACATTTTTACCCTTACTAATTTTTTAAATTACTTCTCTTTTTCATTAAACATCTTGTTAAATTACTTCTCTTTTTCATTAAACATCTTGTCATTATTAAATGATTTAATCATTAATTAAATATTCTTTTATGTCATTTTGCATTATACACCTATTTTAACTGCTAGTTTTATCAAACACATAATTTGCTATTAGCTAGCTTATTTGCTATTCGCTCATCCAAACAGAGCCAAAATGTATTGTTTGAAAATTTGTCTTCTCCATTGTTACAGATCTCTCTTGCCTTCTCTGTTGTTCTTCTTTTTTCTTTAGTACAAGTGAATTATTCCTATTACTACTTTATCTTTTACGGCATCCTTGTTTATGGACACCAAATCTGCTTCTACAGATCGCAAAATTAGGATTCTCTGTCGCAAAATTAGGATTCTCTGCCATAGTTTCAACGTCTATGATTGAACTGATTTCTTTACTTGGAAATCATTTGAGGATGGATTTTTTACCCGATTTGACTCGACAATGTGGTGTTGTATAAAGGCACAAACCTTATGATAGAAGACAACTGAAATATGAGACTTTTCCCTTTTTTGTTTGATTGGTTTATGAACTGAGGTGCTCGACCTGGAGCGGGTACAAGTAGTCGAGTCCAGAGTCCAACTGTGTGAGTTGATTGGATGAGTGATATCTGGTCGCTCGCAGAGTTCTGCCCGGGTTGTACCAGCAATGACACTCCGACGCCCAAGTCAGTGGAGTAAGAGTTTAAGCAGAGTAACAGTATGGGTTAAGATTATGTCTACCTGTTTAGTGAGAGCAATCACTCTCTTTATATAGTATAAAAGGGGCAGTGCTGGCCATCAGATCAGTATGGTCGATCTCGACCGTTTGATCAAGCGAGCCTCCACAAGGGTAGATTTCAACCGAGAAAACTTTGTTAAAATCATGTTAAGTCCTAGACATAGGATAACATAGTCCTTAGGGTGAAACAGTGGGTACCTCAAAGGCAGGAGTGAACTTATTTAGCAAGCCCAGACATGGGAAGCTTGTAACAAAACTCTGAAGAAAGTAGCTGACAAGCACACACTTATGCAACTGCACTCAATGCTACTGCACTTGATGCTTCTGCACTTGATGCTTCTGCATCATAGTGCTTCTGCATCTCTAAAAGCATAGAAACTCTCAAAAGAAGCATTATCTAGTAAAGACATCTCAACTATCATTCTCAACTGATTTCCTTCATATTATTTTACATACTTGCATTCTGTTTTTACTTAAACTAAAAACCCCAAATTTTGTGAGTAGTGTAGTAGCACATATTTATATCTCTCTAAGCATACAAGAGTTTAACCAATCCCTGTGAGTTCGACCTTTCTTATCATTGTATTACTTGTGTGACTGTGTATACTTGCACATATTTTACAGCACACCAACCATCACCTAGATCCCAAAGTGGGGCAGTCCCTTCACCTTTCACGCTTCTCGAACTTGGGGAAATTTCCCAGCGTCCATCTCATTCATATACCACATCCTATCCATATAGCCATACGACCAATTCCAAAAACCCACGACCCTAACTCAGTCACCTTTCACAACCCCACTAAAAGTAACCATTTGAAATACCATTCCAAAGTAGGGCAATCCCGTCGCCATTCACTCCACCTAAAATTGGGGAAGTCCGTCCTACACCCATCTCAACCCCGTGTCATATTCACATCCATAAGACCATACCGGGGAAATTTCTCAACCCACCATCCTAAACACAGCCTTTCACAAACCCTAGTCAGAGCAACCTTGCCCTTGTCATAGTTGGGGCAACACCAAACGCCATGGGTTGAGACAAAATCTTTTGCCTTCCACCTCTCATTCCAAAGTCATGGCATTACCAATTCATAATTTCCTCTACACCCCTAGTTGCTGTCACTACTAGACAGGGGCAAGTTATGCATTCACCGTCATCAACTATGAATTAGGGCAGTCCCACATTTCTTGAGTTGGGGAAAACCTACATTTCATGACTTTGGCAAAAACCTACCATTCATCCCCTCACGTGTCATATCTGTCCATACCCCGAGTCAACTGACTCATTCATCTGTATTTGCACTACTCTACATGTTCACTAACACAATGTTTTAAAGAGAGAGAGAACACAAGTTACTAATATGAAGCTGGAAACTCACTCAGTTAACTTTGTGGACCTAAAATTCAATCGTCATGGGACATCATAATCAAATGGAAGAACAATGTGAACGAGCTTGCAAATGCAATCAAATAATTTTGTGCATCAGTGCATGTGAATGACAACCTTGAGGTTGCCACGTCTGAGTTCAAACCTTTTTCCAAGGAATGATTACTTATCTGCCTCTCGCATCAAAAGTCTCATTTCTCATCATTACAAAAAAAATCTCTCTGCATCATCAATAAATCATAGCATAAATCATTCCATCATGCAATCACGCATCTACCATAGCACCTGCATCTAAGCAATACCTTTGCATTCACACGTTATCTGCATTCGCATACACGGCTGATCAATTTTTGTTTCCGATCAGCTCTAGCATCCACAATTCACGAGCTTAATTTTGTAGTTTATCTGCTCACATTACACATTCATCACATTACACGCATGCACACATATAACATTTTGCTTCGATAGGCGTGCCAAGTGCCGGTCTCATCGTTGCCAAAAACTTTCTACATCACTAATATATCATTGTACCATGCATTCGTGTGCTTCCTTTCATTCATCTTTGCCATAAACTTTCTACATCACTAATCATATCATTGTACCATGCATTCGTGTGCTTCCTTTCATTCATCATATCATTTGCATATAACCATTACAATCGCATTCGTCCACATACGTTGTTCGTCAACTTTCATATTCCATCAGCTTCAAACACCCATCATCTGCCACATCTCACTCATTACCCCAACGAACACCTATCATTGCACATGCCTACATTGCATGCACACATACATCATCCATTGCATTGTTAGACATGCCAAGTATAGATAGTTTTTCCCTTCTCAGGTAAATGCATTTATTAGGTATGTTCAGGACAAGCACGCTAAGTGTCTATCCCTATATTTTGTTCCCTCGAAATCAGCGCTCCAAGCACTGGTCTCATATCACAATCCAGACTCCTAGACCCCCAGTGGTCCCTCGGAGCCCAAGCGCTCCTTTAGACCATAAATGGTCATTCACTCCAGATCGCACGTCGCGTTATCGAGCAACCGACGGATCATCCGACCCCAGGTCCTTCAGTTCAGTTTGAACCAATATGTCAAAGAACCGACTTCGAACTCTACCTTCAAGAGCACTATGTCGACATTGAGCGCGACGGATCATCCGACCCCAGGTCCTTCAGACTAGCTGTGTCAGCCTAAGACATGGTGGACGTCCTTCGAGGTGAGCAAATTAGGTCAACGACCTGATCTTGCCCCCGCGGCCGTTCGAAAAAGGCCACCCCCCAAGCAGACAGTTTTACTAGTACCATTGCTAGTTTGCGCTCTTTTGGACCCCCAGTGGTCATTCAAAGCCCCAGTGCACCTTCGGACCCCAAGTGGTCCTTCAGGGTTTAGGCAACCCCATGGAGCCCCAGTGCTCCCTTAGAGCCCAAATGCTCTTCCAGAGCCCCAGTGCTCCTCCAGATCCCCAGTGATTATTTTTTTATTGTTCTCGGTTAACACGCCAAGTGTTAATCATTCCTCATTTCCCTAACTCATCTTCCCCCTAAGCGGACAAAATTAGCGTCTATTCTATCTTTATTTTTATTTCTACTACGAAAATCTGAAAACCATTCACCTTTTCTAGTAAAATATAAATAAAGAGGGGCAACTGTTATACCCAAATTTTTTCCGCTCTTTTTACTACAATCGTCGTTATTTTTACCAGTTTGCAGGTCCTATTACCGCGAGTTAGCTTTTGAGCTTGTTCGGATGCTATCTCGTTTTATTGGGCATGTGCGTAGTAATTCACTTTATTGGGCCTATGTTAGATTTTTCCGATCGGGCTTTGGCCCAACTTGTTCTTTTTTAGATTTGTCTTTTAGTCAAAAATAACCTTTCATATTTAAAAAAATAATAAGTTTTTAACTATTTTACCAAAAAAATCATTTTTGCTTTCATTTATAATCACCAAAATATAAAATAAAGTTGCAAAAAATCAAAATTAATAGAAAAAACGAAAATAATAAAAGGGGGGGTGTCAATAGCATCAACCTTCAGCCCAACAAACTACTTGCCCAGCAAGTCAACTTGTCCACTCTTTACCTTACCCTTCACCTATAAAAGGAGGCTCTGTCCACAGTGAAAAACACACCACAGTGATTCAACAAGAACACTGAACACATTCTCTCCCTCTCCTAGCGAAGCTCTCGCTCTCTCTCTCTCTCTCCCCCTCTCTTTTTTATTTTATTTTTTCTTTTAATTAGTTTATTTTTAAATATTAATGATAATTATTTTTCACTAGTTGCACTTTTCATTTTTTCTTCTTTGTTAACTTTTCGTCCATATTCAAAACAGAAAAACAATCATTTTTCTCCAAAAATAAAAATCTTATTTTCAAAATAGGGGATTAAGTCAGCCGTACGGCCGGGTTAGTTATCGTTTTAGGACAAATGGGCCGTACGGCTCAATAGTCCTAAAATACCTATTCAAATAAAATCACTCCCTACACAAATCGTTTTCTTCCAAAAAATCAAAAATCTTATTTTCAAAAACAGGGGATTAAGTCGGGCGTACGGCCGGGTTAGTCATCGTTTTAGGATAAATGAACCGTACGGATCACAAGTCCTAAAATCCCTAAATTAAAAAACACAAACAAACCAAACTTTTTCTACCCAAGAACTACGTGTGATTTTATTCTCTACCAAGAGATACGTAGGAGCAGAGGGCGGCCGACCTCTGTCAATTGCACTAATAAAAAACCTTTTTCAGTCTTTTCCTAAATAATCATTTTCTTAAATAAAATATCAATTTTCTTCTTTCTTTTTAATTCACAATAAAAGGGTAAAAATAAACATTTCCAAAATTAATATTCTTTCCTACAACTAGTTAGCAGGTAACCTTCATTAGGAAGGATGTCGTGGGGTGCTAATACCTTCCCCACGCATAACTGACTCCCGAACCCTAATCTGGTCTCAAGGACCCTTATCCATTCCAAAAGGGATTTTCCAATGTTTTCCCTTATAATTAAACTTTGGTGGCGGCTTCATTTTTGAACCTTCGAGGAATCCTCACCCGGATTTTTCGGTCGCTACACTGTGTACTACTTTTTTAAACAATGAACTATCTACACAATTATCGGTTCAGTGTTACTCTATTCGGCGAGTATGTTAACGACTTGAAAAGGTATATATCATCCAGTAGTACAACTAATGTTGTGGTTGCAGTTTTGTTTGCTAAAGTCGGTACTTGGACAGGTATTGTAACATGTCAATTTGCTAATTTTGTTATTAATTTAAAAATATTAAAATCGTGATATGAATGATTAATTGGTTCAGCTGTGTAGTCACCATATCACCCATTTATTTTCAGGAGGTATATCAATTCGGACTACCATGCACGCCACCAAAATGTTGATCAACCCGGTTGTAACATCCCCAATTTAGCTAATTTCATTAAATTGAAATTATAGCAAGAAGTCATTAAATAATTGGTTAGCTAAGTTAAATATTTTAGCATAATTGAGTATTTATGAGATGATTGTCTTGGTCGAATAAAATAACTAAGTGTTGTTTGCTAATTGTGTGATTTAGAAATTATATGAATTATGTGATTGATTATATGTTTGTTTGCTAAATTATGTTAATTATGGGAAGTATTGGTTAATAGTTGAATTAAATTGGTTTTAAGTGAGAATTGAAAATAAGGGTAAAACAGTCTTTTCATTTCCATTTTATCCCTCAGCTCACTTAAACAACCAGCTGTTCAAACCTCACAAAACACAACACAAAACATCCACACTTTGAGTTGCTGAAAATCAGAACACATAGAGCTTGAGTGAGAAGAGAGAGACTCGCAAGAGTGAGAGAGGAAGAAGAAGAGAAGAGACATTCTTCAACCCTAGATGCATGTTGCATATTTCTCCACCATTCAACTCAGTTTCTTCTCCTTTATCTATTGACACTAAGATCATCAACCAATTCCTTCCCTATCTCATTCCACCATTTTAGAACCTTGAAGCTCAAAGTAGAAGATAATGGAGTTTTAAGCTTTATGGTGCTTTGCATGTTCAATGTTGAACCAAACTAGAGTAGCACAGAAAGTGTATTGTGGATTGCAACTCATTGAGAGGAACTATAGTAGCTAGAGGTATTTGGAACTCATTTTGGAGCTTGTTGGAGCTGGAATTCGAAGTTGGGGGTAGAAGATACAAGTTCAACAGAAATCCTGTAGGAAATCCATTTGGACCACCTTTGATGTTTACCAAACATCTCTTTGTACACACCTCATCTGAATCTCATTTATTATTATTCAGAAACTAGACACAAAATTCTTCAACTTAGACACAAGAATCATCTGATTTCATCAGGTATTGAGGTAGATATCGTGTCCACAAGTTTTGTTTCTAAATCAATTACAGTTTTGACCCAGTCCCCTTATTTTAGTCATAACTCTCTCAATACTGGTTGTATCAGTTTGAAACCTTAACTCTCAGAAACTAGACAAAATTTCCTACACAATAGACACTGGTTTGAGTGGTTTTAGTTAATAATTGATCTAGCTACATTCGTTACAAATCTACCTGCTGAAGCTGTAAAATAGAAGTGGGAGCCTGGGTTGTCGGTTCGTCGAGTTTCGGTTTCGAGAGACATCGATTCCGGTGAGTTCTATACTCGCTTAGGGTTTTCATTTTATTTGTGTCAACCTTGCATGTGACTGAAAATATGTTTTGGTTCTTCGTTTCGTTGAATTTCGTCGAAATCCGTTATTTGGCAAAAATTACGTTTCGGCATGATTGTTTGAGTGAATGTGAATGAATCGTTTGATGTTTATGATGATTGTTTGGTGCTGAAATGATATGTTGTTATGTTTGGGAATCGATCGGGACGAAAGTTGGAATGAGGAATAGCCAAAGTTACACGAAGATGCATATTTCTGGAAAACTGATGGTCACACACAGACCATGCGCCCCTGCGCACGGGTCGTGCGTGTGGTTCTGTTACCTGCACAAACTTTTTAAAAATGCGCACGGGTCGTGCGCCTTAGCGCAAGGACCGTGCGTCCCTTTCTGCTACCCCATTTCAAAACACGTCCTAGGCTATTCCAATTGGTTCCAAGTTCATTCAAATCCCTTCCCCAACCCTATGTGTTGAAGAATAAACCGTAATTCGTGGAAAAACACGTAGGTATGATTGATGTTATGCGAATGTTCTAAGTCATGTTAATGTTATGTCACGACAAGTGGAATAAATGTCCCATGAGATTGAGGTTAATACTATGATATTGATTATAATTGAAATGACTCTGTTGATTGTGATTGAGATATGTA
The DNA here is from genome assembly GCA_039519185.1 of Astragalus membranaceus. Lineage (NCBI taxonomy): Eukaryota > Viridiplantae > Streptophyta > Magnoliopsida > Fabales > Fabaceae > Astragalus > Astragalus membranaceus. The sequence continues at coordinate 28,468,529 of CM076849.1, read as the reverse complement.
TGGTTGGATTGAATTGTAAATGTTCTGAGTTATGTTAATAAATGATAGTAACCATGAGTGAGGTCATGATAATTGTTGAAGTGAACTAAATGTCCCTTGAGGTTGAGGTTTAAGTTATGTTATGTTTATGTCAAGTATAAGAGATGGCCCAAAGCGGGTGTATATATATAAATTATATAATTGAGGTTTAGGGTGATGACCCTATTAAAGAGGTTAGCGTACTAGGGGAGGGGAAGTTATGAGCCCTATGAACCTAGGCCCCATGAGGGATCCGCTGATAGAAAATGGTCAGTGGAATGGGTTCACTGGGAATTTTATACAATAATGAACGGTGATATGCTAAGCAATATGTAAAGAGAGGTTTTCACGTAGCCGCTTATTAGGGCTACAAGTTAAAAGATGCATAATGAACCGCGAGTGTTAGTAAGGGGTCTCGATAGGACTCACGGAGATAATGTTTATCTCACCCTTTATATGTTGTGGTTTTTACAGAGTTACAAAAAAATGGAAAGCAAAGGGCACGAGTAGGTGATGTGCTCGAGGGGAAGATTGAAGACTTAGCTCTCTATCTTGAATATTGTTTCTTCCGTGTTATCTTTGTATTATCGATTGTATGACTTGTAAATGTATAAAGTTGTAAATCGTTTCCACTACTTTTGGTTTTGGATATTGAACACTAGGACATGAGAAGTTGTAAGGCACGTAACTACGTATTTAAGTAATTTATGTTAAATTATGAACTTGAGGTGACCGTTCGATGAATATTTCATCGAAATTTTTAGTTGTGTTCAATATCTGGGACAGGAAGTTATCTCTGATGTATGCTAAGTTGTGCATTTTAGTATTTCTACTTGTTAGAAATAATAGGGTGTTACACCGAACATTCCAGAGGCTGTAGCTTTGCGAGAGACGTATTCCAAACATCCTAATAACATTTTTTATGTTAATTTTGTTTAATATTAGTCATACATTATTCTACAAATGTGAAATAACCCGTATCATAAATTGAAAATTATTTTTTTTGTCATGCTATGATAGCATGGTTCAGACCATCACATCACCATCTTTGACGGTCAGTCAGCACAGCAAGAATCAGATTAGTCAGGATGATTTCCTGAGTATAAATGACAAATACACTATATCTGACATCAAGGAGTTAGTGGAGGTAACGTGAGTCTTTTTGTGCATTGATATATTCTATAGGTACATTTTATGAAAGGTTGATTGTTACAATAAGGATTCGCTTCTGAGATTTATTTATCTCTCTCTTCACGATTTCAAGGTCAATGATTTTGTCTCCTTTGCAACCATTAATTCCATTGTCGAAGACATTGACTGCTGGTACTAGGCATGCCGATGCAGCAAAAAGGCACAAGAAGACCCAGATACAGACATGTATTATTGTCCTAAATGTGACACACACGCTACAAAGGTCGCGAGAAAGTAAGTTGTCCATCTCCAGTTTGAAAAATGTATGAAGTTCACGTGATTATAAAGGACTTAATCGAAAGAACTTTATGTGTAGGTATTTGTTGAAACTTCGAATCATCGATCACACAGACTATCTAAATGTTGTTTTGTTTGATCCTACTGCCCGTGTGCTTATTGGAAAGTCGTGTGAGGAAGTATTTGACTCATGGAAGGAGGTTCGTACAGATTGCTATGTAAATGTCGATTAAAAAAATATGTATGTATTACTTATAGAGTGGCTAACTTTAAAAGATTATATCTTTTACCCTTGCACAATGAAAACCAGGATCCTGGCAGGGACTACATGCCCTTTGAGCTGATGGGTCTGAAAGGCAAAGAAGCACTATTTAGGATCCAATGTGAAGGTACGTCGGTGGTCGCTATCCACGGTCATACCGTGTTAGAAATGTCTCTTAAAAAATACTAATGTCATCCATTTTCTGCAAGCTATTTTAACATATGTATGAATACTTTTATTAAGCTACGATTGAAAGTAATCAAGAGGCTTTACTAATTGAAGATACTCCAACAGCAGATTCTTTGACAAAACCCAAAGTTGGTGAGGGACTATCACAGGTACATCTGAATCAGTAATTTACTTTTTTTTTAAATATTGAATCAGTAATTTACTGCATCAACTTAAATTTTAATCGTACTCTACAACTAATCCTACCAGCACATATTCATCAAAGAGTGGTCGATTTTTTAATTATGTTCAATCACACTAAACAGATCCTGTTTTATACTACTTCTATAGGATCTGATAGGGAAATTTAATCAATCTGCTTCTGATTCGAGTGTCATACCCCAATTTTGTCCGGCTTAGGTCAAAACCCTAATTTTCCACAAAAAATAAATAAATTGAAGAGCGAAGAGCCTTATGCACTGCATTTCGGATCCTAGAAGGCATTCCAAGGTTCTTGAAATTATTTTTAGGGTTGGAACGCATTTTTCGGGCAAATTAGGGTTTTAGAGCCAAAAAGGGTATTTTGGTCAATTATAACGGTTTTTTTTCTCTCGCTTTCAAAAAGGCTCAAAAATATGTATAATTAAAAATAGAAATCTGAAATCAAAATAAAAAAATGAATAATAAAATAATATTGGATGCTTATTGTATTTTTAGAATTAGGGCTAATTCCTTTTAGGTGCTTTTTGCTTTTATCCATTTTTGGCTAAAGTAAGCACTAGTTTTGCAAGCAAACTACCTCCCTCACTCCATCCTCATGCTCCAAGCCACCATCACAATCAGCCCACATCAAGCCTTTCATCATGACAAGCACACCTTTGAGTCCAATAACATTCAATACACAACATATTTTTTACCTTCCTTCTATCCACACCACTAAATACACACTAATTTCTTTACTTCCCTCTCACAACTTTAAACCCATTAGATCTTTGGCCTCCCAAGGAAATAAAAGAAGAACAACTCACTCCTCTCCTCCCAAAAAGGACCCCAAATTCGTAGCCCTTCTCCTCTCCCTCACTTCCTCTTGTTTTTCTTTCATCTAAAAGGAACATTCCCATTTCTCCTACACCAAAAAACCCTAGCACACCAAAAAACCTCCCCGTTTCTCTCCCAAAACCGTGGCCTCCCTACTCCCTTCCTTCATCCATTTTTGATTTCCTCTTCACCCAAACACCACCATCTCACTTCATTCTCATTCCTCTTTCATATATCTTCTCCATTTTCCATTAAAGATAAAACATCATCACCAAGGAAGGTTTTCATCAAGCTTTTTTTTGGGGTTGGAGTTGAAGTTCCTTGGAGGTTCTTGTTGATTTGGTTTCTATTTTCTTCACCTCATTGCATTTTCTAGCTTGGATTTGAGGTAAAAACTTTCAAACCCTAGCATCATCTTCAACCTTTTTTTTTGCATTAAAACCCATTTTCCTCTTCACTTTGCATTTCACATATCATCATCATCATTTTGTTTAAGATGTAGCTTGTTGTTGTTTGTGAGAGGAGCCTTAAACACTATTGACAAGCACTTAGGGAGGCTTGGGTGTTTAAGGTGCCTCTCACTCTTGAATAAATTGAGTCATGTTGTTTTGTGTTGATTTTTTTGCATTTGTTGTGAAATAAAATTGTTGTTTCATGTGTTGTTAGGTTCGCATATCCTATTAAAGTTAGTTTTAATTTGATTTTGTTGTTTCTCTTTGCTTGATGGGGCTTAATCATGTTGTAGATATTTGATTTTAGTGTTTTCATGCTTAGATACTTCGTTTAGGTTTGCAAATTTCTTTTCTCACATAGATTTCGCACAAAGGAAAGAGTTTGAGAATAAATATTGATTTGAGGCTTTAGTGTTTAAATTATGTGATTAGTTGTTCCTAAATCTTGTTAGTATCTTTTGCTTGCTTGATTTTGGGAGTTTGATGAATAAATTTATGGTTTGACTATGTATTGGTTTCGCAAGTCATGAAGAATAAATAGAGTTTTTATATGTTTGCTTATTGTCTCAAGTTGATGATAGGCAGTATGATTCTCACTTGTGCCTAGTGCACCTTGCCTAAAGTAATGAGGATTGTTCTATATGATTCAACCATTTTAGTTTATATGTTGTTTAAGTTGATGATTGGCAAGAAGATTCACACTTGTGCACTTGCGCACACTAATTTAAGTGTTGAGGATTGACCAAAGTGATTCAACATGCTTTGGTGTTTTGATTGTTAAGATGACTTGCTTGTTTAGGGTTTGCCAATGATCATGCTTGAGGCTACTCTTTTGAATTCATTTGTGCCTACCACTTCCTTGTCTACTCCCATGTGGAATCATTAATACTTAGATAGGCCCATTCCTCACATTGCATCTTCCACTAGATGTGCATTTAGATTCCCTTGCGTTTTGTAGAAATATTTGAGTATGGTTCTCGCCTAGCATCTTCCACTAGATGTGCATTTAGGTTCAATCTTGCCCACTCTTGTATTTTTGCTTAATGCCCAATTCAAGTTCCTTCTTTGCCTATTTATGTGTTGTGGTCTAACATGTGTAGTCTAGGCTAATATTTGCTCAAGAATTCAAATGAGATTGTTATTTGCCTAAGGATTCGATTTGCATTCATTGCTTTCTTTTCTAAATGGCCTAGCATGAAAATGGTGACTAGTGACAATCACCCATAACCTTTGTTAGTTTGGTTGTCCTAAGAGCCTAAATTTCAAAAAAAGGATGTTTTCATATGCATAAGCTACTTGTGATAATCACCCATAACCTTTGTTAGTTTGATTATCATGAACGCTTTCGATTTCAAAAGATATTTTCCTAAGCATCGAAGTCATAGCAAGTGCTAGTGATGGCCACCCATAACCTTTGTTAGTTTGGTCATCATGGAGGCTTTCATTTTTCAAAAGAGATTTCTACATGCACTTAAGTGGGTTCTAGTAATGGTCACCCATAACCTTTGTTAGTTTGATCATTATGAACGCCCTCCACTTTTCAAAACCAAAGCAAAAAGACTTTTATTTTCAAGGCTCGTTAGAACTACGTCGCTTTGATTCCCATTTGGGATACGTAGGAGCGAGTCACATTCTCGTCAAGCGCAACCATAAAAAAGTTTAGCATTTGCATAACAAAAAGAAAAGAATTATTTTCGTAACAAAAAGAATCACTTTCGCAAACCAAGATCATTTTCAGAACAAAAACCTTTTCCTTTCTAAAAACCATTTCCAACCCATCGTCGCTAGTGGTTAATCAGAACCTTTGTTCGTCTAGCCATTGGTGGCGATGTCTTTTTCCCAAAAGAATAATAAATGATGATCCATCATAACCTTTGTTAGTTTGATCATCGTGTAAATCAATCTCTTTCGAAAATCACTTTCAAAAAAAGATAATAAAAACGAGTCGCTACTAATAGTCAATCAGAGCCTTTGTTCGTCTGACTGGCGGTAGTGACTCTCATTTTCAAGAGTACTTAGCGGTGATTACCCATAACCTTGGTTAGTTTAATCATTCACTAAATGCTCGTCCTATTTCGAAAACTCACTAAAAAGATAAAAGACAAAAACCTTTTTAGGACAAAGAAGAACTACATAGCTTTGAGTTCTCCATCGCACCGGGAGATACGTAGGAGCGGGCCTTGTCCCGTCAAGCGTTTTTTCTAAAAACCCATTTTTCCCCCCTTTTTCCTAATGAATAAAGATTTTCATTAAGACTTTTTTTCAATAAGAAGTAGAGAGGCAAAATTAAGTATTTTCAAGTCAACACACTAAAACCACACATTTAATTAAAGGTTCCCTCTCAGTAGAGAGGACGTGTGGGGTGCTAACACCTTCCCTGCGCGTAACCGACCCCCGAACCCTATTCTCTAGTTTCGCAAGACCAATCGCTTTCCAAAAAAGGTTTTCCTAATATTTTCCTTAATAAATATTGGTGGCGGCTTCATTGTTTTAAAAAGTTGTGAACGAGGAAGGTTCTCCCTCGGGGACATTTTCGGGCGCAACAGCTGGCGACTTCACTGGGGACTAAAAAAGAAAAACCTTTTTAAAAGTGGGTCAAGCCTAATTAATTAAGTGTGTGATTTGTGTGATTGATTTGAACATCTTGCTTTGCCTCTATTCTTCTTCTTTTTCATAAGCATGTTGCATCCATATGCATTCTTCTTCTAGGTTTGCTTTTGTTTAAGATAATAGATAGTTACTTCTTTGCTTAAATGCTTAGTTCCCTCATGCATATTTCCCCTCTCTTGTCATGTCCCCTTCTTCTTTGCTCGCTTTCTTGAGGTAAGTAATGAATTGTTGTCGGCACCCTAGATTAGTTGTATTTGATTGGTATTGAACCCTAGGATAGACGACATATTATTGCTTTCTATTGTCTGGACTGTTTTGGATTTTCATTTGCAGGTGGGGTAGTTTTTTTAGGGAAATGCCCTTCGCACACACACACACACACTTGTACCTTGAGGTTATATGATCAGAGAAAGAGACCATAACCCAGGTCTATTAGGATACCATAGGATGAGTGGATTCGAGTAGTGGGAGCCCATCAGGACCTTTGTCCGTTTGGCTACTCGCGAAAGTTTCAATCAGAGTTGTGCTCTTTTATGATGCTTCGTATCTAGCAGTTTGCTGCATTTACGGGGATTTTCATGAGAGGGACTGTGGCTCTGATGGCCTTTGTGAGGGTGTGAATAGAGCTACATGAGAAGATTATCCCTAAAGTGCCTTAGATTATAGGTTCTACCCCCTTTTAGGTCACAAGGGCTGTCCAAATTGTGTGTTGCATTGTTGCATTCAGTTCAACCAATTTTTCCTCAAAAATTTTCAAAAAAAATCAAAAATATGCTTCTCCTTTTTCAATAAACACCTATATGAGGTGGCATATAGCGTGTAAATTTTCAAAAAGAAAGAACATCATTGCAGCTAGCATCATCACATCATTGCATCATTTGCATTGCATAAAATTCCAATTTTGAAAAAACCATTCATCTGGCATTCCCTTTCATTACATAAAGATAAAACAAAAAACAATTATCATCTGCATAGCATAAGCATTTCATTTATAATCATGCAAAAAATCCTCGTCAAGTTCATCCAAGACGAGGCATTCATGCATAAGCATTATTTCAAAAAAAAGAGACACAGTAGAACTACGTAAGCTTTGATTCCTCATTACAATGGGGATACGTAGGAGCGGGTCATACCCCGTCGCACATTTTTCTAAAACCTCTTTTTCCAGTAAATCATTTGCATCTCCAAATAGTTTTCAAAATCATGTTCCAAAACTAAAAATGAAAAAATGAAAAGTTTCCAATGCATGCATCTTCTCTAAACAAAGCAAAAATAGAAAAGCTCTTCACGTAAAAGCTCAATGAGTAAAAATGCACCTTCGAATGACGAAGGGTAATATCTCAAATTTGTTTGTGCACTAAAAATTTGAGATGTTACTCTACGATATCGGGGCACTTTGACCCTATCAAGTGAGGTTTGTTTTCAAATAAGAGAATAAGTTTGAGTTAACCAAATGTCGAAGCATTTCAGTATATTGCGTGAAGTATTGAGTCATGATCCACTCAATGTTTCATGCAAGTTACTCAGAGTAACGACAATTGGTTGCCTCACGCCATCATTTTTACGAAAAAAAGAAGATGTTGAAAGAGGAAAAGAAGAAAGGGTTACCGTTGTAGCCTTTCTCTTACCGGTTCATACGAAATAACGTGCGACCCGCATTTTCAAAAAAAATAAAAATAAAAAATAAAATAAAAAAAAAAGAGCTTGAATTATTGCCAATAAAAACCCTTTCATTTATCCTGCATACACATAGAGCATCATCATCATACATAAAACAAAATTTTAAAAAAAAAAAAGGGTAAAAAGCAAAACTTTCAAAAAATCATCATAGTCTTTCTTTTACCGGGCTATATGAGGTGATGTTCCCAAAATTTCAGTCACCAAACTCGAAAAAATGTTTTCATCTTATTTTTCGTATGCATGTCAAGCCGCATTATCGTCGTCATTTTCATATGAAGACATCATTTGCATTGCATAAAACAAAAACTTGATAAAATTCATACATGCATTCTTCTCTATCTCATTTAGGATTGTCAGGAGTACATTCTCCGCACGTGTGCGTTTCCATTCACTAAGGCTTTTCCCCTATTTTTCTCGAAAGATCCAAAAAAACGTGTCTTATTAGAAGCGCGTCTCATGCATTATTGTTGTCCTTTTTCACACATCATGAAAAATGACACATTAACCTCTCATCTTGCATGCATTTCCATTCAATAAAAGTCATGTCTTCCCATTCAATAAAATGATACCCACAATAAAAGAAAATCATTGTGAGTATCATGCATTTCATTGCACAAAAAAAATGAAAACAAGAAAGCATCTCATTCATAATCATGAACAAAAGTCATCATCAAATTTATTCAAAATGTAGCATTCATGCATCATTTCATTAACCTCATCACTTTAGTTCAAATACATCATTCCTCCATACATGCACCTTTCGAAAAAGGAAGGGGCATTGGCATTGCATACCTTGTCTTGCCTCTAAAAAATCATCATTTAGAAAAAAAGCATCATTCCTGCATCTTTCATCATTCGAAAGAAAAAGGGGGCATCGGCATTTCATATCTTGTCTTGCCTCTATAAAAATCATTTTGAAAAGAAGCAGCATTCTTGCATCATTCATCATTCAAAGATGCATTGGCATTTCATATTTCGCCTTGCATAAAAAGAAAGCATCAAAAAGAAAAAACTTTTAAAATAATCACACTTTTCAAGTGAATATGCTTTCATACATTTCATTTTCATCATGTATACATCATAATGTTTTCATCCATGCATTGCATACAACAAAAATGTTGTGATGAGAGACGAGATGTTCTTGCAAAGTAATCTTTTCTTTTTGGAAAAGTTTACCCTCACTCATTTGCAAACTCAAGGTGTTCCAAGGCACTCAGTTTTTCACATCAATAGCTCATTTGTATTTCCTTCAAAAAAAGACATTACATCTCATTCATTCCATGATAAAAGACTGAAACAGTTCATAAAAAAAAGGTTTTCATATCATGTTTTAACCAATATTAACTCTCTGTGAAGCGTTCTTCTAGTAAGCATGCATGCCACGTGCAGTCAGCCAATTTCCTTCATCATCATTCCCCATCCAAGTCTAACCCCGCCCCGTCCACCCATAAAGTGCATATTCTCCCCATCAGTGCGTATTTGACTTTTGGTTCATTCTAATGCTTTAAGTCCTCCATGCTGGGGCAAGTCTGTGATCATTAATTCCCCTTGATTAATATCATATTCCTTCAGTGCAAGTCTCTCAAAAAATAATAATAATAATAATAATATAATAAACAAGAAAACAAGCTCGCTAGGTTGAAAACCCGCAAAGGGCGGCCTAGGCAAAAAGGAGCGCCCGGTGGACTGAAAACTCGCAAAGAGCGGTCCAGGCAAAAATTAGGGCACAAAAAAGGAAAAAAGAGCAAACACATGAAGATAGATAAATTATTCTTCTAAAGTTAAGTCTTATAGAAGTAAGCAGTCGGGATTTGAAATGAAGTTTGGCCATCTCCTCACAAACCCCAAAATCCCAGAAAGTCCCTTTCCTACCCACCTTGAGCCAAGAAAAACCAAAATCCAAAGATCACCCTAGGCAAGGATCACCCCAAATAAAAAAAAACAGTGCATCACTTTTTATCAGCTCACCCGAGTCAAAGAAGGAAAAGAATCATAAAACAAAAAAAAAGAAAAAAAAGGGGGGAAAAAGAGAAAATCACAAAAAAAGGGGGATTCAAAAATGAAAATCCCAAAACAAAAGAAAATACAAAAGAAATGTAAGTGGTGAGCTGGTGCATGTTACCACAAAATACAAGAGATCCTTGTCTAAATAAACCTTCAAACACTTCATCATTCCAACACCTAGTTCCATAAACCTTCAAACACTTTCTTTGGCCTCAACATCAAACCCCTTAGTCATTCTACCATGAGACACGAATTTGCTTTAACAGAGCCCAAACAAGCCCAATAACCATCTTCCTCATAGACCATTAACCGTCAATCAACGCCGAACAAAACTCATCCTCCCGTTAGCCTCAAACACTTCATTAAGCCTAACCCTCCTTCCTCCACAAAACACCACAATCCCGAAAAGTCCATTCCAATCAATAACCGGTTGCTTTTGTTCTCTCAAATTCTAATCTTAGGACGAACAAGCTTATCTATGTACAATGTGTTTGCTCAAAAGAAAAACAAATGATCAGAAAAAAGAAAGCTGATCAAGAAAGAATAAACCCTCAGAAAAAAGAGAACTGAGGAAACAAAAACGGACAGTCAGAAAAAGAAAGCTGACAAAATAAAAAAGAGGGACTTGTGTAACACCCTAAATATTTAATTAAATTATTTAATAATTAAGTATTTAGGAATTTGATTTAATTAATTGGATGTAATTTAATTATTGGAAATTATATTAAAAATTTTGTAGGTAACATTAGGAGGTGGAGGTGCCAAACTAGATGGACTTGGGCTTAAGTGAGAAGCCCAAGCCCATGAATCATGTCATATGCGAAGTGGACAAGGCGCCTAGGGGTTAGGGTTTGTTGTTAGCATTTGCAAAATTGAGAAGAGAGAAAGGAGAAAAGAGAAAGCGCCGTAGAGAGGAAAAGAGAGAAGAGAAGGCCGCGAGCAAGGAGGAGGAAGAGGCGTGATCTTGTTGCCGTGGTTCCGTTCGTGACCGTCTCTAGGGCTTCTAATCTTCAAATTCGAGGTAAGGGGGTTCTATCAATTTCTATAATAATTCCTATGATAGGTTTTAGGTAGTGATGGCCTAGATAACCATGATCATGAGTATGTTTGCAATTTCATGTTATTGTTGTTGATATATGCGTGATTCCATGTTGCGTTTGGGATGTTGTAGAATTTGATGTTTGATAGGTGATTTCGATGATCTTATGTGTGTTCATGAGTTGGGGTGAATTGGTGTTGTGTGGGTCATGTGAAAAATTCGAGGAACAAAATGATTTATGTTGAAATTGTGCTGAAAACTGTGTTGCTGGTTTGTGCTGGGCGCTGGGCGCCCAAGGGCGCTGTGTGCGTGTTGCTGTGTGTTGCGCTGGGCGCTGAGCGCCCGTGTGTGAGTGCGTGTGTGGAGCGCAGGGCGCTGGGTGCCAGCGCTGGGCGCTGAGCGCCCGTGTGCGTGCGTTGTGTGTGGCGCCAAGGCGCTGGGCGCTGAGCGCCCGTGTGTGTGTTGCGTGTTGCGCTAAGGCGCTGGGTGCCAGCGCTGGGCGCTGAGCGCCCGTGTGTTGCGTATGGGTGCGTTGCGTTTTGCTGGGCGCTGGGCGCCCATGGCGCCAGTTTTCAGGATGTTCCCAAAATGTTTTCGAAAACTGTTTTCGCTATATCTTTTGACTCGGACGTCCGTTTTGAACGTTTCAAAAAGCGTTGTGAAGCATTTTCAGTTGTCTATCTGTGCGTCCCATTTTTAAAAATAAAAACTTATAATTTCAGAAGGTTGCTGGGCGCCCAAGTGGCTGTCCCCTGTGGTCGTTGCTGTGACATTGAAAAACTCGTTTTGGTGCCTTTAAAAATTCTCTTTTGTGTATAACCAGTGGTGTTAACGTTTTAGTGTCAAAAGTGATGATTTTGACGATGATGCCCTTAGTGGCTAGTTAAATGACGTTTTTGCCCTTAGTGGCCAATGTTGTTGAAATTGGTGTGTAAATGACGATGATGCCCTTAGTGGCTAGTTAAATGACGTTTTTGCCCTTAGTGGCCAATGTTGTTGAAATTGGTGTGTAAATGACGATGATGCCCTTAGTGGCTAGTTAAATGACCGTTTTGCCCTTAGTGGCTAATGTTGTTGATATTGATGTGTAAATGACGATGATGCCCTTGGTGGCTAGTAAATGACGTTTTTGCCCTTAGTGGCTATTGTTTGAGTTGATGATGTTTATGAGTAAGTGACGATGAAAACCCAGTGATGTTTTTGAGGCCCAAAAGGCTAAGTGATGTTAAGGCCTAAATGGCTAAGTGATGTTGTTGTGTAAATTGTGAACTGACAGGTGCTGTGCCTCTTATTTGGCAAATTGGTAAGTGACGGGTCACATGGTTGACCGTGAATTGTGTGTTTGTGAGTGGTGCATGTCATAGTGTCTCATGCCCCATATGCATAAACCCAGTGACGTTTTTGAGGCCCAAAAGGCTAAGTGACGATGAGGCCATAATGGCTAAGCGACGTTTGTGAAAAGGTACCTCATGCATATGCCCGTGAGTGGGTTGCATTACATATGCCTACATGACATAATGATGAGTTTATGTAGTGACGTAATTGATGATTGTGATGTGATTATTTTAGAGCTGTGACTTGACTTGTTATTTATCATATGATTTATTATATGAATTGAATTGGACTCACCCTTCTGTTTGAATGTTACCCCCATGCGGTAACGTGCAGGTGATTGCGAGTGAAGGACTAGGTACCTTCACTAATTCGAGTCGAGTCGTCACGCTCTGATACGTAGCACTCAGGGGGGGGACGAACTTAATGTTTTGAATGATTTTGGTTGTTATGTTTTGTTGACAATTCTGTCTTATTTTGTTATTCCGCTGCGTAGTTGATTTTATTGACGTTAAGTTTTATTGTGATGATAACTGTGGTTTTGAGATTCTCCTTTTAGTGACGTGTTACGTAATACATGGTTATTATGCTTTTGAGCTGATTTATTGAGAAGTGTGGTTTTATTGAAGTGTGTGTAACATCCTTTGCAACGAAAAGAAATTTTGAAAACTCTGATATTTTTCCAATTAAATGAACGGGTAGAAAAAGGGTGTTACAACTTGCACTCCAAAACACATTCAAGATGCATTAAAACAAGGTTTAGTGATCACCAGGTAAGGATTCTTTCGCACCAAAAGTCAAGACATCAGTAGAGAACCAAAGATTTGCACTGAGAATACCACTCAGACCCAAAAGTTGGGGCATTCTCTTCACCACCCACACACCCTAGTCTTGGGAAAGTCTGTTCAATGCCCATCCCATGTCACTCCAGTTGTCAATGTCATTCCAAAGTGGGGCAAGTGCATTCCCATTCCTTCACCTCATTCATTCCCATAAAAACCTCACCGGGGCAACCTTTCAACTCGCCATCCTAAACAAGACCTTGTCATTCTGATTGGGACAGCTTTGTCCTTGTTATGACTGGGGCAACATCAAACTCTGTGGGTTGAAGCAAAACCCCTTTCATTCCAGCTTTCATCCCAAGAGCCGAAGCGTTCCCAATTCATCATCTTCTACACCCCTAGTTGTTGTCACCACTAGACAGGGGCAAGTCACTACAAGAAAATCGCTCATTTGCGACGGCAATTTCCGTCGCAAATGGGCCTTTTTCCGTGGCAAATTCGCTTTTGCGACGGCATTTGCGACGGACAAAAAGTCGTCGCAAAACAGCTCGTCGCAAATGCTTTGCGACGGAACTCCCCGTCGCAAATCGTCCATCGCAAACCCGTCGCAAATCCGTCTCAAATTGCCGTGGCAAACTCGTCGCAAACTCTAACAAATTTTCGTCGCAAATCCGTCGAAATTTTTAAAAAAAAAATTAAAAAAAAAATTAAATTTTCACCTCCAAAATACTATTTAATATATTCAAAAAGACTTGCATAAAATCAAGTATTAGTAGTTAACCAAAATAAAATCAAGTATTAGTACTCCTAAACTCCAAAGAAATTAACCAGAGTTATAAGTTGGTAACCTAAGTTGAAGCTGATACAGATAAACCAGAACTGCAAAATAACAAATAAAGAGAGTACAAGCTCAAAAAATTAAATCCTTACAAAGTTGATTCTACTGTCTCCATTTCCTCTAATTGTATATTAGATGCAGAAAAGAAGAAACTAGTCTGATAAAGTATAAAAGTAACCAAAGAAAAGCAGAAAACTAATTCTAAAAACTAATTCTAAATCAATGTTCAAAAGATTGTCCCATCCTCCCCTTTTGTAAGCAATCTGTATATGCACCTGTATGTATAAAAGTGAAACATAGAGTTAGTACCCTCATTCACATTCGTACAAACATCAAAATAACATCAAAGTAACATAGATACAAAGCAATAACATCTACAAAAATATTTGGATACATAGCTCACAAATCTTTCAAAATCGGATATTATTACATATAGAAACTAAGTATAACAATACTACGTCACTGCATAAATCAACTGCATTGTAACAACAAAATGGCAAAGTAGTAACTTTCATTGTAACAACTACAAATATAAAACCATATAATATAATAATTGTTGTAACGCCTGATGTAAAACCACTACTGAGATTAAAATCTGTCATATATACTACTACCTAGTGTGTCCAAAACATCTACTGCCTTGCCAAGCCCAGCTGTACCAACAAAATGTGCAAACCATTTATAATAGCATACTAGACAAGTTGATTGGTTACCATTTTACTCACCAGTTGCAAACCAAAATGTGCAAACCATTTATAATAGCATACCATTTTACCCCCATATACGTGCCCTATCATGTCTATACCGTACTAAGTATCAAGGCTTCTTAGATAATATTAGACAAAAAAGCAAAAGCTATCCCATTGGGTGACAATTATGGTGGGGGCCTTTTGCATGGTAAATCAAGCAATGTTGTGGGAAAAGGAACAATAGATCTATACCAACAGTTAATAATTAATTATCAAGCAATGTTGCCATACAGCAGTTATTAGGACAGTTACTGCAGACACAATACGCCCTATAGCAGTTACAGCACTAATCATAATTAATTAAACTGCCACTAATATAATACACAATTTCTGGCCAATAATAATACACAATAATCATATATAATAACAGAATAATAATAATAATAATAATAATAATAATAATAATAATAATAATAATAATCACATAAATAACTGCCCATTCTAACACCATCTTTCTATCAATCAGATCTAAGACTTCAGCAAAAACTAAAGCACTAAAAGCACCTGAGAGTGAAGAAAATTTGCATTCGGCATGGAAGGAACGCCAAGCCTTTGAGACCTTCTGTGCAATTTCAATAGCAGCAAGTCCAGCCATACGATGCTGATAAACAAGGGAATGTTAACATTTAGATATAGTATCCAGAAAAAAACGAAAAGAATACATCAAAACTTGAATATAATCACAATATAGTATCCAGAAAATAACCTCTCAACCAATTTATGTAGTTATTTCTTTGTCACAAAATTAAATCCAAGCATGCCTTGTATAAGCTACGTAGAAGTAAGTGGAAAAAATATAACATGTTTCCTTCTTTTGCAGTTTGCTTTTACATAACATGATATAAACAAGAATCATCATATTTTTCATATGCAATAAAAAAAATTCTAAGTCTTTTAAAACACAATGGACATTCAAGGAATGAAAGTGGTCCTTATTGTTGAAAAAACGGAAGGAAAGTCATTTCGATTATAAGGCACAAGATATAGAAAAAACAGGAACCAGGACTAACTTTACCTGACGCCTATTAGGTAGGAACCCAGGACAATCATATTGGATTTTCTTGCCAATAGAAGCTTTTGGCACAGTGCCAATATTTACCCCATTCTGTGCTACCTCCCAGCATCGAACCTGCAAAACAAGTTAATGGAAATTGGCATCGCAGAAGAAGTAAAAAAGCAAAGTAAGAGAAGAAAAGAAGAGAGAAAGACCTGGTTATCCCATGAAGTTGCAACGAGGAAGTTCGCTTTGGGACTGAAACTAAGACTGGATACAGAATCAGTAGGAGGCTGATTCACCTGCAAATTTGACAAAGAATGATGAGAAGTAGCACTGCAGAAGCTGCTTCAGCGAGGAATTGGATGAGCGAGAAATTTGAGATACCTCAGAGGATTTGTATATAAAAAACTAGCACTAATTTGTATATAAATTATTACTTTCGCATCACATATAAATATCTATACTATGGTATTCAAATGGCTTACCCTTGAAGTAACATCAGCAGATGCACCAGATTTTCTGAAAAGCTTCCCTAAGTAAAAGGGTATCAAGTCACTAATGCACACGCCCCTGAAATACAGTTTTTTTCCATGACCAACAAGTTCTAATAAAAGGTAAATTGCTACTCAATGTAAAACAGAAGTACCAGTGAAAAGCACAGACCCAAATATTTAAAGCCTCTTCACTAATGAAAATTCCACAGCCTACAGCCATAAGCAACCAGAAGTAGATCCATCTGCAAGGAATTCAGATACAAGATCAAAACCAATACTCATTATTGTAATATGAGAAATTATGTTATCACCTTAACATAAAAACTTAGAGGAAAACACAACCAAGTCCTTACATGCTCAATTTATCTAGTAGATTAGTTCAGCAAGCCACTCTTGAATGTAGTTAACTGTACCATATCATGCATCTAAATTGTTTCCTTATCCTAGTATTCCAAACAAATTATCTGAGGCAAAAGAAAAAGAAAACTCTTCCTACTCATGTCAAAAACTAATTCTTCACAAACTTTGGCACTAAAATCATTACAGTTTCCATTCTGATCATCTAAATTTGCATCCGTTAGAAACTGCAGCAGCATATACTTCTAAACCAGCATTTTCATTTTAAGACACTCATCTAATAGCTCATGAAATCTATCAATGAAACCTAATTTTAATCTCATTCAAGTTGAAATCTTTAGTAACACTCTCATCCCCAAATAAAAATGTTGGAACAAATGACAAAGAAAGCTAGAGAACACTCTCATCTTCCCGAATGTAAATCTAGAGTAAGGGAAGCAGGGGTTACCCTGGTGCATATTCAGGAATTATAACTCTGAACCCGAAAACTTTGAAACTGAAACCTGCAGCAGCTGGGATAACTCCTGAAGAGGAAGAACCATCCCATAGAATCCGCAGACCAAACTGTGATCCAAGAATAGGCTGTTGGCTAATGGATGCTAATGTAGCTATTACAGCTATTCCCAAAGCAATTGCTATCAGAGCCAGAAATGGAATCTCCGTCTTGTTATGCTCCTCTTTATCATTTATTTGCACCTCATTACTGAATCTATCTTCTTGTGTATTTTGTATATCCTTAGATTTTAAAGCCTCGTAATTTTTTTCACCCTCCTGTTTAAAGCATCTAATTTTGTTTCTGTAATGCAAAGCTCATTTCATTATGCCAATCACAATGCAAAAAATTAGGACAGAAAGGGAAGCAGAATAACAAAGAAACCTCCCACAGAGGACCAAGTTTGAAAACATCATTACTAAGCATATATGCTATATAATATAAACAAACTTTTCGCAGATGTAACATAGGCTAAACATAATATTCAACAAATATTCAACAAATCAACAATAATCAACAGAAATCAAAATCAGAATTAGGGATTAAGGGTTGTACCAAAATCAGAATCAGGGGTAGCAGCAATAGCGTTTGAATTCAGATTTTGACATGTTTACTTCGCGGTACCAGTCTACAACAATGAAAAATTATGGAAAAGGGGTTAGGGTTTTGAATCAACGAAATATTTGGGGATTTCAGTCAAAGAGAAGTAGATTAGAAGAAAACCACTTACCCTTTAAGAAGAAGAGAGGGGAGAGGCGACTGAGAGGAGAACGACAGTCATTTGTTTCCATCGTTGTGAAGTTTCTGTGAGGAGAGGAGAGGCGACTGAGAGGAGAGGCCGGCGTGAGGGAGGAGAACGAACGGTGGAGCCGGCGTGAGGGAGGGGGACGGCGTGAGGGAATCAAAGAGGGAGAGGGAGGAGAACGCGTGAGGGAGGAGAACGAAGTGATTTATGAACTGATGATATGAACGCGTGAGAGAGTTTAAGTGAATATCATTTGCGACGGGCTTGTGACGGGATCTCCGTCGCAAATTTGCGACCGTTTTTTAATCCGTCGCAAACGCCAGCGGGAAATTTCCCGCTTCTTACTTTTTATACTCGCCGTCGCAAATCCGTGGCAAATTACTGACGGATTAAGCTCCGTCGCAAATATTGGTAGCTAAAACAGGTTTTTCTTGTAGTGAGTTATTCACTCGTCAAAGACCTGAATTGGGGCAATCTTGTATCTCTTGGTCCCTCATAAGCTTCGGCAATAACCATGTCGGTCATTCCTTCACTTGCCATAAATGTCCATGCCCTAAACAAATTCCCAATTAACTGAATCATTCATTCACATTTGCACTCCTATGCATGCTTACTAGACACTGCTTCAAAAGAGAGAACACAAGTTGTTTACGTGGTATCCAAAATTCAGTCATCATGGAAAGAAAGAGAAAACAAGTGAGGTTGTTTGTAAATAAAAACCTTGAGAACACCGGAGTTTAAATCAAATTCAATTTTTCAACAGAATGGTCAATAATCATCTCAATTCCTTGCATCCAAAGTCTCGCATCTCATCATCACAAAAATGTTTACCTCATGCATCTAGGCATTTCAACCTATTCATTATAGCATATGCATCAAAGCATTACATTTGCATCTTCACATTTTGTGCATTCATCACATAGCAAAAAGAAAAAACTTTCCACGTCAGTTGCACCATATTAATACATGCATTTCATAGAAGAAAATAGTAAAGAAGAAAAAGCAGAAATTTTTTCATTGCATTGGCATCATATTAATGTTCGCACTTCATAAAAAAGGGAAAAGAACAAAATCATTGCATGGCATTCATCATTAGAGCATTACATTTTGCATCAGATATTTCATAGAAAAAGCAAAGAAAGCAAAAAGAAAACAAAGAAAAGAAACCACAAAAGCAACATAAAAACATTCCCTGTCATCCAGAATTCTATATCATTCTTCATTTCATAAGCATTCCTTTGTCATTCAATCCTTAAACATTAAAGCGGTGCATTTGCATCATATTAACATTAGCATTTCCATAAAAGAAAAAGAACAAAAATCATTGCATCAAACATCAGAGCATCGCATCATATTAATGTTTGCATTTCATAGAAGAAGCAAAAAAGAAACAAACAGAAGTTAGAACAGGAGCATTCCATTCATCAAAGCATCAATCACCGCATGCACTTGCATTCAAACATCAAAGCATTATGTTGATATTTGCATTTCATAAACTACAAAGAAGAAGCAGATACAAAAGAACAAAAGCATTCCATAATGTTCAAGACATCAATCATGGCATACGTCTGCATTACATGTGTCGTTCATTGCATTGCTAAGCAAAATGCGGATGAACACAAGATGTTAATCCTCATGCCTAGTTCTAAGAATCAGCACTTCAAGTGTCGATCTTCAATCTAATTCTCAAGTCAGTCATCCTGGACTTGTCAGTCTCAAAATCTCATTCCCAGTCACTCCTTCAGTTCGGAGTTCCAATGCCCTCGGGTCCCAAGTGGTTCATTAAAAGCACGCTAAGTGTTCATCCTCATTTACTGCTTTCTCATCAGCACGCCAAGTGTTCATTTACTGCTTTCTTTCTAGCAAACCAAGCATTCATCATCATTGCATCAGACATCGAGTCAAGTCTCAAAATACAAAATCATTCTCAATAAATAGGAGACTAAGTCGAATGTACATTCGAAATAGTCATCACGATAGGACACTTGAATTGATCACTCAAGAATCCTAAGGTCCCTATGCCAAAAAAAAAAAAAAAAAGACAAGCGAAAACATTCAGTGTCGTCTACATCATAGTTGCGTCATCATCCCCTCAAATATCAAAGCAATACAGTTGCGTCACATCGGTACTTGCATCTCATAGAAGAAAGGAAAGCTAGAACATCCCATGGCATTCATCATTTCATGTTATTCATCATTTTATAGCAATATTCCCATTTCATAGAAAAGAAAAAAAAACAAGGAAGAGAAAGTTTTCCTTTGCATGTCATTCCATTAAAATACATGAGCATTCCATGTCATCAAACACCAAAGCTTTGCATTCGCATACCCATGATTCTTAAAAGAGCAAAAAAGAGAAGACAAAGGAGAGAAAAGAGAAGAGCCAAGAGAGCAACAAAAAGAAAAGAAAAGAAAGAAAAAGAAAGAAGAGAAGCTAGAGAAAGAGAAAAAGACATATAAGAACAGGAGAAAATCATGCATTCATCAGACATAAGCAAAAGAAAAAGAAAATCATGCATTGCGTACAGGCAAGGGAAGAAAAGGAAAATCATTGCATTCATCAAGCATATAAGAACAGTAGAAGATCATGCATTCATCCGACATAGACAAAGGAAATAAGAAACTCGTCATTCATCATAAGAAAAAAGAAAACAACAATCATGGCATTTGCATTGCATGCATTTGTTCATTTTCAGCTACAGGTACAAAGAGAGGATGAGCACTTCGGTGTTAGCCCTCGCCCCCAGATTCCAGAAAATATTCCCCCAAGTTGGGAGTTCAGAAAGAAAAAGAGAAAAGAGAGAAACAGAAAAGAAAAGAAAGAAAGAAAAGAAAAGAGAGCGCTCAGGCACGCATTGCGGATTGGAGCCCAGAGAGATCATCGCTCCCTTCTGCCCAGGTCTCACATCGTGTACGAGCAACGCGATGGACCGCAGCCCCATGTGAGGTTCAACGGAATAGTTGTATCAGCCTAAGATACAGTGGACGCCGTGCATTGATCTGTGTATCAGTTCTGGAGCTGATAACGATCCCCCCGGTCGCTCGAAAAGGCCAACAGGAAGAGCGTGCTCCTCAAAGCCACGTGCAAACTCGGATTCGTCAAGAGTTCGTTTAAGGATTACAGGTTTTAGGCAGCCTGGGCAATTTACCGCTTTTTGCACGCCAAGTGCCCATTTTACTTTTCTGTCTGCACGCCAAGTGCCCATTTTACTTTTCTGTCTGCACGCCAAGTGCCCATTTTACTTTTCTGCCTGCACGCAAGTGCTCATTTTACCTTTTCTGTCTGCACGTCAGTGTTCATTTACTGTTTTCGCATCAACACGAAAGTGTCTATCTTTCCAAAAACAAAAAAAAAAAAGAGGGAAATTCGGGTTTCTCCAAATGGACAAAATTGGTATAATTTCTGAATTCTTTATTTCTATTTTACCTTCGAAATATGTCTCGCGCAATTCATATTTCTTGGTAAAATCCAAATAAAGAGGGGCAGCTGTCATACCCCAATTTTGTCCGGCTTAGGTCAAAACCCTAATTTTCCACAAAAAATAAATAAATTGAAGAGCGAAGAGCCTTATGCACTGCATTTCGGATCCTAGAAGGCATTCCAAGGTTCTTGAAATCATTTTTAGGGTTGGAACGCATTTTTCGGGCAAATTAGGGTTTTAGAGCCAAAAAGGGTATTTTGGTCAATTATAACGGTTTTTTTTCTCTCGCTTTCAAAAAGGCTCAAAAATATGTATAATTAAAAATAGAAATCTGAAATCAAAATAAAAAAATGAATAATAAAATAATATTGGATGCTTATTGTATTTTTAGAATTAGGGCTAATTCCTTTTAGGTGCTTTTTGCTTTTATCCATTTTTGGCTAAAGTAAGCACTAGTTTTGCAAGCAAACTACCTCCCTCACTCCATCCTCATGCTCCAAGCCACCATCACAATCAGCCCACATCAAGCCTTTCATCATGACAAGCACACCTTTGAGTCCAATAACATTCAATACACAACATATTTTTTACCTTCCTTCTATCCACACCACTAAATACACACTAATTTCTTTACTTCCCTCTCACAACTTTAAACCCATTAGATCTTTGGCCTCCCAAGGAAATAAAAGAAGAACAACTCACTCCTCTCCTCCCAAAAGGACCCCAAATTCGTAGCCCTTCTCCTCTCCCTCACTTCCTCTTGTTTTTCTTTCATCTAAAAGGAACCTTCCCATTTCTCCTACACCAAAAAACCCTAGCACACCAAAAAACCTCCCCTTTTCTCTCCCAAAACCGTGGCCTCCCTACTCCCTTCCTTCATCCATTTTTGATTTCCTCTTCACCCAAACACCACCATCTCACTTCATTCTCATTCCTCTTTCATATATCTTCTCCATTTTCCATTCAAGATAAAACATCATCATCAAGGAAGGTTTTCATCAAGCTTTTTTTTGGGGTTGGAGTTGAAGTTCCTTGGAGGTTCTTGTTGATTTGGTTTCTATTTTCTTCACCTCATTGCATTTTCTAGCTTGGATTTGAGGTAAAAACTTTCAAACCCTAGCATCATCTTCAACCTTTTTTTTTGCATTAAAACCCATTTTCCTCTTCACTTTGCATTTCACATATCATCATCATCATTTTGTTTAAGATGTAGCTTGTTGTTGTTGGTGAGAGGAGCCTTAAACACTATTGACAAGCACTTAGGGAGGCTTGGGTGTTTAAGGTGCCTCTCACTCTTGAATAAATTGAGTCATGTTGTTTTGTGTTGATTTTTTTGCATTTGTTGTGAAATAAAATTGTTGTTTCATGTGTTGTTAGGTTCGCATATCCTATTAAAGTTAGCTTTAATTTGATTTTGTTGTTTCTCTTTGCTTGATGGGGCTTAATCATGTTGTAGATATTTGATTTTAGTGTTTTCATGCTTAGATACTTCGTTTAGGTTTGCAAATTTCTTTTCTCACATAGATTTCGCACAAAGGGAAGAGTTTGAGAATAAATATTGATTTGAGGCTTTAGTGTTTAAATTATGTGATTAATTGTTCCTAAATCTTGTTAGTATCTTTTGCTTGCTTGATTTTGGGAGTTTGATGAATAAATTTATGGTTTGACTATGTATTGGTTTCGCAAGTCATGAAGAATAAATAGAGTTTTTATATGTTTGCTTATTGTCTCAAGTTGATGATAGGCAATATGATTCTCACTTGTGCCTAGTGCACCTTAAAGTAATGAGGATTGTTCTATATGATTCAACCCTTTTAGTTTATATGTTGTTTAAGTTGATGATTGGCAAGAAGATTCACACTTGTGCACTTGCGCACACTAATTTAAGTGTTGAGGATTGACCAAAGTGATTCAACATGCTTTGGTGTTTTGATTGTTAAGATGACTTGCTTGTTTAGGGTTTGCCAATGATCATGCTTGAGGCTACTCTTTTGAATTCATTTGTGCCTACCACTTCCTTGTCTACTCCCATGTGGAATCATTAATACTTAGATAGGCCCATTCCTCACATTGCATCTTCCACTAGATGTGCATTTAGATTCCCTTGCGTTTTGTAGAAATATTTGAGTATGGTTCTCGCCTAGCATCTTCCACTAGATGTGCATTTAGGTTCAATCTTGCCCACTCTTGTATTTTTGCTTAATGCCCAATTCAAGTTCCTTCTTTGCCTATTTATGTGTTGTGGTCTAACATGTGTAGTCTAGGCTAATATTTGCTCAAGAATTCAAATGAGATTGTTATTTGCCTAAGGATTCGATTTGCATTCATTGCTTTCTTTTCTAAATGGCCTAGCATGAAAATGGTGACTAGTGACAATCACCCATAACCTTTGTTAGTTTGGTTGTCCTAAGAGCCTAAATTTCAAAAAAAGGATGTTTTCATATGCATAAGCTACTTGTGATAATCACCCATAACCTTTGTTAGTTTGATTATCATGAACGCTTTCGATTTCAAAAGATATTTTCCTAAGCATCGAAGTCAAAGCAAGTGCTAGTGATGGCCACCCATAACCTTTGTTAGTTTGGTCATCATGGAGGCTTTCATTTTTCAAAAGAGATTTCTACATGCACTTAAGTGGGTTCTAGTAATGGTCACCCATAACCTTTGTTAGTTTGATCATTATGAACGCCCTCCACTTTTCAAAACCAAAGCAAAAAGACTTTCATTTTCAAGGCTCGTTAGAACTACGT
Organism: Astragalus membranaceus; assembly: GCA_039519185.1. Taxonomy (NCBI): domain Eukaryota; kingdom Viridiplantae; phylum Streptophyta; class Magnoliopsida; order Fabales; family Fabaceae; genus Astragalus; species Astragalus membranaceus. Next base: position 28,444,871 of record CM076849.1, on the reverse strand, counting down.
CGCTTTGATTCCCATTTGGGATACGTAGGAGCGAGTCACATTCTCGTCAAGCGCAACCATAAAAAAGTTTAGCATTTGCATAACAAAAAGAAAAGAATTATTTTCGTAACAAAAAGAATCACTTTCGCAAACCAAGATCATTTTCAGAACAAAAACCTTTTCCTTTCTAAAAACCATTTCCAACCCATCGTCGCTAGTGGTTAATCAGAACCTTTGTTCGTCTAGCCATTGGTGGCGATGTCTTTTTCCCAAAAGAATAATAAATGATGATCCATCATAACCTTTGTTAGTTTGATCATCGTGTAAATCAATCTCTTTCGAAAATCACTTTCAAAAAAAGATAATAAAAACGAGTCGCTACTAATAGTCAATCAGAGCCTTTGTTCGTCTGACTGGCGGTAGTGACTCTCATTTTCAAGAGTACTTAGCGGTGATTACCCATAACCTTGGTTAGTTTAATCATTCACTAAATGCTCGTCCTATTTCGAAAACTCACTAAAAAGATAAAAGACAAAAACCTTTTTAGGACAAAGAAGAACTACGTAGCTTTGAGTTCTCCATCGCACCGGGAGATACGTAGGAACGGGCCTTGTCCCGTCAAGCGTTTTTTCTAAAAACCCATTTTCCCCCCTTTTTCCTAATGAATAAAGATTTTCATTAAGACTTTTTTTCAATAAGAAGTAGAGAGGCAAAATTAAGTATTTTCAAGTCAACACACTAAAACCACACATTTAATTAAAGGTTCCCTCTCAGTAGAGAGGACGTGTGGGGTGCTAACACCTTTCCTGCGCGTAACCGACCCCCGAACCCTATTCTCTAGTTTCGCAAGACCAATCGCTTTCCAAAAAAGGTTTTCCTAATATTTTCCTTAATAAATATTGGTGGCGGCTTCATTGTTTTAAAAAGTTGTGAATGAGGAAGGTTCTCTCTCGGGGACTTTTTCGGGCGCAACATCGAGCACAGTCAGTGTCGCTATAGATACAGTAGACATCAACAGGGACATCGATGAGACACCCCCTACCAAGCAGAAGGTTCCAACTGATTGTGGATCGTCTTCCATCTCACAGCCCCTCAAATATATATATATATATATATATATATATATATATATATATATATATATATCATATATATATATATATATGTATATGTATATGTTACTTCTACACTATGTAACACAAATCAATTTTATTAATGGATCCTATATGTGTATAGTATGGACTAACCTCAATTACATATTGTTTCAGCACGGTGTAATCTTCGTACAGACAGTCCCATTGTAGACGTTGTCAGGCTGGGCTTTCTTCACACTTTTCTGTAGGTAGTATAAACAACAGTAAATCAACAACCCAATGTAAATGTTAATATTTTGGCTAAATTATAGTTTTGGTCCCCTTATTTTCAAAAATTCAGACATTTGGTCCCCCTATTTTAAAACTCAGACATTTGGTCCCCCTATTTTAAAAAATCAAAGACATTTAGTCCCAAGAGGAATTTTCAGTTTTTTATGGCTATTAATCAAAGACATTTGGTCCCTCAATTTTAAAAAATCAAAGACATTTGGTCCCCCAATTTTAAAAAATCAAAGACATTTGGTCCCTCTTTGGACTAAATGTATTTGATTTTTTAAAATTGGGGGACTAAATGTCCGAGTTTTAAAATAGGGGGACCAAATGTCTGAATTTTTGAAAATTGGGGGACCAAAACTATAGTTTAGCCTAATATTTTAAATAACAGCTAAGCAAATTCAACAACGGAGAATAGAAATTGCAGGAAATACAAAATTGAAAGCTCTAATTTGGCACAATACTGTCTTTATTAGAATGAAGTTGCTGGATTTCATGAAATCTTAAACAACAATAATTACCTAAAGGAATACAACGGTGATATATGAATTCTATTTTTGCACATAAAATGACAATCGAATAATAAAATAACGCGAGAAAGGTAATCATCCAAATCGAATTCGCAAGAACAATTTTCGGATTGAAAATCAAACCTCATTGTTTTGCGCTGAAGCTGGAGATTTCACGGAGCTTCGAGTAACACGGCGTTTTGGAGAAGAAGAAGACGATCCCTTCAGCACCATTGTTGTTCGATGGATTCATCTTCGAGAAGAACCAGAGAGGTCGCGAACCCTGATTTTGCGATTTGGGAAAAATGTACGCGAATGTTTCTTCTTCCTGGATATGTAAACTATGGCTCTATTTTTACTTGATACCCAAAATATCCTTATCATTAAAACGAAAGCCCCTTTATAACCTGTTTCCAATTTTGGTCAAACTAAAAATATCCTTATCTAATCTTAATTGGAAGGGTTTTATTTCATTATTCATATTTAATAACTTAATTTATCAAAAAAAATTATAATTTTATTGATATCCATTTTATATTTAAATTAGGTATTATCAATTTAATAAATTTAACAAATCTACTAAAAGAGTGTGAGATGTTTCTAAAATTTTTTTTTTGACAGCATTAGTTAATTCAAAAAACCAATCATTGTATCTAAAGATACCCGCTGGATTGTTTTATTTCATTTAACAAGTTTTCTCATCAAATAACAATCATATTTTTAATGTAAATCAAGAAATAAAGTTGGAACAAAACATACTATACAAAATTTTATATATTTCTTCTAATTAAGAAAAATATACAAAACTCTATTAATTTTCACCAACAAAAATATTAAAATTTATGTTAAAAAAAATTGTATACATCTAGAGCTGTCAATTGGCCAGGCCCGGCACAGCCCAGCCCATAGGGCCAAACATCAAATGCGGGTTGGATCGGGCCGGCCCAATATTCTAATGGGCTGCATATTTTATGGCCCGGGCCAACATCAACCCGTGGGCCATAGCTCATTTTGGGCACATTGGCTCACTGTTCAGAAAGGTCAAATACAAAGGGTTTAAGCTCCTAATTTGGGCAGCTGTAGTATGGTGTTTATGGGAGCAAGAAATAAGGTAATGTTCAAAGGTGAGGCAATTAGCATTAAAGAAGTAGTTAATCAAGTGAAGGTTAGGGTTGATTTAATTATCTGGTGGCCAATTAGTGAAGGAGGGAGGTGTGCAAGCTTCTTCTGTCAGTGGGGATGGTGCACTTTAATATGAAGGAAGCGTGGATTTGGTGGAGTTTGGGTGTTTCTCAAGTAGATCCAGAGATTGTTTCTCAAGTAAATTAATACTAGTGTTTTCACTTTTCATCAAAAATTGAATGGGCCACTAAAAAGTAAAACAAACTCTATTAAAAAAACTTAAAACAATAATAAAAAAAGAAACGGGCCAGCCCAGCCCAGTCCATATATATGACCGGGCCAATCAGGCCGGGCAAAAAAAGATACCACTGTTTTTGGGCCTCTATTTTTAGAGCCCAACCCAACAAAAAATTGGGCCACTGGGCTGGGCCAAAATTGACAGCTCTACCCATGGGTCATACATACTAGTTCCTATCATTTAGGTTGGAATTTGATTTAATTAGTAATTAGTAGAAATTAATAGTAACAAACGTCAAGAAATTAATTAATTAACTTGTGTGGGCTACTGACTTCCTTGGGAAGCAATATTCGAAACCAATGTTTTAAAAACCGGACCGGACCGGCCGGTTCAACCGGGAACCGGCCCCCCGGCCGGTTGGTTCAACCCCATTTGAACCGCAGTCCTATTAAACCGCCCAGAACCGGATCGAACCGGGTTGAACCGCGGTTCAACCGCTTTGAACCAGAAACCGAACCGGATTGAACCGCCCGAAATACATTTTTTTATTTTTAAATTTACTTTTTTCTCCAAAATTTAATATTTTTTATTTTTTATTTAATAAATTACTCATCCGGTTCAACCATAGTTGAACCGGTTGAACCGATTGAACCATGAACCGGACGCCTCGCCGGTTCGATCTCCTGTCCGATTTTAAAAACATTGCTCGAAACAAAAGTACAAGCACAAAGTGGGACACGATTGGTATAAAAGGAAACCCAATACCCTAGTGTGTCATTAAAAAATTCTCTCACCTTTCGCTATTCGCGGTTCCCACTCTTCTTGAAACGTAATCCATTTTCTCTCGCCTTCCTTAAAATCGCGTTAGGGTTATAAATTCACTCTCACTGTAACCTCCTCCCACTATCAATTCCATCAAATCAAGAGGGAAAAGCGATAATGGCTGTGAATCTGACGAAAGGAGCCATAATGACGATGTGTTATACATCTGAGGAATTGGAACCGGTTCTGCAAGTTATTGATTTGAAGCTGGTGCACTCGCAGCAGAATAGTTCTATCGAGAGGTACGGTCTCGTGCTCTCTGATGGTTCGTATTATCAACAAGGAATGCTCGCTACGCAGAAGAATGAGTTGATTCATTCTGGAAGGTTGCAGAAAGGTTCCGTTGTTAAGCTCACTCAGTACATTTGCAACAATGTTCAGAGCCGCAAGTAAGTTTTAACTTCGCATGTTCCTCATTTTTGTGTTTTTTTTTGTCTCATGTTGCTAGTTGATCGTGTAGTTGTTGATTGTTTGTTTTATTGAATTTTTTTGTATGGAATGTATAACTTTGGTGTCTTTTTTTATATTTGGATATTCTACAATCTACATGCTGTGACAGTAGAGAAATTTTCAATTTTTATACGAAAGAGATATTTGTCTATGGTTGTTTACAATTGAATGTACCTGTGCTTTTCCATCTTTTGTTTTTGCATTTTAAGACTTGTGAGTTTCATGAGTGAGATTTTTAGAACATGAGTGAGTGGGGTGGGTATTTTACAGTAGTTGAAGAATTTCACAAAAGGATTGTTATTTCCTGGTGTCTTTTTTATTGTTAATATTTCTTTAACTACTTGAATGCTTTTTAATGCCCATTAGGAGGAATTTTTATTCCACATTATATCCTCTAGCCTCGTGTCAGGGGTTGAACAATGATTTTATTGTTTTATTTATTACAAACAGAATTATCATCACGGTTGAGCTGGATGTTATACTAGACAAATGTGATCTGATTGGAGAACCTTCTGCGGCACCAAAAGAGCCTCCTGCACAATATGCCATTGGTCAACCAGGAAACACAAATGGTAATTGTTTTCCAATAAATTTTGTTAGCTTTCTTTCTTTGCTAGAGGTTTTTGACCCCTCCCTGTGTCCAACTCGTGCCCCGAACAATCCATAGTTCGGCCATGAGGTAAGTAAAGTTTGATTCCAATTTGTTCTATCACCGGAGATCGAACTCGGGTACTATTCAAGTCCGCTTTTTTAGATGAAGTGCATTAACTACTTGCACTCAAGCTTGGAGTTAGTAAATTTTGTTAGCTTTGCTGTCAAACAAATGAATTCCAAAGAAATAAAATAAAGAGGTCTCGAATTATATCATGAGTTCACCGGTTGACAGGTTTAAGTTGAAGCCTCAAGTGCATTTTCAAAGAGTAAAATGGTTTTCTAACAAAATTCAATTATATTAATCAATCGAATCAATGACTCAAAACCAATGTTTTAAGAATTTGATCGGTGACCGATTCGGTGAAGGTATCGGGTCACTAGGTCAAGGGTCGGACCAATGGGCCAGTAGTTGAACCGCACGATCTTGATTAAAAAATTGCCAAATTTTCAAAACCTATAAATTTTATACCTGTAAAACTTAATTTACTAAAATTACACACAATGCCTAAAAAATTCAAAAAACCTCGTAGCACAAATTTAATAATCCATAGGCCAAATCCATTAACTAGTTTTAAAAACTAAATCGGTTATATTTATAAAAAAAATAAATCTTAGAGTATGTTTGGATGCGACAATTCTTTAGGGTAATGTAATTTAAGAGAGTAATTCAAATGCTTCAAACCAAATTAACTTGTTTGTATAGTGAGACTAAATTTAGAGAATTTGAAATATCTCTTTCTCTCTCTCTGAATTCCATAATGGTGCAAGTTATGTCGTGTTTTTTTTAAATGAGATATTAATTATATGTTATTATGCACAAAGTTAACAACTCAACACATGGTGTAGTTCGGTTCCTGGTTAGACCGACTACACTACAAAAAAATAGTTTTTCCCTCCCTAACTGCTGTTTTTCCCTTGCTAATAGCAATTAGCGACAAATTTAGTGACAGGCCGGTTCCCTCGCTAACAACCTTGACGCTAATGAATTTAGCGACGGAAATCCCTCACTAAATTCGTCGCTAACCTAGTTTTTTTTTTAAAAAAAATTGCTTCCCATGTTACTAGTTTTGTCCAGAATTCTTTTAGCATGGAGAAAAATAAATGTCCAAAATTCCTTAATAAGAGTTGTTTAGCTTCAACCTTCTGCTGTTAGGTTGGCCACCAATTTAACAGCATGAATTTGTACATTGACATCATCCGATTCCGGTTGTGGTTGCTCAGTGGTGGTGAAGGGAGAGCTCCAGTGAGAGAGAGAGGTTGTAGTTGTGGTGGTGGTGAAAAGGAAGTGAGATGCTAGTAATATGAGAGAGAGAGAGAGGTTGTGGTGGTGGTGAAAAGGAAGAGGGGGCGGTTAGAGAGAGAAAAAATGGAGAAGATGATGGTGGTGGTGAAAAGGGAGAGATTTTCGTGAGAAAGAGAGGGTTTTTCGTGAGGTAAGAGGAAATGAAAACGGAGAAGAAAAAAAATGAAAGAGGGAAGAGGAAGAAATGAAAGAGGAAAGAAATAATTCAGGTTTATAAAAAAATTGACATTTAGCGACAGATTTAGTGAGGGATTTCCGTCGCTAAATGTGGCCCAGTCTTCAATAATCTGCAACGGTCAGAGTGGCGCATTTCCCCATGACTAGCGACGGAAATCCCTCACTAAATTCGTTGCTAATTAGTGAGGGAAATCCCTCACTAAATTCGTCGCTAATTCAAAACAAAAATTTCGCATTTTCCCGCCTTGTAAAATTCGTCGCTAAATGCTCCAAAATCCGTCGCTAATCACCTCGTAAACAATTAAAGCATGTTCCGTCGCTAATTACACTAAAATCTGTCGCTAATGATGTTTTTAGCGACGAACCATGAGTTCGTCGCTAAAATCCGTCGCTAATATGTATTTTTTTTTGTAGTGCTAGAGGTAGTTTAATATTCCTTAAATCATTCTTATGGTTTAGTAATTTCTCAAAAGATGAATTGATCTTTATGCATGTCTTGACGATATAGGCCCTGACGAAGGCACTTCGATTCCTTTGACTACCCAAAAGCAAGTTGTGTTGGTTAAATTTGGTAAATCGAGATAATACTGGATAAATCTGAAGTCGTGTATAACACTTTCAGATTGAATCAAATTTCGGGGTTCAACCAAAATTGTTCAATCGGATAAAATCAGAAGATTATAATTCAAGAGTTTTTGTTTTTGTCTTGTATGTTTTAACCCTTGTTATGCTTTCTGAACCAGAATGATTATTTATGATCAAAGAACAATTGGTTTACGGCGGTTGATGGAAGTTTTATCTTTTAAACTGCCTTTTCCGGTCAAATGGCGCGTAAGTAGCGCACAGTTCGCGCTCCACGCGCAACTGGGCAGAACATTCTGCCAATCTGCGCTCCACTCGCGCTCCACTGGCGCTCCGCGCGCTAACGACCTGAAAGTCACTTCCATGTAATTTCCAAAATTTGCCTAAACCGAACATCTCGTTATTGCATTAAAACAAGTGTGCACCCTTATTTTAACATAATAAAGAAATCAATTACACCAAAATGTCCAACAAACCTCCCCCATTTTAGTGTAATTACCGATCAAATCACCAAAGTCATAACATACAACAAACTACTGCATAGATGAAATATCGTGGCGATTGAATTTCATCTTAGCAAATTACACGTTTCATAGATTCGAATATCAGGGTGTCTCTAAGGATTGAACTCTTTCTATTCATAATGAATACATGAAGATAATCTGCACAATAGTTTATAACATTACTCTTGCTCGACACTAGTTTACTAGCCTGTGTCCCTATCCTTCATAAGCATATCAAAACCAAGTCTCAGCTTCTTGAAGCGGCTAAACTTCATGCTTATATAGGTAGTCCTTTTCTTTCTTGCACCTGCAAATGCAATTTTTCAAAAGAACCATTGAGAAGTTATACTTCAACCTCATTAACTTACAGAACCGAACACATACCTTTTGGGATACTTTCGATGATGTGTTCCAATCTCTACATGTTAAGCTTTCCACATTGAATTCAGCACCTAATGTCATATTAGATGGGAATTGGGTATCTTAACATAAGAGATTTCAGATGGACTTTAATCCTAATCCCACAGCCGACCTTTTCACGAGATCTCTACTTAACCCTTTGGTTAAATGATCGGCCAAATTATGCTGAGTTCTCACAAACTCCACTGATATCACACCATGCATGATTAACTCCCGAACCATGTTGTGTCTAACACCCAAGTGTCTAGACTTCCCATTATACACTTGACTATATGCCTTAGCCAAAGTAGCCCGACTATCGCATCTGATAGACATGGGAGGTATAGGTTTGGGCCACAATGGAATCTCATAGATCAGATTTCTTAGCCACTCAGCTTCTTTACCAGCTGCTGCTAAGGCTACAAATTCAGATTTCATTGTTGAATTTGTAATGCAAGTCTGTTTCTTGGATGCCCAAGAGATAGCACCTCCTCCAAGGAGGAATACCCAACCACTTGTGGATGAATAATCTTCCATATTGGTTATCCAACTTGCATCAGAGTAACCTTCAATAACCGAAGGAAATCCAGTATATGTCAAACCATAGTCAATGATTCCCTTTAAGTACTTGAATACTCTATTCATAGCTTGCCAATGATGAGAACTGGGATTACTTGTAAACCTACTAAGTTTAGCAACAGCATAAGCTATATCAGGCCTAGTACTAATCATTGCATACATGAGTGATCCTATCGCCCTTGAGTATTCAAGTTGAGACACTGCTACACCTTTATTAGGTAATAGCTTCAGGTTAGGATCAATGGGAGTACTTACCGGAGAACAATCTTTAAAATTAAATTTCTCCAATATCTTCTCAATATAATGTGATTGAGAGATGGAAATGCCATTGTTTCCACGTTTGATCTTTATTCCTAAGATCACATCCGCCTCCCCCATATCTTTCATATCAAACTTAGAAGACAAAAATGCCTTAGTTTCATCAACTTGATCTTGGTCGGTACCAAAGATCAACATGTCGTCTACATACAAACAAATGATAACTCCTTTGCCATGAGTATCAAACTTGCTGTATAGACATTTATCTGCTTGGTTTAGAACAAAACCACTAGACAACACAACCTCATCAAATTTTTGATGCCATTGTTTAGGCGCTTGTTTCAAGCCATAAAGTGATTTCATCAGTTTACACACCTTATTTTCATTTCCTGGCATAACAAACCCTTCAGGTTGTTTCATATATATCTCTTCATCCAATTCACCATTTAAGAACGCAGTTTTCACATCCATTTGGTGAATCACCAGATTGTGGATAGCAGCAAGTGCTAACAACAGTCTAATAGTGGATATCCTAGCAACAGGAGCATATGTATCGAAAAAATCAATACCCTCCTTTTGCCTAAAGCCTTGGATAACCAATCTGGCTTTGTAGTTGTCAACAGTACCATCCACTTTCATCTTTCTCCTAAAGATCATCTTACATCCTAATGGCTTACATCCAGGAGGTAAGTCAACCAATTTCCAGGTATTATTTTGCATGATGGAATCCATCTCACTTTGGATTGCTTCTTTCCAGAATACAAGTCATAAGATTATATTGAAGCGGCTACTTAACCCTTGAAGCTTAACAGATAAAACTTCCATCAACCGCCGTAAACCAACTGTTCTTTATCATAAATAATCATTCTGGTTCAGAAAGCATAACAAGGGTAAAAACATACAAGACAAAAACAAAAACTCTTGAATTATAATCTTCTGATTTTATCCGATTGAACAATTTTGGTTGAACCCCGAAATTTGATGGCTTTGATATGCTTATGAAGGATAGGGACACAGGCTAGTAAACTAGTGTCGAGCAAGAGTAATGTTATAAACTATTGTGCAGATTATCTTCATGTATTCATTATGCATAGAAAGGGTTCAATCCTTAGAGACACCCTGATATTCAAATCTATGAAACGTGTAATTTGCTAAGATGAAATTCAATCGTCACGATATTTCATCTATGCAGTAGTTTGTTGTATGTTATGACTTTGGTGATTTGATCGGTAATTACACTAAAATGGGGGAGGTTTGTTGGACATTTTGGTGTAATTGATTTCTTTATTATGTTAAAATAAGGGTGCACACTTGTTTTAATGCAATAACGAGATGTTCGGTTTAGGCAAATTTTGGAAATTACATGGAAGTGACTTTCAGGTCGTTAGCGCGCGGAGCGCGAGTGGAGCGCGGATTGGCAGAATGTTCTGCCCAGTTGCGCGTGGAGCGCGAACTGTGCGCTACTTACGCGCCATTTGACCGGAAAAGACAGTTTAAAAGATAAAACTTCCATCAACCGCCGTAAACCAACTGTTCTTTGATCATAAATAATCATTCTGGTTCAGAAAGCATAACAAGGGTAAAAACATACAAGACAAAAACAAAAACTCTTGAATTATAATCTTCTGATTTTATCCGATTGAACAATTTTGGTTGAACCCCGAAATTTGATTCAATCTGGAAGTGTTATAGACGACTTCAGATTTATCCAGTATTATCTCGATTTACCAACAAAAGATTGAATCATTGAATTCTGGTCAATGGTGTACTGGCCGAAATTTTACTTCCAAATTAAACCAACAAAAGATTGAATCAAATTTTTCGAGATGACGAACGATAGTTCGAAGATGACAAGCAAGTTTGCGAAGTTGGGCAAGTTTGAAGGGCAGGATTTCAGAAGATGGCGGAAGAAGATGCACTTTCTCTTGACAACATTGAAGGTGGTGTATGTGCTGAGTACACCGATGCCGGTGTTTATGGAAGACGAAACTCTGGATCAAACAAGGAAGCGTTCGAAATGGGAGAACGACGATTACATTTGTCGTGGACACATTCTGAACGGTATGTCTGACTCTCTCTTTGATATTTATCAAAATGTTGAGTCCGCTAAGGAATTATGGGACTCTCTTGAATCCAAGTATATGGCAGAAGATGCCTCAAGTAACAAATTCTTAGTTAGTAATTTCTTTAATTACAAAATGATTGATTCGAGGCCTGTTATGGAACAATATAATGAACTGCTGCGGATTTTGGGTCAGTTTACTCAACATGATTTGAAAATGGATGAATCCATTGCAGTTTCATCTGTAATTGATAAACTGCCTTCTTCTTGGAAAGACTTCAAGCATACCTTGAAACATAAGAAGGAAGAGTTGACTCTGGTTCAACTCGGTAGTCATTTCATGATTGAGGAGTCGCTGAGGGCTCAGGAAATTGACAAAGTCAATGATAAAAACGTAGCAGGTTCCTCTTCCGTTAATATGGTAGAGGAAAGTGGAACAGTTAAGCAAAATTATAATGCTAAAGGTAACAAACGAAAATTTCAAGGAAATAAGAACAAAGGTCCAAACAAACAGACAAAATTGTCATGTTGGAAGTGTGGGAAACCTGGTCATTTAAAAAGGGATTGCCGGGTGTTCAAAGGAAAGAACAAGGCTGGTCCAGGTGGGTCTAATGATCCTGAAAAGCAACAAGGTCAGATTGTAGTGAATAATTTTAATTCGAATACGAATTCAAATTATGTATCACTAATATCTGATGCATTCTTTGTGCAGGATGATGACGTTGCTTGGTGGTTTGATTCGGGAGCAACAAGCCATGTGTGCAAAGATCGTCGTTGGTTCAAGGAATTTAGACCAATCGATGATGGCTCTATTGTGAAGATGGGCAATGTTGCAACTGAATCAATCCTAGGATTAGGTTGTGTGAATTTAGTTTTTACTTTCGGAAAAAGTTTGTATTTGGATAATGTCTTATTTGTACCTGGTATTCGTAAGAACTTATTGTCTGGTATGGTTTTAAATAATTGTGTTTTCAAGCAAGTACTTGAAAGTGACAAGTACATCTTGTCAAGACATGGTTCGTTTGTTGGATTTGGTTATCGTTGTAATGGAATGTTTAAATTAAACATTGATGTTCCTTTTGTTCATGAATCTGTTTGTATGGCCTCGTGTAGTTCTATAACTAATATGACAAAATCAGAAATTTGGCATGCTAGATTAGGACACGTTCATTACAAAAGATTGAAAGATATGTCAAAAACAAGTATGATTCCTCCTTTTGATATGAACATTGAAAAATGCAAAACTTGCATGTTGACCAAGATCACTAGGAAACCTTTTAAGGATGTTAAAAGTGAGACTAAAGTCTTAGACCTTATTCATAGTGATTTGTGTGATTTACATGCTACTCCATCATTAGGTCATAAAAAATATCTTGTTACTTTTATTGATGATGCATCAAGGTATTGTTATGTATATTTATTAAATACAAAAGATGAAGCTCTTGATAAATTTAAAATTTATAAGAAAGAGGTAGAACTTCATCAAAATGGGCTAATCAAAACTCTTCGTACGGATAGGGGAGGTGAGTATTATGATCCGGTTTATTTTCAATCTACTGGAATAATACATCAAACTACAGCTCCTTATACACCACAACAGAATGGTGTAGCCGAAAGGAAGAATAGAACCTTGAAAGAAATGGTGAATTCCATGTTATCCTATTCGGGTTTAAGTGAAGGATTTTGGGGTGAGGCTATGTTGACAGCCTGTTATTTGTTGAACCGAATTCCTAACAAAAGGAATAAGGTAACCCCATGTGAACTTGGCACAAAAAGACACCAAATTTGAGTTATCTCAAAATTTGGGGATGTAGGGCTGTAGTCAGGCTTACAGAACCTAAAAGGAAAACCATAGGTGAAAGAGGTATAGATTGCATATTTATTGGATATGCTGAACATTCTAAAGCATATAGATTCTATGTGCTAGAATCTAATGATTCTGTTGCTGTGAACTCGGTTATAGAGTCACGGGATGCTATCTTTGATGAACAAAGGTTTACATCTATACCTAGGCCAAAGGACATGAATTCCATGTCGAAAGTCTCAGTTAATAATGAGGATATACCTTCAACTAGTACTGAAACTAGAAAGAGTACGAGAGTAAGAAAGGCTAAGTCATTTGGTGATGACTTTCAACTCTATTTGGTTGAAGGGTCAAGGAATGATATTGAATTTCAATATCAATATTGCCTTAATGTTGAGGAAGATCCAAAGACTTTTAGTGAAGCAATGGCTTCAAGGGATGTTGTATTCTGGAAAGAAGCAATCCAAAGTGAGATGGATTCCATCATGCAAAATAATACCTGGAAATTGGTTGACTTACCTCCTGGATGTAAGCCATTAGGATGTAAGATGATCTTTAGGAGAAAGATGAAAGTGGATGGTACTGTTGACAAGTACAAAGCCAGATTGGTTATCTAAGGCTTTAGGCAAAATGAGGGTATTATTTTTTCGATACATATGCTCCTGTTGCTAGGATATCCACTATTAGACTGTTGTTAGCACTTGCTGCTATCCACAATCTGGTGATTCACCAAATGTATGTGAAAACTGCATTCTTAAATGGTGAATTGGATGAAGAGACATATATTAAACAACCTGAAGGGTTTGTTATGCCAGGAAATGAAAATAAGGTGTGTAAACTGATGAAATCACTTTATGGCTTGAAACAAGCGCCTAAACAATGGCATCAAAAATTTGATGAGGTTGTGTTGTCTAGTGGTTTTGTTCTAAACCAAGCAGATAAATGTCTATACAGCAAGTTTGATACTCATGGCAAAGAAGTTATCATTTGTTTGTATGTAGACGACATGTTGATCTTTGGTACCGACCAAGATCAAGTTGATGAAACTAAGGCATTTTTGTCTTCTAAGTTTGATATGAAAGATATGGGGGAGGCGGATGTGATCTTAGGAATAAAGATCAAACGTGGAAACAATGGCATTTCCATCTCTCAATCACATTATATTGAGAAGATATTGGAGAAATTTAATTTTAAAGATTGCTCTCCGGTAAGTACTCTCATTGATCCTAACCTGAAGCTATTACCTAATAAAGGTGTAGTAGTGTCTCAACTTGAATACTCAAGGGCAATAGGATCACTCATGTATGCAATGATTAGTACTAGGCCTGATATAGCTTATGCTGTTGCTAAACTTAGTAGGTTTACAAGTAATCCCAGTTCTCATCATTGGCAAGCTATGAATAGAGTATTCAAGTACTTAAAGGGAACCATTGACTATGGTTTGACATATACTGGATTTCCTTCGGTTATTGAAGGTTACTCTGATGCAAGTTGGATAACCAATATGGAAGATTATTCATCCACAAGTGGTTGGGTATTCCTCCTTGGTGGAGGTGCTATCTCTTGGGCATCCAAGAAACAGACTTGCATTACAAATTCAACAATGGAATCTGAATTTGTAGCCTTAGCAGCAGCTGGTAAAGAAGCTGAGTGGCTAAGAAATCTGATCTATGAGATTCCATTGTGGCCCAAACCTATACCTCCCATGTCTATCAGATGCGATAGTCAGGCTACTTTGGCTAAGGCATATAGTCAAGTGTATAATGGGAAGTCTAGACACTTGGGTGTTAGACACAACATGGTTCGGGAGTTAATCATACATGGTGTGATATCAGTGGAGTTTGTGAGAACTCAGCATAATTTGACCGATCATTTAACCAAAGGATAAAAACATACAAGACAAAAATAAAAACTCTTGAATTATAATCTTCTGATTTTATCCGATTGAACAATTTTGATTGAACCCCGAAATTTGATTCAATCTGAAAGTGTTATACACGACTTCAGATTTATCCAGTATTATCTCGATTTACCAAATTTAACCAACAAGTTGCATTGGCAAACCCTTCAACACCAACTCCCACAGTGGCTGTTGTGGTGCCCACCACTGACCTAATGGTTGCAGACCCTGTGGCTGCTTTAAGAGAATTCATGCTTTCGTTCTCTTCCTCAAAATCTCAGGTTGAGCGTAATCCCCCATCAACTGCACCCTCATATGATGTTGCTCCCTTCTTTGAATGCACAAGCTACCACCTTCGAGAATTCCATTGCTCACCTAAACAAAGAAATTCAACAACTCACCCTACAACACAAGGAAGTCACTACTCGAGCCCATCATATTCAAAACATGATTTCTCCAATCCTCGAAGTGAAGGATCTAGTCTCTTCAAAACTTGAAGATATCAAGCGTCATAGAGAAGATTTGGCGACTCGGAAAGATGGGCTGGAGGCTGAAAAACTAATGCTTGAAAGAGGACAAGAGGTAATGCAAGGGGAACTCCTCAAATTTGTTTAATTTCTTTCTCTTGTATTGCAACTTTCTAAATTTTGACTTTGATGTAACCTTCCTGGCTTTTGACAATTTCAAATGAACATCTTTTATTATTTCGAATTTGCATTTGATTTAACCATATATTGGCTCTCGAACACTCTCTTACTCTTTTGAAGATAACACTATTAAAACGCTATTTCGAAATTAAAGCCATAAATATGTAATCGCTAGGTTCAAACTTCAAAGGCACTTTGATATTGTCCCATAATATTAGGCAAAATAATTATAAGGCGATTGGCAATAGATTTTGAGATAATTTTGTAGACTACATTACATAAAGAAATCAGTCTAAAGTCACTTGGACGCTTTGAGGAGTTCCGGTGACCGGCTGTTATGGGCAACCGAAGGTGTGTTTTTTGGCACACACCCATTTTTTCCTTTTTTAGATGATTCGGCTGACCCCAATCGAATAAATTCGGATCAGGGAAGCCGAATACGGGTTTTTTTTTAAAAAAATATTGAACTGCTCAGATTACACCGACACTTTTTACCAACGGCTCACAACCAGTCAAACGTGTCAGGAAAAGGAGTAGATTGCATTTCCTTTGGAAATTGTGCCCCAACGGATAGAAAATAAACGGTTCAGATTTGTGATCTAAAATTTTAATCAACGGCTCATGTTTCCCCACGCCTATTATAAATTGGGCTTCAGCTTTCCCTTCTACTTCACAAAAACCCTAATCCCTTCTCTGCTTCTTCTTCTCCACCAAATCGTATAAACACAAAAAAAATGTCCCTAACACAATACTCAGGATTCTTCCCTCACTATCATTCATCATCAGGGCATCATCACCAACAAAGTTGACGGTGTCTGTTTCGAGGGGCGAGACACAATGCAGTGTAGGCTTAAACACAACATAACATTCGCTGCGCTACAAGATAAACTACTAGGTAAGGTGCAAGTGGAGGGCGACGAGCGAGAGATAACTCGTATAGTTTATCGAAAACCTGATTGGTCTGATGGACGTGTGCACTGGTCTACAATGGATGTCAAGAACGATGATGTCCAATTATGTCCTGTTTAAATGGAAGGGTTATCTGCATTTGTACGTGGAAACCACACAGACCGTCGCTGAGATCCTTGGTCGTTTAACTCCACCAGCTCAGTAGTTTTTGTCATTTTATCGTTTTCGTGTATTTCAAGTTTTATGTACGGCGACGTTTTTTAATAATAAAATTGTTGTTTTATTTAAACGCTACTGTAAACCAAAAGATAATCAACCGAATATTTATTCTTTACTAAATCAGTGACGTTCAATTACAATTATTAATAAACAAAATAACAGTAAAAAACTACAACTGGGTAACAACAGAGCCGGATCCAGCATCACTCGCAGTATCACTGTCACACCCACTCCCATCAGAGGCAACCGCGGGCATAATCCTGGCGACGTTGAAGCTCCCGGTCTGATAGTATGTTGACGAGGCTTCCACACTCTCAACACCCCTATACGCTTGGCAGATGGTATGCGTATCAATAAAGATGTTGTCATATCGCATGTTGTTGACACCACGAATACAAGGGCCAACTTCCAAGACAAAATAAAAGGAACAAGGCATCTCTAGTCTTCAAATCTCATTTGGAATGGAAATCCTCCCATCATTTCGTTCAATGAGGGTAACGAATTGGATCATACCTGCAACCGAATATATCAAACACAATCAATATCAGTATGATTCGGTTGACCTCAACCGAACGTATTCGGTTGACCTCAACCGAACGTATTCGGTTGACCTCAACTGAATGGGTCCTTTTTGCTTCGTCCCCAGAACCATTCGGTTGAGGGCAACCGAATCTGTCGCGGACAACTCAGAATCCAGAAAACGCAAAAACAGAAACATAAACAATGAAAATTAACAGAGGAAAGTGAGGGAGGGAGGACCTGGGTGCGAAATTGATGTTGGGAAATCGAAATCAACGATTGAGAGGGAGAGGAGGGAGAGGGAGGCGGAGTATATGGGAGGTTGGGGTGTGAGAGGAGGGAGAGGGAGGCGGAGTAGATGGGAGAAATAGTTTTTTTTAGTGAGGGGTATTTTGGGGATTAAAGGAGTTAGGGGGTGTGAGGTGAGTAGGGAGGGGTGTGGGAAAAGTGATGGCCTAGGAATAAGGAAAATAAAAGTGTCATTAACTGGGCATGGATCCGCATCCATATAAGCTACTTTGTAACAAAGGTTAACGTTTTTGTAAAAAAAAAAAAGAACAAAGGTTAACGTCAAATACCAAAAATATGTTCTCTTTGGGGAACTCTTTAGGGTTTTGGCCTAGAGAGATTTAATGAGGCCTTAAGGTAATTGTACAGGTTGGAGTACATCTTGTACTCCCTGTTAGACTATAGTATAACCTTAGAGGGGGGGGGGGGGTGAATAAGGTTATGTGTAATTCTTGGATTCTTTTCAAAATAAATGATAAGTTTGTTTAAATCAAATGCGGAAAAAGAGATTTGAACTTATCAGATATATGCAAGTAGGCAGATTAGGCACAATGAGATATTATTCTATATTCAATATTTACAATAAGATTGTTTTATAAGTAATGCAATGATATTGAATATAGCAGATCTACAGTAGTGTTAGAGAAGATGATAGATAAACAGATCTGTAGTACAGCGAGTATAACTATAACCAGATTAACAAATTCAGATCAGAGTAGGGATATAGTTATACAACCAGATTAACAGATTCAGATTCAGATTAACTATTTTCAATATTCACTATAACCAGATATTTATAACTAAACTGACAGATCAGGCAAAGTGCAATATTATCAGAGTTCAGGATAGACAGATCTGAGTAGTGATATTCAAAACAGATATAAACAAAACAATGAATATCACAGCTATATAACAATAACAAATATAGACAATAAAGTAAAGAGAGTAGGGATAGAGATACACCAGGAATTTAGCGAGGTTCGGGATAAAAGCCCTACGTCCTCGGCCTCAGGCTTTGCAACCTTTGGACTTGATGACAACCACTATATTGAAGAATTGTTTACAAACAGGCAACTTCAAAATAGCAAATCTCAATTCCCCCGAACTGAGAACCCGAGCACACAGCTAAGGATTTCAACCCGCTTCAATCTCCTGATTGAACGACCCAAGAGCACCTCCCAGGATTTCACTACCGCTTCAATCTTCCCTGATTGAACGACCCAAGATCACCTCCCAGGATTTCAAACCAACTCAATCTCCTGATTGAGAGACCCAAGAACAAATCCCAGGATTTCAAAGTGACCCCCACAAATAGAGTAACGAATACAAATAGAGATCTATGATCCAATCACCTCAGATATAATGACAATATAGTGACTAAGAGATGAGTGATATGGAAAATAGAAAATGATATGAAAGTTGAAGCTCTATTTTCTCTCTTTCTCAGATCTAGAAAATGTATGTGAGAAGCAGAGAGGAGTTGTGAATTGTGGTGTGAGGTGTGAAATGAAAAGTGTGAAGCACCTCCCTATTTATAGGTTTAGGAAAACGTAGAAATGATTTATGATGCATAAGAATCGATTTATGTGAGAAGGCAAATCATAGTATAATCGATTCTTTGCTTTTAGAAAACATTTAAAGAAATGATGAATCGATTGTTTGATGAAGTTAAAATGTTGATGAATCGATTCTTATCATTTTAGAGGACATAATAATCGATTTTATGGCTAGTTAAAAAAGAGAGGAATCGATTCTTTACATATGGAGAACATAGGAATCGATTGTTTGTTTCTTTGGAAATAGGTGGGAATCGATTTTCAGGACATCCTGAATAGGGTAGGAATCGATTCTTACTTTGTTTAAAATGAGAAGGAATCGATTCATAGCCTATAGGATTGCTTGAAAATCGATTTCATAGTCTTTTGAAATAGAAGGAAATCGATTCTTACCTTTGGCTTATGAATAGGTGTGAATCGATTATTTGTTTCAAACATAGGATAAGGAAATCGATTTCAACCTTTAAAATAGGATTAGGAAATCGATTTCATGATTTAGAAAATGATAGAAATCGATTTCTAGCTTTCCACAAAATTATTTTTAGGTTTTAGGGCTTTGCCATGCATGCATAAGATATTTTCCAAAGCTTGCCATGCATGCATAACATATTTTCAAAACCCTAATTTTGATGCATGATGCATGTTTTCAAAAGTCATCTCTCAGCTACTAAAATGTCATAGACCTTCAGTGATAGGACCTTACACAGTGTCCTAAAGAAAGCGGATAAACAAATAGGTCTTGATTCTTCTACGGCGGCTTCTTCTCCAAGCTGCTCCACTTTAATATTTCCTGCTTTTTTATTTTCGTCCTGTACTTCATTCAACTTGAACCATTAGTAGACAAGATGTAATTTGTTATCATTCAAAACAAAGAGTGTTTGTCCTTGGTTCAACACTCCCTTTAATACAATTAATTTTAGGAAGGAACTTTTGTTTTTTTACGAAAAAAACAAAAGTGAAAAATTGCACATTTACATGGACTAAAAGGCAATGTTTTGAAAACTGGACTGATCATTGAAAAATTGCACATTTACATGAACCAGTGAAGGTACTAGTTCAAGGTTCAATGATCCAACTGTGCTTGAACTTGACCGATCAATGAACCGGTAGGCACCGATAATATGGTATATTAAGTGATAAATTTTATATATAACTAAATTATAAACTAAGATAAAATAATTATTATATATTTTTTTCTAGCACTAAATAAAAAAACAAATAAAAAAACTATGTATATGTAATTTTATAATTTGACATTGGCTTTTTATTTAACTAATTTTTTTTTAAAAATTTAAAACTATAATATTTATATTTTTTAAAAACTCGTCGATTCAAATCGGTTCCCACATCTAGTTTTTGGTCGGTTCAAGCCCGATTTAGTCGATTCATGATCCGTTCACACCAATTCTAAGACAAACCAGTTTCTACAATAAACCAGATTGGACACCCGATCGATTCCCGACTACAATAAACCTTTCTCTCGCTAAACCTTTCTTTTCTTGGTATAAATCGGGTATCCTCTGCGCGCTAATGTAGAGACTAATCCCTCGATCCGGGTAGGACCACAATGGGCGGCAAATCTCTCGCTCAAGAGATTTAATACTGATGCATGCCTAAGACTAGATTCGAACCGAAGACCTTAGTTAAACTGAAAGACATCCCTACCATCTCATTCAAGTACTCTCGGGTTTTCTCTAAACCATTCTTTTTTTTTTGTTACCATAGTGTGTAGTTTCCATTGGCTGCTGGTAACTACTCTATGTTAGAGAACCCGTTTAAACGATTCTAAAAGGTAAACAAGTAATCATGTATTTAATTTAAACAAAAAAAGAATAAAAAAGCGTTTTGTTTGACCGTGACCAAACGAAGAACCGAACCCCGTTGTATGACCACACAAATATCTCCTTTCTTCATTGCGCATTCCCAACCCAACCCCCCTTTCCTCCGATCACCGGATTCCGGTGACCGGCGTCAACACTACTTGAATTCCAGCAAGTCCTAACCCTATCGTACCCTTCCTTCATGGATTGTGACTCCCAGTCCCAGGAACTTGAGGTCCCCAAGAAGAAAAACGCCATAATTGCTTTCGTTATACTGCGTTGGATTTTCGCGATTCTATTACCCTTCGTTATCTTGTTCTCTGTTCCTTTTCTTCTTGGTTTGATGCTTCTTATGTTCGCTGATTTCCCTGTCCCAAACCCCATTTCTCTCCCCTCACAGTGCAAGATCGTCTCCACTGGTTAGTTAATAGTCCTTCTCCCTAATTCAGTTATTCAATAATCTATTCAAGCTTTTTCTATATTAGCTGAATTCAAGCTTAGTAGTTTCATATCCTCACTGAAATTAGTTAACACACTTCAATTCTGGGAATTGGAATTTTAGTGTAACCGTTTTTATTGTAGTTAAAACTTAAAAATACCCTTTTAATAGTTGATAGCATCTTAATTTCAGTTTTTGAAATAAAATCACTACATATATTAACATAAAGATCTGTTGAGTGTTTATGAAGACAGAAAGAGCAGTCTTTTTACTTCTTTTGATTGGTAATATTGGTTTACTATTAAGTTAAATAGTTTTGAGAAGAATTGGAGGGGTTATTGGTTAGTTTAATTCACTCTAAATTTCATGTTGTCATTTTTTTACAGGTGTTGATATTAAATCATCTAAGATTTGTGAACTTGGATTGTTAGATTATAAAGCAAAGGACGTATTTCGTCATTTTGAAAGAAGCAAATTTCGCTGCCGTTATGATTACTATTGGGCTTCAGTATTCAAGGTTATTATAACTTGTTCCCAATTTAGGTATTGTTTATTGTTTTTTAGATGAAAAATGAGATATTATTTGCTAGGAGAAAGACAAGACACAACTAAGAAGGAAGATAAGGTTTCCTCCCTAACAATCACTATGAAGAGGAAATTTACATCAACAAACAATTAGCAAATTCATTATAAGGGAGATTGCCTTTAAGAAGTCATAGTCAGATCACCTGGTAAGGACAGAGGAACACCCTGGAAAATACAAGCATTCCCCTCCATCTGAATACACCAAGGAACAACTAAAATCACTCATTGTTTTAGACTTTCCCCCTACTTGTTCCTTACACATTCTCCGAAACCGAAATCAATCAATACTTCTCTAGACTCTAGAGTCTAGAGACGCATCCAGGATCCGACAATAATTCCGAATAGCTTATTCCAAACAAACAAAAGTTGTTGCAGAACAATTTGAAGAGAAGTAGAGTGCTATCTCTGAGCTATAACCTCATGAAACATTAGTAGTAATCAGTGAAAGGAGCTTTTGTGGTCTTTGAACCTTAGTCCAAACCAAAGACTTGCTTTGCATGCTTGTCCCTTTTGGTTCAGAATCATACACAATATTCTCTTCTCTTCCAAGTAACATATATCAATATGTATAGAACATGCTCCCATACATGACAAGTGACAACCAATTAATTGTGCATGTGTGCAATCAGCTTATCTACTGTGTATCCTCTATTGTTCATGATAACAATAGAGCTAGATTATTCTTTTGGGTAGTTGTACATAGTTTACGTTAACATTGTTTCAGGTGGAATACAAAGAACACTTTTCAGGTCAGACACAAGTTGCATTTGCAGAGGCTCCAAATGAAGCCCTTCCTCTTTATTGCAGGCCTAATTTTGGTGCTGCATGGTTGACACAGTACAAATTTAAGGTGGGGTCGTCAACTTGTGGTCTTTGCCTTTAATATTATGTTTGTTGGAAGATATGAAATGTAAATAGTTTTTTTTTTAATTTTTTTTATCTTAGAGTATCTTAGATCATCTCTGAAGTCTACGTTCCATATTTTTTTAGTTATTTTTTTGTTTTTCTATTTAATTAAGATTTGAAGCCTTGTGTTAGTATAGGGTAAGGGTTAGTGCTTAGTCTTTTTTTATATCAAATCATAATCATCAATCATGAACCACATTCATGACTCAAGGTGTTTATTATTTCTCTTTCCTCTTCTGTATTTTCAACGTGATAATAGAGCAATACCATCTTCCGTGACTTGTCTTATCACTCTATTATTTTGTTGCCAAGTAATGTTTGGGACCTTACTAGAATTATTCTATTCAGAATCCTTTTCTGACCATTGTCGCCGCTTTCTGATCATCGTTTTTTGTTCTTGTTGGTGCCTGAGGTCCATACGCCACATTTTCCATGCCGCTGGTCATTGTGTTTGTTAACCCTTTGTGGTACTGTTGAGACCACTTCCAGGTTGTGTGGATCTTTCGTTTGACTTTGGTTTCACTTCTGTTTGTTGCTCCAATGACACTTCCATGCGATCTACCCAAATTTATCATTGTTTCTCTGATTCATTCGACGATTGAATGTGTTTCCTTGAAAACACTGGTTTCGTCTCAATTGCAGTTTGGCACTGGTTTTGTATCAGTTGGATTTGGCATTGATTTTGTCGTAGTTGTGGTTTTGGACAGATTTGGTCTCATTGTGGTCTGGCACCAGTTTTTTTTGTCCCAAATTCCCAATTGTAGTCTTACATTATCGTTTGGCTCTAGCTTTTGTTGCAGCTGCAATTTGGGTACATTTGCAACAAGCTTAAATCTTAGTTTTAGATTGAGGTTAGAGGATATGAAAATATCTCATATTATCTTAGAGTACCTCACATTATCTCATGGGATTAGTTTCTTATATTAGAGTTTCTTAGATTATGACTTCAAATAATTTTCATATTTCTTATTCTCATGATTTATTTCCCTATACAATTAGGATTTGAAGTTTGTATTATTATAAGTTAGGGTTAATGCTTGGTCCTTTTTATATCAGTTCATAATCATCCATCACATCAAACCATATCCATAATTCGAAGTCTATATGATTTCTCTTTTCTCTTTATCTGAAACGCTATAACTTCAACAGTTTTATCAAGCTGAACATCATTCATCACATGCAAATTTCATAGTGATGTCATCATATTTAGTAAGAGTTAACAATTGTATTGTTACCAATTACTAGCTCACTTTGTTATTGTTATATAATTTTTATTTTATTTTCCTCCTTGATTATATTAGGTCAATGAGACTTATGATTGCTGGTACACATCTGGCATTTCCAAAGTGCATTTATATCAAGATAATCTCTTTGGTTGCCGTGCTGATGAGAAGTCTACTATTGAGAAAATTAGACAATATTCTACCCCGTGAGTACTTTACACTGTCTTCACAGCGTACCTTATAATTGATTGTGTATTTGCTATGATATCATATCTAAGATTACTTAATTAAAATGGTATTGTAGTATGGAAATTCACTATTTAAGACGCGTTTTGTAACTCTGAGTTCTATGTTAAGTTGGTTTGTTTTCAATTTAGACACTTAAAATCTCCAAGAAAGGGTTTGGCTCCTCTATTAGGGATGCACTTTAGAGAGTAATGAAGTGTGGGGTTAAAACTATTCATCAAAAAATAATTATTGAGATATCAAGAACTCCATGGTTTGTGATACATATGCATGGTCTATTCACCGATACCCTATTTGAAGGGGTGTATTGGAGTCCTACATTGGAAGTGATAGGACTTTAATGAGTGGGGGGGGGGGGGGGGGTAGCACACAACACAAGGTAGCTTTTGGGATTGGATTAAGCCCAAATCTCAAATAATTTGTTGCGCATCAACATAATAAAGGGTTGACTGACTCCCCACCTTCTTGTCCTGAAGTTGGGGCTGTTTTACTAGTATCTTTGAGTAACTGTCGTATAAATGTATGTAATTTTTATCTTAAGTACAATATTTGATTGTACTATTATTTATATTATGAATGATTCTCCTACCAGGGCCATGGAGATGATAAATTCCTGGTTTTCCGGTCCGGGATGGAAGGCCAAGTATTGGAGGTGGGAAATTATAGTTGGACTTTTTACTGGGTTCTCAACTTCTTTGATCTCCATAACCTTTATCAGCATCCTCAAACTGCTGCTATCTTCATTATATCGATCTTTTGCAGCATGGATCCTTTCTTGGCGTGTCAATGTTGTTCTTATCAGGCGCACATGTTTTCTTTTTGCATACTTATCTTTTGTGGCTTGGTTAGTTAATGAGTATGGTAAGAGAATTGGTCTCATAGATATTTTCAGATTCCTTAGAACGTAGCACTTATTTTGGTGAAGTGCTATGCCTTTTTGTGGAATCCAAATGTAATATTATAATAGCAGCAGATGATCCTCTTGTCCTACCTGCACAGGAAGTCGTGTATAGTTCGAGCAAGAATTTAAAAATGTTATAGTTTAATTAAATGGATTCGGTTCATGTTATTACTCAAAGAAAAATGTCAGTTTCTTAGTTAAGATACCATATAGGGGTGTTCAAAACCGAACCAAACTAATAGAAAATCGCAAACCGAATCAAATCAAACCGAAAACCGCAAAAAATCGCTTCTTATTGGTTTTGTTCGGTTCTTTTTTTCATTGCACTCCGCGGTTTACAGAAACCAAACTAAACCAAACCGCAAGTAACACTAAAACTTAGGATTTTACTTTTCCCACACCCCCTCCTACTCACCACACACCCCCAAACCCCCTAAATCCCTAAAATACCCTTCAATTAAAAACATTTCATCTCTCACTCTCCCTCCCAAACACTCTCACACCCCCTTCACTCTCAACCGAACCCTAACGCCTCCCCCACCCCAAATTCGATTTCTCACCCTCACTCTCCCTCTCAATCTCAACTCCACCATTTTTGAAGTTTCAATCTCGCATTCTACGCACCAGGTACTCCCTCCCTCACTTTCCTGTCTTTCCATTTCATCGTTTTCATTTTTTCTGCATATGCGACGCGTTCGGTTGGCCTTCCCCGAACGTTTCTGGGAACGAAGGTGTTCGAATGAGGTCATGCGAACACCTTTCGAATGAGGCCATGCGAACACCCGTTCGAATGGGGTTGTTCGAACACGTGCGAATGCTTCTGTTCGAACAGGTGCGAATGATGCTGTTCGAACAGGTGTGACAGTAACAGTATTGTTTCTGTTATTTTGCTGATTATGTTGCTTAATTGGTTTAATGGTTGTTGTTTCAGATATGGTGAGGCATCGTGGCGGTAGTTCGCAACAGCCGGAGCGTAGGCCACCCCCGACGGCTTCCGAACGCAAACGGAGGCAAGATGGAGCTGAACCTTCCCGGAGGGGTAGGCGTAGGGACGTCCCTCCTCCCCCACCGGAGGTTGATGATATTGTCCGGGATGTTGAGCGTGATGCTCAATTTCCGGCATATGAGCTGGCCGGCCCTTCTGGTCATGCACATGAGGAGGGAGGTGCTCAACATGAGGAGGATGTTGAGCCTCAGGAGCCTGCTGCTGCTCCTAGGGCTACATTCCCATTCCCTGGTGGACCTGTTGATGGTTCTGTCTTGCCCACATACGGGTCTCATATTTTGACTGAGTTCTATGCTGGCCGGGTAAGTTATTGTTATATAATAGCGTGTTGTCAATTTTGTTTCTTATTTTGTTGAACATATTGGCTTATTGTGCCGATGTCATTTGTCAATGCAGGTTCGGCCGGACATAACTACGATTCCACATGGACCGGTTAACCTTGTGGTCCATGCTAGGATCAGGGAGACTCTTATCCTATCGGGGTTGTTCCCTCTCATAGGACTTGGTTTTCCCCTCACTCACAAGGGGCTGCTGAACGCATTCATAGAGCGTTGGCAGCCGGATACATCATCATTCCACCTTCCTGTGGGTGAGATGTCTATCACCCTTGATGATGTATCCCAACTGCTACACATCCCCATCACGGGCCAGTTCTATGACATGCCTGACTGGACTTCGTGGCAGGGAGAGCAGCTGCTGATTGACTATTTGGGGGCCACCCCCCAAGATGCCGCTGAACAGACTTCTGCGCGAGGGTTGTCAGTTGGTCTTGTATGGCTGAGGGATCATGTCTACCACCCAGCCATAGCTGAGCAGAGGTGGCATCATGCTGCTAGGGCCTATTTGCTCTATCTTTTGGGCTGCACATTGTTCGCAGACAAGTCAGGAAGCAAGGTTAAGCTTGGCTACCTAGGTATGCTTCTTGATTTGAACAATGTTGGAGACTACTGCTGGGGGGCAATGGCCCTTGCCCATCTTTATGATCAGCTGAAGGATGCTTCAAGAAAGAAGACGAAGAAGATGGCTGGTCATATGGCTCTACTACAGGTATAAAACTTACTTTTTTTTTTATAAGTTTGCTTTAGGTTTACTTTCAGATTTATAATCAACCAATGATATGTTCATTACAGGGTTGGATTTTTGAGCACTTCCAGAGTGCCAATTTTACATCTTGGGTGGTGCACCCAGAATATGTTGAGAGTATGCCACGGGCGAAGAAATGGCTGTGTAGGGATGGCCCCGGGGCCATCAAGTCATACACCATCAGACTGTGCCTTGACCGGCTACACCGTGAGGAGGTCACCTGGGACCCCTACACAGGCCATAGGCAGGAGAGACCCTTTGAGGAGCTGGGCAGGTTCAGAGGGTTCATCCGGAGTGCTGGCTGTATGGTGAGCCATTTGCCGGATAGAGTGGTCAGACAGTTTGGCCAGGTACAGTACATCCCGGAGGAGCCCAGACCTGCAAATCGGGCCGTCTGTACTCTCACGGAGTGTGATGAGAGGTGGACACAGTTCCAGGACCACTTGGTGGCGCGGGGGCCTCCCTGTGTGCCGTACTCCTCAAACACGGTGCCGGGCTACTTTCCATGGTTTTCTAGGGTCTCACATCCCTTTGCCTTCCCTGAAAATTATGTAGAGCTTGTGGATGAGCCGGATGTCAGTGTGGTACGTGTTTTTTATGTTAATTACAGTAATAAGTTTCTTCTACTTATTTAAATCTACTTATTTAAATAATGTTATGTTATTTGTTTGACAGATGCTGCCAGAGCTCCTGGATATGGTGGATGAGATGGATGGGACCATCAATGATAATGTCCCAGAGCCAACCAGGAGCGTCTTTCAGCGCATCAAGAGGTTGCTCAACCCCTTCCGTAGGCTTAGGAGGAGGATCGTCAATGTGTATCAGAGGAGGGGGCGCAACACCCAGTAGGGGGGGATATTTGTATAATTTAACTGTTTGGAACTTTTGTATAATTTAACTACTTTTGATATTATTAATTTATTGCCTTTTTATTACAAACCATAACCATACATGAAATACGAAAGACATGAAATACGAAAGACATAAAACCAACATAAGCAAACAACTAACTAAGAAACTAGTGTTTCGGTCGTCCCTGTTCCAGAAGATAAATGATCTCTTCTGGAGTGCGTATTGTGTCCACGTACAACTCTAAGACTTGTCGCCCCATCGGAAGTGTAGCATGATATTCCATCATGGTCCCAACGTCGTCATCGTTGCGGATCTCCATAACTGTAAAATAGCCAGTCCCGTAATCAAGCCGGTTGTACTTTCGGTAACGTATACGCGCCACGTCTTTACGCCACGCTCCCTCTGGACGAATCTTCCTCTCAGCCTTTTCCTTCAGTTGGGCGAAGGTGATGTCCTTACTCATCCTGCAGAATACATGGTTAGGACAACGAAACACAACACCATGTTCGTCGGTGGTGACAGTCCCATGGTGATGAAGGGCAGTTAGGAATTTGGTGGATGAGTACTGGGTTGAGCACAATTGCCATTCCATTTCAGCTTGGTTGTAGCTGTCAAGAGGGAGAGTAGGTTTTGGTGAAGAAGCAGATTAGGGTTTGGTGAAGAAGGTCTGAGGATGTGAACCCCCTTTTATAATAGGCATGGTGAAATGTCAGCCGTTGATTTCATTTTTAGATCACAAATCTGAGCCGTTTAAATTCTATCCGTTCAGACACATTTTTCAAAGGGATTGACATCCACTCCTTTATCTGACACACATTTGACTGATTGTAAGCCGTTGATCAAAACTGTCGGTGGAATCTGAGACGTCCAATATCTGTCGCTCTGCAACACTGGTTCGAACAGCCTCATGCGAACATATTCGCATGACCACATTCGAACCTGTTCGCATGACCCCATTCGAACAGATGAAAACACCCAAGAGGGTGTGTCCCCATATTTAACACACGCGAATGGCCGCGTGCGAACCTGTTCGAAGGCCCGTGTTCGAACAGGTGAAAATTCGTGAAAAAAAAGAGGTTTGGCCTGGCCTTTTGGTCATTTCACACCCTTATGGGGCGTGTTTCGAGTAGGAGGGGGTGTGGGAAAAGCAAACGCCAAAACTTATTGACTTACAACCTTCCTTATTAACTTACTAGTCCAAATGCAACTAAAACCCAACTTTCACTCACTTACTAGCCCAAATCCAATTAATTCTTTGACTCACTTACAAACAATCCATATTGTTATGCTATATTTAAAAATTGCAATAAAATATTTAAGTCAATTCTTTTAAACATTGTCTTAGCTATCTTAAAAGAATTAAAAGAGCGTAATTTATATACTACATATATTTGAGTAGTTTTTTCCTTAAAGATTTATGTTAGCCATTTTTTATGTTAGTTAATTTTAACTTCGTTTTAACTTATGTTTTGTCTTGGAAAAAACCAAACCAACCGAACCAATCCAAATCGCATTAGTTTGGTTTGGTTTAGTTCGGTTTTATTTTAGGAAGCCAACCGAACCAAACCAAACGGCATATAGTTTTACCTTGCGGTTCGCTTCACTTTTTGTCTCAAAATCGAACCAAACCGCACTGCGAACACCCCTAATAACATGTTCGGATCGGTAATACTGTTTTTCATAGTTGTCTTAAATAAAAAAAACTGCCTATTTTAAGTTCCCCTTTCGAGTGATAGTGAGTAGAACCTTAATCAAATTAACGCAAATTGATTTTGCTAAAACGGTAAATAATATGGGACGGAGTTAGTAGTAGTGTTTGGTTTGTCGGAATGATCTTAGTTGAACATTGTTATTAAACAAAAAGGATTTTGAAAAAAAAAAAGAAAAACAATATATATTTGTCAAAATATCAAAAGTTATAAGAAATTTGTTTGTTACATAAGTTTATTTTATATTTGTTTGTTTCTATGTATATTATTTTTTCATTCCTAATTTGATTTTCATTTTCTCATGCCAAATCAAATACTCTTAACTAATTCACTCCTTTTCCAAAATTACACTTAAAATTGAGATTTATTATCATATTCTTTCTACTGATTAATTATTCACCTTTTTGTACGTTTTGTATTGGAACTCAACACTCCACCTCTTTCTCCATTCTTCATAAGAGAGATGGTGAAATAATTAAAGGTGTTTTGAAAAGAGTCTTATAAAACGCGACAAGTAAATTTCTCACACGG
The DNA here is from genome assembly GCA_039519185.1 of Astragalus membranaceus. NCBI lineage: Eukaryota > Viridiplantae > Streptophyta > Magnoliopsida > Fabales > Fabaceae > Astragalus > Astragalus membranaceus. Next base: position 28,414,724 of record CM076849.1, on the reverse strand, counting down.
TTCCTATATTAATGGGACATGCTGTGTATAAAATTTACCTAATGGTTCCTTACTACATGGTACTTGGTTGAAGATTAAATTAAGCGCTCTAGTTATCCTTGTTGTCGATGATGATATGCTAGCCTACTGGCATTTGGACATTTCTCACAATCCTAATGATTAATGTATAATAATTTTGAGGTTGATAAGTACACCAGATCATGTTTGAATGTACCAGATTCATTTCTATGGCCCCTCAAATTTTGAATTACAGTTAGATTTTACCAGATACATTATCATACTAATAATTCAGAGATTCCATGCATGCATTTATATTTTGACAAAAAAACTCCAGAGGTTCACCATTGATCAAAGTTTTGCTTCTACCTCAACTGTTTCCCCCACAAGTTAACTGTGGCAAGATTTTCTTGTCTTAGCACTGCAATGTTTCTGAGAAGTATATATATAGTAGGGAAACAAAACATTACATCTTTCCAGCTTCTGATAAAATTCTTTCAATCTCTTCGAGTAGGCGCTCTTTTTCATCTGCCAAGTCTTCATTCTGCTTCTGTAGGTCCTCTATCTGCTTTGTTTGTTCAGAATCCTTCCTGAAAAATTATAGTGTATGACTTGAATGTATCAAATTTGTATAATTTATTTTCTATTCAAAGTATAATAGGCAATGAAGATTGTCATACAGGCATAAGCAGCCATTATACTTTTGTAGTTGATTCTGCAATATTTATATCAGTAACCAGTAACCACTTATATTAATTTACTTTGATTACCTATTCATGAAGGACAAATTAAGCTTTAGTGATCTAACTTCCTTCTCAAGGTTTTCACACCGCTTCAAGACAGCTTGCATATCTGAGGGAACTGTTGGTGTCAAGTTTCTTTCCTTTGCCTCAGCCATTCTGCATCAGAAGCTTATTAAATTAGAAACATGCATCTAATACAGCATTAGATAGGAAGATCCCTTTTTTATTCTGTTTCTAAGGATACTTTTACATACTTTCTTGAACGCTCCACCCTACGTTTTTTTGTGGTGTCCACCTTGTCATCTGCACAATCATTTGGAGAAGATGATTAGGATTATTGATTTACAATTACCCAAATCAATATAGTATATATGTAGAAACAAGAACTATTAATATTGAAATAATCTTTTGAGCACAATAACTCCGTTTAATATTGAAATAAATGGCTACCTGAAACAACTGATGTTACTGATCCATATCTTTCTAGACTTTTCCTCTGCACAATTTAGCCAGATCAACCCTCGGATTATTAAAAATAGCGAAAATCACTAGGTAAAAGTAAAACAATACTTCTAGACCTTATATTGTATGTTATTATACCTTTTTATCATCTTTCAGATTATCCATTATCTGATCTCTGAAACCTGCATTTCCATAAAAGCAGCATTACAATGTAGTAAAAATAAATGGACATTTTTAGAATATTTAAAGAATCAAGAATATTGATTTAGGTAAATAATGCAATTCCATCATTATGTGTTAGTTACTTAGTTATATACCTTTAACTCTATTTTGAGTGCTTTCTGAACTTTTACTCACTCCCACTTGTTTCCACGAGCTTTCACAAAGAGTTTGATTTGAATTGCTGGGACCATCACATGCATCTAAACCAGAAGAGATTACTGGTGCAGCAGCAGAAGATTCACTTTGAGAAGGTTCTCCGGAAGCTGTTCCGCCGTGTATTTGGTTTGTTTGATTTGCAAAGCCATCTAAGACAAGGTTTGTGGTTCCATCAAGTGTTTGCATAACTCCATGATTCTTAACTTGACCAGTAAAGTCTCCTTGAAAATTTACTAGATTTTGATGGTTCCAGTTATTTTGTCCTTCATTAAAACCAGTTTGGAAAAAAGGTTCTTGAGGACAAAAAAGTCCATTGAAGGCATCTTCTGCGACTTCACTTTCGAGTTGGCTGCTGAGTCTCTTGCGTTGTAATGTGCCTTTCAGCATACTCACACAAGATGAGACTTTATCTGCATCACCCAATTGATGTGTGTTGAAGGTAGATGAAGATGAGTTGGATGTACACATGAATGAACCCTTTTGGCTTGGAAGCTCACACATAGAAAGGTAATCAAAACCATTTAAATTTGCAAAATCTTGTTTCATAGTGTTAGTACCATGCTGAGAAGCCATGCACACGGCTTCTATTCCTTGCGGTGCTTGAGCATTTTGCATTTCAGTATACTTCTTCCTGCAAACAAAGCCTAACATATAAGTGGTTTGAAATCTCTCTCAAATAGTTGAAATTAACTCATTATAACAATGGAGTAGTACTCTAAAACTTCATCTAAAGTATAGCTTTTTGTATGAATCTGATAGAAGTTGAACTAGACTAACAGAATCTTTCATAATTTGTGAATTCTTTTCATTGATTAGAGAATGAGATACATGGTTTATATAGACTTTACATGGATAGATAGGGCTTAGTTGAATCAGGAGTTAGTTACAAACTAACTGTCTGTTCAACTAACTTACTAACAGAATCTAAACAGTTAGTAACAAACTACTAACTGCAACTAATAACCCTAATAACAGTGCTTTAAAGTAAAGCTATATCAATACATCTATTACTCCCCCACAAGATCAACATGGGAGCAAAGCTTTGCTTGAAATGTTGAGCTTGTCTCTTAGGAAACAAAATGGGCCCTTTGCCAATGACTTAGTCAAGATGTCAGCAACCTGAACATCAGCAGGGACATGACAGACAATGAGGGTCTTGCTTAGAACCTTCTCACGAACAAAAAACAAGTCTAGCTCCATGTGTTTTGTCCTGGAATGCAACACATGATTATGACTGATGGCAACAGTACTCTGATTGTCACAAAAAATTACTGGAGTGGAGTGGGTGATCTGGAGCTCTTGAAGAAGGGATTGTACCCACAGAATTTCTAAAGCTGCTAGTGCCAAACTTCAGTATTCAGCTTCAGCACTAGACCTAGCTACTAGGGTTTGTTTCTTAGACCACCAAGAAATAGGATTAGGCCCTAAAAAGATGCAGGCACCAGAAGTAGATCTCCTATCATCAATGTCACTGGCCCAGTCAGCATCACAGTAGGCTTGCAAAGATAGAGGTACAGATGGAGTGACAGGTTTTAGAAGAAGGCCAAGCTGTTGAGAGCCCTGTAGATATCTTAGGATTCTTTTGACTGCAGACCAGTGAGATTCCAAGGGTTGAGAGAGAAACTGACAAGCCTTGTTGACTGCAAAGCCTATCTCAGGTCGAGTAATTGTTGCATATTGGAGAGCACCAACGATAGATCTATAAAGTGTAGGATCAAATTTTGAGAGTTTTGCCTTAGCAGGGAGAGGAGTGGAAATGTCTTTTGCAGAAGACATACCAGCTCTATCTAGTAGTTCCATGATGTATTTTGACTGAGCTAGTAGGAGAGACCCATCTTTCATGTAGTTAACCTCAATACCAAGAAAATAGTCAAGAGCACCAAATTGTTTGAGACCAAACACAGTTGTTAGTTTGGTGATTAAGTTTTGTACTGCTGTAGGTGAGGAACCAGTAATAATAATGTCATCCACATAGATGAGCACATAGAGACAGCAGCCTTTGAATGAGTAGACAAATAATGAAGGATCACACCTTCTAGTTTTGAACCCAAAGCTGAGTAAAGTGTGAGTTAGGCGCTCATACCATGCCCTAGGAGCCTGTTTTAGCCCGTAGATAGCCTTATTCAGCTTGCAAACCAGAGACTTGTCTCCTACCTCAAAACCTGTAGGTTGGGACATGTAAACCTCTTCCTCTAGATGACCATGAAGAAATGCATTGTGTATGTCTATTTTGTTGAATAGGCCAATGATGAGTGATAGCAAGAGTGAAAATTATTCTCACTGTGATAGGTTTAATGACTGGAGCAAAGGTCTCAGAATAGTCAGTACCCTCCTTTTGTGTGTATCCCTTGGCAACCAACCTTGCCTTATAATTATTGACTGAACCATCTTGGTGCTCCTTGATTCTAAAGATCCACTTGCTGCCAATGGCCTTCCTATGCTTGGGAAGAGGAACCAGGGACCAAGTGCTGTTAGCAATCAAGGCATTGTATTCTAACTGCATTGCTTCTTTCCATTTTGGACAAGAGAGAGCCTGCTGAACAGTATGGGGTTCTGTGGTGGTGAGGTGTAAAGTTGGATACAGCCTAGGTGGAAGGGTGTGATCCTTGGATCTAGTGATCATTGGGTGGGTATTTGTGATTGGTGGAGGTTGTGGTGAAGGTAAAACAGAGAGAGATGTATTTGTAGAGGATGTGACAGGTGATGTTGGATCAATTGTACTAGATGCTGATGATGGCAGAGGAGTAGAGTAGTTGGAGGAAGCTAAGGGAGGAGAGGATGGCAGATGTGGTGATGTAGGGAAGGGTGGTGAGTTTGGTGAACTATGTAAGGGTGGTGAAGTAGGTATAGAGGATGGTGAGGTAGTTAAAGATGTAGTCACAGTGAGAGATGGTAGAGTGAATGAAGTGTCAGTGTGTGTTGATGATATAGAGGGAAATAGTTTAGGAAAAGGAAAAACAGTCTCATTGAAAATAACATCTTTAGATAAAAATAGTCTACCTGTGGAGTCAAGGCACTTGTAACCCTTATGGTTAGATGAATATCCCAAGAAAATACACTCAACTGACCTAAATTGAAACTTTTGTTTATTATATGGGGGAAGAAGAGGAAAACAAGAGCAACCAAATACCTTTAGGAAGCCATAGTTAGGAGACTTTTGATATAATGTAGTATAAGGAATGGAGTTGTTTTAGGAAGGAGAGGGTAATCTGTTTATGATATAAACTGAGGTATGAAAAGCATGATCCCAAAAGTGGATGGGAATGGAGGCTTGAGAGAGAAGAGATAGTCCCATATCAACTATGTGACGATGTTTTCTCTCTACCACTCCATTTTGGTGGTGAGTATGAGGGTTTATAAGGCAATGAACAATGCCTAAGGAGGCTAGGTACTGACTGAAAGGGTGAAATTCTCCCCCCAGTCAGTTTGGAGAGCCTTTATAGTGTGACCAAACTGATTTTCAACTAGAATCTTAAACGGTTTAAATGTAGAGAGAGCCTCAGACTTAGCTTTAAGGAAATAAATCCATGTATACCGAGAAAAGGCATCTACAAATGACATATAATATTTGTAGCTCATAGATGAAACTATAGGGGCAGGACCCCATAGATCACAGAAGATAAGTTCAAGAGGTGTAGAGTATATAGTAGTAGAGGGTTGAGAAGGTAATTTACCCACACAGCAAGCTGTACAAAAAGTAAGAGCATTTTTATTGATTGAAGGAATGTTACACAGATGCATGACAGAGTTAAGTACATTAATGTTTGCATGACCTAGCCTATTGTGCCAAAGATTACTACTGTGAGTAGGAGCAGTGGTTACATGAGTTTGAGGACTATGTTTAGCAACTAAAGACTTAGAGACAACTGAGGTAGGTCCTGGAATAGTGTATAATCCATCCTTTGTGCCTTGACCCCTTAGAAGAGTAGGGCCATCAACCTGTGATGTAGCAATGCAATGAGAATGATCAAATTGGAATTTAGCATTATTATCAGTGGCAAACTTTTTAACACTAAGTAAATTTTGTTTAATTGAGGGGCATAGAGAATATTGTTAAAATGGAGAAGATGTTTAGGGTTATAAGGTGAAGGTGCAGACTCAACGAATAGATAAAATAGGAAAACCTTGACCATTGCCTAGAAAGACATGGTCCTGTCCAGAAAGAGCAGTAGCAGTAGCAGGATCAGGGGCAATGCCTGTCATGTGATGTGTAGCAGCAGTATCCCCTTTAAGTATGCTAGCAGCAAAAGTTGTTGGAGCCTGAGCAGCATATGCCTGTGGCAGGGCTGCAAGGGCAGGAAACGCAGGGATTTGAGGCCACACAGTTGCATGAGCAGTGGGAGCTGGTGTAGGAGAAGGATATGGAGTGACAGTAGGCACTGAAATGTAACTAGGTTTGATATACTGATATGGATTGGCATATTCTTGACCAAATGATGCAGGATACTGAGGTGCATATCTGTGATAGAAGGTGGATGCATCATGACCAAATCTTGAACAAAGTTGACATTGAACACCTCTTCCACGACCAAACCTGCCACCACGATTGGAACGACCACCCCTGCCACCTCTGAAGTTGCCTCTAGAGGCAGAGAATTGATCTTGAGGCACAGTTTGTTGACCTGTTTGAGGATCAGCCTGATTCTGTTGAGTTTTATCAAGAACAGCAGTATTTGTGGCTTGAGATACATTGAGAGAAGGCACTGTAGGGACAGATTCAGTCGCCTTAGCAAGCCTGCTCTCATGAGCAAGAAGAAGAGCTTCAAGCTCCTCAAATTCAAACCATTCAGACTTGGTGGCAAGAAGAGTAGTAATGGACTCATATTCTGATGGAAGTCCTTGAAGGACTACATCAAACTGTTCTTGTGTAGAAATAGTCTCTCCAATAGACAAGAGAGCATCTGTGATAGTTTTGATGCGAGCAAAGAATTCTGAAATGGATCTTTCACCTTTCTTGGTGCTATGAAGTTCTACGCGAAATTGTCTTGCTTGAACTTTAGTCCTAGCATTGGAGTGGTTATGGATTTTCTCCCATAATTGAAATGAATATCGGCACCCAATAACCTGGCAAGAATGGAAGGAGAGAGGGAGGATTGCAGCCAAGCCAATAAAAGTTGGTCTTGAAGTTCCCATTTTGTATATGCAGGATTTTCTGTCTCTGTTAGGTGATCTGCAGGAGTGAGATACTTTGGAGGTATTTGAGGAGAGACACAAAAACGATGCAACTTGTGAGCACGAAGAACAGGCTCAACCTGTTGCAACCAGAGAGGAAGATTGTCCCCTGTTAATTTCTCAGAAACTTGATACTGAAAAGACTTGAAGGGTTTTAAAGAGGGGAGATTCGAAGATTGAGAGTCAGGGGCTGGCAATGCCATTGCAGCAAAAAGAAAAATGAATCAAGATGGCAAGGCGACAGAGAGGGAAGAAGAAAAGGAAAGAAAAAGCCTGTCACAGAGTAAAAGCCCCAAAATTTGACGCGGGAACCCTAATTTGCGCAAAACAAAATTAACCAAAGTTGATCTGAGAAATGGAAAAATTGAAAGATAGGGAAGGATCGTAGGAGTATTGCGAGAGAGAAGGATGAAGAAAAGAAGGATTTTGCACCAGTTATGGTGAAAATCAGAATCTGCATCCACTGAGGTGGTGCGATGAACATGAAGAAGAAGGTAGGAATTCTGGCTTAATCTGATACCATGATAGAAATTGAACTAGACTAACAGAATCTTTCATAATTTGTGAATTGTTTTCATTGATTAGAGAATGAGATACAATAGGTTTATATAGACTTTACATGGATAGATAGGGCTTAGCTGAATCAGGAGTTAGTTACAGACTAACTGCCTGTTCAACTAACTTACTAACAGAATCTAAACAGTTAGTAACAAACTACTAACTGCAACTAATAACCCTAATAACAGTGCTTTAAAGTAAAGCTATATCAATACATCTATTAGAATCTAGCAATGGAAAAACCAATTAACTAGCATATGAACTAATACGGTGCAATGTGATGAGACTTTGGGATAGAGTTAGGTAAATTATCATTTAAGTTGCTCTAGTGAACATGATTTTGAAGAACATATACAAGGTGTGATAATGATACCGTAATTCAGAGGACCGGCTTCTCGTCATTCGTTGATCACTAAGAAACCAGGCCTGCATTTATAACGAAACATTTAATGACAATGAAGCTTTAAATGAACTAAGGCTTCAGCAAAGGGTTTAATACAACAAACCTTAGCCAGAAACAGGTTACCAGATGGCAGTTCGCTATCAACAGGATCTCTGAAGAAAATATTGGCATCAAACTAAGTTACAAATATTCAGTAAATTTCTCATGATAAATAAATGTACTGATGAGAAGGAAAATTAGAATAAATATAATCAGGAAGGAGCAGTAAATTATCACATGAAAGAAAATTAGATTTGTAAATATTTCATATGTATAGTTTTTTAAGGCAGACTACAGCAATTACCTGATTGGAAAATTGAATTCACCTGAAACATCATTTGCCAAAAGATTATTTTGTATGTATGGTTTGTCATTGTTTCTTCTTTCTGAAGCCACACCAAAATGTTGCTGGTTAGACACATTGGCTAGTTCAGTGGATATCCTGCAGTTACAAGTCACAACATGATCACAATATCAAAACTGGACAAGAGCAAGGACTTATACATTGGGACATACGTAAAAAGGTCTCAAAAAAATTAAAGATTCATCACATAAATATATAAATGAAGTTTAAAAATAGACACTAAACTTCTCAAGTTAAGTTTCTATCCATTCTATACTTTTAATATTGAAACAGCGATACACTTCCACATGTTAAAAGATTAACAGGAAATCTGCAGTTATTTGCAAATGAATATCTTGACTAACATTGTTATAGTGGAAAACCCATCTTACTTTTTAAATCCACCCAATCAATACTTTATAAGAAGTGCTTCTTTTACTAGCAGACTCACCTCTTTGATATTCGAGTGTTCAGTCCCATGCTTGATGAATTGTATCCCTAATTTAGGAAGCAAAGATACATCAATTGAAAGGAAGTGTAATCAGAAAAATAGCTGAGGAAAAACATAAGTAAATATCCAATAACAAATTCCATAGACAAAAACATGTTTATGTAGCATTTATGTCGTCATCACTAACAAGACAGGCCATAATATTGTATATTTGCAGACATTATTGGAGTATACAAAAGCCAGATCACCAAACAGCAGCCTAAAATAATTCCACTCTTGAGATGAAAAAATATTGTTATCTAATTATTGCTTCATGCTAATTAATCCTATCTTACACGGATAAACTTCTTAAAAGAAAACCAAACTGATTTTCCTTTGTTATGGTTGCAAGTGTTTGACATACTAAATGGATAATCTATGTTCATATTCATTTTGTTTCATTTATTGGTTTATGTTAAGTCAACGGCCCTTTGAATTCTGCTAAGGAAAGGGAAAAAAATCAGTGAACCTAGCTATATTTCAAATTCCAATTAGGTATTTGCTAGCACTTTTAAGATTTCCAAATAAAATTTCATCATGGTGCTGGACTATGTTTTAGTTTTACAAAGCAAGAAGTAGAACTTTTAATATTGATCATGCAAAGAAAAGGTATCAAGAAAAGAAGGTCAACTAAGAAACATCAATTATATGAACCTTCATTTCAGTGCAAAAAGTTTTGACAGAATGGGAAAAAGGTATGAAGAGCAGAAGAAAAGAATCAGAAAGAAATAAACAGTTAATTCTCTCATCTGAAAAATAAGCAACAAGTAGGTAACATATCAATATCAACGAGGCTCATTAAAGGTAACATTCTTTCTGAAGGCCACATATCATTGGCATTAGGATGCATTTCAATCATAGAGGTCTGTGACTTATTTATTTGGTAGTGGAGGAGAGGAACTTATTGATAGATATTTCAATGAGATATGAACTATGCAGGGGGAAAAATCATCTTACAAATAATGCAATCATATCATGAATGCAAAGAATGAGATTGATGATTCATATTTTTTTCACTTTCAATATGCTCTTCTCTTCATCATGGTCAACTAGTATATGCACTCACCTTACAAACCGGTTTTGTAAGAATGAGTTAGACTTAATAAACATACACAAGGCACATATGTAAGTCAAGCAAACTATGATCTAGACACAAGTAATTAGAACAGAAACAACAAAGAACAAAGTAACAAGATGATAATCAAAATATGTTATATATAGTATAGTAGCTTGCCTCTTCACTTGTGAGCCATCTTTTGAAGAGCTCTTCGCTATCCGTGCGAAAGCTTTGAGAAGCAGTCTTGAAACCCAACATCTCCATAGTAGGTACTGGCATACCAATAGGACTCTCCATCACTGTCTTCAAAAACAACTCCTCACTTGAATTCTTGTAAAATCCAGAAAACCCTCTCCCTTCCATTTCAACAGTTGAAAATGTTTTCAGAAAACTCAATTTTCAGCTGAATTCTCTTCCAAAACCAAGGGAATGAATAATCTATTTCAAATCTACATAACCATTAACACAACCCTACACAAACAAATTCGATCTATTGATTCTGCCAACCTAACTAGCAATTATTTCATCAAAAATAAAAAATTGATCATTATTGTGAGTTAATGAACTGTTTTATTTCAAAAGCATATTATAGAAACTAACATGCAACAAAGGAACAGCTCCCTACAAAAAATCTCACACGTGAACTGAAAATTGAAAGAAATCTTGCATAGGTTAATTATAAACTCTCTGTTAGAAACTATGGCATTTACTTTGTTTCATCACTTTCATGATGATGAAAAAACAAAACTAAACAGTAAATATTTGTTGTCAGTAGAAATAATAATAAATAAATAAATAACTAAAGAGTGGAAAAAATACTCGAAAGATTCCATGTACCTTTCATTTGTCTCTTGTGAAAAGCGAAAGAGAAAATCTTTGCGGTGGTAAATTGTAGTGATCAACGGTTAGAAGCCGCGTGATGGAGAGGTTTAAAATTGAGAAAAGTTTGTAGCTTTTGAAAGTAGTAAAAGGGAATAATTGTATTAATTTAATGACAATTTGATCATATTCTTAAGTATTAAACAAATTGTGTAGTTCAATTGGATGATGGTGGTATGAAAGGGAAGTTGGGGAATATTTATTGGTTGTTTTTTTGATTAAAAATTGCTAGCTGTTGAGATAGCGCTTTCATTTTTGAGTAAGCATCGCAGCAAGTGTTGATTCTGCTTAGATAAAAGTTGTAGTTATGTTTATGGATAATTGGATTTGGTGGTGATTTATATTTTTTTTATCATCATAGAGATTTATATCCAAAGAGTTGTATATTTACAGCATCGTGTTGCTGTGGTGTAGTGGTTATCACGTTAGTCTTACACACTAAAGGTCCCCAGTTCGATCCTGGGCAGCAACATATTTAGATATTATTTTTTATTTTTGATAAAAAAAGTCTTATTTTAATGTACCTTGGGGGAAAACAAATCGTCAAGCCATAAACCATATTTATTTGAACTACAACTATCTTTTACAAAAGCATTAATTCAAATATGTTTTTGATTTAATTTAATCTATTCAATTAGTGATCCTATTTTAATGTTCTAATTCTAAAGGAGTCAATAATCAGTCTCAATTTTATAACATCCGGTAAAAGGATCCTCTCTGTCACTCAATATTGTCTATAAATATAGTAGAGCACAACGACGTGGTTACAAACATGTACCTACATAATTGTCAAAAAAAAAAACATGTACCTACATACATCCGGGAAAATAAAATAAAATGCGGGATGTATCATTTGTGGAAAAACATTACAGCATGAAGCTATAAATGATCGAACAAAAGGAGGGGGGGGGGGGACATACATGATTGAGCACGTGCAACTTGTTACGATCGGCTTCTCTTGTTGAGAAATGACCGAATACGAGTTAAAGATAAATGTGCTAATGTATTGAGAAAATGGAATTGGGATCCGTTTATTGGTCTCTGAGGGCGGTATTTATATTACAATGCTCATTAATGATAATAAATACATTTAATGGTCGAGTTGACCATTACGGACAGATGAGAGGGAAATCAGAGATATTTCCCTCTGATTGTGCTTCATTCCTTTCTGGGAGAGGTAGATGTGAGATATTTTGGGCCGATCGGTCAGTCATCAGGGGAGGTCTTTCGGGGGCCGAGCGAATGTATGTACCCGTCGGTCCGGATGGGAACATAACTCTTGTGAGGCAAATTAATCAATATACTAACAACTCTTTAAATAAGCTTTTAGACCCTTGACCATGGGAAACTATTTTAAATTTGTGGCTTATTGTTTAATCAATAGCTAAAATGAACCTACTTGTAGTCACAATGATTATTGTAGTTCCCCTGTTGTTTTAACTGCTGCTCGTTGAAGTAGAGAGGAAACTTCTCAAGAAATATTTAAAAGAAAAATCTTCAAATAATTGTGTAGTTTATATAATAGTTTTTCACATAAATTAAATGAAAATGATTTTTTATATTTTAATTTTTAAAAATAGTTTTCATTTAACTTCTTTATAAATATCTATAAGTTAGATTACAAAAAAATATTTAGAACTATATAAGAACTTTTTATTTAGTAAAAAAAGAATTTTTTTTTTTATAAATGAAGAAATGTAAATTTATTTTAATTAAAAACTCATAGAAATCAACATAATAGACTTTTTAAAATTAGGTTATCTTATGCTACCATAAATTAACAAAAGAAGAACAAACAAAAACATGAGGACATAAACCAAAACCTATACCAAAACAGAAAAAGAAAAACAAGGACCATTAAACTTCACATATACACTTCTATTCTTTCTCATGTTATATCTCTGAGATTTTGATGTAATCTGCACCATAAAAAAATTTAAAAGAGATGCCACATAAAGACTTTCCAATAGATCAGTTGAGATTTAAAATTAAGTAGTATTAAATTGTCACTAACTATAGGCTCCATCCTTGATGAGTCGGCAGCATTTTGTTCCTTTGGGGACTATGGTTGACGTACACAACAGTACATATTATTTGACATCTTATGTTAAAAACTGTTTTTTTATAGAATTAAAAATATATTATTGTCTTTATACGCAATCTCATTTCTTTTGACAGGGATTTGGTTCCTCTCCACCTGCAGATTTGAATCATCTACATGTATGTTTAGAAAGCAGTTGTTTTGGACTAGATCAAGAGGTCCATTTAGCAATTCCAGGGGGTGTATTTAGCAATGGATATGGATTGGCCCATATCCACAACAAAAAAGCCCAATCACCTTGTCTTCCCTAACCTAGAGCCAGCCAGCCGCAGAAATATTGGGAACCTGCACACAACTTTACGTTGCAACCAGATCCAGAACAACCCCACATAAAAAAAAACAAAACCAACCAAAGATCCAGAAATCTCAGTAACGAAATGCAAAATTAAGAGGGCAAAATCGAGAAATCTCAGTGACATCTTTCACACATATCCAGAACCGCTTTGGACGTGGACGCAGAAGCTACAAAATAGAGCTTCAACCTTGCCGTGATTTTTTCGACGAGTCGCACGTTTGAAAACCGAGTTGGAAATCACCCAAACAACTTGGAAGCGCTTCCATGTCTGTAAACGTGCGTTGAGGGGTTGCAACCGTGCAACCAAACATGCACAAAATAGTACGTCTGAGAGTAGCTTGACGTGGTTCCAAACGACTTGTCCATCAAAATTTTCTAAACAACAAATTTATGTTGATGAATAAGTGAAAACTAAGCTATTTTATAGTAGGTAAAACATCATAAAGAAACAATCAAAATAACAATAACCATCAAATTTCCCCATAACTGTGATCACAGTTGAAAGACACATTAAAACAAATTGTTACAGCATCCTACAAACAATAAAATTGAAAATTGCAAGACATATATAGGACAAGCCTGCATCTATCAGTGTTTGTGACAGCATCCTCCAAATTTGCCTAAAATGTTGTATACTGCTAGCACCTTAAGGGAATCTTAAGTATTCAAACATACACTATCAATCATTTAAAGCTAGTATATCTCATCATCAGGGATATTCGGCGTTAGGAAATCCTTATCCTGGACGTTTAATGCGGGTTCGACACTATCTGGCACTGGCATAAGAGGAATAATTTTATCTCCATCAATTACACCATCAATAATTCCATATTCAACTGCTTCAATTGGAGACATATATCTATCCCTATCAACATCTTTCAGGATTTGTTCCAATGAGCGACCAGTGAAGGATGATATAATTCTTGACACATTATCCTTGTTATGCATAACTTCTTTAGCTTGAATATCTACATCTATAGCTTGCCCACTAGCACCTCCCAGGGGTTGAGTAATCATAATTCGTGTGTTGGGCATAGCAAAGCGCTTGCCTTTGGTTCCACCACCAAGGATAATGGCGGCCGTTGATGCTGCAATGCCTAGTGCGATTGTGGAAACATCAGCCCTCACAAGCTGTACCGCATCGTAGATAGCCATTGTAGCACTAAATAAGTGACAAACAGAAAATATATCAGCTGTGAAAAAGTTTGCTAGGTATCAAACAGAATAAAAACTTGCAATAAAAAACGTAACTTGAAGTAAAGATCACTTTTCAATAACAAGTTAACAGGAAAGCCAACAGAGGTAATATGACTCCAAGCAAATCTAAACAAACTTTCATTTAATTTTCCTAGCTTCCTAACAGCATAGAGGACAAATATGTTGATCCACCTTAAACAACATGAAAGAGAACATATTTATCGATGTTTTATCAGCATCAATAATCAAGACCCAAAATATGGACACAATCTCAAAATGAAATTAAGGAAATAAATCAGATATGGCCCTTATGATAGGAAATAAATCAGATATGGCCCTCATGGAGAGAGAGAGGAGTACAATAAAAAAGATCAGCTGAAGAAAAAAACTTCTTCAATCCCTTTGCATATACACCAGAAGCATCCTTCGAACTAATTATTAGTCGAGTACCATGAAGAAACTAAGACAACTTTTTATCTCATTAAAAATGCCACTGCACGTAGCTATCTTTGAAAATTCTAGCATCCTCTCCAACTAAAGGCACCAAATAATAAATAACAGAAAACATGGCACACAACCCAAATCATTTTCAAAAAAGTATCCAACTTTCTACGTCCTAAAATTTACTAAAAATGAAGTTAGAGAACAGCCGATGATTTCTTAAAAGGGGCAGAATTCGTAAGATGTGGTGGATACGGGATATGAACCGTTTTGCAGATAACTTGGAGAACTCTGGGAGCATGTTTTTACTACTGGGGATTAATTTTTGTGTTAATTAAATTTGATTACATAATAGACAGGATAAAGCATGGTTGTACCCTGCTAAAGTGCTAATGAGTATACTTCCAGAGGAGGGGGAAATTACACCTTTCAGTCAAACCACAAGCAGGTAAAGTGAAAATGGTTTATTATATTGGAAGGAGATGTATGTTCTTTTTTTTTACGGAAACTAAAAATGAGTAGGTAGTAGGTACAACTTTGAAATTTTAGATCAGTGGAAATAATGCAAACTACACAAACATTACCAAAAAAAATCAGCAAATCATTTAGATTTTAGATCAGTGGATATAATGCAAACTAAACAAACATAAAATTAAAAAAGTATCAGCAAATCACTCAAGTATATTGATGAGAACTAAGGAACGGCAACAACAGCTACCCTTTTCCCGCCAGGTGATCAATCAACGCCATAAAATCCTGTCATGCATTATGTCCAAAGACAGTCCACTTACCTCTAAATCTCTATTGGCATATCCTTGGTAGTTGGTACACATACTATTAGGTCCATTTGATCCATACTGCTGCTTTTATAGGTCTTTCCATACATGCCCAAACCACCTAAAGATAAGATTCCACCATCTTCTCTACATGGAGGCTACCTAAACTTTCTCTCTAATGATTTTATTTAATTCCTATTTCTAAATAATCCCAGTATAAGTGTATAACGTAAGCGATGTTTATATTGGCCTTTTCACCAAACTATTTTTGGATGAAGTCCATATGGATCTCCAACCTACTCTTTTTTTATGATATATACATGAAATTCACCAAACAATAGATAGTGTTTTGGAAATAGTGCATTGCTGGCATTCCTCAAATTAAATAAATTTTGTTTGTTCCTGCAAAAGACGTATTTTATTGGTCTGCATAGGAGTGTTCTAAGAGTGAAGTAACAAATACATGTCAGATACAAGCAAGGCTCTTTCTTTAAGCATGCATGATTCAGATATGGATGGCTGCCTTAGGTTAGGTAATATATCACACACAAATGGAATAGTGTTCATATTAGTTTTGCTTTTAGTGAAAAAATTATTAAAACAATGACAGAATGAGAAAACTGTATGCATCCACCAATATCTTTTACTTCAGTTTTTCCTTCTAACGAAATTTTTTGAGGAACTCGAATTTAGGATATATATGATTTATATATATATATATATATATATATATATATATATATATATATATATATCCAATAACAAACACAAACATGTATGCATTAAGCACCTTCAAGTATATAACACAAACCATCATTTATGCAGAGAGGAAACAAAATTTAAAAGCAAATAGACCTGCTCGCATGTAACTTAGGTCGATGTGCCCTTCTTTTAAAGTTAACCTGACAAGCTTTTGATGCTTTCCATTTGTGCTCATGTGTGTCGTTGAATAAAAGACGAAAACAAAGATAGAAGATAAAAACTCTAGTAAGGGGGTAGGGGACAATATATCCTCCTGAAAAATACTTCAGAAAGCAACACGGACAACTAAGTAAAATACTTCAGAAGAAAACACTCGGCATTTCCCCAATTAAACTAGGGGGAAAATGTCATCAACAGCTGAAGACAATCACATTGCATTAATATAAAGCTTAAAGTCTTAAATATGTTTTTAGTCATTATAATTATCCCGAATTTCGTTGTAGTCCCCACAAATTACAAAACTGCATGCTTTTAGTCCCTAGGCAGTTTTGTTTTTGTAGGGACTAAAAAGTGAGCACAGGGACCAAAATTAAAAAATGTAAATTTTATTGAGACTAAAAGCATATTTAACCCTAAATATAATAATATGAAATGCTGGCAGGTAAACAAAGGATTTCCAGCAGGAAAATTCAAGTGAAGGGTTAACAAGTACCAAAGTATTCTATCAGAATCCATATGAAGCGGACATAAACAATAATCCCAAATTAAACACACAGTAACTCTTGCTTGTCAGCAAAAAACTCATTGAAGAATCCTTTTGATGTTCCATGTCTCTTCAATCAGAACTTCAAGTAGTAACATCCCCAATTACGTATTTTGGCTACCAAAATGTAATCAATAGAAGAATAAATCAAACACAAATTAACCTAAACCACCCAAAATAGCTCCTCTATCCTTCTCATATTCCTATTTCCCAAAAAATATAATAAAAAGAATGTGAAAAAAGATGCAAAGGTCCCTCCCTTTCTAATCCAACCCTATAATCTTTTATAATTCTATTCCCAATTCACCTTATCAGATGCAATTTCCACCATTCTCATAAACCCTAATCCCATTCGCAAGCATACTTTATGTGCAACAAAAAAAACACAGAATCAATAAAACAAAAAGCAAATAAAAAAAATCATCTAACCTGAGAGAGCCACCAGGGGAATTAATAAAGAGCTTGATATCTTTAGTGGGATCTTGAGCATCCAAAAGCAACAACTGACCCATAATAGAATCAGCAACAAAATCATCAATGTCACTTCCCAAAAACACTATCCTTTCCCTAAGCAACAATCCCATGGCATCGGTTTCTGCGCCTCTCATAGCCCTTTCTGGTGTCTGGGGAGGCGCTGATAGTTGAAAAGTGATTCTGGGTGTTTGAGATTTTGAGTCAAAGTTTGAATTTTGGGAGGGTTTTGGTGAACTTGTGAGGACGCATTTCGGTGGGGTTATGCGAGATTGGGAAGATGGTGAAGGTAGAAAGGTTTTGGGGTTGAAAGAGGAAATGGGTGGCTTTGAGAAAAGAGTGCGAAAGGGTGAGCAAGAGGGAAGAGAAGTTGATGGGTGAGAAGGTGAGGTTGCGAGCAAATCCATTTCGTGGGTGGGTGGGTGTGAGAATGAGAGTGCGAAGGGACTGAATGTGCAGGAAAACATGTTCTTACAAACGGATTTATCGGAGAAAATTTTATGACTCGGGAAATAATTTTTAATTGGCCCTAAAATATATTTTTGGTTTTTTATTTTTCATGTTTTTTTTTGTTTTTAAATGTTCGTTTAAATGCTTTATTTTATCGACATAAGTTTAAATTAACAATCACTTAATGAAATAATTATTTTAATTAATTATAAAAAAATAAAAAGTGTAAACAAAACAAACATTTTAACAAATAAAGGACAATATAAAAAAACAAATAAATGACGAAAACGAAAAAACGGTGAAAAATAAAAGGAACAAAATTGTATTTTACCTTTTTTTATTTTTTAAATAAATCAATGTTTTTAACTTTTTGTTTTTACTACGGGATAAGTCGGTCTATAACTTAGTGAATATTGAGAGTGCAAGTTTCAACATCTATCTATCATCTTCATTTCTCATTAACATATACTCTCTCCGTCCCATAATATAAGACCTCATTGCACTTTTCACAGGTCGGAAGGTACATAAAGCCTAACTCCAATTTGTTCCATTGTTGGGGATCGAACTCGGGTACCAGCCGAGTCCACCCCTTTAGATGGAGTGCATTAACCACTTGCACCTAAGCTTGGAGTTATATACCAACACAATTTAGTATAACTAATAAGGATATATTTGGAAAAAGAGTAATAAATGTATTTAGAAAGTTATAAATGGTCTTATATTTTGGGACAATTAAAGGTGAAAAATGGGTCTTATATTTTGTGACGGAGGGAGTATAAAACAATCACTCGTATCAAACAATTAATAAAACAATCACTCGTGCATGTGAAAAATCGAGATGTTGCATTCTTTAATTAACAACATTGGTTTTGAAGGAAGAAGCTTGTGTTGTCATCTTTTCTATGAAATCCTTTAAAGCATCAGGACTAGACGATTGTTGAAAGTTGAAACTCTTTCAATCAGTGTTATCAGACCCGGACCGGCCATCGACCCGGTCAAGGCACCGGGTCACTAGACCCGGGGTCGGACCGCGGGTCTCTAGTCGGACCGGCATGACCCGGTCTATATTAAATAAATTCAAAAAATTATAATATATACTAAGAAAGTATACATTTATCAATATAGAAATTTTATTATAATTTTATTTATAATTATACATTTACTAACATGTTTATGAGTGTTGAACTTGAATCAATTTGTCAAAAAAATGTGTGTTTAATCAAAACTATTAATGAAAGAATGTGCAAAAAAAATTAACATATCCGGAATTGATTATATTTAATGAATGCGGGACAATATCAACAAATAATAGATAGCTTAGTGGTTAAAAAGTTGAAATGTTGAATACTAGGGAGGGGGTTCGAACCCCACCCAAGCCCATGCAAAATTTATAAATGGTTCATCTTAAAAACAAAAAAAAAGCAAAAAAAAAAAAAAAAAAAGATCAACCGGTCCGACCCGGATTTTTCACCGGTCCGATGACGTCATCACCGGGCCAACTGCAGATCCGGTCCTGCACGCTGCCCGGCCCGGGAAGACCACCGGGTCCCGGTCCGACCGGCCGGTCCGGTCCGGTTGTGATAACTATGCTTTCAATGCTTATACCTAAAGAAAGTCGCTCAACAAAATTGAAGAATTTTCATCCAATCAATTTGTACAATGCCATTTTTAAGGTGTTAACTAAGTTATTGTTAATAGGTTGCAACCCTCATTGACGAATTGATTGGTCCTCTTTAGAGAAGTTTTATTCCCAAAAGAGGCACACCAGATAACACACATCATTCTAGGGCAAAAAGAGGTACAATTCCCTTTAAAATTGATTTGGAGAAACCTTATGATAGGCTCAATAAGGACTTCCTTCAGCTCACATTTAAAGCCATGAGTTTTGCTCGTCTCACGATTTCCCTAATCATGAGTTATGTGTGGTCTATTAACCTTACAATTATTTGGAATGGGGAGAAGACTAATTACTTTGAACCTTATAAAGGCTTTAGCAAGTGGATCCATTATCGCCTTACTTTTTTGTGCTTTCCATGTCGAAGCTTGTTCTAAGTATCCAACATAAGGTGAACATGGTATCTAGAATCCTATTCATATCTCCAAAGGCGGTAGACAATGTGTTATTATTTTGTGAAGCCAATACCCAACAAGTAGAAATGGTGATGGATAGTTAGAATGATTTTTGATAGGCTTTGGGGTTGAAAGTTAATATCCTGAAAATACAAAGTTGTGTGTTCCAGAAGGATCTCAAGTGATGAAAATTGTGATTTTTCAATTGTTCTTAGCTTCCTAGACCAAAATATTGTGGAGATTTCTTGGTGCTGAAAGGAATTAAATCATCAAATTTTAGATATTGATAGACCCCTCTTGGTGGCTTAGCACTTGTTTGGGCCTCAAGACACTTCAATCGCACGTCCAAAAAGGTCAATCATGGTTTGACCATGAATTGTAAATTTGTAATGTTTGGCTTCAACAAAAGCAAATCGATTGAACCCCAAATTCTATTCTAACTAGAAGCTACCAATTCATGCTTTTGCGGATTGATACTCAGATTTATTCCAACAACGCCAACATTTTTGGTGCTGTGAGCAGCAATAAAATAGCACAAATTAATGCCCAACAAATATCAGGTGTAGTGTGACATAGGTACCTTAGTGAGCTAATAATGCCTCTGTACATTGTAGGATCAACTTCCTCATGCTCTTCTTCAATGATATGCACACTGCCATCTGCAGGAGTGCTTGCTGGGTTGCAATCCAGCATATTAAACCTCTTTAGGATGTCTTTAGCATACTTAGATTATGTATTATCAATCCCTGTTCTGTGTAAGTAAGTTCAAGCTCTAGGAAGTAGGATAATCTGCCAAGATTAGTCATCTCAAACTCTGACTGCATCTGTTGCTTAAATTCTGCAATCTCAGCCTTGTTGCTTCCTGTAACAAGCAAATCATCAACATATAGACACACAATAAGTAGATCAGAACCCTTCTTCTGCCTTATATAGAGCCCATATTCAACTGTACACCTTTTAAAGCCTAGGTCTAAGAAGAATTTGTCAGTCCTCTTATTCCCTGCTCTAGGTGCTTGTTTCAGCCCATATAGAGCCTTATTCAGCTTGTACACCCTGTCCTCCTTGCCCTTGGCTTCAAACCCAGGTGGCTGGTCCACATAGACTGTTTCTTCTAATGGCCCATTAAGAAAAGCAGGTTTCACATCTAGGTGAAACAATGGCCATGCTCTGCTACAAGCAAGAGCAATAACCAATCTTATTGTTTCATGCCTATCAATAGGAGAGAATACTTCAGTGAAATCAAAACCTTCCCTTTGTTGGAAGCCTTTGGCCACTAACCTGGCCTTGTGCTTCACTATCTTGCCTTCTGGATTAAGTTTCAGCATGAATATCCACTTCACAGCTATAGATTTCTGACCTTGAGGTAACTTGGTTAACTTCCAAGTATCATTCTTTTCAATGGACTTTAGTTCTTCTACCATTGCACCCTTTCAAGCCTTATCATCCAAGGCTTCTTTAACACTAACTGGCTCTGCATCTGCCAGCATTGCAAACTGCACTAAATCACCTTCATTTGTGATTTCAGCATCATTATTCACCTCATAGCCATTAAATCTTCTAGGCATCTGTCTATGCCTCTGAGGTCTAGGTTCTGTCACCTCCTCAATAGGTTCCAGATTCACTGTCACAGAGGGTTGAGAGTTGGTTTGGTTTGATTTCTGCCAATCCCAGCTTTCATCCTCCAAGACAACAACATCTCTATTAATTTCAACCTTATCATTAGTAGGATTATACAACCTATAAGCACCAGTAGGATGATAGCCAACTAAGATAAAAGGTTTACTCTTGTCTTCAAGTTTCTTTCTAGTAGCATCAGGAATGTGCCCATAGCACAGAGAACCAAACACCCTTAGATGAGATACACTAGGCCTTTTTCCTAGCCAAACTTCCTCAGGCACTTTCCCATACAGTTTCTTAGTAGGACACTTATTCAACAAGTAAGTGGCTGTCATCACAGCTTCTCCCCATAGCTTATGAGGCAACTGTTTCTATTTAAGCATACTCCTGGCCATGTCCAGGATGCTTCTGTTTCTCCTTTCTGCCAAGCCATTGTGCTGTGGTGTATAAGGAGATGTCACTTCATGAATGATTCCTTCATTGGAGCAGAATTTCTCAAAATCATTTGAGGTATATTCACCTCCACCATCAGTCCTTAGGGCTTTGATTGCCTTGCCACTTTGCTTTTCTGCCATTGCCTTGAATTTCTTGAAAACTTCAAGAGCTTCACTCTTAGCCTTGATTAGATACATCCAAAACATCCTTGAGTACTCATCCACAAAAGTGATGAAGTACTTGTTGCCTCCAACAGATTGTACCTCAAAAGGACCACAAATATCAGAGTATAAGACATCTAGCACATCCTTAGCCCTTCCTTTTAGGTCTGATTTAAATTTTAACCTAGGTTGTTTACCAACTAGACATATAGTACAAATTTTTTCTGGTAAAACAGTCCTAGGCATGCCACAAACTAGTTCCTTAGCATTCAATAGAGATAGACTTCTAAAATTTAGATGTCCATACCTTTGATGCCATAGGAAACTTTCTGAATCAGCTGCTGTTGCATTGAGGCATTCTGCTTTGGCAACTTCTAGGCTGGTTCTGAATGTTCTGTTCTTAGATAGTGGTGAGGATAGGACCAATTTCTCCCTTGTGTCATAGAGCTTCAGTTTGTTGTCTTTGATTGTCACATGAGAATCCATTCTCAATCAATTGTGCAACACTAATGAGATTGCTTCTCATGTTAGGAATGTACCATACATTCCCAATTAACATAGTCTTGCCATCTGCCCTTTGAATGAGTATATCACCCATTCCCTCAGCCACCATACTCTTGTTGTTAGCACACTTAATGGAGGTTTTCTTGGTTGGATCAAAGTTGATCAACCAATCTCTGTTTCCAGTCATGCGATTTGAACACTCAGTGTCCCAATACCATATATCTATCACTGTTTTGCCATCACCTGTGGTGATCATGAATGCCACCCATTCTGAATCGTCACCAACTGATGTAAATGCCACAGGATCAGAATCTGAATCAGATTCTTGAGCCACATTGACTTCCTCTTCCTTGTCTTTGTCCTTCTTTGCCTTTGACCAACAGTCACTGGCATAATGCCCAAATTTCTCACAGTTCCAACACTGAATTTTCTTCTTATCAATGGGTTCTTTCTTGTCTTTAGAGCTACTAGACCCTCCTCCTTTAGAGGATTCAGAATCTTTGCCCTTACTCTTGTTAGAGTTCCAATTTCCTTTACTATTAGGCTTCTTCTTGCCCTTAGACCAATTTGACTTAGAGGATTTTGCTTGGAAGACTGTCTCCTTCCCTTTATCACCTCCTTCCATCTCATTTAGATGAATTTCCTTAGCCTCTAAGGTGCTTTGAAGTTGTTCAATGGTCACTGTTGCTAGATCCATAGTGTCCTCAATAGAGTTGACTACATAGCCAAATCTTTGAGTTAGAGAACGTATGATCTTCTCACAAATTTGCTGATTTGTGAGTTGTTCACCATTCAATCCCATTGAATTAGTGATAACTCTAAGTCTAGCAATGTAATCACTAATCTTTTCTTGATCATTCATCTTAGTGTTCTCATATTGCTTTCTCAGAGCATTCAACTTAACCTTTTTGACTTGGGTATCACCCAAAAAACTGGTTTTCAGAATATCCCAGACTTCTTTAGAAGTCTTGGCATTTCTGATCTTGTCAAAGTTTGGTTCATCACATCCTTGATGAATGAGATACTTTCCCTTGCAATCTTTCCTCTTATTCTCAATGTATGTGGCTCTTTCAGCCTCTGTAGGTTCTGCTGGCAGCTCTGCAAACTCTTCCGTCACAGTTTCAAATATGTCTTGGAAGCCAAATATTGCTTCCATTTGGATACACCATCTGTCATAACTTTTGCTATCTAGCTTAGGTATGTTTGTGGGTAGACTTCCTGTTGCCATAGTTAGAGAAGAAACTGTTTTACACACTGTTTCCCTTTAACCCAAGAATCTGTCACTCTGACTAAACTCGCAAAATTCACACACCTCACACACACTTTTGTGTTTCCCAGATTTTCTTGAACCCCAAGAATCGTAACTATGCTCTAAGATACCAATTTGTTGGTGTATAAACATGAAACTGTGGTGTAGATAGTAAGAGATAGGCCCAGAATGTATAAAAACAACTGATCCAATTTGCTAATTGTTGCAGGTACTGTGCACTTAACCCAAATAAAATGCTGACCCAGTCCAATTTTTTACAATTCAAACCCTAATTTACAAAAATCTAAAGTACAATAAAGTAAACAGAGTTACAAGTCAATAATAATAATATTAATGTTACAACTAATATGCATTTTGTTCTAAAAATATTAAGGTTACAATTACAAGTGTCTTAATATTTATTAATACGGATATAATTAATATTTCTGTCAAATTAGGCAAAAAAACGATTTTGGGGTAAAAAAAATTTATATACCTAAATAATACACATTGTGGGTTATATACCAAAATAGGGCCTGGGGGGCGACTTCAGTACTAAGTTTTGCAAAAAAAAAATTAAAATCAGTTCAGAAGTCGCCCCCCCAGGGTGACTTCTGAAGTGTGATTTTTTATTTTTTTTCTTTTATTATATATTAAAATACAAATACCTAAATAAACTATAAATAAATTTATAAAAATTATTATACCTATTTATAATTTAATTACGTTAATATTTACGAAAAATCTAGGCCATTAAATAGTGTCGGCAAAATCTAGACCGTTAAATAGTGTTGGCAAAATATAGACCATTAAAGAAATTAAGACCTCTGCACTCTGTACAATGCACACTTTAACAGTGCATTATGCACTATGCACTCTGCACAATGCACACTTTACAATGTGCAATCTGCACAAAACACTATTAAAGACAAAAGAGTAAATTATTGATTCAAATGTAATAAATGTCACATAAGATTAAAACCTTAAAATTAATAACTTAGTTAATTTATAATTAAAATAATTGATAAATTAAACTAAAGACAGTTCCACACTGATAATTTAAAAAGACAGTACAAAAAAAATTAACGAAGAAGATAAGACCCAGTTCCACACTGTCGAGGTTTGGGGACACGCCGTGGACGTTGATGCCGATGTGGTGGTTGTTGTTCTTCCTCAGTAGGGGCAGGGGGCGGTGGCTCTGGAAAAAATTGGGGAACTGATGAAGAACTATCACCGTCGGCCTGCTCTTCAATTTGACGTAGCAACGCCATAGATTGCGCAGAGCCGGGTTGGACCCCAAAGCACTCATAGAACATATCGGGGTCCCTTTCGGTCGTAGAATGTCGATATGTATCTTGAAAAGGAGTATGTTCTTGGAATGTTGGTGTGTGGGAGATAGAGTGGCGGTGAGGCACATCTTCTTGGGTCCTCTGTTGAGTTGGTGGTGCACGTCGATGTCGATTACGGTTACGTTCTCGACGTTCGGTTTGAGTAGTTGGGGGAGCTGGGACGTCTTGTTCATCTTTTTCATCCACATCACCAACATTTGCAAGACCGCGTGGATCCCTTAGATGTTGGTCTGCTGAAATGTATGGCCTTAATTTTTTTAGAAACTAGCGCATGTATTTAACTGACTGCGTCGGTTTAGCAAAGCACGGTCGACCCACAACACATGTATTTTGTCTATCATTCCATAAATCAATTGACTGTCTGTGATATACAGCCCAATTGACATTAGGCTATCCCTGCATGGTGATGTTGTGCATGTGGCTCATATCTTTTGGTGCTGATGGTATGTCTTGGACGAGGCCAAATTGCAAGGTCACTCTATCCGCATGGTGCCATTCTACCATATAGAAACAGATCATAGCCGTGTTTGTATTCCATATGCCGTAGTGCCGAAATGCTATTTCTGGCAAATTGAATTCCCGATATGGCAACCACTCAAACTCTTCATGTGTCATGCGGTCTATTGTTGATCTGTACAAAACAAGGCTTGATGGACACTTAGTGTGGCTAAGTGGCGTGCGAACCCATCTAGTAAAACAAATAAATTGTTAACATAAAGAAGAAATATAATTGTTAGTATTCATAAGTTGTGTCAAATGTTTACCTCTTTGCTAGTGGCCATTGATAAGGACTGTTCCAGCCTGGTGCTAGGAACGGCATGCGGTACCATACCCAAGACTGTAACAATAGAGTACATCCACCCATTGTGCGTGAGGAGCATGTAGCTGTCTTACACAACATTCTGTATAAGTTGGTTAGACATGCTGACCCCCAGCTGTAACTTGAAATTTCATCGAAATTTTTCAATAGGGGTAGGTATTGTATGTTGACTCTGTTTGATGATTTGTCTGGGAGTATGTATCCCCCGATCAACTGCAATAGGTACGCCCTACAATATTGTCTTCGCACTTTGTCGGAAGCACCCTCTGGAACATTATTAAATTCACGTTGTAGCCAAGTGAACTTAATTTGGTTGCCTACAATGCCATCTGCTGGGATAGGCTTACCCAAAAGTTGTTTGCATACTCGATCCCAATTTTGTTGACAACTTCCAGTAACGGCATTTCCATCAACGGGAAGCCCCAACTGCAACGCTACGTCTTGGAGAGTTATTGTGCACTCCCCTACTGGAAGATGAAAAGTGTGTGTTTCTGGTCTCCAGCGTTCGACCATTGCTGCCACCAAAGCTGGATTTATTTTGAATGCGCCAATTGAAGCAATGTCACGAAACCCAGCTCTTTCTATCAATGGTAATATAGAGGCATCTGGTTCGGGAAGCTTGAATGCGTGATGAACTTCCATTGGGTCATCCTTGAGAAGCATGGAAACGTGAGGTTGTTCGCACTACTACAGATTTTTTAATGGGCAGCGCTTTTTTTTATCAATGGGCAGCGCTTTTGAGCGCTGCTAATATTTGCGCGGCTGATTCCACTCTAATAATGGGCAGCGCTTTTAAAAGCGCTGCCCATTTATAGCAATGGGCAGCGCTTTTAGGTAAAAGCGCTGCTCATTGCCTTAGCGCA
The DNA here is from genome assembly GCA_039519185.1 of Astragalus membranaceus. Lineage (NCBI taxonomy): Eukaryota > Viridiplantae > Streptophyta > Magnoliopsida > Fabales > Fabaceae > Astragalus > Astragalus membranaceus. Next base: position 28,387,939 of record CM076849.1, on the reverse strand, counting down.
TTTTCAAATGGGCAGCGCTTTCTAGGAGAAAGCGCTGCTCATTGCCTTAGCGCATTTTCGAATGGGCAGCGCTTTTTAGGAGAAAGCGCTGCTCATTGCCTTAGCGCTTTTACGAATTGGCAGCGCTTTCTCCTAAAAGCGCTGCCTATTCGTAATAGCGCTAAGGCAATGAGCAGCGCTTTCTCCTAAAAGCGCTGCCCATTGTGTAATTTTTTTTTTATTCTTTTTTCTGTTTTTGTTATTTTCCTTTTTACAATTGCAATTTTCCTGGACATATATACTCATAACTAACTTAGCTATACGTAAACCAGCATATAACCAGCATATACTCATAACAAACATTATGAGCAAAATCAAAACCAGCTATTTTTCAGAAGTAAACCAGCATATAACTAACTTGTTTTTACATTCCCAATTCCTTTCAATTCTATTTCTCAGCAAATCAAATTATATCCAAATACACCAGAATCAAAACAAGTGCTTAAGTTTCCCAATTCATTCCATTTCTACACTTGAACCAAAACAAACTAGCTAAGCTAACAAGTTATTATCCAATTCATATGTACCCAAAACTAGCTAAACTTACAATATGAACCAAAACTAGCTAACAAGTGCTTAATTAGTTTCCCAATTCATTCCATTTCTACACTTGAACCAAAACAAACTAGCTAACAAGTTTTTATCCAATTCATATGTACCCAAAACTAGCTAAACTTACAATATGAACCAAAACTAGCTAAACTTACAATATGAACCAAAACTAGCTAACAAATGCTTAAGTTTCCCAATTCATTCCATTTCTACACTTGAACCAAAACAAACTACCTAACAAGTTATTATCCAATTCATATGTACCCAAAACTAGCTAAACTTCAATATGAACCAAAACTAGCTTAGTTGTATGTATCCAAATCAAACGCTAACAACTTACAGTATTACATATTCTATCCAAAATCAAAAAAAACGGGAGACATAACGGCACCACTCTCCTCTAAGCTCAACTAGCTGTTCCTCAGAGTATGTCTTCACCCGACAATCAGGAAAATACTGAAATTATATAAATAAATAAAATTAGAATTGAAATGGTTAAATGGAATTAACTATTATTATATCAAAATCAAAAAGAATTCTAGATACCTGTCGGGGAATAATCGTTTGGTTGTGGGTAATAATTTCCTTCAAAAATTTCATGACATAATACCCACAATCATTGCTATTGGGTTGTTTTGGACACTACAAAACAAAACATTAGTTAAATGTTAAATTTAATTTAATACATTTTTTCACAAAATAATGTAATTAAATATATAAGAACATTGATTAAAAACTTACAACTATCGGTATCCATTTGGTCTTTGATTGTTCCACTCCCCAATATGTTTTCAAACAACTGAACACAATGACATATAACTATATTATTCGAAATACATATATACGTATATAAGTAAAACAACGAAATATGTAGAGGGATCGAAATACACACACCTATTAAATAACTCGATCAACTCGGGGTAGTTGTTGAAATGACCATGCAATGGATCAATGAAGTACACCGTATCTCTCCCCGGATTTATTGCTAACAGAATCCAATGTTCCCTACAAAATAAGATTTGAATAAGTAATTGACTAGTATTTAAAAAATGCATGTTATATAAGAATGGATTAAATCTCTCACCGAAAGAGACACGGTGCCAAAAACATGTAATCATCGCTTTTACTTTGAACTTCCCAGAAGCGTCGAGTGATATAATTTGTAACCTCTGTCTTGTTTTGTTCCACAAGCATCTCATAATTACGCAGCTTTTGGGACACATCATGCAGGTGTGTATTATCCGGACACATGAACACAAATCTCAGTGTCTGTTCCGAAGGGACCAAAATGTCCTCGTACAAGTACCTATAATTAGAGATATATACAAATTAAATTAACGATTTAATAAAAAAAATTCAATGATGTCAAATAATCAATTACATACGTACCTGACATATGCTCTAATAGCAGTACTGGTTGCCCAGTTCATTTTACATACATCACTGATATCCTCACGTCTGATCGACAGTGTTTGACCTAAAGTCCCAAAAATTTGGTCATCGATCTCTAATTCAATCGGGATTGCCTCATCCATCCTGAATTCCGCGTGCATTTCAGCATAACCAATAATCTTGTAATCATTAATTGAAGAGGCCGAGGGCTGAGACTGAGACACAATTGGAGAAGGGGAGGGCTGAGTCACTTTTGGAGGAGGGGTGGGCTGGGTCACTTTTGGAGGAGGGGCGGGCTGAGAATTTTGTGTAGAAGGGCCGGACCGAGACACTTTCTTGCCAATAGATTTTGCCTTGCCAACACTTATGCTTTTAGATTTTGCATTTTTGCGTACCTATATATTAAAAAAAATAATTACTCAGTTAGCACACAATATATGACAAAAAATAATAATTAGTTACAAGTATACTGTCACTTACCACAAGGTGTCTTGGCCATGCCACAAAGGTACCAACTGCATTATCCACATTCAGTAAATCTATACTGACATTTGGAACAGGCAATTGTGCATTCCCCACAATCGCACAGTCAACTCTGACTCTAAGATGATCTGGAGGTAGGGGTAAATTGTGCATCAATGGACCCAATTGGTTACATATGAAGCCTATTGCAACCATTTGATGTGGGTTTGAGATATACAATTCACACTCACACTCATTGTTGTCCTAAATCAATTATAAACAAAAAATAATAAAGACATTATTTGATGTAATAAGAAAGAGAGTTTAAAAATTAATTCATTATTTATTGTAAAAAAAACAATTAATACCTTAGTTGACGGAATTGTGCAACTATCTCGTGCGCTATTTGTGGCAGGGGATGATGGTACCGCAGGCGCTGAAACCTTCGCATATTGCAGTTTGAAATCACTAAGTTCAGCCCTTAGACCTTCATACAATACTCGCAACTCTCTACTTTGTTGACAATCATGCTCACCATGAGTTTGCTTTTTTGGTCCAAGGTAGTGGGTTGGATTAACGCCAAATCCACAACCCCTTGTACGGCCCGAGTATTCTCCCCTTTCCAAGGCACGAGAAAGAATTTCCTTTTCAGAGCAATCTGTGATCTCTCCCTGTGACACAGACTGTGATATGGTTTCCTAATTCACAAAAAAAAGTATAATAAAATTATTATACATTACAAAGATCATAAAAATTTTAAAAGTTTTTGAAATACTTACAATTCTATGGGTCACCTCCTTAGTTTTGGGATCCACAATCTCCCCATCCTTGTTTTGTCGGGCCTCTACCCACAAAACATGCCGCTCAATACTTTCTTTATGACGATCTTTCCCACTCTCCTCCAACTATATTTAAATTTACCAAATGTTAAGACATTATAAATCAAAAGATTCATTAAACAAAAAGAAATCAAGTTTATTGTGTCTTACCAATCTTTCTTCAATAATTTGATATCCACTAGCACCGCCTCTATACGGGTACTCACAACATGAAGCTCTCCCTCGATTCTGTTGGCTTGTTTTCTATTTAGAGAGATAAGTATACATTAATGCATAATATATAATTGTCAAATATATTTTAAGTTATAACTTAATAGATTATAGTACTAACCAAGAATTCTGGATCTTCAGTGCGTTTTCTAACAAATATACCCCAATCCTCCTTTGTAATAAATCCACTATATAGTGGTGGAGGCTCCCATCTGATGTTTCCACTATGATCTCTGAGATATTTATTTGTTAGACTAGTCCTGAAATTCCGATGTAACTTTCCCGCTTCCTTCATTAACCAGATTTTTCGAGTCTCGTCCACGTCAAAAAATTTCTGCTTACACATATTCAATGAAAATGATATAAATATATATGGTTACAAAATTATTAAATAAGATAACTAAAGAGATATAAAATTATATACCTGTATTGTTAACCAGAACTCCTCTTTTTGTTTCCACAAAATGGCATTTTTTTTGTCATTCCAATTAGTGATTGTAATTGGTATCATTTGTTTTACCTTACTACCAACGAAGGTAATCAACTGTGTGCCATTTCTTCCAATTGGCTGACCCTTAACATTCCACTCAACCTGCATTATGTCATTAGTTAATTAATTATCAAACAATTAAAACTAAGTATTGAATTAAGTTAATTAGTAACTTACTGATAAGGGTCCTTTTCCTTTGTTTATCCGACCGATGATATCTTTTTTGACAGTCATTCCACGGGGACCATGCTTCCTGATATAGTCTCCAACATCACTCTCATGACCGCTGTCATCATGCCCACTACCATGATCATTATAATCTTCCATCTGACCTGCAATAAAATAAATAACCAGTCAAGAAAAATAAATAACCAGTCAAGAAGATGAAAACTATGTAAATAACTAGTCAAGAAGATGAATAATCATTGTTATTGTTATATTTATTGAAAAGACCAACAAAAAATTAAATAACCAATCAAGAAGATGAAAACTATGTAAAAATGCATTTGATGTAAGAAAACTATGTAAAAAAATAAATAATCATTGTTATTGTTACCTTTTCCTTTTCTTGGAGATAATTTTATTTGCGATTCGCTTCTTGGTACTTTGTTTTTGACGAATCGTAATTCCATCACTATGATCCTTTCTAACATACACAACATCCTCGCTTTCCCCTACTATTGGTAGTGATGTCCCGAAGAAAGGGTCGTCCTCAATACCATCATCATCGGTTGATTGATCATAAATGTCAGTCACCAATTTTTTATTTGTCAATAAAACAATGGACCAATTGATATCAACGGGATCAGTGACATAAAACACTTGTTGAGCTTGGGATGCCAAAATAAAAGGCTCATCTTTATATCCTAACTTGTTAAAATTCACTCGCATGAACCCCGACTCATCAATCTGTAAACCATTATTATTGTCAACCCACTTACATTGGAACACAGGCTCCTGAAACATGTTGTAATCCAACTCCCATATGTGTTCAATGACCCCGAAGTATGACATATTCGCGTATATGGGATTTCTGTCTTTGGCACCTGATGTATGCATAGCTTCAGCTACAAGAGTCACCCCACTATTTTGCATTTTACTCTGATCATCATGGTTTTTTGTATAGAACGTGTACCCATTCATTAGATAGCTGGTGTAAGAGAAAACAGATATATTTGGACCTTTTGCTAACCATCTCAATCTTTCTGAAATCGAGGTAGGATTCATAGCAAACTCGAAATCAATGTGCTCTTTTAGCCACACTATGAAACTCCGATTGTGTTCTTTTGTTAACCAAACTTGACCCTTATATGGGTGATCACTCTTAAGTATGTCCATGTGCTTGGCAACATATGAATCAACCTCACTATCATTGTGCAAAACATATAAGTGTGCCTGATTTAGTTCTTTCCTTGATACCATAACTATTTTAGTTCCTGACATCCCGTTACTAATGCTTCCTAAGTGACGAGACCTTGGCAGTCCCACGGAATATTCAAGACTAGATAGATAGCCGGTGCAGAACTCAATAGCTTCTTCAACTATGTAGCGCTCAACAATACACCCCTCGGGTCGTGATCGGTTTTTAACATATCCTTTTAATATCTTCATGTAACGCTCAAACGGATACATCCATCTCATGTAACATGGGCCACACAATTGTGTCTCTTTAATCAGATGAACTATTAGATGAATCATTATGTCAAAAAACGAAGGTGGGAAATACATCTCAAGCTCACACAAAGTGACGGTAATTTCTCTTTGCAATGATGGCAACTTTCCAGGGTCAATCACCCTACTACAAATCGCCTTAAAAAAGAAACAAAGTTTGGTTAGGGTCTGGCGCACTTTCTTAGGCAAAATGGATCGTATACCAATGGGTAGCAAATTCTCCATTAGAACATGACAATCATGGGACTTTAAAGACTTTAACTTGAGGTCTTTCATCGATACAAGGTTCGTAACATTTGAAGAGTACCCCTCTGGAACTTTAACTCCATGAAGAAACTTACAAAACACGGTCTTCTCCTTTTTAGATAGAGTATGAGCTGCCGGAGGTAGATATGTACGTGTACCCTTCTTTATCGGACCCAATTCTGGTCTCAACCCCAAACTAAGCAAGTCCAACCTCGAGTTGATGGTATCTTTAGTCTTTCCTGGTATATTGAGTAAAGTACCAATGACACTTTCAAAAACATTTTTTTCAACATGCATCACATCAATGAAGTGTCTTACATATAATGACTTCCAGTATGGCAACTCAAAGAAAATCGACTTTTTCTTCCACCCCCGTTTGGCAACCTCTCCGGCAAAAGGCTTCCCAAATTTAATGTTCAAATCTTTCACTTTTTCAAATAGTTGTTCGCCCGTCAAAGGCATGGGAGCTTTACGGGTTTCGGTATTCCCATTGAATGCCTTTTTCAACAGTCGATACTGATGAGTAGATGGCAAAAATCTACGATGACCAGGGTAGATATTCTTCTTACCATGTTTCAACCACATCCAATCAGTGTTATCTTCACATATAGGGCATGCACACTGACCTTTGTTACTGTACCCAGATAGATTTCCGTAAGCTGGAAAGTCATTAATTGTGCCAAAAATCATAGCCCTCAGGGTGAAACTTTCTTCTCTGAACCCATCATACACCTCTACTCCAGTCTCCCACATTAACTTCAAGTCTTCAATTAAAGGAGCCAAGTATACATCAATATCATTTCCTGGTTGGTTGGGCCCAGAAATTAACAATGACAACATCATATATTTGCGTTTCATGCAAAGCCATGGAGGTAAGTTATAGATCGCCAAAATCACGGGCCAAGTACTATGGGAGCTACTCTGAATACCGTGCGGGTTAAATCCATCAACAGACAATGCAAGTCGTAGGTTTCTTGAATCCAACCCAAAATCAGGAAAATCAATATCAATTTTTTTCCACTGCGGAGAATCCGCCGGGTGTCGTAGCATGCCATCTTTAATCCTTTCATCCTCATGCCATGTCAAGTGTTTTGCATCTTCTGAACTACGGTACATGCGCCTAAATCGAGGAATTATGGGAAAATACCACAACACCTTTTCTGGAGCAGATTCTTTCTTTTTATACCGCGATGCGTTACATTTAGGACACAACTTTAACAATGCATGTTCATTCCGAAATAAAATGCAATCATTGGGACAAGCGTGTATCTTCTCATAGTTCAAGCCAATGGACCCTAACATTTGTTTTGCATCATACGTCCGAGAAGGGACCACATTATCCTTCGGCAACATTTCTTTCAATAGTGCGAGTAATTCCGTAAAGCTCTTATCCGTCCATCCGTGGCAAGTTTTCAAGTTATACAACTTTATCACAGCCAATAATTTTGTGAATTCAGTACAACCCGAATACAACGGTGTCTCTGCATCCGTTATCAACTTCTCAAACATTTGAGGACAATCATTAAGATCGTCTTCAACAGCCTTTGCCATCTCTTCAAATTCGTCCCCATCCAATGTAGGTCTTTCAGTGTCAACCGGCGCACATCTCTCGGTATTATTACCCATATTTGAAGATTCACCTCTTTCCTCACCATGCATTGTCCAACAAGTATAACTTTGATCAATTCCGTAACCCTTTAAATGTCCTGCCAACTCCTCTGCATTAACCGATTTTACATAACAACAACTTAAACAAGGACATTTGATATCACTAGAAGTCCCTAAACGTTTAACAGCACAGTTCACAAAATAATCCACTCCAGCGACATATTCCTTGGACAGACGATTGGCAGACATCCACTTTCTATCCATAATTTCCCAATATTTATAATAAAATCCTGATAAGAGAACTTAAACCTATTACAGGTGAAAATCACACAACGTACAATTTTTTTGAAGCTAAGACATTCAACTATTTTCAGCTAAAAAAATCAAAGACTTTAATGTCTTCCATAATGTCATTCTTCATATAATAAATATAAGAAAACAACAAAAGTACCTGAACACGTGGAAGCAACAATGAACTCGAATGAACTAGAACGAACACTCGAACTAGAACACGAACTCGAACAATGAACACGAAGCTCTGGCAAACCAAACTCGCAAAACCTAAAAAACAATTCGCATTAAATTCGCATTAAACAACAAATCATCAACATCAATCCTAAATTTTTCAAATTTATAAATACAACACAAAAATCCTTAACCTAGAGCAACATTAAATTAACAAGCATTTCATTTGGATATTTCAACAAATACTACACCTACATTTCCCCTTAAGTTTAGAAATACTACACCTACACCTAATTTTAAAGAACCAATCAACAAGCAACAACATTGAATCGTCTAACCTAAGGTTCCAATGCCATTAAAATAACTAGAACATAATACAATGATATTACCTTTGGTGAAAGTGCAACATTAAATTAACAAGCATTTCATTTGGACATTTCAACAAATAGTACACCTACATTTTGCCTTAAGTTTAGAAACACTACACAAACACATATTTTCAAAGAAACAATCAACAAGCTAGCATCAACATTGAATCATCTAACCTAAGGTTCTAATGCCATTAAAATAACTAGACCAAAATGCAATGATATTACCTTTGGTGAAAGTGGAACGAAAATGCAAGCTTCACCAAAACGTCGTACGGACCGAACAAAACCAACCCAACGAAAATGGAAACACGTCGTACGGACCGAACAAAACAATGGTGAGAATGAGAGGCGTAGTGGGCAACGAAAATGAGAGGGGGAAGAAAATGTGATGTAACGAAAATGAGAGTGAGAGTGAACGAAAATGAGTGTGAGTGTGAGAAGGAGAGTGAACGAAAATGAGTGAGTGTGAGTGAGAGAGAACGAAATGAGTGACAGTGAGAGTGAGTGAGGTGAGAACGTATCTGTGAGTGAGAGGACGCGTACGGAACAAAAATAAAATTAAAGCAATGGGCAGCGCTTTACCCTAAAAGCGCTGCTCATTAGGAAGCGTTTTATATCAATGGGCAGCGCTCTCCCATATAAGCGCTGCTTATAAGTCAGCGAATTTTACTAATGGGCAGCGCTCAGCCCCAAGCGCTGCTTATTACTCAGCGCCTTTGATCAATGGGCAGCGCTTCCCCCTAAAAGCGCTGCTTATCACTAAGCGAATTTCACTAATGGGCAGCGCTCACCCCCAAGCGCTGCTTATCACTAAGCGCATTTCTTCAATAGGCAGCGCTCCCGCTCAAAAGCGCTGCTTATCACTATCAATGAGCAGCGCTCCCCCCAAAGCGCTGCTTAAGTGTGCGACTAATTTTACGGATTATGGCGTAGTGTCGTTTAGTAAGGAAGACATTTTTAAGTAAGTCTGAATGAAGAAATTGGCCTGGAAGAGATTTTTAGGGAACACATTAGTCATGAACCATAAACCTCTGGATATATAACATAAAATAGTAGACTTATTGACTATAGGATTACCCAAACTGACATGCATTACAGTCCTTCAACACCTCACCATCACTCTGCACCATCATCCTCAAACACACCCATTGACCTTAAAACAAGCCACCATACTCGAGCTAATACCCCACCGTTTAGTATGTTTGTTGGTGTCCATAATGAAGACGTTGGGGACTTTAGCGAAGATGAAGATGAAATTCTCCAGCGTGACGTCGCTGAGGAACCAATTGAAGCTAACCCCAACATAGATGTTGCATTCCGCGAGCCTGTCCCACACTTTCAAAACGTCACAGCTGATAACCCAGAACCTTATGATGTAGAGTTTGGCCATTCCATGGACAGGAACCAACTTTTATCCAATGAAGACCCAAACGAACTCAAACTCAAAATGAAATTTCCCACAAAAGAAATAGCCCAACAATTCATCCAAACATATCACCTAAACCATTCAGTTGCATACAAAGTCTGTGAGTCTAAACCAACATGTTGGACTGTTTGTTGTATTCATGAAACCTGTTTGTGGAGGTGTGTAGTGAGACTAGGAGCAAAAACTGGATATTGAGGGATTACACAGTTGACTCACCCACACACATGTACAACATCGACTATTTCCCAAGATCACCGCCAGCTGACCTCCTCATTCATGTGTACTCATATACTTCCACTTGTAAGGAAGGACCCGACAATATCAGTGGCTGTGTTGATTGCACACATCAAGGAGCGGTTCGCGTACCAGAGTTCCTACAGAAAGGCTTGGATTGCTAAACAAAAAGCAATCGAGCTTATCTTCGGTAATTGGGAAGACTCTTACAATGAAGTAACCAGGTGGCTACATGCTTTCTCTTACTATATTCCAGACACATTTCACGACTGGCAGTACAAACCATTCTATGAGGATGGACAACTAGTTGCCGACAAAGGTGTATTCCACCGCATCTTTTGGAGTTTTGGCCCCTGCATTAAAGGCTTTCAATTTTGCAAACCAGTTGTCTCTGTTGATGGAACATGGTTGTACGGTAGGTACAGAGGGTGTCTTCTTTTGGCAATCGCACAAGATGGAAGAAACAACACCTTCCCAATTGCATATGCAGTGGTCGAGGGTGAAACAGCGGAGGCTTGGTTTTTCTTCCTATCTCGTTTAAGACACTATTTGACACCACAAGAGGGTATTTGTTTGATATCAGATAGACACGAGTCTATCAAAAATGCTGTTACGCGACTAAACACCAATTGGAAACACGTCTTCTGTGTTCGCCACATAGCACAAAACTTCATGAGACACTTCAAAAACACTCCTGCCAGGAAACATGTCATCAATATGGGTGAGTATTTTTAACATTTTTTTTATTTAATTAGTTTGAAATTTCCATTCCATACTTACCAACATCTTCTTATTTTCTTCACCATATTCAATGACGGAAAAATCAGCCAATCACTACAAACAAAAAATTGGTCAGGAAGTAGGTCCTGAGGGGGTGGCTTGGGTTGAAGACATAACCGCAGAACAATTGTTGCAGTCGTGTGATGGAGGTTCCCGTTGGGGGCACATGACAACAAACCTTGCAGAGTGCATCAACAATGTCCTTAAGGGGGTGCGGAATCTCCCTATTCGTTCATTGATAGATGCAACATACTTCAGGATGAACGAGGTTTTCGTCAAAAGGGGAACACAGGCACAGGCAATGTTGAGATCCGGAACTATGTACTCTGAAAAATTGTTGGAAAATATTGCCAGGAACATAAAAGTCTCAAAAACGCATAACGTTGCAGTTCACGATCGTGCCCAACAATTGTTCCGAGTTGAAGAACTTGCACGACCACAAAGTGGTAGACCTGCCCGGACATTCGTGGTGAACTTCAGAGCAAAAACGTGTGAGTGTGGGGAATTCCAGGCACTTCACTACCCTTGTTCACATGTCATCGCAGCAAGCTCTAAATGCAATTTTGACCACATGCAATTCGTGGATCCACCGTACACAATGGAGAATGTTTTCAATACTTACATTGTGGAGTTCCCACCCTTGCCAACTGAGACGTCATGGCCTGATTTCAATACTTTAGAACTACAACATGATCCAACTAAACGTAGAGATAAAAAGGGTCGTCCACAGTCTACCCGTATTCGTACAGAGATGGATCAAAGAGAAAGGGGTACACGCACCAAAAGATGCGGAATTTGTAGAAACGAGGGTCACAACAGAAACAACTGCCCTAACCGCAATTAATGTGTTGTAATATTTCAGATTAGTCTTTTATCAATTATTGTAATTTTAAATTAACTAAGTTATTAATTTTAAGGTTTTAATCTTATGTAAATTAGGTACTGCGGATGGTGCCAAACTTAATTAATAAAAAAACTGTTTGTTTTGTAGTGCAAAAAATTAGTTTTTTACTATGTTTTGACCAGTTTTAATCATATATTTTTATTTTTTTATTAAAAAAAATATCTACCATGTAGAAGAGGTATAAAACTATCGTGTTGAGTTATGAAATATGACATACATATTTAATTTGAACATGTATTATAATCGTAAAGAACACTAAAAAAAACTGTTTGTTTTGTAGTGCAAAAAATTAGTTTTTTTACTATGTTTTGACCAGTTTTAATCATATATTTTTATTTTTTTATTTAAAAAAAATATATCTACCGTGTAGAAGAGGTATAAAACTATCGTGTTGAGTTATGAAATATGACATACAAATTTAATTTGAACATGTATTATAATCGTAAAGAACACTAAAAAAACTGTTTGTTTTTAATAGTGCTTTGTGCAGATTGCACATTGTAAAGTGTGCATTGTGCAGAGTGCACTATTACAGTATGCATTGTGCATAGTGCACTGTTAAAGTGTGCATTGTGCAGAGTGCATTTAACGACCTAGATTTTGCCGACACTATTTAACGGCCTAGATTTTACCGACACTATTTAACGACCTAGATTTTGCCGACACTATTTAACAGTGTAGATTTTGCCGACACTAAACCCTAAAATCAACAGTTAAGATATTCCAAAATCAACGGCTTACATACGATCACCCCTATTATAAATACATTCTCACATTACACTCAAATTCACACCAACAGTTTACCCTTAACCTATATTTCTGATTCATCTTCTCTTCTCTGGTTCTTCCCAAACACTGTCGCCCAACCCGCTGAAATGGAATGGCAGTTGTGCCCAACCCAGTACTCAAATGGCAAATTCTTAACCGCCCTTCATTACAGTGGAACTGTAACCACCGATGAACATGGTGTTGTCTTTCGTTGTCCTAATCATATCTTCTGTAGGATGAATAAGGACATCACATTCGCCCAACTCAAGGAGAAGGCTGAGAGGAAGATACAGCCAGAGGGAGGGTGGCGTAAAGACGTGGATCGTATCCGTTACAGAAAGTACAATTGTGGAGATGACGGGACATACGGGTATTCTGTCATGGAGATCCAAAGCGACGCCGACGTTCGCGCAATGATGGAAGCTCATGCTAACATTCCAATGGGACGTCGTATCTTGGAGCTGTACGTGGACACAATACGCACTCCGGAAGAAATCATGCATCATCTGCGACCACCCCCACCACAACAAATCATACCGGAAAGACACTACAAGAATATTTGATTTTTCCGGCCAGGACTTTCCGACGGATATGGATCCGCCGCAAATTTTCCGGCGGTTTCTAGGCATTTACGGCGGATATGGATCCGCCGCAACGTTACCGGCGGAATAATTGACGTTTGCGGCGGATCAATATTCGACTTAGTTTTTGTGGCGGATTTAACAAAAATTGCGGCGGATCAATATTACAAAAATTGTTAAAATTTTATGATATTTTAACAATCCGCCGGTAAGGTTATTTCCGGCGGATATTTGCCAATTTTGAATTTCAAAAACCGCCGCAATTCCCCCTCTGTCCGCCGCAAATCCCATAAATCCGCCGGTAACTGCCGTTTCCGGTGGATCTTGCCTTCTGACCGTTTGACTTCGTTTCTCCTATATAAACCCCTTCTCCCCTTCTTCTTTTTCACACCTCTACCAATACTCTCATTCTCTTGATACGACACTCTCTTAATACGGCACTCTCTTGAGCATTGTCGGCAGCGGCTCCAATAGAGTGGCGTATGTCTCCATTTCTTTGTAAAGAAATTTCCACATTGTCATGAACACCCCTTCATCTTTTTCGTTAAAAATAACCCCTTTATCAGCAAAAAGCTCCTCCTCATTATTTCCACCACAAGAGACATATACGCTCATCAAACGCTCGGTATCATCCTCCAACTTAACAATCCGTCCTTGCAGTTCCTCAAACTTTCTATTTAGAGATTCAACCATCTTTTCAAAAGATGGTTTCTTGTGAAACTTTCTATTTTGAAAAGATGGTTGAATCTCTAAATAGAAAGTTTGAGGAACTGCAAGGACGGGTTGTTAAGTTGGAGGATGTTACCGAGCGTTTGATGAGCGTATATGTCTCTTGTGGTGGAAATAATGAGGAGGAGCTTTTTGCTGATAAATGGGCTACTTTTAACGAAAAAGATGAAGGGGTGTTCATGACAATGTGGAAATTTCTTTACAAAGAAATGGAGACATACGCCACTCTATTGGAGATGCTGCCGACAATGCTCAAGAGAGTGTCGTATCAAGAGAATGGCGTAGGTCTCTGTTTAGGGGTAGCAGACATTAAATATATAAATGATAAAAAATAATAAAAAATCATAATACTCATATTAATACAACAACATATCCGACACTAAATTAACGGTCAGGATCTTGCCGACACTAAATAGTGAATAGTGCAACATGATTATTGAATAATGAATAGTGATTAGCTTGGACACTAATAAACGGTCAAGATATTGCCGACACTAATTAACGGTCAAGATCTTGCCGACACTAAATAGTCAATAGTGATTAGTGTCGACACTAATTAACGATCAAGATCTTGCCGACACTAAATAGTGTTGCGTGATTATTGAATAGTCAATAGTGATTAGTGTCGATACTAATTAACGGTCAAGATCTTGGCAACACTAACTAAATAGTGAATATTGATTTTGGCTATTTGCCTCGGATATTTGGGTAATTGCGGCGGATTTTGGGTATTTGCGGTGGATATTTTGGGTATTTGCGGCGGAATGTGTATGTCCAAACCATACATGTTTTTAAATTCTATTATTCCAGGGCCAAGTAATCCAACAGCTGGTATTGACATCTATTTGCAACCTTTGATTGATGACCTAAAAAGGTTGTGGAATGGTGTTTTAACTTATGATGTGGCACGCAAACAAAATTTTGTGATGATGGCGGCTTTGATGTGGACCATTAATGACTTCCCTGCCTATGGAATGTTGTCTGGATGGGGGACACATGGTAAGATGGCGTGTCCGATTTGCATGGTTGACACAAAGGCTTTTAGTCTTAAATACGGAGGAAAAGTTTCATGGTTTGACTCGCACCGTAGGTTCTTTCCTATGGATCACCCATTTAGAAAGCAGAAATATGCGTTCATCAAGGGAAATGTTGAAACAGCTGGACCTCCTCGTTAGTTGACACCAGAGGAAGTTTGGAATAGTGTTAGGGATATCCCTCCTGTGGAAGTCGTAGCGGGTGTTGTTTCTCGTCCAGATGGCTATGGACAATGGCACAATTGGACAAAAAAAGTATTTTTTGGGAACTTCCCTATTGGAAAGATAATCTATTGAGACACAATCTCGATGTCATGCATATAGAGAAGAATTTTTTTGACAACATATTTAACACTGTCATGAACGTGAAAGGCAAAACGAAAGACAATGAGAAAGCTAGGAAGGATATAGATCATTTCTGTAGACGAAAGGATTTGTTGTTGGTTGAGCAAGGTACTAGGATTTTGAAACCCAAAGCCAATTATACTTTATCTACCGAACAAGCGAAAGCAGTTTATCAGTGGATAAAATAGTTGAAAATGTCAGACGGTTATTCTTCCAATTTATCTAGATGTGCGGATGTGGATAATGGGAGGTTGCATGGGATGAAGAGTCATGATTGTCACGTATTCATGGAGTGCTTACTTTCTATCGCTTTTAGTTCGTTGTCAACACACGTTTTGAATCCGCACATTGAAATAAGTCAATACTTTAAGAATTTGTGTTCTGCAACGCTAAAAGCTGATGATCTTTCAAAAATGGAACAAGACATCCCACTTATCTTATGCAAGTTGGAGAGAGTATTTCCACCTGGTTTCTTTGATTCTATGGAGCATCTACCGATGCATCTCGCATATGAAGCTAAACTTGGCGGACCTGTCCAAAACAGATGGATGTATCCGTTTGAAAGGTCAGCTAATTTTTATAATATAAGAAACAAGTTTAAATTAAAATATATGACTATTATATTAATATCATATTCTCTAGGTTCATGGGTGATTCAAAAAGATCGGTGAAAAACAAAGCTAGAGTTGAAGGATCGATATGTTCTTCTTACTTACACCGTGAAACAACACATTTTTGTTCTCATTATTTCAAGAATCAGTTTGCTCCTGGAAGCAGTCGAAATGAAGTGGATACTGAATGGCCTAGACATCCTTTGACTTTGTCTGTCTTTTGTCTACCCGGTCGTCCATCTGGGAAGGAGTCAACTCACTGGCTAACAGATGAAGAGTTAAGTTCAGCACATGTCCCTCAACATTAACAATCGATCTTAATTAGTTAATATAAAGTAGACAAGTGTAACAATTAAATTATTTCTTTTTAGGGAGTTCTTGTCATCAGAGGCAGTACGTGAAGACCAATCTTCTGCTCATATTCATGCGCATTTTCCAATGTGGTTTAGTCACATTCATCGGGAAATGCAGGCGCTTCGGGATCAAAGTGATCGGGAAATGCAGGCGCTTCGGGATCGAAGTGATCGGGAAATGCAGGCGCTTCGGGATCGAAGTGATCGTGAAATGCAGGCGCTTCGAGAGCAGGCTAGGGTAGCTGAGGAGCGCATGGAGGAGCGCTTTAAGTTATTGCAGGATCAGATGATGTCTCAGCACTCGAGGCCATCCTCATCAGCATCCTACCCGCCGCCGCCACAACAGCATTACTACCAGCAGCAGTATGCACCCCAGTATCCCCAGTCGTATGCACCCCAATATCCCCCGCAGTATGCGCCATTCCAGCCATACCAGCAGCAGCATTAGTCACCCCGCCAGCCATACCAGCAGCCCCAACATCAGTCACCCCTGATCCAGCCAAACCAGCAGTACCCCCAACAGCGGTCACCCCCGCTGGACATTGATCTTAATGTCCAAATGTCATCGCTTAGTGCTTTACTTCAAGATGATGATACATATTATAATAATGTTGATGACATTGACCGGCAGACACCCCAGTAGCTTTAGATTATTTTATTTTTTTGTATGGATATTTTTTTGGTGATAATATTTTACTGCTTTACCCAATTTTTATTTTTTTAAATTAATAATTAATTAGTTATTGGATTTTATTTTTTATCAATAACTAAAAAATTAATAAAATAATATATTTTTTTAATTAAAATGATTTTTTAAAAAAATAATATTTATATTTTAAAAATAATAAAAAAATTTTAAAAAAAGGATACTTTGCGGCGGTTAACGGGTACTTTGCGGTGGATATTTTGCGGCGGATATTGGGCACTTTCTGGCAGATATTTTGCGGTAAAAATTTGTCCCTTTTCCGGCAGATTATCCGCCGCAAAGTTCCGGCGGAATTTGCGGCACCACTAAATCCGCCGCAAACGTGCGGCGGATAATCCGCCGCAAACGTGCGGCGGATAATCCGCCGCAAAGCGTTTGCTTCGAGCTGGCTACCGGCGGCAAAATTCCGCCGCAAAGTCCAAATATCCGCCGCAAATTTGGCTTTTGCGGCGGATTTTGCCCGCCGCAAAGTCCAATTTTTCTTGTAGTGAGAGTCATCAACCACTACTGTACACTTTACTGTCAGGCCCATGTTCTGTACAGGGAAGAAGATGGTGTGTATTTTAGTGGTCCAAACACCATTTATTCCAGCCTTAAGAACAACATCACCTTCGCCGAACTGAATGAAAAACTAACGGAAAAGGCGCAGCTGGAGGGTGAGGAGCAAACAATCACTCGTATCGTTTTATCGCTTCCCCCGGATCGGCGAACATAATCATATTTGGTGGAGCCCAGTCACTATCAAGAGCGACGGCGACGTTCGACATATGTTTCAGCACCATGAGATGTTTCAATCTCATACTCGGAGTCCTATCGAATTGTGCGTCAAAACCAAAATGTCCGTCGATGAGATCATCCGTCGGGTTTTCCCTCCGGCGTAAAATGTTTGGTGGAATTAGTTTCAATCATGTTTTCCTCTTCTTGTATTTCTGCAAATTTTGTTGTTTTTTTTAAACAAAAGGAAAGGAGTCTCGTTAAAACCCTCTGAAGCAAAACCCTCCTTAGGGATAAAAGCAACTAGAAGGAAAGAGTACTTCCCCCTATTCCATTAATAAATAAATAAAAAGTTACAAAAAGCAAGGGGGGACATAAACCAAAACCCTTGCGAACAAAGCTAATGCTTAAAACGAAAATAAGGAAGACCGACCCTATTACGGTGAAACTCAGCTCTGATAAAAGAGGGAATGGAGCTCCACCACTGAAATCCAGGCAGGGTAATCCCATGGGACGCAAGCTTATCAGCACAATGATTCCCTTCCCTATATATATGAGTGCAAATGAAGACCATGGATTTGAGAAGAACCATGCAATTAAGCCACCGAGTACTAAGATTCCAGGGCACAATAGAGGGAGAAGAGAAGGCCATAACAGCAAGCTGAGAATCACTTTCGATCCATAAACGATGCCAACCTTTTTTGAAAGCCACCTCAATTGCCACAATGACACCCATTAATTCAGCATGAAGAGCATAATTTGTACCAAGGGGAGCATAAAACAACCAAGAGAGCTAGCGTTACTATCGCGAAAGATGCCCCCACACGCAGCTAAACCAGGAGATCCCCTAGCAGCGCCGTCTGTGTTACACTTAACCCAAAAGCAAGGAGGGGGCTTCCACAGAACCTCGGTAGTTGTAGGAGCCTTGCGGGGCTTACAGCCAACCGAAAAAGCCTTGAGAATCGAAAAGTCCTGGATGGAGGCTGAGGTGGAACCCTTGCTAAGAGTACCAGAAAGGTTCACATTAGCCGTGGTCAAGTTTTTCAAGTAGGTGGGCAAAATCTTCTTGTTGTCAAACCGAATCTTATTCCGAGAGTGCCAAATTGCCCAAAAAACATTAACAACAGCCGCAGTCACTACATCCTGCACTTGGTCAGACCAAGGGCGCAAACAAACTTCAATAATCGTCTCAGGGGAGGAAATATCAATAGTTAAAGAGAGCTTATCACTAAGCCAAGACCAAAGCTGCTTAGCGAACGAGCATTCACAGAACAAATGTAAGGATGATTCTGAGTCTGCTTCACAAAGACTACACATGGAAACAGTGCCACAACCACGATTTCTGAGCTGCTCATCAGTTGGCATACGGTTATCAGTGTTTTTTCTATATTATATTATGTTCCAATTTTTAATCTCTTAATTTTTTTTCGTAAATATTAACGATTAAATTATAAATAGGTATAATAATTTTTATAAATTTATTTATAATTTATTTAGGTATTTGTATTTTAATATATAATAAAAGAAAAAAAAGAAAAAAAACACAGTTCAGAAGTCACCCTGGGGGATGACTTCTGAACTGATTTTTTTAAAAAATTTGCAAAACTTAGTACTGAAGTCGCCCGACTTCTGTACTAAAACAAAAATTTGCCCTATTTTGGTATATAACCCACGATGTGTATTATTTAGGTATATATATTTTTTTACCCTAAAATCGTTTTTTTGCCGTCAAATTAACTATTATAAAAAGAAAAATATTTCTGCCAAAAAAACCGCACTCTAACATTAGAATTAAAGTAAAAACCACAATCTTTCTTCTTAATTTGTTTAATTTTCTTTGAATTCCATTTTTGCAGATTCTCACTAGAATTTGCATTTGCGCTGTGATGTGAAAGCCGTTGACCTTACACACACACACACCACTCTTTTGTTCCTTTCTATCTATCTGTCTTTTTTCTCAAACAAGACAAAACAACAAACAATGCAAAATTGATCAAATGCTGATAAAAACGAAGAAGGGTCCCTTAGATCTTCTTTAAGGTTACTGTTACATCTCTCACATTGTTCCGAGGCCACGTTGCTTTGGTGAGTTCTTAAATCGTTTTTCTCTCTCTTCGTTCTTCTATTTACAAGCTGGTTTCCCGGATCTGCAATTTTTTTGATCCCAATGATTTTCTGTTTACAATTTTGAATTTTTCTTCCGAAGTTTGATTCTTTTTGCATTATTATGGAACCCCATTACACGAATAAGGAAATTTGTAGGGTATTTGAATTCTTATTAGACATTGTTTGGATCCATTTAGAGCAATAAGTAATAACGTGGGAAATGGGGAACCTTTTTTTTTCGTGATTTCTTGTGGAATTTTGTTTAGCTTTTGTGAAATGTGAATGATAATTGAGGTGCCATTGAATCTTCAAAGGGATAAAGAAAGTGATAGTTATGTAAAAATTGTGGTTGTGTTGTGGGTGTATGCAGGTAGTGGGGAGATGATTCATGGAGTCTAGTAGTGAGCATGATAGCTTATCAATTAGAGAGGTTCATGCAAATGGAAGCCGCATGGTTGCAACAGAAGTTGAGGCCAAGCTTGACGAAGGGAATATTCAAGAGGCGGAATCTGCATTGAGAGATGGGTTGTCACTCAATTTTGAGGTCAGTTTGTTAATGATCATATAGTTTGTTAGCTTGTGCAGCTGTGCTTGCCATTTTTGTTTTTTGTTGCAAGCATTTTGTGACATCATTATTAGACTGCTGTTTATGGATTAGATATTTTGTGTTTGCATAATAATATGAAGTAAAAACCAAGGACCAAACTGCTATTTAGATTTATTAGAGGAAGCTCAGCTAAACCTCCTATTTGTTGCCAAATGACTGCAACAATCTATGCTTTAATTCTGAAACCTTTTTTCCTCTTATGAGCTACTCTTTTGTGAAATTGGTATGTGATTATTACTTATTATGCTTGCTAATTTTTAAGCTTCATTTTATTGTCTTACTATGTGATTATTACTTATCATGCTTCATTTTAGAGCAATCTATTGAAACAAGTGGCAAGGTTATCATTTATGTTAACAATATGATTTGGTGGAAATTTGGAGGACAGCAGGGTTTTCCTGGTTTTGTAAGATAAATTGGATCTTTACTTATATGGCAAATTTGAAGATCTTTGATTTCCTTCATTATTTCATGTACCATAATGTCATTTGAGGTGTATAAGAATCTGGTCTCAGCTCCAAACCTTCTGCTGAAAATAAGTTAACACCTGCCATCCATTAGTGTTTCTTTGAATAGTCAAATTTGTCCTTTTCAGGCAATGTTTTGGACTACGAGATCTTTGGTTACGTTACGCATAGTACTAGGGACACGTTTGATAGTCTAGGGTTGGTTAGGGTAAGCTAACATGGTTACGTTACACACAAATTACTAGGAATATGTTGTTTGATAGTACAAGGTTGGATATGGTAAGCAATGAGGACAAAAATAATATAATTTTAGTATACACAAAACTTTAACGCCTGCCTTTTCTAGGTGATAGGAATTATTTTGTAATTTTTAAAACCATAGAGAACTACCTGAGCAAAATCTCTTTTTATGCGAGTCAAAGGAGTACTTCCTTCCCAAAGAATGAGTTTCATATTTACGAGAACCTGAATTTTTCTGTTTTTTTTTTTGTGATCAATGCTCAGATTATATTTATGTAAGCATTAAACATATTATGCATATATGAGCATAATGTAATAGGATTTGAAAATTGAAACTAAATAAATATTCCAAGACAAGAAACAAACCTAAATTGGAACATCATATTTTGGGGATTATTTGATCAGATGTTTAACTTTTGCCCCATGGCTACTTTTAAAACTTAACAGGAAGCAAGAGCTCTTCTTGGGAAGCTGGAGTATCAGAGAGGTAATGTAGAAGGTGCTCTTCGTGTCTTCGATGGGATTGATCTCCATGCTGCCATACAGCGATTGCAACCCTCCTTTTCCGAAAAACCACCAGCCAAAAAAGGCCGTTCTCGCACTGAATCACCTTCTTCAGTCTCTCAGCATGCTGCTAGCTTGGTCCTTGAAGCCATCTACTTAAAAGCCAAGTCTCTGCAAAAACTGGGGAGATTCGCTGGTATGGAATATAGTCTTGAAAGTTGAAAGTTGCTCACCTGTTGTTTACCTTCTTCATCTTGCTTTTCCTTCTGAATGGGAATGATTCCTACTACGATAGTAATATTATATTTCTCAATCAGATCCAAACATTGAAATGCTTCTTTAATGTATCTGCAGAGGCTGCTAATGATTGTACGCGTATTCTCGATGCTGTCGAGAAGATATTTTATCAGGGTATACCTGATTTTCAAGTGGATCAAAAATTGACAGAGATAGTCAGCCATGCAGTAGAGCTCCTTCCAGATCTTTGGAAAGAAGCTGGTTGCTATGACGAGGCAATCTCTGCTTATCGGCGTGCTCTTCTTAGTCAATGGAACCTCGACAATGATTGCTGTGCTAGAATTCAGAAATCGTTTGTTGTTTTTTTACTGTACAGTGGTGTGGAGGCAAGTCCACCTAGCTTAGCAGTACAAATTGATGGTTCTTATGTGCCTAAAAATAATCTCGAAGAGGCAATTCTTCTTTTAATGATTCTTATAAGAAAGTTTTGCCTTGGTAAGATAACATGGGATCCTTCAATCGTGGAACACCTAACTTTTGCACTTTCTGTATGTAGCCAAACTTCTATTTTAGCAAAGCAGTTCGAAGACTTAATGCCTGGAGTATACCATCGTATTGATCGTTGGAATTCCTTAGCTTTATGTCATTCTGGCGCTGGACAAAATGTCAGTGCTTTGAATCTGCTAAGAAAGTCCTTGCACAAACATGAACGACCAGACGACCTTACATCATTATTATTAGCCGCAAAGATTTGCAGCGAGGATCCCCATCTTGCCGCCGAGGGAGTGGGCTATGCACAGAGGGCGATAAGTAACGCTCATGGTCCGAATGCACATTTAAAAGGTGTTGCTCTTCGGATGTTGGGACTTTGTCTCAGAAAGCAAGCGAAGGTTGCTTCCTCTGACTACGAGAGGTCTCGGCTTCAGTCGAGAGCTCTGGAGTCATTGGAGGAGGCAGTTAAATTGGAGCAGAACAATTCTGATCTGATTTTTGAGTTGGCTATTCAATATGCCGAGCACCGGAATTTGACTTCTGCATTGCGCTCTGCAAGACGTTTCTTTAATGAAACTGGTGGCTCTATAGTTAAAGCTTGGATATTGCTTGCTCTGATTTTATCCGCGCAACAAAGGTTTCCGGAAGCTGAAGTGGTGACAGACGCTGCTTTAGATCAGACTTCGAGATGGGAGCAGGGGCCACTGCTTAAGCTGAAAGCAAAGCTGAAGATCTCCCAATCACAACCCATGGATGCTATTGAAACTTATCGCTACCTTCTTGCATTGGTTCAAGCTCAGAGAAAATCCTTTGGATCTTTCCGAATTAGTTCAAAGGTTAGATTCTGCCGTCCACTTATCTTCTTTGAGGGATCATTTTATTTAGGGTAAAATATGTTTTTAGTCCCTACAAAATCGGCTCATTCTAAGTTTAGTCCTTACATTAACGAAATAGGCATTTTGGTCCTCATCTTATTTTTCCGTTTTCAATCTTAGTCCCTCATGACTTCTAATAGCGCTTCAAAACTTTTAATAGCGTTTATAAAAGGTCAAAAAAGTGCTATTAAAAGTTTTGAAGCACTATTAAAAGTCATGAGGGACTAAAATTGAAAACGGCAAAATAAGATGAGGACCAAAACGCCTATTTCATTAATGTAAGGACTAAACTTAGAAGGAACCGATTTTGTAGGGACTAAAAACATATTTAACCCTTTTATTTAATATTAGTGGGAAATTTTAGTTTGTTGTGAGGTTAATAGATTATGATAGTTTTTTTTTTTTTGATTTAATGACCCCAATTACATTCATAATGGATTTTGCTTTAGAGTGTAGTAGTAGCTGAATATAGGGGAAGTGCATTTCCTCTAAGGGACGGGCTTGTTCTTATGCTCTAATATTTCTTTAATTTGTTACACTGAAGTTAATGTGCTTCCTTTCCTTTTTGTTTTGGTTTTACTGAAAGAAATATTAAGAGAAAAAAAAGCTTAGATGCTCATTTATTAGTAACTGCAAACTCAATCTTACTATCATTTTATCAACTGTTTCTAGGTTGAAGATGATAAAGTAAATGAATTTGATATTTGGCATGGTCTAGCAAATTTATATGCTAGCCTTTCTCATTGGAAGGATGCTGAAATCTGTTTGCAAAAGGCCCGGGAGTTGAAGCAATTTTCTGCTGCAATATTGCACACTGAAGGCAAGACCAAAACTTCTGAACTGTTTTAAGTTTTCATTCTATTCTAGCATGTTGATAGTAATTTCTGCTCACGAACACCGTTCGCCCAGTAGCATAAGCTACCTTAGGACACGGGAGGTCGACCTGGTGCTCCCAGGTTTGATTCCCCCAGTGACAAACTCGGTGTTGGCCAGTGTGAAATTTGCTCCTAAGCACAAACAGAGATTAGTCTTTCGTTAAAAACGTTGGGATACTCTGAGTAGCAAGGGAAAACTTCTCTAGGATAGACATTTTATATATATTTTTTCTATGTTTCTATCAGGTGTTTTGTTTGAAGGACGCGGGCAAAATCAAGAAGCACTCAAAGCTACTATTAATGCTCTCCTACTTGAACCAAACTATGTTCCAAGCAAAATCTTAATGGGTTCCTTGATTCAGAAAATGGATTTAAAGGGTTTGCCTGCTGCAAGAAGCATGTTATCTGATGCACTTAGAATTGAACCTACTAACCGAATGGCTTGGTATTACTTGGGATTGGTTCATAAGCACGATGGTAGAATGGCTGATGCTGCAGACTGCTTCCAAGCAGCTTCCATGCTTGAAGAATCTGATCCTATCCAAAGTTTCAGCACTATACTTTGATTCTGCAGCCTTCAGTGAGATTTATTTATACCATTAAGTTTTTGTTTATGTTTTTAGTTAACACATCATCGGGTTTCAATGAGACACAATAGAAAGTTATAGGACATATATTCCCTTAAGAAAACATATTTCTTGTCATCACAAAGTAGGCTCAGAGAAAAGCAATTGAAAGCAATATTTAGGAAATAAATGAGAAAGGAATTGAGGTTAATCTGTTGTATGATGGATGAGTTGTAAAGAACATTTGCGGCAGTGATTTTATTGCGGTTTGATAACTGCTCAGCCTTGTAAATGTATGTCGCTTAATTGAGCAGCATCTATGTAGAGAGAGAGAGGGAGGGAGAGAGTAGAAATTCTCTTTTCTTGTTTTATGTGCTTTAGTTTTATGCTAGATCCACAAGGATTAAATTAAAGGGAAATATCACTTGAATTCAAATACAGCCACTTCTGCTGTGTTATGCCTGTGTTATGCTGTTGTATAAATTTCTGTAATTCTGTTGAAGTTGGAAGTTTCTACATCTCTATTTGTGTAAGTTAAAAAATGTTTCCACTTTAAAATGGACATATATATATATATATATATATATATATATATATATATATATATATATATACCATTAGCCTACTACCAAAATGTCAATCTTACCATTTTTCCAACTAAACAATTTTAGGATGTTTATGTAATTTTATTTTTTCACTCTTTCTCACATTTTTTCACTCTCTCCTCCTCTTTCTTTCTCTAACTCTCTCATTTTTCTATTTTTCACAATACATCTACTTTAATTTCATCTACATGTCTCCTTCATTTTTTTAATATTCTATTTTTTCTCTCTCAATAAGTTTTATTTAGTTTCTACGAGAAATATTACAGTTTGTAAAATTTGAAACTTTACTACAATTTTGTTTTCTAATCTCTACAGGGAATATTACTTATCACTCTCTCTCATATATTTTTTCAAACTTTTTCAATATTTCTCACACATTTTTTCACTCTCTCCTCCTCTTTTTTTCTCTAACTCTATCTCATTTTTCTATTTTTCACAATATATCTACTTTAAGTTCATCATCTACATGTCTCATTCAGTTTTAATATTCCATTTTTCTCTATCAATAAGTTTTATTTAGTCTCTACGGGAAATATTACAATTTGAAAAATTTGAAACTTTAATACAATTTTGTTTTTTAATCTCTACGGAAAATGTTACATATTGCTGATAAATGTTCACCGGGTAATGTTCGGACTAACTCAATTACAATTTGAAGCTTTTTGTTTATCTACTTTAAATTAGTCTTGATTTTCACGGAGTAATGTTCGGACTAATAAAATTATGTTTAAGTCTATTAATAAAAATAATACGCACGGGTATACTGCTAGTATATTCTTATGACCGTACACGTCTTAGTTTATTTTCCTACTCCTTGTGTAGCACGTCTTAAGGATAAGCATTGGCTTCTTGCTTGACCAATTTAACGTTGTGATTGATTAGATTCTACAGAGCTCTCTTGAAACTAACCAGCAAGAAATCCCCGCCCCCTGGTTTCAAGAATATATGACTTGTGTATGTTACTGGTGAATGTCTACTTATGTATGCGATATTGATTAGTGAGGGTAAAAGCTCTGCTACTGAAGACGCATTCAGCATTTCAACTGTAATTAGGACTATGATTGAATTGATTTATGAATAACTTATTTATGTTTATTTACCACACTAGTACTTGTCAGAGTATATATTTTTCTTTTGCTTACTACTTGTCAGAGTATTTAGGAAAACTAATAAAAACATAGCTTATGATATGCCAATCAATTGTTTTCAATTTATTTCTATAAGCTCTTTATGATAACATAAAAAAAAAACAATTTAACATCATTTTGTCTTTTCTCTTGAGTAAACCATCAATATAATCCTAAAAGGATCATTATTCCTCCTATTTAATTCCTAAACAACTATGAAAATATATTAATAGTCAATAAAGTTTATCAATGTCCATCAATTTAGTCTCTAAAACACATCTCTTACGGACTAAACTGATGGACAAAATAACTTTAGGGATTATTCAATAAGTTTTCATACTTTAGAGACTAAATTGGAGAGAAATTGGAGAGGGGAGAGAGAGTGATACTTTGGGGATTAAATCAAGGGTTTACTCCTTTTCTCTTTGATTATAAAAGTAATTTTTACATAAACACTTATAAGAGAAGTGTTTGCTAACAACAGTACCTGCTAAGAAGGAACTCAACAAGGGGACAAATTGTCAAGATAAATTTGTGTTAATTCAGATGAATACTTCATTAAACCGTCAATAGATGCTCCAAGTCAACTAACACAACAAAAGTATTACATATCAGATACAATTACAGATTATGGGATAACAAACTTTTCATTCTACTATGCCACTACCAACCTACAGGTTTTCTTCTTCTTGGATATCATCTGAGCTTTGGAGATGGCTTAGCTTAACTCTCGCCTTTTTTGGTTTTGATGAGTCTTCGTTTGCGTCATCTTCTTTACCCTTCCTCTTCTCTCTCTCACCATTTTCTTCGTCACTAACAGCTTCATTACCCTTTGTCTTCTCTCCCTCACCATTTTCTTCATCAATAGCAGCTGCAGGAGGTTCAACACTCAAATTATCTTCAGATCCCAAAGAGGATGCCTTTGGATCAGATTCTTTAGCTTCATCTTTGTTGCTTGATTCTCCATTCTGAGCTGATTTTTCAAATCCCTCTAGAAATGAGCGCACTTCTTCATTTGTAGCAAGATCAAAAGGGGTTTTTCCTGCCTTTGTCTTGGCACTAAGACTTGCCCCTTTCTTGGCCAAGTACTTGACAAGTTCCAGATAGGAACCTTGCGCAGCATAGTGTAATGCATTCATGCCTTTCCGAGTTAAGGCTTTGACAGAAGCCCCGGCTGAAACCAGAGCCTTAACAACTTCTAAATGTCCCTTTTGTGAAGCAAAGTGTATTGCCGCCATATCATCCATAGCAGAAGCACCAACATCGGCCTTGTTCTTGCATAGGTAATTGACTACCTCTGTGTGCCCAGAAAATGCTGCTAAATGAAGTCTATGGTCCAGATTTACTTGTTAAAGAAACATGACAATGCTAGAAAAAATACAGACAAGTTTCTCTTCCCTTTTCAAATTCTCCCTAGAACACAATCATGTAACTAAAGAAATATTCAACTATCCATATCCATGGACACACAACACGCACGCACAACTTTAACATGTATATGATATGATATGACACTACGAATATGTAAGCATGTATTTGGGTGAGCATTTGCTAAAAGTAATTTTGAATGGCCTTGATTTTAAAAAATTGATTTGCTTAAAATTAAGCTTGAAGTAAAGTGATTTATGTTTGGAAATTTTGACTCTGAAAACACATTCGATATAAAACTGTATAAAACAAGTATACTAGATTAACGTTTTAAAAACAGTCCTTTGCTTATAAAAAAAAACGTTTTAAAAACAGTTTTCAGTTTTTTGAATAATTAAGAAAGAACGAATCTGTTCTTTGTCAATTTTTAAAAACAAAAAACTGTTTTTAAAAAGTATGACCATGCATCAATAAAAGGTTCTTATTACTCCAGATTAAACCGAGGTTTGGAAACAAAATAACCAGACATATATGTATGAATATATGTATTTTTACTAAAATCACGTTTGACTGAGCCAAATCAATTCTAATGGTTTTCATTTTGAAAACAATCATACACTGACTGACCCTTTCCTAACAAGCATGCAAATTCAGTATATTTAGAGTGTGTTTGGCACAAGAGAAAGATTTCTATTGTTTGGCACACTTTCTTCTCTCTTCCCTCTTTCTCTTAAACCAAACACAAACTAATTATCTCCCTTTCTCTCTATCTAATTTCTCTCCTAAACCAAACAATAGAAAGTCACTCTCTCTTCTCTCTTCCCTTTCTCTCTCTCTCTCTCTCTCTCTCTTCTACCAAATGGACCGTTTATAACCTAGTGGATTAGGAGTCATAAACTCCATGGCTCAAGCACGATAGGTAAAATATGCAGCGCAAAAAAAATGAAGACACAAAAGCTAATGAAATAGTGCAACGAATTACGTAAAGAACCAGCTGAATGTCAATGCTAGCTACCGCATTGGAAAAATTAGAAGGAAAAAGCGAATCAGTAATCAAATAAGAGTAGTGAGAATCTTAGGGTTCCGATTGCGTTCACGATTAATATGTAAAACTTAAAAAGAAATGAGGATACGGTGTTCTGGAATGCTTATCTCTAGAATTAACGACCAAGGGATTTGAAAGCAAAATTGACTGAACGGTTATCAGATCACCGGACCTTGCCGCCGCATGAAGGTCGTCGCCGGCCCCTGATTTGTGTGGATTAGGCTTACCCATCCCGTCTCCTCCTTCTTCACTCTTCAAAATCCTCTTTGCTAGCTACCCTCGGCAAAACCCTGCTTCTGCTCAACTCCTACTTCCCCCTTTTCTTTACCCCACCCTCCCCCCTTTCGGGTTTTTTTTATTACAAAAAGTTTAAGTGAGTTTGGCTCCGGCGTTAATAGGGTCGAGCCTCACGGCTCTTTCAACGCTTACAGAATACTTATAAATCACTTACTAAAGAGGTCATAACGTGGGAGTTGAACCCACAGTTTTGGTCTTTTATCTTCTACTCTTTTTTCGCTAACATCATTATTTTTTTAAAATATGCGTTAACATTTTTTTATCTTTTTAAAGTTAATTTCTTTTCAAAGTTAATTAAAATGGTTCTTCCGTTAAATCACGGTTAATTAGGGCTTATGTGGGTAATCACGGTTAATTAAAATGGTTCTCTCTCCACCCAGGACCACCTCACATTCTCCTTGTTCAGAAACTTGATTTTTGTTTTAGCAACCTCTACCTGATCTCACAACAATTGTCAAATGAATAATAGGAGAATAGAGCAAAGTAGTGAGAAGTGTGTGAGAAGTTTTAAAATCAGAGCACAGAGCAATCTGTGTCATAATTTATTTTTCCTTTCGTAAACTTGCACTCCATATACTTTGTTTAACTTCTACTTAGGAGTTAGGCATAAATCATGTACTTTCGAGGTTTGTCTCTCCATGTCTCTAACTTTTCATTTTTCCATTCTCTTAACCCTCCAACTAAAATTATATCATTCTCAAAACCATGACACCATTTATAGGTTGTGTTTAGTAAGCATGACTAGAACCAAGAGAAAACTATGAGCTCAAAGTTCATCTTACTCGCCGGCTTTCTCAAAATGTAAGTGGATATCAATTTCACAACCCAATGAAAACCCCAAATGTGGATTTGGTCTAACTCAACCTCACAAAACCAGCTTCTAAGGTGAGGGTTGCCTCTTCATTATATACTCTTTTGAGACTTTATCACTAGTCAATGTGGGACTTGACATTTTTCCCAATAAACACGATGAAATAGAAGTTATACCTTTCCATCATATAATTTTCTTTTGGCAAAATTATCTGTGCATTCACATAGCCGAATACCCACTGTGGTTGAATATATTCTCGAAAGGAACCTTTGTCCTTGCGATTCCCTATCAACAATCTAAACAATGAAAGAAACAAATAAGTGAACCTCAAACACAGCTCTAAAATGTATTTGGTGGTATAGTTTCATGGGAGGGAGAGGGTGCTCCTTTTGGGGAATCGGACCAGAGCATTACTCATCAGGTTGGTGATTATGTGCACCATCTCCTTTTATAGGTTTGTGATTACGTGCACCAAATACAAAGAGCAATGATTCCCTTGGTACCTGAATAATTAAACCACAACAGATGCAAGCGATGTCAAAACATACACACAATCATTGGAATAATCCTAAAAAGTACGGTTAAGTTTAAAAGATATAGCATCAATAAAATTCATTAAAAAATCTAATAAGATTGTGTTGTTGTCCTATGCACATGGCATGCATAATCTATCTTCTATCTTCTTATACACACAAACTTCTTATTAAATAACCAATTTTGATCTCTTATTAACAAGACACATATCTAACTTAAGGGTAAAAATATCATTACCTTCTATTTATTTCTTTTTCTTCTTACACTCCATTTCTTCCTTTTTTTTCTCTTTCTTCTTACACTCTCTTTCCTCATTTTCACTTTTCTCTTACACTCTCTTTCTTCTTTTTTTCTTTTTACTTTAGTTTTACTTTTCCCGTGAACAATTCTTCTGTTTCTCTTATCACTTCCCTTTAGCTTTTTAACTATATTTCTAAATTTATACAAACACTACTCTACTAACATCACCTATAAATATGTAAATGAGTCACACTAAAAAAAACTATCACCTTAAAATTTTAATTTTTCTCTCAGAGATTTGTTTACACTCTCATTGATAATCAACTATCACCTCTTGGGTAGAAAATGTTTGTGCGTTGGTATTTTTTAAGTATTTTGAAATTGGGATAGGTATTCGTAATGACTAAACAAGTAAAACTCAGAGTGGTTCATAACCCGTTTGAAAACTAAAGTTGTTATTAACGATCAAACAAGCTAAACTCAGAGTGACCATTAGTAACAACCCATTTTTTGTGAGTTTAATTGTTTGAAAAATACTGGTTTGGAAGCATTATGATGTAATAATAAAAAACAAAATGAGTTGTAAAAAAAGAAGTATAATTAACAAGGGTGTTGTGTTATTAAAAGGGAGGTGTGGATAGCAACAGATGCTGTATTTTTAAAAAAAGGGGGGTGTAAATGGTGATCCCAGCTTATTTTTGTAAGCTGGGCTGCGTGTTTTTTTTTAAAAAAAGAGTGGGTCGAATGGGGATGCGAAGAGCATTCACTACAAAAAAATGGAAAAACAAAAAAACAAGCTCAAAACATAAAGTGGGGGTCGTTGTTATTGAGAAGGGAGGTGTAAACAACGATAAGTGTGGGGGTTGTGTCCTTAAACGTTATGGGGGGTCAACATGAATCAGAACCCTCTTTTTTTTCGTTAACTTGGATCAGTTTTAACAGAAAGAGTTTTTTAGAATAACATAACACATAAGGGATTATATATAAGGCTAACACAAAGAAAACCCTAATCCCTAATTCTTATTCACAGCACCGTTTCCACCCTAGGAGAGAGAGAACGAACTTTCAGTAGAAGGAGAGAGTGAGAGGGAGAAAGAGAGAGTGAGAGGGAGAAAGAGAGAAGGAACGAGATTTCGAGGTTGAAGGCAGTGGCTATGGTGGCTATAGCTACAGTGGGTGAAAGATGACCAGGGGTGACAGTCTGGGGCAAAGGTGGTTGCAGTGGTCTTAGGTGGTGGCTATGGGGTTTCGAGTGGCGATTGCTAGGAGAGAGAGGGTGGTCATGGGGGTGTTTGGTGGTTGTTTACGCAGAGAGAGAGAGAGAGAGAGAGAGAGAGAGAGAGAGAGGGGGAGAGATGGGGGACGTTGTTTCATGGGGGCGGTCCACGGTGGTCTACGGTGGTCCACGGTGGTGAGTCATGGGTTTGACGGTGGTGAGGAGGGCTACGTCGGTTGTTGGCGATTCTGGCAGTGGGAGATAGAGAGAGAGAACACGAAGGGGAAGGGAGCAAGAGGAGGGGTGGTTTCTGTGGTGGTGCACAGTGGTGGTACGGCGGCGACCACCACAGACGGTGGTCGGAGATGAGGTATACTTCCTGTCTTTTTCTCCCTCTCATTTTTTTCATTTCTCTTTCTCTCAGTTTTTCAACAATCTTTCTTTCTCTCAGTTTCTCTTAGCATTCTTTCTTTTTCAGTTTTTCTTACCCGTACGTAGAGCAGCAACAATAACACACTATATTTAACAAACAGTAACATACCACAAGAAATCATACATTTATAAAACGACGTTCAATATACTGTGCACACATGTATTTTCATATCTTACAGAATCTGAAAAGATTAGGGGATGTAAATAACCACCTCAGCTTTCAAGATTTTCGAAACAGTACTCTCTGCACAGTCTCTTGCTCTTCCTACTTGTTTCAGAAAAAAACTTTGATGCTCTGAGATTAGGGTTTCAGTATGAAACCCTAAATGTTGCTCTGAAATGTCGTATGATATTTTTTAGCTTCCCTGTGTCTGTCTGTCTGTCTGTGTGTGTATCTGTGTATATTTCAGTGTTTGTCTTACTGTTCATTATTGTTTGATTTTAATAGGCCAGTTGGTGGGGGTGCTGAGGAGTCAAAAAGGACAGCCATTGAATCAGCAAAAGGACAGTAGCTGGCAATGGGGCGTTGGGAAGGACAGCAATTTGAATAAGGAAAGGACAGCAGCTGGCAATGGAGGAAGGACAACACTGGGGCACAAAGGACAGCATCAAGGGAAAAATCCAAAGGACACCCTAGCTAGGGCAGCTGCTGCGCCCTTCTCCCTCCCCTCTTTTTTTGAATGTTATTCGAATTTTTGTACTATTTATATTTTTTTGCTTTTTTTTTGTTTATATGTGTGTAAAAAAACTTGGTTATGTAATGAAAAGGACTTTGGCTATTCAGCTCCAAAAAAGTTTATTATACTTCCAATTATTTTTTGTATATTTTTGCACCAATAGCAATAGACTAACCTAATAATAATAACTACAAAATAAAATGAAAACGAGCATCAAAACAATCGTTGCACGAGAATGCTAAAGACATGCGTGTTTAAAACGATACGTGACACAACGAGAATAAAAACTTCTTTTGGATTTTTTGATTAATCGGACAAAATTAGGGTATGACAGTTGCCCCTCTTTATTTATATTTTACTAGGAAATATTAAGGGATTTCAAATTTCTCGAGTAAAATAGAAATAAAGATAAAATGACACTAATTTTGTCAAATTTGTTTTTGAGAAATTCATGAAAAACTGGGTTTACATAGAACAAAAGTAAATAAGGATCGCTGGGGATCTGGGGACCTGAAGGATCACTGAGGATCTGAAGGAGCATTGGGGCTCTGAAGGTCTAATTCGCAGTCGATACTTGGCGCACTGATTGGAGTTAAACTGAAGGACCGACGGGGTCTGAGGGGCTGCCTAGGCCTTGATGGACCAAGATGGTCTGATGGAGCGCAAACTAGCAACGGTACTAGTAAAATGGTCGGCTTGGGGTGGCCTTTTTCGAGCGGCCATGGGGTCAACATCAGGTCGTTGACCTGATTTGCTCACCTCGAAGGACGTCCACTATGTCTTAGGCTGACACAGCTAGTCTGAAGGACCTGGGGTCGGATGATTTGTCGGTTGCTTGATAACGCGACGTGCGATCTGGATTGATGGACCAATGGAGGTCTGAAGGAGCGCTGGGGCTCTGAGGGACCGCTGGGGGTCTAAATGACTGGTGCTAGGCTCAGTGCTAACATTACAATTTAAATTTATCTCGGCAGATAAGAACTATCTATATTTGAGTGCATCTAAGGATGCAATGAATGATATGTGCGTGCATGCAGTGTAAGCATGTGCAATGGTCGGTATCTGGTGGTATGATGAATGAAATGTGGAATGATTTTTGTTTTTGTTTTTGTTTTTTGGTTCTTTTCTTTTTGGTTCTTTTCTTTTTTGGCTCTTTTTCTTTGCTCTTTCTTGACTTTTTTGCTCTTTTACTCTTTCTTGACCTTTTTGCTGATCTCATCAACTCGCAGGACTCTCGACGTGAGATACGAGGGTTGCCCAAAGTAGTGGTACCAAAGTGCGAGTTATTGTGATTTGTTGCTTGAAGTGATTATGCATTTGTCCTCTTTGCAATTTTATGAGAGATCATCTCCTTTTTGTGATTTTGTAGAAATTTTGCAATGATTGTAATGCTTTTGATCATGCACATGTTTCGCAATTCAGTATCATTTACCATAAAACATCATTTTAAAGCAAATAGGGAAATGAGAGAATAAAGAAAGTGTTTAATATCCAAATGGAAACCAAGTGCACAGAAGGTCACACTGACTGAAAATTACATTGAGAGTTTAAACTACAAAAAGAAGACAGAAAATGAAAGAACAGATCTTTTGATTGCTTGTATCTTTGAAGTAATAACGCCAATCACCCACTAACATGACCTTGAGCATTCATCATCCAACTTTCGGAGGTATTGATTGCCTTTGTATCTGTTCAAAGTCCAACTTTTGACCCTAATTTTTGCCTGGACTGCTCTTTAGAGTTTTCAATCCACCGGGTCGCTCTAACTTTTGCCTAGGCCGTCCTTTCGGGTTTTCAACCTAGCGAACTCATTTTCGCTTGGCTCATCTTTCTTTTTTTTCCATATATTTCTTTAGGCATAGTACTTCTTAACTGCATCTGAGTTCACTGGGAGTGGGAGGTCTTCACCGTCCATTTTTGTGAGATTTAAGGCTCTTCTCCAGAGAATGCTTTCTTTACCACATAAGGTCCTTCATAGTTAGGGGTCCATTTCCCACGGGAATCCTTTTGGATAGGCAAAATCTTCTTGAGCACGAGATCTCCTTCTTGAAACTGTCGGGGGAGAACTTTCTTATCATAAGCTTTCTTCATTCTTTGCTGATACAACTGCCCATGACACAAAGCAACCACTCTCTTTTCCTCTATGAGGTTCAACTGATCTAGACGAGCTTGAACCCATTCTGCCTCTTCTAATTTTGTTTCCATTATCACCCGTAGAGAGGGTATTTCGACTTCGATGGGAAGAACTGCTTCCATCCCATATACTAGTGAGAATGGTGTTGCCCCTGTTGACGTGCGAACTGAAGTCCGATACCCATGCAAAGCGAAAGGCAGCATTTCATGCCAGTCCTTGAAGGTCACCACCATCTTTTGTACAATCTTCTTTATGTTCTTATTTGCCGCTTCAACGGCCCCATTCATGTTTGGACGGCATTGTGAGGAATTATGGTGTTGGATTTTGAAGTCGTCACACGACTCTTTCATCATCTTGTTGTTCAGGTTGGTCTCATTATCCGTGATGATCTTATTCAGAAGGCCGTAACGGCAGACCAAATCTCTTTTTATGAACTTGACAACCATCGATTTTGTTACACTGGCATAAGAAGCAGCCTCGACCCATTTGGTGAAATAATCAATAGTGATAAGAATGAAGCAATGCCCATTTGATGCCTTAGGTTCGATGGGACCGATGACATCCATTCCCCACATTGAGAATGGCCATGGTGCTGTTAGGATGTTCAAAGAAGCAGGTGGCACATGGATATTATCAGCGTAGACTTGACACTTGTGGCATTTTCTCACGTAGTTAAAGCAGTCGGTCTCCACTGACAACCAGTAGTAGTCGGCCCTTAAGATTTTTCTTGCCATGGTGTGCCCGTTAGAATGAGTTCCGAACAAGCCTTCATGGACATCTTTCATAATTCTTTCTGCTTCTTCTTTTGCTACACATCTGAGGAGGACCATATCGTGATTTCTCTTGTAAAGCACTTCCCCATTTAGGAAGAATCCCATTGACAATCTCCTAAGTGTCCTCTTGTCATTCTCGGTGCACCAGGAGGGTATTCTCTGCTCGTGATATAGTGCTTGATATCGTAATACCAAGGTTTACTGTCAGGCTCTTCTTCGATTGCCACACAATGATGTGCCGGTAGGTCCCGATGCTGAATTCAGATGAATGTCAGACTTTTGTTGTCATTGATATTGAACATTGATGACAAAGTCGCTAAGGCGTCAGCGAACTGATTTTCTTCACGTGGGAGATGATGGAAAGTGATCTCCACGAACTGTTCAATCATCTTTTGGATGTAATCGCGATAAGGGATCAATTTGGAATCCCTGGTTTCCCAGTCACCTTTTATCTGATGGATGACTCAGGCTGAGTCCCCATATACATCAAGTCTTTTGACTTTCCATTCAAGGGCCGCTTTGATGCCTAGGATACACGCCTCATATTCTGCGATGTTGTTGGTGAAATAGAAGCTCGGTCTAGCAGTAAATGGTATGAAGCGATTATCGGGAGAAATCAATACAGCTCCGACTCCATGCCTGTACAAATTGGAAGCGCCATCAAATGACATTCTCCACCTTTCATTGTCCGGAGAATTCCCTTCATCGAACAAACCCATTATATCTTCATCTGGGAAATCACACTGCATTGATTGGTAATCCTCAATGAGCTGGTGTGCCAAGTATTCAGCCAAGAAACTACCTTTGATTGCTTTCTGAGTGATATACAAGAGGTCGTATTCAGATAGTAGCATTTGCCAGCGAGCGATTCTCCCTGTGGTGCGGGTTTTTCAAAAATGTACTTGATCGGATCCATTTTAGATACCAACCAAGTCGTGTGGCTCAGCATATACTGCCTCCGACGATGTGCAGCCCAGGCCAAAGTACAACA
This sequence comes from Astragalus membranaceus, assembly GCA_039519185.1. NCBI lineage: Eukaryota > Viridiplantae > Streptophyta > Magnoliopsida > Fabales > Fabaceae > Astragalus > Astragalus membranaceus. Next base: position 28,351,190 of record CM076849.1, on the reverse strand, counting down.
CGTTCTTTCCAACGATGAGTATCTTGTCTCGCACTCGGTGAACTTCTTGCTTAGGTAGTAGATGGCATGTTCTTTCCTTCCGGACTCATCATGTTGCCCCAGTACACAACCCATTGATTTTTCTAGCATTGTTAAGTACAGAATGAGAGGTCTGCCCTGTACAGGTGGCATCAGAATCGGTGGATTTTGGAGGCACCTCTTGTTCTTTTCAAAGGCTTCTTGGCAATTATCATTCCACTTTGTTTCTTGGTTCTTTCACAGCAATTTGAAGATAGGCTCACAGGTCGATGTTAATTAGGATATGAATCTGGAGATGTAGTTCAACCTTCGCAGGAACCCACGAACTTCTTTTTCAGTTTTAGGCGCTGACATTTCTAATATTGCTCGTACTTTGGCTGGATCCACTTCTATTCCTCTCTGACTGACTATGAACCCCAACAGCTTTCCTGATCTTACACCGAAAGTACATTTGGCGGGGTTTAATCTGAGTTTGAATTTCCTTAGACGTTCAAAGAGTTTTTTTTTTCAGATTGACAACATGTTCTTCTTCGGTCTTGGATTTGACGATCATGTCATCCACGTAGACTTCTATTTCCTTATGCATCATATCATGGAATAAAGTTACCATCTCCCTTTGGTACATTGCACCAGCATTCTTTAGGTCGAATGACATTACTTTGTAGCAGAAGGTCCCCCAGAGAGTGATGAAGGTGGTTTTCTCCATGTCCTCAGGGGCCATCTTGATTTGGTTATATCCGGAATATCCATCCATGAAGGAGAAAAGAGAGTGTTGCGCTGTGCTATCTACCAGGACATCAGTATGAGGCAAGGGAAAGTCATCTTTAGGGCTGGCTCTATTCATATCCCGATAGTCGACACACATCCGAACCTTCCCATCTTTCTTTGGAACCGGAACAATATTGGCTACCCATTGAGGGTATTTTTCTACGGCTAGGAATCCAGCATCGAATTGCTTCTTGACCTCATCTCTAATTTTCAGTGACATATCCAGCTTCATCCTTCTTAGCTTCTGCTTCACCGGCGGGCATTCGGGCTTTACTGGTAACTTATGCTCGACTATGTTGGGGTCCAGTCCAGGCATGTCTTGTATGTCCATGCAAAGATGTCAACATAGTTAAACAAAAGCCTAACCAATTTCTCTCGCTCACTGTCTTTCATTGTGGTGCCAATTTAAACCTCTTTCTTATCTTCCTCTGTGCCCAAGTTTATTGTCTCAGTAGATTCCTCGTGGGGTTGAATCATTTTTTCCTCTTGTTCCATCATTCTCATTAACTCTGGAGGAGTTTCCCAGTTATCTTCAACATCTTCCTCAGTTTGATTAATGGGGTGATCAAAATTACAGTATGAATTTTTGGCGTTGTTATTTTCAAAGATATTTTTTCAGATCTGCATTAGTGTAAACCGACGGAATGAAAAACGAGTAAAAGAAAATAAAAAGCGAATGCAAAAGAAAAGGAAAACTGATACTGATACTAAAAGGAAACATGCGTGCCCGAATGAAATATCCTAAGGCCTTGGGCAGAACCATAGGATTGCATTACAGAAACATTACTTTGAACTAAAAACTACAGGAAAATCGATGATCTCCCAATTCTTGAGCCTTTCATTTGCAGGACAAGGGCGTACAAGGCTGATGACGCCTTCTTCAGCATTTAGATCATCTTCAACTGCAGCAATCTGATTGGGGTTCAGCATTCCCACACTCTGAAAACTTTGCTTGATGTCGCAGATGATAATCTTCTTCGTATTTGGCACTCTGCCCTCAAGTTTGGCTAACCTCCGCTCTTTCTTTTCTTCCACAATTCTTCTCTTGTCGGTGCGATCAGGCCAATACCCTATCCTGTGTCTATCTTTGTTCTTTTGCAGCTGTATTGGCGTCAGGATCCCCTGCTCGGTTTTTCCCAAGCCCCTTCCGGCTTGGTAACCTTTGCCCACCATGACCTTAGCAACGATCATGGCAGTCTTGGACAGCTTAGGCTTCAGCATAGTGGACGCATTGGCAATCTCTAGCGCTTGGAAGACACTCTCCAAAGACTCCTCAGTAGCCTCGATGTAACGAGTGGGAGATGACCTATTTACCAGCGTTTCTTCTTCATCGAAAATAACCACCAGTTTGTTGTTCACTATGAACTTAAGCTTCTGATGTAAAGAAGAGGGAACTTCCCCTGCAGAATGGATCCATGGCCTTCCCAAGAGACAACTGTAGGATGGGGCGATATCCATTATCTGGAAGGTCACTATGAAGAGTTCCGGACCTACCTGCACAGGTAATTCTATTTCTCCGATGACTACCCTTTTCGATCCCTCGAAGACCCTGACCAATATAGAGCTAGGTCTCATGTATGAACAATCCACATCTAATTTTTCCATGGTTGATCTGGGTAACACATTCAAGGACGATCCGTTGTCAATAAGCACCCAAGCAAGTGAGTACTCTCCACATTTCACTGATATGTGTAAGACTTTGTTGTGTCCCCTCCCTTCAGTTAGAATCTCATCATCAGTAAATGTGAGGTAATTACTTGCAACAAGGTTTCCAATGATCCCATCAAGCTGGCCAACTGAGATGTCATGAGTGACACGGGCCTCATTCAATACTTTCATCAATGCTGCACGATGGGCTTCGGAACTGAGCAATAATGACAGCTGAGATATCTTGGCAGGGGTCTGGTTCAGTTGATCAACTATCTTATACTCGCCTTGTCTCATGAGTTTCAAAAATTCACCGGCTTCTTGTTCAGATAGCGTCCTTTTACCCACATTCTTATCAACAGGTTCTTGTTCTATGCTTTTGCCTTTACGGGCTCTTTCTTCCCTTTCTTTTGTTCGCTCTCCGCTGATTCCTTCGGGGGTATAGATATGCCCACTTCGAGTCATCCCACTGGTCCCTGAGATGTTAACGACATCAGGAGTGGTCCGAACCTTCACATTGTAATTCCATGGGACTGCATTGGTGCCCTTAAAGGGGAAAGGAGCTGGCACTTGAATAGTGATCGGTTTAGGCATAGCCAGAGTCAGCTTCGTGTCCTTTTTGTAATGGATATCTAGTGGTTTCCGGATATCCTTGCTCTGGTGAATATTTGACTGGAGAGTCCACACGTCCTCCTCCTTCTTTTGAAGACCCACCTGTATTATGTGTCGGTCTAGTAAGTCTTGAAGGACTATCTTGAATGCTTCACATGCCCCGACACAGTGAGGGTCAACACACGAATCTTTTTCAGCGCATCCCTTCATAATAATTCCGAGGTAACACAAGTCAGCATGGATGAGGTCTAGAGGTGTGATGATGTCTTCCACCCTTCTGATCAAGAATTATCCCTCAAAATCTCCAATGGCATTAACGGAGGGTTTCCCGTTCCCCGGTAAAGGGTTAGTGGCAACATTCGGACCATCTTCTTCGAAACTTAACCATTTAGATTCAATCAAGTCTTGCACCACATATTTTAATGCCTTGCAATTTTTTGTTGAATGACCAACTGCCCCAGCGTGGAATCCACAGGTAGCATCCGGGTCATAACTCCTAGGAAAAGGAGGTTGAAAGGGTCTCATTGGTCGGAGAGTGATCAGGTTGTGACTGATGAGATGGTTGAACAGGTCTGTGTATGACATGGGTATTGGGTTAAAATTGATAGGCTTTCTTTCCGGGTAGTTTTGTGGTCTATAGTTTGGGTTGACTTGGTGAGGTGGGGCAAATGGTATTTGAGTAGGGATTTGGAAGGTTTGTCGGGGATTGTTATAAGGAGGCTTTCCGGATCCAGAGATGGTGTTGGCTTCTCCTTCTTTCTTTTTAGGAAATCCGGAGAAGGGCTTTTTCTGATTACTGGTTCCCGCGAAGTAATGGGTAATATTCCTGTTTCTTAATCCATTTTCTAATCTTTCCCCTATGACAATTATTATGGTAATGATAGTCTTTGCTTTTTACACCCCCTCCAAAGGCCCAATTACTAGGAAAGCCCATTAATATCATTAGAGTCCAATCTTCAATGGCCAAGATCATTTCACGAGATCGGACAGCCCAAATCGGCCACAACGAACACCACTCAAAGTCTATAAATACAGCATTTAATGCTCATTAAGAGGAAGCACCATTTTTTAACTAAATACTCATTTACTCACACACTGACTTAAGCATCAGAGTGTCATTGCAGGAACGACCTCGGACACCTCAAGATCGGACAACCTCGGACACCTCAAGGTCGAACATCCCAAGACCCGAAGCCAGAAACAAGATCAAGGATAAAACATCTACTAACTGCAGAATACCGACCATCAAGACCGGGAGCACAGTACCGAACAACAATCATATCCGAGAAGCTCAAAGACACGCTCCCGATCAACCTGTCGTAGAAAGGTGATTGAAGAGTATCCATAAACATGGGTACCATCTCCTTTTCCAACAAGGGCGGTACTACCTGTGCCGCTAACGCTCTCCAGCGTTGGGCATATTCCTTGAAGGACTCGTTATCCCTTTTCATCATACTTTGAAATTGCGTTCTGTCGGGAGCCATATCAACATTGTATTTATAATGCCTCAAAAATGCATCAGCTAGGTCCTTTCAGGACCTGATATGGGCACACTCTAGTTGCATATACCAGCTCGAAGCTGCCCCAGCTAGACTGTCCTAGAAGTAGTGAATGAGCAGTTTGTCGTCATGAGCAAACACAGTCATCTTCCTGCAATACATGGTTATGTGGCTCACGGGGCAGGTTGACCCTCTGTATTTGTCGAAGTCTGGCACCTTGAATTTAGGAGGGATGACCACGTTAGGGACGAGGCACAAGTCATAAGCATCTCTCGCACCAACATTGGATCCTTCAACTGTTCCTCAAGCATTTGTAATTTGTCTTTGACTTGAGGGTTCTCCATAGGGTAATTTTGAGGGAGCCCACTCATACCATAGTAATGATGAATCATCGGAACTATGGCTGGGTTCACATTTGGGATATGTGAATGAGTGGGGTTCCTGAGATTGGACCCCTGAGCTTGAGGATCAACTATCAACGGCGGAGTGTAGCCAAGTGGGAATCTTTGTGGCGCGACGACAGGGCTCGGTATTTGAATTTGTGGCCCCCCCGGATTACCATCGTGACCTGTCGGTACAGACTGTTTTTGGCCCATGACTCTTGAGGGACCATCTTCTGAGTTGGCATCAGCTCTTGGAGGTGTGTAACTTTGCGAAAGTCCGTAGGGAGGCCATTGGTAACCCTGGCCATTAGCCCCAGAAGGGTACACGGGATGTGGGATCCCGGGTCCATTGGGAAGAGGAGGGTTGGTAACTTGATTTTCTGTATTTCCGTTCCTCAAAGCTTGTAAAACCTTTAAGATTTCAGCCATCTGTTCTTTCATCTCATCTAATTTTGCCCTAAGCTCTTGATTGCCTAGGGTCTGATTACCCTGATCTAGGTTATCCTGATGTGGATTGTCCTGATTTGGGTTATCCTTATGCGGATTGTCCTGATTTGCTTCCATATTTCTAGCCTGAGAACGAGTCCAATAACGATGTTGACGCACCAGCTTGTCCTTTACTCTGTTGATGGGATACATGGTATGAGTAGTGCGCTTCGGTAAGGCAATCGGGTGTCTTGGATAGGTTCAAGTACTTCTTCCTCAACCCGTAGTGCGCTTTGGTAAGGCAATCGGGTGTCTTGGATCCTTTTTTGGAGCCATTGACGAAAGGTGGGTTCCTTATCGCCGCCCCTCTTAGCAAGCTCTTGTCTTTTGCGGATAACCTTATCCCACGCTTGAGAAATCCTCCGGAGCATGTCAACCTCTTTTGGGCTTCCCTCATGAAGGTAAAAAGGGATCAACATGTCTTCGGTGGGCGGATTTCACATGGGGTACCCCAGCTGTCTTAGTCTTTTGCGCTTGACATGAGTGGGCCCCTGCTCCTACGTATCCTCAGGTGCGATGGAGAAATCAAAGCTACGTATCCCCACCCCATTTTTATTATATTATATTATTTCTCTCTTTTTTTACTTTACCCTTTCTTTTTCTTTTCTCCTTTTTTTCTTTGTTGTCTCTTTTTTTTTAAGAAACGGTTTGTTTCAATCTTCCCCCCTCAAAAGACAATTCGTCCTCGAATTCTAAAAGTCATACTAACCTTAAGTTTCAAACAAGTGATGGTACTTCTCGCGCATAATAATCTCTGGCTCCCAAGTCATCTCCTTACCACCCGGTCCTCGCCAAACCACTTTTACAGAAGCAATATCCTTAGACCGCAGACGCCTAATGCATTTGTCTACTATAGCTACTGGCTGCTCTGTATAGTTGAGATTTTCATCAAGTTGTACTGATTGGTGTTGAATAATATGAGAGGGGTCATAAACATACTTCTGAAGCATTGATTCATGAAAAACCAGGTGAACACCTGAGAGATTGGGTGGAAGGGCTAAACGGTAGGCCACTTGCCCCACTTTCTCTAAAATCTCAAAAGGTCCAATAAATCTCAGACTTAGTTTACCCTTCCCTCCAAACCTTAAAATGCCCTTCATTGGAGACACACATAAGAACACATGGTCTCCAACACTAAACTCTAGAGGTCTCCGCCTTCTATCTGCATATGACTTTTGTCTACTTTGAGCTGTCGCCAAACGGTCTCGAATTACCTCGACTTTCTCAATGGCTTCTTGAATCAAATCTGGACCTTCAAGTTTAGACTCTCCAACTTCAAACCAACCAATCAGTGATCTACAACGTCTTCCATACAATGCCTCAAATGGTGCCATTTGAATACTAGCTTGATAACTATTATTATAAGCAAATTCCATCAAGGGTAAATATTGATCCCAACTCCCTCCAAGGTCTAGCACACATGCACAAAGCATATCTTCTAAGATTTGTATTGTTCTTTCTGACTGACCATCTGTTTAAGGGTGGAAAGCAGTGCTAAGATCCAACCGACTTCCTAAAGCATTCTGAAAGGATCTCCAAAAATGAGATGTGAATTGAGGTCCTCGATCAGATATTATAGACAATGGCACACCATGCAAGGACACTATCTTCTCTATGCAAAGATTAGCATATTGAGCTGCCGAGTAAGTAGTTTTCACAGGCAAAAAGTGCGCAGACTTTGTTAACCGATCCACAATAACCCAAGCTGAGTCATGACCTCTTGAGGTTCTAGGTAACCCTGTCACAAAGTCCACGGTGATTCTCTCCCACTTCCACTCTGGTATCTCGATTCTTTGAAATAATCCAGCCGGCTTTTGATGTTCTGCTTTCACTTGTTGGCATACCAAACATTTAGATACAAATTCAGCCACATATCTTTTCATCCCTTCCCACCAATAAAATTCTTTCAAATCTTGATACATCTTCGTAGAACCTGGATGAATGGTATAACAGGAATGATGGGCTTCCTCCAAAATCTTCTTCCTCAATTCTTCGACATTAGGTACACATAAACGAGTGCCAAAATATAGAACACTGTTAGAATCAACTTTAAATTCAGAGACTTTCCCCGCATGTACATCTTCCATAACCTTACTCAAGTCAGGATTTTAGTTTTGATTTGCTTTAATTTGGTCCACCAGAGTAGAACGAGCTTGAACATGTGATACAAATGCATCTTTGTATGTGGTCTCAAACTCTACTCCATTAGTTACAAGATTTTGAAACTCCTTCACTATTGGCCTCCTAACTTCAGCTATGTGTGCAAAACTACCCATGGACTTCCTACTCAAAGCATCAACAACTACATTTGCCTTTCCAGGATGATACAAGATTGTACAATCATAATCATTCAGAAGTTCCATCCACCTTCTCTGTCTCAAATTCAAATCCTCCTGCTCAAAAATATACTTAAGACTCTTATGATCAGTATAAATCTCACATGTTTCACCATATAAGTAGTGCCTCCAAATTTTGAGAGCAAAAACCACCGATGCCATCTCCAAGTCATGTGTAGGGTAATTCTGTTCATGCTTCTTAAGTTGTCTAGAGGCATAAGCAATTACTTTCCCATGTTGCATCAAAACACATCCGAGACCAACCCTAAAAGCATCGCAGTAAACTACATAACTTTCACCACTTGAAGGTAAGGATAAGACTAGGGCAGATGTCAAACGGTTCTTCAACTGTTGGAAGCTTTGCTCGCAAGCATCAGTCAACTGAAATATTACTTGCTTTTGTGTCAATCTAGTTAAAGGAGCTACAAGCTTAGCAAAATCCTTGATGAATCGGCGATAATATTCGGCTAAACCCAAAAAGCTACGAATTTCGGTCACCGATGTAGGCCTTTGCCAACTCTGAATTGCCTCCACCTTGTGTGGATCTACACTTATTCCATCCTTAGACACCACATGACCTAAGAAAGCCACACTTTTTAACCAAAATTCACATTTAGAGAACTTTGCATATAGCTTATGTTCTCTCAAAGTTTGCAAAACCAATCTCAAGTGTTGCTCATGCTCTACTCTACTCTTTGAATACACCAAGATGTCATCATTGAAAACTACCACAAAATGATCCAGGAATGGCTTAAAGACTCTATTCATCAAGTCCATAAAAGCGGCAGGAGCGTTGGTAAGTCCAAACGACATAACCAAAAATTCATAATGTCCGTATCGAGTACGAAATGCGGTTTTTGGAATGTCTTCACCTTTTATTTTCAATTGACGATACCCAGACCGCAAATCAATTTTTGAAAACCATTGGGATCCTTGGAGTTGATCAAATAAGTCATCAATACGAGGCAAAGGATATTTATTCTTCACAGTCACTTTATTCAACTGTCGGTAGTCGACGCACAATCGAAATGACCCATCTTTCTTCTTAACAAACAATACTGGTGCTCCCCAAGGAGAACAACTAGGACGAATAAAACCCTTGTCAAGAAGATCTTTTAGTTGTTCTTTCAACTCTTTAAGCTCAATTGGAGCCATTCGATATGGGGGTATAGATATAGGTTGGGTTCCTGGAAGCATCTCAATACAAAACTCTATCTCTCTATCAGGTGGTAAACCCGACAATTCCTCTGGAAAAATATCAGGATACTCACACACCACAGGAACATGCTCTAAATTCTTGGTTGCATTATCAACATATTTTACCATGGCAAGATATCCATAACAACCTTTCCTCAATAACTTGCGAGCCATTACGGCTGAAATTAAACTACTTGACAACCAATTTCGGTCACCCTGAAAAATAAAAACTGATTTTCCTGGCATATCAAACTTTACCTTCTTATTATGGCAATCCAAAGTAGCATGATGAGAAGCCAGCCAGTCCATGCCTAAGATCACATCAAAGTCTACCATATCATGCTCTACTAGATCTACCAACAAAGAATGGTCTTCAATCAAAACGTCACAAGATCTATGAACGGACTTAGCTAAAAGACAATCACCCATAGGCGTGGCCACTAACAAAGGCTCATCTAAAAATGATGGTTCTCTACCAAGACAAGAAGAAAATGATGGGGATACAAAAGAGTGTGTAGCTCCGGGATCAAATCAAACATGTGCATCTTGAGAACATATAGAAAGCATACCCGTCACAACAGCGTTGGATGTCTGAGCATCCTGACGAGTCAAAGCAAACACACGAGCCTGTCCTCCACCAACCTATCCCTCGCCTCTGCCTCCTGATCCTCTGCCACCATGCTGAGAACTACCAGACCCTCGAATTCCAGAATCAAATTGTCTCCCTGCAGCCACTGGTGTCGCTACCCCACTAGAAGAAGGTTGAGTAGATAATGTAGGGCAGTTTCTTGCAAAGTGTCCAATTTGTCCACACTGATAACATCCAACAGATCTTTGCCTACTAGGACCAGTATGTGTCTTCCCACATGTGATACAAGTAACTGGGGTTATACTAGAAGAAACACGGTGTTGTGAAGTACCGCGTCCCTGGTTAGAGCTAGCAGTCTGGCTAACCTGGCTATTTTGTTGTTTAAAACCCGCTTGATGGCCCTGAGTGATTGTACCTCTGGAACCTCCTCCTCCTTGGCCCTGGTGGCCACCACGAGATGAATCAAGGCGAGGCTTCTTACGTGAATCATGGGATTTCCCTCCTCGGTCTCTATTTCCCCTCTCAATAGTTAAGGCCCTATTCAAGGCCTCCTCATAAGTCATGTCACCGTGGCCTGCAATTGCTCTGAACAAATAAGTCCTCAAGCCATCAATAAATTTTTGAACTCTGTTGCTCTGTAGCTACCAGGTGTGGTGCATATCGTGCAAGCCGTGTAAATTGAACATTATACTCCATCACTGACATATTCTCTGCTTGCACAAGAGTCTCAAACTCTTTTGCTCTACTATCTTTAACACTTTGGGGGAGAAAATATGCCAAGAATCGCCTAACAAACTCATACCACTCCAAAGAAGGTAATCCAGCTGGTCTGGCGAATAACATAGTTTCATACCACCCTCTAGCAACATCACGAAGTCGAAATGCATCCAACTCCACCATCCTTGTAGAAGAACAACCTAAACCTCGGTATATCCAAGAGACATCATCCAAGAAGGCTTGAGGATCCTCCTGAACATCTGAACCACTGAATGTTGGAGGGTTAAGCTTCAAAAATGCGGACAAGGAAACCTCAACTGCTCGAGCAATAGTAGGTGGCTGATAATGTTGGTGGGCGGGTGCTTGTTCATCTTGCATCACTTCATGACTATGTTCATTTTCACCTTGATTTTGTTCTCTATGTGGTTCCCCTTGATCCATTACTTTGTTGGCTATCGGTTGCACAGTTTGTTGGATATTTTGCATGTTAGCAGCTAACTCAGCTAGTGTTGGGTTACCACGTCTGGCTCTAGGAACCACAAACTCAGGCATTCCACTATGCCTTCCCCTACCACGACCACGACCACAGCCTCAGCCCGCCAAGGCTTCCTCTTGAGGTTGAATGGAAGCCTCATCAGCAATAGTACGCTCTCTACTAGGTGCAGTTCTTGGTGGCATCTCCACCTGAGACAAAATTACAATTAGGAAAAAAATAATAATATAACAATGCGATAATAGACTTCAGTGTGATATTGGGCAATTATAGCTTCTTGGTTGTAAGATGCGCCCGGGTACACAAATTACAAACAAGAGTCTATAATTAATCCCAAAATGATGCACCTACATGACCTTCTAACCTAAGCTCTGATACCACTTTGCCACGACCCACCGATAGGCCATGACCGGCGCATGAGCTAAGACAAACTGGTCATAAGCTTGGCATGCCTAACTCAATTTTAAAGCCACAATATATCCACAGAAATTTCAGCAGAGTCTCCTCTGTTTTTCAAACATTCCATACACAAAATAAACCTATATAATTATGAATTCTATATCCAGAATATAATGACCAAAGCCTTCATCATATAATTACAACCTTGCCGATATGGTTCAAAAATAAGAAGCAGCTATATAATCTTACAAAATTCCTATTTGACCATAGACCATTCTAGACACAAAATCTCCTATTCCTATAGCTGCATCGTACTGAAGTAATCAAAATAATAGTTATCGCTTAAGATGAGGCCTACCCAAAATGCAACAAGTCCTGGGGTGATCTGTAGATCCCAAGGACAATCTACTCCGATGTCTGCAACTTTGAAAAATAATAAATAAATGATAGGGTGAGTCATAAAGACTCGGTGAGAGCATAATAAACAAGTGGACAGGAAGGAGAAACAAAAATAGCACGAGTGGTTCCCAATCTTTTTCTTTTCACCTTTTTTTCTTTGTTTTCTCTTTTTTTAGAAACGGTTCGTTTCAATCTTGTTCCCGACAATAGCCTCCAAGTAGTCCATTTGAATCCAATGTGAAACCCTAATACCATCTTGATCGATCTATTGGATTGAGCTATAGCTCTTGAATTGCGATAGGGGAATCAGACACCAGCATCATTCCTCATCTCATGGAGTCAAATTGGTTTACCTTTCATGGAGATCTGAGTTGGAGAGGCAACAAAATAGTTAGATCTGTCCCAGATCCGAGAGAGACGTGTAAGAGGTAGAAGAGGAAACCAATGCAATTCGGTGATGCATTGTCTCCCTTTGCATGTGAGGGAGAAGGATAGATTTGTCATCGTTCTTTGATTTGAGGAACAGATAGGGTGAGGAGGGGGAACGTCGGTGAGGGAGAGGGACACAGTGAGAGCACTGAAAGGGTGTGGGAGAGGTTTGAAACCCAAATCGGAGAGGGGGAGCGAGAGCCGAATGCTTCAGAGAGAGAGCTGCTCTCCAAGGAGACATTGAAAAATGAAGTTTCTGGAGACATACGGAGAAAAGAGTCTAAAACTCCATGCATGTGATGACAAAACATATTTTATAGTTGCGTCGTCATTGACTTATAAGGTGGTGAGACGCCACCAAGAGACAGAGGGAAATGTCTTAGGGAGGGAGAGCTATTGGGAGAAAAAGTTTGGTAGGCTAATGAAATAAAAAAGCCATGAGGGAGTGAGAAAAGCCATGAGTGAGTGAGATGAGAGAGTTTGTTTGAAATGAGAGAGATGATAGGATGAAAAGGAGACAAGAATTGATAAATGAGTCACATGACAATGGGAAGCTTCTAGAGAAGATAATGGATCTCAAAATTTATTAAATGGGATTAATTGAAACTAGAAATATCTGTTAAGTTGAAAAAACGAGGAAAAATTTGAAATCAGCATTTAAATTAAAGCGGTAGAATAATTAGGAAAAAAAATATGCACTTAAAATCAAAAAATAAAATCATCATTTCAAAATTCTACAATTTCAATATTTCATATATTTTTTAGGCTAAATTACACCAGAGGTCCTTTAAGTTATTTAATTGTAACAAGTTGGTGCTTTAAGTTTTTTTCATACCACTTAGGTCCTTTAAGTTATTTTCGTACCAATTAGGTCATTTATAAGTTATTTAATTGTAATAAGTTGGTCCTTGAAATATACAAATGTGATTTTTTCCCCCCTCTTAGCTTTTTGTTTTCTTGATCCTATGTTGTCTAGCTTTCAAACTCGTAGCTTTTTGTTTTGAGTTGTAACCAGACCCTTCCGGCCAATTTATAGAGTACTCAAAAGAACTTTAGATCTAATTTTATCTAATCAATTTTAAATTTTTAAAAATCGTGTATTAGTTAATCTTTCAAGTTTTTTTAAAATTACGTTAGTCCACTGAAACCTTTAAAAAAACCTTCCCAAACATATTCTAAAGAAATCAAAGTCTTTTATTTTCTACGACAAGTAAGAAATTGAATTTCATTAAAATAAAATGATCTAACAATCTACTATCAATGTCGTTGGTGGATAATTTTATCTTTCGTTTAAAAATTTAAAAGAGCATGCAAAGATAGATTTACATCGCAGAAAAGACAGGAGATTATTGAATGCAAAAGAAGAATGGTGAATGGTTCACAACTTAGACATAATCATGATTGATGACTATAAATGTTCACTAGTTCGATATTAATTAATCGCTAGCCCAATTTGGTCTCTTAAAAAAATTAATATCAATTTTAGTCCCCCGACAATTATAACATGGAACATTTTAGTCCATCGGTCAACTTCCATTAAAATGAGTAAACAAAGAAATCGAAGAAGAAGAATAACCATAAAGTACTATAAAAAAAATAAACATGAGTTGTGAATAGGAGAGGAGACCACCAACACCAAATTGTAGGCATGCATCAAAAGGTCCCGTTTGGTTGGAGTTGTCTGCATAAGGTCACATAAGTTTGATAAACCAATCGATCTTTTGCACCGGTCATATGATTATCTGTGTGTTTGCAAAAATACTTCAATTGCTCAATTGTGCAGCATCCTATCAGCTCACCAAGAAACAAGAAGAGCCAATTAATTTCATTACTAATAATTGGCTTCAAACTGTTTTCCCTACCACAACTCTCGCAGGTTGGGAGCACAGGGCGCTCCCAATGTTTCGGTGCACGATCATTCATGTCACACATGTTATTTGCAATGTAGCTATACATTTTTTGAAACTTTTCCACCAGGTCGAATTCAATGTTGCGCTCAACCCCACACCCTTTACATCGAACCTTTCCAATGATTTTTGTCAACCCTTGAGACAACAAGTGGTCCAGCATGTGAACGGTGGCGGGCTTTGTAGTCGCCCATGGGAATGGTGCATGGACCGTATCTGGTTCAACGTCTCCCATCGCGGGTTGAGTTGGGAGATGATGTGGACGACAAAGGTCAACGGGCAAAATTGGAACCCGCGGAGCAACCACTTCTTGATGTTGATGTTGATCTTGACATTGTTGTTCTTGCGACGGGAGAAAGTTGTGTACTTGTTGTTGCGGTCGCATAATTGGGATGTATTCAACTAGAGGAGGAGGCGGTGGTGAATGTCGGAGTCCGAGTGAAAGGAAACTCCCCCATGATGATGGGAGGTCTTCATGATCAAGAGGCGGAGGCACACCCTTATCCATGTGGGTGAGTGAGGTCGGGTAAATGGCAATGCAACTTTTCTTTGCTGGTGAGATTAGGGCACAACAAGGAAAAATCAGTGACTATTGAATTGCGCTAAATGTTTTAATATATAAAAGATCACACTATATGAATCAAGATTCTTTCTTTTGATAATAAAAAAAAGACTCATAATCATAACAGAAACAATGATAGATGATGTTGAGAGGAGAGATTATTGAAAGAAATGAAGAATGATGAATTATTCACGTTTAAGAGAGAAAGAAAACTTGGACCAGATTCATGATTCACGATTTGATAAAAGAATCAAATAAATTTTTCAAGAAAATAATGAACTGTGAAACTGAGAAGAAAACACACATTAATAATGATATAGCTGATTGATGATTAATTAAAAATGTTATAGCTAGGAAGAGAGAATATACCTTATGAAGATATTAATTAATCACGGTGTTTACCCTCTCGATTAGCTTGCTTAGCTCTGATTTCTAATTCTTTTTTTTTTTGACAGGCTGATTTCTAATTCTTCTTTTCTGCCAATTGTTTTCCTTTTCTGATTCATTGCTTTTATTTATAGACCATCCATTCGGTTCAAATCTTGTTTCTTCCCTCCTGAGTATTTTTACTCATTTTAATTTTGTTTGTTTTTTTTTTAAAAAAGTATAACGTTACAATCGCTATCATCGGGAAGCAGTTATTCAGTTCCGTGAATTCTTTGTTAATAACTAATGTTTCCTTTTTATTCGGTCGATACAATTGGCTCTGCTGAATTTCGCTCTAATACATTGGAATAGAGTTTAATTTATATACACGATAGGTGTATAGGGTTTTACTACCACTACCAATCACAATGCATGGAGTGGTTGATTATCAATTGACAAATTGGTGGTTACCAATCGACCAATTTTTCTTTAATGATGTGTCACAATGTGATTAGTAGATAGTGTACAACATATATACACCTATTGTGTATATGAATTAAACTCATTGGAATAATTAGTATTTTACCCGTGCATTTGCACGGGTAAGTGACACTGTAATTGTTATAATTTGCTATCAATCTATAAACATTTTGAAAATTGTAAAGTTTAATAAAAAAAAAGGAAAAACTCGATAGAATGACTATAATTCAACTTTGTAAAAAAACTCGTATTGCAAAACGTTAAAAAAAGTCAGTATTTTCTTCTGATCTTAAAAATGGAGTAAAAATCAGAAAAACAAAAATGAGATCTAATATAGGATATGCACCCTCGTTGTCGCTCCCGTTCCTGCTCTCGTTGTCGCTCCTGTTGCCGCTCTCTGTTGCCTATCATGTTGTCTCTCTCGTTGTCAAATAAGGAATGCTAACCTTTGGTAATATCCTGGGTTTTGATACAATGATCTAATTGTTAGTCTCTCGTTGCCGCTCCTCGTTGTCTCTGTCTTTCCCGTTGCTGATATTGTTGCTGGTCTCTTGTTGCAGCTCCCCTGTTTCCTCTTTAGTGGTTTTAATTGATTATAGTAAATAGTAAACTCTAGATCATTTAATATTAATTAAATTATTAAAAAAATGTATTTTGGTGAATTATTAAAAAGTGAATTTAAAGTATTAGTTATAACTTACTTAATATATTATTTAAGGTTGTCAAAAAAAAATTTGGTGAAGAATTTTTTTAGATATGGTATATATCAATTGTGAGAAAGAAAGAGATTTTTTTGGTCCAGGGTTCTTTGACCCCACTCCAGTGTCCAGGGGAAAGGGGCCCTGAATAATTTGGAGTTTAGCTGTGAGGTAAGTAAAGTCTGATTCCAATTTGTTCCATCATTGGGGATCGAACCTGAGTACTAGCCGAGTCCATCCATTTAAATGGAGTGCATTAACCTGAGAAAGAAAGAGATTGAAGATAAGAATAGGAGAAAAGGGGCAAAAAGTAAAGTACATAAGATAGTGCGATGGAGAGAATGAGAGAGAGAAGGTGAAGAAAAATTTGAAATTTGAAAAAGTGAAAGTGTGTGTAAAAGAAGAAAGTGACAGTTAGAGAAGAAAGAGAAAGAGAGAGAAAAAGTAAAAGAAACCGAGAGAAGAAAGAGAAAGAGAGTGAAAAAAGTTGACAACATTTTGGCATTAAGTGATTAAATGACAATTTGACCCCAAATATGGGACAATTGTCAAAATATGAAGAGCACTATAATGGTAAATTTCCTAACATGTAATTTTATTATAATAGTATTGAAGTATTGATTGATATTGATATCGATTATAGTAGTATTGATAAAAATGCATATTTTTTCTTTTTTCAAAAATTAATTAAAATGCATATTTTTTCTTTTTTCAAAAGACCTCTTTTTTTGTTTTTTGTTTTCCTAACTATTTCGATCTAATCAAGAAAATTCCAAAAAAAAAAGAAACTATCAGATCTTTGTTTTATTATTTATTTTTATCATCTAATCATTTTTTTTGACAAATCTAATCTAATCATATTTTTGAAATTTTCAAATAAAGCTAATTTATTTCCCTACAGGGGTATTTTGTATTTTTAAGTATTTCAAAAACTTGTAAATTTTTTTTAAAAAAAGTAATTGTAAAAAAACTACTAATGTAAAAGAGTTTTTTATTCATTTTTAATAATCATTATCTATAACTATTACTAAATAAATCTATTTGGTCAAAGAAAAAAGTAAATAAGTCTTGTAATGGTCAAAAAAGAGTAAATAAGTCTCGTAAAAATATGAAATTGACCAAAATAAGAGTAAGATTTAACCATTATATAATAGACTATAGATGAAGAAGAAGTAGAAGAAGAGAATGAGAGAAGAAGAGAGCATCTGCATTCTATTCTTGAAGGTAATTTACAATGTTACATGAATTTATAGGACATTACAAGCATATGGATGGTCTAGCATAATGTCTCATAAACATTCTAAGCTAAGACCAATAATAATGAGTTATGACATAGGAGTTATAGAGCATCATATGGTATATGAAAGGACTAAGGGAAATGGACATCCACCAAATATTCATAACACTCTCCCTTGGATGTCCATTGAGGATATGCCTCATTAAAACCTTACTAGGAAAAAACCCAATGGGAAAAAAATCCTAGTGAAAGAAAAACCTTTCCATGAAAACCCAATGAGACAAAACTATGGAGAAGGAAAAAAAGAGTACAGTTTTCTCCCCTATTCAAAGAATCCGTTAAGAATATATGAATTCCAACATTTGGATTTTCTCCCCCTAATACATATGAAGCAACGTACTTCGTGATATATCTTCATTTCAATTGAGCTTCACAATCTCCTATGTGTATGCCAGCGGACTCTACTCTATCAACTTTCAGAACTCATTCCACAAACGCGTCCATCTTTTTTTACTTCCCTAATAAAAAAAACTTATCTTTTTTCCCCTCGAGTAAAAACAATGGTCATAATTTTATTTCCGTATTTTATAAAATTAAATTTTTTTTGACAACTATTTTATAAAATTAATTAGTACGTACTAATTGCTTTTTTTTTACACCAAGGTATCCCCTGCGCAACTGCAGAGATTAATCTCCTGAGGTACTGAGATCTATTTAAGGGATTGACCTCTCCTACCAGGTATTTTTCCATACGTATGGGCCAGGGATCGAACATTTGACCAAATAGCTAAGGAACCCAAGTATCTACCACTTATGCTATACCATGTTGGTTACTAATTGCTTTTTCAGTAGCAAGATAGCAATACCATTCTCTTTTTGGGGATCTTACCGTCATCCATTTCGATACGTTATTTCTAATTAAACCTTCATTTACACTTGAAATTTTGGAAATCGGATGAATAGAACGTTGATAAAATTGACTATAAAAAAAGGCTAAATTAAAGTTTTGGTCCCCCTATTTTTAAAAATTCAGAATTTTTGTAATAGGGGGGACTAAATGTCTGAATTTTAAAATATGGGGACTAAATGTCTGAATTTGTCAAAATATGGGGACCAAAACTATAATTTAGCATTTCTTTATTTAACCAGTTTGCAGTAGTGTGGAATCAATAGGAGTTCATCCCTAACTTCTTTTATCATCTAACTTCTTGTTCTTCGATTCTTTATCAAAAATACTAAAACATTTTATTGTCTTTACTTTAATGTTATTGTTACTTTATCAAATCACTCAAACTATGGTTCATTTGCGTTTGTTTAGTTGTTGTTAATGTTTATTAATATTTGCATTCAATCCTTGAGTTCGACACTCGATATTACCAATTTTATTACTTGCAACGATTTGGTACACTTGACGTGATCCCATCAGTCACTGTCCATATAAGCCCTAATTAATGATCACTTAATGGGATGACCGTTTTAATTAACTTTGAAAAGATAATGGACGAAAACGAATATTTTAAAAGATAAAGAACGTAAATGAAAAAAGAGTGAAGGATAAATGACCAAAATTTTATTTTAGCCTATTTTTTAAAATATTATTATTATGATTATTATTATTATTATTTATATCCTTGTGGCATTATGGCTCTCCATGCAAAAAAAAATTAAAGAAATAAAAAAAAAGTTGATACTAAAATGACATTTAAGCCAAAAAATTAATATTTAAGACTAGAGTGTTCGCAGTGTGGTTTGGTTCGATTTTGAAGCAAATAATCAACAAGTGGTTTTATTTGGTTTGGGTGATTTACTTTGAGAATATGAACCAAACTAATCTAAATAAATATAGTTTGGATTGGATGAGATGAATTGATTTTTAACAAATTGAAGAAAATGTATTGCAGATTTATTCTACTACGTGGTTATTAGAATTTAAAAATATACTTAAGTATAAGCAGTTGTGAAAAATATATTCTGCAAAATGTTATGACTGGTATTTTTAGAAAAATATATTCTAAAAAATATCATGTTTATTAGTTTATAAATGTATTTTGAAAAATATAACATATTCAATGTATGGATTATTGTGTGCGCATCAACTTTGCTTCTATTAGAAAGTTAGTTTAGTAGTTAGTTAAAATTAGTTTTTAGTTGTAACAACTTTTTACAATTAGTTACTTAGTTGGAATTTTGTATTTACTTTCACTAGAATGTGCACTATATATATATATATATATATAGTGATCACCTGTTCATATTGTATTAAGTTTTTACTTCACAATTCATTTTAAATGAAATTTATATTCTATTCAAATATAGAGTTTGTAACTCTTAATATGGTATCAAAGCGCTCCAGCTTCTGCGTTCCTCTCTCCTCGGTGATTCCTCCATCGTCTTCTCACGAATTTCCCCTTATGCATCGTGATTCATGAACAATGGCGCTCATCGTGGTATCATAAGTTTCTTTTCAACACCTCTTCTTGCGTGTGTTCAAGAAGTTCATTGAAGTTTCTTCCTCGATCACCCCTCGAGCCAGCTTCATCATCTTTGCTGCGTTTTTGCCTCTTGTTTCTTCTTGGTCCAGCCGTGTAGCTATGGAAGAACTAATGAAACGACAATTTTTTCCGGAAGAAGCCATGTTTTTCTTTCTTTATCCCTTCTTGCATGTGTTCAAGAAGTTCATTGAAGTTTATTCCTCGATCATCCCTCGAGCCAACTTCATCATCATTGTTGTGTTTCTGTCTCTTGTTTCTTCCTAGTCGAGCTGTGTAGCTATAGAAGAACGAATGAACCAGCAAATGAAATCTTTTTCAACTCATGTATCGAACAATCTAATTTTTTGTCAGAATTGTTGTTCGTTTTTGCAAATTAAAGATCCCGTTCAACATTTGGTCGTGTTTTGTCCATCATCGGCACCACCATGGGAACATTTTAGGATTTGCTCCTACTATTCTTAACCCTTTCACCTTTCCACAGAATTCAAGATTACCCTATGTTCTTTCATCGATGCGTGGTTTCTTGCAAGTACTCAGTTGCCGTCAACAAAGTAGCCCTATTATTTGGCATTGTAGAGTGAGATTTCATTCTCCTAAGTTTCCCAGTGTGTCTACGATGATTGCTCGATGGAGTTGATATTCACGTGGTTTGTGAATTTGAATTTAGAATCTCATCTCCAAGTTGGGAGATCTTGACATCTCTCTTCCAACTTGACATCTCTCTTCCAAGTTGGAATTTTGTATTTACTTTCACTAGAATGTGCACTATATATACACTACAAAAAAATTGGTTTTTAGCGACGGAAATTTCCCTCGCAAAATGAGCGAAATCCGTCGCTAATGACCGTTAGCGAGGGAACTGTTGCGTCGCTAAATTGCTCCTCGCTAATGGGATTAGCGAGGGAATCTGAGTCCGTTGCTAATTAGCGACGGTCCATTCCGTCGCTAATTCCCTCACTAATGGCAGCCACGTGGGAAAATTCAGACAGCCACGCGTCCACGTTCCCTCGCTAATTCCCTCGCTAATTCCTAGCCACGCGTCCACTTTCCCTCGCTAATTCCCTCGTTAATGCCTAGCCACGCGTCCACTTTCCCTCGCTAATTCCCTCGCTAACGCCTAGCCACGCGTCCAATTTCCCTCGCTAATTCCCTCGCTAATGCCCATCTGATTGTATTTTTTTTGATTAATCTGCTTTTATACCTGTTTATTTTATTAATAAATAATAAAATCTAAACTATATAAAACAGTTTAAAATTAAAATTCTTCAATAAATAAAAATTACGAGAATAAAATTTGAATCCACAACACTTAATCTGAAATGTTATAACAAAAACGTTAATCAACAACACTAAAAGCTGCCACCATCAGACTCCTCGGCTTGCTCCTCATCTTGCTCCTCATCTTGCTCTTCATCTTCCTCCTCATCTTCCTCCTCATCTTGCTGCTGATTTTGCTGCATATTCTTAAAATACTTTAACATCATCGCCTGCCTACGGCTCACCTTCTCAAAGTTTTGCTGCATCTTTTTCATCGCCTCAGAAGAGGTCCTGACCTCCTGTCGAGTATCGTGCAGCTCCTGTCGAGTAGACTGCAGCTCCTGTCGAGTAGACTGCAGCTCCTGCTCCATCTGCCTCATATGCTCTGTATCTGCAGAAGTAGAAGCTGGTTGACTGCGTCTTCTGCTACTCCCGGCCCCAGACTGGCCCATACATGGAGCCAAGGGCCCCGTACCATACAGGCGACCCTTAGACCATCCAACTGTCTTCTCCCAATGTTGATTTGCCAGATCTATCATCTCAGGAGTAAGTTGGCCAAGTGCTTCAGGGTCCCAGCTCCCTTGAGTTAGCTGAGTCATGAACTCATTTACTTGCTCCTGTTTTGAATAACCACAAATTAGCGCTCCATTCTGACAAAGCAACATTATATAATACAAATCAATTTGTATATTTACCTGAGTCATCTTGGAGCGCTCATCAACATACTCGCCAGTGCCTTTCCTCACATGGGTGGCTCTATGCAGCTCAGGAGCAGTGATAGGGCGTCCTGCCATTTTACTCTGTAAAATGAAACACATTTTCAAAAATTGCTAACTAATTAAATAATGTAAAAAAACACACAGATTTGTAAAATAATTTACCAATCTAGCAGCATGCTGAGCCTGGTTGATGGACCCGCCGCAGTGAAGCGAGCCACCATTTTCTGAGTTTCTATTGTTTTTGGCGCTTGCAGCATTTTTCTTGAAAGTCTCGGTAGCCCAATGGCTCTTGAAGGCATTCCAAATATCATCACCCATGAAGTCAGGCTTTTTACCTTTACAGCGGAGCTTATAAAGCAAATCTGAAATCTGAGCGCCCATCCTTTTGAAAAAAAGTCTCCGCACATTGTCATCTTCTTCTATGTCCCAAGTTACCTTGGTCTGTATTAAGTAAAATGAAAATATCTATTAGTAATTATATTAAACGTTATTAAACATAAAATCTAAACAAACAATGTAAGTAATGACAAAATAATTGACACTTACCCTAAAGAAGTCAAGCAGATCCTTCCTGTCATCTTCTTCAACTTTGCTCCACTTTTTATGGAACTTTTGAAAATATTTTTTCCGGATGACATAGGTGATGCTTGATGAAGCTACCTTTGCAGGAAGAAGCCTGCATAATGAAAGATATATCGAACAATCAAATATATATAATCGTTGCATAATTAACTTTAAAAAAACAAACAATATAATACTTACGCGTTACCACGGCTATAAATGACTTTGAGTCTAATACCATTAATAACAACCACCTCCACTCTCTCGTCATCGGTGGATGAATCACCTTCAACATTACCAACACCAACATCATGCTGAATATCATCCTGGGGCTCTGGTGTAGGCATAGATAACCCAGCTGATGGGCCCATATGTCCAGTTGATGGGCCCATATGTCCAGATGATGAGCCTATATGCCCAACTGGTGTGCCATACCCAGCTGGTGGGCCATACCCAGCTGGTGGGCCATACCCTGCATACGCATCTGCTGGGCCCATATAATGCCCATGTGATGGTAAATGATACCATCCGGGGCCAGATGGAGGCGGAGGTTGTGGGGCGGTAGCTGGTGGGCCCATATACATATGACCCCTCATATTCTCAATATTAAGTTCCACCTCACATCAATGCGGCTCTCATCATAAAATTTTTCTTTCGTGCTGCATCATATGTCAAAACACCCCCCCCCCCCCCCCCCACAATCTCTTAAGATCATCAATCAGAGGTTCCAAAAATATATCAATGTTAGCTTTTGGATTGGATGGACCAGGTATCAGACAAGTCAAAAACATATACGGTTTAGTCATGCACATCTCAGGAGGAAGATTGTAAGGGGTAACAATGACTGGCCAACAAGAGTAGGGTGACGCCGATGCTTGGATATATGGAGTAAACCCATCAGAGCACAAGCCAAGGCGAACATTCCGTGGGTCTGAGGCAAAATCTGAATGCACTTGATCAAAGTGCTTTCACGCTTCACCGTCGGATGGGTGGCGTAAAATGTCGTCTGAGGTACGCCTATTGTCATAATGCCAAGTCATTTTCTGCGCAATTTCGGTCGATGCAAACATTATTTGCAACCTTGGAACTATAGGCAACTAGAACATCGACTTTACAGGGATAGGTTTATAATTACGTTTTGCCCCTTTACGATCATGATACCTTGGCTTTCCACAGAATTTGCATTCAAGTAGCTCACCGTCATTTTTACCAAATTCGTTGTTGTAATACAACATGTGCCCTTTCTCACAACAATCAATCTTCTTAAATTTCAATCCCAGGTTCGAACTAACATCTTTGCTTCATAATAACTTTTTAGCAAATTATCCTTATTAGGTGTCGCTTCCAACATCATTTCAGTCACATAGTCTAAACCCACCTCAGAAATATTACTCATGGACTTGAGAGCTAAAAGTTTCACACACATAGATAATTTTGACTGTGGCGAGCCTTCAAACAACGGTTTGTTTGAATCTCTTAACAAATTATAAAAATTTTGTGCTTCTTCATTTGGAAGTTCATCATGATCGTCATATTGAGGCTCATCAAATAGCACATTCACCCTGAGACCATCACAAATCATGTTTTCCATCGACTCAAAAATTTCATTACGTGGAACACCAACAACAGAACTGTTTGAAGCCCCTACCTCAAAATTTTGACGTCGTTGTTCTCCATGGTCCACCCAAATCCAATAATTAGGCCTAAACCCCCATTGATACAAGTGCTCCCTGATTTCATTATCGGTCCTAATAGGTACACCGTCGCATTTTAAGCATGGACATCTAACCCCCTTTTCCCGTTTAGCCAATTCATGTCGCCACGCTACCACAAGAAACTGTTCAACCCCAATTACAAAAGATTCCTTCAAACCCGCTCTTCTCGGATATAACCGATCATACACCCATTCACGATTAAATTCATACAAATTCATCTACACACATTTAAGAAAACGTGTTAGATTCCCTTAACATTCCCAATAATCTATCAAGTTAGTGGCATCGATATGATCTCAGTGGAGATGATTTCGAGCCGAATATGGGGGTTAAGGACAGATCAGACAAAACCCTTTTCCATATAAGTAGTGAAGGATCGAAGTTATTTCTAACTCCCAACCTTAAAATTGTTAGTATCGCCTCGCAATTATCTCAATGGAGATTATTTCGAGCAAAATCCATGGTGAGGGACGGGATCACCTCACCCTTTTCCATCAACAACACACACTCATCTAACCTAGGGTTCATGAAAACAACAATTAATTTATTTTGGAAACTAACCGTTATGAGATTGAGGTCCGGTGCGGTACGTGGTTCGGTGACGGTGCGCACTCCGGTGCGGTTGTGAGACTTCAAACACCAACAATTTCAATCCTAAACCATTTCAACTTCAATTTCAATAAATAACTTCAATTTCAACTATTAATTTCAACAACAACTTCAATATCAACTATTAATTTCAATTTCAAGCAAAAAACATAAATCAACTCACTATTAATTTCAATTTCAATAAAACAACTTATTTAATTTCAACAAACAATTTCAATTTCAACTTCAAATTTTTATCCTACACAATTTCTATAAATCCTAAACTTAAGCCTAAAACCTAAAACACAATTTCAATTTCTACCCAATTTCAATTTCTAATCCTAAACACAATTTCACTAAAACAATATCAAAAATTAATTTTACAATATCACAAAACTAAATTCACTAAAATTACCAAACAACAATATCACAAAATTAATTTTACAAATCCTAACAAAACAATATCAAACAAAATCAGTTGGTAAAAAAAAAAATCAAAATCAGTAAAAAAAAACCTCCAAAGGTAGAGCTCCGGTGGTGAGGAGGGCGAGCTCCGGTGGTGGTGAGGAGGGCGAGCTCCGGTGGTGGCGAAAACGGAGAGCTCCGGTGAGAGAGAGGTTCGCGTAGGAGAGAGAGAGGAGAGATAGTGACGTCGCGTAGGAGAGAGAGAGAGGAGCGACGGGTGAGCGGTGGTGTGGTGGCGGTGGTGCGGTGGTGTGGCTGTCGTGGGGTGGTGGTGCTGGAAAGGGTGTGGTGGGGTTGGGGTTCGTGAGAGAAGAGTGAGGGAGTGAGAGAGAAGAGGAAACAGAGAAGAGGAAACAGAGAGAGGAAAAGGGATCTGATTCTATTTAATTGGGGTTAGCGACGGAATTTGCGGGGGACTATTCCGTCGCTAATCCCTTCACGCTAACCAAGGTGGAACGGTCAAAAACATTAGCAAGGGACCAGTATTTCCGTCGCCAATCGCTTCGGTTTCCGTGCTGTTCTGATTACAGTTTCCCTCCAAACAATTAGCGACGGACTGTTCCGTCGCTAATGCACTAACTTCCGTCGCTAATTTTCAAAAAAACGAAGACCCTTATTCCCTCGCAAATTCCGTCGCTAATGTCAGTTTTAGCGAGGGAATCGTATTCCGTCGCTAATGTCTGTCGCAAATAACTTTTTTTTGTAGTGATAGTGATCACCTATTCATACTGTATTAAGTTTTTACTTCACAATTCATTTTAAATGAAATTTATATTCTATTCAAATATAGAGTTTGTAACTCTTAATAGCTTCCACTAAGAGTGCAAATTATTAGTGATTCTTTATAAAATTAGAGGTTTGAGTGTCAACTATTTGTTTCAAAATGTGTAAAATATTTTTTACAAATTGGGGCTAAGGCCAACTTGTATAGAAGGGATTCTTTGCATAATTGTGTGGGCAAGTTGGATTGCGGCCAAGGCTAACTTGTATAGATCCTTTGGGTATGATGATTTAATTTCTTGGCAAAATGTTTTTTGTGTTGCTTGTTTGGCTTGGGAATTGAAGAAACTTGCATGTACATGATCCGAATTTTTGTAGACCCGTGAACCTTTCATCTTGGATCCTGGAACAAGCTGATCAAATCAGTTAAGCGAGGAGGAGCACGCTTAACTTTTTCCACAACATATGTGGGAATTGCCACTAATAGGTTGGACTAAACTTAACACGGATGGTCGGGCAAAAAGGAAATCCAAGATAAGCTGGTATGGTGGTTTATTATGCGACAACTTTAGTAGTTGGCTGGGAGGCTTTGCTGCGAATTGGGTTGTTGTAATGCACATACAGCTGAGTTACAGAACCTGCTTTATGGCCTCTAGTCATATTGGAGTGTCTGGAAGAGTTGTAGAAATGGATAATGCAACTATCATTAGCTCTTTTAAAAAAGGGTTGCTGCAACAAGGAAAAGGGGGTTACATTATAGAATCTTGGAATGGGTGAGGAAAGATTGGAACCTTGTTTTTACTTACAACTTAGAGAGGGAAACTCTTGGGTGGATAGACATGCAAACTTGAGCTTATCTCTAGAGTTCGGAGTTCTTTTTTAGCCTATCCTAGTTGTGGAGGTTAGTACCTTAATTTTATTTTTAGGTGGTGTGAGTGAGGCTTCCTACCCCTCGATTGTTTCTCCAATGTAAGATTATTGTTTTTGTTCATTTTGGCCCCTTTTAATAAATAAAAAAAAAACTTTATTGGAAGAGGTAACATTTGATACCGTAACATTGTTTAGCTGAGCATACTTATTCTATTTCATTCAAAATAAAACCAGCAATACTTGTTGGAATTGCTTCAAACACATGATGACTAGCAAATAACTTTCGCTCTCGCTAAAATGGGGCAACAAAATTTGCTTGTCCCCTAATAAAACCAACCTCAGTTTTTGAGAAAATCCAGTTTAACCTTACATAATGATAGGATATATCCCAACTCAGCTGGAGTAAACACAGTAAAGATTAGTTACATATCTCAAATAATTCGAAAGTCACATCTTCGGAATCCAATGTTTTTTAACAAACAAATTAAGAACAAAAAAGTAACATTTGATAGAATTATATATTTTCTCATTAAAGTGAAGCGGTTTCCTTTCCTATAGATCATCTAAACTCGCTAAATATTACCGGGCTTGTGGCTACAAAGTACTTGCATCAAGACTACAGCCGTCAACAGCCTAATTAACGGTGAGTTCAACAACAGGATGTTAAAAAAAAAAAAAAAAATCAACTGGATAGGTAGTCTTTTTGTTTATCCCCCCGTGTCTCGCTCCAGAATCCAAGCAGCTCCTTTTTATCTTTCCTGAGCATCGAAAGTTTTAAATTCTAGATCGTGTTAACCTGTTGTTAATCAAGTTATATTTGAAAGGGAAGACGTTCATGCGGAAATCCATCACCCCAAAACTGAAAGAATAATCACAAAATTCAATAAACTAAAAATAGTTGGAAAGCACATAGCACAAACAAATCAAATTTGCTCTCGATAATGCTGCCTTTATTAGCCATGCCTGCATTTTTTCACTAACCGTGATAAACAAATTTCAGTATGGTTTGCACTTGCAATACTTTTTTAATACAGAGTTTCACTTACTGGAATGGGAATACAACAAATGGACTTGAAGGAAAACAAATAAGTATAAAGATTTACAATTTAATCTTAATTTCAGTTAAATTATTAAGAAATTATTTGTGATGCTTGCTAGTCCTATGAATATTTCAGCAGAACATACATGCACGCAGGAAGTCATTTAAGGAATCAAGAATTGATACAGAACAGCTGAATGAATACACACAGAGAGACTGCATAATCCCATAAACCAAAGACATCAAGAATCGATACTTACCATAAAGCGATGGGTAAGCATCCACCACCAGATATAGCTAATTTGATGAAACCCCATAACGGTTTCGAAGAGAGTCAATAGTCTTCTCAAACTTCTGTGAAAGCTCAGCTACAGATGTTTTGCATGCTGAAATTTTTCAGGAAAATTACTATCTCACAAATGAATGCAGTATTTGTGTGTATGTAGACTCAAATTCAGTATCATGGGGTATGGCATCTAAGTACAAATATGATTAATAATGAGCAGGCAATAGACCACATGTCCACATCTACCTAGTAAATTTTATTTTCCGTCATTTGAATTAGATGAGAAAAATGAAGCAGTAGGTAAATCAGGCATAACGGCTAATGCTTAATAGTACAAAATTTTGATCCAAATATGATACGTATATACTACGTGACTGACTTATAGTTTGTCCATTTAATGTATAACATTCACTCCTAATTTCTACTAAAGCATTCGTTGTTATTTCACACAAAACAGTTAGTACAAAATATTAATGCTGTAAAATATGATAATTGTGGACCGGAGTAAAAGCAATTTGGTCTTTGGAGCATACCACGAGATGCGGTGGCCTGTGCATCTGCCATGAATTCTTCATAAGAAGCCTGAAAAAAAAGAACGATTAGACACTTCATCATGTTTTTGATATAATAGTGAAAGAAAAACCACCTTCATTGCGTCTCGGCTTTCCGTAATCCGTTCAGATAATTTCTTGTAGTCCTTCTCAGCTTCATCCATTGCTTGCTGGCATGCTTGACTCTGCATCTAAACTTTTCAAAATTGATATAGCTAAGTAGTTAATGATTCTAATTTCTATTTCAACGGAAACAAAAATCTTAATGTTTGATTTGTTTACTAAATAAATACGCACCAGATGGACTAATCAACGTATTTGATTTTCAATTTACGTTCTCTGTTTTCTCCTAAATCTGATCTCAATGTGCATCAAGAAGACCGATGCAATAATGTGAATATTCCATACAAATTTGTGTGACTCCAGAGAAAACGCGAATAAAATCTTGGAATTCAAAACTCGCCGTTGACATGTCGTAGTTCTAACAATTTTCAGTTGCTAATTACGTTTTTCATTTTTTTTTTCTAGTGTTTTCGGAGTAAAGTTGACAATCTCAGTAAAATCCAGAGAATATGAAGGATCAATCGATCCTAGAAATGCGATTGTACAGATTGAGGCTCTACTGCGAATATTCCATTAAAATCTGTTTGGCTTGCGAGAAAATGTCAATAAATCACCGAATTCAAAACTCGCGTTTGATATTCTGTAGTTATTGAACAATTTTCAGTTGCTTAAGACGTTTTTTATATTATTTTTCAAGTGTTTTCTAGAAAATTCGACAATCTCAGCAAAATCTACAGTATATAAAGTAAGTTTACGACGATCTTAGAAATTCGATTGTTCAGATTGTGAGAAAGCGCGAGAAAAAAACCTTGTAACGCTTGTGAAGACGTGAATGAGAAGCTTCGAGATCCTTGAGGATCTCAGAGTGAGACCGATCGATCCGGCGCTTGAGATCATCGATACCTGAAGATGCGATGCTCTTGAGGTCGGAGATGTTGCTCGGAGGCCTGTGACTGCTACGAGGTGGAGAAGTGCCGGTGGTTAGAGCGGCGGCTACTTTCTTCACGCCCTTGTAGGTGGAAGCCGCTCTTGTGAAAATGGCCGATTTAGGAGAACTTTCCGTTGGAGAAGCTTCCGGCGACGGCGTTTTCAGAAGATGGGGCACCGTCAGCTTGGATTTCTTTCCTCTTTTCTTCATCTCTTTCTTCATAAATTTCAAATTGAAGTTGGATGTTAAATTTGGCGGTTAACTTCGCGGGTATTTATTAGGTGGCAATTTTTTTTGTCTCAATTGCGAATACTTTTTTCTTACTAAATCCGCAAATTTTTTTGTCTAAATTAGGGCTCTTCATGGTTCGGTTCGGGAAAAGAACTGAACCAAACCAAACCGAACTGATAGAAACAGTTCGCCGAACCGAACTGAACCACGTTAACAGTTCGCCGAACCGAAGTTCAGTTCACAGTTTTAATTACAAACCGAACTGTTTAAAAACTATTCTGTTTTATCTGAACTTTGAAACTCAAACCGAACCGAACTGTTAATAGTTCTTTTAATCGAACTGTTAAAGAACTACTAAACTGTTAACAGCAAATTCAACTACAAAATAATTATTCTATTACCAAATCAGTAGGAATTTCCAACACACAGTAGGAATATAAACACAGTAGGAATATAAACTGATTAGCATCCATCTAAATTAATATAAACTAATTGCATCCATCTAAATTAATTTCCAACACAGTAGGAATTTCCAACACAGTAGGAATATAAACTGATTAGCATCCATCTAAATTAATATAAACTAATTGCATCCATCTAAATTAATTTCCAACACAGTAGGAATATGTTATGGTGATTATACTGTTTTCTATTTGCACCCCCTCTCCAAAAGCCCAATTGATGAGAAGCCCAATTATAATCAAGAGAGTCCAATCTTCAATGGCCAAGATCAGCCCGCAAGATCGGACGGCCCAAAAACGCCAACACAAACACATCCAAACTCTATAAATACCCCATTCAATGCTCATTAATAGTAAGCACTTTTCTAACCAAACACTCATTCTCTCAAATACTGACTTGAGCGTCGGAGTATTATTGCAGGTACAACCTCGCCCTTCAAGATCGAACATCTCAAGATCGAACACCTCAGCATCGCCTCTCAAGGTCGAACATCCCGGGTCGAACAAAACCTTCCTCTCAAAGTCTGAAGACAAAGATAGAATCAAGGACAAAATATCTACCAACTGCATAATATCGATCCACACGATCGGAAGCACGGTACAGAACATTGGCGACCACAGTGGGAGAAACCAATACCCGATTTTTCTCACCATCTCCTTGAACTTATTGAATGGCACCAACACACCGCTTAATACCGACTAGTCTCATGGCCGAACCTGACCTCGGCCCTCAACGAACTCCTGAAGGCCACGTCCAGGAACTCACGAATTCATCGCAAACACGAAGCCGACATCCCAACACGGGACCTTCCCGAGCACAATCGGGCGCAGATGAGACGAGCTTACCATCTCCCCCTCAATTACTCCCGGCGTTGACGGACGCGGTTCAACATCTCGTTCAGCTGTTGGCCCGACAAGAAGCGGTAAATGAAGAAAGAAACAACCGTTTCGCCAACCTCGAATCCGAAGTAGCGAGACTGCAAGGTCGGAACGTCCTGGACCAACGATCATCCGGGCAGAGCTCACTGGAGGAACGACGCCCAACTCGAAGAAGACTTTTTCATCGATCACCCCCACGGAGAAAGCTCACTCATCGCTCCCCCGTACGCCGTCAACGAGGGAATGGTTCCCGTTCTCCTCTGGCTCGACAACACGAGGCTCATTCCCGTTCTCCATCAGCTCGACAATACGACGATCTAGATGATCCTTATTCTCCTCCACGCCGCCACTGAGGGAATGGTTCCCGTTCTCCTCTGGCTCGCCAAATTGAAGGCTCGACCTCGTCACGGAGACGATCGAGAAGCCATGACATCATTCAAAAGGTCCATCACAGACGCCAACCACTGTCACGAGCAAATCGACCTGGGCGAAAAGGTCCTTTCACAAAGTCGATCGACAACTTCCGGGTCCCCCGGTATCTCGAAAAACCACCTGGAGGATTGAAGACTTACGACGGGACGGGCGACCCCGACAGACATCTAGACCAATTTGACACAACCATGCAGTATCGAAATGTACCCATGGAAATGAAATGCCGAATATTCCCTTTGACCCTAGACAAAATGGCTTCCGAATGGTTTCGGACGTTAAGGTCGAATACCATTTCCTCATGGGACCAGTTAGCAAAACACTTCTCGGTACACTTTGCCCATTCCAAGAGCAAACCCAAAAACAAAAATGTTCTAGCATCTATTGTCCAGAAAGCAAATGAACCCCTGAGGGAATATATAGAGCGATTCAACATCGAAGCTCTTCAAGTTCGGCAGTTAGACGACGCTTTTCGAATTTTCTTCATGGCCCAAGGTCTGCTCCCTGGAAGCTCGTTCCGAAAGCACATCAACACCTGGGAACCTAACACCCTTCAAGAATTCCTCGAACTATCCCAGTGCTTTATTAACGAAGAAGAAAATTCCAAGGTCGACAAAACGTCTTTACATGCAGAATCGTCGAAACGCCACATCGAGGTCGACCCTCGAAAAAACTCCTGGAACATCGGTAGGAAAAATCGTCACCAGGTATACACCGAACTCAACGTCTCCAACGCCCAGTTACTAGGGGAATGTTGGAACGTCGAATTCAGGGACGTCAAGCCTCCCAGGTCCTTACCTATCCGACCTGGGCAGAAGGCCAACAAATACTGCCGATACCACAGAAGCAATGGCCATGACACAAACCATTGCAACGCCCTAAAGGATGACATAGAAGATTTAATTAAACGGGGAAAACTATCTTTTATGTTAAAAGGGAGGGAGAACGATCTGACAACTTCGGAAGAGAAAGAAATGAAAATCTCAGGGCAAAAGGAAAAGAAATGATCGACCCAGACCGCGAAGATCTGGATAAAAAACGCTCGGTTATCATGATGATAACTGGGGGATTCGATCATGAAGGATCGGGAAAATCCATGAAAAGAAAATGGAAGGAATTATTGTGCGTGGCTTCAACGTCAACAACCCCGGTCAAGACTAACCGACCTCCATTATCTTTTAGTGACAACGACCTTATTGACGGAAAAGCTAACAAACACGTACCTCTCTTGATATCGGCAATCATAGCCAACAAGGAGGTACGTAGAATCCTGGTCGATCAGGGGAGCTCATCAGACATCATCTTTATCGATCTTCTGAGCAAAATGGGGATCGATAAAGAGGAACTCACCCCTTACAGAGGGACGGCTTTGTCCGGCTTTAACGGATCTCGAACGAAACCCCTTGGGCATCTGGAGCTAATGGTTACCTACGGAACCGAACCAATGGTTCGAACCGTCAGAACCAAATTCCTCGTCTTGCCTTGTGAATCCATATACAACGGCATTATAGGAAGACCGACCCTCGGCAGGCTCGGGGCGGTTACATCCACCACGCACTTAAAGATGAAATTCCACTCTCTTTGCGACAGAGTTATCACTTTAAACTCTGACTTAGAGTCGGCCTCCAGGTGTTTTTTCCTATGGACTAAGAACGAACGAAAAGCTTCGGAGCATGAAGGGGTTCCCCCTTCGGAAGAACTGTCGACTCCCAAAATACCAAAGGGAAGATCAACCGAAGTTAACACTGCCACTAACGTAGAAACCAACTTCGATCCGAAGGTCGAAAAACAGATAGACGTCGACGAGCTAACCAAAGAGCTCAAACAAAAAATCAAAAGACCAAAGCCTGATGGAAAGTTCGTCGAAATAGAGCTCGGTTCAGACACCTCCCAGAAGATCAAAATAGGGACCGACCTTCCAGAAAAGATCAAGATCGAATTAACCCAATGTCTTAAAGATTTCAAAGACATCTTCGCTTGGTCGGCCGAAGACATGCCTGGGATCCCGCCCGAGGTTGCCTGCCATCGACTCGCAATAAACCCAGAAGCAAGATGGATCGCCCAAAGAAAGCGGGCCCAAAGCAAAGAGAAAGCCATTGCTGCCGCCTTAGCAGTAGACGACCTCATCCGAGCCAACTTTATCTCTGAGGTTAAATACACAACTTGGTTATCAAACCCAGTCCTGGTGAAGAAATCTAACGGAAAATGGCGTATGTGTGTCGACTACACCGATCTTAATAAAGCTTGCCCAAAAGACGCCTTTCCGGTCCCCAGCATCGATCGTTTGGTCGACAGCGCTTCCGGTTTCCGGTTGTTATCCTTCATGGACGCATACTCCGGATACAACCAAATCGCCATGTTTCCCCCAGATCAAGCAAAAACCGCCTTCATCACTGACCGAGGAAACTTCGCGTACCGTGTTATGCCCTTTGGTTTAAAAAACGCCGGAGCAACTTATCAAAGAATGATGAACAAAGTGTTCCAAAACCAGATCGGTAAAAGCGTAGAGGTTTACCTCGACGATATGATCGCCAAAAGCAAAAGTGACGACGACCATATAAGCGATCTGAGAGAGATTTTTTCTGAGGTCCGGAAGAATAGAATGAGATTAAACCCAGAAAAATGCACTTTCGGAGTTCGAGCCGGGAAATTCTTAGGTTTCTTCTTAACAGAACGAGGAATCGAGGCGAACCTAGATAAATGTCGATCCGTCACAGAAATGCGAACTCCGACGTCCAAGAGAGAAGTGCAAAAACTCAATGGAATGATAGCTGCTCTATCTCGTTTCATATCGAATGCAGCGTTCAAATCTCTTCCACTTTTCAAAATCCTCAAAAAAGAAGAAGGAGATTTCGAATGGACGCCCGAGCAAGACGAAGCTTTGAAACAACTAAAAAAATCTCTCTCCGAGCCTCCAATTTTAACTCGACCAAATGAAGGGGAAACATTATACTTATATCTAGCGGTCTCGGAAGAGGCGTTAGCTGCCGTTCTAGTACGCGAGCTCGAAACCGGGCAAAGTCCCATCTACTTCGCAAGCAAGGCTCTGCACAGGGCTGAAAGTCGCTACCAGAAAATCGAGAAAATCGCCCTAGCTCTCATTATCGCAGCTCGACGTTTTCGAGCCTATTTTGTCGCTCACCAGGTAGTCGTCCGAACTAACTACCCAATCAGACAGATACTCCACAGACCCGATCTAGCTAGAAGAATGATCAAATGGGCCGTGGAACTCTCAGAGTTCAGTATCAAATATGAAGCTCGAACTACACTTAAAGCGCAAGTTTTGGTGGACTTCATCGCCGAGATGACACCTGCTAACGCCGAATCTGACATATGGATCCTATACGTCGATGGGTCCTCAAATCCAAAAGGGAGTGGCGCTGGGATTATGCTAGAAAGCCCGACTGGGGTCATCATCGAAGTTTCCCTTACATTCGGTTTCCCCACCTCGAACAACCAAGCAGAGTACGAGGCTTGCATCGCCGGACTTCGCCTGGCAATTGACTTCCAAGTCCCGAAAATTAAACTCCATACCGACTCTCTCTTGGTAGTCTCCCAGATCGGAAGCAAATACGAGACCAAAGAACCGATCCTACAAAAATACCTACTTCAGGTACAGTCACTAATAGCTAAATTTGAAACAAGCGAGATAGTTCATGTCCCAAGAACGGAAAACCAACGAGCTGATATCCTCGCCAAACTCGCAAGCCCAAAAACCCCAGGTAACCAGAGGACGACTATCCAAGAAACACTACACAAACCCAGTGTATCTCTCGAGCCTCTGTTTAACCCGACCATCTGCATGCTCGAAGAAACAGACAGCTGGATAACCCCAATTTTAGAATACATCATCTCAGGAACGGAACCCCCGGACAGAAACGACGCCAAATATATAAGGAGAAGAGCCTCGGCTTTTTCAGCCATCAACGGAACGCTCTATAAAAGAAGTCTCTCTTCCCCGTTAATAAAATGCATCGAGGGAGAGGAAGCGGCCTATGTATTAACAGAAATTCATGAGGGAATCTGCGGCCAGCACATGGGAGCTCGATCTTTAGCACGTAAAACCCTTCGAGCCGGCTACTACTGGCCGAGCATGATCGGCGATGCTAGCGATCACGTGAAGAAATGCAAAAAATGTCAAATCCACGCCAATGTGCACATAGCTCCCCCCACAGACCTCACGAGTTTATCCTCCACATGGCCCTTCGCATGGTGGGGAATGGACTTACTCGGACCTTTCGCAAAGGCACCAGGACAAGTCAAATTCTTGATCGTCGCCGTAGACTACTTCAGCAAATGGATAGAAGCGGAACCCCTGGCGACCATCACTGCAAAAAACTGCATAAAATTCTTCAAAAAAAAGCATCATGAGCAGGTTCGGGATCTCCGAGGTAGTAGTAACGGACAACGGGACGCAATTCACAGACACGGGATTTCGCAAACTAATGTTCGAGCTTAAAATTAAGCACCATTTCACTTCAGTAGAGCACCCTCAAACCAACGGTCAAGCAGAGGCTGCAAACAAAGTAATACTGAACGGGCTGAAACGACGTTTGGACGATGCTAAAGGAAATTGGGTAGAAGAATTGCCTTACGTCCTCTGGGGATACCGGACGACCCCCCAAAGCTCCACTGGGGAAACACCTTTTAGGCTCTCCTACGGCAGCGAGGAAGTCATCCCTGTCGAGATCGGCGAACTTAGTTGGAGAACGGCGAATCCCAAAACACAAAGCAATAATGATCAAGCCTTAAGAGAAGAACTCGACCTCATCGATGAAATCCGAGGTCAGGCCTCGCTCCGAGAAGCGATCATCAAACAAAAGGTTGCAACCAGATACAACACCAAGGTCGTTCACAGAGATTTCGATCCTGGCGATCTGGTACTCAGAAGAGCTGACGTCGGTCAGAAAAACGCCTCCCAAGGAAAGCTCGCCCCAAATTGGGAAGGCCCCTACCGAATCTTATCTAAAACCGGTACGGGAGCCTTTAAATTGGAGACCCTCCAAGGAAGAAAGATTGAGAGGACTTGGAACGCAACAAAACTGAAAAGTTATTATCCTTAGAAAGAAATCATTTACACCGATCTTATGTAAACTCGAAACAAGTTATTAATCAAAAAAGAAACTTGACATTTCTTTCAAACACTTTCGATGCTTCTCAAAAGTTTTTTACCAGGTCTCCACACATTCTTGATTTTCATCAAACAGAATGAAGGGACCCAATTCCCCCCACCGGGAATCAACTGGGACCGATCTTAAATGATCTCCCCAAAAAGCGACCACCCAAGGTCGCAAACTCTTTGAGAAAACAGTTAAATCCGAGCCGAGTCTTGGCAAACTATCTCAAAGAGACCGGGTCTTCAAGGATCGAAACGTCCTAAGAACGACCATCGGCCACAGCTGCCGATACCCCTATGGGGCGAGTTAAATCTGGGCCGAGTCCTAGTAAACTGTCCTATAGGTTCGGACCTGTAAATCGAGTTCCTC
Organism: Astragalus membranaceus; assembly: GCA_039519185.1. Classification (NCBI taxonomy): domain Eukaryota; kingdom Viridiplantae; phylum Streptophyta; class Magnoliopsida; order Fabales; family Fabaceae; genus Astragalus; species Astragalus membranaceus. Next base: position 28,314,228 of record CM076849.1, on the reverse strand, counting down.
GTTTACCGACGTTTTTACATCATACGCGACGTGCAGAATTAAAAAAGCACTCGTTAAAACTCGCAAAAAACGACATACATGACATGCGAAATTCAAAAAGCATTCATTAAAGCTCGTAAAAGCCTGATAGGCATATCCCAAAAGAGGTTACAAATATCTCCAGCCAGACCGACAGAAGTTCCGGATCTATACGAAAAACTACATAAGTAAAAGCATACACCAGGAACTTCTGCAAAAGAAACGCTGTTAAAACATCAGGCAGTAGAGGTCGGAAAAATCACAGTTTTCTTCTCCGTCTGAGCATCGATCTTAACGATCTTACCCCCTTCAACCTCGTGGTCGGCATCAATAATCGACCGATCCAAATTCACAGAAGGATTGACCAAAGCAATTTGCTCCTGGGCACACTCAAAACCCTCCTTATACAGCTCGATTGCAGAGTTAGCAGCTTCACGAGCCTCCCTCCTAGCCTCGTTTGCAAGCTTCGTAGCCTCTTTAGCATTTTTTCTGCTTTGCTGAAGGGCTACTTCAAGCTCTGCAATTCGAGTCTCCGCATCGCCGCTTGTACCGACCCGTGCCTCAGATGCTTTCTTCAAATCATCTTCCAAACCAGCTACACGAAACTCCAAACCTTTAATCTTCTCATTAGCCTCGACCAGTTGCCCCTCCAAAACTTTTTCCCTTTCTTCCAGCTCCTTTACGCGATCCTCCGCGAACTCCGCCCGACGTACAACCTCCCCTTGGCTTTCCTTCAGAGCCTGAAGTTCTTGCTTTGTTCGAGCGAGCTCTTTCGATTTTGAAGCCACATCTTCCACAAGCTCTTTCGATTTTGCTCATATTTCTCTTTTTCGATCCTATGAACGTCGGCCAAATTCGCCAACAATTTAACAGACGCCCCGACAGGATCCTCCCGCCATTGGGCATAATTTTGCTCCAAAAAACCCTCCTCTAAAGGTACGGCCTTGTTCTTATGCTTCGGTCTCCTCGAGGTCTTACTCCTTTTTTCCGGCCTTTGCTCGCCACTTGCCTCGGTGCGCACCCTTTTTGCCGAGGGCCCTGCACCAGCGTCGGGAGCAGCCGGGGGAGGAGAACTGGAAACAAGATCGACCAGAGCCTCATAGGCAAGGTCCTCCTGGGTAACAGTGTTGATCGGGGAAGCAGCAGTAACCGTCCCAACAACAGTCTCAACCTGGGGAGACGTCGGAAGCGGAACACCCACCTCCTCAGCATCTCCAGATATGTCGACACTCCTCATCGCCAGCGCCTTCATTACGGCAAGTTTCTTTGGGGCCATGGTATCTGGAAAAGAAACATAAAACGGTCATACAAACTACGGTCAAAGATGTGCAAAAATCAAAAGCAAGAAAAACGAACTACCTAAGACAAGTTGCACTCGTCTTCGCTTCCCAGCCTGAACTATCTTAGCCGCAGGGATACCCCGATACTTATGTTTTGAAAACGGAATATTCTCAGAAATAAACATCAGGATCCTCTTGGTAAGAAGATCGGCAGCGTTCAATCGATCCTGACTAACAGAAAAGGAATTGGTGGATCGTTCAAAATGGGCCTGACTCCAACCAATGGGAAACTTGGTGGACACCAAGGTCCGACCATCCTCTGAAAACTTTCCCACTCTCTCGATCGCTTCGTCGGTCACCGGTTCGACCCAGTAAAATAACTCCTTCCAATTCCCCTTCAACGAGTCCGCATAGGCTTTGAAAATCTTGGCCCCTCGCCTCGAGCGAAGACTGACATGCTCGCGACCAGACTTATTTTCACTGCTGTTCCGATTGATCTCAAACAAATGGAAAAAGAGCAACGGCGAGACCGGCCTCTCCAGATGAAGACACATGAGTTCGTAGGCTCGAACAAAAGCCCACGCGTTTGGGTGCAACTGAGAAGGCGCAACATCCAAAGTCGCCAAAACCGTCTGCTCGAACCAAGTGAAAGGAGGCCGGATATTCATCTCGTTTATCAGCATATGATACAAAGTGAACTTGAGCTCTCCAGGCCACAAAGCCACATGCTCTCCCTTTTTCATTCCCTCAACTCTCCAAATCCGCTTCGAGTGACCCGAAGCTTTCCTCCCGACCCTCTCCAAGTTAAACCCGTGCTGGTACAACGATTCGATCTCCAAAATATTCCTGGAAACCCAATCATATTGAGAGACCTCTCGCACCGGTACGTCAAGGTCCCCACAACCAGTACTAGAGTACCCATCCAGAGAAACAGCAGAAGCTCGGCTGGACCCCGGTTGGCTCTTAGGGCGAGATTCAACTTGTTTTTCAACACCCTCTCATTCGGACTCATCGGCAGAGTCGGAACTCGACCCAAGATCGACCTCGGAATCCTCTGATTCCTCCACTGGGATTTCCTCATCGGACTCGGAAGTGACAGCCATCACATCCACCAAGCAATCCTCCTCCGCATCTTCAGGAGTATCGTCATTCGGCTCATTAGCATCGGTCGCAGGAGAAGAACTTTCGCTCTCAAAATTATCTTCCGCCTTATCACTCACAGGGGCGGAAGCAGAGTGCTCTTGCACGTCCGGGGTGGCGACTTCAAGAGGCTCGGTACGGACCTCAGGGATTTCACCACCAGAAGCCATCGCGTTCGTAAACTCTTTCCGGTACTGAGTGACGTCTCTCCGAGTTTGTTTCGTCCTCGCCAGATCGAATCTACAGGAATGGGGGACGAAATGTCAGGATTAAAGATCGAAAATGGGTTCGCGAGCAAGTCGGAACCCGACCTGACGACCCCCATTCTGAGATCAAAGGGGGCGGGGGGAGGTCCAGGCACAAATGAAAAGAAAAGTAAAGAAAAACCAAAAGTAGACTAACCTCGGAACTATGTCGCAAGCTGATTATATCTGGAAATAAACGGTTGTCGATCCTCAGAAACCGACCTTAAAAGTACTTCGAAATTTCTTCAAACTCGTTCACTTTAAAGAAGCTCGGGAGCTCTCGAAGATCGGCAAATCAAAAACAAATGAACAACAAGCAACAAATGAGGTGGTGAGACCCTTTATTTATAGCAAGGCGAATCCAATGGGCCTGGGCCTGGAAGCCGAAGCGTCACGTCCAAACCATGGTCCATTAAAATCCGCACGCTGAAGAATAAACGTCACCATCATGCGCCGCCACTACGAAGAGACACCTTGTCAGAAACAGTAAAAATGGCACTGATTCCAAGAATACACTGATTCCAAAGCAGCACTGAGTTCGGAAAAATCATCCACCTCGCTCGAAAGCTCGACGGACAGTTAACATCGCTCGAAAACCCCAGCCCCGACATAAGCTCGGTACCGGATAAAATCTCCACTCAAAGTCAAGATCGCTCCTCACAGCGACCAGACTTGGGGGACCACTGTTATGGTGATTATACTGTTTTCTATTTGCACCCCCTCTCCAAAAGCCCAATTGATGAGAAGCCCAATTATAATCAAGAGAGTCCAATCTTCAATGGCCAAGATCAGCCCGCAAGATCGGACGGCCCAAAAACGCCAACACAAACACATCCAAACTCTATAAATACCCCATTCAATGCTCATTAATAGTAAGCACTTTTCTAACCAAACACTCATTCTCTCAAATACTGACTTGAGCGTCGGAGTATTATTGCAGGTACAACCTCGCCCTTCAAGATCGAACATCTCAAGATCGAACACCTCAGCATCGCCTCTCAAGGTCGAACATCCCGGGTCGAACAAAACCTTCCTCTCAAAGCCTGAAGACAAAGATAGAATCAAGGACAAAATATCTACCAACTGCATAATATCGATCCACACGATCGGAAGCACGGTACAGAACAGAATATAAACTGATTTGCACAAATGCTCTTAGAGAAGCTCCACTACAAGGGCAGATGCACCACCTCCTCCATTGCAAATGCCACCAACACTGTATATCCCATTTTTCTGCTTCAGTACCTGCATGCAGTGACTTAAATATCACATGATGATCACTTAAAAAAACTAACAAGAGATTGACTTTCCAACACTTCCAGTTTTCCCACCTCTAGTTTGTTGTCTGATCATCAGGAGGTGCTGCTTGTCCCGAACCTTCATACTCCCCTTCATACTCAGCAAACAACTCATAACAATCTTGAACCTACTCAACATCAAATTACTAATTCAAATAAAATTCAAATAGATACACAATTGAAAAGCCCTTGCAAGAAAAAAAAAACTGAGAATGAACTTACAAAAAGTGAAGGAGAGGGCTCAGCAGAAGCTCCAAATCAAAATCCTTTTGATCAGTTGGATGCACAAATTCAGCAATATTCAACAAAGCCATTCCAACAAGAACCTTTTTCTTTGTCCTTTCATTCAATCCCTATAATACAGTCAACAGAAACCAATTCAAATAAAATAAAATCCAAATCCAAATGGTGTAGCTGAAATGAAAAAAAGCTGCACAAACCTAATAAAATTAAATTCAGTCATCGAGGTTAACACCACCACGATCTTGAGAGCATATTTCTGCAAATGCAAAACGAAAATTATTTCATCTACAAACAAAAATATGAACCAAATAAATAAAATCTTATAAATTTACCTTGATCAAATCTAAAGATCTCCTCAGGGTCCTCATCGTTAAATAGATAGTGAGGTTGCCCTTTCAACCGATCTTGCAAGCAAACAAGCCCTTCTAACATTGTGTGCTTTAAACAACAACGATGGTCGCCGAGTACTCTTCCTCCCGTGCTGAATGCACATTCGGATGCCACTGTTGAGACGGGAATTGCCAACACCTCTCGAGCTATGCTTGCAAGGATGGGGAACCTTGCAGAATTGACTTTCCACCAACCCAAAATATCAAAACTTACATGTTTGTTGTAAGTTTCAGCTTCTTCCTTTAAATACTTATCAATTTCTGACTGTGGATCAGTTCTACGCCCAGTTGTTTTTAGATAGAGGTACATCAGATCATCTTCATCATCATCATCATCATCCGGCTGTGATTCTTGTTGGCTACTAAGCTCTATACCTTGATATTGAGCATAAAGTGATTTTAGGGAGGTCATCACTTTTAGCTTCAACTCGGTGGCCTTCGTAGCATCAACACATAGAATACCAATATGATACTCCACAAACGAATACTTCATCCTAGGATCAAGGACAAGAGCAATCCATAGCAAAATATTCATTGAGTCAGGATCTCCCCAATATTTGTCAAACTTGCACTACAAAAAAACAGCGTATTAGCGACGGATTTTTCCCTCGCTAATGCCTGTTTTTCCCTCGCTAATGACTGTTAGCGACGGAATTAGCGACGGACCAATTCCGTCGCTAAAAAGCTGGTCGCTAATGGTTAGCGAGGGAATAAAATCCGTCGCTAAAATTAGCGACGGAAAATCTGTCGCTAAAATCCGTCGCTAAAAACACTGTGCCACTGACCGTTGCAGTTGATTTGACACTGACACTGACCAAAGTTAGCGACGGATTTCCGTCGCTAAAATCCGTCGCTAACCTCATTTCTTTTAAAAAAAAAATATTCTCAGATAGAGAGAGAGAGAGAGAGAGAGAGAGAGAGAGAGAGAGAGATTAGGGGTTGGGGAGATAAGGGAAGAAAAAAATGGTGTGGTGTTGAAGGGAGAAGATAATGGTGGTGGTGGTGGTAAGAAAAAATGAAAGAGGAAGAGGAAAATGGAGAAGGAAAAGAAATGAAAGAGGATGGTGTGGTGGTGATGGTGGTGGTGTGGTGTTGAAGGGAGAAGATGATGACGGTGGTGGTAAGAAGAAATGAAAGAGGAAGAGGAAAATGGAGAAGGAAAAGAAATGAAAGAGGAAGAGGAAGAAATGAAAGAGGATGGTGTGGTGGTGGTGGTGGTGGTGGTGGTGTGGTGTTGAAGGGAAAAGATGATGATGGTGGTGGTAAGAAGAAATGAAAGAGGAAGAGGAAAATGGAGAATGAAAAGAAATGAAAGAGGATGTGTGGTGTTGAAGGGAGAAGATGATGGTGGTGGTGGTAAGAAGAAATGAAAGAGGAAGAGGAAGAAATGAAAGAGGAAGAGGAAAAAAACGGAGGAGAGGAAGAAATGAAAGAGGAAGAGGAAGAAATGAAAGAGGAAAGAAATAATTTGGGTTTATAAAAAAAAATTAACAGTTAGCGACGGATTTAGCGACGGATTTCCCTCGCTAACTCTGGTCACGTGTCAAATCAACTGCAACGGTCAGTGGCACAATTTTCCAAAGATTAGCGACGGATTTAGCGACGGATTTCCGTCGCTAATTCAAATTTTTTTTTTCAATTTTCGCGCCATGTTAAATCCGTCGCTAATTTAGCCAATTTCCGTCGCTAAATACCTTGTTTTCATTCCGTCGCTAATTTTGTGCATTTCCGTCGCTAATTTTGATTTTAGCGACGGATTTCCAATCCGTCGCTAAAATCCGTCGCAAATTCATGTTTTTTTTGTAGTGTTGGTTTTCATACTATTTGCCATTTTCTTTATGCTCTGGTTGCTACTCTCTAAATATTTTCGGATCTTTGTCCCAATACCAAAAACCTCTTTCATGTAGAGATTGCTAGTGACATAAGAGGTTCCGGACATACTTTTAGTAGAAACCATAAACATTTCCAAAAAATGTATTGGAAAGAGGTTCCGGACATACTTTTTCTTTTCCATATCATGTTTAAATGTCTTGTCTCTCAATTGCAACAAAGAAAAGGCATTTTGATATTTTAGGGCCGACCGTAGCATGTAGAACGTAGAATTCCACCTTGTATCAACATCAAGAATAAGAGCAGTTTTTTCGGTAATCCTCTCTTGCTCTGCACACTCCATGAATTTTTTTTTCTCTTGCAAGAGTAACTGTGACATATTTAATAGCAGCCCGAATTCTCATAATGGAGTAATCAATCTCTTTTAGTCCCTCCTTGACAATTAAGTTCAAGATATGCGCACAACATCGCATATGGATATAATTTCCCTCTAGGACAAGGTTGTCCCAGGACTCCATCCTGCTCTTCAAGTATTTCAAGCCAGCATCATTTGCAGAAGCATTGTCAACGGTTATGGTTAACACTCGTTTTAACTCCCACCCATTCAAAAACTCCTCAATATACCTCGCAATGGCCTCTCACAATGTGTCTATTGTAAGACAAACTCTCTCACAATGTTTTGAGAGAATTGCTTTCAACTTCTCCTTCTCTTCTATGTAAAGATTCCATATATCACGTCTCACTGTAGATCGTGATGGGATGTCAAAACGGGGTTGCATGAGGTTCAAAAACTTCTGAAATTCTTCATTCTCCACAAAACGAAATGGGAGCTCCGCACTCACAATTGTCTTCGCAAGCTGAAGTCGGCATGCTGCTTGGTCAAATTTCGAGTAACTTGGCGAAGATGCTACTTGTCCTTCTGTGGCATTTGGAGGGGCTTGCCTTTGTCTTTTGTTTGATCTATTTGGAGGACAAAACTTCTCAATTTCACAGTAACAGGACAACCCAGAAAAAATCATCTAAAACCCAGATTAGGAAAGCAACAAGTGAATCTAAAATCATGTAAAAACCAGAAAAAATGTGTTGATTAAAGAAAACGATACACAACCAGAAAATTATGTAAAAATGATACACAACCAGAAAATACAGACGCTTTCATTCAATTCCAATCCCACATATATATCTAAAATATATATTTCATTAGTCAAAAAGTGTGAATCTAACTGAGAGAAGATTAGGGTTCGCACATATAAATGATTCACCATCACTCTTAATCTTGGCTAACTGAGAGAAGGCGATACACAACCCAAAAGCAGTGATTAAAGAAAATTACCTAACTGAGAGAAGATTAGGGTTCGCACCGTTCTTCAGTTCGTTCTTCAGTTCATTGATTCGCAATCAGGGATTAGGGTTTCCACATCGCAATCAGGGAGTGAGTTCGTTCTTCAGTTCGCAGAGATTAGAGTTCAGTTCGCACACTTCAGTTCGCACACTTCATTCGCAATCAGGGATTAGGGTTTCCACATCGCAGAGATTGATGATGAAGATCGCGTAGAGTGAGAGAGGAATCGCGTAGAGTGAGAGAGGAATCGCATAGAGAGTCAGAGAGTGAGAGTTGAGACTGAGAGTGAGAGTTGAGAGTTGAGACTGAGAGTGAGTGAGAGTTCGTGTGGAGTGAGAGTGTGAATTGAGATGTTCGCGTGAGTGAGACTTAACCCACTTAACCCTTAACAGTTTTTAGTTCACTAACTGAACTGGTACTAACAGTTCGGTTAGTGAACTGTGTTGAATAAATGTAGTTTGGTTCAGAACTGTTACTAAAAGTTCAGTTTGTAATAGTTCGGTTCGGTTCGGTTCGGCAGTTCGGTTCAGTTTTCCAGTTAATTTGAACAGCCCTAGTCTAAATGACTCAAATACCTATTTCCTATTTGATATTCAATAAATTTATTCATCTCTCTTCCCCTCGCTCAAACATTGTAAAGTTGACGTTTTTTTTTTGAAAATTGAAGTATTTTCATTAACGTGGGAAATTGTCAAACGGCATTACATTAGAGTTAGAGATATTCAACTGGGGGGAGGGCCCAACTAGTCATTACACCCAAATCTATTGGCTAAAGCCACTAAACTATGAGCATTACAACTCATATCTCTCCTTACATGGTGGACAGAGCTCTTTGGAAGAGCTTCAAGAGCATTGTGCAGTCTTCAATAATTGGTTCAATGTTGACCACTATGGACTTGTTGTGTATGCAGTTGACAATGATTTGAGCATCAGAGAAAAACGCCACATCAGTGAGTCCCCGTTGGATAGCAGTTTGGATTCCCCATCTCAGACCCAATGCTTCTGTTATAGCAGGCTCCACAGCAATGCTCTCCTTTTTGCAGGCACTATAGATGATGACACTGTCTTGATCCTTGATGCACAGACCACAACTAGTAGAACCATTAGGGAAGCAACCCGCATCTACAAAAATATTGTGGGCACGAACAATTGCAGCACTATCACAAACAGGCTCAGGAGGTTCTTGAGTGATTCTGGATGAGTTAATCATGTTGTATTCATTCACAAAGGAGGATGCAGAAGCAGACATGCTGATGGGATCAGGCCTAGCATTCCTCAAGACCACCTCATTTCTGCATTGCCAAATCTTCCACATCAGAATGCAAAAGAATTGGGCCCTTTCTTCATCGTTGTAGGTGAGCCACATCAAGAGCCAATCTTGCAGATCCGTATGAGCAAGAACATGGGCCCCTGGGTTGGAAGCAAAGAGAGCTGCTCTAGCTAAATTGCACTCCATAAACAGATGGGAGTGAGATTCTGGTGCATCATTGCAGAGTGGACAAGTCTGGTCCAAATTAATCCCCTTTTTGCTAAGATTAGCTCTGGTAGGTAGAATGTGGTTTGAAAGGCGCCAGAGGAAATTTTTAGCACTATTGGGTATCTTGGCACACCAAATTTCCTTCCACAGAGAGTCATCTTTAGGACTCGAAGAGCTAGGTAAATCTCTAGCACTCTCCTCACACTGAGTATATGCCACTCCTTTCCCACTGCCAACTAAATTTGTCTGTAGGGAATCTTATTGAGAGAGGAGTACTAATAATTTTAAGGGCTTCACTAGGATCAAAATACTACAGTATCAGGTTCCTGTTCCATTGTCTCAAGTCAGGATCAATAAGATCACCAACACAAGCCTCATCCCCAAGTGTATTGCAAGGCATCCTTGATTTGATGAGAGAGACATCACCAATCCATCTATCCTTCCAGATTCTCGTGGAGAGACCATTACCAATGATCCACTTGCCTCCAAGGGTGTATCTTCCTAGCATTCAAAATGCTTCTCCAGGCATAGCTAGGTTGGTGACCAATACTAGCATCCATAAAATTACCCCTAGGGTAGTACTTGCTCTTAAGAACTTTACCAAGTAAGGATCCCTCCATAGTTGCCAACCTTCAACACTATTTTCCAAGGAGAGCCTTGTTGAATTCCTTGAAGCCTCTAAATCCCATACCACCTTTTGTCTTTGGCTTCGAAAGTTTGCTCCAACTCATCCAATGAATCTTCCGGTGCCCCATATCTGATCCCCACCAAAACATAGCAAGCATAGCATCAATCTCTTTATAGAAGGCCATAGGCATCTCAAAGAAGCTAAGAATATAATTAGGGATAGCATGTGCCACATCTTTGATTAGAGTTTCCTTCCCAGCCCTTGAGAGACATTTCTCCTTCCACCCTTTAATCTTCTTCCATATTCTCTCCATGACAAAGGAAAATATAACCTTTTTTGATCTCCCAAAAGGAATGAGAAATCCAAGGTAACTAGACTGAGCCTCAACTGCCTTTACACCCATCATTTCACAAATCATTTCTTTATCACTTGACTGCATATTTTGGCTAAAGGAGGCCTCAAACTTGTCAAGGTTTACAACCTAAGCAGAAGCTCGCTTGTAGGTTTGGAGCATGTTCAAAATATTTCTAGCTTCCACCATGTTGGCTCTAGAGAAGGGAAGGCTATCATCCGCAAAGAGTAAGTGGGATATTTGAGGGGCTGTCTTGCAATTTTAATCCCATGGAGATTCTTATCCTCCACACTTTTATGGTCATGCCAGAAAGAACATCAGCACATAGGATGAATAAGTAAGGGGACATAGGATCCCCGTGCCTTAAGCTTCTATGGGGTGAGTGGAGCAGATGGCATACCATTGATGAGGATCGGATACGACATTGTGGAGATACCATTGACGTTAGTGTCAACCTATATGTATTTTTATTCAAATATTATTAATTATACCATCTATACCATTATATAATAGCAATGAACTCCAAACTTGGGTGCAAGTGGTTAATGCACTCCATTTTAAGTGGAGAACTCGGCTAGTACCCGAATTCGATCCTCGGCGATAAAACAAATTGGAGTCAGACTTTACTTACTTCCTGGCTGAACTCCGGATATTCAAAGCCCCTTTTCCCTGGATACCGGAGGGGATCAAAGACCCCTAGACCAAAAAATTATATAATAGCAATTTCAAAAACCATAAATTTTGGTGTATTGATTTCACTTTCCAATTATACCCATCACTATAAGCAAGTAATTTCGCTCTCCGCTAATCATACATCAAAAGTGAGGAGATGGAAGAAATTGCGCTTCTGATTCCCAAGGAAGAAAAACATGAAGAGAGATACTGGTAGAGAAGAAGAGGAAACATGAAAGACAATCATTTAATAAATTAATCCATGAAAGATCATCATTTGACTAAATGACCAGAGACAAAATTCGTCCCGTAGAAAACAATTTTGGCAAGAGCAATGTAGGTTCCTGAGAACAAATTAAAACAAAATCTATTGTTGAACGTAACTATTCCCTCCAATCTCAAATATAAGCGGAAATAACTAACTACGCACATAAGAATAATGGTTAATGTCATTTAATTTTCTTGATGTAATCAAAATAATAATTGCATTTCCCAAACTATCCTTTCTTTTCATTTAATTTTGTGTAGAAACTTCTGTGTGTGTGTGTGTGTGTTGGGGGAGTGGGAATAACTCTAGTGCTGGTAATTCATAATGATTGTCTACTATCACCCCAAATACAATACAATTTCATTCCAACACACATATTGCACACTGTCATATAGACTCCATTATGATTCAATAGCATTCATGGGTTGTGATTGGGAGATCTTCAGCTTTAGTAGGCACACCACCTTTATGAAAAAATAGACACAAATAAGTTGAACCAAACTTGTGTTTGGATTCGAGATACTTTTTTTGCATTTCTCCCTCAAATTTTATTTTAAGCAGCCTTGTAGAATTCAACAAATTCAATACCAGGACATCATATTCTGAAACCATAACACCAATCTAAGTGAGTTCAACCTGAATTTGTTATGCTTTCATTACCTGCATTGCAAGAAAAAGAAATTGTTAATATACCTGTTCAGTTTATCAATATTGAGATTTTCTTATACAACAACAGAACAAACTTGAAACCAAACATAAGTAAAACTAAAAATCTAAAAAGTCTAATAAAATAAAAACCAACTGTTTTGTGCCAAGAACAAAATATGGATTCAAAACTCGAGTTATATAGTACTTTTTGAATACTTGTAGCTCCGATGGTCTAATGAAACATAAGGAAAAAAAACTAAATGTACATAAATTGTAATCTTGATAAGTAAATGTTATATATTTTAAATGTACCAAACTATTGATATTAGCACTGCAATGGACCAAAAGTTAACAATTATGTAGAGGAAATGAGCATTTTAAATAGAAAAAGACATTGCATTAGAATCTAGACAATGTTAATAACAATAAGCATCAAAACCCCAGAAATTGTAGATAAATCTGAAAACCACTTACAAAGATTTTAGCCTTGTGATTGGTGAGTTTTAAGACAGGCTTTTTAAACAAAAAATCAAACATAATTCAAAGCGTATTGTCAACGGCTGGCAAAAAACAAAGAAACATTACATAGCATACTTTAAATGGGCAGACAAAAAATAACAACTCAATGGAGAGCTAATGGAGAATTTGTGAAGCTTGAGATGCATCTTAGGCAACTATATTAAGGTATGGTGGTAACTGATATTTAGCGATTTCCATTACTGTTCCTTTTGTCGGTCCGAAGTTTTGAACCTCACAACTAGTAATTACACACTCACATGCCATGAATATTAAATGGATATATTTTCCAAAACCAACACAACTAAATATTAGAAGATGGTGATAAATGTGGAACAATACCTATATCAGCTTCTTCTAGTTTAACTTTAAGCAATGCTGCAACATGAACATAATCCCAAACTGGAGAATAAGATCACAACCATCCAGTAATGCCTAATGGAGGTAAAAAATGTTAGTGCAGATTATATGAGCAATGTCAAAGCTTCATGTAGAATTCTAAAGAATTATTTCATCACAACCTCTTCAGGCCCCTGGACTTACAGATTATATGATCAATGCCAAAGCTTCATGTAGAACCAAGGTAGTTAAATTCGAGTTTCTACCTAAACTCAGAAGGGGATCTAAGAATCGTAACTCGTAGAGTCGTAACACGATTCGTAAGTGTCTACATATTTTACAAACTTATATAAATGTGCATATGAATTCATATACATGCATATAAAACACCATTAGTAAGCTTCAATTCAAAATACTAATAAGAAAGTCATACATAATTCAAAATACCACAACTTCACAAGTAATAACTCCAAATGGCAATTCCAAAACACATGTTTTCAACAAAAAGTGCCAAAAGACATAATGACATAAACACCTAGAAATCTAAAGTAGATCTTTCAAGACAAAATCATGTTCACCCATGGTGTCTTCTAGCAGAGCCAGCAGCAGCCCTAGGAGGAAAAGTTGGAGTGGTTGACACTGTTTTGGTAAAACAGAGGTAGAGAAGTGAATATAACTAACAGAGTTAAAACAAGCAGCACATGAACATAACTGTAAACAGAGTAAAAATGAAACAGAATGAGTATGAAATAAAGGGAAAACAGATGCAGAAATGGAACAAATGAAAAAATCAATACGAAAGAAAGTGGAAACAAAACGAGTAAACAGAGGCAAAAATGGAAAAAATGAAAAAAGAAAGAAGAAAGGAATCTCGTGAAAGAAGAAGCTTGAGTTGTTAGCGTGGTGAAGTTAGGAAGCGTGGTGAAGTATGCTATGTGCCTAAGAAAGGAGAAGCACTTGTCTTTTGTTCTCAGCGCTAGCAGAGAAAGAAGAACGATAAGCTTTTTTTGGTGACAAGAAGAACGATAAGCTGAGAGAGGGAAAGGAATTTTTTTTTTCTGTTCTCATTTTAGGGTTTTCACTTTAGTAATTTGTTTGGGTAAAAAAGCGGGTTACAGTAACTATTTTTTTTACAGCAGGTTACAGTAACTATTAGTTACATAGTAACTCTCTAAGTTACGGTGAAGTTAGGATTTTTTTAAAAAAATATGGGCCTAAGAAAGACCCGACCCGAGAAGCCCATTATTTTGCAAAAACAAGCCAAAACACAGAACACGACTGAAGCGCCGTTTCCACCGCTTCTACAAATCAGCGCGGCGTCTTCACCAATCCCTTCCAGTTGCGATTTCTGCCATTGTTGAACTCGTCAAGCTCTCCCAAACTCGTAGAATCGTACGTTTTTGCGACTTAGCTCGCGTTTTTGACTACCTTGTGTAGAACCCCGCCGACAGCACTAATGTTCTCTCTAGCTTGATATACATTTTGAGAAGGTGTCCACAAGCTACTCTTCAAGAAATGTATCAACATATATCTTCACAATCCTTCTTGAGGGGTAGCTCTTGAGCTGTACCAAGTCAGAAATTTCTGCCTGAAGTTCTTTTCTATGTGTCCTTCACACTCTAACCATCTAATTACCTTCACATAATATTCGAAATCCCAATCAGAAAAACCATTCGCTGCACAGCCCTCGTCTTTCCTTTCGCCACTTCTCTTCTTGGATGTGCTTCCATCTCGAGCCCTCCCTTTTCCTAGGTCCATCTTTTACATCTTTTCCACATAATTTAGATCTCCCATTTCTTATCGACACATCTTTAAGCATTGCCAACTTGCAGGGAATTTTAAGCACGCCCCCTTCCGAGCTACCTACTGAAGGAACACATTCTCGTCCCGTTAGAACCGAGGAATCAAATCAAACACCTTTTGTGCAAACTAACAAATGAAACAACAAATTGAATAAAAATTAAAGAAAAGTAAAAAAAAGAGGTAAATAAACAAACAGATGAATGAAGTTGAAAAGAAGCTGATCCAATAAGAACCCTTTTACAGTATGTACTTGGAATTAAAATATTTGAAACTAAAAAGATCAAAAATGTAGAATAATTATCAGCTATTTTTCATATCCACAATGAAGGAATAGCACAATTCAATCAATTTCTAAGAAAAAGAAGAAATACCTTAGTATGTAAATCCAAAGCCTTCAAATCAAAGCATTCACATAATCCCCTCTTACTGTTTTAACTCATACCTCCTCTCTACCAAAAATAAAAATCAATAACAAAAAAAATCAAGAAACAGAGTAGATGAAAGATTAAGAGAGAAGGAGGAAGAGATGCAGTGGTTACCCCGCTGTGCTTCTATGCCTCTCGTCGCCATGATGATGTCTTACAACAATATTCGAGAAAACGAATACAGCAGTCTTCCTCTTCCAAGCAACCTTCCGCGAACCGTCGCTGGCCTTCCCAAAAGTGCAGAGAGTTGGTATTGTTCATCTTAACAATGCCTTCAAAATACACGTCCCTTAGATCAATACAGCGAAGGCGGCGAAATAGAGGCTTCAACTATGAAAATAGGCCTTCAATGACGGTCGGCTACAGCAAAATGGTGGGTGGCCGTGGTGGGCTTGAAAGGAGTAAGAGAGTTTGAAGGGGGGGATAGAGTGCGGTTGATTCAAAAAACTTTGAATCAGTCTAGTACACTTGGCAGAATTGCTTTTTTTGCTTTTTGTTTTAAATTGAAGTGCTTGGTACAATGTGATTAACATTTTTACCCTCAATTTTTCCACATGTCAAGCTTCTCAAATGTTTAACAATGGAAATTCATAGAGGTATTTGTGTATAAATTAATAATATAAATTAATTAACATTAGATTCGACCCACTTATTAAATATGACAGATACATTTCCTGACTTGTTTTTATTGTCCCATCCGTTACATTTTTCAGCAAATTAAACAAACCATAGAAGTTACTGGTTACCCCAGCTCCCCTAGGAAAAAAAACTTCAACACTTTGTAGTACAAATATCGTAGCCATAACTATAAGACCGCATTGAAGACATTTACACCATGGCGACTGAAATAATTTTCTCAGCACCATTTTATGAAAGCTCAAAATATATTTATATTCATATTCAATAAAACACATTTGAGGCAAGGAAAGAAACTAATTTAAAGAGATTCTAAATACTATAGCTTCCAAATTAGATTTATAAATATCGTCAAACTACATAGATAAACAACTAGTAAAGCACAAAATACAAATCTGCCCTTCAATGGTGGTTGTGTTGGGAGAAGGTAAAACTTATTAAAATTGAAAGACCATAAAAAGTAAAACCTCACCACATTATTATGACAGCAAATACTAACAGTAGAAATTAACGCACCAAACGGAGAGTGCCCTCCCCATTGTCAAGATCAGGGAGCTCAGAACTATGAGAGAACTTCATCCATCTCTTTTTCTCCATATATTTGAGACAAGGCTGCAACACAACTCCAATCGCCATAGCACCCATGCTTATAAGCATTACTTTAAGGGAGGAGAAAGCCAAGACCACAAGTATCAACAGGGTAGGAGGGATACACATGATAATTGCTCCAATAGCGCCCCCTGGTACTTTGTAAGGCCGAGATGCATCGGGGTGTTTTATCTTTAACCTTACGAATGCCAAAAACTCCAGAATCATTCCAATGCAGTACAAGAAATTCTCTGCAGCAACAATCTCTTGAAAACTCAACCATGACAGAAAAATTACACCAGAGGCTGAAAAAAGAATCCCTATAAGAGGAGTTCCGTGGCGAGACCTCTTGGTGAAGAACTCCGGCAACATTCCCCTCTCAGCCATTCCCAGAAGTTGGAAAGAGTCACTGCTCATTTCAGCAACAAACATCCCCATGTTTGCCATTGCAGCAGCAGCCTGAAGCCACCATCTCAACCAACCCCCTCCAATGATCATAGCAATATCAGAAAAGTACCCATCAGTCCACAACTCACGTTGGACCGGAACAGCACCTAAGCCAATAAGAAGAGGAAAGAAATACCCCAGAACAACCAAGATCATAGCATAAAACAAAGCTTTGGGAAGAGTTTTCTTTGGATTTTCCACTTCACCAGCAAGAGTGCTTATGGAGTCCCAATAATTGAGATTCCAAAACAGGGTGTTCAAATACAAATTCCAGTCAACATCCTTTATATCGGCTTCAAACCATCTTGAGGGTTTCAATTTCGGAATTGACATAAATCCCATAACTACAAAAGGGAGAAGTGAGAAAACCCCTAAACATACGGCAACCACTCCCACAATGGTCATCCCCCTATAGTTCAAGTAGGTAAGAACTATAGTGATACCCCAAGCTGCACCATATCTAGGTAAGCCACCAGCTACAGCAGGGATTGCTGACTTCAGATAGTCAAGAAATAGAATTGGATACAAAGCATTGTCTATAACTCCACTAAGCCATTTAACCCATCCTTGTTGAAAACCCCAAAAAGGACCTAAAGCAGATGAAACCCATACTACATAACCACCATTTTCAGGAAACATAGTTCCCATTTCAGCTGTGATAAGGGCTTCAGGGACACTCCAAATGAATGGAAAAATCAAGTAACCAAGAAGGGCCAAAAGAGGACCAGCTGCGTGCACTGCATCCTCAATACCAAAAGGACCTCCTGAAACCTCATAAAAGATAAGAAAAACAAGAGGTAGAACTGAAACCTTTTTCATGTGATTTCTCCTTGGAGAAGGGGACTCAACCGGTGTCACTGTCACATAATCACCATTGTTGAGGGTCCCCATTGCAATATAAGCTTCTCTATTATAAACCGTAGTCCTCAATTTCTGCACCCAACAAAAAAAAGGTTTTTTTACTAAGAATTATAAAATCAGAAATCCAAAAACCTAAATCCATAACACCACCAAACAAAGAATCATTTACAGAACCAAAACGAGAGTACACCAAACAATAAATAAATGTAAAAATTCAATTTCAGAAAGGCAGAAACTGCTATTTCTACGCTATTCTACGCTAAGTAGAGGTGCATGAATTTTAATCATTTATGTTCAAACAAACAAACACACCCGAAACAAACAAACAAAAAAACAGATCTTGAACACCGATTGAAATTAGCAACGAGAAATAGAAAGAAGAGACCCTCACCTACAGAAGCGAACACGTTTATGGCAAAAAAAAAAGGAGCAGTGAAAACAGTAAAGCAATATTGTAACCTCGTTAAAGAGAGGGAAGGAAACTGAGAAATTGAGAAGGTGAAAGAACATACCATGAAAGATTAGTAGAGCTTGTCAGGATGGTGGAGAGAGCACACTCCATCGCGGAATCCAACGGTCGGTGAAAGCCACCATGGTTTGGCTTGGCTTGGCTGTTCTACACTTGAAGAGCAGAATCCAAGGGGAAGAGTAAGCACGATATACGAGAAGAAACTGCTATGTTTGGAATCCCTTAAACTCGAAGTGAAGTGGTGAAGGAGAGAGTTCTGAAACCTGTGGAAAACAGCCTGGCTGAATAGCATTTGGTAATTTATCTTTGCTCCAGATTTCACTTTGGTCCTTTATCTTTTTTTGGTCTGTTTTGGTCTTTTATCTTTCATTTTCGTTTCACTTTGGTCCTTTATCTTTTTTTTGGTCCGTTTTGGTCCTTTATGTTTCATTTTCGTTTCATTTTGGTCCCTCGCGTTATTATTTAATTCAATTAAAACATTAAAACAATTAAAACAATTAAAACAAAATTATTTTAAAACAATTAAAACAATATTTTGGTCCCCCACCGTGAACCCCTCCCCCCCCCCCCAACGTGAACCCCTCCCCTCACCGTGAGCCACCAACAACCTTGATTCACCGTCATACAGAGCATCGGTGGTGCAATATCAAAATCAAAAACCAAAATCAAAATCAATGCACAAAATCAAAATCAATGTTCAAAATCAATGTTCATCAACCCTGATTCACGGAAATCGATGCACAAAATCAAAATCAAAAACCAGATCTGACTTTCAGTTTCGATTTGTTCATGAACCCACATCATGTTCTTCAAGAGCGATTTGACTTTCAGTTTCGATTTCAACATCGATTTCAATTTCGACTTCGACTTCTTTCAGTTTCGATTTCAACATCGATTTCAGTTTCGATTTCAACAGCGATTTCAGTTTCGATGGTGCAAGAAATTAACGAAATCGAAAATGAAGCAAAACCTATTTTAGGGAAAAATCCAGAAACCCAGATCTGGAATTGAGAAGGGGTTGAATGTTGTTGATTTTCAGATTTGTTGTTGATTTGGGGGTTGAATGTTGATTTTCAGATTTGGGGGTTGAATGTTGATTTTGAGGTGTATCGTGGTGGTTGACGGTTGTGGGTGGTGGTTGACGGTGGTGGGTGGTGGTGGGTGGTGGTGGTTGGTGGTGGACGGTGGGGGGGTTATGTTTTATTTTTTTAATTGTTTTAATTGAATTAATTGTTTTAATTGTTTTAATGTTTTAATTGAATTAAATAATAACGTGGGGGACCAAAATGAAACGAAAATGAAAGATAAAGGACCAAAACGGACCAAAAAAAAGATAAAGGACCAAAGTGAAACGAAAATGAAAGATAAATGACCAAAACGGACCAAAAAAAGATAAAGGACCAAAGTGAAATCTGGAGCAAAGATAAATGACCAAAAGTGCTATTTAGCCATATAGATACTACAAATATATTTAACTCAAGTAAATTTTGTATGGATATTCATTTATATTTTATTTTAATAAATAGTATTTTAAAATGTTTTAATATGATGATTTTTTGACTGACATTTTAATATGATGTTAATATTATAATAAGATGGAACAAATTGGAGTCAGAATTTACTTACTTGGTTGAACTCCAGACTATGAAGCCCCGATACTTCAAAAATGGAGACGTACCCGTGTCGGATACGTATCCGATACCGATACGCACCCGATACTTCCCGATACGTATCCAAAGAGTATCCAATAATTTTTTAATTCTTTTTAAAAAATATTTGACTCGATACTTTTGAGATACTTCTTTGATACTTCTTACCAACTAAGGATACTTCTCAGATGCTTTTTCGATACCTCTTACAAACTAAGCACATGATTATCACTCATATATGATACACTTTAATACCTCAATAACTAAAAGATAAAATTATATGTTTTTTCGTAATACAATATTAGAAGAAATAATACATTGTGATATGAGTGAGATAAATACATGTAACTATCTATACTTGATATGATCACAAGTATTTATTTCTACAATGTGATGATCATATATTGAATAATAATATGATTATGTTTTATTGAGTAACTACGTACTAATATGAATATTTAGTCTATAAAAAGTCATCTATTTTTGCCACTGACTATTCAGATTATACCATTTCAGGTGGTCTCAGTTACTTGTCTACCCTTACTTTTTATGACTAGTCACTCATACATATATGTGTCAATTGTCCTCTTCCTTTCATCCCTATATTTTGTGTTTGATTTTTTTTTTTTTATATATTTAGACAGGTTTTTTTCATATTTATAAAATGCAATATTTCAGTTTTTCATCTTTGTTTTTTTTCTATTTTATTTTTTCTCTTATGTTTTTATATATTTAAATTTTAATTTAATTTTTTATTAAAGTATCCCAGCCGTGTCGTATCTTGGTTTTCAAAATTTTCCCGTATCCCCGTATCCGTATCGTGTCGTATCCCGTATCGTATCCCGTATCCGGGCTACATAGACTCCAGATTATTCAGAGTCTCTTTCCCCTTGATACCAGAGCGGGACTAAAGACTCCTGGAAAAAAAAAATGATAAAGTAAAATATATTGAATATCATACATAACTAAATTTATTGTGTATAATTTATTTATAGTTTTATACACGTCAGTGATTCAATGAATCATGAAATAAGATCAATATATGATATAAATTAGTTAAATTTATGATTATATAGAAAATAATGAATTTTGTGTATTCTTACATTATAAATGCAAAAAAGGTAAAACATTTGATGAAATAGGATTCAATGCATTTTTTGGGTTTTATGGGAATTTGTCGTGTTTCAAATAAATTAAATAATATAATATTATTATTTGATTTAATTTTACTCTATTCAATTTTTGTAGGCATACAATGGATGGTTTATTTGATTTGACAAATTCATGCTTATAATTTTTCCTATTTTAATCCTACTTTTTGAGTTTGCCTTGGAGAAACACAGGTAATAACTAGTAATATACCCGTGCATCCGCACGGGTCGATCGCGTTACGTGATACGATTACCTCAAATAGAAACGTTAATTTGAGATCTCATTAATCTAAAATCAATTGTAAAATATAGTGGATGACTTGCATACGGACAGATGCTGTCGTGTTCTTTTTATGAATGAATTTAGATAGTATTTAAATAATCTGAACATTACCCATTGAAAATAAAGAACAATTTAAAGTAGATAAAACAGGAGTTTCAAATAAAAAATTGATAAATATTAAAACTAAAAATGTAGAAGTATCATTTAAAAACAATATGTGCATTTATCCCGTGTGTTTTTTATATATCAGTGCAGTGTTTTTTTATATATCAGTGTTGTTATCCCATGTTTATATATATATATATATATCATTGCAGTTATCCCTATATTTTTTTGTATATCAGTGCAGTTGTGCAGTGTTTTTTATGTATCAGTGCAGTTATCTCATAGTTTCAATTGATTATTTCAGTTGATTAGTAGATTATTGTAGATAGTAAAAGATAGATAGTAGATTATCAGTAACAAATATTTATCCCGTGTTTTTTTATATATGAATAACAATTATTTGTCCTTTTTTAGGTATTAGTGACAAATATTTGTCGCGTGTGTTTTAAATATTAATCAGTTTAAATAGTCATTAAGCCTTCTTGTTTTTTTAGATAGTATTTTTCAAAAATTATAATTATCAATGACAAATATTAATCCCGTATTTTTTTTAAATATCACTACAATTATCCCCGTGTTTTTTATATATGAGTGCAGTTATCTGATAGTTTCAATTGATTATTTTAGTTGATAGTAGATTATAGTAGATAGTAAATTTGTTAGATAGTATATTATCAATAAAAAATAATTGTTTTAAATATTAATTAGTAATTTAGATAGTCATTAAGTCTGCTTGTTTTTTAGATAGTAGATTTGTAGTAGTAGGCTTCAAAATATTTAATTATCAATGACAAATATTAATCTTATTTTTTTTATATATCAGTGCAGTTATCTCGTAGTTTCAATTGATTATTTTAGTTGAGTAGTAGATTATAGTAGATAGTAAAAGAGAGATAGTGGATTATCAATAAGAAATATTTATTTTAAATATTAATCATTAGTTTAAATAGTCAATAATTATTATTGTTTTTTAGATAGTAGGTTTATAGTAGTCTTCAAAAAATTTAATTATCAATGACAAATATTAATCCTGTGTTTTTATATATTGGTGTAGTTATCCCGTGTGTTTTTATATATCATTGCAGTTATCTCATAGTTTTAATTGATTATTTGAGTTGATTAGTAGATTATAGTAGATTATTGCAGTTATCCCATGTTTTTATATTAGATTATTTGAGTTGATTAGTAGATTATAGTAGATTATTGCAGTTATCCCATGTTTTTTTAGATAGTAGGTTTATAGTAGTTTTCTAAAATTATAATTATCAATGGTAAATATTAATTATAAATTGTCAAAAAAATTATAAATATCAATGGTAAATATTAATCCCGTGTTTTTTATTTATAAATTGGCAAAAAAATTATAAATATAAATGGTAAATATTAATCCCGTATTTTTTTTATATATCACTGTAGTTATCCCGGGTTTTTTTTATTTATCAGTGCAGTTATCTCGTAGTTTTAATTGATTATTTTAGTTGATTAGTAGATTATAGTAGATAATAAAAATTAGATATTAGATTATCAATAAGTCTTCTTGTTTTTTAGATAGTAGGTTTATAGTAGTAGTCTTCAAAATTTTTAATTAAAATAGTGTTTGTATAAATTTAGAAATTTAGTTAAAAGAATTAAAGTGAAGTGATAAGAGAAATAGAATAATTATTTATGGGAAAGTATATTAAAAGAAAAAAGGAAGAAAGAGAGTGTAAAAGAAAAGCGAAAAGGAGGAAAGAGAGTGTAAAAAGAAAGAGAAAAAAGGAATAAAGAGAGTGTAAGAGAAAAGTGAAAAGTAAGAAAGAGAGTGTAAGAATAAAGAGAAAAAAAAAAGAAGAATTAGAGTGTAATAACATTTTTACCCTCAAAAATTTGAGGTGTCTTTTAGATAGAATGGGGGTATTGGTAAAATCATATGTGGTTTAGTTGTATAAATATAGTGTAGATTAACTAAGAGTGTCGAGCAATACACAATAATCCTATTTATTGGACTTATTGGGGGGTGTCGATCAACCCACACTATTGGAATCTACATGCCTAAGAGTTATTGCCCCACAAGTTGCAACTTTTGCTTATGAAATTTACAAAAGCATATTCTTTGTCCAACCCAAACCTGTAAAATGCAAGCGCGGAAGAATTCTGATCAAAACATCGAACGAATCAGCAGAATCCTAAAGAGAATCTAAATCAAAAACAAACTTTGCAAATAAGAATGCAACACAAAGGGGCGTGACATGGCACATAGATGCAATCTTTTATATGTCGTGTCAGTAAGAAGATGAAGCATATAAAATAGTTCATCTATGTGTCATGTCAATGCTCTTTGCGATAATTTTTTGGCATTCGCACCATGACTACATAGAACCTTATGGCATCTATGTGCCATGTCACGACCCCTTTGTGTTGCATTCTTCTTTGCAAAGTAAGAAGGTGAAGCATATAAACTAGTGGCAGCAAAATTGGAACTTCAATCCCTGCATTCGCAACATGCATCACTACACGGGTCACAAACTATAAATAAATAGGGACCAGTCCTTGTACCGGGTCACAAACTGACCTGTCCGACCGACTGGGCCGGTCCGGGTTGAATAACACTAGAAAAATGTATTGGTAGATGAGTAAAAAAAATGAAAAATCAGTTTTGTTTACAATTGACTTTGAAAAGGTATATAATTCGATGAATGAGAGTTATTTAGATTTTGTGATGCAAATGATTGGCGTTAATGTGAAGTGCAGAACATGGATAGTTGAATGTCTATCTTTAACTTCTATATGTGTGCTTGTTAACCAAAGTTCAATAAAGGAATCTAGCGTAGGAAGAGAGTTTAGTGTAACACCCCCACATTTCACTTTCATTGTTTAGAATAGGCTTGCAAAGAGTCAAAGCGAGAACTATGAAGTTTGTAGCAAGTTTTTGAACTTTTAATAACTCTAGTTTAATCGATTAACAAACTTAAGGCTTCAGAGTGGAACTCCAAAGTAGAAAATAAAGAGAAATAGAGAGTGAGGGTTTTGTGTTTGTCCGAAAGTTAGATGTCTTTTGGATAATAAGACTCGTGGAGGCTGTATTAGCAAAAGGCTGGTCCAAATAGCAACCTCAACAGTCCATTTGGGTTTTCCCTCTTGGTCTTTATTTTATTTTATTTTATGAATCCATTTACCAAAAAAAAAAACCCTAACCTAGTCTTCATTTCACTCTTCAGTGTCTTCCACCATTTCGTTTCTGCGTGCGAAGTGCGAACCAGCCTCAGCCAGGTAGCTCTCGCATCTCCGCCTCTTTCCTTCTTCTTAGATATTCAAATTCACAATTCTTCGTGATTTTCTCATTGTAGATCTTCACTCTCTTTACAGTTTTATCTGCTAAGTTTCCGAAACTCTTTCTATTTCATTGTTGTTGATTGAATGTAGATATCATTGGATAGATCAGTATTTTAGGGTTTGTGAATAATCTGTTTTTCTTTTAGGTTCATACTATATCTCGTGCTTATTGTTATTATACTGTGTACTCTTTGAAAGTGTCTCATTTAGTCTTGTGGTTCACATTTGAAGGTAAACAATGGTGAAGCATAACAATGTTATCCCTAATGGACACTTCCGTAAGCATTGGCAAAACTATGTGAAGACCTGGTTCAATCAACCGGCAAGAAAGACAAGAAGACGGGCAGGTAATTTAGCGTATTTTCATGCACTTTGAAAACTCTTGTAGTTGTAGTAAGGGTAATAAGCCATTTTGGTACCTAAATATGTGTGAAATTGTCACACTAGTCCCTGATTGTATTGAATTTTCAAATTTACAAATTAATCCTCAATTATGTCTTTTGTTAGTGAGCTTGGTCTCAAGAATTTGTATGCTAATCCAGTGACTAAATTGATAGTAAACGGTGACTTTGAGTTTCTAATGTGTCTAATGAGTCTGTTTTCAACGATTAATTTGTAATTTGTAATTTCAATACAATTAGGGAATAGTATTGCAAAATGGTTGTTTGCGCTTGTAATTATCTTAGGTTGTTCTATGTATTAAAATAAAAATAAAATGTCAGTTTGGGTTAGTATTGATGGTTGCTTTATTTCTTTGACATGCCGTGTTTGCTGCATTCTTCAGCACGTCAGAAAAAAGCTGTCAAGATTTTCCCCAGGCCTACAGCTGGACCTCTTAGGCCTACTGTTCATGGACAAACCTTGAAGTACAACATGAAAGTCAGAGCCGGCAAAGGATTTTCTCTTGAAGAGTTGAAGGTAAATTGGCTATGTATACCTCATATGTCATGTTCTATAACTTTTGCCATTTGTCTAAGGGATGCAATTATGTGAAGTAATAGGGTAGGATCTCTTCCTGATGATATTATGAGATATAAGCTACCCTTTCAATGATTTTTGGGAAAAGCGTGATATCCTCCATGTTTAAGCTTTTGCTTGCTCACTAGAAGTTTCACCACATAGAAACTGGTGCAATTTCTATTTTTTAATCTCATTGCCCAAGAAGAAATTGCTGTTGTCATAGAGGTCTGTGACTGTAACAATACATGGAATTATTTTCGCAAAATCCCCTCTCAAGTCCATGCTTTTTGTGCCTTGTTTTGGCCTCTGTCTTTTTTCCTTTATCTTGTTCTGTTGTTGGAACAGCGGGATATATCATTGCTGTAATTAAATATGAACAGAAACAATGACTATTGCTTCCAATATATTACTTCATTTTTTTAAATGGTTGACTATGTTTTGAAGGTTTCTGCCCTCAGGTGTATGTTGGCTTTTGATATGATATACTGGAAGTGACATTATCACACCGAAATGAGAAATTCTGGCTTGATTTTATTATCTTGTCATTGATTACATTTATCCTCTTTCTGTTTTTCAACATGTATAGTGCTGAACAAACACAAAAATTTGAAGTGATCCTTTTGGTTTTGCTTTAAGATTACTATTATTATTTTTCATACTTTAGGCCTTTGAACCTTTGTTTTTCTCGGTATATGATAACTGCTTTTCAATTAGAAGATTTTGGGAAATACTCCCTTGATTACAGCAATGCAGAACTATGAGGATCTATCCAAATCCCCAACTCTGAGCTTACCTCTCCCACACAATCCTTTTTCTTGTTTACTGGCAACATGTCCTATTTCTCTAACTATTCTAGCCCTCAATCACTTACAACTGACTGTAGCTCCCTCGACCAACAAACCTGCCAATACCCCCACCCCACCCCAGTTACACTTTTTTCTCAAGGTGAAAGCGCTTTAACATATAGTGGATTGAAGTTTAACTTTAATGCTATAGTTCTCAATTTACCCAAAACCTTTTTTCAGAAGCCGATAGTAGTGGCGGTATTGACAGACTCTATGAGCCTTGGCTGCCTGTTATGTGCAAGTAATCTATAATGTGGACAAGGGGCCTGGGTACCCCTAAAATCTGGCTCTTGCTGGAATTCCCTGTACATTGGCTGCAATTTCTTTTGTTGTCTGGTGTCAATTCAAACAGCTGCACAGCTGGCGTTTCTTCTACACCCATGAAAAGTACCCATCTTGTGTTGCTCTGTCATATCTTCACCATCGTGTGGCCCATGGCTAGAATTTGTCTCTGCCTAAAATTTTCTCTTTTTAATTAGAGGGTTGTTGCAACCCCTATTTTTCCATCTGTTTTTTCCTTCATTATCTCTCTATGCTGTTGGCCAATCAGCCTCTTGCCTCACGTACCCATATTATTGTTTCTCCTATTCCCAAGCACCTCTTTTGCTGTTTAATCACAACTCTTCTCCTTTGTGAATTATTACCCACGGCCAACAACCCTCACATCTTCAAATTCTTTCTCCCTTTTCTCAATCTCTTATGTTCTTTACTAATTTCTTGCACCCGTTCCTCATTCTTTGCAGTTTCTATTTGATCTTTCTATACGAGAAGCCCCCATCCCCTGATGCAAAACTGCTTGAATTTGCCCTCTATTATTGCTTCCCAAAATTTCAAGTTCTTATGTTGAACAAAGACTGGAATATGTAGATCAAATTCTAACCATGCTTAGTCGATGCCTTCGCAAAGATCCACCATGATTGGCTGCTCTCTTTCCCACATCACCATCTGAGAGCCTCAATTTCTCCAGTGGCTTAAAAATACTGATTTACATTGTTGCTTGTGAAGTTCTTCTTTTGCTTTCTCTTTTTGATTGTATATATATCTTATCTTATATTTTACATTGTAGGCCGCTGGTATTCCCAAAAAGCTTGCTCCCACTATTGGCATAGCTGTTGATCATCGCCGCAAGAACCGTTCCTTGGAGGGTCTGCAATCTAATGTGCAGAGACTGAAAACATACAAGGCCAAATTGGTTGTCTTCCCAAGACGTGCACGCAAGGTCAAGGTAATACAAATGTTCAATTATATGTTATGATTGTGAGGGCTTTTCCTTAATTTTGATATTATCATTGGTACCAAAGGTGAAAAAAATATATTGGACATTCATATGGCCTCTTCTTTTTGCAGGCCGGTGATTCTACTTCCGAGGAACTTGCAAATGCCACACAAGTCCAAGGTTCATACTTGCCCATTGTGAGGGAGAGGCCATCTGTAGAGCTTGTTAAGGTTACAGATGAAATGAAGGCGTTTAAAGCTTATTACAAGCTTCGCCTTGAACGCACAAACAAACGCCACCAAGGTGCCAGATTGAAGAAGGCTGCCGAAGCAGAGAAGGAAGACAAAAAGTGAAGACCCGAGAGTTCGAAATCCATCCTGTAATAGTTATTGCAAAACGGTTTTTGCTTGATTTTAGCTTTGTTAAGAATATACTTAGTCTAAAACATGAATCACTTTACCTATTGTTATTTTGTGAACTATTTTATTTTCCGTGTTTGTTGCTTTAACTAGCACGCTGGTGTACCTGGATTCTCTGGTATTTATTTTTGCAAATTTAAGGGCTATTTTTTTGACAATATGTAAGGAATAATTTTAAATATTCAAAAAGTAAAGCTTTTTTTTAAAAAAAATATTTGTTGCATAAAAGTGTACTGTACGACTTAAATGGATATTTTTTAAGTAAAAGTTGTATACCTTTATATTAAGGGCCGATGTTAACACTAATAGGTTTGTTAAACATTGCATAGATAGATGTTGGTGTTACAGTTGACACATCAGCTAAAGAAAAGAGTTTCAATTCAGTTTTTTATTTAGGAAATCTAAAAAAACTGGCTTGACCTACAATTATGTATTGAGAGGTCCATCTTTGCACCCATTTATTGGGGTGCGTATTAGGTGTCACCTAAAAGTAAAAACTTCTATTTTGATGAAACATTTGTGAGCTTTTCAAAGTATTTAAATATCACTGCAATTATTTCATCTTTTTTATATATCAGTATAGTTATCCTATTTTTTATAATAATAATCAGTAGTTTAAATAGTTATTAAATCTTCTTCTTTTTTAGATAGTAAATTTATAGTAGTTTTCAAAAATTATAATTAATAACAAATATTTATCTCGAATTTTTTCTATATCTGACACGGTTATCAGTACTTTAAATAGTCATTAAGTCTTCTCGTTATTTTCTAAGAGACTAAAAAGTTTTTTTCGAATTTTTGCTAGTGGTTCAATTGATTAGTTTTAGTAGATTAGTAGATGATAGTAAATAGTAGAAGATAGATAATACATTTACAATGGTATTCAAAAATTATAATCAGCAATGACAAATATTTATCACGTCTTTTTTATATATCAGTAACAGCTATCTGTCATTTTTTAAGTATCAGTGACAAATATTTGTCATGTGTATTTTTAATATTTATTATTACTTTAAATTGTCATTAAGTCTTCTTGTCTTTTAATAAAACACTAAAAAATCAATTTGAAAAGTTATGCTAATAGTTAAAAGAATGATAGTAGATTTATAGTAGTACTAGTATTTGGTTCCAACTTTTTTCCCTTTTCTCTTTTCCTTCCTCTCTCACACGCCTCTTTCTCTAACTTTTAGTTTATTACTTTTTCTCACACCAACTCTCTCTCTCTCTCTCTCTCTCTCTCTCTCTCTCTCTCTTCATACTTTTGACTTTTTAAAAAAGATTGTTAATTGTTTTTTTTTGTCGATTACCAAATTACCCCTTAAGTTGATATTTTATTATTGTTTTTAGTTATGGATTTTTTTAGTATAACAAGAATTTATAAATTAAGAGAGTCGATAAAATTATACAATAATAAACAATTTAGCAGATACAAAAATTATAAAATAAGAGATCAAATTGTAGCGGTAACAAATGATATTTTCTCGTTGGAATTGCTTAACAGCAATGTATTTGTAACAACAACATAACATATTCATCGATATAAAACAAAGATATTATAAAGACAAAATACAAAAGGTAAGGAAAGTATTGAGTGAGAAAAATTTATTTATGAATGAGAAAAAAATAGTAAGTATAAATTAGTATAAATATAGAGGCATGAGAGTGTAAATAGACTTCGGAGACAAAAATTAAAATTTTAGGATGATAAATTTTACCAAAAAGGTGATAGTTTTTTTTTTTTGGTGTGACTCATTTAGATTTTTATAGGTAATTTTAGTCGGGTAGTATTTGTATAAATTTAGATTTAGATTAGACTAGATTCTCTCCTATTGTTGGTTGCCTTGGCAATTTCAGCGACATGGAGACGTCGGCTCCCGGGTTCGAACCCGGGTGTGCCAGTGATAGTGTGTGTGCATGCTGTTTATTTGCCAATTTATCTAAGTAGACAAAAAAAGATTAGATTAGATTAGATAGTAGAAAATTTTAAAATTTAGTTAAAAAAACTAAAGTGGAGTGATAAGAGAAAGAGAAGAATTGTTTATGGCAAAAATAGAAGAGAGAGGAGAAAGGAGATAGAAAAAGTAAAAGTCAAAATTTTGTGAAAGGTAAAGGTAAAGTAAAAAGAAAAAAGGAAGAGTGTAAGAGAAAAGTGAAAAGGAAGAAAGAGAGTGTAAGAAGAGAGAGAAGAAAAAGGAAGAACGAGGGGGTTGGGGGAAATGAGTGATGAGATCCGGAGGGATGGACCATTTACCATTCACGATAAAGTCACTGAAACTAACTGTCAAACAACTCCTCATAATTTTTTTAGTGTAATACTATGAGGGGTTGTGATTGTATCAACCAACAAGAAATCTCAACCATTCATAATATTTTATGATACATCATACTAATTGTTGCACCCCGAAAAATCCCCGGCTTGGGGTTTCTCAATGTACAACGTGGAAAAAGTTGGAGCCGCCACCAATATTTTAATTTTAAGACCAAAACATTGAAAAAAGGTCTTTTGGACAAGGCGGATGGTCTTTTGAAAACTAGAGATATAGGTTCGGGGGTCGATTACGCGCGAGGAAGGTGTTAGCACCGCGCACGTCCTTTCTACCGAAAGGGAACCTCTAATTAAATGTGTGGTTTTAACGTTTGATTTGAAAAATACCTAGATTTGCCTATTTATTTCTTGTTTGAAGACGAATGAGAAAACTTACTGGAAATTTTATTTTTGGTGAGAAAGGGGGGAAAAAGGGTTTTTAGAAAAAAGTGCTTGACGGGACATGGCCCGCTCCTACGTATCTCCTGGTGCGATGGAGAATTCAAAGCTACGTAGTTCTTGGTTCTTTTTGAAAAGTTTTTGTTTTTTATCTTTTTTAGTGAGTTTTTTGAAATAGGACGAGCATTAGCAAATGATTAAACTAGCAGAGGCTATGATGAATCACTGCTAAATGCTCAAAAAGAGTTGTACCGCTAGTCAAACGAACAAAGGTTCTGATGGACTATTGATAACAACTTGTTTTTATTATGTTTTTTTGAAAATGATTTTCGAAAGAGATTGATTTGTACGATGATCAAACTAACAAAAGTTATGATGGATCGTCGTTTATTATTTCTAGGAGAAAAGGACATTGTCACTAATAGCTAAACGAACAGAGGCTCTGATGAGCTACTAGCAACAATGGGTTTGAAAAATGATTTTTGTTTGTTTTATGAAAATGATTGGTTTAGGGGAATGAAAAGAATTTTTATTTGTTGCGCTTGACGAGAACGTGGCTCGCTCCTACGTATCCCAAACGGGAATCAAAGCGACGTAGTTCTAATGAAAAATGTTTTTGAAAGGGTTTAAAAGGGGCAAGCTGAATCACCCGAGACCATCTTCACCACTTAGAACATGATGCACTAGGCATAAGTGGGAATCATATAGTTCGTCATCAACAATGACACTATAGCTAAATTAAATCACATAGGGCAATTTTGGCATGAATCACAATGATTAAATGTTAACAAATATAAAAACAGAAATACCTCTGATGAAGGCAGATACTACGACTTGAAGAACGCAATTCCAACTAACTCTTGCAGAAGATCAGCTCAGACGGACCAACGGAACGAATAGAGCGAAAAAATAAAGTGTAGAAGAGTTTTTCTAAAATGTGAGAGATTTCGAGAAAAATGGGTTTTTTCTCTGATCTCGTGAATAATGCGTGTGAAGATCTTTTTTCTGTCCCCTGAAATGAAAAATGAGCTTCCTATTTATAGGAAATCAGATTTGATCTATTTTAGGAAACAGAGTAATCGATTATGTTGGAAATAACTTGGGAGATGTAATCGATTATTGGCTCATTGATTTTTGAGTGGATAATCGATTATGTGTGAAGGAAAAACAAGTGTATAATCGATTATCAACCTTCCTAAAAAGGTGGTAATCGATTATATGCTTAGTTACAAGAAGGGAGTAATCGATTTATTTGATAAATATGGAAACTTCCATTTGCTTCATAATCGATTATGTGTGATGTGCAAATGAGGGCTAATCGATTATTTGCTTCCAAAATGATTAGGATAATCGATTTATTGTTGTAAATAAGGAAACAATCGATTATTCACTTTAGTAAAAATAGGAGAGTAATCGATTATGTGCTCTGAAAACATTCAGGCACATAATCTATTACCATAATCCATTATCTTTGTAAAAATATAGGATTTTAATTTCAAGCCCTCAACCAAAATATTTTTAGAAATATTTTTCAAAACCATTTTGATGCACCATGCATGTTTTGAAACACTCATCTCTCAGCTACTAAAAGTCATAGACCTTCAGTGATAAATGACCAAAATGCCCTTTTTGACCCTAAAAACCCTAATTTCCCAAAAAGTGCATTCTAACCCTAAAAATGATTTCAAAAACTTTGGAATGGTTTCTAGGACCCAAAATGCAATGCATAATTTTATTTTTGTGTGGAAAATTAGGGTTTGGACCTAAGCCGGACAAAATTGGGGTATGACACTAATAGATTAAGTTTGAGTAAATGCCCAAATTCGTCCCTGACAATTTTTTCACGGGACGAATTCGTCCCTGACAAATTTTTCGGGACACATTGGTCCCTGACAATTCCAAAACGGGACACGTTAGTCCCTCCATCCATTTTGACGTTGCCAGCACATCCAACGTCTCCTACGTGGCACGTTAAGTGCCACGCGTCACGTTAAATGCCACGCAAGTGTTTATTTTGGGACAAATAAGTCTCCGACTGTAACACCCCGATAAAATCTAACATGTAGATCTACCGAAATGCACTAAATGGCATACATGAGAGTAACTTATTGTTATTGAAATATTGAACACAACTAAAACTTTTGATAATGCATATCAAATGGTTCTATGAACCTCAATAACTTCCTGAAAATGCTTAAGTTCCACAACTTAAGACGTATACAATCCTGGTGTTCAATACTCAAAACATAAAGTAGCGGAAACGATTTTACAACTTAAACAATGAAAGTCATACAATCGGTGACATAACTAAATGAAAATACAAAGGGGTAAACAGGAAATCCAATCTCCAAAGACTCCATGAGTCGCACCGGCTAACCGTGCTTCTTCGCCTTTGCTTTTCCCTGCTTCTCTGTAAAAACTACAAAATATGAAGGGTGAGATAAACATTATCTCAGTGAGTCATATCGAGACCCCTTACTAACTCTAGCGGTTCATTATTTCCTTTGCTTCATACTCATGGCCCTCCTAAGCGACGCATGAAGTATATCTTGTAACGTGTAGCCCTACTAAGCAACTACTCGTTACATTAATTATTTTCTTTAACTTTTATGCTCATGGCCCTTCTAAGCAACGCATGAAGTATATCATATTTTACCTCTTGTAATTTGTAGCCCTAATAAGCGACTACGCATTACATTTCTTTTACTTTTATCATTCTAGCATAACACCTCAAGCCTACCTATTCTTAGGCATTTCTTTGGCTTTTGGTGAACTCATCCCGCTATTTCTAGTGGGTGAAACCTTTTGAGTCTAGGTTTTGGGGCTCATGACTTCCCCTCCCCTAGTATGCCAATCCTCTAAGGGTCGTCACCCTTGACCTCAATTTATATATTTTATATAAATGTACCCGCATTGGGCCGTCTTATCATTTTCATTCATGTACCGTCTACCCTTCCTCAAGGGAAGGTATCTTGTCTTTGAATTAAACATTTCTTATCTTGACTTGTATACATTAACATGTGTACACTCGCGTTTTACTAATGTACAGTTTTCCTTAACGGTCTTGACTATCATAACAGAAATTATACATATTTGATTACATATATGATTAGCCCTATTAATAAGGTTTCCAACGCACCAAAGAACACCTCAATCGGACTCCCGGATCAAAAGTTATTGCGAAAACAAAATCAATAGGGTTTGCTGAAAAATAACACTGCGTCGCGACGCGAACAGGTTCCGTCGCGACGCGAAAACTTACAGAACCAAAAAACTTCACAAAAACAAGCCTGGTCGCGTCGCGACAGACACGGGTCGCGACGCGATGGTTGACAGATTCACAGAAAACAGTTTTGCTAAAATTCGCTTTTGTTCCGTTTCGCTTTTGATCCGGTGCTGAGACATTCTAGGGCATTCGAAACTTAAAAACAGCAATTCCAAACAATAATTCCAGTCCAGCGAAAGCGGTAAAACAATCAACCGATTCATAATCAATCCAAACAGTCATTCATCCATGAACATAAACAATCAATCGTGACCCAAAACGCGATAATTCGAAAATACAGTTTTTAACTCGATTCGATTAAAACGGAAACGGTAAAACATAGGTTTCAAAGCATGTAAATTCTGTGACATCAAACATCCCTAAGCGAGTATAGAACTCACCGTTTTGACGATCTCGCGAGAAATCACGTCCTCACACGAAACGACCGAACCGTAACCTCTTGAACGATCCCCGTAATCACATACTCACACCAAACTCGTCCGATACTCGAAACTGAACTTCGGAACAGCAACCAAACACAAATCCCAGCTACTGAGTTCCCTTCCTGTCTACGGAATTGACATCTCTCGAACTTTGACGACTTGGACCGAAACTTGACGAACCGACATTCCCAACTCCGATTCTGTTTTCACAGCATCAATGAGCAGATTTGCAACCAATGTATCTAGGTCAATTCTTAATTAAAACCCCTCAAACCAGTGCCCATTGTGTAGACGATTCGACAATTCTTCAGGCAGTTGTAACAGAAACAAGTGGACTGGGTCAAAACTGTCTCTAATCCAAAACTGAAACTTGTAATTCATCTTTCTTCCATCATACTCAATGAAATCGGTTCATTCTTGTGCCTAATTCGAAGCATTTCGTGTCTAGTTTCTGAATTGACAAAAATAACGATCAACTGAGTTGTGTACAGAGAGATATATGATAAACAACGAAGATGGTACAAACGGGTTTTCTACTGGATTTGTTTCCCTATTGGTGAACTTGAGTATCTTCAACCCCAACTTCGAATCCCAGCACCTCTAGCTACTGAACCTTCTCCAAATGTGTTTCTAATTCGAAATGTGGCTCCTCATCTTGCACCGCAACACTCCAACTGAAATGTAAGGCTTCAAACCTCTCCTAAAGTTCTATTGGAACCACATGCAAGCTAGGAATCCATTTTCTTCTCACTTGGAACTTGAGGTGCGAAAATGGTGGAATGAGAATGAGAAGGGTGTGGTGGATGTTGTTTGTATCAGTAGATGGAGGTTGAAAAACTGGTTTGAATGGTGGTTTTAGATGTAACATGCATCAAGGGATGTGGAAGATCCCCTTCCTTCTTCCTTCTCTAGCTCTCTCACCCTCTCCTCTCTAATCCCTCTCTATGTTTCTGTTTCTGGAAATGATGGTGATGAAGGTAAGGATGTTGTGTTTCAGAATAAGGAGTTGAAGGTTTAGGTGGTAGGGAATTGACCAAAACACCCTTGGTTCACTACCCCCTCTTAAACTCCACTTAATTCATTTCTAATCCCATAAATAATCAATAATTTATACAATAATCACATATTGCATAAAGTTGTGTTTTGTGAAAGATGGTTTAGTTGAAACTCATTAATGGGTGGAAAAGACGGAAATGCCCTTATCTTAGTATTTTCGCTTAAAATCCCAATTAGCTCGCCAATCAATCAACAATTTAAGTACTAATATGTTTTAGCACACAAGTACAACATAATTCACTTACTCAAGTATGCTAATTAATTATCTCGGCTTCTTCCTAATTTCAATTAATGAAATTAGCCAAATTGGGGATGTTACACCGACTTTACAAATTTGAAAAGGGGACAAATCAGTCCCTGACTTTTTTGGAAAGGGGACAAATCAGTCCCTGAAACCAGTCCCTGAAACCAAAAACCAATTTTCCCCTTTCTCTATGCATCTTCATCTATCCAATCTCATCTACTTCTTCCCTAATTTCTCTACTTCTCCCTTGTGATTCCAAATTTATAATTTCGTTTTCCGATTTCATTTTGTTTTCGAAGATTGAAGATGCAGGGTTTCAGGTAAGATTTGGGTTCTTGGAGATTGATGATTTTGGGTTTTTGAAGATTGAAGTTTGGCGATTTCTGATAGCAGATTTGGGATGATGTTGGCGATTAAATGTCTTCTTCTTTTTCCTAAATTTCTCTTCTTCTCTGTTTGATAATTTTGATTTTCGTTTTGTTTTGCTTCTGCTCGAGATATGGGTTTTCGTTTTCGTCTTGCTTTCGAAAATTTCGATATGGGTATGTTGTTTTGATTGTTGTAGATGAAGATTGAAGATCTGAATGATCTAGACAATGAAGTTCTGAGTTTCATTTTTGAAGAAGATGAACCAACAGGTTTTATTTTTGTTCCGAAACCAGTTTTCAGCGTCCTTCTCTCCTTCAATGGCGAAAACTGGTTTCTGGTTTCAGAAACCACAGTTTTGAGGTTGAAGACCACTTCAAGGTCTGATTTGTCCCCTTTCCAAAAAAGTTAGGGACTGATTTGTCCCATTTTCAAATTTGTAAAATCAGGGACTTATTTGTCCCAAAATAAACACTTGCGTGACATTTAACGTGACACGTGGCACTTAACGTGCCACGTAAGTGACGTTGGATGTGCTGGCAACGTCAAAATGGATGGAGGGACTAACGTGTCCCGTTTTGGAATTGTCAGGGACCAATGTGTCCCGAAAAAATTGTCATAAACGAATTATTCCCGCGAAAAAATTGTCAGGGACGAATTTGGGCCTTTACTCATTTAGTTTCCTAATTCTTGAAGCCACATGGACTTAAAGATGATAAAAGTAAATTGCAGGCCCCTCCAACTCAATGGAGACCACCTCGAGATCACTATATTAAAGTAAATTGTGATTCAGCCTTTGATCAAGCAACGGGGAAAGGTCACTCAGGGATTGTATGCAGAGATTCTCAGGGGAAATTACTTACCGCTTCAACAACCAGATTCTATGCAACTTCTCCTCTTCTAGCTGAAGCTTTGAGCCTTCGTGACGCAGTTTCTTTAGCGGCGAACCTTCACTTTGAAAATGTTATATTTGAATCTGATAATCAAAACCTCATATAGAGGTGTGCAGAAATAATTTGGTTAGAAAGGAAATACAGAGAATTGTAGAAGATATTAAATCTCTGAGATCTAATTTTCTGAATTCAGACTTTACCTGGACTAAGAGAGAGGGTAACCAGTGTGCAGATGTGATTGCCTCCTTAGCCCGTGAAGATCAACTTCAAGGCACGTGGGCTCTTCGTCCTCCGTCTCTCCTCCGGCGTGCTCTAGTGAAGGACGCGCAAGCTTTATGGAGATAAAAATGATCTTCTATGGCGAAGCATGAATTGAGGGTTGCATGTTTTCACCATCATTTTCTCTGCATCATCTACTCTCTGCTTGTTCATAGGAGCGTTGTCTGGAAGCTGGTGGATCGGTGGATTGCGGCTAGGTTTTTACCAAATTAGGGTTCTTTCTATGTTGTCGAAGAAGAAGGGTTTTATCTATATTAGGATTTACTATAATTGTTCTTCTCTGTTTTGCTGTTGTAGCTAGGCTATTTGGGCCTACCGGGTCGGGTATCCTTATGAACCATCTTAGCTTGTTTTTCTCTTTTGTAGTTTGCTTCTCTTTCACTTGTTGGTGTATGGTTTGGGCCTGGCCCATTGTTGCAATGAAATCATATGACCATTTGACCAAAAAAAAAGATGATAAAAATTCAAATTTTATTTTTTATTTTTTTATTTGAAATTGAAACCAAACCGAACAAGTCCTTGTTTGTTAGACAAACTTCCTACCTACGAAATTAATGGCAATTATTTTTAAAACGGTGGAGTAGGAATATGATCGCGTTAAGTAGACGCGCGTGAGTGGTGAATATTCTATTTCCTCGGCCCAAAACCCACTGCGAGTTCGTTTTTATAAGTACGCTTCGAACGTAACGCTCTTCATCATTCTCTTATCATAACATAACATTACAATAACATAATCAGATCAGATCACTCTCCCAACCAAAAACACACAACATGGGTTTGCAGGTCTCTCTCCTTAATCTATCTTCCTTCTAATTTTCAATTCCTAATTTTGTTTTTTTACATCAATCCTATTGTTATATATCATACAAAACAATTTAGTATTGATAAAAAAAAATACAAAACAATTTAGTTCAGATTTTTGCCTTGTACTCTTTTATTTCATTTTTTAAAATATTTTTGTTGGGGTTTTCCTCTGCTAGCAAATATACATCTCATCTATTGTGTATTTCTTCTGTTATAGCTTTTCAGATCCATGCCACTGTTTATTATTATTAATTATCAATTTAATTTTTAACGGGGTGATGAATTTAAGCGAGGAAACGGCATTTTTTGTTGTTTTGATTGGTTGTTATTTTGTTGAAGTTAGCTAATAGATTGGCCTGTTTTGTTACCTCAGAGGAAGTGAACTCTTTTGATTTGTTGGAATTTAGAACTTTTAATCCCAAAATCAACCCTTTTACACAGTAGCTTCTTAGATGAAATTTCTCTATACATTGCTTAAATAATGGGATTGATTGTTATTTTATGGACCAGTGATTGAAAGCAGAAGCACATACTATCATATTGGTAATTTTTAAAAGGAAAATTAATTTTCCAGCAGTTCTGGTTATATACACTTTTATGCAAAATACTGTGTTTTGCCTTTGCATAATGTTTTTGGCATCTATTTGACTAAATTATGATATTGGCCCTGTTTGGATCGGCTTATTTGGGCTTATCTACCGACATAAGCACATGTGAGACTATTTGAGAGAGCTTATAGAAACGGCTTGTGATATGTTCATAAGCTGTTTTCAACTAATTTCCATAAGCTCCCCGGGATAGCTTATGAAAACAGCTTATGGCTTATAGAAAAATAGTTTAACATTATTTTATCCCTTGTTATATAAACAGCTAATATATGAATACTTATATGATAAGCGTTTATGCCATAAGTGCTTAGTTAAGCTGTTTATCTAAACGGGCTTATTATCCGTTTGTTCAAAACTATTTGCTGAATGTTATGCAGAAATGTTAAATCTGTTCTATTATGTAGCAAACATGAAATGTCTTATAGCAATTTTGTTTGTATCAGAATCTTATATCAGCTTGATATTGTTAATGTGATGTAGGAGGATTTTGAGCAGTATGCTGAGAAAGCAAAGACTCTACCAGAAAACACATCAAATGAAAACAAGCTTATCCTTTATGGATTGTACAAGCAAGCCACTCTTGGACCTGTCAACACCAGTGAGTGTTTCTTGTATTAATAGATACTAACTCTGGTCCTATTTATAAGAGAAAAATGCAGTGTTTAGTTAACTGAATATATGATATAGTCTAGATACATCCGTTTTTCTCTTATAAATAGAATTAGAGGGAGTAATATTCAAATCGATGTTTTTCGACTTTCAAGTTCGAATCCTTGTTTACGAATTTGTGTATGATTTATAGGCCGTCCTGGA
Source organism: Astragalus membranaceus (assembly GCA_039519185.1). Taxonomy (NCBI): domain Eukaryota; kingdom Viridiplantae; phylum Streptophyta; class Magnoliopsida; order Fabales; family Fabaceae; genus Astragalus; species Astragalus membranaceus. Next base: position 28,274,899 of record CM076849.1, on the reverse strand, counting down.
ATATTCAACATGAAGGACAGAGCTAAATGGGATGCTTGGAAGGCTGTTGAAGGTAACTTCAATTTTAACTGTGATTTGAAACTTGCTAGCTAGATCAATTTCTATTTCCTTTTGATGCTTTAATGTTTTTCTAAGAGAAATGAAAACTCTTTTTGGCAGGGAAATCTAAGGAGGAAGCACAGGGTGATTACATCACTAAGGTGAAACAGCTGTTGGAAGAAGCTGGCTTGGCTGCTTGACAACATTGTTGTGTCTTGCTTTCTGATTATTATGTGCTAAAAGTTTTTAAGTGTTTGGAAATAAAACAGTTGCAGTCTTTGATGTTTGATCTAGAACTCTTAATATATAATCTTATTTATTTGTGTTGAATTAGATATGTTGCTTTTACTTCTGTATCACTACTATTTAAAATGGCTGTAGACAGAGATTCAATGGGCCAGAAACTCGAATTAAAATTAGGCTCAAGTGTTCCCTGTTCTCTTAAATTCACGATCGTGTTGCCTTGGCAAATTCAGCGACATGGGGACGTCGGCTCCCGGGTGTGAGCAGTGGTGGTAATGTGTGTGTGTGGTGTTTATTCGCCATTTCATCTAAGTAGACCAAAAAAATTCATGATCGTGTTGCCTTGGCAAATTCAGCGACATGGGGACGTCGGCTCCCGGGTGTGAGCAGTGGTGGTAATGTGTGTGTGTGGTGTTTATTCGCCATTTCATCTAAGTAGACCAAAAAAATTCACGATCGTGTTGCCTTGGCAAATTCAGCGACATGGGGACGTCGGCTCCCGGGTGTGAGCAGTGGTGGTAATGTGTGTGTGTGTGGTGTTTATTCGCCATTTCATCTAAGTAGACCAAAAAAATTCACGAACATGCGAAGAAAAATCATGATTGTAGGTGATAAAAGTGTGGAAACCAAATTCGTGAAAAATAAAAGTAGGAGACAGAAGTTATGGGTTTGAGAAAATGAGTAGACAAATAAATAATAATGGCCCCTTAAAACCATTTCAACTTTCAACATCAGTTGTTCTCTCTCAGCAACCTTTCATGCTGGAACTTATGTTGGATGTGGAAAAAGAAACAACAGTCTGAAATTCTTACAAAATGATGCTCTTAAGTGTTAAAGGAATTAAGCCTAACTTCTTCTCAAAACCATACTTGTAAGGACTCCAACCCTCATAAGCCTCGTGACGCCCGGTGTGGAACTCCAGGTTAAGTTTCCCTCCTTGCACATGAATATCATCAGTAACATTAAGTCTGTCCTCAACGATTTTTGTTAAAATGATGAATTTTGATCCAACAGTACAATTGTATCATAATATTCCGGTTCTCTTTAGACATGGCAAAGGTTAGGTGAGGTGACTCACTATGTACATGCTTCCCTTTTACCATATCTTTGGAGAACACATGAATGTTATCTTTGCCTGCTCTGGTCCTATGTTTCCTGAATTACAAAATGAAATCATGAGGGAAAATTCATAATAGAATTAATAGTGAATTATATTCAATTTTTCAGAAAAAAATAATAATTTATCCATTACAATTAAATCTAACATCTAACTATTATTGGGGAAGGGGATGTAGCTCAAATGGTAGAGCGCTCGCTTTGCATGCGAGAGGTACAGGGTTTGATCCCCTGCATCTCTATTTCAACTTTTTATGTCAAAAAAATAACTAGTTGTTCAATTATATTAAAAATAACTAGTTTTCAATTATATTTTCTGTTACAATTTTAAGTATATCTAACTTTAAAAAATAAATTCATTAAACATCTACTTAGCTACTGAAATTTTAGATGTTTTTATTTCGCTAAGTATTATCATTTGTAATTTGTAATACTCTAATACATAGATTTGAAAAGAAAAATAATCACTTTTTAATTGCATTATGATGTTTTTTATATTTTACATTTATTACAATTATATGATATTAAATTTTGGAAAAGTGAAAAAATATCAGTATATACACTAGTATTACATTAATTAAAATTTTATTATATTAAACAGTATTATTATTAGACATAAATGCCACGTGAGTTCAATCCTATTTTGTTAATCTTAAGAATATAAATCTTAGGGAGTCTCTCACTCCACTTTCCCTCCAAAACTCCCACCCCTACCCCCTCCCCCCTCTCTTTTTTTCATATTTTTATTTAAAAAAAATAAAAACTATAAATTAATGAAGATGAAAATTAATTTCGTGATAAATTACGTAAAGTGTGATGCTAGCCAGTATATTTAGGGGTACTTTAGAATCCGGAAAAAAATTAACTGTTCAAATACACAAAGTTTGTTCCTCAATAACCAATTTCGTTAAAAATAATTGATTTTGTAACAAAATATGTAAAGTGTGACACTAAACACTGTGTTTTGGGATTAACTATTCAAATACACAAAGTTTGTTCCTCGATGACCAATTTCGTTAAAAATAATTGATTTTGTAACAAAATATGTAAAGTGTGGCGCTAAACAATGTGTTCTGGGGTAGTCTAGATTTCAAAAAAAAAAAGTACAAATACATGAAAATCATTCGTCAATCTAAAAACTAATTTCATCGCAAAATACGTAAAGTGCGACATTAAACAGTGTGTTTTGGTGTACTTTCCTTTTTTTCCTCTTTCAAGTTTTAAGCAGTATGTTTTCGGGTACTTTAGGGTTCGGAAAATTTTGAACTATTCAAATACGCAAAGTTTGTTCCTCAATAACCTATTCGGTGAAAGAAAATAAAAATTTTGTAATAAAATACGTATAGTGTAATACTAAGCAGTGTGCTTTTGGGTATTTTATCGGTCAAAAAATATTTGAACAGTTCAAATACGCAAAGTTTGTTCCTCAATAACCCGTTTGGTGGAAAAAATAATTTCATGACAAATTATGTGAAGTATGATGCTAAGTAGTGTGTTTTCGAATGCTTTAGTATTCGCAAAAAAAATTAAACTATTCAAATATGCAAAGTTTGTGCCTCAATAGCCGGTTTGGTGGAAAAAAAATATAATTTCGTGACAAAATACGTAAAGTGTGATGCTAAACAGCGTGTTTTGGGGTACTTTAGTGTTTCGAAAAAAATTTAACCGTTCAAATACGCAAAGTTCATTTTTCAATAACCGATTTGTTGAACCAAATAATAATTTCGTGACAAATATGTAACGTGTGATGCTAAGCAATATGTTTTGGGGTACTTTAGCATTCAGAAATTTGTTAACTTTCATATACTCAAAGTTCATTCCTCAATAACCGGTTTGGTGAAAAAAATTTAATTTTGTGACACAGACCCATGCGACTTACCCTTTTAGTGATTCCACCACTTTAAAAAATCAATTTCTTTTTATACTTCTTCTCTTTATATTTTTAAGACCATGTTTTTCTGAATCTTTAAAAACTTAATTTATTTTTATACTTCTTCTCATTATCTTTCTAAAACCGAAATATTTATTAAATTCATTTAATTCGGTCACTACCAATTCATTTATTAATTCGGTCACTACCAATTCATTTATTGAATTCCTTTCTTCTTAGTATCTACGGATAGCCAATTTCAATTTTATAATCTTCTTATTTGATTTATAGTTATAATTTAATTTTTATTTACATATATTTGACTATGTATTTTATAAACCAATACTGTTACTATGGATTATGTGTATGGAACAACTTTTCTGGATTTTATCTATACACACTCTATTTTAGGTTTTAAGTTCACAATTACCTTTTTTTATTACACACTTTTTTTAATTCATACTTACCTTCAGTTTGAACAAGGCTTTTTCATGTTGCAATTTAAGAAACAAATTTTACCCAACAACAATTCTATATTAACTAGAGTTTTTACCCCGTTCAACGCACGGGTCAAGTCGCTAGTTTTTTAAAATCTTTAAGGAACATCCACTCTAGGCCCATTTGAAACCTGCACTCTATTTGAATCTTTATCCTCCACTAAATGAATCTTCTTTCTCATTTTATAGAATTAATTACAAATGTCCATTTATATCATTTTATATTTATAAGCTACTTCAACTGCCAATTTTATCAAACATTTTAAATTCAACCTGCTAGCTTATCCGCTATCAGCTCATTCACCTATAAGCTAGCTTATCTGCTATTTGTTCTTTTTTTGCCAAACAGAGCCATAATAGTAGACATCTACTATCTTCAACAGGTAGGCACCGTTTCTTTGCATGCTTGGCCATCATTCCTCTTCCTCATTTCTAAACACCGGCTTAGGGTTTAAAAAACCCTAATAGTAGACATCTACGTGTGGTTCATTTTTCTTGTTCACACTACATCAATTTATAGATACGGCAACGCTCAATTTTAAAATACTACAAAACCGTAGGAATAGACTGAGCAAAGAGAACGGGAGAGAACGCGTTTAAACAATTGTGGGTAGGGACAAAAATATTAATTAAAAATCTGAGCAAAAAAACGTTTTCTCTCAACTTTCAAATCCAAATACGGCTGTACAAGGGAGAGTTTTCTCATTTCCATGGATGGAGGCGACGTCCCATAACGGCAACGCGAAGGGTCGCTTACGGTGGCACAACAGAAATCAATCGCGGGTTCTGGCGAGAAGTTCTGGCGTTTGGGCTTAACTGGTTTCGTTCTAGGGTTGTAGTTTTCAACGCGAAGGTGTTGTTGGAATTCAACGCTCTCACCACATGATACCGCTCAAGAATCGTTAGATAAACACTTCGTCGATTTGGAGATGAAGCTCCAAATAATTTGAGGAAATCGTTACATCTCTTGATGAGCGAAGCGTCGCCGCTCTCCTTCACATCCTTCCCACCACTCGCGACGACAACCGCCTCCGTGATGACGCCATTTTTCTTCATTCTTATGTCTCCTCCATCTTCCAAAACCTCAAGAAGTTCGCAAACACAACGGTTTAAAAACCATTGTCAAAAGGTAAGAGAACGGTTTTTTTGGTTCAGGCAACGATTTTCAAGCGTTGCCGTTGACTTAAAATGTTGTAGTGTCACCATTACTTCTACGAGCTATTTCTTCCTTCTTCCACTACATTTTCTGCTGCAAATAGTTTGGATCCTACGTGTCTTCCACGCAAGCTCAAGCCTCTTCTTGTTTTCGTTTTTTTTCTTGCTTTTGGTTGAAGTATATGACTCGACCAATTTAAAACTAATCTGAGTCATCGATTTTTTCCCAAACCCGACTGAGCCACACCAAGTCAAAGGCATGATCGATCCAAATACATGCTCGGACCACCTATGTTACCGGGTCCCGATCGAACCGGTTGGAACGACCGATCCGAGCCTATTTTTAAAACTCTATTGAATTATGAGCTCAGCGCTAATATAGTTAAATACATCTCTCTCAGTGTAAGTCACTAGACATTCGTGATGTATCCCTCATTCGGTTACGCAACCTAGTATTCACAATTCTTGCTTCAATAGAAAGGAAATGTTGTCGATTGATGTTGTTAAAACGTGTTCGGTATATGTCACAAACTTGGTCAGAATTCCTAGACATCACAACATCAATATAGTGATTTTGATTCATCAAATGTTGACATTTCTTCCAAACAATGTGATGAGCACTATTAGGACCTCCAAGTTGAGATGTGATCTTATCTTTCTTGTCTCCCTCGGCGAAAAATGCATCATTATCTGACACTACAAAAAAATTGCCCATTAGCGAGGGATTTTTCCCTCGCAAAATGCCCCAAATCCGTCGCTAACTCCCATTAGCGAGGGAATTAGCGACGGAATCAGTCCCTCGCTAAATTGCTCCTCGCTAGTGGGAATTAGCGAGGGAATTTGACAGCCACGTTTTTTTTATATCAGCCTATTTTTTTATATAGTTATTATTATTATTATTATTATTATTATTATTATTATTATTATTATTAATATTATTATTATTATTATTATGGTGTGGTGGTGGTGGTGGTGGTCGTGGTTGTAACACCCCGATTTTCGTGTGTTGTGGTTCTCTTAGTGTGTGCTTGTTCTATGAATTATTTTGTTATTGATAAGATCAAATTATTTTTAATTTATTGTGTGTTTGTGTCAATAAAATTGGTTGAAGATCACATTTAGATATATTTTTATATGCTATTAGTAATATATGGGTGTTATTATATATTTATTTTATTTTTATAAATATTAGTCTTTTTGATGTTATGTGTTTTAAAAATTATTTTGGTCCATGGAGGTGTTAAAATAATAGTTGTAGTGAAATTGGGCTTTAAAAATGAATTGAAATGAATTTTGGGCTTCCTTATACGTATACAGCCCCATTTGTTTAGGAGTTTGCTTTCCCCACACCCCCTCCTACTCCTCGCACACCCCCCAACTTATTTTTCCCCAAAATGACCTCGCGTGGGACGCTCGTGTAACACGGGTTAAGTGACTGTTCGAATGAGGTTATGCGAACCAGTTCGAACGACATTGTGCGTGTTAAAGAATTGGTACTGTTCGCATGACATCATTCGAACCTGTTCGAATAATGTCATCCGTGTTAAGGAATATTGTTAACTGATTGTACAAAGGGTGTGTTTTGGCTGCCTCGAATGACTTTATTCGAACGTGTTCGAATGGGTGCGTTCGAACAGGCGTTCGAATGGCCACATGCGAACCACTGTTATGCAGAAACAGAAACTAAATAAATCAGCACACAGTTTTGGTGATTTCAAAATATAAACCTAACTTTAACATTATGTACCAAAATTATACAACATTGTGTACCAAAATTCTAAACCTAACTTAACATTGACTACCATCACTATCTTTACTTAAATCTACACAAGGAAGGGGATGGTGGGGTTGTGATTGTAAGAGCAAATTCTTCCACTTTTGTATCCGGCCAACAAAAAGCGAGTCCCAACCCTTTGCTATGGGTGCCCTATTAGTATTCCATATCAAATCCGGCAAGGGCATTGGACTTCCAGGCTTCATAAAGACCTTCAAAAATACAACAAAAAACAGAATGTTATGTAATGTTTTGGAATTACTACATTGAATCTAAACAGAAGACAGATTACCTGTACAAAGTGTTTGTGTTCTGGTACCAAAAGGATGTTGAACTGTCGGGCAGTTCTGAATGGTGCAACATTGAATGGAAAAATTGTGTAACAACAATTAGGTGACCAACAAGTCAGGACGACTTTGTACTTGTTACTGATTAGATACCCCATATCTGGTGTAGTCATCCAATTATCTTCAACATTATGTCCATGATGTGCCCTCAACAATGCCCTCATCAAAAATGTGACCTTACCAATACCACCATACAGTCTAGTGTAGAAGTCATTGTATTGGTTAAGCTCCTCCATCAGATCAGTTCTGACTGACTGCCAAGCCTCCTCACCCCTACCAAGAAATGCAGCAATACACCGGAAGCCACAATTTCCATCACCTACCACATTAACAATTTTTTGAACATAGGAACGCATGTATTCTGGCATCCCTATTATGTAAGTATTAAAAACATCAATGTGTGCAGCATCCATAGGTGTGGGTTTTGGATGAGGAGCTGGTGTCAAAGTAAGTGTTGGTGTCAAAATAAGAGCTGTTGAAACAGTAGTAGCAGCAGCTTCTGTAACAATAGGTGTGGGTGTTGGTTTCTTATGTAGTGGAGGAGTAGGGATTGTAGTAGCACTGTCAGCTTGAGTTCTCTTTTTGCTTTCTGATGGATTAGGTGCTGGACATGTTGACAAAGTAGGAGTGGAACCCGAACTGTGTGGGTTTGTAGGCGTTCCACTCCTACTTTGGGGAGGAGTAGGGCGTTTACGAGACTGAGCAAAACATCCACTAGATGAACCATCGGGGGAGTCAAATTTGTCATCTACATGCTCCCAAAAAGACTTGTCTCGCTTTGTTGAGTAATCAACTTTTCCTTTCTTATCTTTTTTTGGTGCTCCCTTTGTAATGATCGTATCCGGAGGTGGACACATGGAAGTCGTGTCTGGGAATGCCAATTCACGTGCTTTTGCTTTAATCATAACTCTACCGGCGTGATCAGAGGCCTCAAACCTTCTTTTGATAGCTTCAAGTTCAATGTCTACACTCAACTCATCATCCATTACCTCTGTCTGTATTTTGAAATTCAACCTCTGCCAATGTTGGTGAATCATGCTCAAGAGAATTGGAGTGCAGTCCATCATAACCCTACAAAAAATGCGACATTGATTTAGTGACAACCCAATTGACATAAACAAGTTTTTTTTGTAGACACAATATAATTATGAGTTTGTACATCATACCTTGAAAGCTCACATGCACATGGTAGCCCGTGTGTGGTCCGGAGCGTGTGTTGACATAATGATGGGTTAAGTGAAACGGATCCAGTGTGTTGCATCTCATCCAAAATACGGTCTATAGCATTAGATGAAACTAAACCCTTAATTTCATCAAAAATCTTCTTCTTCAAGTGGTGTACTTTCACTCTACTCAAACTATGCTCAAAGTGCATTTTAAGGTCAGAATGTTGTATCCTAAGCATGGTCTGCATTCCATCCCAGCACTTACACAAATCTCCCCTACTGTCTCGTAATATTTGCTTCAAGTGAGAGTGTGCAGACTCAACTCTGTTGGTGGTAGTGTTGCCAAGGTGCATATGGTTATTTATCCATGCATCAATGAATTTTTCCTTGAAGGGGTCTAGCCAGGTGGTCCTGACATACTCTATGAAACTGGGATAAGGTCCTGCCAAGTCGTTAAACAAACCCAACTCATAATCATACTCTTCTGTGGTCTTCGCATGCACAACAAATTGAAATGCACCCATAATGTCATTAACAACAGACTGGTCTTTCACAATGAGCCTTGCTTTGGCCCTCACATTTTTCTTAATGTGAAATTGGCACAACAAGTTTGCAGATGTTGGAAATATTCCTGCCAGAGCATTCATCATACCCGTGTCTCTGTCCGTAAGTATGACTTGTGGTACTTCATCCTGTCTCCTAAATAAACCCCTCAATTTCTCAAGAACCCATGCAAAGTTATCCATCCTCTCCCAATTGACATAAGCAAATGCAGCAGAGTAAGTCTTCTCTGTTGATGTTACACCAACGATCACAACCAACGGATACCTGTACCGGTTGGTTTTATAGGTGGAATCAATCAACAAAACAACCGGGAAGGTGTTTAGAAGCTCAATGGAATCTGGATGTGCCCAAAAGATGTCCTTCACAACAGTAGTTCCCTCTGCAAGTCGAGTCCAGTAAACATAATTATCGCGTTGCAAATAAAACATCAGTTGTTGGAGCTCAGTCCTACCCTCACGCATAGCCGACCTTTGCCTTTGACGACAGTTGTAAATTTGTTTCACAACCGTATAGTTATCATCAGGCTTCATCAATTTCAGCTCATTCAGTATCAATTTTGGCCGAGTATGGTTCCTAGTCATTCTAGCCACTAGATCCTTCTCTTCTGAAGATAACCTACCAATGTACGGACGTCCTTCATGATAAGTAGCCATACCATGGTTATGAGTTCCATTCATAACCCTCAAAATCCATCCTCCAAGCTTCTTAATAAATTTCCCTTTCAGTCTGAACTGACAACAACATTTTCTAGTGTTCGTGCCTTCCTCAACATTTGTCTTGTAAGATCCAGCTTTATCACAAATCAACATGCAGTATTGTTTACCTGATCGTCGTCCGGTGTCAGATCTTCCTATAACAATCACCATCCCAAGAGATTTTCCAACCGCACGCACCCACGTCAGCAGCTCCTCACGACTAGGGAATAACTGAAATTCAATTACTAAGTGTCAGTTAAATAAATTGAATAGTTCGCTAAAATTAAAACAACTAATTCATTATTACCGTATCCGTTTTGAACGAACTAGTAAAATCTTGGGATTCTACGATGTCAGTTGTCATCTCATCTGCTACTGTTCGAACGGCCTTATGCGAACGCTGTTCGAACGCCCTTATGCGAACACGTTCGAATGATGGTGTTCGAACCTAGCAAAGTCACACCCCATTAAACACTTGTTCGAACACGATCATTCGAACATGTTCGAACGACCATGTTCGAACTGAGCGCGAATACAGAAAATAAAAATGGCGTGAAAAACTGAAAACAGAACCAAAACGAAAAAAGTTTGGTAGGGTTATTACCTTGAGCTAGTTGCCAATGTTGGGTAGTTGAATAGGAGTGAATGATGAAGGTGAGGATGGGTGGGTTTGGAGTGGAGAGGGGGGGGGGGGAGGTTTGGGATTTTAGAGGGGTGTGTTGTGTTGAAGGAGAAGAAGAGGGAGAGGGGTAAAGGGGGAAAATCAATTTTAAGTGGGGTTAGTTTAGTAAATGTGTAGGGTGAAGGGGTGTGTTTTGAGTAGGAGGGGGTGTGGGGAAAGTAAACTCCTTTGTTTACTAAGCGTACCCCCATTGCTACAAACTCAACCCACACGCATTACCAGGCCCAGAACCGACCCGACCCACTCCCTTCTTCTTCTTCTTCCGCGCGATAGCCTGTGCAGAAAAACGAAAAACCCTATGCAGCTCCCTCTCTTCTTCGCGTTCTCACTCTCCTCACCACGGCCAACTCCCACACTCTGCAGAACAACTCCAAATTGGCCGCTGGTTTCAATTCCAGCATTAGTTTCATTGATTGCGGCTTCGTTTGGCCTCATATAGCCACGCACCACCTCCCAATCGCACTAGTTTTCCGCCATCTCCGACCACCTTAAGCACTCTTTGCGTGAACCAAGCATCAACTCGAGTTCTCCTCACCAGAATCGTCCCACCCTGCGTTTATTTCACCCAGTTGCACAGTTTCGAATTTCCCTGCTTCACCCTTGCTTCCATGGCCGTATCATCATGAGAAAGGCATTGCGCCTATGTGACAGACGTGGATTCGCGTTTCTGCCAGAGTTGGTGTTCTCAGCCATTGCTCCACCATAATCTCAGCTTCCTAAATATGTACAACCACCGAGCCTTAGTCCTTGTCTAGCGCTGTAACCATTCAGGTCTGAACCCCAACGCCTAGATCAAGAATCAAGAAGAAAATATTCGTATTAGTCAATGACTTTCATCAAGACAAGCCCCTCCGTTTCGTGCACTCGGACATTCAAAATCTTGGGTTCACAGTTTGAAGTTGTTGTCTTTTCGAAACACGTTAATTCATTTATCGAGCTATTAATTATAGTCAATATTTTTAGTATATGACTTTTGTACTGTCATTGTTGTTGTTGCACGATTGTACGCATTCGAGTCAAACATTGTCCTGCTGGAATTGATTCACGCTTGAGAACTCGTAATTTGACTTTGTAGAGATTTGCCCTTGGAAGACGCTTCGAAACCAGGTAAGGGTGGAGTTCTAACTCTATAACAGGGTACATGAAAGATTATATGTAGGAATTGGGATTTATGAATTGCCACCGTATATAATTGTGTTGTTTGTATGTTACCGAAAAATTATTCTTGTTGAACTAATTGTCACGTTATTGAGTTCTATGTTGTTGGCCCTGGAAATTATTTCATGCGATCTGTTGTGCGTTGCCATGGTTGTGTTAATCTGAAATAAGGATCGTAAGAGAAGAAAACGGAATGCACGTATCAGGGACGGCGGCGCCGGGCGGTGAAGCCCTTGCGTCGCGCACACATAGCGAGTAGGGAGGGGGGAGGCCGAACGGCGCACATAGCGAATAGGGAGGGGGAGGCCGAATGGCGCACCCTTTGTGGGGAGTGACATATGGATGCCGGCGAATTGGGCTTCTCGTATGTTGGTGCGGTGGGGCGCACTGTCTACGGTGAAAGACGCCGTATATATATTTTCTTGGCGCGTAATTGTTAGTAACAACTACTTGAATTATTTAGGCACCTAAACTAAGATACATTGGGATGTATAAAAGTGATAGGATTAGTACATTTTTGCTAGTAATAGTGTAATAAAGACGACACTAATAATTGGTATGATAATTGTTTAGCAATAGGATTATTCAAATGCAGCCGAGCTAATAATGTTGTGATAAGGAACATTAGTGGTATCAAAGCAATTTAGTAGTAGAAGCCGCAAACAAGTAGCCTAATGATGTTGACAGGTGCGACTAATAACCAGTGTAGACTTTAGTAATAGTGTAGGACAGAATTAGCAGTACTGGATAGAAAAATTTAGAAGGTAACTAATTAACCGGATATGGTCGAAGACGGCCCGAATAACTATGCGTTTGTTTGTAGTGTATGTTGGTTAATTTGTTAAGTAGTATACTTTGTTGAAAGTGGCGAATCTGCAGGTGATGTTGTATCTGGTTGGATTGCCTCTACTTATTGGCAAAATATTAAATTGTAGGCCTATGGCCAACGTGGAATTCCTCTTGTTGTTGTATTGCTATGTAACTATTATTATTGATTGTTTGAGCATTCACATCGTGTCACATACATAGCATTCCAAGTTGGAGCTGATGCTCAAATAACTTGGCCTGGACTGGCAAATTAAGTTGAAGGCTTATGCCTTGTTGATGCCACTATTTATTGGCAGATTTTTAAGTTGGGAGTTCCGCTCCAATGGTACCACATGCATGTTCATGGCATCGAGTCGCATTCCGTGTTGCATATTTAAGTAGTTAGGTTGATGACTCGTGATGATTGAAGTTGTTTGATAGCTGTGAAGTGGTGAATTTACATTTCCTGAATCTAATATATTCTTTTTCATATGTCCTATTATATGGTTCGACATCTCACCCCTTCTGTTTGAATGTTACCCCCTATTGGTAACGTGCAGGTAATCGCGAATGAAGGCTGTTTACCTTCATTAGTTCGAGTCGGTGTCGTCGCTCTGATACGTAGCACTCGGGGGGATGAACGCATGTTTTCCTTATTGGATTTAAAGTTGTTGCTATCTAGAATTTTGCTATTTCTGAGTTGTCCTAAGTTGGGTAAAGATGCCACGACTACTTTGAATTGAATTTTTCTTGTGACTCCGTTGCGTAGTAACGAAAGTTGACTTCTTTTTTAAAGACTAAACAGATTTGTTTATTAGTTCATCCGAATCGGAGTGTTATGTATCTGGTTTTACAGGTGATTTGATTATGTTTTTTTAGTCGAAAGTGTAGCATTCCATTTTGTTCGTTGGAGATTTTGCAACTCTGAATTCGTATTAATTACTGGGTAGAAATGGGTGTTACAGTGGTGGTGGTGGTGGTGGGTATTATGGTAGAGAGAGAAGGAGAATAGTAAGGGAGAATTAGGAGAGAAACGAGTGGTGGTGGTGGTGGTGGTGAAGGGTATTAGGGTAGAGAGAGAAGATAGAGTGAGAGAAGAGTGTGAGGAGGTGGTGGTGGAAGAGTGAAGAGAGAAGAAGAGTGTGAGAGGAGGTGGTGGTGTGGTGGTGGAAGAGTGAAGAGAGAAGAAGAGTGTGATGAGAGAAGAAGAGAGAAAAGTGTGAGTAGAGTATGAGAGAAGAGTGTGTGTGAGAGGATAAATAAGCTGAAAAGTCAAAAATTTAGCGAGAGAATTAGCGAGGAACTGACAATTTCGTCGCTAAACACCTGCACGAAGTCCTATCACTACTAGAAAAACAGGATTTTGCGGCGGGCAAAATCCGCCGAAAAAGCCATATTTCCGCCGCAAAATTGGACTTTGCGGCGGATTTTTGCCGCTGGTAGCCAGGTCGCAGCAAACGCTTTCCGGTGGTTTATCCGCCGCGAACTTGCGGCGGATTTCGTAATCTCATAAAAAAGTCTCAAATCCGCCGCAAAATCCACGGAATCCGCCGCAAAGTTTGAGGCGGATAAAATCCGCCGGTAATTCCCCTAATCCGCCGGAAAGTTTGCGGCGGCTCCGAAACCGCCTTAAATTCCTGGCCGGAAATTCAACATTTTCTTGTAGTGTATCATCTGAAAACTGTCAGAAATTAGCGAGAGAATTAGCGAGGGACTGACAATTCCGTCGCTAAACACCTGCACGAAGTCCTATCATCTGAAAACTGTCAGAAATTAGCGAGGGATTGACAATTCCGTCGCTAAACACCTGCACGAAGTCCTATCATCTGAAAACTGTCAGAAATTACCAAGGGAATTAGCGAGGGACTGAAAAATCTGTCGCTAATTAGCGAGGGACCTAAAAATCCGTCGCTAATGACAGAATTAGCGAGGGACTAAAAATTCCCTCGCTAATTCCCTCGCTAATAAGTTTTTTTTTGTAGTGTGATTGCTTTCCAAAATATGGCCTAAAATGTTAGCAACATAAACAATATACATTATATTTTTCCATACTACACTCTAACTAACTTCCAAATTCATTAAACCATGACGGAAAAATCTCCTAATTGAACTTCCAATTCTTCTTTTGTGAAAGATATGATTATTTGGTTGACATGACTCTCTTTGCAAATACGCTCTTTGTATCTTCTCTTGATCATTCAGAAGACATGCCTTAATTTTAATTCGATTTTAGGGATCCGATGACAACTTACTTAATCAACTTCAACATGTTGTTATTGTTGTTGTGAACTTCATCCACATTGCTCGTTTGATGGTAACCTCGATCTCTTTACAAGAAATTTATCCATTATCAATAGACAACTAAATTTAATCCTATTAAAAGCAATATAGTTTAGAACAAATTAAATTTAGAATAAACTCATAACAACACATTCTTAATAGTTTATAACAACAAATTCAACATATTCATAACAAAAAAATTAACTTATTCAGAGTTCTTAATTGGGAGATTAGGGAAAAATCAGAATAACTCAAAATTCTCAATTGGGAAAGTTAGGGAAAATCAGTTCCATGTTAATAACATAACTAGAGTTTCAAATTTGAGGGAAATTGAATTAGGGTTATAAGTAACACAATGTAATATGAGAAACTAATTTCCCACCAAGCATTGGCAATCTGCAGACGTAGAGGAAGAGGAAATGGCGCTCGCGTGAGGAATAGTAAGCCCAATAGGGCAATGGTCGTGTCGGCGCAGAGGAAGCGACACTCGCGTCTCAGAGAGAGGAGCTCGCATCGTGGTAGCAGATAGAGGGAGGAGTTGTCGTGTCGCGGCGACATACAGAGGAGCGCGCAGCTTACGTCTCAGTTTCTCAGAACTCACACACAGAAGGGAGGGAGAAAGAGCGTGTGCAAGGGACGAAGGGAAACTCAAAAGGAACATGTAAGTGGTTGTGTGAGGATCGTGCAGTGTGGGGATGAGTGCAAAATAAGGGGACTCGGTGCAAAATATTTGCATAGGGGTATAAGTGTAATTATTTAGGGTGTGCAACTCACCCGCTCACTAATAGGTGAGTCGTTCCCTACGTAAGCGCACAATAGTACCTTGCCCATAAAGTACTCATTGACGTCCCTAAAGTTAGACATGATTTGCGGATGGTTAGATGTTTATTTGGGTACTGAGTGTGTTTGCATCACCACGAGTGGATTGCAATTTGAAAATTATAAAAATTTAACACTACAATTTTATGCAATAATATGGTTTACGAATAACTACTATAAAGCCAATCCTAACTCCAAGCTTAGGTGCAGGTGGTTAATATACTTCACCTTAAAGGGGGGACTCGACTAATATCCGAGTTCGATCCCTGACAATGAAACAAATTGGAACTAGGTTTTATTTACCTTTCGGCTGAACTCTGAACTCTGGATTATTCAGGACTCATTTCCGCTGTGGATACCGGAACCCCTAGACAAAAAAAAACTATGAAGCCAATCCACTTTAAAATTGTATTATAGTTAGGTTAGATCGGATCGGATCATGGTATTGTATGTTTTAAATGGAAGGGTAGAGTATTTGCTAAGTCAGGCCAGAACAATTAAGATCTGACACATACACATGAATTTCAACATCCACATGGCGTTTACATGATATATACGGCAAAAAAACGGTATTGGGCAAAAAAAAAATTATTTACCAAAATAACCTAACTTTTAGATTAAATACCAAAGTACCCCACTTTTTAAAATTAGGCCAGAAGTCGCCCCCCACAGAGCCGACTTCTGAACATGAAATTTTAATTTTTTTTTTCATTTTCAGTTCAGAAGTCGCCCCCCACCAGGGTGACTTCTGAACTGCGTTTTTTAATTTTTTTTAATTATTTGTTTTTAATTTGATAAAAATATAAAAAAAATATAATTAAAATACAAAAATTAAATAAAATATTATAAATAATTTAGATAATTGCTATTGTGAAACCAAAATTACTAATTAAATTGAAGGGTCGCAAAGAGATATTACAAGACATTAATTGATTTAAAAGACTAAAATGAAAAATACAATAGTAGTAAATGCGACTAGTTTACATTGCGGTTAGGGCAGTTGTTTCTGTTGTGACCCTCGTTTCTACAAATTCCGCATCTTTTGGTGCGGGTACCCCTTTCTCTTTGATCCATCTCAGTACGAATACGGGTAGACTGTGGACGGCCCTTTTTATCTCTCCGTTTAGTTGGATCATGCTGTAGTTCTAGAGTATTGAAATCAGGCCACGAGGTCTCAGTTGGCAAGGGTGGGAACTCCACAATGTAAGTATTGAAAACATTACGCATTGTGTAAGGTTCATCCACGAATTGCAAGTGGTCGAAACTGCATTTTGCGCATGCTGCGATGGCATGTGAACAGGGGTAGTGAAGTGCCTGGAATTCGCCACACTCACATGTTCTAGCTCTAATGTCGACCACAAATGTGGCCGCAGGTCTACCAGTTTGTGGTCGTTCAAGTTCTTGAACTCGGAACAATTGCCTTGCACGATCGTGAATTGCGACGTTATGCGTTTTTGAGACTTTAATGTTGCTGGCAATTTTTTCCATCAATTTTTCAGAGTACAGAGTGCCAGATGTTAACATCGCCTGTGCCTGCGTTCCCCTTTTGACAAATAACTCGTTCATTCTGAAATATGTTGCATCTATCAATGAACGGATAGGGAGATTCCGCACCCCCTTAAGGACGTTGTTGATGCACTCGGCAAGTTTGTTGTCATGTGTCCCCAACGTGAACCTCCATCGCACCACTGCAACAATAGTTCCGGGTTTATGTCTTCAACCCAAGCCACCCCCTCAGGACCTACTTCGTCAGCAATTTTTGCTTTGTATAATTTAATTCAGAACCTCTACAATAATGTCATTCGATTTTTTCATTTTTTAAAATTTGTTAACATAGTCAAAAATTAATTGAAACTAGACAACAATATGACACATCTAAAAACAAACAAAGGCATGTGAATAAATGTCATAAACCATAATCTAGCCATGTGAAGAACATAGACACAAGGATCTTGACAAATTCATGTGAATAAATGTCATAATTCATTTTTAGGTTTATGTGAATGATTTTGAATGAAGAATATGGACAAAGGCATGTGAAGTATTGTAATGAGGGATGAAAACAAAAATCAAAATTATCATTTCCCCTCCATTATGGCCCTAGGTCGACTTCATCAAGTGTGCTTTTTTAAACATGGGGAAAAAATTAAATTAGTGGAAAAAAGGAAAAAAAGTTGGGTGAAAAAGCAAATTAGGGTTAGGTTAAAAAATGATTTTCACTACACTTTCTAATAAATAATTTCCTTACTTAAACATTTTTAATTTTTTTTTTTCATGACCAAAGTTTAGTAATATACTTTGTCTACAAGGTGTAATGTTTAAAAGAATTAAAAAAAAAGTTGTTAGACATAAAAATTAAACTAAAGTTAGCTAAAAAATCATTTTCCACACTTAGTAAAAAATTGTTCCAACCTTAATTTTTTTCCTTATACAACTCAAATTTAACACAATTACTCCTAAATGAAACTTATATAGTGGAGTTCAGAACCTCTATAATAATGTCATTTAATTTTTTCATTTTTTACAATTTTTTGAACATACTCAAAAATTATTTAAAATATTGTCCAGTCTAGACCGTTTAAACTGTCGGTGCAATCTGGGCCGTCCAAGTTGCTTATAAATATGAACCTACACCAACTTATCCCACATAAACACATCTTCACCTCCATCATCTCCTTACTACACCATCTTCACCATATTCACCTCCTTCTTCGAAAAATGTCTTCGAAAAATGCCACCTCCCCCAACAACTCAAACCGAACGTCGAGAACGTAACCGTAATCGTCATCGACGTGGGACACAAACTCAAGCTACTCCCCAAACCTTTACTCAGACAGACGATTATGTCCCTCACCGCCACTCTATCTCCCACCCACCATCATTTCAGGACTACAAACCATACAACCAGTCATTACAATATACACCGTTTCAACATACCAATCGGCACTCTACGGCTAATACGAACGATGATTTCTTCAATAATCTCTTTGGTGTCTACCCCGGTACGCCGGAATCTATGATTTTAGCTCGTTCCCTTCAAGAGCGGGCCGGCGGTGCAAGTTCGTCATCAGTTCCCGCATTATTTCCAGTTCAACCTGCACCTCCACCTGCCTCGAGTGAGGAAGACCAAGAACAACCACAACCTCGTCAACGTCCACAGCGTCATCCCCGTCCACGACAGTGTGGAACTGGGTCTCATCTTCTTCGTTAAATTTTAATTCCATGTATTATTAATTTGATTTTAAGCTTTTAATTTTAATTACAACTTAAT
Organism: Astragalus membranaceus; assembly: GCA_039519185.1. Taxonomy (NCBI): domain Eukaryota; kingdom Viridiplantae; phylum Streptophyta; class Magnoliopsida; order Fabales; family Fabaceae; genus Astragalus; species Astragalus membranaceus. Next base: position 28,256,416 of record CM076849.1, on the reverse strand, counting down.
TTTAATCTAACATGTTCATGGGTTTTTATTCGCTTTAAATCACTACCAATAGCTATATATAAATATATAACTGAATAATTGAGTTTAAAAGGAATTGTAACGATTATATGAATTCTTCTTCAATTAATTTAACTAATTGATTTAACCCTTGCATATTAATTATTGTACTTATTTAAATTAATTATTCTACTTATTTAAATTAATTATTGTAATTAAAATTAATTATTGTAATTAAATTTAATTAATTCATATTTTTATCAATTTAAATATAACAAATTGATTTGTGCAGAGTGTACATTGTGCAGAGTGTGCATTGTGCAGAGTGTGCATAGTGCTGAGGTCTTATTTTATTGAACGGCCTAGATTTTGCCGACATTATTTAACGGCCTAGATTTTGCCGACATTATTAAACGGCCAAGATTTTGCCGACACAATTTAACGCCCTAGATTTTGCCGACACTAAACCCTACAATCAACGGTTATGATCATCCTAAATCAACGGCTCGCACACGATCACCTCTATTATAAATACATTCTCAAATTACAATAACATTCACACCAACAGTTTACCCTCAACCTACCCTTGGCTTCTGAGTCATCTTCTCTTCTCTGCTTCTGCCCAAAAACCATCGCCCCACCCGCTAAAATGGAATGGCAGTTGTGCCAAACCCAGTACTCAAACGACAAATTCCTAACCGCCCTTCATCACAGTGGAATTGTCACCACCGACGAACATGGTGTTGTCTTTCGTTGTCCTAACCATGTCTTCTGCAGAATGAATAAGGACATCACCTTCGCCCAACTGAAGGAGAAGGCTGAGAGGAAGATTCGTCCAGAGGGAGCGTGGCATAAAGACGTTGAGCGTATACGTTACCGAAAGTACGAACATGGAGAAGACGGGACTGGCTATTTTTCAGTTATGGAGATCCGCAGCGACGACGACGTCCACACAATGATGGAATATCATGCTACACTTCCCATGGGGCGACAAATCTTAGAGCTGTACGTGGACACAAGACGCACTCCAGAAGAAGTCATTCATCTTCTTCAACAAAGACCACCCGCACCACAAGAACCCATACCGGAAAGAGTCATTACGCACACCTGTAAAGTTGACTATCAAGGCACTTACCAGTCCAGGGAACAACATGGTGTGGTGATTCATGGTAGTAAAACTAAACATTTCAGGCTTAAGAACAACATCACCTTCGCCGAATTGAAAGAAAAATTAACGGAAAATTTTCACGTAGATGGTGTCGAGCAAGAAATCACTAGTATCGTTTCAAACTCCCCCTACATCTTTAGCGGCCCACGTAATCGTATTCGGATGTGCCCCGTGCCTATCAAGAAAGACAAAGATGTTCGTGAAATGTTTGAGAAACATGAGAGCTTCCAATGTTTGATTGAACATTATCTAGAATTGTCCGTCAAAACACAAGAGTCTGCCGAATCCATCGTCCGTAGAGTTATCCCTCCAGTCATCCGATGGCCACTACCTGAGAATGTATGGTGGAAGTAGAAGTAGTTTAAATCATGTTTGCCTCTTCTTGTTTTATGTTTTCCTGTCGTTTCGTTTTAAATTTCCTATCCTTGTATTTTTGCAATTTGTGTTTTTCATTTCTGTTCTTATCCAATATTAAATTCTGTTCCACTTTTTAATATCTTCATTTTTTACCGTGATTATTACCGTAATTACTTTATAAATAATTTTACTAATTATTCTAATTATTTCAATTAATTATTCTAATTAAATTAAATTAATTTACATTTAAAAACAAATAATTAAAAAAAATTAAAAAACGCAGTTCAGAAGTCACCCTGGTGGGGGGCGACTTCTGAACTGAAAATGAAAAAAAAATTAAAATTTCATGTTCAGAAGTCGGCTCTGTGGGGGGCGACTTCTGGCCTAATTTTAAAAAGTGGGGTACTTTGGTATTTAATCTAAAAGTTAGGTTATTTTGGTAAATAATTTTTTTTTTTGCCCAATACTGTTTTTTTGCCGATATATACTAACTAGTAACTAACAGAACAATAATTTCCTTTGTCAAAAAAAAAACAAAACAATAATTTCCCCCTACAAGTCACGTGCGAGTACCAAATTTCATAACGTTAATCTTATATTATCTTATTTTATAGGCTTAAATATTTATTACCCCCTGCAAATATCCTCATTATCCAGTTACCTATTGCAAAAAAAAGGTTTAAAAAGCACATTGTAAGATATAACGTTATCCAGTTACCTCCCTGCTGTTAACTTTTCTGTTAAAAAAATGTAAAATGTAACTTTATCCAGTTACCCCCCTGACGTCAGTGCCACGTGTCACCACATTATTGGGCCTCTGTGACACGTGGCACACTGAATGCCACGTCAACATCCTATGCTCCCTCCCTTCTTCTCATTTTTTTATCTTTTTCTTTAATATTTAAGAGTAAATTAAAATTTAGGGAAAAAATAGGATCTATAAATACGTGTAGTTTATTTCTCGATAGCACTACAAGAAAAAGGCTTGTTTCCTGCGAACATTTCCGACGAAACATATTCTGTCGCAAATTGCGACGGATTTGCGACCAAAATCACCGTCGCAACTGTTAAAGTAAAAAAGCAGGCAAATTCACGCTGACATTTCCGACAGAACCAGAGTCGTCGCAAATTTGCGACGAAAATGTTCGTCGCAAACCCCTTAAAGTCTGTCGCAAACCAACCATCCAAAATTAAAACCTAACCTCACTCTCGCTCTCCCTCAGAATCACACTCTCCTCACTCTCATTCTCTCCTCCCACAACCTCCCTCGCCCTCTACCCTCCTCCTCCCTCGCCCTCTACCCTCCTCCTTCGGTGTGACTCTGGAGCGTGTCTCTTCATCAGGTTTTCAGAGAAACCAAGAACCCAGGTGGGGTGTTTCACGGAGAAGACGAGAGAGAGCACGGAGGGTTTCAAGAAAGCCAAGGAAAAATTTCAAGAAACAGCGAACTGGGTTTCTTCTTCACGCTTGATTCTGATGGAGGATCAAGCCAAGAATCTCAGTGAAGACTTCCTCCTCTTCAACGAACAGGTATGACGTTTCCTTTCTCCTTAAACTCTTCTCAGTTCTTCACGGTTTGAAACCCTAAGATTCAAACTCTGATTTGTTCTTTTCTTTGTTGTTTTCTGGTACGATCTTGAAGCTATGACCAACGTTCTGCTCACCGAAGGTATAAACTCTGACTTCTCTTCTGTTTCAGTTTGTTATTGCACTGTTTGTGACGAACACAACCCCTAATCTTCTGAACCTTGGTTCTTGGTTGCAGATCTTCGAAGATCTGCGTGCAAAGACCTTCAAACAGGTATAAAAACTGCCCTCGGTCTTTTCTTTTGATTGTTTGAAGATCTGTTGTTGTTTGAAATGATTCTGACTTAATCTTTTATGATTTCTGGGTTGTTGATCTTCACTCCTTGAAGATGCTGGGACAGCTACGATTCTCTCCTTGAGAATAGGTAAATTATTTCCCCTCACTCTCTCTGTTTTTCTTTTTCTATGTTTGTTTCAGTCACTGAAACACTGAATCTGACTCTGTTTTGTTTTCCCTTTGATTGTGAGGACTTGCTTCAACCACTTGTTGAAGATTCAACACAAGGAACTCAGAAAACACTAAACAAAGAAAATTACGCAGAAAGAACAAGAACAACAAAGACTACACAGAGGGTAAAAAGACTTAGAAAATTTATTCATTGTAAAACTATGAACTATTACATCTGTATGTACATGTATTATTAAGTATTACATCTGTATGGACTATGGTTCAAATGGGGTTGAACAACCGCCGAACTACCCGGTTCAACCGGTTGAACCGTCCGGTTCGGTCCGGTTCTTACAACATTGGTATTTTGGGGTACTTAAGTAGTCAGAAAAAAATTAACTGTTCAAATAGGCATAGTTTGTTCCTCAATAACCCGTTTGGTGAAGAAATAATTTCTTAACATATTTATGTAAACTACGATGCTTAGTGTGTGTTTTTTTATGCTTTAGTGATCGCAATAGTATGTTTTTTTTATGCTTTAGTGTTCGCAAAAAAAATCCAAGTATTCAAATATGCAAAATCTGTGCCTCAAAAACGGTTTGGTGAAAAAAATATAATATCGTGACAAAATACATAAAGTGTGATGCTAAGCATTGCGTTTTGAGCTACTTTAGTGTTTGAAAAAAAATTAACCGTTCAAATACTCAAAGTTCATTCCTCAATATCAATTTTTTTTAACTATTCGAATACGCAGAGTTTGTTCCTCAGTGATCAGTTAGGTGAAAAAAATCATTTCAAACGAAATGTGTAAAGTACGATGCTAAGTAGTGTTTTTTGATGCTTTGGTGTTCGTAAAAAAAATTCAACTATTCAAATATGCAATGTTTGTGTCTCAATAACCGATTTGGTGAGATATATATATATATATATATATATATATATATATATATATATATATATATATAATTTCGTGACAAAATACGTAAAGCGTGATGCTAAGCAGCATGTTTTGTGGTACTTTAATGTGCGAAAACAATTTTAACCATTCAAATACTCAGTTCATTCCTCAATAACTCATTTCGTGAAAAATAATAATAATTTCGTGACAAATATGTACACACTCTATTTTAGTTTTAAAGTTTGCAATCGGCCTTTTTTATTACATATTTTGTTTGATTCATACTTACCTTCAATTTAAACAATATTTTCTCATGTAGTGTATTTTTGGATGCTTTAGTAATCGCAATAGTATGTTTTTTTATGCTTTAGTGTTTGAAAAAAAACCAATGATTCAAATATGCAAAATTTGTGCTTCAAAAACCGATTTGGTGAAAAAAATATATAAATTTGTTGCAAAATACATAGTGTGATGCTGAGCAGCGTGTTTTGATGTACTTTAGCATTCAAATGATCAAGAAATGAGACTTTTTCATATTGCAATTTTAAAAACAAATTTTAACAAGACAAATTTTGTATTAACCGAAGTTTTTGCCCAGTGCGACTCACAGGTCCTGCGCTAGTAACTAACATCCTGCGCTAGTATCTAACATAAACATGGGGCGTCCCCTCGCTTTTACTACTAATAATAACGATGTGATAATATATTAATATATTATGATGCACCATAAGAGCTTAGTAGCTTCATTTCACTATAACCAACCCCAGTTGTAATAATAAATCCACTTTTATGGGGTTTCTATTAGAAACCCTCCCCACAATCTCCATTATAGCCAACTGTAAACCCAAACTATTGAAAAAAGAGTATTAAAAGGAGTATTGCTAGTTTCGCTGTCTCATCCTTTTCAAAATGTAGTTGCTGTGTATGCTTTTTGCAACATTTTCTTAAGGCAATTTTCTGAGAAACGTTTATGTGTGTGGTACGGGGAGACAACACGTCTTCTTCTGGAGTGATATTAAATGGGTGAACGTGTGGTTTTAATAACAACTTATGATTGCTAAAAGTATTTTTTCTTTTTTTGGTTACATGCTCAAAAAAGTATCTAAACACACACTACCAAAGTATATTCAGGAATTTTTTGTCAAAAAAAAAAGTATATTCAGAAATTAAAAAAAAAATGGGACTGAAAGTGAAGGTTCACTCATAAAAAAAAATATGAATTTTAATACTGTAATATATATAATAAAAAACAATGACAATAATACACTAATCGTTAGTTATGATTATGGTATAGCTAAATTTGTTGAGTTTGTACTTTGCAGCAATATGTGTAACTCCTTAAAACTAAAAATCTCCTATGAAAAAAACAATGCAAAAACTTCACCATCGCACCAACCCGCTTTGGAGGAAAGCAACCGGTGTCATGCTTATATCTATACTGTGATGTTCATTCACCGCCGGCGAAGGAGCGGCACTGGCACGGCAAATGGGGCAACTCAAATTGGAATGTAGCCACATATCAATACACGGCACATGGAAAGAGTGCAAACATTCAGGCAAACTTCCCAACTCTTCACCCTCCTCAAAATCTCCTAAACACACAGCACACGTGCCACCACCATGATCATCACCAACATTAGAATCCTTATTAGCTGTTCTCTTGTGATACTTGTGTGTCGGAATCAAGTGTGCCACTGATGAGGAAGTGCTTTGGTCGAGGCTCGGAGAGGCCGCGGCGACATGGTGATGTGGTTGATGTTGTTGTTGTGGTGGGTTTTGGTTTGTGTTGCGTTGTTGTTGGTTACAAAAGCAAATGGTTACTACATGGTACATTGAGACAACAAATGCTGCTGCTCCCATGGCCATAAGTAAGACAACAACGTTGTCTGAGAAAGGTTGATTACTATCCTCATCTGCCATATGGAGCAATGATTATGTCATTAGTTAGAAACAAAGAAAAGGTAGCATTATTGATCTTAGTTAGGCCTTATACTAGCTATAAGCCGGCCAAAGACGACGATGGACTTTAATTATAGAAGTTGGTTTCTAGCTATTTGGTGACGGTGAATACAAGAGATTTCATTATTAATGTTTTTGTCCCTTTTCTTGATTGGGTCAGAACAAAAACAAAGTCATCATTAGTTAGAATTGATAAGAAATTCATGACTTTGAATGAAGAAACAAACAAGAATTAGCAAAGCATATAAAGCATGGAAGCAAGCAATATAGGTAATGATTATTTTAATTTCGTAAATAGAGTTACTTAAAAATAACATTTCCACCTTCCAGGAAAACCTAAACTAAACCCTTTCAAATGTAGGGCAAGTTGATACATAATAGGTATACCGTTTATACCTTTGTAACACCAACACTTCAGATTAAAGACATGTCCGGTGTACGACACTTCAATTACTGTTATCCGTAATGAAATCGAAACCCAACGATCTCCATGTAAAAGGCGACAGTGCAATGATATTCCTCGGTATGGATGGAGATGGACCAGAGGTCAGTTTCTCCTTGATTCGTATTTATACTCTACATGTGCACACTGAGAAAATATTGAATAAATAAAACTTTGGTGTGCTGACCAACCACCTTCTTTGGCATAGTTTTCAACAACTTCGCCATAAAATTGAATGCGGTATTAAAGAGGAAAATTAATTATAATTTGTTCAATCCCAAATCAAAGTTTCCTTGTTTTCCTACTAAGATGAAATACTAGTATTACAAGACAGACATAAGAAAACGAGTGAAAGAAACACAAAGACAAGACAAACAAACCAAGTGTGAGAATAGAAATGGATATGACTTAGGAGGATGTGTGTGCCGGTTTTTGTTTCTTTTGTAATTTGCAATACGAATAATCTTTACAGTTATTTCTTTGTTTATAGGCTGTTCACATTTGTCCGATTCTATCTAAAACTGGACAAATGCATTTAAGATGTGGATATGCTCGTCGAGGAGTGTGAAGCACATATTTAAGATGCCAACCTTAGCTGCAGAAGTGGTATGATTTCATTTCACATAGATATCCAACTACCACGTTTATATACTTTAACAATATACATACCAAAAGAGCTAATTTGTTAGGTTGAGACTCAGATTCTACTGAACAAAAGGATATCTTGAAATGTAATATTCTCTTACTCGAGATGCACCATCTCTTGCCAGAATCCCCTCAAGATCACCAATAATTCTAGCCAGCCATATCTCCAGATTTCGCTGGATTTCTTTGAAGTTGTTCCTAATTGAGTCCAAAGACCGTCTCATGGTTAGTGTGATCTCGCTTCCTAACTCGTCCCGATGATGGGTCTTCCCGAATTCAGCTTGCAATGCCATTAGTTTCTGTCCAGTTTCAGATGCACCCTGTTGGAGCCGAAATGCTTCTAGCAAAAACTCTGTTTGAGTTTGGGTTCGGTATTCTGCACCCGGGGAGGGTTCACATGGACCACTAGCCTGCTCAAAAAGAAAGGAGATGTCAAGCCTAAAACTCCAAATGGTGTCCCATGACAGGTAGGCATGTGCCAAGGTTAACTAGATGGAACAATAAAGATAATGTCAATAGAAGCAGGCTTGAATGGGACCATTATTTTGGGTAAATATACATGGCAAGGTAGTTGTTTTCTCTACCCCAAAGTGAACTTTATCCAAAACAGATTAGCCTAGTGCATCCACACCACAAAATGAAATTATGAAAGTACCAACATTACATTTTTGAAGTGTCTCACACTCCTGATCCACGATGTTCATTGCATCATGCTTGCGTGAATTATACAACTCCGATTAGGTTGTGGCCTTAATCACACGCACAATACTATAAATAATGCAAGTTGTATTTCTAATCTTCTGGGATGAAATAGTTGATAACCACACAAAAGACACAACAATAGTTTAAATAGATAATCATTTGGCACTAAACTTCCCACACCCAGCAAACAAACATCTGAGCTTTTGTTTTACCAAATATGTAATAAATGGAATTTAAATGGTATTCATTATCAGAGAACCACTGTGATTTACTTTTCTCCGGAATTTTATAGGACATATTTGTAAGGTTAATACACATATTACATATCAGCCGACACCAAAAAACACATCTTTCAAAATATACCTGTGGCCAGGCCTGGCCGTCTTCAAATAAGTGGAGATAATTGAAGTATTTTAAGCAAATGCTAAAAAAGATTATTAGTATTCCAATTTATGGAATAATTACAACTGGCAAGATGACAAAAGCAAAAGGCAAAAGCAATAAAACATGAGTTTACTTACTATTTGTCTGCATAAATCGTCGATTTTTTCTGAAAGTGATTGATATCTCTTCACCTGCTTCTTTATTGAGGATGACACCTTGGATGGAACACCCTTACCAATCTTATCCAGATTTAATAATTCCTGTTCAAGTAATTTAAGTTTAGACGAAACTCCAGCTGAATCGCCATCTACCTTCCAGGGGGACTCCCTTCTGAGGACAAAAAAATTTACTCTTCTTTTAGTTGGAGAATAATGTCAAATGCTACGGAAGTTATCAGTATTTAGATTATCAATTATTTACCTTGCGACAAAATGCTTCGCATTATACATCGATTCAAGGGATTCATACTGTACATCCTGCAAGCATAATAAACATTTTTAGATCAAAAAGCAGCATCAATTTTTGGCTGACAACTAGTTGCATTTCCATATATGAGTATCGAAGTAAATTATAAGGACAAAACACAAACAAGTTGCACAACAACACTATGGTTTTCATTTCAGGTGGAATAAATACAGTTGTGTTGACTGAAAAGACCTTAGGTCATAAAGTGATTTGTTGAAGCAAGTTTCCTTTCCTAATGCCATTTAAGTGTTCAGGCAAAGCAGTTTTTTGATGCCTTTCAAAATTGTGAGTAAAGATGATCACTAATCTGTAATGTCAAATTGTTATATTGAAGGGTGCTCCACGGATTTCAATGAATTGCGAATGCGCAGTTTGCTTAGGTCCTTGTGATTTACTTATAAGTTGGTTCTTCTCATCAAAACCACATTTCATAAACAAACAAACAAACAAACAAAATAGTAGGGACATTTGATTGAAGAGAACAAAGAGTGAAAAACTCAAGTATACTCATTTTATGTACAAGATTTTCTGTGTATTGTGGGGGTTGAGGGGGGCTGGAGGATACTTCTCGTATATTGTATTCTTATTCTCTACTGTGTTTTCTTAGTTGGGTCAACCACTATTGAAATCAAAGGGCAACTAACATACACTAACTAACCATAATACCAACGGGTTAGGCAAATTAGCAACCATGTTTACTGGCACAGACAGTAAACAACCCAGAGAAGAAGACCCTAGATTTCAGTACCAGATAAGAATGGTGACCAATGCATGCTGAAAATTGAAGTGGACCAGACAAAGCAATATAACAATTAACATCCAACAGTGGACACATTTCTACAAGAGAAAAGTTGCAGAAACAGACAAATAACAAATGAATGGTGCATGGCTCCACCACTATGAGCCTAAACAACTCTATATGAACTCAAAAGTAAAAAGAACTAAACAAGTTCTCTCATGGACCCCAGTTTCCCTTACAAACACCATTTTCTTTTCATAAAAAAAGGTCTGGTCCAATTCTACCGTACCCTAGGAATCTCTAAAGCCTGTAACCTTGAAAATTGAGTAAAAAGCTGTGCGTGTGGTAAAAGAACAGGACACAAGAAATGTTACTACCACCAAGTATATGTCATCATTTGAAAGAGAATCAAACTTTATAACAGAAATCATATTTTATTCATATAATCATCATATTAACTAAATTGTCATTTATCAACCACTTTAGACTAAAAATAAAAATCCAAAATAAATAATGGAACTAACAGCTTTCAATGATTTAAATTGTCTTATTTGCATTGGAAAAAAAAAAGATAATCAGGGGGTGCATGCAGTAATTTTGGGGGTGTTACTGTTAATTGTGATTTGATTTCACAAACCTGCCAGAGAGAAGCTTTCTCCGCCCAAAACTTGGAAGCAGAAGAAGCCATGAACTCAGAATCAAAGCCATTACCAAAATGCTGAGTGTGTTCTTGATAGATAACCTCAACTTCCTCATCCACGTGACTAGCATTAGTGGTCCCCACCATTTCTTCTTCCACTTTATGAAACCATTCACCACTCTTCTTCCCCAGCGGCACCGCACCGTAATGTTCCCTACTCCCACAACCACCCAATCCTTCCTCCTGGATCCTCCTCGAAACAAAACCAATCATCTCATCTCTCTCAACAACCTCACGCTCTAACTCCTCCACGCGCGCTTTAGAGTCTGCCGCCACCGCTCTCAGTCTCGCGATCTCCTCGGCGGCGGCATCGATCCGCCGTAAGAGCCGTTTCTCGTCATCGCGCCAGGCGTTACGGTGAGAAGCGAAGATCTCCGCCACGCGCGCGTTGGCCTTTGAATCTTCCTGCCGCCGTGAACGCATCTGCCTTAGCTCTTCTTCCGCACGAAACGCTCGAATAGAAAGCTCGCGAAGGTTGTTTGGAAGTAATGCTAGGAAGACTGAGAAACTTAAACCTATGTAGGAAGAGAAGAGTTTCTTCATTTCTTCGTTTTCGTTTTGTTGTGGTTTTAACGATTCGTGCTGTAGGTCTTCGGGCTCTGCCATTGAAATGGGAGATAGTGATAGTGCTATGTGATGTGGGTGTGTGAGTGAGATAGAGGGAAGAGAGGCTTTGTTTGGTTGGTTGGTTTGAAGTGTGAAAAAGTAGCGTTCCTTTTTGGTTAGAGAAAGGGGAACGGGGAGAGAGTGGGGTTTTGTTTGTCGTTTGGTTAGTGGGTAGCTGGCTAAGGGTTCGTCACTGTTGCGTTTGATGGTTGATTACAAAATGGCTCTGATCCCTTTGTACGACCGAAGCCGAAGGAAAAGGACCCAGAACATGAATGAGCCTAGATAGATAGTTATGTCCGTCACGATAAACGATATTAACTCCGTCAAAAGTCATATTTAATAAAAAAATTAAGCTTAAATATGTTTTTAGCCCCTGGAAATAGGGGTCATTTGGTTTTAGTCCCTCTAATTTTTTTTTTAAAAAACCCCTTGCAAATAAATTTTTTTTGTATAAGTCTTTTTGTTAGATCTCCGTTAATGTTTTGCTGAGTTGTCTAACAGAGTTGCCATTTGGCTTTGCCAAATCATTATTTTAAATTTTCTTTTATTTTAAAAAATAGTGACATGGATAAAAAATATGAATCCCCAAATTAATTAGGTTGCGAATCTTCCTTATCTCATCCCTTAATCTCCATGGTCACAGTTCTCGTTCCCCTTCACCACAGTTCCCCCTTCTTCTTTCATTCACTGAATCAGTTCATCTTCTCGGTTCCTGAATCACAACTTTACCCGAAAATCAACCCAAAAATCCTAACTTTTCCTATTCTCAGTTCCTAAATCGCTCAAAATCTGAGGCCAAATTTCAGCAATAGCTTATAGTTACAGATCTGAGATGAAAAAACCACTCACTGTAAACGTTACTGATCTGAGATGGAAAGTCACTCACTGATATTCAACGACTTCGATCTCTCCCAGTTCCATGATTCGCTCTTCTTCCTCTTGGGTTCACTTCAATGACGACGACGATCCTAACCGGTGTGTGTGTGTGTGTGTGTGTGTTGCACAACCTCGATCAGGATCGAAAAATTTCCCCAATATTAAAATAAACCCTAATTTGAAAAGAGTTATGTTCGGGAAGAGAGAAAGAGAAAGAGAGACGGATCCAGTTGGTGAAAAATGGTGAATTCAATTAAGGTTAGCGAGATTGAAATTATGAGAATGGAAATAGAGACAACAAGGGTTCTGGTTTCGTGCATTATTTTTCTCAGAAATCCATTTTGACCTAAATCGATCCCTAACCTCAATCGATTTTCACTCTTAAATCCATTTGAGATTCTTCTCCACTTGCGATAACGGAAGAAGAGTTTGAAAGTGTATCATACCCTAATTTTGTCCAGCTAATCGAAAAAATCCAAAAAAAGTTTTTATTCTCGTCGCTTTAATCGTGCGCGTGTCTTTAACGCTCAACGTGTGACGTTTATTTTGATACTCGTTTTCGTTGATGTTGCTCTATTTTCATAAAATATAAATAAAATGTAATATAAAATTAGCCAAAAGCTGAATAGCCAAAATCCCTTTTATTACATAACCAATCCCTTTTACACATATGGACAAAAACCAAAAAAGACAAATAGTACAAAAGTTTAAAATAAAATTCAAAAAAAAGGAAGAGGGCGTAGTAGCCCTAGCTGCTGGTCCTTTTGTTTTTTTTCTTGATGTTGTCATTCCTAGTCCTTTCCTTTGACTGTCCTTCCCCAGCACCCACTGCCAGCGCCCCATCCAGCTGCATGTTGTCCTTTTGCCCTAATTGTCGTCCTTTTGACTCCTCATCAACCTGCCTATAAATATCAAACAGTAGCACAATTAAAGGGGGGACGCATGACACAAATAGAGCAGTAAAGAGACAGAATAAAAGAAAATGAGAAAAAACAAAGGGAGAAGGAAACAGAGAGAGGGAAAAGAGGATCCCTCAATACTACCACCGTGTGCCACCCTCCAACGGTGGTGCTCTACTCCAAAACCTCCTCTCAGCCTCACCCACTCTCCCTGTTCCCATCAACTCAGCAACCACCACCACAACAGCCATAATCACCACCTCACACCCCTCACCGCCACCAGACTGTCGCCATACAACCACCGTCAGTCACCATCCGAATCACCAAATCACCTCCACACAAAACACCACAACTTCACGTCTTCCCTCTTCTCCACGAAACCCCCACCTCACGACCAAACCACCACATCGTCATGCAACCACCCTCGCACCACCGTGAAATTCCGTGAACCATCCTCTCTCTCATCACCCCCTCCCTTACGTTCTCCCTCTTCTCCACAGAACCACCACCAAAAAACCCTCAGCGACTCACGGCCTAACCCTCTCACTATCGCATCAACCACCACTAGAAATCGCACCATCACAAAGCCTCCACCACCATCGTTGTCGCCGGAGACAGCGTAAATCTCCGCAGCACCGCTTTCTCCCTCCGTCATCGCGTCATCTACACCCATCGTCGTGCGTCTAGCTCCAACGGCGACCCCACCGTCGCGTCGTACGTCGTCTTCTCCATTCCTTTCTCTTCCTCTCTCCCTTCGTTTTCCCTCTCAGTCGTAACTCTCTCTCTCTTCGAGTTTTCTTCTACAACCACCATCTGCCTCCCGTCCTCCTCACGGTCACCATCATCACCCAGCCATCGTCGCCCTCTTACTCCCTCAGTCTCGCCACGCTCTCTCTCTCTCCGACGAGAATCTCGTTTTCTCTCTCCTCTAGGAGTGATGGAAGCGGCACTGAGAGAGAATTAGAAATTTAGGTTTAGCTCTTTAGTTTTTTTTCTTTCCTTAAATAGTCTAGGTTTATTTTTATTTAAAATTTAATTTTTACTAGATTACCATCTGCACCCCACGTTTTAATAGCTTGCATCCCCTGTGCTATCCCATTTTTAAAACGCAGCCCAGTTCACAGAAAACGAACTGGGCTCGTTTTCTACACCCACTATTTTAAAATACAACCCCCTGCTCCTTTTCACACCCTTTTTTAAATATGCACCCCTTTTTCTTCACATTTCTTTTCTACAAATAAACATTTTCTTTCACAAACCTATTTTTCCCAAATAACAAGTAAACATTTCCCCAAACATAAAAGTAGGTTGTTATTAACGGTCACTCTGAGTTTAACTTGTTTGATCGTCAATAACAACTATATTTTTCAAATAGGCTATGAGTAACGACCACCCTGAGTTTTACTTGTTTGGTCATTACGAATATCTATCCCAATTTCAAAATACCTAAAAAACACCAACAAACAAACATTTTCTACCCAAGAACTACGTGTGATTTGATTCTCTACCAGGAGATACGTAGGAGCAGAGGGCGGTCGACCTCTGTCAATTGCATTAACAAAAAACATTTTTTTCTTTTAATCCATTTCTCTCCTATTTCTCAAAAAGTACAAAAAATAACTAACCGTTTAGCGAGTCTTTTTATTATTATTATTATTATAAGTGTAAAAACATTATTTTTGAATTAATAAATATTTACACATTTAGTTAAAAGGTAACCTTCCTTAGGAAGGATGTCGTAGGGTCCTAATATCTTCCCTACGCATAAACGACTCCCGAACCTAAACCTGGTCTGCAAAACCCCCTTATCCACTCAATGGGGATTTTCCAATGTTTGCCATTAAACTAAACTTTGGTGGCGACTTCATTTCAAGAACTTCGAAGAATCCCTCCTCTGGATTTTTCGGTCGCTACAAAGTGTTGCGTTTTCAGTGTGGAGGTTGTTGTTGATTCATGGTGGCGTCGAGGGTGGTTTTTGTAACACCCATTTTCTACCCGGTAATTATTCAACAAAATCAGAGTTTACAAAAACTTTAATTCATAATTCGAAAAATGATGTCACACATTCATCGTTAAATAACACGTCTCATACGACATAAATAACACCTGGTCAAAATACATCACCACGCAGCGGAATATAATATAAGTTTTAAAACATAAAATAACAACGTCCTGAATGGACTCCAAATAACAAAACATAACAACCAAAGTTTAGCGTTTATCCCCCCCTTGAGTGTTACACATCAAAGCAAAGGACACCGACGACACCGACTCAAAATAGCGAAGGTACCTAAGCCTTCACTCGCAATCACCTGCACGTTACCGCATAGGGGTAACATTCAAACAGAATGGGTGAGATATCTTCAATATAATAGCATAAAATGATAGGAAATATGCTAGAATATGATACTATATCTACCACTCTACTAGTCACATCAAATTATAAACATACATCCAAATATAACATTACATCAAATTATAAACATTACAACCAGTCACCGTATGTCATGACAATGCATGAATGCAACCCACACCAACGGGCATATGCATGTGGTATCAAAATCACCAAAAGTCTTGCCCGTAAATAGGGTGTCACCAAAAATTGAGAGCTTTCACACCAGGCTCACCAATTCACCAAAAATCGAGCTTTCACACCAGGCTCACCAGTTTTAGAAAAACTTGAGCTTTCACACCTAGCTCCAAGACCAAAGGTCTTCACCAAAATAATGCATATGCTGTATGCGACACCATGAATGCACACAGACAATCACCAAATTAGTCACAATGTGACACACCAACAACAATCACCAAATACCACCAAAGTTGGGCTTTCACACCTAGCCACAACGACACCGAAACACCAACCACCCGACACAACGGAACACCAATACTTGGAACCTTCACACCTAGTTCCAACAACACCAAGGTTTGAGCCTTCACACCTAGCATCAAACCGCACCAAGACACCAAGGAGACAACAATTTTCCAAAACAGCACCAAGACACCAAGGAGACAACAATTTTCCAAAACAGCACCAATACACCAAGATGATAACAATTTTCTAAAACATTTAAGACACGAGAGTCTTTCACAACACCGGAGACAAACGACAATTTTTCAAAGTATTAGAGACACGACAATTTTCTTGTAGAACATCACCATTTAACGACTACACCAACGGTAAACAACTTTTCCAGAAAAATGGGTCACTTTGCCTCAAATTAGAATATTCAGTTAGGCCTCTGAATAAGCTTTCCAAAACATTTTGAAACGTCTAGATCGGACTCCCGAGTCAAAAGATATGCCAAAAACAAAACCGGGGAAAAATTGAGCAACATCCTGAAAATGGCGCCTAGCAGGGACACACTGGAAACTGGCCAGCAACAGAGACTGGCGCCCTTGGCGCCCAGGCAACACAAAACGCAACAGGATACAGGATTTGGCGCCCATGGTGCCCAGACAGCAGGGAACACAACCGGAACACGCCTAGACATGCAGAATGTGGCGCCCAGGCACAGAGCGCCAAGGCGCCCCTGCGCCAAGACACAGCAACACACACCCTCCCACACAGTAACACTCCCACACACCCTGGAACACGGCACCCACACCCAGGGCGCCAAAAACAGCAACACAACATCATGGCACACGGCGCCCACACCAGGGCGCCAAACACAGGAACACACGCACACAGCACCTTGGCACGCGAGACACACCCAGACACGGCGCCCAGGCACTGGGCGCCAGAAATAGCAACAGAAACACCAAGGCACATGGCCAGGCACGGCGCCCAGGCACAGGGCGCCAAAAACAGCACTAAGACAATGGCGCCCATGGCGCCCTAGGGTCATTATTTTCGATTTCTCACCAATTCAAATCACCAATTTTTCAACCACCAATTCCAATCACCATGAATTGTCAATCACAACATAAAAATACAATTTGTCAAACACCTAGCATGCAGTTCACATCAACACCTATGAATACCAAATTTCTAGAGTTGCAACAATCACCAACGAGCAATTATTTCAATCAATCATAGTTATAATCCAACCACCATCAAATTAGACATCAAAATCAAACAAGGGCATCATAGGACCTATCCCCACATAAACCCCATCATAAAACCCTATTATAAGGAAGAACCCCACCCTTACCTTATATTAGGAGAGCACCAATTCCCTTGAGAAAGTCACTGACAGAACCACAGCAACACAGCTCCTCTCTGCTCCCTTGGACTATGCGAAATTCTCCTCTTCTTCTCCTCTCTTGAATTCGCGCCGTACCCTTCTCTCCTCTCCTCTCCTCTCTCTATTCGCAACTTTCTTTCTCTCTTCTCAAACAATTCGCATAATGCCACTAAACCCTAGCCTAGGCGCTTCTCCTATGCGCCTAGCTAGCGGGCTTGGATCACGGGCTTCCTCCAGCTTAAGCCCGATCACTAACGCCATCACCTAAAACCCAATTACATACCTCTCAATCCAACATTAATATAATTACACCAACTAAAATAAATAAAATAAATAATTGAATACCTAAATATTTGGGCGTTACAGTTTGCAGTGAGAAGAGAGGGTGAGACCGAGGAGGTTGACGATGAGTTTTTCTCTCTTCAGTGTTTGTGGCTTTGTGTTTGGTGAAGATGAAGAAGAGATGGATTATGGTGGAGATGAAGAGAATAGAAGGATTTCTGGGTAAGAAGGTGAAGAGGAAGAGAAAATGAATCTGGAAATGGGGAAGAAGAAGGGGAATTAGGGTTTTCTAATGACATGGCAGCCCAGTCAGCTTTAAAAAAATTAGAAAAGAATAAAACATGCCACGTAGACATTTTTTGTAACATCCATCTAACAGAAGGACTAACGTCAAAAAAATGGATTTTGCAAGGGGTTTTTTAAAAAAAAAATTGGAGGGACTAAAACCAAATGACCCCCTATTTGCAGGGGCTAAAAACATATTTAAGCCAAAAAATTATCCCAAAATAATTTTGAATTATCCTAAAAAAATTGATCAATAGTTTTGATTCATAATGATTATCTTACACTTTCTTTCTTGAGTCAAAAAGGAAAAAATCTTACACTTTCTACCTTATTCATCTCTCTTAATAATTAAGTATTAAAAAAATTATATTCACGCGCCAATTATCAATAAGGTTGTTTTTGTAAAAATATTCTTTTCTTTTTTTTAATTTTACATTTTCTTCTGAATATGTGTGAAACTAGTGTGTTGAGCATACACTCTATTTTTTAAAATTACGTAGTAATTATGAAATTGTTTAAACATTTTTGTTTAGATAGCTGAAAAGTGTTTAACGGAAATCCCTAATTAGATCATCAATTGGTGGACAAATATTGTACTATTTTTATCACTTGGTGTAACTCCTGATCAAACATTTTCAAAAATATGATGGATTTGTTGAGACGATTTAAGTTAATGGTAGAAATACGGGGAGTGAAGAGGATGTGTACGCGTGAATGGACTCTTTTTTTATTCTTTAGTGAAGCTTTCCATATACAGCAGCGCATAAAGCTCCAAAGTCGATGTCTATGTCAAAATTTACTTTATTTTTTTTTTTCAAGATTTTGTTACCTTTAAAACTTATATTTAATTGGTACATTGATAAAAAAATTCCAACTTTTTGTGCGGTAGACGTCTGTAATAATTTTTTCATGTATACAAAACATAATTGAAAAATTGAAAGAGTATTAATGAGTAGATATTTTATAGGGGTTAAAACTGCTAATGGAAAACGACGACAAATTTTCAATGACCAGAAGGACTTCGTAGTCAAAAATATATTATATTTAATTAAATATAAATTGATCTTGAATAATCCTAATAATCGGTTTGTACAAAGTTAAATTTAATCTAATATCTATTAATACCAATAAACCACACTTGATTTACCAAAAATAGACACCTCCACTAATTGCCACCTGTTTTTGCTTCATATTTTTTTACCCACAATAGAGTTACATTTGTAATTTTACTTCCTCCACTATCAACCAACTTTATCTCCCTCGAGCCACAACATTCATTCATCTTTCAAATTTCAAATCCACTCGGTTCCTCTTTCTCTGATCACCCTCCTTCTTTCTTGCTTTCCCTTCTATATTTCTCCTTTTTCTCTACCAGCCTCTGCTCTCCTTCTTCTCTCCTTCTCTACCTTTCAACAACGGCTTCTCTATCATTTTCTTGATGCTGATCGTCCTTCAACTTTCAACTTCAACAAAGCGTTAGATTCCACTCTTCATCTCGCCGGAAGCTCGCTGAAAACAGACCTTCCGTTCCACTCTTCATCTCGCGTTGTCGTCGCTGAAATCAAAGTAAGTCACAAAAACCTTGCTTCTATTGTTGACTTCCATGAGTAGTTAATCTTTTTACTGTGGTAAATAAAGCAACTCAGTTAGTTAGATAATGAAACTGTTTTGTAACGGATTCAGTTTGGGGTTTAGTTAGTTGTTTTCAGTTTCCCCTTTTTCTCAATTGAAACAGCATATATGTAAGCAAAAGGGGATCTATTTGATATACACTCTGTAATCCAAGATCTTCTTCTTCAATGAAATAAACTGATTTTCTCTCTGTGTTTGTTTCAATTACTCATTGTTTCTATTATGATGATGATTGTAATCATCCATTCAAAGTTAATATGGTATCAGTAGCGAAGCGCTCTCTGCGTTCTCGTTGATTCCCCTTCTCGTTCGATCTTCATTTCTTTTCGTCGTTTCGGTTTCTTTCTTCCTCGTGGTGCATGCTATTTCAGCCTCGATGGCAACCGACGCAATTTCCACCTCGAACCCCTTTTATATCCATCCTTCAGATAACCCAGGAGCAGTTCTAGTTTCTCATCTTTTATCCGATTCTGGAACCAACTATGGATCGTGGTCAAGAGCTATGACCATCGCTCTAGGAGCGAAAAATAAACTGGGTTTCATAGATGGATCGATCAAGAAACCGAAAGAAGGAACGGCAAACTACTCTGCTTGGATTCGTAACAATCACATGACCACTTCTTGGATTCTAAATTCCATCGCCAAGGAGTTACATTGTAGTGTCATCTATGCTGATTCAGCTGCTGCAATTTGGAGAGGATTAAAGACGCGCTTTGAGCAAAGCAATGGTCCTCGGCTCTTTCAGATGAACAAAGAAATTTTGAATTGTTCACAAGGTAATCTTTCTGTCAGCGCATATTTTAGCAAATTCAAAGGTTTATGGGATTCTCTTGCTGAATTCACACCTCCAAACACCTGCACTTGCGGTGGTTCCACTGCTTTGGTTGATTCCCTTGAACGGCAACATGTCATGATTTTCTTGATGGGGCTGAATGATACTTTCAGTCACACAAGAGGGCAAATTTTGCTTATGGATCCAATACCTGATATAGATAAGGGCTTTTCCCTCATTGTTCAAGAGGAGAAACAACGGGAAATTGGATTATCTACCACTGAAGCCACATCCCAACTTACATTTGCTGTGAATTCTCAGTCCAAAGGGTCCAAGCGTGACAGGCCTCAATGCACTCATTGTGGAATGCTGGGACACGTGAAGGAGAAATGCTTTAAATTGCATGGGTATCCACCGGGATTCAAGAAATCCAAGACTGCTCAAAGTGAAAAATCTGTGATGCAAGTGACTGCGGGGAGCACCAATGAGAACACCATGAATGCCCAACAATACCAGCAGTTGATTGAGTTTATGCAAAGTCAGATGGGAAAGGCATCCATCACACCAAGTGCTCCTATTGAATTAGGTACCTTGCATTTTGCAAATTTTGCTTATTTTTGCAACTTTCTTTTTGATTTACATAAATGGATAATAGATTCAGGTGCTACAGCACATATATGCACAAATTTATCCCTCTTTAAGTCACATACTAGACTTCACAATACATTTGTCACCTTGCCTAACAGTGTAAGAGTTCCTGTTGTTGCTTGTGGGGAAGTAGTTTTGAATTCATCTTTAGTCTTGAAGAATGTGCTTTGTATTCCCAATTTCCATGTCAATATAATTTCTTTGAGTTGCCTCTATCAAGATCCTCATTATCACATATCATTGACTGATAATGTGTTCTTGATACAGGACAAACTCCAAAGGAAGGAGATTGGAAGGAGTGAGCATCTTCATGGGTTATATTTCTACTCACCAGCATCTTCCATTTGTAGTTCTGTTGCCTTAAACTGTGTCACAAATTGTAATTCTGCTACTGTTTCTGTTTTTGATTTTGCTACTGCTTCTGTTTTTGAACCTATTATTGAACAATGTAATCAAATTTCTTCCTTGCCATTATGGCATTCTAGACTAGGGCACCCCTCCAATTTTGTTTTGAAAAATTTGTGCAAAGAATTATCCATTAATGAATCAATTGAATGCAATAATAGTTCTTGCAATATTTGTTCTGTTGCCAAAATGCATCGTTTATCCTTTAGTTGTAATAACAATCATTGTGCTCATGCTTTTGATCTTATCCATTGTGATGTTTGGGGGCCATTTCACAAACCTACTGTTGAGGGAAAGCAATATTTTTTGACAATTGTGGATGATGCCACACGTTTCACTTGGTTGCATCTCATGAGGAGCAAGTCAGAAGCCACCCTTCTTATTCAGAGTTTCTTCAAATTTGTAAAGACTCAGTTCAACAAGCCTATCAAATCAATCAGAACAGATAATGCTAGGGAACTTGCCCTCAATTCTTTTCTGCAACAAGAAGGAACATTGCATCAGCTGTCATGCCCACACAGGCCAGAGCAGAACTCTGTAGTAGAAAGGAAGCACCAACATCTCTTGAACGTTGCTCGTGCATTGAATTTTCAATCCAAAATTCCACTGCATTTCTGGGGAGAATGTGTAGCAACTGCAGTGCATCTGATCAACAAGCTTCCCTCACAATCCTTGGAAGGTAAATCCCCCTTTGAGTTGCTGTATAATAAGGCACCAGATTACTCAACACTTAGAGTATTTGGATGCCTTGCTTTTGCTTCTACAATTCCATCACAGAGACATAAGTTTTCACCTCGTGCCACCCCCTGCATATTCATGGGCTATCCATTGGGAGTAAAGGGATACAAGTTATATGATCCTCAATCCTCCAAATACATCATTTCTAGAGATGTAAGATTCTGTGAAACTGTATTTCCTTATCACCAAATCACAAATAATACATCAGTTTCACATCCCTTTACTGACTCCATCATACCACTTCAACCTCAATCCTCACACTTAAACACCAATGATGCTCCCACACCTGTTCCCAATCCTATCCAAGACCAAGATGTAAGCCTTCCTCCACAAATTGATGAAGTTACAGAACCAGAGGACCACTTAGACATTACTCCTGTCAGTGTACAGGACACTGCTTCACAGGACAATAATCCTATATCTGATGATGACAGTGAACAAGCAGCACCAGTGGCTCCTGTATCACCTCCTAGAAGGTCCACCAGGATCTCCAAACCTCCTGCACACTTGGATAGTTATGAATGTGGAAATGTGACCCATCCTCTTCAATCATATCTCACGTATTACCACTTGTCTTTGCCTTACAGAACCTTCATTAATAATGTCTCATCTGTTTTTGAACCCCAATATCACCATCAAGCAGTGAAGTATCCTGAGTGGCAACAAGCAATGGCAACCGAGCTAGCAGCACTTGAAGAGAATGGAACATGGACTGTGATGCCTCTACCTACAGGAAAAAGAGCAGTGGGGTGTAAATGGGTGTACAGAGTCAAGTATAATGCTGATGGAACTTTAGACAAGTGCAAAGCTCGCTTGGTGGCACAAGGCTTCACACAACAGGCAGGCATTGATTTTCTCAATACTTTCTCCCCAGTAGCAAAGCTTGCTTCTGTCAGAGTCTTACTCTCCTTGGCAGCCAAGTTTAATTGGAATTTGCTCCAATTAGACATCAATAATGCCTTCCTCAATGGAGATCTCCATGAGGAAGTTTATATGCATCTTCCACTTGGCTATCCAAGTAAGGGGGAGTCAACTGTTTGCAAGCTAAATAAATCCTTGTATGGACTGAAACAGGCTTCAAGGCAATGGTTTGAAAAGTTTAGTTCCACAATTGTTGCCTTGGGTTTCCAAAAGAGTTCAGTTGATCATTCACTCTTTACCAAAGGCTCTGGGAGTGATTTTATAGCATTATTGGTCTATGTAGATGACATAATAGTAGCAGGGCCTAATAAGTCAAAAATAAATGAGTTAAGAGGTCTACTGCAGAAGCACTTTAAACTCAAAGTAATAGGGGATTTGAAATACTTCTTAGGACTGGAAATTGCTAGGTCTGGCAAAGGGATTCATTTGTGTCAGAGAAAATATGTTCTTCAGCTATTAATAGACACTGGAATGACCTCCAGCAAACCTGTCAGAGTTCCTATGGAACCAGGAGCACAGCTAAATGAAGTGGATGGTGAGCCACTTCAAGATGCCTCTCAATATAGAAGATTAATAGGAAGATTGATCTATCTAACCATCTCCAGGCCTGACATTACTTACACAGTAAATAGGTTAAGTCAATTTATGAGTAAACCTAGAACTGTGCATCTACAAGCAGTTCATTTTCTTCTGCAATATCTGAAAGGAGCTGCAGGACAAGGATTGTTGTTTAGTGCAGAGAACAGCTTGAAACTGACAGCATATGTGGATGCAGATTGGGGAAGCTGCCAGGTCTCCAGAAGGTCCACAAGTGGCTTTGCAATATATTTGGGAGAGTCTTTGATAGCCTGGAAATCAAAGAAACAAGTAACAGTGGCCAGATCCTCAGCTGAAGTAGAATACCGAGCATTAGCAGTCATGACAGGAGAGCTGCTCTGGTTGAAACAATTGTTGAGGTCAATTTTAATTGATGTTAAGACTACAATGGTTTTCTCTCTGTGTTTGTTTCAATTACTCATTGTTTCTATTATGATGATGATTGTAATCATCCATTCAAAGTTAATATCTATTTGTTCCAAAAGAAACGAAATGCGCTGCTGATGAACCACTTGATTTTATCTGTAAACGGAAGCTAAATTCCATTTTCTCAGGTTTAAAACCGTTTAAAGTAGATTTTATCTTTTAGGGTTTTCACTTTCAAAATTTGTTTACACTTCTTAATCTTCTATGTTGTTATTCTTTGATCAACGTTGCTTGCATAGTTTAAAGTGAATAGTTTAGAACCTTCCTTCGATTTGCTCCAAAATAACGAAATGCTTTGCTGATGAACCAGGATCATTGTCTCTGTAAAATCGCTGAGATTCTATTTTCCCGTAATCGATCTTTTATTCCTGTCAAATTAGATGTTTTTTAAGCTTGATAATGATTTAACTTTCATATATATGTTGTTGTTTTCTCAGTCTGTGTGTACCATTTGGTGTAGTCACACAGATGCTTTGATTTCTATGTTGCTGTGTCTCATTTAGATGTACCATTTAGATGCTTTGATTTAACCTTCATATATATGTAGTCACACTTCTAACATCAATTAGATGCTTTGATTTCTATGTTGCTGGTGTACCATTTACATGTTTTTTATAAGGTTCATAATGATTTAACCTTCATATATATATCTTGCTGTTTCCTCAGTCTGTGTGTACCATTTGGTGTAGTCACACACATGCTTTGATTTCTATGTTGCTGTGTCTCATTTAGATGTACCATTAGATGCTTTGATTTAACCTTCATATATATGTAGTCACACTTCTAACATCAATTAGATGCATTGATTTCTATGTTGCTGGTGTACCATTTAGATGTTTTTTATAAGGTTCATAATGATTTAACCTTCATATACGAGATGATTTACTGCCTTAATCTTTTTAAATTGTTGCTATGTTTTGGTGTAGTCACACAGATGCAAAGAATTTCTTAGCTGCTGTGAAATTAGATGTTTTTTAAGCTTCATAATGATTTAACCTTCATATAGTGACATATTTTTTTGTCTCTTTGCAACTACTTTGATTGAAGGTTGAAATAGTGACACATTATTTAGTCAACCAAGTCTAATTGAGTTGAACATTATTAAGCTGTTTGCAATTAAATTCTTATACAGTTATTTTCTATGTGGTATTTCATATGTGCCTTGATCTGCTATATGGTTATTTGAAGCTTGGTTTAGTGGTTATCATTTATGTTACGCTTTTATTTTAACTGACTTCTGTACTACTTCCAGGAAATGGCAAGAAATTTTGACAATATAGCAACAATCAATGGTGACAAAGATGTTTGGAGAGTCATTGTGCGCATAACGGCATAACCGACATTTGGAAGGTTGTGAACAGGGAACAAGAACTCCATTTAGAGATGGTTGTCATGGATGAAAAGGTAGATTCTTATGTTTTTAATTCTTTTCAGCTTTTCAGAAAACTAAGTTATATAGTAAAGAAGAAACTAAGTTCTTCGCCTGTGTAATGTGTCGCGTACTTTGTTTTTCGATTTTACTAATCAATGAGGCTTTTTTCTATAATGCTGAATTTCTGATTCATAAACTAATTCAGAGTTTTGAAAATTTGAATCCCATCTGTGTGTTGTTGGACAGGAATGAACATCTGTCATCCAAGCTTCTCATTGATCACGTCAAAGAGTTACTTCAAGTTCAACTGTTGGTAAAGCTTGCCAAAAATAAGGAAGGATTCATTTGCATTCCCAGGGTCTTCATATAAATATGAAAGAGAAGTAAGTTTGACTATGACTGTTTTTTTATCTTCCTGCAATTCTTTCAAAATGATTTCTATTATTTGTAGTGCTGATATTATTATTGAAGTGCCTTTATTATTGACTGACAGTGAAGTGATACTGATAGAAGCCTAATAATCTTTAGAGATGGAGCGGGTATGCTTCTCATTCTCTTTTCTTTTTTTGGATCAAAACTCTTTCATCAATTAAATGGTTGATAATGCATTCATCTTGCGTATGGCTTCTTTGGGGGAATAGATTATTTGGAGTAAATGATGGGAGAAATTCTGATTTCATGTTTTATTTTATTATGCCTTACAGCATAAGCATATTGAAAGCTAACATCTTCATTCTTCAATGCAGGCATAACTAAGAAATGTCACACAGAATAGGTGGTGGTATCAATAGCTTTAATGATTTATGCATAACTCCCGTAGCCTTTATAAACATTACTTAATCATAATCACAATGACTTAAATCAGTTGTGGCTTCATATTCATACCTGCAAGCCTTGAATAAATGGTCATGCCAGATTTTTAATTCATAGATTTTTGAAGATTAAGACTCAAGTTGTAGTCTTTGATGCTATTATCTGTTTTAACTGATTTGAATGAGTTTCAATTTAAATATGTTGTTTTCTATATAAGGAGAAGTGTGCACACAAGTACCCAAACACAATATAAGTAAGATTGCTGATAGATTGGTTGTGCATTTGTGCTTATACGATTGATGCTAATATTATCCTAATTTCAGTTTTCAATTAGGTTTAATTAAATTTGCTGATGTGGAATATATGCAAGCTGTTTAGAGGTTTGTGTATATCTTTGGATAGTGAAGATATGCCCATTGTTTATCTTCGGTTCCCTTTTATCTGTTGCATGTAACAAGATTTGTGTTATACTGTCATTAGATTTCTACCGTTATGCATAATGTTGCAATTCAAATTCAACAGCACCTTCCAGGTGGTGATCAGCAATGTTGGTTTCAGGGGATATTTTTTGTTATTGTTTGAACATGATTTGAAGTGTTTAAGTTAATAAAATCATCAATCCAACTTTAACTTTGTCAAACTCTGTCACTTTTTCCCTTTGGAATAAGTACCATTACACACAAGATTCATACTTCAAATATTGTTCCTTTTGCTGGACTATATCTTGGAAGGATTTAATTTTGACTTATTGACCAGATGAATGCTATAAGTCTTATTCTATGGCAACGATTAGTTGGTCAGACCTTTGGTATGAAAGTTGATAAAAAATGGACAATATATAGGGAATGTGTTGATGAGTTTTATTTCATCCTTCCATGACAGGCTATTTTTAGAAGCACTTCATGACAGCTATTTTTGGTAGCATTCCATGACAGTGGACTTTTGCAAGCAAAAAGACTTGATTCCTTTGGCTGATGAGGTAACTTGATTTTTTGAAAATCAAATATATTAAGTAAACCCAGATACATATATAGTTTGGTACAACTCAGCAATTATTTTGATTTCAGGAGTCATGGGATTTTCAATGCGTTTTTTTGGAACCAAGTTTATGCTGAATGCTGATTTGATACCAATTATTTTCACTTTATTTTACAAAGACAATAAAATGTACACAAACTAATGTAACACAAGATGAGAGCCAAATGGCCCATTATATTGCTCTATCATTAACCAATGGCTTGCTGCATACACAAATGACTGCTTATTTGACGACAACTTTGGTTTATTTTCTCAATGCATTTTTGCAGCCCTTCATAGATTATTTTTGCAAATAATGAATGCCCTTCAAAGATTATTTTGTGTAATAGTGCAGGAGTGATAGTGAGAGAGTTCTTTGAGTTAATGAATATTCTCCTTTTGTTTTGTGTCGGTTTTCAATGTAGCAGACTCTAACCACTTGAATATCATCAGTTCTATACCAATATGATTTGCTAACTCTTTTATGATTAAAAATGTCTTTGGTCTCTCTTTTCATGTTCCCCCTTTCTTTTTAATATCAAGAAGACTACATCAGTTACAATTAGAAGCATAACTTGACAGTTATAGTTGAATTAGTGTTCTGTACCGTGCTTCCGATCGTGAGGATCGATATTATGCAGTTGGTAGATATTTTGTCCTTGATTCTATCTTTGTGTTCAGGCTTTGAGAGGAAGGTTTTGTTCGACCTGGAGATGTTCGACCTTGAGAGGCGATGTTGAGGTGTTCGATCTTGAGATGTTCGATCTTGAGGGGCGACGTTGTACCTGCAATGATACTCCGACGCTCAAGTCAGTATTTGAGAGAATGAGTGTTTGGTTAGGAAAAGTGCTTACCATTAATGAGCATTGAATGGGGTATTTATAGAGTTTGGATGTGTTTGTGTTGGCGTTTTTGGGCCGTCCGATCTTGCGGGCTGATCTTGGCCATTGAAGATTGGACTCTCTTGATTATGATTGGGCTTCTCATCAATTGGGCTTTGGAGAGGGGGTGTAAATAGAGAACAGTGTAATCACCATAACAGTGGTCCCCCAAGTCTGGTCGCTATGAGGAGCGATCTTGACTTTGATGGGCGACGTAGCTTTTATATTTTTGTTTTTGTTTGAGTGGAGATCTTATCCGGTCTCGAGCTTATGTCGAGACTGGGGTTCTCGAGCGATGTTAACTGTCCGTCGAGCTTTCGAGCGAGGTGGATGGTTTTTCCGAACTCAGTGCTGCTTTGGAATCAGTGTAATCTTGGAATCAGTGCCATTTTTACTGTTTCTGACAAGGTGTCTCTTCGTAGTGGCGGCGCATGATTGTGACGTTTATTCTTCAGCGTGCGGATTTTAATGGACCATGGCTTGGACGTGACGCTTCGACTTCCAGGCCCAGGCCCATTAGATTCGCCTTGCTATAAATAAAGGGTCTCACCTCCTCATTCGTTGCTTGTTGTTTATTCGTTTTTGATTTGCCGATCTTCGAGAGCTCCCGAGCTTCTTTAAAGTGAACGAGCTTGAAGAAATTTCGAAGTACTTTTAAGGTCGGTTTCTGAGGATCGACAACCGTTTATTTCCTGATATAATCAACTTGCGACATAGTTCCGAGGTTAGTCTATTTTTGTTTTTTCTTTACTTTTCTTTTCATTTGTGCCTGGACCTCCCCCCGTCCCCTTTGATCTCAGAATGGGGGTCGTCAGGTCGGGTTCCGACTTGCTCGCGAACCCATTTTCGATCTTTAATCCTGACATTTCGTCCCCCATTCCTGTAGATTCGATCTGGCGAGGACGAAACAAACTCGGAGAGACGTCACTCAGTACCGGAAAGAGTTTACGAACGCGATGGCTTCTGGTGGTGAAGTCCCTGAGGTTCGTACCGAGCCTCTTGAAGTCGCCGCCCCGGACGTGCAAGAGCATTCTGCTTCCGCCCCTATGAGTGATAAGGCGGAAGATAATTTTGAGAGTGAAAGTTCTTCTCCTACGACCGATGCTAATGAGCCGAATGACGATACTCCCGAAGATGCGGAGGAGGATTGCTTGGTGGATGTGATGGCCATCACTTCCGAGTCCGACGAGGAAATCCCAGTGGAGGAATCAGAGGATTCCGAGGTCGATCTTGGTACAGGCTCCGAGGTCGATCTTGGGTCGAGTTCTGGGTCTGCCGATGAGTCTGATAGAGAGGGTGTTGGAAAACAAGTCGAATCTCGCCCTTCGAGTCAACCAGGTTCCAGCCGAGCTTCTGCTGCTTCTCTGGATGGGTACTCTAGTACTGGTTGTGGGGACCTTGATGTACCGGTGCGAGAGGTCTCTCAATATGATTGGGTCTCCAGAAATATTTTGGGGATCGAATCGTTGTACCAGCACGGGATTAATTTGGAGAGGGTCGGGAGGAAAGCTTCGGGTCGCTCGAAGCGAATTTGGAGAGTTGAGGGAATGAAAAAGGGAGAGCATGTGGCTTTGTGGCCTGGAGAGCTTAAGTTCACTTTGTATCATATGCTGATAAACGAGATGAATATCCAGCCTCCTTTCACTTGGTTCGAGCAGACGGTTTTGGCGACTTTGGATGTTGCGCCTTCTCAGTTGCATCCAAACGCGTGGGCTTTTGTTCGAGCCTACGAACTAATGTGTCTTCACCTGGAGAGGCCGGTCTCGCCGTTGCTTTTTTTCCATTTGTTTGAGATCAACCGGAACAACAGTGAAAATAAGTCCGGTCGTGAGCATGTCAGTCTTCGCTCGAGGCGAGGGGCCAAGATTTTCAAAGCCTATGCGGACTCATTGAAGGGGAATTGGAAGGAGTTATTTTACTGGGTCGAACCGGTGACCGACGAAGCGATCGAGAGAGTGGGAAAGTTTTCAGAGGATGGTCGGACTTTGGTGTCCACCAAGTTTCCCATTGGTTGGAGTCAGGCCCATTTTGAACGATCCACCAATTCCTTTTCTGTTAGTCAGAATCGATTGAACGCTGCCGATCTTCTTACCAAGAGGATCCTGATGTTTATTTCTGAGAACATTCCGTTTTCAAAACATAAGTATCGGGGTATCCCTGCGGCTAAGATAGTTCAGGCTGGGAAGCGAAGACGAGTGCAACTTGTCTTAGGTAGTTCGTTTTTCTTGCTTTTGATTTTTGCACATCTTTGACTGTAGTTTGTATGACCAATTTTTGTTTCTTTTCCAGATACCATGGCCCCAAAGAAACTCGCCGTAATGAAGGCGCTGGCGATGAGAAGTGTCGACATATCTGGAGATGCTGAGGAGGTGGGTGCTCCGCTTCCGACGTCTCCCCAGGTTGAGACTGTTGTTGGGACGGTTACTGCTGCTTCCCCGATCAACACTGTTACCCAGGAGGACCTTGCTTATGAGGCTCTGGTCGATCTTGTTTCCAGTTCTCCTCCCCCGGCTGCTCCCGACGTTGGTGCAGGGACCTCGGCGAAAAGGGTGCGCACCGAGGCAAGTGGCGAGCAAAGGCCGGAAAAAAGGAGTAAGACCTCGAGGAGACCGAAGCATAAGAACAAGGCCGTACCTTTAGAGGAGGGCTTTTTGGAGCAAAACTATGCCCAGTGGCGGGAGGATCCTGTCGGGGCGTCTGTTAAATTGTTGGCGAATTTGGCCGACGTTCATAGGATCGAAAAAGAGAAATACGAGCAACGGGCTAAGGGTAAATAACATCACTTTCTTACATTCATAAAAACATCTCTTTCTTCATAACTGTTATACCCCAATTTTGTCCGTCTTCTAGTTTTAGTCGTTTATTTTACTTAAATCGTGTTTCGAAGTCGCGTGGTTACGAGAATTATCAGTACGGCGTCTCAGTTACTAACCCTGGCCAATTTCAATTACCCTGTTCAACTAAATCGAAATACCGTTGTTTTAAATTAGGCATGCACGCGAATGATCGATCTTTTCGTGCGTTCTTCAATTTAATCTTCGTATTTGGATTTAGTCGAACCTAATTGGGACTGACAAAGTCATTTTTCTCGCGATTGGGCTTGTCGTTTCAATTTGGGCTTAAGAACGCGATTCTGAGATAATGTTAGCGTTTAGTGGTCAGCGGGCTTATTTATTCTATTTGGGCCTCGTTCTCACGCACTCGTCTAGTTGGGTCCGATATCGCTTTTGTATTTGGCACGATTTCTTTTATTATTTTTACTTTGTCTATTTTAATTTATTTAGTAAATATGGTCCAAAAATGTCAAAGAAATTCTATTTATTTTTATTTACAATTTAATAGTGTCCAAGATGTCCAAAAGTCCAAAAATACAAAAAACGATACTACTAAAAATACCAAAAAATACAAATCCGAAAATGCAAATAATAATAGGCAGCAGCAGCAGATTCAGGGTTTCCAACAGCTGCTCCCCAAGCTGCTGGGCCTAGGTCGATCCGCTCCAAAACCTGAAAAATAATTCAAAGCCCGGTCAAAAGCAATTAGTGCCAAGACCTAAGTTTTTAATATAAATAAACAGTCAGTCCACAGCAAAAACAAGAAATCAGGGACGGAAATACAGAGAAAATCAGAGCAAAAAAGGTTAGGGTTCCACACCGGAACCCTAATCACAAAGTCCTAAAACAGAAGCAGTAGCGGTTTGAGAAGCAGCAACAGAGGCAAAGCAATAGCAAGGCAGGGACAATATTCGATCAAAGCACTAAAAAAACAGAAAGAAGTTCGATCAAGAACACTGAAAAACACAAACGACAGAGGAAAGTGTTTTCACTAAAAAAAAAAGAAGACGAGGTCCTGTGTGTAATGTATCAGCAGCAGTAGCAATGACATCAAAGCAGTAACACTCAAGCAAAGGAAGCAGAGGCTAAAAACGAGATCTTTATTAAAAGCTTGGAAACTAGGTTGGTTTTATTCCTTTTTATGTATCAGTAGACATATGCTTTAGGTGTTATTATTATTATTATTATTGAGTCAACTATGTGTTGTAGCAATTCTGGATAGATAATATGTATGGTAATAGAAGAGAAAATCAATGGGTAAAATAAAACAGAACACACAAACAAGGGAACTAGTAAAATAGCTGTAGGTATAAGGATTAAAAACCTAAATCAGGATAGAGGATTGGGCAAGTTAAAAATCATCAACAAGAGGAAGGAACCAAAGCACCAGACTTGAAAAAAACCATACACCAAAAACAGTTTTGGCATAAAAAAAAGAGAATAAGATTCATTGAATACCGGAGTCATTGTCTCCAGCCGCTGTCACGGTGGTCGTCCCCTTTATCTGCGAGCTCGACGCATTTTCATTACGCCGTCAACACCACCCGTAGCCGTCGCCGTCGTCCCCGTGTTGTTTGCGTTCCGTCCGTTACAGTCGCCGTCGCCATTGCGCACCACCGCCAGCACCGTCGTCGCAGCTTTCACGGCGAAGACCGCCACGAGCAGCAAGTCGCCGTCGCGATGCTGCTTCCATCTCTACCGTCGCGAGAATCGGCGGGAGCTTCCCCTTCAATCACGCCCTTCTCTCTCGTCGCTCTCCCTCCGTTCGCACCTCCGCATCGGAGCTCCGCCGACATCTCCTCGCGAACACCGCGTCCTCCCTCTCTTTCTCCGTGAAGCCATCCTCTTCTCCCTCTCAACGCAAATCTCTCCCCTTTCTTTTTTCAAAATTTTTTCTCTCTCTTTCCTCTAATTGCTGGTGCGGCGCCTGGAAAGGTGGAGGAATGAAAACTAGGTTTAGCCCAAAATTAGGATGCCTGATATAGTGTGTTGGGTTTTGTTTCTCTTTTGTTGTTTGTGGATTTCTACTTACACCAAGGCTTTTAATAACGCCCCCCCCCCCTTTTGAGGATCCAGGATGCGTGGGCTACCGAACAAAAAGGTACTGGGCCTACTTTTCGCACCTTCCATTATCAAAATACCACCCTTTGTATTTTACACCCCTATTTATTCATTTCACCCCGGTTTTAAAAAATACAACCCCCTGCTTCTAATCATACACTATTTTACCATTTCACCCCTCTTTTTTCTCGTTTTTTTTTAATTTAATTTAATTCTCTTCAAGCCAAAATAATTTCTCATAAATCAAAAACTTTGTTAATAGTCTTGTGAAGCCTTTGCTTGCAGGATTATTAACAACGAGGTACTAGTGGTGATCACTTGGAGCCTTTGCTCAATTGATCATCATGAATGCCTAATTTTCCTAAAGATTTTCACTAAATCAAAAACTTTGTTAGTAGTCTTGCGAAGCCTTTGCTTGCATGATTATTAACAATGAAGTGCTAGTGGTGATCACTTGGAGCCCTTGCTCAATTGATCACCATGAAAGCTTGATTTTCAAAATTAAACAAGATAAAAAAGAAACAAAAAAAAACGTTTTCTACACAGAAGAACTACGTAGCTTTGAATTCTCCATTGCACCAGGAGATACGTAGGAGCGGGTCACATCCCGTCAAGCATAACAAATAAAAATCATTTTCACAATAAGTTTTCAACAATTATTTTCAAAAGAACCTAGAACTACGTCGCCTTTGATTCTCCACCCGGAGATACGTAGGAGCAGGGCCACGCCCCTGTCAAGCGCAAAAACAAATAATTTCTAAATAAAAAATACAAACACATCATTTCAAAAGCAAAAGTCTCATTTTCAAAGTAGGGGATTAAGTCGGTCGTACGGCCGGGTTAATCATCGTTTTAAGATAAGTGAACTGTGGTCCCTCAGAGCCCCAGCGCTCCTTCAGCCCTCAGTGGCCCTTCAGAGCCCCAGTGCTCCTTCAGACCCCCAGTGGTCCTCCAACACAGATTACACAGTCCTAAAACCCCTACATTAAAAAACACCAACCCACAAACATTTTCTAGACAACCAAGAACTACGTAGCTTTGAATTCTCCATCGCACCGGGAGATACGTAGGAGCGGGCCACGTCCCGTCAAGCACTTTTTTCTAAAAACCCTTTTTTCCCCCTTCTCTCCAAAAATAAAAAAAATCTATTAAGTTCTTTAATTCATTGTCAATAAGAAGTACAGAGGCAAAGTTGAATATTTTCAGGTCAACATATAAAAACCACACATTTAATTAAAGGTTCCCTCTCAGTAGAGAGGACGTGTGAGGTGCTAATACCTTCCCTGCGCGTAACCGACCCCCGAACCCTATTCTCTAGTTTCGCAAGACCAATCGCTTTCCAAAAAAGGTTTTCCTAATATTTTCCTTAATAAATATTGGTGGCGGCTTCATTGTCTTAAGAAAAGTTGTGAACGAGGAAGGTTCTCCCTCGGGGACTTTTTCGGGCGCAACAGCTGGCGACTTCACTGGGGACACTAAAAAACATTTTTTTCAAAAGTGGGTCAAGCCTAATTAATTAAATGTGTGGTTTATATGATTGATTTGAATATCTTGCTTTGCCTCTCTTCTTCTTCCTTTTTCATAAGCATGTTACATCCATGTGCATTCTTATTCTATGTTTGCTTTTGCAATAGATAGTTACTTCTTTGCTTAGTTCTCTCATGCATTTCTTCCCCTTTCTTATCATGTCCCCTTCTTCTCTGCTCCCTTTCCTATGGTAAGCACATGCATACTTCCCCTTTCTTATCATGTCCCCTTCTTCTTTGCTCCCTTTCTTGAGGTAAGTAGTGCATTGTTATTGGCACCCTAGATTAGTTTATATTGGATCGATATTGAACCCTAGGATAAACAACATGCTATTTGTCTGGACTGCTCTGGATTTTCATTTGCAGGTGGGGAAGGGTAGTTATTCCTAGGTGTTGTGCCCTCGACACACAATTCACATCCTATACTTGTGAGCATTGAGTGGGGCCTAAAACCCAAGGTCTG
Source organism: Astragalus membranaceus (assembly GCA_039519185.1). NCBI lineage: Eukaryota > Viridiplantae > Streptophyta > Magnoliopsida > Fabales > Fabaceae > Astragalus > Astragalus membranaceus. The sequence continues at coordinate 28,221,741 of CM076849.1, read as the reverse complement.
AACAAAAACCTAGGAGAGTGGGAACGATTAGTGACTGCCATTCGTAGACCTTTGTCTGTATGGCTCTCATGAAAGTTTCGCCCAAGAGTGCGCTTTATCATGATGCCTCACACTCGGTAGCTTTCTACGATTGTGGGTGCCATCATGAGAGAGACTTTAGCTCTTGGTTGCCATTGTAAGGAAGTGACTAGAACCTACATGGGAGGATTACCCCTTTCGTCGACTTTAGACCCTAGGATTCCCACCCTTTGTAGGACACGGGGGCACGCCTTTGTTTGTTGCATTAGTTTAGGCATTCATTTTTCTTAAACTCTATTTCAAAAATCGTAGAAAATAATATCCTTATTTTCTTACCCTCTTTTTATGTAAATGACACATCATTTCGCATTCACATCGTTTCGCACCATTGCATTTGCATCGAAAAAAAACTATTCATCTTGCATTCCCTTTCATTACATAAAGATAAAACAAAAACAATTATCATCTGCATAGCATAAGCATTTCATTTATAATCATAAAAAAAAAAAAAAAAAAATCCTCGTCAAGTTCATCCAAGATGAGACATTCATGCATAGGCATTATTTCAAAAAAGACACAGTAGAACTACGTAAGCTTTGATTCCTCATTACAATGGGGATACGTAGGAGCGGGTCATACCCCGTGAAGCACATTTTTCTAAAACCCTTTTTTCAATAAATCATTTGCATCTCCAAATAATTTTCAAAATCATGTTCCAAAACTAAAAAACAAACAAAGAAAATCATTGTGAGTATCATGCATTTCATTGCACAAAAAAAAAATGAAAACAAGAAAGCATCTCATTCATAATCATGAATAAAAATCATCATCAAATTCATTCAAAATGTTGCATTCATGCACCATTTCATTAACCTCATCACTTTAGTACATCATTCCTCCATACATGCATCTCTCAAAAAAAAAAGGAAGGGGCGTTGGCATTTCATACTTTGCCTTGCCTCTAAAAAATCATCATTTAGAAAAAAAAGCATCATTCCTGCATCTTTCATCATTTAAAAGAAAAAAGAGAGCATTGGTATTTCGTACCTTGTCTCACCTCTAAAAAAAAAAAAAAAAAAAATCAAAATCAAAAATCATTTTGTAAAAAAATGGGCATCATTCTTGCATCATTCGCATTGGCATTCCATATTTTGACTTGCATTAAAAATAACAAAATTATTTAGAATAAGCCACGCTCTTCGAGTGGTCATTCTCCACGCATTTGCATCATACTTGCATATCATAATTTGTTCATTCATTCATTATATAAAATAAGAGTTGTGATGAGAAGCGAGACGTTCTTGCGAAACGATCATCCTTTTTGAAAAAGTTTATCCTTACTTGGTTGCAAACTCAAGGTGTTCCAAGGCACTCAGTTTTTCAAAAGCACTGCATCCCATCTATTCCATGACAAAAGACTGAAATAGTGTATCAAAGAAAAAACAAATTTTTAACTGATGTTAACTCTCTGTGAAGCATTCTTCTAATGAGCGTGCATGCTATGAGTACATTCTCTTGTTTGAGTCCGTTGGTTTTCCTCCCTTACCACAGTTTCCCGTCCAAGTCTAGTCCCGCCCCGTCCACCCATAAAGTGCATATTCTCCCCATCAGTGCGCATTTGACTTTTGGTTCAAGTCCTCCATGCTGGGGCAAGTCTGTGATCATTAATTCCCCTTGATTAATATCATATTCCTTCAGTGCAAGTCTCTCAAAAAACAATAATAATAATATAATAAACAAGAAAACAAGCTCGCTAGGTCGAAAACCCGCAAAGGGCGGCCTAGGCAAAAAGGAGCGCCCGGTGGACTGAAAACTCGCAAAGAGCGGTCCAAGCAAAAATTAGGGCACAAAAAAGGAAAAAAGAGCAAACACATGAAGATAGATAAATTACCGTTCTAAAGTTAAGTCTTATAGAAATAAGCAATCGGGATTTGAAATGAAGTTTGGCCATCTCCTCAAAAGCCCCAGAAAATCCCTTTCCTACCCACCTTGAGCCAAGAAAAACCAAAATCCATAAATCACCCTAGACAAGGATCACCCCAAATAAAAAAAACAGTGCATCACTTTTTATCGGCTCACCCGAGTCGAAAAAAAAAAAGAAAGAAAGTAAAAGAGAAAATCAAAAAAAAGGGGATTCAAAAATGAAAATCCCAAAACAAAAGAAAATACAAAAAGTGGTGAGCTGGTACATGTTACCACAAAATACAAGAGATCCTTGTCTAAATAAACCTTCAAACACTCCACCATTCCAACACCTGATTCCATAAACCTTGAAACACTTCTTTTGGCCTCAACATCAAACCCCTTAGTCATTCTACCATGAGACACGAATTTGCTTTAACAGAGCCCAAACAAGCCCAATAACCATCTTCCTCATAGACCATTAACTGTCAATCAACGCCGAACAAAACTCATCCTCCCATTAGCCTCAAACACTTCATTAAGCCTAACCCTCCTTCCTCCACAAAACACCACAATCCCGAAAAGTCCATTCCGATCAAAGACCGTTTGCTTTTGTTCACTCAAAATCTAATCTTAGGACGAACAAGCTTATCTATGTACAATGTGTTTGCTCAAAAGAAAAACAAACGATCAGAAAAAAGAAAGCTGATCAAGAAAGAATAAACCCTCAGAAAAAAAAAGAGCTGAGGAAACAAAAACGAACAGTCAGAAAAAAGAAAGCTGACAAAATAAAAAAAGAGGGACTTGCACTCCAAAACACATTCAAGATGCATTAAAACAAGGTTTAGTGATCACCAGGTAAGGATTCTTTCGCACCAAAAGTCAAGACATCAGTAGAGAACCAAAGATTTGCACTGAGAATACCACTCAGACCCAAAAGTTGGGGCATTCTCTTTACCACCCACACACCCTAGTCTTGGGAAAGTCTGTTCAATGCCCATCCCATGTCACTCCAGTTGTCAATGTCATTCCGAAGTGGGGCGAGTGCATTCCCATTCCTTCACCTCATTCGTTTCCATAAAAACCTCACCGGGGCAATCTCTCAACTCACTATCCTAAACAAGACCTTGTCATTCTGATTGGGGCAGCTTTGTCCTCGTTATGGCTGGGGCAACATCAAATTCTGTGGGTTGAAGCAAAACCCCTTTCATTCCAGCTTTCATCCCAAGAGCCGAAGCGTTCCCAATTCATCATCTTCTACACCCCTGGTTGTTGTCACCACTAGACAGGGGCAAATTATTCACTCGTCAAAGACCTGAATTGGGGCAATCTTGTATCTCTTGGTCCCTCATAAGCTTCGGCAATAACCATGTCTGTCATTCCTTCACTTGCCATAAATGTCCATGCCCTAAATCAATTCCAAGTTAACTGACTCATTCATGCATGCTTACTAGACAATGCTTCAAAAAGAGAGAGCACAAGTTGTTTACATGATATCTAAAATTCAGTCATCATGGAAAGAAGGAGAACACAAGTGAGTTTGTTTGTAAATAAAAACCTTGAGAACACCAGAGTTTGAATCAAATTCAATTTCTCAACAGAATGGTCAATAATCATCTCAAGTCCTTGCATTCAAAGTCTCGCATCTCATCATCACAAAAGTGTTTACCTCATGCATCTAGGCATTATAGCATATGCATCAAAGCATTACATTTGCATCTTCACATTTTGTGCATTCATCACATAGCAAAAAGAAAAAACGTTCCACGTCAGTTGCACAGAAAAAGCAGAAATCTCTTCATTGCATTGGCATCATATTAATGTTCGCACTTCATAAAAAGGAAAAGAACAAAATCATTGCATGTCATTCATCATTAGAGCATTACATTTTGCATCAGATATTTCACAGAAAAAACAAAGAAAGCAAAAAGAAAACAAAGAAAAGAAACCACAAAAGCAACACAAAAGCATTCCATGTCATTCATCATTTCACAAAGCATTCCTTTGTCATTCAATCATCAAACATTAAAGCAGTGCATATGCATCATATTAACGTTAGCATTTCCATAAAAGAAAAAAGAACAAGAATCATTGCATCAAACATCAGAGCATTGCATCATATTAATGTCTGCATTTCATAGAAGAAGCAAAAAGAAACAAACAGAAGTTAGAACAGGAGCATTCCATTCATCAAAGCATCAATCACCGCATACATTTGCATTCAAACATCAAAGCAATACTGTTGCATCACATCAATACTGGCATGTCATAGAAGAAAAGAAAGCTAAAACATCCCATGTCATTCATCATTTCATATCATTCATCATTTTACAACAATATCCCCATTCCATAAAAAAAAAAAGGGGGGGTTTTCCTTTGCATGTCATTGCATTCGCATACCCATGATCCTTAAAAGAGCAAAAAGAGAAGCCAAAAGAGAGAAAAGAAAAGAGCCAAGAGAGCAACAAAAAGAAAAGAAAAGAAAGAAAAAGAAAGAAGAGAAGCTAGAGAAAGAGAAAAAGCATATAAGAACAGTAGAAAATCATGCACTCATAAGCGAAAGAAAAAGAAAAATCATGCATTGCGTACAGACAAGAGAAGAAAAGGAAAATCATTGCATCCATCAAGCATATAGGAACAGTAGAAGATCATGCATTCATCCGACATAGACAAAGGAAATAAGAAACTCATCATTCATCATAAGAAAAAAGAAAACAGCAATCATGGCATTTGCATTGCATGTATTTGTTCATTTTCAGCTACAGGTACAAAAGAGGATGAGCACTTCGGTGTTAGCCCTCGCCCCCAGATTCCAGAAAATGTTCCCCAAGTTGGGAGTTCAGAAAGAAAAAAAAAGAAAGAGAGAAAAGAAAAGTCAGCGCTCAAGCGTGCATTGCAGTTTGGAGTTCAAAACCGCTCTCGTCAGAGTTCAACGCTCCCTTCTGTCCAGGTCTCACGTCGTGTACGAGCAACGCGATGGACCGCAGCCCCATGTGAGGTTCAACGGAATAGTTGTATCAGCCTAAGATACAGTGGACGCCGTGCATTGATCAGTATATCAGTTCCGGAGCTGATAACGATCCCCCCGGCCGCTCGAGAAGGCCAACAGGAAGCGTGCTCCTCAAAGCCACGTGCAAACTCGGATTCACCAAGAGTCCGTTTAAGGATTACAGGTTTTAGGCAGCCTGGGCAATTTACCGCTTTCTGCACGCCAAGTGCCCATTTACCGCTTTCTGCACGCCAAGTGCCCATTTACCGCTTTTCTGCACGCCAAGTGCCCGTTTACCGCTTTCTGCACGCCAAGTGCCCGTTTTACCTTTTTGCCTCAGGTTTCTCTAGGTAGACAAAATTGGTATAATTTCTGAATTCTTTATTTCTATTTTGCCTCGGAATATGTTTCGGCCAATTCATATTCCTGGTCAAAATCCAAATAAAGAGGGGCAGCTGTTATACCCCAATTTTGTCCGTCTTCTAGTTTTAGTCGTTTATTTTACTTAAATCGTGTTTCGAAGTCGCGTGGTTACGAGAATTATCAGTACGGCGTCTCAGTTACTAACCCTGGCCAATTTCAATTACCCTGTTCAACTAAATCGAAATACCGTTGTTTTAAATTAGGCATGCACGCGAATGATCGATCTTTTCGTGCGTTCTTCAATTTAATCTTCGTATTTGGATTTAGTCGAACCTAATTGGGACTGACAAAGTCATTTTTCTCGCGATTGGGCTTGTCGTTTCAATTTGGGCTTAAGAACGCGATTCTGAGATAATGTTAGCGTTTAGTGGTCAGCGGGCTTATTTATTCTATTTGGGCCTCGTTCTCACGCACTCGTCTAGTTGGGTCCGATATCGCTTTTGTATTTGGCACGATTTCTTTTATTATTTTTACTTTGTCTATTTTAATTTATTTAGTAAATATGGTCCAAAAATGTCAAAGAAATTCTATTTATTTTTATTTACAATTTAATAGTGTCCAAGATGTCCAAAAGTCCAAAAATACAAAAAACGATACTACTAAAAATACCAAAAAATACAAATCCGAAAATGCAAATAATAATAGGCAGCAGCAGCAGATTCAGGGTTTCCAACAGCTGCTCCCCAAGCTGCTGGGCCTAGGTCGATCCGCTCCAAAACCTGAAAAATAATTCAAAGCCCGGTCAAAAGCAATTAGTGCCAAGACCTAAGTTTTTAATATAAATAAACAGTCAGTCCACAGCAAAAACAAGAAATCAGGGACGGAAATACAGAGAAAATCAGAGCAAAAAAGGTTAGGGTTCCACACCGGAACCCTAATCACAAAGTCCTAAAACAGAAGCAGTAGCGGTTTGAGAAGCAGCAACAGAGGCAAAGCAATAGCAAGGCAGGGACAATATTCGATCAAAGCACTAAAAAAACAGAAAGAAGTTCGATCAAGAACACTGAAAAACACAAACGACAGAGGAAAGTGTTTTCACTAAAAAAAAAAAGAAGACGAGGTCCTGTGTGTAATGTATCAGCAGCAGTAGCAATGACATCAAAGCAGTAACACTCAAGCAAAGGAAGCAGAGGCTAAAAACGAGATCTTTATTAAAAGCTTGGAAACTAGGTTGGTTTTATTCCTTTTTATGTATCAGTAGACATATGCTTTAGGTGTTATTATTATTATTATTATTGAGTCAACTATGTGTTGTAGCAATTCTGGATAGATAATATGTATGGTAATAGAAGAGAAAATCAATGGGTAAAATAAAACAGAACACACAAACAAGGGAACTAGTAAAATAGCTGTAGGTATAAGGATTAAAAACCTAAATCAGGATAGAGGATTGGGCAAGTTAAAAATCATCAACAAGAGGAAGGAACCAAAGCACCAGACTTGAAAAAAACCATACACCAAAAACAGTTTTGGCATAAAAAAAAGAGAATAAGATTCATTGAATACCGGAGTCATTGTCTCCAGCCGCTGTCACGGTGGTCGTCCCCTTTATCTGCGAGCTCGACGCATTTTCATTACGCCGTCAACACCACCCGTAGCCGTCGCCGTCGTCCCCGTGTTGTTTGCGTTCCGTCCGTTACAGTCGCCGTCGCCGTCGCCATTGCGCACCACCGCCAGCACCGTCGTCGCAGCTTTCACGGCGAAGACCGCCACGAGCAGCAAGTCGCCGTCGCGATGCTGCTTCCATCTCTACCGTCGCGAGAATCGGCGGGAGCTTCCCCTTCAATCACGCCCTTCTCTCTCGTCGCTCTCCCTCCGTTCGCACCTCCGCATCGGAGCTCCGCCGACATCTCCTCGCGAACACCGCGTCCTCCCTCTCTTTCTCCGTGAAGCCATCCTCTTCTCCCTCTCAGCGCAAATCTCTCCCCTTTCTTTTTTCAAAATTTTTTCTCTCTCTTTCCTCTAATTGCTGGTGCGGCGCCTGGAAAGGTGGAGGAATGAAAACTAGGTTTAGCCCAAAATTAGGATGCCTGATATAGTGTGTTGGGTTTTGTTTCTCTTTTGTTGTTTGTGGATTTCTACTTACACCAAGGCTTTTAATAACGCCCCCCCCCTTTTGAGGATCCAGGATGCGTGGGCTACCGAACAAAAAGGTACTGGGCCTACTTTTCGCACCTTCCATTATCAAAATACCACCCTTTGTATTTTACACCCCTATTTATTCATTTCACCCCGGTTTTAAAAAATACAACCCCCTGCTTCTAATCATACACTATTTTACCATTTCACCCCTCTTTTTTCTCGTTTTTTTTAATTTAATTTAATTCTCTTCAAGCCAAAATAATTTCTCATAAATCAAAAACTTTGTTAATAGTCTTGTGAAGCCTTTGCTTGCAGGATTATTAACAACGAGGTACTAGTGGTGATCACTTGGAGCCTTTGCTCAATTGATCATCATGAATGCCTAATTTTCCTAAAGATTTTCACTAAATCAAAAACTTTGTTAGTAGTCTTGCGAAGCCTTTGCTTGCATGATTATTAACAATGAAGTGCTAGTGGTGATCACTTGGAGCCCTTGCTCAATTGATCACCATGAAAGCTTGATTTTCAAAATTAAACAAGATAAAAAAGAAACAAAAAAAAACGTTTTCTACACAGAAGAACTACGTAGCTTTGAATTCTCCATTGCACCAGGAGATACGTAGGAGCGGGTCACATCCCGTCAAGCATAACAAATAAAAATCATTTTCACAATAAGTTTTCAACAATTATTTTCAAAAGAACCTAGAACTACGTCGCCTTTGATTCTCCACCCGGAGATACGTAGGAGCAGGGCCACGCCCCTGTCAAGCGCAAAAACAAATAATTTCTAAATAAAAAATACAAACACATCATTTCAAAAGCAAAAGTCTCATTTTCAAAGTAGGGGATTAAGTCGGTCGTACGGCCGGGTTAATCATCGTTTTAAGATAAGTGAACTGTGGTCCCTCAGAGCCCCAGCGCTCCTTCAGCCCTCAGTGGCCCTTCAGAGCCCCAGTGCTCCTTCAGACCCCCAGTGGTCCTCCAACACAGATTACACAGTCCTAAAACCCCTACATTAAAAAACACCAACCCACAAACATTTTCTAGACAACCAAGAACTACGTAGCTTTGAATTCTCCATCGCACCGGGAGATACGTAGGAGCGGGCCACGTCCCGTCAAGCACTTTTTTCTAAAAACCCTTTTTCCCCCTTCTCTCCAAAAATAAAAAAAATCTATTAAGTTCTTTAATTCATTGTCAATAAGAAGTACAGAGGCAAAGTTGAATATTTTCAGGTCAACATATAAAAACCACACATTTAATTAAAGGTTCCCTCTCAGTAGAGAGGACGTGTGAGGTGCTAATACCTTCCCTGCGCGTAACCGACCCCCGAACCCTATTCTCTAGTTTCGCAAGACCAATCGCTTTCCAAAAAAGGTTTTCCTAATATTTTCCTTAATAAATATTGGTGGCGGCTTCATTGTCTTAAGAAAAGTTGTGAACGAGGAAGGTTCTCCCTCGGGGACTTTTTCGGGCGCAACAATAACCCGATTTTACTTATTTTCGTGCTTGCAGTTTTGTTGGAGCTCGAGAAGTCAATAAGAGTGAAGCTTGTGGAAGATGTGGCTTCGAAATCGAAAGAGCTCGCTCGAACAAAGCAAGAACTTCAGGCCCTGAAGGAAAGCCAAGGGGAGGTTGTACGTCGGGCGGAGTTCGCGGAGAATCGCGTAAAGGAGCTGGAAGAAAAGGAAAAAGTTTTGGAGGGGCAACTGGTCGAGGCTAATGAGAAGATTAAAGGTTTGGAGTTTCGTGTAGTTGGTTTGGAAGATGATTTGAAGAAAGCATCCGAGGCAAGGGTCGGTACAAGCGGCGATGCGGAGGCTCGAATTGCACAGCTTGAAGCAGCCCTTCAGCAGAGCAGGAAAAATGCTAAAGAGGCTACGAAGCTTGCAAACGAGGCTAGGAGGGAGGCTCGTGAAGCTGCTAACTCTGCAATTGAGCTGTATAAGGAGGGTTTTGAGTGTGCCCAGGAGCAAATTGCTTTGGTCAATCCTTCCGTTAATTTGGATCGGTCGATTATCGATGCCGACCATCAGGTTGATGGGGGTATGATCGTTAAGATCGATGCTCAGACGGAGAAGAAAACTGTGATTTTTCCGACCTCTGCTGCCTGATGTTTTAGCAGTGTTTCTTTTTGTAGAAGTTCCTGGTGTATGCTTTTACCTATGTAGTTTTTGTATAAATCCGGAACTTCTTTCGATCCAGCTGGAGATATTTGTAATCTTTTTTGGGATATGTATATCAGACCTTTACGAGCTTTAATGAATGCTTTTTGAATTTCGCATGTCATGTATGTCGTTTTTACGAGCTTTAACGAGTGCTTTTTTAATTCTGCACGTTGCGTATGATGTAAGAACGTCGGTAAAGAGGAACTCGATTTACCGGTTCGAACCTATAGGACAGTTTACTAGGACTCGGCCCAGATTTAACTCGCCCTATAGGGGTATCAGCAGCTGTGGCCGATGGTTGTTCTTAGGACGTTTCGATCCTTGAAGACCCGGTCTCTTTGAGATAGTTTGCCAAGACTCGGCTCGGATTTAACTGTTTTCTCAAAGAGTTTGCAACCTTGGGTGGTTGCTTTTGGGGAGATCATTTAAGATCGGTCCCAGTTGATTCCCGGTGGGGGGAATTGGGTCCCTTCATTCTGTTTGATGAAAATCAAGAATGTGTGGAGACCTAGTAAAAACTTTTGAGAAACATCGAAAGCGTTTGAAAGAAATGTCAAGTTTTTCTTTTTCGATTTAATAACTTGTTTCGAGTTTACATAAGATCGGTGTAAATGATTTCTTTCTAAGGATAATAACTTTTCAGTTTTGTTGCGTTCCAAGTCCTCTCAATCTTTCTTCCTTGGAGGGTCTCCAATTTAAAGGCTCCCGTACCGGTTTTAGATAAAATTCGGTAGGGGCCTTCCCAGTTTGGGGCGAGCTTTCCTTGGGAGGCGTTTTTCTGACCGACGTCAGCTCTTCTGAGTACCAGATCGCCAGGATCGAAATCTCTGTGAACGACCTTGGTGTTGTATCTGGTTGCAACCTTTTGTTTGATGATCACTTCTCGGAGCGAGGCCCGACCTCGGATTTCATCGATGAGGTCGAGTTCTTCTCTTAAGGCTTGATCGTTATTGCTTTGTGTTTTGGGATTTGCCGTTCTCCAACTAAGTTCGCCGATCTCGACGGGGATGACTGCCTCGCTGTCGTAGGAGAGCCTAAAAGGTGTTTCCCCCCCAGTGGAGCTTTGGGGGGTCGTCCGGTATCCCCAGAGGACGTAAGGCAATTCTTCTACCCAATTTCCTTTAGCATCGTCCAAACGTCGTTTCAGCCCGTTCAGTATTACTTTGTTTGCAGCCTCTGCTTGACTGTTGGTTTGAGGGTGCTCTACTGAAGTGAAATGGTGCTTAATTTTAAGCTCGAACATTAGTTTGCGAAATCCCGTGTCTGTGAATTGCGTCCCGTTGTCCGTTACTACTACCTCGGGGATCCCGAACCTGCTCATAATGCTTTTTTTGAAGAATTTTATGCAGTTTTTTGCAGTGATGGTCGCCAGGGGTTCCGCTTCTATCCATTTGCTGAAGTAGTCTACGGCGACGATCAAGAATTTGACTTGTCCTGGTGCCTTTGCGAAAGGTCCGAGTAAGTCCATTCCCCACCATGCGAAGGGCCATGTGGAGGATAAACTCGTGAGGTCTGTGGGGGGAGCTATGTGCACATTGGCGTGGATTTGACATTTTTTGCATTTCTTCACATGATTACTAGCATCGCCGATCATGCTCGGCCAGTAGTAGCCGGCTCGAAGGGTTTTACGTGCTAAAGATCGAGCTCCCATGTGTTGGCCGCAGATTCCTTCATGAATTTCTGTTAATACATAGGCCGCTTCCTCTCCCTCGATGCATTTTATTAACAGGGAAGAGAGGCTTCTTTTATAGAGCGTTCCGTTGATGGCTGAAAAAGCCGAGGCTCTTCTCCTGATATATTTGGCGTCGTTTCTGTCTGGGGGTTCCGTTCCTGAGATGATGTACTCTAAAATTGGGTTTATCCAGCTGTCTGTTTCTTCGAGCATGCAGATGGTCGGGTTAAACAGAGGCTCGAGAGATACACTGGGTTTGTGTAGTGTTTCTTGGATGGTCGTCCTCTGGTTACCTGGGGTTTTTGTGCTTGCGAGTTTGGCGAGGATATCAGCTCGTTGGTTTTCCGTTCTTGGGACATGAACTATCTCGCTCCCTTCAAATTTAGCTATTAGTGACTGTACCTGAAGTAGGTATTTTTGCAGGATCGGTTCTTTGGTCTCGTATTTGCTTCCGATCTGGGAGACCACCAAGAGAGAGTCGGTATGGAGTTTAATTTTTTGGACTTGGAGGTCAATTGCCAGGCGAAGTCCGGCGATGCAAGCCTCGTATTCTGCTTGGTTGTTCCAGGTGGGAAAACCGAATGTAAGGGAAACTTCGATGATGACCCCAGTCGGGCTTTCTAGCATAATCCCAGCGCCACTCCCTTTTGGATTCGAGGACCCATCGACGTATAGGATCCATATGTCAGATTCGGTGTTAGCAGGTGTCATCTCGGCGATGAAGTCCACCAAAACTTGCGCTTTAAGCGTAGTTCGAGCTTCATATTTGATACCGAACTCTGAGAGTTCCACGGCCCATTTGATCATTCTTCCAGCTAGATCGGGTCTGTGGAGTATCTGTCTGATTGGGTAGTTAGTTCGGACGACTACCTGGTGAGCGACAAAATAGGCTCGAAAACGTCGAGCTGCGACAATGAGAGCTAGGGCGATTTTCTCGATTTTTTGATAACGACTTTCAGCCCCGTGCAGAGCTTTGCTTGCGAAGTAGATGGGACTTTGCCCGGTTTCGAGCTCGCGTACTAGAACGGCAGCTAACGCCTCTTCCGAGACCGCTAGATATAAGTATAATGTTTCCCCTTCATTTGGTCGAGTTAAAATTGGAGGCTCGGAGAGAGATTTTTTCAGTTGTTTCAAAGCTTCGTCTTGCTCGGGCGTCCATTCGAAATCTCTTTCTTCTTTTTTGAGGATTTTGAAAAGTGGAAGAGATTTGAATGCTGCATTCGATATGAAACGAGATAGAGCAGCTATCATTCCATTGAGTTTTTGCACTTCTTTCTTGGACGTCGGAGTTCGCATTTCTGTGACGGATCGACATTTATCCGGGTTCGCCTCGATTCCTCGTTCTGTTAAGAAGAAACCTAAGAATTTCCCGGCTTGAACTCCGAAAGTGCATTTCTCTGGGTTTAATCTCATTCTATTCTTTCGTACCTCAGAAAAAATCGCTATTAGATCGCTTATATGGTCGTCATCACTTTTGCTTTTGGCGATCATATCGTCGAGGTAAACCTCTACGCTTTTACCGATCTGGTTTTGGAACACTTTGTTCATCATTCTTTGATAAGTTGCTCCAGCGTTTTTTAAACCAAAGGGCATAACACGGTACGCGAAGTTTCCACGGTCAGTGATGAAGGCGGTTTTTGCTTGATCTAGGGGAAACATGGCGATTTGGTTGTATCCGGAGTATGCGTCCATGAAGGATAACAACCGGAAACCGGAAGCGCTGTCGACCAAACGATCGATGCTGGGGACCGGAAAGGCGTCTTTTGGGCAAGCTTTATTAAGATCGGTGTAGTCGACACACATACGCCATTTTCCGTTAGATTTCTTCACCAGGACTGGGTTTGATAACCAAGTTGTGTATTTAACCTCAGAGATAAAGTTGGCTCGGATGAGGTCGTCTACTGCTAAGGCGGCAGCAATGGCTTTCTCTTTGCTTTGGGCCCGCTTTCTTTGGGCGATCCATCTTGCTTCTGGGTTTATTGCGAGTCGATGGCAGGCAACCTCTGGCGGGATCCCAGGCATGTCTTCGGCCGACCATGCGAAGATGTCTTTGAAATCTTTAAGACATTGGGTTAAATCGATCTTGATCTTTTCTGGAAGGTCGATCCCTATTTTGACCTTCTGGGAGGGGTCTGAACCGAGCTGTATTTCGACGAACTTTCCATCAGGCTTTGGTCTTTTGATTTTTTGTTTGAGCTCTTTGGTTAGCTCGTCGACGTCTATCTGTTTTTCGACCTTCGGATCGCAGTTGGTTTCTACGTTAGTGGCGGTGTTAACTTCAGTTGATCTTCCTTTTGGTATTTTGGGAGTCGACAGTTCTTCCGAAGGGGGAACCCCTTCATGCTCCGAAGCTTTTCGTTCGTTCTTAGTCCATAGGAAAAAACACCTGGAGGCCGACTCTAAGTCAGAGTTTAAAGTGATAACTCTGTCGCAAAGAGAGTGGAACTTCATCTTTAAGTGCGTGGTGGATGTAACCGCCCCGAGCCTGCCGAGGGTCGGTCTTCCTATAATGCCGTTGTATATGGATTCACAAGGCAAGACGAGGAATTTGGTTCTGACGGTTCGAACCATTGGTTCGGTTCCGTAGGTAACCATTAGCTCCAGATGCCCAAGGGGTTTCGTTCGAGATCTGTTAAAGCCGGACAAAGCCGTCCCTCTATAAGGGGTGAGTTCCTCTTTATCGATCCCCATTTTGCTCAGAAGATCGATAAAGATGATGTCTGATGAGCTCCCCTGATCGACCAGGATTCTACGTACCTCCTTGTTGGCTATGATTGCCGATATCAAGAGAGGTACGTGTTTGTTAGCTTTTCCGTCAATAAGGTCGTTGTCACTAAAAGATAATGACCGGGGTTGTTGACGTTGAAGCCACGCACAACAATTTCTTCCATTTTCTCTTCATGGATTTTCCCGATCCTTCATGATCGAATCCCCCAGTTATCATCATGATAACCGAGCATTTTTTATCCAGCTCTTCGCGGTCTGGGTCGATCACTTCTTTTCCTTTTGCCCTGAGATTTTCATTTCTTTCTCTTCCGACGTTGTCAGATCGTTCTCCCTCCCTTTTAACATAAGAAGATAGTTTTCCCCGTTTAATTAAATCTTCTATGTCATCCTTTAGGGCGTTGCAATGGTTTGTGTCATGGCCATTGCTTCTGTGGTATCGGCAGTATTTGTTGGCCTTCTGCCCAGGTCGGATAGGTAAGGACCTGGGAGGCTTGACGTCCCTGAATTCGACGTTCCAACATTCCCCTAGTAACTGGGCGTTGGAGACGTTGAGTTCGGTGTATACCTGGTGACGATTTTTCCTACCGATGTTCCACGAGTTTTTACGAGGGTCGATCTCGATGTGGCGTTTCGACGATTCTGCATGTAAAGACGTTTTGTCGACCTTGGAATTTTCTTCTTCGTTAATAAAGCACTGGGATAGTTCGAGGAATTCTTGAAGGGTGTTAGGTTCCCAGGTGTTGATGTGCTTTCGGAACGAGCTTCCAGGGAGCAGACCTTGGGCCATGAAGAAAATTCGAAAAGCATTGTCTAACTGCCGAACCTGAAGAGCTTCGATGTTGAATCGCTCTATATATTCCCTCAGGGGTTCATTTACTTTCTGGACAATAGATGCTAGAACATTTTTGTTTTTGGGTTTGCTCTTGGAATGGGCAAAGTGCACCGAGAAGTGTTTTGCTAACTGGTCCCATGAGGAAATGGTATTCGACCTTAAAGTCCGAAACCATTCGGAAGCCATTTTGTCTAGGGTCAAAGGGAATATTCGGCATTTCATTTCCATGGGTACATTTCGATACTGCATGGTCGTGTCAAATTGGTCTAGATGCCTGTCGGGGTCGCCCGTCCCGTCGTAAGTCTTCAATCCTCCAGGTGGTTTCTCGAGATACCGGGGGACCCGGAAGTTGTCGATCGATTTTGTGAAAGGACCTTTTCGCCCAGGTCGATTTGCTCGTGACACTGGTTGGCTCTGTGATGGGGTTCAGGATGTCCGTATCGTCGTGTTTGATTGTTTTGGATGATGTCATGGCTTCTCGATCGTCTCCTTGACGAGGTCGAGCTTTCAATTTGGCGAGCCAGAGGAGAACGGGAACCATTCCCTCGGTGGCGGCGTGGAGGAGAATGAGGATCATCAAGATCGTCGTATTGTCGAGCTGATGGAGAACGGGAATGAGCCTCATGTTGTCGAGCCAGAGGAGAACGGGAATGAGCCTCATGTTGTCGAGCCAGAGGAGAACAGGAACCATTCCCTCGTTGACGGCGTGCGGGGGAGCGATGAGTGAGCTTTCTCCGTGGGGGTGATCGATGAAAAAGTCTTCTTCGAGTTGGGCGTCGTTCCTCCAGTGAGCTCTGCCCGGATGATTGTTGGTCCAGGACGTTCCGACCTTGCAGTCTCGCTACTTCAGATTCGAGGTTGACGAAGCGGTTGTTTCTTTCTTCATTTACCGCTTCTTGCCGAGCCAATAGCTGAACGAGCTGTTGAACCGCGTCCGTCAAGGCCGGGAGTAATTGAGGGGGAGATGGTAAGCTCGTCTCATCTGCGCCCGATTGTGCTCGGGAAGGTCCCGTGTTGGGATGTCGGCTTCGTGTTTGCGACGAATTCGTGAGTTCCTGGACGTGGCCTTCAGGGGTTTGCTGAGGGCCGAGGTCAGGTTCGGCCATGAGACTAGTCGGTATTGAGCGGTGTGTTGGTGCCATTTAATAAGTTCAAGGAGATGGTGAGAAAAATCGGGTATTGGTTTCTCCCACTGTGGTCGCCAATGTTCTGTACCGTGCTTCCGATCGTGAGGATCGATATTATGCAGTTGGTAGATATTTTGTCCTTGATTCTATCTTTGTGTTCAGGCTTTGAGAGGAAGGTTTTGTTCGACCTGGAGATGTTCGACCTTGAGAGGCGATGTTGAGGTGTTCGATCTTGAGATGTTCGATCTTGAGGGGCGACGTTGTACCTGCAATGATACTCCGACGCTCAAGTCAGTATTTGAGAGAATGAGTGTTTGGTTAGAAAAAGTGCTTACCATTAATGAGCATTGAATGGGGTATTTATAGAGTTTGGATGTGTTTGTGTTGGCGTTTTTGGGCCGTCCGATCTTGCGGGCTGATCTTGGCCATGGAAGATTGGACTCTCTTGATTATGATTGGGCTTCTCATCAATTGGGCTTTGGAGAGGGGGTGTAAATAGAGAACAGTGTAATCACCATAACAATTAGTATATGTCATTATCTCTTTGGTAGCATCTTTGAGAGATGGCAGCATTGAATTATCATATGTCTACAAGAATATATTGTCTGAAGATAGTTTGTACACGCACAAATATGAGTAGTACTCTTTTGCTTAATATGCTCAATCTATATACACTCACAAATTGGTAGTACTCTTTTTGTATTAGTATAGATATAAGACACTATTACCTAACATCTACAAGGATTTGTTTTCCCCCCTTTTATATTTGTTTGGGGTTGTTGGTAGGCAGTGGAATAGGTAGCATCAAAATTGTTTTGACAAATTTTTTCATACTCTAAAAAGTTACTTTTCTTTGTTTGATATCTCAGGATTGCAAACAAGTGGAGAAAGGTGAAAGTAGATGACTTGAAAGTTTGGTGTTTAAGGTTTGTTGAATTTTTTCATGTGCCGGGTGTTTAAATCCATGCTGTTACACTATATATTTTAAATGACTAAGGAGCATTTAGTTTTCTTGATGAAAGTTAATTACTTCAAAGTTGTAGTTCATGCATGTAAGTTCGAAATATACTATTTTATTATGGTGCTATCTGTGTTCCACATATTGCAGATCAAAAAACTTGCACAACTAGCTTTCACTATGATGCTATCTGTGTCCTACATATTGCAAATCACTTGACAAATTTTTACATGGTTATTAAAAAAAACATTTATCAATAAACATGATTAGTTATATCAGCTATTCAAATTCCTCCCTTTCTCCCTTTGTTTGTCATTGTTGGTATTTATATTTGTAGGTTTTATTGTGGAAAGGTTTAGAGCCCGTATTTCTGCTAACCAAAAGATCATTTAACACTACGGCTGTATTTTGGTTGATAAAGCTTGAAAAAGACTCGAGTAGTGCATATAATTTGATATTATTTATATTACAAATACAATGGTATATGATTTTGTTAACCTGGCTAAACAAAAACTCTGATTATAAGAAAAGAGCTAATGCCCATCAAACACACTAATCATGGTCATGCCTTTACGGGAATGCTTGATCAGTCCTTGATCCAAAAATTTATATGGTATTATTATGATTCATAGGTGTTTTATCTTATGATCCAAAAATTTAGTGCATGCTATTTATAAAGTGCTAACTACTATCCGTATGATCCTTGATGTTTTTCCTTTTTCACTATTAATGCTCTTTGCTTAAGGTTTTTTTGTGTTTCCATGTATAGGGAGAATGCCTCTAATTTGTTGCTTACGGTGGGTTGTCAAATTGTTAAAGATAAAGGCAACATGCCCTCTTTGTGAAATTGAAGTTGGTGCCAGAAATGAAGCGGCACAATCCTAGGATTCTTCCACATCAAATGAGACCATGTTCTAGTTTTTGTTTCTTAATTAAGTTACTTCTATAAATCTGATTAACAGTGACATTGTCACTTTGACACTTTGTTTTTTTGACTAATCACTTTGACACGTACTCCAGTTCTGCTATATTTTGAATGTTTTTGTAACCTCATCAGGTTGACTTTCAGTAGTCAATTCATATTAATTTCATCTTTTGGCTATAAATTTGTGAGTAGTTGGAGCAGAAGAAACCATTGATATTTCAAGGTGAAGATCTGAAAGTAGAAGAGAGGTTCTTAGGCTTTTTAATCTTATTTTAGTGCATGTTGGACATGTTATCAGGTGGTAGCTTTAATTTTGTACTAATGATTCTCCAACTATTAGTTTTTCAATGTTAAAGTTGTTTTATTTTATTTGAGTTATGAAATTTTCCCACACCAAACAACAATTAAGGCATGATATGATATACAAACAAATTTTCATCTTGAAAAGACACATAATTTAAATTTTATCATCAATTTTACATTTTTCTCATACTCAATTAGTTCATAGCTTTCTAAATTTGAAATTTCGAATTGAGAACTATTGCGACCACATAACGTGATCGCCCCGTGCGTATGCACGGGTATGTTACTAGTTTTTGATTAAAAAAAATAACTAAGTTAAATCATATAAAGTTAAATCAGTAAAAAAAAATAACTTACTTTGCATCCCTTTTATAGTGCGACACACGTGTTATGCTACCAATCAGCATCCCTTTTATTTGTTGGACAATCAAGAGTTCAACCTTTACTTTTTTTCTTTTGACAAAATCGTTCAACCTTTACTAAACTACACATAATAACCACACCCAAACTTAAACCTTCCATTTTGATGCATCTGTTTCTGAAGGAAACCCAATAGCTTCATTAATACGTGGATCCTCAAATGCTACTCAACCGTTCTTTTTTCCAACCCACCCAAAAGTCGCTATCCAGAGAGGAATAGTTCCCACATCCAAATCGATTCTCATAAGCGACCTGATGTTTTCATCACTCCGATTAGCAATTGTTCGTTTAGAAGATTATGGTAACCTATCACCTTCAATCTTCAGAGTTTCTTTCTTTTAACACTTATTCTGTTAAATGTAACATCCCTAATTTCTAAAAAAAACTCGAACTATGAAGCCTAAGACCGATTTAATTATTTGTGGGAATAATAAGTCATGTCTCGGTGAGTAGTAGTCGAGGAAGTTGTCCAAGTATTGGTGTTCCCATCAGATTGTGGCCTAATCTTGTGTTTAATGAAGAAATTAAGTGAAATGGCGAAATGGTCATTTCACCTCGTATCGAAGACGTATCATCCAACGATTTAAATATTGGGTCCGAGTCATAGTAGGATCATGAGAATGTTACTAAAAGTCCTAAGTCATGTGAATTGGTGAGTACCTAATGGATTTAAAATGAGAATTATAGAACCAAGGACATTTTGGGCATTTCACTCCCATTTAAACCCCCTCAGCCATTTAATTGCTGACTTCACCCTTACCCTCACACTCACACACTTGGCCACTTTCCAAAATTCAGAATAGAAGAGAAGTAGAAAACTGAAGAAAAGAAAGAGAAGAGGGCGTGAAAGGAAAGAGGATGGAGGAGGTGGGGCTTCATCAAATTTTAGTGCATGTAAGTGTTCTTACCACTTCTCAACTCCATTTTCGAATTTCTCTTCAATGGTACCATTTCCAGAACCTGATTCCCACTCCTTCCCTCACTTCCATTTTCGAGTTATATGCTTCAATGGGGGATATGGAGGAGTTGAGTTTGCTGTTTGTTTGCATGTTCACTATGAACTGGAGATGAAGGGCTTCTGAACCCATTTTGTGAATTAGAAGATATTTTGAAGGTTAAAGAACTACTGGTACAGAAAGGGGGAGCTCAATTTCGTAGATGCAAGTGATGGGGTTGATGATCTAAGTTCATCAGAATTTCTGGGTAAAATCCGTTTTACATACCTTCATTATTTTCATCGTATCTCACTATAGACTACTCTGATGATCGTGATTCTTGTCCCTCTGGAAACTAGACAAACATCTCTTCATTTTGGGCACAAGAACCGTATTATTGCATGGCGAAATGAAGGAGATATCATGTCCCCAAGTTACGGTTTCAGAATCAAACACTGTCCTGGACCAGTCATCTTGTTTTGTTAATATCTCCCAAACCACTGGATGCATGCATGTGAATCCTTGACAATCTGAAAGTAGACGAAATTATCTTCACAATGGGCACTGATTTGAGTAGATTTGGTCACGGATTGACCAAGTTATGCTTATTGCAAAACTGGATCCTGATACTGGGAAATGGAAATGGAAGCTAGTATGCCCGTTCGTCAAAGTTGAGTTCGATTCGCCAAAGTCTCGAGCGCCACCAGTTCGATATACTGAAGTGGGGTCCAGTAGCGAGTGTAACACCCCCTTTCTATCCCTTTAATTAATTAAGGAAAATCAGAGTTCAAAAATCATTTTTGATTTCACCACGAGGGTGTCACACATACTTCAAATAAAACCTCAAAATCGCAATTAAACAGTAAGTCGTCAAAGGTGCAAATACATAGCACTCCTCAATAGGGAGATCCCAAACATCAAACCAGCGTCATAAACTCAACATCAACGCAGCGGAAAAGTTAATCAAATCCATCAACAGTATAAAAATCTAAGTACATCAGCAACACATCAAATTACATTTCCCCCCAGGTGCTACGTATCAGAGCATGACGACTCGACTCAAGAAGTGAAGCTAAAGGCCTTCACTGGGAATCACCTGCACGTTACCAACATGGGGGTAACATTCAAACAGGAAAGGGTGAGCATCATTCAATCCATATAATAGAAAATGTGATAAGTACTAATCGTAGGCTACGCACTAGAACAATCAGCATCCAAAACACTAAATATTCACATCACAGTCATCATTCACATCACTTACAATAACTCATCTCATGTCATGTAGGCTTATGAAGTGCAACCCACTCGCGGGCATATGCATGAGGTACCTTTTCACAAACGTCGCTTAGCCCTTAAGGCCTCATCGTCACTTAGCCACATGGGCCTCAAAACGTCACTGGGTTTATGCATATGGGGCATGAGACACTATGACATGCACCACTCACAAACACACACATACACAAATACCCAAAATCATAGTCAACTATGTGACCCGTCACTTACCAGTTTGCTCACACGAAGCACTGCACCTGTCAAATTCACAATCAACACACAACGTCACTTGGCCCTTTAGACCTTAACATCACTTAGCCTTTTGGGCCTCAAACGTCACTGGGTTTTCATCGTCACTTATACAATAAACATCATCAGCTCAAACAATAGCCACTGAGGGCAAAAACGTCATTTACTAGCCACCAAGGGCATCATCGTCATTTACACGTCATTATAATTAATATTAGCCACTAAGGGCAAAACAGTCATTTAACTAGCCACTAGGGGCATCATCGTCAAAATCATCATTTTGACACTAATTCGTTAAAATCACTGGTCGTACGCAAAAGAGAGTTTTTAAAGACATCAAAAATATCTTTTCACTGTCACAGCAACGATCACCGGGAACGGCCACTTGGAGCGCCCCAGCAACCTTCAGAAATAATAAGTCTTTATCTTTAAAAATGGTACACGCAGATGGACAACTGAAAATGCTTCACAACGCTTTTTGAATCGTTCGAAACGGATGTCTGAGTCAAAAGTTATGTTAAAAATAAGTTTGGGAAAAATTAGGCAACATTCTGAAATTGGCGCCTTAGGCGCCCAGGCACCAGGCAACACGCGCACTGGCGCCCAGCGCGCAACACACGCACACACGCACGCGCAACAGGCGCCCAGCGCCCAGGCGCGCAACACACGCACACACGCACGCGCAACAGGCGCCCAGCGCCCAGGCGCCCAGCGCCCAGGCGCGCAACGCACTGCACAGCCACACACACAAGGGGATCCAGCGCCCATCACCAGGGCGCCCAAGACAGATTTTTCCAGCGACAACCAAGAACACTAAAAATCCATTTTTCACAATTTTAAAACATCAAAATTATATTTTTTCCAACATCTAAAACCTCACTCACCCAAAAGTCAATTTTATTCAAAATCACCAAAACCATATGGACAACTATCATCACCATCACCATGGCGCCCTAGGCGCCTATGCACACACCTACACCAAAGCATCACCAACACACCCAATTACAATTTCATGCTCACACAAGCACCATCATCATCAAGCCAAACACATAGATCACATATTAGGCATGTTCAAACAATAAATCAAATTCGCCTATATATATATATATATATATATATATATATATATATATGTAAAATCAACATCAAAAACATATCAAGAACACATCAAGAAATCATGGCATGCATCAAGAATCTAGTCTAAACCCTAGATCTAGGACCCATCATATGATCTATTAGATAGAAGGATAGAGCTCCCCTAACCTTTTCAAGAAGATGATTTGAACCCCTATGCACAGACACCCACAGAACCACAGCAACTGGAGTTCTTCTTCTCCTTTTCCTTCTCCCTTTAGCGCTCAACCCCCTTCCTCTTCTCTCCATGAGCTGCGCACCTCTCTTCCTTCTCACTCTCACGTTACTTTCTTTCTTTCTTTTTTGACAAAAACGTGAAATGCCCAAGACCCTAGCCAAACCCTCCCCAACTTCGCCTAGCTAGTGGGCTTGGATCGCGGGCTCCCTCCACAGCTTAAGCCCAATTACTTAAACACCACCAACTCCCTAATTAAAAATACCACACCTTAACATAGTTACTAATATTATAATTATATCAATAAATAATTATTTCGATTATTAAAATAAACTCTTACAACTTAATGTTTATCACTCCTACCACCCAAGTCCTATTTAATTAATGAAATAATTAACGGATAATTTTTGGGGTGTTACAACTCTCCCCCACTTAGAATGTTTTCGCCCTCGAAAACTCATCTGACACTGCCAACTCTCCTCCACTAACAGACTATAGCCACTTAGCTCACTAGTGCTATCTAACCATGCTGATTACTATCGCTTTGATTACCGGCGGTGAGTTATTGGGCGGCCGTCCCTCCTACTCACTCAGCCAGGTAACCTCAAGTAATAGTAATCAGACTTCTCCCCTATTACTCCTAGTTTTAGCCAACTCTATAACACCACAAGCACAACTAAAACAATCGCACCGATCGATTAACATCAACAAAATAACATCAACGTCACGAGTCGTCAACATAACCATATAACAATTGGGCCATTCAGCGGTACCCCAGACCAAGTAATTGGCATAGCAGCACAACAACATCAAGTCTCAACAATGGCCATAGGCCTACAACAACAAATCAACAACGTGGAGACAGACTCTGGGGCCAACAATCCCATATCAACAACAGGCGTTAAGGCCTTGGCATCGCAACAACAGCTACGGGCACTAAGGCACCGACATCACAACAACAAATCCATGCCTAGGAGGACAATCCGGCGTGTAGCTTCATCAAACAACGACAGGCATAAGACATCAGCTACATCATGCATCATCAACAACCAAAAGCAAGCTAATATTTTAGCCGCAACCAAAGGCACTAAGGCCCCAACAAGCAACAACAACAAACATAGGCGCTAAGACGCCATCATGTAACAACAACGACCACAGGCATCGACAACATAGGTGCACAATGTAGGTAACAACGCAAGCACAACAACAAGGATGATAATAATAACATCAACATTACAAGTAACAACACCATCAATAGTAACAATATCGGGACTGGCAACCTAGTCACAACAATCGGGTGCTGAGGCACCAACACATCTAACAGCCGTAGGCGCTGAGGCGCCGACTTGCAGCGACAACATAATAGAAATAATAAGACACACGGGACAGTCGACAATCAAAAATAGGCACAACTCATAAAAATAGGGGCAGTGCATAAGATTAGGAACAATAACAGAAATCTTCTGAAACAACAACGAAACTCCCCAGGGAACAGCAGTCAAAGCATTAAAACAGTCAGAAAGGTCAATTCAGGGAAACGTCAATTTTACAACTAAGACACATATACAAAAAGGTATAATCACAGGCGTGAACAGAATACTCGTTTAAAATTCTCGGCACGGAAAATAAAACACGTTACAGAAATTGATTTTCTTTGCCAGACTGAATGTAACACCCTAAAATTATTTAATTAATTTATTTAATTAAATAATTGGGGATTTAAATTAAATTATTTGATGTAATTCGATTAATTAGAGTTTTATTTATTTTGGTGGTATTAGGAGGGAGTGGAGGCGCCACTTGCATGACTTGGGCTTAAGTGGAAAGCCCAAGCCCATGATCCACAATATAGGCGAAGTGGTTAGTTGGTGGGGGCTAGGGTTTGTGGCATTTTGCGAAATCAAAAGAAAGAAAGAAAGAAAGAGCGTGAGATAGAGAGAGAGGAAGGAGGCGGCCAAGAGAAGAAGGAGGAGAGGAATTCGAAGAGCAAAGAAGAGGGGATCTCCGTTGTTGCTGTGGATCTGTAGGTGACTGCATCCTAGGCATCGATTTCTTCTTGAAAAGGTTAGGGGAGCTCTATCACTCTATCTAATACATTCTATGATAGGCCCTAGATCTAAAGTTCATGCTAGATTCGTGATGCTCTTGATTGTTCCTTGCGTTCTTGATATTCTTTGTGTTTTGGTGATCTTTGCGTTCTTGATGTTTCTTTGCGTTCTTGATGTAAATTTTCGTATATATATATATATATATACCATGAGTGCATGCGATTTGATTTATTAATTGGTGTGATCTACGAATTTGTATTATTGATGGTGCTATGCGTATGTAATGAGAAATATGGTGTTGATTTATGTGTTGATTTTGTTGGAAGCGAAGTCGCATGATGGGGTTAGTGATGTTGTTTGGTTTCTTTTTATTGGGTTTTGATAAAATTGAGTTTTGGTGTTTTTGAATGAGACAAGTGCGTGTTTAGTTGCTGGGAAAAAATGGAGTTTTTGCACTTTAAAATTTGTTAGGAAACCAGTTTTTAGCGTTGAAAAATTGTTGAAAGGAATTCTGGACGTTGCTGCTGTGTTCTGGGCGCTAAGCGCCTGTGCTGGGCGCTGGGCGCCTGATGTTGTGTTGCGCTGCGCGTGTGTGCGCGCCTGGGCGCTAGGCGCCCGTGTTGTGTGTGCGTTGTGCGCGCCTGGGCGCTGAGCGCCTATGGCGCTGTGTTGTGCGTGCGTTGTTGCCCCTGGGCGCTAGGCGCCCGTGTCTGTGTTGCGTTGTGCGCGCCTGGGCGCTGGGCGCCTGTGGCGCTGTGTTGCGTTGTGTTGTGCGCGCCTGGGCGCTGGGTGCCTGTGTTGCCTGGGCGCCTAAGGCGCCAATTTTCAGAACATTGTCTAATTTTTCCCAAACTTCTTTTTATCATAACTTTTGACTCAGACGTCCGTTTTGAACGATTCGAAAAGTGTCATGAAGCTTTTTACGTTGTTTATTTGTGGGTTCAATTTTTAAAATGAAAAATTGTTATTTTCTGACTGTTTGTGGGCGCCCAAGTGGCTGTCCCCGGTGGTCGTCCCAGTGACATTGAAAAATGACGTGGAACTCTTTAAAAATCCCTTTTGTGTATAAACAACAGTTTTAAACACGGTAGTGACAAAATGACTGTTTTGCCCCTAGTGGCCAAAGTTAATGATAATGATGTGTAAATGACGAGGATGCCCTTGGTGGCTAGTCAAATGACTGTTTTGCCCCTAGTGGCCAAAGTTAGTGATAATGATGTGTAAATGACGAGGATGCCCTTGGTGGTTAGTCAAATGACGTTTTTGCCTCAGTGACTAATGTTTGAGTTAAATGATGTTTATGTGTAAGTGACAATTGGGGCCTGAGTGGCTAAGTGATGTTAAGGTCTAAGTGGCCTAGTGATGCTGTGTGATGATTATGAATTTGACAGGTGCTGTGCTCCGTGCGAGCAAACAGGTAAGTGATGGGTCACATTGTTGACTGTGATCTGAGTAATTGTGTGATTTTGTGAAGTGAGTGGTGCATGTCATAGAGTCTCATGCCCATATGCATAAAACCCAGTGATGTTTTGAGGCCTGAGTGGCTAAATGATGATGAGGCCTGAGTGGCTAAGTGACGTTTTGTGAAAAGGTACCTTCATGCATATACCCGCG
This sequence comes from Astragalus membranaceus, assembly GCA_039519185.1. Taxonomy (NCBI): domain Eukaryota; kingdom Viridiplantae; phylum Streptophyta; class Magnoliopsida; order Fabales; family Fabaceae; genus Astragalus; species Astragalus membranaceus. The sequence goes on along the minus strand of CM076849.1, from coordinate 28,195,768 downwards.
AGTGGGTTGCATTTCATAAACCTATACGACATGAGATGAGTTTTTGTACATGATGTGAATGATGACTGTGATGTGGATGTCTTGTGTATTAGATGCTGATTATTCTAGTGTGTAGCCTATGATTAGTGTTTATCATATTTTCTATTATATAGACTGAAATGATGCTCACCCTTTCCTGTTTGAATGTTGCCCCCGTGTTGGTAACGTGCAGGTGATTCCCAGTGAAGGTATTAGCTTCACTTTTTGAGTCGAGTCGTCATGCTCTGATACGTAGCACTCAGGGGGGAAAACGAACTCGGCCTTTATTAATGATTTTTGATTATTATGTCCATGTGGACTATTGGGTTATGTTTTACTAATTTCCGCTGCGTAGTTGATTGTGTTATGAGGAGTGTTATAAGTGACGTTAACCATGAGGCTTGAGTTTTTGATATTGTGATGTGCTACGTGGACGTATGAATTTGAGTTAAACTGTTTTTAAAGTTTGATAAGCGACGTTTGATTTGAGTATGTGTAACATTTCCTATGAACGAGATTTTTCAAACTCTGATTTTTATAAACAAAGTGACGGGTAGAAAGGGGTGTTACATAAGTGGTATCAGAGCAGTTCGGTCTGTCCGGCCGGTAGTTGAGTCGTCGTGTTGAGTAACATTGAGTTTGTTACTCGTTTCTGAATTCTGTTTTCTGTTGCAGTGCTAGAATGGCCAGACGAGACGACGCTGCTCTTGCTGCTGCATTGCAAGCTATGGCTCAGGCGATGCAGGGTCAGCAGAATGCTGGGGATAATGCTGGTTTTCGAAGTCTGACAACCTTCCAGAGGGAGAATCCGCCCACCTTTAAGGGCAAATATGATCCAGATGGTGCTATGGCTTGGCTGAAGGAGATCGAGAGGATTTTCAGGGTGATGAACTGTACTGTTGAACAGAAGGTCCGCTTTGGTACCCATATGTTAGCCGAGGAGGCCGACGACTGGTGGTTGGCTACTAGGCAGAGGTTAGAGGCTGTGCAGGAAGAGATTACTTGGGAGGTATTCAGCAGGGAATTTCTGAGGAAGTATTTTCCTGAAGACGTCCGAGGGAAGAAGGAGATAGAGTTTTTAGAGCTGAAGCAGGGTGGTATGTCTGTGACTGCCTATGCGGCAAAATTTGTGGAACTAGCAAAATTTTATCCACACTACAGTGAGGCTACGGCTGAATTTTCGAAATGCATAAAATTTGAGAATGGGTTAAGGCCTGATATTAAACAGGCCGTTGGTTATCAGAAGATTCGTGTGTTCGCAGATCTGGTTGACAGTTGCAGGATTTTCGAGGAGGACAGTACTGCTCGCTACAAAGCTACTTCTGAGAGAAAGGGCAAGTTTCAGAGTCGAAGCAAGCCGTATGAGGTTCCTGCGGGTAAGGGTTATCAGAGAGCTGCTGGAGGTAAGGGTTCTGGTGGGGGAGATGCCCCTGCTAGCATTGTCTGTTATAAGTGTGGCAAGCCTGGCCACAAGAGTACTACATGCAGGTCGGATGACAGGAATTGCTACCGTTGTGGTAAAAAGGGTCATATGGCAGCTGAGTGTAAGGTCAAGGATGTGGTGTGTTTCAACTGTGGTGAGTCTGGGCATATCAGTACAAAGTGTACAAAGCCGAAAAAGGAAAGGTCTACTGGGAAGGTATTTGCATTGGCAGGAGAGGAGCCTGATGATGATGATGGTCTGATTAGAGGTACGTGTTTTATTAATGGTACTTCTCTGAAATCTCTTATTGATACTGGTGCTACCCATTGTTTTATTTCTGTTGATTGCTGTAAAAGATTGGGTCTTGTTTTATCTGCTATGCGTGGGGATATGGTTGTCGATACTCCTGCGAAGGGGTCGGTGATTACGTCCCAGGTGTGTTCTCAGTGTCCCGTGTCGATCTTCGGCAGGGACTTTATTGTGAATTTTGTCTGTTTGCCATTGAGAGGTCTGGATGTAATCCTAGGCATGGACTGGTTAGAGAATAATCACGTTCATATCAACTGTCGTAGCAAGTCGGTTAGTTTCGGTGAGGAAAGTTTCGTTTTGATATCTGCTGGTCAGCTGAAGAAGTTGAAGAAAGAAGGAGTTCAATTGTTTGCGTTGATGGCTTCGTTGTCTGCTGAAAGTCAGGCTGTTATTGAAGAACTGAAGGTGGTACGCGAGTTTCCTGAAGTCTTTCCTGATGAGATTCCGGGTGTGCCACCGGAAAGAGAAGTTGAGTTTTCAATTGATCTTGTACCCGGTACGAGGCCTGTGTCTATGGCACCGTACAGAATGTCGGCGTCGGAATTGTCTGAGTTGAAGACGCAACTTGAAGAATTGCTTGAGAAAAAGTTTGTGAGACCAAGTGTATCGCCGTGGGGAGCTCCGGTATTGTTAGTGAAGAAGAAAGATGGGAGCATGAGGTTATGTGTGGACTATCGTCAGTTAAATAAGGTAACTATCAAGAATAAGTATCCGCTTCCGAGGATCGACGATCTGATGGATCAGTTAGTGGGTGCTCGTGTTTTCAGCAAAATTGATTTGAGGTCCGGATATCATCAGATTAAAGTAAAGGATGAGGATGTTCAGAAAACGGCGTTCAGAACAAGGTATGGGCATTATGAGTATTCAGTGATGCCGTTCGGTGTGACCAATGCTCCTGGTGTATTTATGGAATATATGAACCGTATTTTCCATGATTACCTAGATCGGTTTGTGGTAATCTTCATAGATGATATTCTAGTTTATTCTAAGTCAGATGAAGAGCATGCTGATCATCTGAAGTCAGTGTTGGAAGTTTTAAAAGAGAAAAAGCTGTACGCCAAGTTATCGAAGTGTGAGTTCTGGCTGAAAGAGGTGAGTTTCCTTGGGCACGTGATTTCTGGTAATGGTATTGCGGTTGATCCAGCAAAAGTAGAAGCAGTGTTGGAGTGGGAGTCTCCGAAGTCCGTAACAGAGATTAGAAGCTTTTTGGGTTTGGCTGGGTACTACAGGAGGTTCATCGAGGGTTTTTCCAAGTTGGCCCTTCCATTGACTCAGTTGACTTGCAAGGGAAAAGTTTTTGTTTGGGATGCTCGGTGCGAGGAAAGTTTTATGGAACTGAAAAAGAGATTGACGACGTCGCCTGTTTTGACGTTGCCTAATCCAGAGGAACCGTTCGTTGTGTATTGTGACGCTTCGAAGATGGGCCTCGGTGGTGTGTTGATGCAGGATGGGAAAGTCGTTGCGTATGCGTCGAGGCAATTGCGGATTCATGAGAAAAATTACCCTACGCATGATTTGGAATTGGCTGCTGTGGTATTTGTGCTCAAGATTTGGAGGCACTACCTTTATGGTTCGAGGTTCGAAGTGTTCAGTGATCATAAGAGTCTAAAGTATCTGTTCGATCAGAAAGAGTTGAATATGAGACAGCGTCGGTGGTTGGAGCTCTTGAAGGATTATGACTTTGGTTTGAATTATCATCCCGGCAAGGCTAATGTCGTGGCTGATGCTTTAAGCAGAAAGTCTTTACATATGTCGGCCATGATGGTGAAAGAATTAGAGTTAATTGAAGAATTCAGGGATTTGAGTTTGGTTTGTAAGATGACACCTCGCAGTGTCAAGCTGGGAATGTTAAAGATCGACAATGATTTCCTGGGCAGCATCAGAGAAGCTCAGAAGACAGATGTTAAGTTAGTGGATTTAATTAATGGGGTTGGTCAATCTGAAGATGAAGATTTCAAATTAGATTCCAGTGGTGTGTTGAGGTTCCGGGGTAGGATCTGTGTTCCTGACGATGAAGAGATGAGAAAGGCAATTTTAGAGGAAGGTCATCGTAGCAAGTTGAGTATCCATCCTGGAGCAACGAAGATGTATCAAGATCTGAAAAAGATGTTTTGGTGGTATGGTATGAAGAGAGATGTGGCGCAATTTGTGTATGCCTGTTTGACCTGTCAGAAATCTAAGGTAGAGCATCAGAAGCCTGCAGGGCTAATGCAACCGTTGGAAATTCCAGAGTGGAAATGGGATAGCATAGCAATGGATTTTGTGACGGGGTTACCGAATACAGTTAAGGGTCATGACGCTATTTGGGTGATCATTGATAGGTTAACGAAGTCTGCGCATTTCATTCCTATTAATATCACTTATCCGGTGTCGAGGTTGGCAGAGGTATATGTCAAGGAGATTGTGAGGCTGCATGGTGTTCCGAAGAGTATTGTGTCAGATAGGGATCCGAGGTTCACTTCCGAGTTTTGGAAGAGTTTGCAGAAAGAATTAGGTTCTAAGTTAAAAATGAGTTCGGCGTATCATCCCCAGACCGATGGTCAGTCAGAGATAACAATTCAGTCGTTAGAGGATTTGTTGAGGGCTTGTGTATTGGAACAGCGGGGTTCATGGGATTCATATCTTGCGTTGATTGAGTTTACCTATAACAACAGTCACCATTCCAGTATCGGGATGGCACCGTTTGAAGCATTGTATGGTCGAAAGTGTAGGACGCCATTATGTTGGTATGATTCGGGAGAGAGTGTAGTTTTGGGACCGGAGATTGTCCGGGAGACTACGGAGAAGATCAAGATGATCCGTGAGAAGATGAAGGCTTCGCAGAGTCGTCAGAGGAGTTATCATGACAAGCGGAGGAGGGATTTAGAGTTTCAGGAGGGTGAGCATGTGTTCTTGAGGGTTTCTCCTATTACCGGTGTTGGTCGGGCGTTGAAATCGAAGAAGCTCACTCCTCGATTTGTTGGTCCTTATCAGATATCCGAGAGAATTGGAAATGTGGCTTATAGAGTGGCTTTACCGCCAAATCTTTCGAACTTGCACGACGTGTTTCACGTGTCGCAACTTCGGAAGTATGTTTCGGATCCATCTCATGTGATCCAAGTGGACGATGTAGAGGTGCGGGATAATCTCACTGTGGAGACGATGCCCGTAAGGATTGAGGATCGTGAAGTGAAGGCGCTTAGAGGCAAAGAGATTGCATTAGTGAAAGTGGTCTGGCTAGGAGCTGCCGGCGAGAGTATGACTTGGGAGCTAGAGAGCAAGATGCGAGAGTCCTACCCAGAGTTGTTTGATCAGGTAAATTTCGAGGACGAAATATTCTAAGTGGGGGAGAGTTGTAACACCCTAAAATTATTTAATTAATTTATTTAATTAAATAATTGGGGATTTAAATTAAATTATTTGATGTAATTCGATTAATTAGAGTTTTATTTATTTTGGTGGTATTAGGAGGGAGTGGAGGCGCCACTTGCATGACTTGGGCTTAAGTGGAAAGCCCAAGCCCATGATCCACAATATAGGCGAAGTGGTTAGTTGGTGGGGGCTAGGGTTTGTGGCATTTTGCGAAATCAAAAGAAAGAAAGAAAGAAAGAGCGTGAGATAGAGAGAGAGGAAGGAGGCGGCCAAGAGAAGAAGGAGGAGAGGAATTCGAAGAGCAAAGAAGAGGGGATCTCCGTTGTTGCTGTGGATCTGTAGGTGACTGCATCCTAGGCATCGATTTCTTCTTGAAAAGGTTAGGGGAGCTCTATCACTCTATCTAATACATTCTATGATAGGCCCTAGATCTAAAGTTCATGCTAGATTCGTGATGCTCTTGATTGTTCCTTGCGTTCTTGATATTCTTTGTGTTTTGGTGATCTTTGCGTTCTTGATGTTTCTTTGCGTTCTTGATGTAAATTTTCGTATATATATATATATATATATATATATATATATATATATATATACCATGAGTGCATGCGATTTGATTTATTAATTGGTGTGATCTACGAATTTGTATTATTGATGGTGCTATGCGTATGTAATGAGAAATATGGTGTTGATTTATGTGTTGATTTTGTTGGAAGCGAAGTCGCATGATGGGGTTAGTGATGTTGTTTGGTTTCTTTTTATTGGGTTTTGATAAAATTGAGTTTTGGTGTTTTTGAATGAGACAAGTGCGTGTTTAGTTGCTGGGAAAAAATGGAGTTTTTGCACTTTAAAATTTGTTAGGAAACCAGTTTTTAGCGTTGAAAAATTGTTGAAAGGAATTCTGGACGTTGCTGCTGTGTTCTGGGCGCTAAGCGCCTGTGCTGGGCGCTGGGCGCCTGATGTTGTGTTGCGCTGCGCGTGTGTGCGCGCCTGGGCGCTAGGCGCCCGTGTTGTGTGTGCGTTGTGCGCGCCTGGGCGCTGAGCGCCTATGGCGCTGTGTTGTGCGTGCGTTGTTGCCCCTGGGCGCTAGGCGCCCGTGTCTGTGTTGCGTTGTGCGCGCCTGGGCGCTGGGCGCCTGTGGCGCTGTGTTGCGTTGTGTTGTGCGCGCCTGGGCGCTGGGTGCCTGTGTTGCCTGGGCGCCTAAGGCGCCAATTTTCAGAACATTGTCTAATTTTTCCCAAACTTCTTTTTATCATAACTTTTGACTCAGACGTCCGTTTTGAACGATTCGAAAAGTGTCATGAAGCTTTTTACGTTGTTTATTTGTGGGTTCAATTTTTAAAATGAAAAATTGTTATTTTCTGACTGTTTGTGGGCGCCCAAGTGGCTGTCCCCGGTGGTCGTCCCAGTGACATTGAAAAATGACGTGGAACTCTTTAAAAATCCCTTTTGTGTATAAACAACAGTTTTAAACACGGTAGTGACAAAATGACTGTTTTGCCCCTAGTGGCCAAAGTTAATGATAATGATGTGTAAATGACGAGGATGCCCTTGGTGGCTAGTCAAATGACTGTTTTGCCCCTAGTGGCCAAAGTTAGTGATAATGATGTGTAAATGACGAGGATGCCCTTGGTGGTTAGTCAAATGACGTTTTTGCCTCAGTGACTAATGTTTGAGTTAAATGATGTTTATGTGTAAGTGACAATTGGGGCCTGAGTGGCTAAGTGATGTTAAGGTCTAAGTGGCCTAGTGATGCTGTGTGATGATTATGAATTTGACAGGTGCTGTGCTCCGTGCGAGCAAACAGGTAAGTGATGGGTCACATTGTTGACTGTGATCTGAGTAATTGTGTGATTTTGTGAAGTGAGTGGTGCATGTCATAGAGTCTCATGCCCATATGCATAAAACCCAGTGATGTTTTGAGGCCTGAGTGGCTAAATGATGATGAGGCCTGAGTGGCTAAGTGACGTTTTGTGAAAAGGTACCTTCATGCATATACCCGCGAGTGGGTTGCATTTCATAAACCTATACGACATGAGATGAGTTTTTGTACATGATGTGAATGATGACTGTGATGTGGATGTCTTGTGTATTAGATGCTGATTATTCTAGTGTGTAGCCTATGATTAGTGTTTATCATATTTTCTATTATATAGACTGAAATGATGCTCACCCTTTCCTGTTTGAATGTTGCCCCCGTGTTGGTAACGTGCAGGTGATTCCCAGTGAAGGTATTAGCTTCACTTTTTGAGTCGAGTCGTCATGCTCTGATACGTAGCACTCAGGGGGGAAAACGAACTCGGCCTTTATTAATGATTTTTGATTATTATGTCCATGTGGACTATTGGGTTATGTTTTACTAATTTCCGCTGCGTAGTTGATTGTGTTATGAGGAGTGTTATAAGTGACGTTAACCATGAGGCTTGAGTTTTTGATATTGTGATGTGCTACGTGGACGTATGAATTTGAGTTAAACTGTTTTTAAAGTTTGATAAGCGACGTTTGATTTGAGTATGTGTAACATTTCCTATGAACGAGATTTTTCAAACTCTGATTTTTATAAACAAAGTGACGGGTAGAAAGGGGTGTTACACTGAACATCAGCTTAATTTTTTTTTTGGGAATAAGGTGTCTTCAAGAACATACGGCAACAAAAGCCAACTCAAAGAGTGCAAAAATAGTGCCAGCGCACATTTTAAATGTCCAGGGCTTCTCAAAATCACGTAGCACAACTGCAAAGGGTATAACAGTCAAGTAAAATCATGCAGAACTTAGTATTGGAAAATTTACAGTTCACGGTCACGAAACAATTCGCAAAGATTCGGCATGTTGAGGAAAACTAGACAAAGGGCCGAATGGGGTAAAGTACGTGGGATAATACTAACAACATAACATATAGTCCACTTTTAAAATCACTTCATGGATTCGTACAAAAGAAGAAAACAATAGTCGTGATATCCAGACCAAAAATTTTATCGTTCGCTGCAGCCAAGGCAGTAAAAACATCCTAACGCAATCGGCAAGACCGATTCACTAGGCACTTAGCGTATAGCATCATTGTGCAAATCAGGAGTGTACTATAGTAAAACTTTTCACAAAGTTAGAGTCCATTCAAAATAAATATTTGACGCCAATATTGACATTTAATAGTAAAATCTTTTTACACCAAGTTGAAATCCTTCGAAAAGAATCGAGGACAAACCATAGCACTCGAATGAAAACATTTCCTCTTGAAGTGGTCAAAACACTACGGCAGTTATTAGTGCAGCAACAGCTTGAGATAGCTTACAAAAATAATATTTTCACAACGCACTCGGTTTTTCAAAACATCACACGTATTCACAGGATTTTTCGTAAAAGCTCAGCGTCGACCTCTTAAAATAGCTCGGACATATCAACATAAGAAAGTACATGCGACTTAACAATCCACAGCAACAGCGATTAATTTGACATTTTATGTAAAACACACAGAGCTCAATATCAACTAAAACACATGTGAACATTTAAAAAACATGACAATTCATTTAGAAGCACGCAGCAATAAGGTCAACAATAAGGATCACAACAGCAAAACACAGTTCTCACACTGAATACACAATAGGGCACACAGCACTAGTAGGGAAATCTCCCCCACTAGTTCACTTACCAATAGAAACTTTCTGGTGTACCTGCAACACAAACAACGGTCAGCACTGAAAAGACAACAGTTGGTCACTATCTGACACAACGACTCGACGACTCGGCCGGACAGACCAACCATTGCTCTGATACCACTAATGTAACACCCCCTTTCTACCCCTTTAATTAATTAAGGAAAATCAGAGTTCAAAAATCATTTTTGATTTCACCACGAGGGTGTCACACATACTTCAAATAAAACCTCAAAATCGCAATTAAACAGTAAGTCGTCAAAGGTGCAAATACATAGCACTCCTCAATAGGGAGATCCCAAACATCAAACCAGCGTCATAAACTCAACATCAACGCAGCGGAAAAGTTAATCAAATCCATCAACAGTATAAAAATCTAAGTACATCAACAACACATCAAATTACATTTCCCCCCAGGTGCTACGTATCAGAGCATGACGACTCGACTCAAGAAGTGAAGCTAAAGGCCTTCACTGGGAATCACCTGCACGTTACCAACATGGGGGTAACATTCAAACAGGAAAGGGTGAGCATCATTCAATCCATATAATAGAAAATGTGATAAGTACTAATCGTAGGCTACGCACTAGAACAATCAGCATCCAAAACACTAAATATTCACATCACAGTCATCATTCACATCACTTACAATAACTCATCTCATGTCATGTAGGCTTATGAAGTGCAACCCACTCGCGGGCATATGCATGAGGTACCTTTTCACAAACGTCGCTTAGCCCTTAAGGCCTCATCGTCACTTAGCCACATGGGCCTCAAAACGTCACTGGGTTTATGCATATGGGGCATGAGACACTATGACATGCACCACTCACAAACACACACATACACAAATACCCAAAATCATAGTCAACTATGTGACCCGTCACTTACCAGTTTGCTCACACGAAGCACTGCACCTGTCAAATTCACAATCAACACACAACGTCACTTGGCCCTTTAGACCTTAACATCACTTAGCCTTTTGGGCCTCAAACGTCACTGGGTTTTCATCGTCACTTATACAATAAACATCATCAGCTCAAACAATAGCCACTGAGGGCAAAAACGTCATTTACTAGACACCAAGGGCATCATCGTCATTTACACGTCATTATAATTAATATTAGCCACTAAGGGCAAAACAGTCATTTAACTAGCCACTAGGGGCATCATCGTCAAAATCATCATTTTGACACTAATTCGTTAAAATCACTGGTCGTACGCAAAAGAGAGTTTTTAAAGACATCAAAAATATCTTTTCACTGTCACAGCAACGATCACCGGGAACGGCCACTTGGGGCGCCCCAGCAACCTTCAGAAATAATAAGTCTTTATCTTTAAAAATGGTACACGCAGATGGACAACTGAAAATGCTTCACAACGCTTTTTGAATCGTTCGAAACGGATGTCTGAGTCAAAAGTTATGTTAAAAATAAGTTTGGGAAAAATTAGGCAACATTCTGAAATTGGCGCCTTAGGCGCCCAGGCACCAGGCAACACGCGCACTGGCGCCCAGCGCGCAACACACGCACACACGCACGCACAACAGGCGCCCAGCGCCCAGGCGCGCAACACACGCACACACGCACGCGCAACAGGCGCCCAGCGCCCAGGCGCGCAACACACGCACACACGCACGCGCAACAGGCGCCCAGCGCCCAGGCGCGCAACGCACTGCACAGCCACACACACAAGGGGATCCAGCGCCCATCACCAGGGCGCCCAAGACAGATTTTTCCAGCGACAACCAAGAACACTAAAAATTCATTTTTCACAATTTTAAAACATCAAAATTATATTTTTCCAACATCTAAAACCTCACTCACCCAAAAGTCAATTTTATTCAAAATCACCAAAACCATATGGACAACTATCATCACCATCACCATGGCGCCCTAGGCGCCTATGCACACACCTACACCAAAGCATCACCAACACACCCAATTACAATTTCATGCTCACACAAGCACCATCATCATCAAGCCAAACACATAGATCACATATTAGGCATGTTCAAACAATAAATCAAATTCGCCTATATATATATATATATATATATATATATATATATATATATATATATATATATATATATATATATATATGTAAAATCAACATCAAAAACATATCAAGAACACATCAAGAAATCATGGCATGCATCAAGAATCTAGTCTAAACCCTAGATCTAGGACCCATCATATGATCTATTAGATAGAAGGATAGAGCTCCCCTAACCTTTTCAAGAAGATGATTTGAACCCCTACGCACAGACACCCACAGAACCACAGCAACTGGAGTTCTTCTTCTCCTTTTCCTTCTCCCTTTAGCGCTCAACCCCCTTCCTCTTCTCTCCATGAGCTGCGCACCTCTCTTCCTTCTCACTCTCACGTTACTTTCTTTCTTTCTTTTTTGACAAAAACGTGAAATGCCCAAGACCCTAGCCAAACCCTCCCCAACTTCGCCTAGCTAGTGGGCTTGGATCGCGGGCTCCCTCCACAGCTTAAGCCCAATTACTTAAACACCACCAACTCCCTAATTAAAAATACCACACCTTAACATAGTTACTAATATTATAATTATATCAATAAATAATTATTTCGATTATTAAAATAAACTCTTACAACTTAATGTTTATCACTCCTACCACCCAAGTCCAATTTAATTAATGAAATAATTAACGGATAATTTTTGGGGTGTTACAGCGAGGTTGATTGACTTAGTTACTGGTTGTGCAAGTGGGACCCATCAAGTTCAGATGCGGAGGCACTAGGAGCGTGTACGTGACTACGAGGATTGTTCGAGTGGTTACGGTCCGCTCGTCTGTGCTCCGGTGTGATTTCTCGCGAGATCGTCAACCGGGTGAGTTCTACTCACAGATAGGGATATTTTTCGTGTCTTGAAAATATATCGGGTTGAGTCATAAGGCAATTATCAATTTTCGAAAGATTTTGGAATCGAAAACCGTTTTTGAGCAATATCGCGTTTTTACGGTTTTTATTGAATTGTTGAACAATTTACGAAATTGTGATTTTAAGCGCTTTCACTGGAATATGGTCGGGAATGTTGTTTATTAAATCCGTTTTCGGGTTGGAGAACGATCGGAATTCGATTTGGGCGAGAAATGGAAAGCGAAATGAGAAACTAGAATTCAGTAACAGAACAGGCCGCACGGGTCGTGCGCCCCTGGGCACGGACCGTGCGCCCTCTTCGGGTTGGCTGTGTGATTTTGGTAAATCATGCACGGGTCGTGCGCCCCTGGGCACGGACCGTGCGTGAGCTGCTGTTACCGGACTCCGATTTCTCATTTCGTCGCTCCTTTCGATCCCGAATCACTTCTAATCTTCTTCCCAACCAATTTTAAGGATATTGCCTTACTGACAACCGTATTTTGAACTTGTTCAACCCATGTTTTTGAAAAGAGCTTCGAAAGCATAATTGATTGAAAAACCGAAACCCTAGTATACGTGTGGGTACACCGTCTGATGGACTGACTGAATATATATATATATATATATATATATATATATATATATATATATATATATATATATATATGTTTATATATGTCAATTGAATATGATTATAATGCCGGAGGTCTAAATTATGAATTCCTCAAAACGGATTATAGATCGATACGGATAATATTTATCCAACTATAATGTGATTGATCCTTTGGTGATCGAAAAGATATAAATTATCTAACTCTCGAGAATTTGATGCGTATTGTCATATGTATCGCGTTGGGTGAGGACCCGACAAGTAGCATACTAGGAAGGGAAGTCATGAGCGCTCACCCTAGGCCCTGTATACGTCTTGGCGTGGTCAATTCGTGGGTTACCGGGATTAGCAAGCGTTGTGCAGCCGGTTTGTGCTAAGGTTAAACACATGGTTCCCGGGATTAGCAATCGTTGTGCAGCCGGATCATGTTAAATTAAATTCACGATTTGCCGGGATTAGCAATAGTTGTGCAGTCGGCATTTCGATTAATAATTTAAGAACACGAATTGCCGGGATTAGCAATCGTTGTGCAGTCGGCAATTCGATTAATAAATAAGACATTGTTAAGTCATACACATGGTTCCCGGGATTAGCAATCGTTGTGCAGCCGGATCATGTTGAGTTCATTCACGATTTGCCGGGATTATAGCAATTGTTGTGCAGTCGGCATTTCGATTAATGAATAAGACATTGTTATGTCAGCTTTTGATAACGGTTTAATAAATTGAACCGAGTGTTAGTGAGGGGGCATGGTAGGACTCACTGAGACAAGTTGTCTCACCCAATCCATATTTGTTGTTTTTACAGAGAACAGGTTATAAGGACAGCAGGTGGCACAGTTAGTCGTCGGGCTCGAGGAGAAGTTGGAGATGTAATCTTCCATCTATGACTTGGATTCTTCTGATGTAGTCTCTGTGTTCGGTCTTATGACTCGAAGTTGTAAAATATTATTTTTTTGTAGTTTCTGCTGTTTGTTGTAAAGATGTATATCTAAACAGGAATTTTTATACTCTGATTTATACCAAATTGTATATTTAGGTGTTTCTTTGTATAAGAAATACTGGGGTGTTACATTTGGTATCAGAGCGGTTCGGCCTTGTCGGACGTAGTGACCTTCGGGTCGAGAACATAGGATCGAGTCAGCTAGGGACTTAGACAATTATATGTCAGACCTTTTTAGTATATTATGTGACGTATTGAGTCAGGATCCACTCAATGTTTCATGTAAAGTACTGAAAATTATGACAGATAGTTGCCTCAGCCCCGAAAATGTCCGAGACCCTACACCATAGGATTCTCAGCCTTCTCGTTTCATCAGAGCGCGCGGCAGGAGCAGAGGGCTACATATGACAATTGAAAACAATGATGGGGCTTCAAAGCACAACAAAGGGCTTGATTAGGCATTTCAGATCTTTGACCAGTGCACTAACTATTGATATGATGGTTTCTCAGTGCTATAGCGTTTGATACTACAACACTGGTAATTTGATGAACAGATTCAGCTGCAATGCCCACATTACTGAACTATTATTTTGGAACAGTTCAGCTTTTGTTTCGGGCAATTGCAGATTTTTACAATATACATGACCATTTGCACACTTTGAGATCCTATTGCACTGACCATCAACTGCAGGAAACAGACCCAATTCAATAATTCTTTGAACCGTTTGCCTGTGTTTTCTTTTTGGTTTTTTTCCCTTTTAAACCTGTCTCTATGATTCTGAGTTATATATCTTTCCTATTCTATCAAATCCTTTAAATTACTATTTTGTTCTCTTTCTATATTTAGACGTTCTTATGGATTATAAAAGTTGAATTCTTGATCTATAAATGAAATCAGATAAAGTGTGCAAAGCATTGGTTATTTGACTATATATGTATATGTTAAGCAGCACTATTTAAGTGTTCATAGCCACAGTAGCAATAAGAAACTTTTGGAAGCTATATCTATTTTTTGCTAAATTGTCCTTCCTTTTATTTTAGTTTTCATTTCTTTATTTTTTATTTCTTTCCTGGTTTTCTAGATTGTTTATTGTTCTTTTTTCATTTTAATGAAGCTATCCTCTTGTGGGTTTATAACTTTTTTTAGGAACTTCTTCTTGATTGATTTATTGTTTTTTTTATAAGCAATGTTAGTGGGGGTGAGGGAATGTTAGTTTCCGGGTTCTGAACCCAGGACTTCTTTCTTGCACTCTTTTGGTGTACTCCTTCGATATCCCTTAGCTCGCCAACTGAGCTACCTACTTCGGATTGATTGATTTATTGTTGAATCATCATTATTAACCATTGGTAGGGAAAATTCAAAAAAAGAAGTCATTCTAATTCAATTACTATGTTTTAATTATGTTATTACCCAATTGATTTGATATAATAACTGATTAGCAATAATAGTAGGCAATATTTACTACCATTAAACACATTCAATTATATTTATTTGTCTCCATAGAATTTGTGGTCTATTTTGGTACTCATGTCCCCATATAATATGTTTAGGATTATTGAAGACATTTTTTTTATAAGCAATGTTAGAGGGGGTGGAGGAATGTTAGTTTCCGGAGTTTGAACCCAGGACCTCTTTCTTGCACTCTTTTGGTGCACTCCTTCGATATTCCTTAGCTCGCCAACTGAGCTACCTAGTCGCTGCTATTTGGTATTAAAGGCCATTTGACGTTGCACTAATAACAATACCCTAGTCGCTACTATTTGGTATTAAAGGCCATAATTAATGAATTATGAGTTGTCTTTGGAATACAAAATGATTTTGCTTTGAATTTGTGTGATTGTATTTTATGATATTTCCTTAAATATTTTTGAATTATGAATATATTATATTTAGTAAATTCGAATTATATGTTGGACCATAATTGTATGCGCTTTGAATTGCTTACTATTTCATACTACTAAGATGCTATCCTTCAATGGAGAATATACTGCATTCCTTATTAAACAGAAATTTTTGGCTGTGTTTACGAATAAAATGTCATTTAATTACTTTGGGGGAAGGTGATTGCCACATATTTGAGTAAACTGAAAATCAATTTGTATGGATAACGTATTTTTTTTTGGGATATACATATCAAATTTTGCAAAATTTGCTAGTGATATTCACATAATATATGGTGTCTTATTTATGATTGCAAGTTTGTGAATTAATTGATGATTTTAAAGGTGAAATTTTTGCCATTCCATTTTAACATCTGAAATTGATTGGACGGTGTACATGTTAGTTTAACAACCTAATGAGTTTTAGGCCTAGAATTGGATGGCTTAAAGTGTTCGTATCATCATATATACGCTCTTGGTGTTGACGAATATCTGCATTTCCTGTTTAATAAAACCTTGTGAATTTTACACAATTAAAGTTACTATTTAATAAAGCCATTTCCTATTCTGGTACAAAAAACGTGTATACCAATCAGATTTACCATTTCAATCGGTGACGAATCCAGAAATTTTTGTTAGTGGGGGCAAAAATTTGGTCCATAATATTTTTCATATAAGAAAACTGCTATAAATTTTAACAAAATACCTAGTTTCGTGATAGAAAAAACTTAATCCCAAAATCTAATGTGTTTGGTGTCAATTTGTATCTTCGGTGTTAGAATAGAAGTCAAAATTAGAAAAATAAAGAGAGAAAATATTTGAAAATGTATTCTCACTTTTATCTCTTATACCTTTTACATGTATTTGTTTATAAAAACTATCTCATGGGGGCAACATCTATTTTTTTTATGGGGGAAAAACATATTTATTAAACATATATAGACTAAAAATATTGAACTAAGTGGGGGCAAATGCCCCCAATTACGATCACATGGATCCGTCCCTGATTTCAATGCCTTTTCTTATATGCATATACATATCTTTAAATTTGTTTAGATCTGAATTATGCAATTTTCAAGTAACTGGGTGACTTTTTTTTTTGTAAATATAACTAGTGGAAGACCCGTGCATTCGCACGGGTGAGGTTTCTAAGTACAAATTTGTTAGAGGTATTGTAAATGTATAATCATAAAATTTAGTGATTAATTTTCGTTATTAAGGTTAATTTGTTTATTTTAATAAACTTGAGCCACATCCAATATACAAATGTCACGTGTATGTCTCTAGATATTATATTTGACAATTTGACAAAGTTAAATGCTAGAGGTTTTGGAAAACCTCTTTGTAGACAACATTAATAGTGGTGTTTGTTGCCTTCTTTTGACTATCATGTAGCAGGATTTTCAAACCTTGTTTGCTCTGAACCCTTGATAGTGCTACATATAATTGACCATGACTAAAAACGGGTCTAGGTAGGAATAGTCCCACACTTGCTAGTGATTGACCTTGAGACTTGTTGATTGTCATGTCATATGAGACAATCAGCGGAAATTGCCTTCTATGGAGTTTAAATGGCCATGGTGATTCAGATGGAGACATAGACATCCGAGGGATACCGAAAACATTACCAATGTTTTTCCCTGTCACTACTTTAGCTTCTATCACATGAGTTGCTAGCTTTGTCACAATCATTCTAGTCCCATTGCATAGTCCTTCAGATTGGTCTATATTCCTCATTAGCATGATTGGTGTACCAATCTTTAATTTGATCTTATGGTTTGGCAAACCTGAAGTTCTGAGGGTATTTAGAAACTCAGGTGCTAGAAGTTGGAGTTCTGGATTTTCAAGCTGTTCAGATTTGTCGATGGAATCAGAGCTTAAATACTCGCTTTCATCACCTATAAATAAGCAGATTTAATTAAGAATGATCTTGTAATATAGACTTTCATAAAGATAGATGCGTGTGTGGAATATGTTAAACTTATCAAGATTAGGAAATACCTGGAATCAATGAAAGAACATAGTCATTAATTTCATCAACTGTTTCAATTGTTGAGGCCAAGATAGCTCTATTTTGTAAAAACTCCTCATTCAAGTATTGATCCACCAAATTGGGATAAGTACTGCGAACTATAGCATCTATAGGATCTACAAAATCAGTAATTAGAAAAGAAGAAGGAATTTCAATTTCTGCATACCCATCATTAGGCTGTGACAATTTCCCATCGCCGACATTTAATATCCATTGAGAAAATTGTTGGAGTTCTGATGCATTGGTGTTGTTTGATCCTTGTTGTAGACGTACGCATGTTCTTTGTTAGGGTTAATACTTGACAAAAATCCCATAGATAGGAAGAATTAATTGTTGCATTAACAATGTCTGATCGAGTTCCGTTAGGAATGACTGGGAGTATTTGTCTGAAGTCTCCCCCAAAAATAATGACTTTCCCTCCAAATGGAGAGTCTCCATAAGGTGAGTCACTCATTATGTCTCGAAGAGTTCTATCTAATGCTTCAAAACAGAACTTACTTGTCATTGGAGCTTCATCCCATATTATTAACTTTGTTTCTTTTAATAGCTCTGCAAGTTCACTTCCCTTCTTAATATTGCAAGTTGAGTTATCTACTGAAGGAACAGGTATTGCAAATTTTGAATGGGCTGTTCTACCTCCGGGTAATAATAAAGATGCTATGCCACTGGATGCAACAGTCAAAACAATAAATCCTTCTGAACGCAAAGCTGCAGCTAACGTTTTCCACATGAATGTTTTACCTGTACCGCCATAACCGTAGAGGAAGAACATGCCACCATGACAATTATATACTGCTTGCATCACCTTATGAAATATATCTCTTTGTTCATCTATAGATAAATGTAATATTTAGTCGGTTGGTAATATAATATAATATAATACTAAGCATAATGGTTACATTTGTAATGAAGGTAAGAAAAGTCTACTCTACCTGTTAAAGAGTTGAAGCAACTTTGAAATTCAGCTTTCAATTCTTCAACATTGTAATTGCGTTCAGCATATATGAGTCTATTCCCTAAGTGAGAAGTGACATTTCCCTTTGGATATGGCATTGATGGGAAATCTCTAAGACTTTTTCTGTTATTTTGCATTAACTTTTCAATCTCTATAAGGGTTAAATTTTGCAATTGATCAGCAGTAAGTTGGAGATCTGGACATTGAAAGTATATATTCATGAGTATCATAAGCGCATTTATAATGAATAAATGTTTTATATGTGTGAGGAAAAAAAGAGATGTAAAGTGAGTACCTTGAATGCGTAGCAATTGTCTTTGTTGATAAATAATTCCATCTGATAACCATTCCCATGTATTTTCCCATACATGTTTTGGTCTGTTAATGCTATTGGAGGTTAACATGGTGACAAATAGCTTTCTCAAGTAAAGACCTGAGCCCCAATCTTTTGCTTCTTTTATAGCTTCAATATACTCCTGGTCATCTTCAAGAAATCCCATGGCATAACATGCTTGTCTAAAACTATCTTCGATTTTTCCATTTACTTTTAAGATATCTTTATAACAACATGGACCTTTTACAACTGATAGCATCATTCGTAAGTAAAAAAGTTCCCCTGTACTTGGAGGAACCCAAATGAGTCTTCCAATAGTATTCCCTTTTGTTCTAGGTTTCCAAATTCTCTTATTTTTGACATAGACAAATTTTTGAACAAACTTTGTATAAGTCAATTCTTTACCTTCACTATATATTTTGTTTGCTTTCATCCAGGATATAAACATTGAGTCTTTAATTGTTGCTTTGGACAAAACATCACTAATGGTTGCCATATCATCAAAGAGAACAGAGTGTTCATTTGGCAAGTGGAAAGACAATCTTTCAACAGCTGGTTGCCTTCCATGTATTGAGAATGAAAATAATCTCCAGCATGCCTCACATGGTGACACATACCTACAATCTATGTAGTGTTTGATCTCGTCGACAATCTGAATGTTTTCACCTACTTCATCTTGGTCGGGAACAACAGCAGCTGTTATTCGATCATAACCCTTGTGTATGTACTTGAATAAATACTTGATAGAAGTACTTTTATTACACCATTCCATGTTGATATGAGCTTGGTATTTTAGCAAAAGATGTGGATTGTAGGGAACAACTGAACGATTGTCAAATGTTACACCACTTTTGTCAATGATATGGCCATCATCTCTCCTCCTATAAACAGGGAAACCATTTTGATCGACAACAGTTGAACTTTGAAATTGCTTTGGATAAAACTTAGAACATTTGCCATTTTCCTTTGTACATGGTGAGTTCATATTTAGGAGTCCACATGGACCATGGATCATATGACTTTTGACCAAATCATATAATTGTCTATTTACCAATTTGTCCGGAATTTCTGCAGAGATAATTTTGTCTATGTCTTCTGCAGTAGGATACTTGTATGAGGGATGTAAGAAAATAAGTATGTGTGCATGCGGCAATCCTCTTTTTTGAAATTCAATTGTGTAGATATCTGAATGGAAAAAAGTAAATATCAAAACAATATGTTGAGTTGTTTTGAAAGAAGAATGAGATAGATGAACTTAGTGAGGAAGGTATAGAGTACATACATGCAAGTACTTTACCGAGAATTTGTTTTTTCTTCAAATCTGCCAACAAATGATCAAACTTCATCTTAAAGACCCTTGCAACTATATCAGGACGATCTTGAGCTCTCAATTGCAATGGTTGAAGTAACCTTTGAATCTCTGGCCAATTTGGATTACATGTAAAGGTTATAAATAAATCTGGGAACCCGACATGACTACAAATAGCCATTCCGTCAAAGTACAATTGATCCATGAACCGTCGACTTCCCACAAACGAAGATGGTAATATGATTCTTTTTCCTTTTTCTGCACCTTGTGTTAGGGTTTGGTCAACATCGTCATTCAAGTTGTTGTATTTATCAACCCTCAATTGCTTTTGATTATTCCTAATAAACCTTAGTCTCTGTGACTCCATCATACAATAGCCATCAACTACAAATTGTTGAAATAGCCTTCTTGAGGCCAATAATGTGCGTGCCTCATTTACTCTTGATTGAAGACGGAAACACATCCATTCTCTGATTGTGACTTTATTATTTTTTCTTTTTTGAGACATGATTCGAGCTCTATGACAAACTCCTTGTCTATATCCGTCTTCGCCATAAGGAAACAACAATGGGTATTGCAAACCTAGATAACTTGTATGCAGCTCAGATATCCTTTTCAATCGACCACTTTGCTTTTCTAGAATGATATCTCTTTTTGAGCCATTATCAACATCACCTACAATAAGAGCAGCCACTTCTGAAACAGAGGGTAAGTTATAAATTCTTCCATCAGTAACTCTATCAGAAATGAGCTTTAATTTAAGATCTTGTAGGGATGAATCATCAAATTTTTCCTTTGCCATCCTAAAAGACTTGGCATGTGTGTTGTGTTGATATAGCATGTTAGACAAACTTTGCACAATTTGGGGGTCTAGATTGGAATTGTTCCTGGTTCAAAAAAAGTTCAAATTATTGAAAGAACATATATATATATATATATATATATATATATATATATATATATATGTATAAATGGATTAATGATTTAAAAGTTTGAATTATGAAATATTTACCTTAAGCCGCTGAGTCTATGTTGGATCTCATTTTCTGTGTCATATATGTAAAGTTGGGCAAACTTTGGTGTATGACCAGGCATAGGTAATAAGCTTCCAATACGGTGACATGGTTGACCTTGTATCCTATAAGTTGGCGGTCCCCTACCGTCATTAAATGATGTGTCAACCTTTGTTCCAGGTGATGTGAAGGAAAACATCATGTTGTATACTCGAATGTATTTCTGATAGTTTTTGCTATTTGGTGAATCATGTTCAAATAAAAGATGTTGGAGAATTGGAGGCGGTGTCTGCAATAGTGGAAGTTCAATATTTCCAACACCACAACATAACTGGTATTTAGGAGTAGATGGATTTCTATATTTCTGATTCCTCTCTTCATACCACATGCATGCCCCACAAAATTGACATTCATAGGTAGGGTCACCAGCATCAAAATACCCTGCATATATATATATATATATATATATATATATATATATATATATATATATATATATATATATTAGAAAAATATCCTCGTAGGAACCTATAATTGAATGAACTTTATTATACCTTGACCAAAAGTGTTTCCATCAAATGAAGTTTCACTGTCAGACGTGTCTTCATTATTTGAATGGCACACTAAAATCACATTAAAATGGTCGTTCAATATGCCATATCAAAACAACATTATTAAATACTGATTTATTTGAACTCAAAAATTATATGAAACCTTAGCTGTGAGGTTTATAATGTATATGTTACCTTCATCTCTAGCAATAGATTCAGCTTCAGATATATCTTCTTCGTCTGAGTATGAACTGCTGCCTGATTAATTCAATATAAAAGTTATGTAAACTTTGTAACACCAATGTGTGATTGATGAATAAATTAAGTGTATAATAAAGGATTATTACCTGTAACATAATCATTGTTTGTTCCATGATCATTTGTTGTATCTTCGGGTGATATATATTTGCTGTGAGTGAATTTGTGTGTATTTGGCGTAAAAAGAGGAACTAATGATGGTGTTTCAACGTCGTACTTTGTATTGGAACACTCACCTATTTCAGGATAATGACCATTATTTCTTCTATATTGTCGGGTAGTTGTACTCGAGATATTTTCCTTGATATGAGCCAAACTTCTTTTTCTCTGAGTTACATGAGGGTTTGCACTTGGTTGACTTTGTATGGTATCAATTGAAGAGACAATTACGTTAATATGAGTATCACATCTTCCTTTCTTATTCCGCATGGTGGAAGAGATATCTGACAAAGGTGTACGGTGTATTGGAAACCTTGAAACTGACGGACTACCAATACACAAACCCTGGACATATTTTGAATACTTATTTGATGGTTCTGAAAAGTGGTAAAACATGTTTGTTAGAAATATAATTGTCATACAAACTAAGTAGAGTCCTGTGAGGTGTTACCTAAAGTAGGTGTATTGATTGATTTGCAAACACGCTTTCCCTTTAGAATCATTTTCCTTTTCAAATGTAACGCACGCTTATTCTCTAGAATCAATTTTCTTCTCAAACGCGCCTTTGCTGAAGCCTCTTGTAAGTTTTGTTGTCTGTCCATGATTTATGTTACCTATAGGTTACAGACAAAAAACAATAAATGTAATGCATAAAGATGAAATGGCATGTGGGAATTGTAATTTTCAATTTTCATACGAATATTTTTGTCCTAAAATTGTGTGTTTACTTTGGTAACAAAATTATAAATTGACATAGAATACAACGGTGCTTGAAATTTAGTAGAGGCAAATAAGCAAACAGTTGGAGTGCCACAACGACAAAGTAAAATTGAACAATGTGCCATAAGAGTTAAGAGGCGATAATGGAAATCAATTGGGAGAGATGTTGAAAACCATGTTATTTGTAATTTCTGGGTATTGTGAATAACATTACTGAAAATTCAAAATAATTAAATGGATTGCCAAAAAAAGAAAAGAGGTAAAGAGATAAAAAGATTGAACTGAATTGAGAAGAATGAAATGAGTAATATAGGATATTTGGTAGAGAGATTATTGTGTATAGAACCTTTTTGTAACAGATGGTGAAGGTTGGCATTTGGTACGCTGCTTCTTCACTACGACTTCTCAAATTGGGTTTGGCACCATTGTAACATCGTATTCTCCTTTCCGTTGATGCAGGGAGTTATTTTGATGACTGTGTAAGAGTTTGTTTTTTTGTTTAACTAATGAATATGTATGTGCTTGTGTATGTTAACGGTTATCGAGAGGGACCATTTTTGTTATCAATTTATGATTTAAACTGCAGTTTGATAACCGTGAGACAAAGAAGTATTTTTATTTGGGCGTGGGTGAGAGACACAAAATTTAGTTGCCATTTTCAAGTGGATCTGATAAGCAATTAAATCTCTCTCTCTCTCTCTCTCTCTCTCTCTCTCTCTCTCTCTCTATATATATATATATATATGTGGTTCAGACCGGAGTTTGTACCGCCGAAGGCAGTGACTAATCTCCTGGATTGAAGGCACCTTTAAGGATGAGACAACTGGCCCAGGGATTTAAACATGGTCCATACCCAAGGCGAGGATCGAACCCTTGATATTTAGTTAAGGGAGGTTGAGCCATTACAGCTATATATATATATATATATATATATATATATATATATCATTTTGACTATTGAATGTATTGGATATTGATATCGGTTTACCATCTTATAATAAAGATTACTTATTATTATTAATACTATTATCTCAATTGTAATGTGTCTGCTATCAACTATTGAATGAAGATATATACCTTTAAAAAAAAAGAATAAAATATATGTTAACATCTAAAATAATAGTTCAGTCCTAAGGGAAATATAATAGCATAGAAAGAGTAAGACCTTTTTGTCCATAAAGATTCGCTCAATGTGCGATGCTTTGGATTGGTACTGAACGGTCCATAAATCGGTAACTCTCACTGCCAACTTCCACGTTTCTTTGTCAGCATTGTTGTCGTTTATCATGTCAAAATCACGCGGCATTGATCCCTATGAAGTGAGAAACACTATTAGATAGATTAACAAATAAGGTATATTATATTAATTAAAGAAATGAAAAGTCTATTTAAAGCCAAAAAGATAGGGTAAACAGAACGTATAAAAAAATTAGAGCACATATTCCTACTTCAAATTGTAAAAGAGGTGCTTCAAGTGGCAAATGGAATTAATGGTAGAAAGAGCATGAAGGAAGTAGCAAGTCGTAAGTACTTATTGACATTAGGAAACTGATCCTTATGGGCAAAAGGCATGCAAATTTGATGTGAAATGGTTCATTTCTTCTTTGGGCAAACAAATAGAATTGAGAGAAAAGAATGAAATCGCTAAATGCAAATTAAAGATTAATTATTCTATTGAAAACGTTGAGTATATTTTGGAGATGATGCAAGATAAAATTATCAGACAACAAAAAAAGCAATGATGAAAGCTATGGATGTATCCACAGTACCCTTGTAATTATGGGTCAAGTGTATATATAAAGAGTGCAACAATCAAAGAAATACAACAACATAAGAATAAATCATACATCAATTCAATAAACATCATATGAAGATGAAAGGAAGGCTTCTTCACCTTCTGGATATCATCTCACTAAATAGGTTGTAGAATTTGAAGTGGTGGGGTTTTTTTTTGACAACCAAAGAATTAAAGGAAGGAAAGAAAAAATTATACAGAATTCAATAAAGGAAGTTACATATAGGAGTGCATGAGTTTGTTTTTAAATTATATTATACAGAATTCAATGAAGGAAGTTACAAAACTGATGTCACTGATGGCATCTGATATTGGCCGATTATTTTAAGCAACCCCAAATTGCTAAACAGAATTTTGGGGGAAATTTTCCAATGTAAAACCCTAAGAATCATGTGCTGCAATCAAATAAAAGAATTTCTAACAAAAGGGGAAAATGGCCACCGTAAAATGCAACAATGTTGAATCAAATGCATCAAAACAGAAGAAAAAATAATTACTTGAATATTGGAAATGGAGATGAAGTTGAAGAGATTTGCAAGATGAGTAGTGGTGCTTGTTAGAGTGCAGATTGGCTGATGGAAACAGGGAGAAGAATAAATTTAGGCAGAGTTACATTTTTGTAAGAAGTTAGCGCAAGTGGAAGAGAGAACAGTGAGACCGAGAGAGAAATAAGGAAAAGAGAAGGGAAAACTGAAAAGATAAAAGGAAGTTATGTGTATACACGTGGCAGCAACCAAAAGGGAGTTAGATTTGACTATGGTTATATTTGAAAAGGCCATGTTTTTGGGATGTTATCATAGAATGGTTAAGATCATGTTAAATTTAAGTACTAATAAGAGGGAGTTGAGGACTAAGAAAATCCTGGGCCGTAACAATATCAAAGGAGTACCAAATTTAAATTTTAAGAGGCATAAAGTCATTCGACATGACTTATGTCTAAAGTACCTTCAATCAGATAGTCTAACAATACATTGTAAATGTGTAAACTTAATTTAAAAACAACTACAGAACATAGTCCAAAAAACCAATTTTGTAAATTAGTTTGACTCCTTTTTTATACGCTTTCTGATCTTTGTGGACGACAATTGTGCTGGCACAAAATCATTGATAGACACATCATCAGGTTGTTTCTTAGCTGCCATTCGCTTTGCAGGTGTAAAGGTTTTGAGCACGTCAGGATCATGATCGGCAGTTGCAGAGAGTGATTGCTATAAAACCAAAAACATTGGTTGTGTTAACTACAATGGTAAGCATTCTGCCCAAAAAAATTGAAGACCAAATACACATGCCTTAATTTCTTACACTGTCAATGTCAACTTGAATGATATCTTCACTGGGTACAACACACTTTCCTTCATTAACTACAACTTTATTTCCCTACGAAATAGATCAAATAAGCTACTAAATTAAAGATGAGATATAAAGAATGTATTAATTATATAAACATCCAGATATGGAAAAAGACTTGTATAATACGTATCTAATGTTGTTGGTATACCTCATTAAGCTCAATGATTTTCTCAAGTGATTCTATAAAATCTTTATCCCCATCCAACATTGTCACAGATAGAGAATTAAATTTCATCTGTGCTTTGAAGCGTAGGGCAAAAGACTGGCCTAAAATTTGATCGAGAGTTTCTGGAAAAATCTTTGGATCATCTTCACCCTCCTATAGACATATTAGAAAGGAAAAAGTATATTTATAATACCATACATCTATAATATTGATATAGACATGTAGTAGTAAAAGAAGTACGAAACCTCAATCAGTTGCTGCCTTAGGTCAATAGCCTCCCTCCCAATAAGTTTAGCAGCTTCAGTGTCCCATATAACGAATTTACTGCTATGATCCTTATAGTGAACCTCAACTTGCAATTTATACCTAATACATCACAAAAAAATAAAAGTAAGGTATTTATAAATGTATAATTTAGTATATATTATATTATGTAACCAAAATGAAAACAACCTTAAAGAAGGTTTGTTATGTTGAATCCCACAGCTGCATGTCCATGGCTTATATGACTGCTCACTTGATTCACTTGGTGGATGTCTACCTTTATAGCACTTGAAGCACCCTTCATAGAACCATCCACTCCCCGTAATAAACTTTTTTATTGTTCCAATAGTTATGAATGGCTTGTCCTATTCAGAAGTTCAAACTATATGTGAGTAGAGTACATCGAAGAATTTGGTTATTCATTTTATGGGCAAATCTAATGATATAAACATAATAATATATGCAAGTCACATAAGCTGCACTCTAAAAATTAGTAAATTAACATTTGATACAAAACTTTAACTAATAACATATGGTGAGTCAGCCTTAAATTTTAGTATCAACAATGATGTGTGAAAAATTAAATTAGTATTTTATGTGCTTGCATACCTGTGGAAGCCCATGTGCATCAGCAATACTTATCACCTTTGCATTGTACATAAATTTGTCTTGTTCTGAAAGGCCTACTTGAGAATAGGATGAAAATTGGCTACCACCTTGGCTTTGTGATTCAGAGTGATGGCATGAAGCCAAACTACAATTTTCATCTCACATATTAAAATTTAACTATATTTAAGAATAAGCTTATGTAACTCATATTAGATACCTGAAATAAGATTCTATACCTTGCAGTGAAATCTTGTATTGCGGCAATATTCTCATTTATGTGAAACTTGGAACCAAATAGAGAATTTGAAATTGACACAGGGTATTTGCCTATTCATAAATGACAAATGTGCGTGTTATAATATTACCATTGATAAACAATCTAATTTCATACTGTGATTTTAAATATAAGTTGAAGTGTAGTATTGTAACCTTCTGAGTCTCTAATTCTTGCTTGAGTCAATATAATAATAATAGGACCAGAAGATTTGCTTTCCGTAAAACTAAGGCATTTAGTGGCGTGTTCTCCCCATAATGTACAACTAAGCATAATGCCACTAAAATAGTAAAGTGTTAGAATAGGTGGAAATTTAGTGTAACATTTGAAAATGCATTAAATTAGATTATTACCTAAGATTTATTATTGAAATCACAACCTTGTTTTTTGGTGGGTTAGGTTGTGTGTGGATGGTTTTATGAAACTCTCCAATTACATCTGTTGGATAGTTAAAAAAGAATTAGATAACTGATAATATATATAATTTTTGACATAAAAAATAAAGTTAACATTAACGGTAAGTCTGTACCTACGAACTGAGACACATCGACCTTTCCAGATAGAATTTCCTCAAAGTCTTTGAAGTTGTATGCATTATGGGGTATTTCTGGAAGTTCTTGTTGCTTAACACTTGTTCCTTTTGTTAAATCAAGTCTAAAAGGATGCTCACATGCCTTGTAGTCCAGGTCATTAGGCTTTACACCCACATTTTCAATAATATATGTCGTATCTTCCTTAAGCACCTCACTCCAATAATCAATATCAGTAGTAAATGTCTTTATTTGTATTTTGTCTCCCTAATACATTAATGATATATTAATGAACAAATAGAAAACATATATTGGGAAAAAATATTTGTGTGTTTATTTAAATTTAAATATAGGATAATGAAAGAATAACCTTTGAATCCATAAAAATTCCCTCAATGTGTGATGCCTTTGACTGGTATTTGATGGTCCATAGATCCGTAATTCTAATTGCCAACCTCCAAGTCTCTTTCTCAGCATTGATATCCTTAATCATGTCCAATTTACGCGGCATAGTGTGAATTGCTCGGTACCAAGTTAGTTATGTAAATTGAACCTACGTACAATGAGTAGAATGTTGATTAAAATGAGGAAATATGGAAATATATGAAAGAATGTAATGGTTGTATGGTTTTTATTATTGCTTGCCAGAGAACTAAAATACAAATGTAGAACACCATTTTATCCTAATGACAAATCAAGTTGGTGATACGAAATTGGCATAAATTGCCAAACAGTACAATAAGTTTCGCATTCAATCAAATTTGAGAGACTGGCCTATATTGAAATATGTTAATATTATAAAGACTTGCTCATGTAATCATTTAGATAAACAAAAGAATGAGATACACTGACATCTTATAAAGACTTGCTCATGTAATCAATTTAAATAAAGAAAAGAATGAGATACACTGACATTTAAAATTTATAGCAATATTAAGGAGGGCTTATAAACTCAATAGAGGCAAATAAGCAAACAGTTGGCGTGCAACAATGGCAAAATTAAAATGACGACTTTACAATAAGACAAAAGAGGCAGTAGTGAAAGATGAATGTGGTAGAGGTCTGAAAATATTTGGTTACTTTTCATTTGCCAAAAAAAACAATCAGAATGATAAGTGTTTGCATGTTAATGGCATAAGAGTTATGTGAAATTGAAAGAACAGAGAAAAACCTGTTTGTTGTTATCAAAATCGTGTTTGCTGGAATGGAATCTGAGTGGAATCTGAGTATCCTTCCTTTTAAGTAGAAAACGTGGAGATAACTGATTAGCAAAGGTTACAAAATGCAGAGATTTAGGAAGTAGAAAACGTGGAGATTTAGGAAGATAAATGAAAGATTGTGCAGAGGAGGAAATTTAGGAAGATAAATGAAAGATTGTGCAGAGGAGGAAATAACTGGTATTAGTGTGAGTCTCTGAAACGTGGAGTTGTGTAAGAGATGCGGTTATAAGCAGTTTGTTTATTTTGAAAGAGGTAGTGGGTGGAAGTTGAATAAAGAGTGGAGACAGAGTGGACACGTGTAAAAATTTTAAATGGTGTAGTTGATTTTCTTATATTGTAAATTGATAAATTGATTGTAGGAAGAATGCAGAATAGTGGGCACTACTTTTGGCTGCTGACCTTACTCCGTTCAGATAGACAACGCCACTATAGTAAGTTTATTTTAATCAGGCCACTTTATCATTCTTTATTTATTATTCTGTTACATAACATAACTTTGGAAAATAATATAATATTCATAACCAGGTACTTGTAGAATATTTAATATAGCAAACCATAAAAATGATTCAATATCCTCATTTATTTTCTAGTGGTACTTATAGATGTTTGTACACAGATCAGCAAAAACAAACTTGTTCATCAGGGGGGTATACTAACGCACATCAAACATGCTTATTTGTGTTGACCTAGATGTGAACACCTAATAATAAAACACATTCAAATATTTTTAAATGTGAAAAAAAATGGAGTCCCACAAACTCCTATTGATGAGGCAGCAATACTAGATCAAAACTTGTGTCCAACACTACTTCTCAATTTTAACCTCTTTGAGAACATAGTTGGATGACGAAGCTTCAGCATCAAAAGGGAAATTCCTCTTCAGTGGTGGAGTCTCCTCCGTATCTGTAGTGATGTCAATCACACCATTCCACATGGCTGAGGAGCTAGAAGCCTCCTCATTCAGTTTGGTTGCGGAGTTCAGCGAATCAGTAGTCTTATTAACATCATTCAGCGCCTCTACAGCGTTAGACGCCCCACCAACCTCCCTAAACTTGCCAAGTAGATCCTGCAATTAAACAATTAAACAAATGTAAGTGAACATAAGGTTTCGTGTGTGAATTGATATTTGTTTTAACGCACTCATCGTAAGAGATCGTGTTTCTGTTTTATGTTAATTTAATATATCCAACTTGAATCCAACCTGTGCTACTTCTCCAGCCTCCATTTGTACAGAATTCAGATTCGTATTCTCACGAATCTGCAAGAACATAGGGTTGAAATTACATATTGTGTTAAGTTCATTTAACTCAAATGAAAAGAACACGCGCTACCTCTACAGTCTCGACTTCTCCACTGCTAGCAATTACATCCTCAGTATTTTGTGATGCTTCAATAAGAAGTGTATCATCATTCTGTTATACCATAAAATTTCCACATCAGTAAAATCCATTGTGAATACATTTTTTTTTAATAAAAAACATTAATTCATATTTATATTGTAGTCAAAGATAGACATATTACTACCTGGATAATACCCCATCTCTGTTTACACTTCTTGATCAGATCCCGATCATCAGAAACTCGTCTCACCCGAAATGATCGAGGGAATCTTCCATCGGTTTGAATTTTGAAAAGTGCTTCCTTTCCATTTAAACTTTTTAATTCTGAGGGAAGATAGTTTCGCTCGGGATCCTTAAAAGTAAATAAATATTACAACATATGTGCGATATTAAAAAACAAATAAAAACCAAAATAATGGTCATACCATGTTCCATGATTCAAGAACATCTTCACATGATCTTCCCAGAAAAATAGCAGCGTCGCGGTCAAAAAGAACAACATTGACGGGTCCCGTCTTGTCTACTATGCATAGCTTCAGCAAATATTTGCTTGTTGAAATGTTATAAACAACTGGTTTTCCAAGGCAGTATTCGTAATAAGATGAAAATAATAATAGAACTCACCCTCTCTTATCCAACTCAATGGTGATGAGAGTGAATTTCTTATTATTTCTATAGTACTCTTTTGTATGTTTTTGTTGACAATAAACTGCACTTGTATGGTAAATAGAATAGATAACTAAGTTCTTTTTTTTTTGTTTTTTGGTTTTGCTGGTTAGTAGGTGCAGGATCAAAATATGGTGAATTCCTTTTTTTTTTTGGTGACATAAAGGGCCAAAGGCCCAAAGAAACTAGCCAACTACAGAAGGGCCAGCAAGCCCAACTTTGTCCAACGGTAGGGTGTTGCTTTCCCCACACCCCCTCCTACTCAAAACACACCCCTTCACCCTACACATTTACCAAACTAACCCCACTTAAAATTGATTTTCCCCCTCTTCTTCTCCTTCAACACAACACACCCCTCTAAAATCCCAAACCTCCCCCCCTCTCCACTCCAAACCCACCCATCCTCACCTTCATCATTCACTCCTATTCAACTACCCAACATTGGCAACTAGCTCAAGGTAATAACCCTACCAAACTTTTTTCATTTTGGTTCTGTTTTCAGTTTTTCACGCCATTTTTTTCTGTACTCGCGCTCCGTTCGAACAGGGTCGTTCGAACATGTTCGAATGATCGTGTTCGAACAAGTGTTTAATGGGGTGTGACTTTGCTTGGTTCGCATAAGGACGTTCGAACAGTGTCAACTGACGTCGTAGAATCCCAAGATTTTACTAGTTCGTTCAAAACGGATACGGTAATAATGAATTAGTTGTTTTAATTTTAGCGAACTATTCAATTTATTTAACTGACACTTAGTAATTGAATTTCAGTTATTCTCTAGTCGTGAGGAGCTGCTGACGTGGGTGCGTGCGGTTGGAAAATCTCTTGGGATGGTGATTGAATTTCAGTTATTCTCCAGTCATTCTGTTTTTTGTTGTCTTTTTGAAGGTCTTTATGAAGCCTGAAAGTCCAATGCCCTTGCCGGATTTGATATGGAATACTAATAGGGCACCCATAGCAAAGGGTTGGGACTCGCTTTTTGTTGGCCGGATACAAAAGTGGAAGAATTTGCTCATACAATCACAACCCCCCCATCCCCTTCTTTGTGTAGATTTAAGTAAAGATAGTGATGGTAGTCAATGTTAAGTTAGGTTTATAATTTTGGTACACAATGTTGTATAATTTTGGTACACAATGTTGTATAATTTTGGTACATAATGTTAAAGTTAGGTTTATATTTTGAAATCACCAAAACCGTGTGCTGATTTATTTAGTTTCTGTTTCTGCATAACAGTGGTTCGCATGTGGCCATTCGAACGCCTGTTCGAACGCACCCATTCGAACACGTTCGAATAAAGCCATTTGAGGCAGCCAAAACACACCCTCACACCATCAGTTAACAATATTCCTTAACACGGATGACATTATTCGAACAAGTTCGAACGATGTCATGCGAACAATACAAATTCCTTAACACGCACAACGTCGTTCGAACTGGTTCGCATAACCTCGTTCGAACAGTCACTTAACCCGTGTTACACGAGCGTCTCACGCGAGGTCATTTTGGGGAAAAATAAGTTCGGGGGTGTGCGAAGAGTAGGAGGGGGTGTGGGGAAAGCAATAACCCAACGGTATATGGTGAATTCCTTATCAGAGTTTGAAGATACCAAATGATATGGCAAAAAGGATATGCGCCAATATCTATATTTGTATTGATTTGGGGTTTCAAAATTGATTTAGTTCCATTTCAAATTCGTTGGTGTCATCTGATTGGTTATACATTATAATGCCATTAAGGTCATGATTACTGAAATTGAGGTCAAATTTGATATGCGTCAATATCTATATTTGTATTGTATGAGGTCATGATTACTGAAATTGAGGTCAAATTTGAAATGTGCATTCAACACTTGACTGTTATAATGTGTGCTGACTATTAAAATGTGTTTATTGTGCATCAATAAGGTTGTTTTTGTAAAAATATTCTTCTCTTTTTTTTAATTTTACATTTTCTTCTGAATATGTGTGAAATATGGCATCAATACTTTTCTTTATTCTGATGTCTCTAAAGTCCTATTTACGAAGATATAGTTTTATTTTGTTTGCTGCTGTTTTCTTTTTGTTTTTCATATTCTTTATGAGGATTATCACTTTTATTATTGAAATATTAAAAATAATTTTAAAAAGTATTAAGAAATTACTAAATAGGAAAAAATTATTTTGCGGCAATAAAAATTAACTAAATCTATATTAAAGTTATCATTAACAACTTAAGAATCTCATGTCCTATCCAAAAAAAATCATGTATGTCTCGTAAGCATGACTTTTATGGTAACCGCAAGGACATTTGATATATTGGGATGCGAGTTCGAACCCAAAATGCCCGTCCTCTCCACTATGTCTTTAAAACCTAAAATAAAAGATGTGTATCTTCTTTTAGAATTAGCTTAATTACAGTTTTGGTCCCCATATTATTACCAATTCACGATTTTAGTCCCCCAACTATTTTTTTCACGAATTTAGTCCCCCTATTTTACCAATTTGTAAAATCAAAGTCCCCATCTAATTTGGTCAAACCTATTGTTGAGTTGTCACTCAGTTATCTATGTGGCATGACAAGCTGTCTTGCCATGTTCGATTTTAATTTTAATTTTATTATAATAATTGTTTTTTAATTATTATTTTATAATAAACCTTTTTTTAAAACTTATGCAACCACCGCCATCTCCCTCACATCTCACCGTCATTAACCAACCACCGCTAGGTTCGGCGAGCTTCCCCTACCGCACCACCACCGCCCGTCCAGTGAGCCACCACAGCCTCACCTTCTTTCCCTCCCTCAAAAATGATCCCCCCACCATCAGAACCCTCTCCTCACCACCACTCACAACCACACTGTTTTGGCTCTGTTTCTACTTGCCTTCCCATTTCTCTTTTCCTTTTCCTCATATCTCAACCTCAGATCTTATCTACTTCTCCCCATTTCTTCAATTTTCGCTAAAAAAAGCACAAACGACCGCCGACCATTAAAATCAAACAAATCGATCAGAAACTTCAGACTAATCTTTCCACCAAGAAAAATCGAAAATCTCCAAGGCACAACTCCAAAATAAATATGGTAACAAATCTCACCAAACCTCCACCCTTTTATATGGGCAGAAAATAGGCGCCTTCCCAAAAACCAAGTGACGCCTCAATTGTCAAATTGCACCGTTCTGCCATAAAGACGCGGCCGGAGCTGATTTTCGAGGGTTGTGAGAAGAGGGTTGTGATGGTGAGGGGATGATTTTCGAGGGAGGGAAAGAAGGTGAGGCTGTGGTGATTCACTCGACAGAGGCGGTGGTGCGATGGTGGAAGCTCACCGGAGCTGGCGGTGGTTTGTTAACGGCGGCGAGATGCGAGGGAGATGAGTGAGATGCGAGGGACATGAGGGGTGAGCTTTTGTTAATGGCGGTGGTATGTTTTTATTTTTAGTTATTTAAAAAACAAAATGTTATTTTAAAATAAATATTTTTTAAATAAAAAATCCAAGTGGTAGTCCAACATAGCTTGACACATCAATTAAGTGAGTGCCACATCAGACTCAGGTTTGACCAAATTTGAGAGGGACCATAATTTTAGAAATTAGGAAAATAGGGGGACCAAAATCATGGAAAAAAAGTTGGGGGACCAAAATCGTGAGTGAGTGATAATAGGGGGACTAAAAGTGTAATTAAGCCTTTAGAATTTTATATTCTTGAATCAAATGGTTTTCTAAAACAATTTGGTAGATGATTGGACACCTGTTTTATTGGTTGTGCATTCATACATCATGGTTGTTGATGTTTGGAAGAAAGTCGTTCCAAGTTGGGCCGAAGTCTGGTCTGAATTTGGGTCGGCCTCAATGGCTCAGCTCCTTGCGCAAGAACCATGCGCCCCAGAGCAAGCTAGTGGTCGAGATCAGCCTAGATTTCATAGTACAGTCAGGAATCGACCTCAGTCGAGGCTTTCCTCTCATAACTATCTTGCTACGTCGGATTTCTCACGCGCTTCGTGGGTAATCCACGTTAGTAGGCCAAGGATCTTCTATATATACATGTGCTAATCATTGCCAAACTACGCTTTATCACTTTTTACCTCATTCTCATTCTCTTGTGTTGACTTAAACATTAGAGTGTATGTAGGTACCAACTCCTTCCGTTCTCCACCGTTAACCATTGTCCAAGAAGATCTCTAGCCACTCATTTCTCAACAGAAGTACTCAAGTACCGAACAAAAAGCAAAGAAAGAAAAACGGTAGTGAAAGCCACAATGGTTGTTATCCTAGCCTTGAGTGAACATGAGTCATGTGTCGGGGTTCTACGAAGAGGTAGGGGCTAGCACCCACTATTGAGATGTCCACTCAACTAAGCCGAACTTCTCTAACGGGACACAATGTGTTCTCATGAGTGGTGAGGGTATTTGGTGGAGTCACTGAACACATGAACTGCTTTTGTTCTTAATAATTGAATATGTCTCCTCATTCATATTTTGAGTTCGACTGATCCAAATGCATACAATGTAGTTAGAGATTAGTCGTTCATTGCATATTTAACGCGTGTCCCTAACAGGCTAACACGTTGCTATGTGTAACAATCACATACTAATTAAGACCATGATATGTGTATGATTGCGCTCGTCTATTTTTTCTATTTTAATTTGGGTAAATAGCCAAATTGGTCCCTGGAAGTGTAGCTCGCTGTCAATTTAGTCCCTCATTCGACCCAAAATGCAAAACAGTCCCTCAATGTGTATTCCGTCCATCATATCCATCCCTCACGTTAGCGGAAGTTACTAACTCCGTGAATCAAGCTGATGTGGCACGTTAAGTGCCACATTTCAATAATTACGTGGGTTTGTTTGAATTAATTGTTGGGGACTAAAATGAAAGTAAAACTACAAACCGTATCCCTTCAATTTACCCCTTCTTCTTCCTCAAAAAATTAAATTTCAGATTCAGATTCAGCATACCTTCTTCTTCCCCCTCTTTTGCTACTCCATTATCTCACCTCTAATCAGCTCACTTGTCCTCCATCATCGCTCAATGTCGTCATAGAGGAGCACTTGCAGGATGAACTTGGATATTGTGGGTACTTTATTTGGGTTGATAAATTGATTGAAGCACTTGCAGCTGATGAAGCACTTGGGACAGTTTCCATGGAACAAGGAAGAGAGGTTGGAAGAGAACATGGAAGAGAGGTTGGAAGAGAGGCAATGTGGAGGGCTCAGGTTAACTCAAAGCTTGATTGTATGGGGACTGAAATGAAGATGTTTAGAACAATTGTCTGTAGAATGTTCTTAATCCAATTTTTGTCAATGGTTGTGTTTGTTTGTAGTCACAGCAAGTAGGAATGTAATTTGTTGGTTCACAGTAGGAATGTAAATTGATGTAATGTTCTCAATCTATGGAATCTCCTTTATGCAAGTTAACTTTCAATTGCATTATCTTTCAAATCAAAACCAGCCACATAACTGCATTGTTCCTGAAATGCTGCATAAACTGCATAAATTGTCCCTTAAATGCTACAAACTTATCTCATTTTAGTCCCTGAAACAGATACACATATATCATTTTAGTCCCTAAAATATGTGACTTACTATCAGTTTAGTCCCTGAAACATATGCATTAATTCATTTTAGTCCCTGGATCCTTAAATTGCAAACCAGACTTCCAGACCAGAATTTTAAATATATATATAACAACTGCATAAACATATATAACAAGGTATCCTACCAGTTCATATTGCAAACCAGATCATAGTCTTCAAATAGTGCACAAACTTATCTCATTTAAGTCCCTGAAACATATACACATATATCATTTTAGTCCCTAAAATATGTGACTTACTATCATTTTAGTCCCTGAAACATATGCATTAACTCAATTTAGTCCCTGGATCCTTAAATTGCAAACCAGACTTCCAAATCAGAATTTTAAATATAATGTAAACCATATATAACAACTGCATAACATATATAACAATGTATCCTATTATATGTAAACCAGTTCATATTGCAGGAGAGGATTGCAGTTCAAATAGTCTTCATAAGATATCCTATTACATCTCTTACCTTAACAGTGACGCTGATGGAAGAACAACACCGATGGTGGAAGAAGAGCGACGATGATCGAAGAAGAAGAAGAAGAAGAAGGAACTAGCGATGGAAGAACAGCGATGATGATGGAAGAAGGAAGGAGAGCGATGGTGAAGGAACGGACAGCGATGGTGGGGTGGGGACCTTTGCGTTTTTGCGCTTTTCTCAGGTAGTGGTGGGGACTGAGCATAATTATTTAACATAACAAAATAATAATAAGCCACATAATCAGGTCTATGTGGCACTTAACGTGCCACATCAGTTTGATTCACGGAGTTAGTAACTTCTGCTAACGTGAGGGATGGATATGATGGACAGAATACACATTGAGGGACTGTTTTGCATTTTGGGTCGAATGAGGGACTAAATTGACAGCGAGCTACACTTCCAGGGACCAATTTGACTATTTACCCATTTTAATTTCCTTACTTATAGTTTGAGTACGAGATGCCTCGCCCCACATGTTTTCTCCTTGAGTGTGAACCTTTCTTTGAGCAAAGAGGAGGAGCATGCAGAGGATGAGCCGACAACTAGGCATTGACCTCTATCTACGGAAGAAAAAAACCTGTAGCACAATTTTTTATTTATTAAAATAGCACACTTTTTAATTTAATTACCAAACTAGAACACATTTTATTTTTAGTTGAGAAGTCGCCCCTCATAGGGACTTGTCAACACAAAATTTTACTTTTTTTTTAATTTTCAGTTGAGTAGTCGCCCCCCAATGGGACTTCTCAACTGTGTTTTTTTATTTTTCTGATTTATTGATATTAATTGAAATAAATTTAAATAAATTAGGAGCTATCTATAAATTATAAATAGGTAAGATAGTTAAATAACGGTATTTATTAAATGATTAGGACATTACAAACATGGGATACAAAATGGAAGAATCAAGGGTTGTGACTAGTCTAGATTGTGATTGGGGCAGTTACTTGTGTTGACCCTCATTTCTACAAATACCGCATCTGTTGGTGCGGCTACCCCTTTCTAATTTGATCCATCTCAGTACGAATACTGGTAGACTATGGACGACCCTTTTTATCTCTCCACTTAGTCGGATCATGCTGCAGTTCTATACCATTGAAATGAGGTCATGACAACTCAGATGGCAATGCTGGGAACTCCACAAAGTATGTATTGAAAACATATTGCATTGTGTACAGTGGAGGCACGAAGCGCATGTGGTCGTAATGAGTTTTTGAGCATGCTGCGATCACATGTGAACAAGGATAGTGCAGTGCCTGAAATTCCCCACACTCACACATCTCTGCTCTGAAGTCCACTACGAATGTGCCCGTAGGTCCACCGTTTTGTGGTCGTACAATTCAAAACCGCTCTGAAGTCCACCACATTGTACATGGAGACTCAAAGGAGTGTCTACGAGATTCTTTTACGTCTTAGGCCAGGAGGACGGACCGGATAAATTTGTTGTTGTTGTTGTTGTTGTTGTTGTTGTTGTTGTTGTATTTGTGGTTGTTGTTGTCAAGTTTGTCTTTGTTTCTCTGGCAGGGTAACAGTTTCTTCATCAGTAAAGTAAATAATTTCATTGAACGCAAATAATCCAAATAATGATCTGATAAATCTTTTAAATAAATTAATGTGTTATTTTAATTTTTTTCATCATGAATTATATTGCATATTTTAAATTAGCAATACTAATTATTTAATTTAAATTACTAAATTATTTAAATTTATTTCAATTAATATCAATAAATCAAAAAAACAAAAAACAAAAACACAGTTAAGAAGTCCCAACTGAAAAGTAAAAAAATTGCAAATTTCAGTTCAGAAGTCACCTTGGTGGGGGTGACTTCTAGCCTAAAAACAAAATGTGTTCTACTTTGGTAATTAAATTAAAATGTGTTCTATTTTGGTATTTTTTTTGGCCT
This sequence comes from Astragalus membranaceus, assembly GCA_039519185.1. NCBI lineage: Eukaryota > Viridiplantae > Streptophyta > Magnoliopsida > Fabales > Fabaceae > Astragalus > Astragalus membranaceus. Next base: position 28,157,211 of record CM076849.1, on the reverse strand, counting down.
ACAGTTGATTTTTTTCCTCTATCTACTAGTAGATAGAACTTTACTTATATGGTTCAAACGTTAATTAAGTATTTTTAAGTCTAACAACGTTAAGTTTAAGCTGACTTGGCTGACATTTGAGATCTAGTTAATTCCCTGCAAATATTAAGTGGGGGGTAGTTACCCCCTGCAAATATTAAGTGTTTATAGTTACCCCTGCAAATATTAACGATGTTACCCAAAACTAACAGCACGGGGTAACTGGATACAGTTACATTTTGCAGGGTTTGTTTTAAAAGTTTTTTTTTAAGGGGGTAAATGGATAAACTTGATATTTGCAGGGGGGCAAATGATATTTAAGCCTTCAATATATGATCATCACATTGCAGAAATAAATACTTGTGATCATATCAAATAGAAATAGTTACATATATTTATCTCACACATATCACAATGTAATATTTCTTCTATTATTGTATTACGAAAAAACATATGTGTCTTCTAGTTATTTAGGTATTAAAGTGTATCATATATGAGTGACATATTTTTTAAAAAGAATTAAAAAATTATTGGATACTCTTTTGGTACGTATCGAGAAGTATCGGGTGCGTGTCGATATCGGATACGTATCCGACACGAGTACGTCTCCATTTTTGAAGTACGGGGATTCATAGATCGTGTTCCCCTGCAAACCCGTCGACCAATCCGACTCCACCGAATACATATAATATTTTCCGGTTAATACGATTCTCGGTCGGCTTAAAAATTCTGTCCACCCCTATAGGACTGTAGGAGTTCACCATCTTTGAGATGGAATGATGATTAGTTACCCCAAATACGGTCTTCTTTTGTACCATGATTGTACATTTTAGCTTTTCAGTGGAAACCAAATGCAAAAGCAAAACGAAACCATAAAGCAGAAAGAGAAATGTGATTGGATATGTGGATAGATAGATGACAAGTTCACACTCAGTCAGAAGAGCCATAGCGACTGTAACAACGGTGGTAGGCCCTCTGTTTCACATCGCCGACTTGCTTTCGTTCGGAGAAATGTTATTTGAAGAATTTCATTTGAATTTTTTTTAAAACAAATATCCAGTCATTCAAATTCATATGCAAAAAATAGGGGATAGTGGATAAATTAGCCGCTAACGTATCAGCTTATAGCGGATAACATATAAGTTAGCTGAGAGCAGATAAGCTAGCTGATGGTGAATGAAGTGTGTTGTAAAATTAACGGTTGAACTAACTGATAAATGTAAAATGACATAAAAAAATCATGTTTAATTAATTATTAGATTTATTTACTCAGTATAAAATATGTAAAATTATTTTGCTTAATAATCTAATTTATATATTTACTTGAAATTCTAATTTATTTTTTTACTTCAAATTCATGATAGTCTAATATATTTATTTATTTACTTGATAACAAAACTAATTTATTAATTTATTTATTATCAACTAATTATTTATTTATTTTGTCAAAAAAAACTAATTATTTATTTACCCAAGAGCATTTGGATGAGATCGTAGGGGTCTCTTCCACCTTAACTAAGGTACTCGGTTCGAATCAGCCTTCAGTACGCAGCAGTGTTAAATCTCTTGAGGGAGAGTTTTGCTGCCCATTGTGGTCCTATGCTCGAGTGACTAGTTTCTGCAGTTGCGCGCAGAAAATACCCGATTTATACTAAAAAACTAATTATTTGTTTTAATATATCTGTGTGAAAAAAAGTTAAATAATTAAAAATTAAAGGAATAAATCGTTCAACCAAAAACATCATGTGTAACCAAAAAAAATAATAGAAAGTAACCAAAAAACAGGTGATGCAACGTAGCTTCTCATAAAAAAAAAGTGATGAAAACTAGTTTTTTTAGGCTTAAATATATGTTTGACCCTGCAAATATAGCCATAATCTATTTAGGCTCCTGTAAAAAAACGTTTTAAAATGGTCCTTGCAAATATTAAGCGTTTATAGTTAAGCCCCTGAACCGGACCCTGCAATGGGCGATTGGTTCCTTTGATTAGATACGTAAGTCCCTTTGCTGAAATTGATCCTTTTGACTTGGGAGCGAGAGGCGTTGAAGTCGGCCTCGAGTTGTGGCTGGTCGCGTTCAGAACTCCCGCGGGGTGTACCTGCAATGGTACTCCAACGCCCAAGTCAATGGGGTGATATTTCAGCAAAGTAACGATATGAATAGTGTGTACCTTTTAGCTGAGGTCAGACCCCCATATATATAGCGTCAGGGGCTATGCTGACGACCGTCGGATCGCAGGTGGCTTCTTCTCTTCCGTCGATCTGCGGATCTAGGTTGGTTAGCGTTGTTTTATTCATTGGGCCGCTTGAGGCCGGCCCAGTAGTTTTAGAGGGCTGCGATCCAGCCCGGAACAGTTGCCCCCCAGGCCGAAGCCGTTCGTGAGAGCGGGTTCAGGCCTGATTGCGGTTGCCCCCGAGAAGGGTGATCTTCGTTCATCTTCGTTCGACGGGATCCCTTGTATCATTGGACGGCATGGCAATCTGCTTTTGTCTGACCGCCTTCGTTGAGGCGTTATCTAACCGCCTACTTTAGGGCAGTTTGACTTTATATGGTCGCCTACGCTGAGGTGCGATCTGAGCTTTATACCCGTTCGACGAGGTCTTTCATGAATTAGGATGACGTGGCAGACAGATTCTGACAGACGTGACTTTACGTCTTTCGAGGATGATTATGACGTGTAATGACACAATGGTTCAATTATCGAGGCGTCCTTTTGCAGCGGGAGGCGATGGGTCGTGTCCCTTCAACTTCCTACCTGCTCCTCCTATATATATGAGGTCTTTCCTCCCTTATTTGTAAGTCGAAGCTTTAGAGATTTGCTCCGAGGGCGACCTAAACTTCTCCGGTGAACGATCATTATTCCGGCGACCGATCTAGTTTCCGGCGAGCGACCTACTTTCAATCCCGTCCTTGTTTCAGGTATTTTACTTTGCCTTTCTTTCCCGTCCTCTTTTTATCTTGATCGTGGAGGGGGTGTCGGGCCCGGGGTCGACCTTGTCTCCCCTTCCGTTGATGAACTTTCAGTGGACCTGGCTTTCTTGCCCTTTCCTCACAGGGCAATTTATCCTGGCGCGGACGAAGAAAACCACTCGTATTTCAGGGAACGGTGCCACTCTTTCCAGTAATGAAATCACTCAGGATCAGGACAGCGAACAAACGGATGAGGAGCAGGTCGAGCCCGTTGTTGATGTTCGGGAACCGGACTGGGGAGGCAGCATTGGTGAAGACCGGTCTTGGGTTTCGTTGGGCGTTGTTGATCAAGCCTCAATTATCAAGCCCGAGGACGAGTTGCTCCTCTATTATGTGAGGATGGTGGGTGCCCCCGTTACATTTTCTTCAAAATCTTCGAAATGAGCAGGCGACCTGAACTTAACAGTAATAGGACGAGATGGGAGCATTTGAGTATCAAGGGCCATCAGGACTTCAAGCTCTTCAAGCCTTATTCTGACTCGTTGAAGCCATGGAAACATTCTTTTCTCAGGGTCGTCCCAGTGTGTGAGGAGGCTTGCAAGGCGGTTGCTTCTTTGGATAACCGGGGAAGAGTGAGTGGTTTCAAATTTCCCATATGGGTGGACCTTTTCTCATTATCACCGTAGGCCGGTGACCTCCAGGACTCGAGCCCGTCTTTCAGAGAACGACTCGACAGCTTTGGAGATACTAGTAAATATGGCCTCTTGGTTGACCGAGGGGAAATTTAAGTGCTATCAACTGGCCCGTGCTAGGGGCGATGACGAGTTTAAAGCCATTCTTGGTGCGAGTCGCTCTTGGGACTTGATTTTTCCTTTTATTGTTACTCGTTCATCGTTCTAATCGATTTGTTACTGTCTTTTGCAGGAGGTAGTATGGTTGGTGGTGTCGGGTTCGAGGATCTTCTTAAGAGGGCCAAGAAAGGGAAGAAGGCTCCGCTCACCCCTTCTCCAGTTGTCACTGTTCCCTCTTTGGATGGGGATGGGGCCATCACTGGAGTGGATGCGGGTGGTGACCTCTCCTCGGCAAGTTGCGGGGACCAGTAGGAAAGGCGCTGAGATCGATCTGCCACCCAAAAAGTCCAAGCCTGCCAAAGAAAAAGATGTTCAGAATAGGTCGTCCTCTAAACTCGATCTGGAAAATTTGTCTGAATCGGACTTGGACCGTTGTCGTCAGAATCCCCTTCTCTTTGCGGCCGACGTGACCAATGCGGGGGCACGCCTGCTAGTGGAGCTAAAGCAGGGAGAGGCGGATCGGACTGCAGGTAAGCGCCTTCTTGCCCAAAACTTATGGTTGGAGGGAGATAACTTAGATAAAACTGACAAGCTAACTCGTGCTTACGGCTATATTTCAGAGTTGCGAGCGGAGCTGGAGGCCACCAAAAAGAAACTTTTGGAGAAAGAGTCTGCCCTTAAGCCAACAGCTGATGCCCTTAATGCGACTAGGACATCGCTCTCTCGGGTAACCAAAGAGCGAGATGACTTAAAGGCCGCCAAAGCGGAGGCGGATGAGAAGGTGAAATCTAGGGAGGTTGAGCTTGGGGTTCTGTCAGATCGGGTTAAGGAGCTTGAAGGGGATGTCGTCGCTCTTCGGAAGAGTGTTAAAGCTATGGAAGAAGAACGGGATGAGATTCAGGGTGCTTATGATGGACTGATCAATTTTGCGGTGAACTTGTGCCAGGAGCGGTTTGACGAGGCCTTGGCTCAAGTGTAGTATGTTCATCCCGACCTCGAGGTCGACCCCAGCATCATTAGCAATTGTCACTTCCTCCGGGACGGTAGGATCGTTCGTCCCGTTGAGGAGGACGATGATGGTAACTTGATCCACCCTGAAGCCGTGATTTACGAGCGAACTGCCTGACCAGCTTTTAAATTCTTCTTTTAATTGCCCCTCGTGGGTTTGTATTTCAATTTTGGGCGGCCTACGATGTCGCCCTCGTTTTTGTAATATGTATTTTGGAACTTTTATCAAAGCACTCTTTCTGTATGCCTTATTAATCGTATTTCTTTGATTATCGACGTAAGATATTCGTGCCCGTCCACGAGCAGTTTACCGGACTTCTGTCTGGATCGAACTCGCTTTGTGGAGGTGCGATCGCTAGATCGCTTCGTTGTGGCTAGGTTCGTCCAAGAGCATTATTCCCGACGGGGCGGTTTACCGGTCTCGGCTCGGTTTTAACTCGCCGCGTGGGTAGATCGACCCTGCGAGGCCCTGATCCAGTTGGGCCATATCGCGCGGTCTACAAATCTGGAGCGGAGTGAATCATAATAAAATAAAGCATTTATACGATGCAGAACATTAAAAATGATGCCTCATCTTATTAATGACGGACGGGTGGGCCTGGATAAAAAACCCTGTGAGAAAAAGAGTATCCCGCCCGGTTTACATTTTTATTGTTTACAAGTTCAAATAAAATATCTTCTCAAGTTCATGGCATTCCATGTTCTTGGGATGAGCCCTCCATTCAGCGTTTCCAGTTGGTAAGCTCCCTTCCCCGTCTTCGAGATGACCCAGTAAGGGCCCTCCCAATTGGGGGCGAGCTTGCCTTGAGGCGACCCAGTAAGCAAAATCTCTTGGGACGACCTTGGCATTGTGCCTCGTGGCCATACCTTGTTTGATCAGTGCCTCTCTTAGGGCGGCTTGCGAACGGAGTTCTTCGATCAAATCTAGCTCTTCTCTGATTATGTCTCCGTTTTCTGGGGGCGGCTCGGGATTAGTCGTTCTCCAACTCAGCTCCCCGATTTCGACCGGTATAACGGCGTCCGTCCCGTAGACTAGTTTGAAGGGAGACTCACCCGTAGTAGAGTGTGGGGTGGTCCTGTACGCCCATAATACGTATGGGAGTTCTTCTGCCCATTTTCCCTTGGCCTCATCCAGCCGCCTTCTCAGACCGAGCAATATTACCCTGTTTGCGGCCTCGGTCTGCCCGTTGGTCTGGGGGTGTTCGACTGAGGTGAAGCGCTGTTTTACCCCTAACTCGGCCATGTACCCCTGAAAGTTTTTGTCAGTGAACTAGGTGCCATTATCTGAGATCAGCACATTTGGGACTCCAAACCGGACCAATATGTTCCTTTTGATGAACTTCAAACAGTTTCTGGAGGTGATGGTCACTAGAGGCTCGGCCTCGACCCATTTTGTAAAGTAATCCACAGCCACGAGCAGATATTTCAGTTGTCCTGGAGCGACTGAAAAAGGACCTAAGTGGTCGATCCCCCACCTTGCAAACGGCCAAGGGGCGGTCATGGAGTTCAGCTCAACCGGGGATGCGACATGGATATCTGTGTGCCTCTGATATTTGTCACATTTCTTAACTAGCTTACTTGCATCCCCTTCCATTGTGGGTGATAACTCTATTTTATATAGAGTTATTCATACATTTAAACTTGGATCATTGCTTATTTTCAAGAACATTAATATATAAATATAGCTTATTTATTAAGAAACAACATTTTAAAGATTCAAATGGATAAGGACAATGAATTAGGCAAAATGCATATATCTTGTTAGGGTTGATATTTTGTTCAGTGCAGCTACTTCAGGTGTGCCCACACTGCCTGCACTAGGAGTGCCCACACTGCCTACACCTGCTAAACCAACACTTTGGACCAAAACATCCAAGGACCATTCCAATGCTTCAACACTTGATATGTGATGTCATGCCTAGTCATATGGAGCAGATCCACTTGCAGAATTCGGCACCTACTATCAAAGACTAGTTGAGAAGCTCACTCACTCAAGGACATGTGGCACTCATTTATTGGACCACCCCATGTGAACTTCATGCAAATGACCAACTTGAACAACTTGCTTGATGGGAGGTCTGCAACTAACCATGGTTAATTATCTCAGCAACAATTTCGCGCCAAAGGAAACCCTCCAAGGGAGGAAAGCTCTCTTGCCTATAAATAGAGACCATATCTTCACTTGGAAAGCATCCTTCATCCATTTCTTAAAGGATCACTTAAGTTTAGTTTTATTTTCAGTTTAGTTTAGTTTTATTTACGTTTCTGAAGAGAAGGAAGGTAAGGAGGTGCTTGACAACCACTCCCTTCGCTTCTACTTGGAGGAAACTTGTGTAAGGATATCATCTTGTACTTCAACTTGGAAATCTCGTGCAAAAGTTCTTCTACTTGAGTAATCTCTATCTCTTTTAGTTCTTTTGCAATATTACTCATCTTGTTATGTTCCTTACAGATTCTTTCTATTTTATAATGAGTAATATGAGCTAATTTCCTTAAGTTGAGATGTTGTAAGCTTTGTAATGAACTTCTAAGTAAGTATATGTGGTTCAAGTAGTGTATGCATTTTACCTCTTGTGCAATACTTCTTTCAAAACTTATTCTGAATTTGATCACCTTAGAATAGGTAAACTTGTAACAACAGACATGGGTTACATTTAAGACATCAAGAGTTGATAAGAATAAGTGTTTGTAACATCATCTTTGTTAAACTAGCTTTAATAAAGAATTGCTTGTTAAAACCATGTTAAGTCCTAGACATAGGATAACATAGTTCTTAGGGTGATATAGTCGGCGCTTAAGAGACAAGAGTGAACCTATTTAGCATGCCTAGACATAGGAAGCTTGTAATGAAACTCTGAAGAAAGTGACTGAAAAACACACACTCATGCAGCTGCACTCAGTGTACCTACACTTCCTACACCACTAAAACTCTTAGAAGTAAGTTACTTGGTGAAAACATCTCAACTACTTTATCTAACTGATTTTCTTCACATATTTACTGTTTATATTGTTTAAATACAATTCATAAACTCCAACCAATTGTGAATAGTGTAGACACACTAAGTATACACTCTAAGCAACATAAAGTTTTCATAATCCCTGTGGGTTCGACCTTTTCTTATCATTATATTACTTGTGTGACTATGTATACTTGCATACTATTTTCCACACCAAGTTTTTGGCGCCGTTGCCGGGGATTATTGTAAAATTTTAGTTTTTTAAAAGTGTTAATTTAGTGTTTTTATTTTTTAGTACTGCTGGTATTCTGTTTTCTGTGCAGAGCATCTAGTGCAGATACACTTAGTGTAGAAGCACTAGTTTATGCCCAGAGATAGACCACCAAAATTTGATTGTGATCCAGAAATTGAAAGAAGATTTAGGAGATTGCTAAGACAACAAAGACAAAGACAACAAGGCTGCAGAAGTGTGTCTCACCACAGTGAAGATGCCTCAGTGAGAGGGGGACCAAATTCACAGCAACAACCTGAAGGTGAAGCAGATCACAGAAAACAATTCATTCAAATGGGACCAATAGGTATGATTAATAATAGGGATAGACCTATGAGAGACTATGCTCAAATTAATCATCAATATATGCAAACTAGTAAAGCTAGACCTCATATTGATGCTGTTCACTTTGAATTTAAACCCATGATGTTCCAAATGTTACAAACAATTGGTCAATTTGGTGGATCTCCTCATGAAGATCCCCACACTAGTGCAAAAAAGGGATTTAAAGTCAGGCGAAAAGAGGATTTAAAGTCAGGCGGGCGCTTGACTTTTATTAAGTCGACTTTGTATGTCTAGAGTTTTAAAGTCAAGCGATAGCCTGACTTCGTAAGTATGATTTAAAGTCAAGCATTTATTGCGCCTGACTTCGTAAGTATGTTTTAAAGTCAAACATTGATTCTTGCCTGACTTCGTAAGTATGATTTAAAGTCAAGCATTTATTCTTGCCTGACTTCGTATGTATGATTTAAGGTCAAGCTTTTATTATTGCTTGACTTTAAATCATACTTACAAAGTCAAGCAAGAATAAATGTTTGACTTTAAATCATACTTACGAAGTCAAGCATTAATTCTTGCCTGACTTCGTAAGTATGATTTAAAGTCAAGCTTTTATTCTTGCTTGACTTCGTATGTATGATTTAAGGTCAAGCTTTTATTATTGCTTGACTTCGTATGTATGATTTAAGGTCAAGCATTATTGCGCCTGACCTTAAAAGTTTTTTTTTTTTTTTAAATTTTGGTTACACCCTGGTTATACGAAATTGGTATATGGCCAACAAAACAAAAACAAAACAAAAACAAAACAAACATTTACAGCCACTTACATTCATCATCTGTAATCAAACATTTACAGCCACTTACATTCATCATCTAGTCTCACAGTCATCAGTCACTTACATTCATCAGTTTAGGTACATTCATCAGTCACTTACATTCATCAGTTTAAGTACAAAAAAATACATTCTAGTCTCACAGTCACTTACATTCTACATAAAATCACTTAAGTTGTTTTCTTCGTTTTTCCTTTGAAGTGGGTTTACGCTCTGCATACAGCTTTATAAAAAACTCTGCCCAAACTTCTCTGACGTGTGTCAAGTCTTCATGCGTGAACGGAGAACTCGAATTAAACATCTACAAAAACAATTTAAATTAGATAATAAAGCAGATTGGATAATAAATGCAGGATAACTGATCTCTAATATACAGCTTCTAATATAACTGATCAAACAGCTTCTAATATAACTGATCTCTATACTTACCCTATACAGCTTCTAATCAAACATCTGCAAAACTCACAATCAAACATCTACAAAAACAATTTAAATTACCCTATACAGCTTCTAATATAACTGATCTCAATACTTAACCAAACAGCTTCTAACATAATCACCCTATACAGCTTCTAACATAATCAAACAGCTTCTAACACAACCAAACAGCTTCTAATATAACCAAACAGCTTCTAACATAATCACCCTATACAGCTTCTAATATACTGATTACGTTTACTTAACAGCTTCTAACATAATCACCCTATAAAAGTTGAAAATTTATATTACCTTCTTCCAATTATTAGTGATAGTTGCGGAGACAATGGTCATCATATTTATCATCACATAGTGGCCACAAGAATAACTATCAATTTGTTTCGGTCCCTATAAATGAATATCAAATATCAAAATTGAATATAATTTACGGTAACTAGTATAAAATGAAAATAAAAATTAATGTATTAAATACTTACTTTAAGTGTCACCCAGTGAGGTTTTGTTTTTCTTAAACCATTCATCCTATTATATCCATCCATAGCTCTGTAGGGTAACATCAAATAGTAAGTTACAAGTCTAAAGCATGTTAAATCATCAAATAGTAAGTTACAAGTCTAAAGCATGTTAAATCATAAAGTTGTGACAACAAATTATTAAAGAAAACCTACTTGTCAACTATTTCAACCAGGGTCTCGTTTGGAGGGCGGTGAAGCGAACACATCCAAACAACTGTATTAACAGAAGGACAGACGACAAACAATTGCCAATGTTTACTGCAGAATTGAACAACAATATGGTCAATGTTAGCTAGCTCATTTTTAATAACTCTGACATATCAATATGGACAAATTATACTTTACCGTACCTGAACAAATATGGCGCTAGAAAGCATGTTTTGTTCTGCTCAATTAGCTTATTCTGGATATATGATTGGACGGTCTCTTGTTTGTAGCCATAACTACCACAAATTTTGTATGGATCTAAAAATCCATACATATCACTAATTTCCCTTGCTATACATTCGCGATGCAAATACCTAAGATATTGAAAACAAATTGTTCAGTATTTATAATTGAAGTATTTGGAATAAGTTTTACAAATAACTAATATATACTTACGTGCACCATATTGCCAAATGGCTCATCTCAAGTTCCTCGTCACCTTGAACCATTTCTACAATATCTTTATATCCAATGTAGAAATGTTCCTGGTGCTCATGGTCCAAGTCCAACTTGACACTTGTTGAAATCTCATAAGCTATAAAATGCAACTCTTTCAACCAGTCATTCTTGGGCGGTTCCTCCAAATGAGATGGTGAACAGCTAGCTTTAGATCCAATTGTATTTTTTTGAGATGGTAAACAGCTATGCAACGATCCCCACTTCTGCAGGTAAGAGAAGTACTATGTTAGCCCCAAGTGTGTCCAACTGTCCAGGATAAGGCTGACTTAATGTTATAAGCATTTTCAGGATTAATGTACTATGTAAGGCTGACTTAAGGCTGAGTTAATGTTTAAGGCTGACTTAAGGCTGACCCAGGTAAGAGAAGTACTATGTGTTAGTGAATCAGAAATGTACTCTGCAGTGACTTAATGTACTCTGCAGTGACTTAAGGCTGACTTAATGTACTCTGCAGTGACTTAAGGCTGAATCAGAAATGTTTACGTTAGAAGGAACAGGGCTGGGCGCCAGTTACTGCTCAGAGGCGCCAATGGCGCTAGTTACTGCTCAGAGGATCAGAACCAAGTGGCGCACACAGGAGAGTACTAGGGCGCACACAGGAGAGTACCAAGAGGATCAGAATAAGCTAACATACTTTCCACTTGGCTTACAGCTATGAGATACAGTCACTGCAGAGAACTTATACTGCAGTGACTGTTTTTACACCCCCAACAATCAATATTCAGTTAACTACATTAACTATGTTACTAAAATCCAAACTATAACTGCAGTGACTGTTTTTACACCCCCAACAATCAATATTCAGAATAAGCTAATATTCAGTTATTTACCCCCCCCCCCAACAATCAAGTAACTAGTGACCACCAGCACTGCCAGCAAACTATAACTGGCAGCAAACTACATTAACTATGTTACTAAAATCCAAACTATAACTATCAAACAATCAGACAATGTAGTTACTAAAATCAATTCATAAACTATGTTAATGTTCATATATATACCTTTGTCAATGCTTCGATTATTTCTCTGTGTTTCTTTTCAAACTCCTGTATTAACTCATCCTGTTTCTTTGCAAACTTCTCTGTTAACTCCTCCTGTTTCTTTTCAAACTCTTGTGTTAACTCCTCCTTCAACTCTTGCTTAATGACAGCTAGTTTCCCACTATCTGAGGTGCCTCTAGTACGTGAAGTAGGTCCAAAGTATTCTGATAGACCCACCCCTCTACCAACTGCTCGTACACGACCACGAGGATCAGGTTTTCCAATGGCTATAGTCAAGATATCTTGACGTCCATGTGGAACAAGTGTTCCCTGTTTGGCCTGATCAACTAACTCATCCTATAACAAAAACGATGTGCACTTTAGGCAACATTGTAAAATGTATTTCTTAAGGCGTTGGTGCTTGAATAAAAAATTTAACTTACAATTTTCGAAGCAACGGAAGCTGGCTCATCCGTTGTAAAAGATCCTGTTTTCCTCTGATAGGCCAACTTAAATAACTCATGACGTGGAGGAGATGAAGGTTCTATTACTAACTGTGGATCACCGGACTCCTCACGCTTTGCTTCCACGTAGCTCTCTTTCCACTTTCCCTTAATCCTCTTATAGCCACCACGAGCGGATGTGTGGTAGAAGTTATTGTGGGATTGAACTTTTTTGGCTCTTTCTCTTTTAGTCTGTCATAAATACCAAACCAAATGTTATTAGTCATGACATATTAAATTAAGACAGAAAAATAAAAACTAAAAAAGACCAAATAATTACCTGAAACTGTTCTTCCATGCGACTCTTTACGAACAACTCCCATGTTTCAGTTGATATGAAACTGTATATCTCACATGGAGTTTTGTCATTCTGATCCTCTTTGGGGCTAAAGATAAATTTTCTAGTGAGTGATGACTTAAATTGCGTCCAACGCTCACCGGCATAAGCAATCCATTTGTTCTTCAACCTCTCGTCATTGGAAATGTCAAATGTTTCCTAAAGTATATATACAAAAAAGGCAGTGTTAATATCACTCTGATATCATTCATTTGGGTGTATAGCACTCAATATGCAATGAAAAGTTAATACCAAGATATCCAGCCAAATCAAGTCCTTGACCGCGTCATCCACTTTGTCCCAAGTTTCTGATAATATGCTTGCCTTGTGTCGTGCTAGCATAGACACATAACTCTTAAATCTGGCAGCCAATTTACCTACAGGCTCTAGGTGTTCATCAAATTCAATCGGGTACCTATAACCTAGCGAGCGTCTAGACGTCAAATCCGGTAACGTCGTGGCACGTCTAGTCTTCTTCTTTGTTGGGGGGTTGATAGATAATTCAGCCATGATACCTATTTAAGAAAAACAAATGCGAGCAATCATCAGTATAACAAATCATCAGTATAACAAACACCATCAATATTGCAAATTTATTCAACATATTATTCAGCTTCTGCAACTTAAAACAAGTGTTAATTTGGTATAACACAACCAACTTAATGCCCTAAATGAAAGAGTTCACTAGATAAACTACTTCTTTCCTGATACAAAAGTAAGCTATTTCATTATCTAGAATATATCACCATTTTACTTTTGCTAGTTTGATATATTCCCTATTTTATTGAAAGACAAATCAACTTAGCTGGGCAATCAGTGACACTAAGTAGTGGTTAGTTAATGAAGTATTTTCATTTCTACACTAACTTTTCATTTTTATATATGAAACAGTTTTGTGGCTCTGAGATCATTGAACTTCAACATTTTGAGCCTGCTTCAATCGATGACATTGCAAGTGTGCATGCAAGAGCCTATGTTTCTGGGCTTGAAAAGGTAATCTTTTATGTTCAAAAATCCTTTGTTTTGGTTATTTGTTATGTGAGAGATTCTGTTTTCTAAGTTATGGTATATTTAATTTTATACCATACTTTATAAATTGTGTTTAGGTGCTAACCCTACAGAGTAGTGTTTATGAGGCTTAGGACATCTTGACCCTACAAGCTGGCTTTTGGGATTGAGTTTAGCCCTAAACCCAAATTCTTAGACTGACGTTGGTTATCATTACCCATTTTTCCCTTTGTTCATCATCGGCCAACTTTCCTTTTGTGTTCCAGACTTCCAGTACTCTACTTGGAAAGTAGTGTATCATAGCATTCGCCTAGTAGCTGACCCCAAATAAGATGGTTACCTGGGAGAAATAAGGATAGGTCCAAGGAATTAAGTGGGCCTGGCCTTAGTAGTTAGGCGTTGTTATTTTATAAAATCAGTTAATTTGGGGTTAGTATGTTTCTTTTGGAGAAATAAGGATGAGCCCCAAAGAATAAATAAAGTAGGCTGAGCTTCGTAGTTAGGTTTTTATTAGAGTATAGAAAAGAATGTAATGAGTAAGGTGAATTTCGGTTTATGTGTTAAAGGAAAGGCCAGGTTCTCAAGTACCTGATGATTCCTTGTTGTTTCTGCTATAGCAATAGAATATCCTCTGTTCTTTCTATAAATTTTCCAGTCTGAAATTTTAACCAATATCTATCAACTCTGTTTTTCCTATGATGTGTGTTTCTGGATCAGTTTCTTCATTTACTTTCACTAAATGCATGCCTTAATTCTGATTTAGTTTACAAAATAATGGCAAATTCTTAGTCAATCACCTGCAACTTATTCAATCACGTGCTTGCCTTGATAATGGCAAATTATTATTCAATCACGTGCTGTCAAAATAATGGCAAATTCTTAGTCAATCACCTGCAACTTATTCAATCACGTGCTTGCCTTGATAATGGCAAATTCTTTTTAGGGGTCAAATTAAAATATCTTCCCATATCCCTTCATTATGATCATCACGAGTCGCACGTACACCGTCCACATCCATGTCCTCAATGAATATAGGCATTTGTGTAGTAAAAGAAGGAGTCTCAGAAATTTCAAGGGATGAATCTCCGTCTTCACCATTACCATTCATGATTCTTCCTTGTAGGACTACTGACAATTTTTTGTTAGAAGGATCATCGACAAAAAAAATTTGTTTTGCTTGGTCAGCCATGATGAAAGGCTCATCCCCATAACTTACATTGTCTAGGTCCACCAATGTAAATCCTAAGTCATCGGTTTGTACACCATTGTTACTGTTAACCCACTTACATTTAAAAACAGGCACTTTAAATTTAGAGTAATTGAGCTCCCAAATCTCTTCAATAACCCCAAAGTAAGCAATTGACGCAAGAACAGGGTTTTTATCCTTTGCACTAGAGAAGTGCATTGCAGAAGCCATGACCATAACCCCACTATTTTGCACAGTACTCTTATCATCTTGTGCCTTTGTAGAAAATGAGAAATTATTTATATCGTACCCAGACCAACACATGACACTAAACATTGGTTCATTTGCTAGCCACTTTAGTGTATCAGAAGCACTATTATCCTTCATAATATTCTCTTTAAACCAGGTTAAGAATGTCTTGTTGTGCTCTTTCAATAGCGCTTTTTCATTCATTTGAGGGTTTTTACTCTTGACAATCTTTTTATGAGTAGATAAATAAGGTAATACCTCGTCGGTGTTATTCAATATGTACAAATGTGCTTGCAACACTTCTGCTCTACCCATACTCTTGACCCTTGGACATCGTGTACCCTTACCTTGACACCTCCCTGTATGACGAGACTTAGGAAGCCCTATAGGTTTTGCTTCTGCCAAATAGTCTGAACAAAACTCAATAGCTTCTTCCGTGACATACCTTTCAACAATAGATGCTTCAGGACGATATTGATTCTTCACATAACCTTTCAAAATCTTCATGTATCGTTCAACCGGATACATCCACCTTAAATAAATAGGGCCACAGAGTCTAATCTCTCTTACTAGGTGAACAATTAAATGAACCATGATGTCAAAAAATGAGGGAGGAAAATACATCTCCAATTGACACAAGATAATAGCAGCCTCGTTTTCCAACTCATCCAATTTCTGAGGGTCAATGACTTTGACACATATAGCATTAAAGAATAAGCACAACCTAGTTATGGCATGTCGAACACATTTTGGCAAGATGCCACGAATAGCCACCGGTAGTGGTTGTTGCATCAACACGTGACAGTCATGAGACTTTAAGCCAACTAATTTGAGATCTTTTATTGACACAAGCCTCTTAAAATTTGAAGAGTAACCTTGTGGAACTTTGATTCCTTGTAGACACTCGCACAAACTTATTTTCTCTTTTTTTGACAATGTATAGCATGCTGGGGGCAAATATGTACGTTCACCTTTTGGCTTTGGATGTAATTGTTCTCTTATGCCCATTTTGAGCAAATCTAAACGAGAATTTATACCATCCTTTGTCTGGCCTTTAATGTTGAGAAGCGTCCCGATAACACTATCACAAACGTTTTTCTCGACATGCATGACATCAAGACAGTGCCTTACCTCAAGACTAGACCAATACGGAAGATCAAAGAACACTGGCCTCTTCTTCCACTTGCTTTTCACATTGAGCTGCTTTTGCTTTTTGCCAAATACAACTTTGATGTCCTTAACCACTTGGTAGACTTCTTCTCCAGTCAAGACATTCTGGAGAGTTTCATTCTCTTGGCACCCATTAAAAGCTTTTTTCATCCTACGGTATGGGTGATTACGTTTGAGATATCTCCGATGCCCAAGGTATACAGTCTTCTTACCATGTTTTAGTTGATGGTAGCACGTGTTTTCTGTACAAATAGGACAACCTTTATGTCCCTTAACACTATACCCAGACAAGTTCCCGTATGCTGGGAAGTCATTGATTGTGCAAAATAACATCGCACGCAGCTTGAAAGTTTCATTGGAATACCCGTCAAACACATCCACGCCTTCATCCCACATTTTTCTCAAGTCTTCAACCAACGGGCTAAGGTAAACATCTATGTCATTTCCTGGCTGTCGTGGGCCAGAAATCATCATGGATAACATAACATACTTACACTTCATGCACAACCAAGGAGATAAGTTGTAAATTATAAGGAGAACAGGCCAGGAGCTATGATTTGTACTTAAGTTACCATATGGGTTCATCCCATCCGAAGCAAGCGCAAGCCTAAGATTTCTTGACTAGGCGCCAAAATCCGAAAACAAACTATCAACCTTCTTCCATTGTAGAGAGTCAGCCGGATGGCGAAGCTGTCTGTCACATTTCCTCTCATCTGCATGCCATCTAATGTTCTTTGCATCCTTTGCATTAGCAAACAAGCGTGTGAACCTAGGAATTATTGGAAGTACCATAAAACCTTTGCTGGAGAAATCTTTGAGTTATCATCATCGCAACTAGATTCACCAGTCTTTACTTTGTAACGTGACCTATTACACGTAGGACACTTATGTAGCTCCTCAAACTCATTCCGATACAATATGCAATCAATAGGGCAAGCATGTATTTTTTTATACTCCACACCCATCGGACACAAAATCTTCTTCGCTTCATACGTACGACATGGCAATGTGTTACCTTTTGGAAGCATGTCTTTCAACAACTCAAGCAACTCAGTGAAACTCTTATCAGTCCACCCATTCGTCGCCTTCAGATTGAACAATTTTTTCACCGCAGTCAACCGTGTGAATGTTGTACATCCCAAATACAAGGCTCTTCTTTATCTTCGCACAAAGTATCGAAGGCATGTGCTTGCTTAAAAGACTCCGGCCCAATATCACATATCATGTCTTCCATTCGATCATCCATATTTGAATCTGCGAAATTATCTCTTCCGGACACACTTGGGATATCTAACTTTTCACCGTGCCATATCCAAGTTGTATAACTACGACAAATCCCATCAACTAGAAGATGATCTCTTATTGTGGCAACTGGTTGTGGTATCCGGTTCACACAATTAACACAAGGACAGTCAAAAATTCCACCACAACCTTCAAGCTTTGTTTGAGCAAACTCTAGAAATTCTTCCACCCCTTTCGCATACTCATCACTCAACTTACTAGTTTGCATCCAACTACGATCCATGTAGCTACGCTCGAAAAAAAATAGATAATAATTTTAGATTTCACCTATCAAGTAATGGATAAATATATATGTGTAAGTGTACAATAGTTTCCTATACATTAGCTGTACAACTGGTGTAGTTGCATTTATTAAAAGTGTTAAATGCTGATTAACAGTTAGGGAAAACTGACTTTAAGTCAGTTAGTGTAAACTGTGTTAGGGAAAACTGACTTTAAGTCAGTTAGGGTAAACTGTGTTAAATACTGATTAACAGTTAGGGTAAACTGTGTTAGGGAAAACTGACTTTAAGTCAGTTAGTGTAAACTGTGTTAGGGTAAACTGTGTTAGGGAAAAATGACTTTAAGTCAGTTAGTGTAAACTGTGTTAGGGTAATCTGTGTTAGGGAAAACTGACTTTAAGTCACTTAGGGTAAACTGTGTTAAATACTGATTATGTGCTGAATTATAAGGGTAAACTGACTATGTGTTAGGGTAAACTGATTATGTACTGATTATGTGCTGATTATGTGTTAGGGTAAGGCTGACTTAAGGCCGACTTAATGTTTAAGGCTGACTTAACATACTTTCCACTTTCCACCACCATTCCTATCACAGTGTTGAGAAGAGAGTAAATCTTGAAACTGAATCAGTTTCAATGTAACTGAATATTCTTTATTATTATTTCTTGTTGACTGAGATACACACAGAGAGACTATTTATAAGATTGCCACTTGGCTTACAGCTATGAGATACAGTCACTGCAGAGAACTTATACTGCAGTGACTGTTTTTACAGTGCATACAATTAAATTTGTGCAGAATAGCTTGTAAATAGGAAAATGTAATTCTGCACAAAGTTAATTATATGCACTGTAAAAACAGTCACTGCAGTATAAGTGGCAGTAAATAGGAAAATGTAATTCTGCACAAAGTCTCTGTGTATTAACCAGATCGTATGAGTGGAAAGATAGTGTAAATAAGAGTTATGTTCCTGAACATGCATAAAAAATTTAAAACCTTACACAAGCAAGATTCAAAGATGCATGAGACTAGACAAGTTAACAAATAGTAGCCCCTTGTCACAACATTGTTTCTAACTATATCAGCAAATCAACCAAAATATTACCCTTAGGAGCTAATTATCGGAACCCAACAACATTGTTTCTAAATATTACCAACAGTGGGAAAATAACAAGCAATATCAGTAAATGATCAACAACATGTTGATAAATATATTGATGTTTTGTGTATTTTGTAGAAAAACAGGACAACAGAGCAGCCAGTGTTGCTACACTTGGTGTTCCTACACCTGATGCAGCCACACTGCCTACACTGGTGTTAGTATTGTGAAGCAAAGACTTGGATGAAAAAAAGTTCACTTGCCAACTCATCCAATTAGTGGGATAAACTCTGATTAGGGGCTAGAGTGCTGCGTGTTAAGCATAAACACTATACGTGTCGCCTTCAGATGTGGCTCCTACCAAACCAAAACCCAAGAAGATGAGAGTCAAACATAGTCCTGCTGTGAGAGCTAGTCCCAGATTCCAGAAGAAAGAGTAAAAAATACCTTTTAAATGTTGTTTCCAGTATTATAATATGCTTTAGTAGTATACTCTATGTGCTAAATACTATGTGTTAACTTGCTGCTATGTGTTAATTACTTTTGATTATATTTCCCAACTTTTGGATCCCTTGTTTACTCAACTTAGAGCAGTGGGGACACTGCTCATATTTAAGTTGGGGGGGAGAGTGGAGAATAGTATGTGTTTTGTGTATGCACTATATTTGCAGCATGTTTTGAACCTAGTACTAATATATATGTATGTGTGTAGAAATATGTTTGAGTAAGTATTAATAGCATGTGAGTATGTAGTGTTAGTATGTTTTAAGTTTTAGATGTACTTAACAAAGCATGATAATTTGTGTTAACATGGTGAATTAAGTGCATCAATTTGTTTTTAGACTTAAATGATTATGAAACATGGTCAATTCATATTTTTCTCAAAAATTGAAGAAGTGTATCAATGAGTCAATTTTTAAATGATGAAAAAAGCCTTGTTTCTAGAAATGATCAGTTTTATAAATACTTTGACACAACAAAATTGAGTTTTGAAAAGAACCATGCTAGATGAAAAGCTATCTAAAGCCAAGGAATTTTTGGAAATTTGAGGTCAAAATTAGATTTTTACTAAAAATATAGAAGAACATAAGGAATTAAGTTGGGGGGAAATTCCATGAATACAAAGGTCAAAATGTGAAAGCTTGGAGAGTTCACGCCACAAGTGTCAAAACCACTCAAAATAAAAATATGTCAAAAACATTCCAAAAAGCTACACTTGCCTGAATCATATAACTGAGCCTGTCCCTTAAGTGCAATTGGTTTGAAATAATGAACAAAGTTCAAAAAGAAAAAGAAAAAGAAAAGAAAAAAAACCAAGAAACATAGAAGAAAAATGCATGTGGAGGTCAGTGAGGAGGGCAGTGTACGCTACAAAAAAAAAATACTCAAAGAGTTCCAAATGTGGCTACACAAAGTGTACCTACACCACCTATATCAAAAGGCACCTACACTCAAAAATAAGGTGTACCTACAATCCAGAAAAATGATGTCTTTGCACTCACTGCATTGCATCAACAAAAAGCAAACACCAAAAATAGAAATAAGGCATTGGCTCAACAAGTTTGAAACACCAAAGCCCTTTGTTGTGCTTAAGAGTCCCCTAATTCTTGAAGAAATTGTTAGTCTCATCCATATTTTGAAAAATCTCTAAGGATGACTAAAAGAGTTCCATCTTTTTCAAAAAGCTAAGGAAAAACTCTTTGTTTGGTTATGGAACCAATTGAGACTCAATGGGCCACACACTCACACAACTGAGTTTTTATAACTCTGAATGTTTTAAGAAGGCAAAGGCATAGAAAAGAAGTCCTGAAAAGAGAAAGCTCATAAAAATACACTTCAAACACTCCTTGAAAAGCATGAGTTGAGATGTCTTCATAATTATAGTAGTCTTGTATTTGTTTCTTTGTCATTGCTTGAGGACAAGCAACAATTTAAGTTTGGGGGTGTGATAATTCTATTTTATATAGAGTTATTCATACATTTAAACTTGGATCATTGCTTATTTTCAAGAACATTAATATATAAATATAGCTTATTTATTAAGAAACAACATTTTAAAGATTCAAATGGATAAGGACAATGAATTAGGCAAAATGCATATATCTTGTTAGGGTTGATGTTTTGTTCAGTGCAGCTACTTCAGGTGTTCCCACACTGCCTGCACTAGGAGTGCCCACACTGCCTACACCTGCTAAACCAGCACTTTGGACCAAAACATCCAAGGACCATTCCAATGCTTCAACACTTGATATGTGACGTCATGCCTAGTCATATGGAGCAGATCCACTTGCAGAATTCGGCGCCTACTATCAAAGACTAGTTGAGAAGCTCACTCACTCAAGGACATGTGGCACTCATTTATTGGACCACCCCATGTGAACTTCATGCAAATGACCAACTTGAACAACTTGCTTGATGGGAGGTCTGCAACTAACCATGGTTAATTATCTCAGCAACAATTTCGCGCCAAAGGAAACCCTCCAAGGGAGGAAAGCTCTCTTGCCTATAAATAGAGACCATATCTTCACTTGGAAAGCATCCTTCATCCATTTCTTAAAGGATCACTTAAGTTTAGTTTTATTTTCAGTTTAGTTTAGTTTTACTTACGTTTCTGAAGAGAAGGAAGGTAAGGAGGTGCTTGACAACCACTCCCTTCACTTCTACTTTGAGGAAACTTGTGTAAGGATATCATCTTGTACTTCAACTTGGAAATCTCATGCAAAATTTCTTCTACTTGAGTAATCTCTATCTCTTTTAGTTCTTTTGCAATATTACTCATCTTGTTATGTTCCTTACAGATTCTTTCTATTTTATAATGAGTAATATGAGCTAATTTCCTTAAGTTGAGATGTTGTAAGCTTTGTAATGAACTTCTAAGTAAGTATATGTGGTTCAAGTAGTGTATGCATTTTAACTCTTGTGCAATACTTCTTTCAAAACTTATTCTGAATTTGATCACCTTAGAATAGGTAAACTTGTAACAGCAGACATGGGTTACATTTAAGACATAAAGAGTTGATAAGAATAAGTGTTTGTAACATCATCTTTGTTAAACTAGCTTTAATAAAGAATTGCTTGTTAAAACCATGTTAAGTCCTAGACATAGGATAACATAGTTCTTAGGGTGATACAGTGGGCGCTTAAGAGACAAGAGTGAACCTATTTAGCATGCCTAGACATATATAGGAAGCTTGTAATGAAACTCTGAAGAAAGTGACTGAAAAGCACACACTCATGCAGCTGCACTCAGTGTACCTACACTTCCTACACCACTAAAACTCTTAGAAGTAAGTTACTTGGTGAAAACTTCTCAACTACTTTATCTAACTGATTTCCTTCACATATTTACTGTTTATATTGTTTAAATACAATTCATAAACTCCAACCAATTGTGAATAGTGTAGACACACTAAGTATACACTCTAAGCAACATAGAGTTTTCAAAATCCCTGTGGGTTCGACCTTTTCTTATCATTATATTACTTGTGTGACTATGTATACTTGCATACTATTTTCCACCCCAGTGGGCCAGTAGTATCCCGCTCTGAGTGCCTTTTTTGCTAAAGCTCATGCTCCTAGGTGATTCTCGCATATGCCTTCATGAATCTCCCTCAGTACGTAGTCGGCCTCCTCTGGTGCTAGGCACTTTAGTAAGGGAATCGAGAACCCTCTTCGAAATAATTTTCCTTCGATGCCAATGTAAGACGATGCTCGTCTACGCGTCAAAGTCGCCTTCTTTGGATCGGTTGGTTCTTCCCCGTCCGTGATATACTTTAGAATGGGATCAATCCACGTCTCGTCAAGGGTGATCGTGCAAACATCTGGGTTTGGAGATGTTTCCAGGTTGACGCTGGGCTGGGGGAGGATTTTCTGAATGACACTCCTGTGATTTCCCGGGTTTTTCGTGCTGGCTAGTTTTGAGAGCACGTCCGCCCTTGTATTCTCTGATCGGGGAATGTGTTGTACTTCTGCATGGTCGAACTGCTCGAGTAGTTCTGTTACTTTGGCCAGGTATCTCCTTAACACTTCATCTTTTGCATCGAACGTCTCTTTAATCTGGGATACTACCAACAGAGAGTCTGAGTGGAGTTCGACCCATTGCACTTTGAATTCCCGAAGCGAGCATAAGTTCCGCAATGCACGCCTCATATTCCGCTTGGTTGTTTGAGGTGGAAAACGAGAATGTCAAAGACACCTCCACCGTCATTCCTTCTGGATTCTCTAGGATCATCCCCGCCTCGCTCCCTTTACTATTAGAGGAGCCGTCCACATACAGCATCCAGGTCGGTTCAAGCCCTTCTTCCAGGATTGGGGTCATCTCAACTATGAAATCCGCCAGGATTTGTGCTTTCGTGGCCGTTCTCGTTTCATACTTGATGCCGAACTCCTAGAGCTCCACCGCCGATTTAATCATTCTTCCCGCTAGGTCAGGTCGATGCAATATTTGTCGAATGGGCTGGTCTGTTCTGAGGACGATCTGGTGGGCCACGAAATACGATCTCAGCCTTCGGGCTACCACAATCAGCGCCAGGGCTAGCTTCTCAATCCTTTGGTACCTGATCTCTGGTCCCTGGAGTACTTTACTCACAAAATATACGCCGGGATTCTGTTTTGCCTCGTCCTCCCGAACTAGCACGGCTGCTAAAGCTTCGTCACTGATGGAGAGATACAGATATAATGTCTCCCCGGGTTCTGGAGTTGTCAAGATAGGTTGTTGCAACAAAGCTGCTTTCAATTGGTCTAGAGCTTGGTCACACTCGGGCGACCACTCGAACTGTGCCTCTTTCTTAAGCAGTGTGAAGAGCGGGAGGGACTTGCTGGCTGCCTTTAAAATGAATCTTGAGAGTGCGGCTATCAACCCGTTCAGCTTCTGGATCTCTTTTTTACAAGTGGATGACTTCATCTCTGTCACCGCCCAGCATTTATTTGGATTCGCCTCAATTCTCCGCTCTGTCAAATAGAACCCAAAGAACTTGCCCGCTCTGACCCCGAACGTGCACTTCTCAGGGTTTAGCTTCAGCGAGTTCTTGCGGGCTTCCATAAATACCTCTTTTAGATTGGCCACATGGTCAATGTCTTGTTTACTTTTAATGATCATGTCGTCTAAGTATACTTCCACAGTTCTGCCGATTTGTGCTCGAAAAACCCTACTCATCATTCTTTGGTAAGTAGCTCCCGCATTTTTCAACCCGAAGGGCATGACTAGGTAACAGTAGTTCCCTCTTGCTGTCATGAAGGCCGTATTTTCTTGATCGGGTGGGTGCATTGCGATCTGGTTGTAGCCCGAGTAAGCATCCAAAAATGAGAGTAATCGAAACCCGCTTGCGCTGTCTACCAAACGGTCTACACTAGGCACCAGAAACGCGTCTTTAGGGCATGCCCGATTAAGATCGGTGTAGTCAACGCACATGCGCCATTTCCCATTGGCCTTCTTGACCAGGACGACGTTGGATAGTCATGTCGTATACTTGATTTCTTTAATGAACCCGGCTTCCAGCAAGTCATCGATCGCTTTAATGGCCGCTCGTCCTTTCTTCTCACTCTGCACCCTTCTTCTTTGGGCGACCTATTTGGCCGTGGGGTTAACAGTCAGGTGGTGACAAGCTACCTCTGGCGGAATGCCTGGCATATCGGCAACACTCCAAGCAAATACATTAGTGTGTTCTTTTAGACACTGGATCAACTGATCTTGTACTTTCGGGGGAAGGTCGTTTCCCACTGCCACGGTCTTCTCCGGGTCGCTCCCCAGCTGTATCTGGACGAGCTCTCCGTCCGGCTCTGGTCTTTTAATTCTCTTTTTGAGCTCTCGGGTTAGATCATCATCTCCTTCTTCTGCGTCACTGTCCGGGTCGTATCTGGCGTCTAAATCGGCGACGTTGACTTGATTCCCGCTCTTGCTCGCAGTATCGGTCTTTTTTGTCTCATATTCGCCTTGTTCTTTAAGGCTCATGTAGTGACACCTTCGAGCGGATTGTAAGTCGGCCGGAACGGTGACTACGTCGTTACTGTCCGAGTGAAACTTCATTTTCAAGTGGACAGTGGAGCTCACTGCCCCAATCTTTCCCAACGTGGGTTGTCCTATGATGCACTGGTATACTGATTTGCATGGTAGTACGAGGAAGTCGGTCTTGGCGGTCCTGCACTTTGGTCTCGTCCCGCTATCGTCCCCGAAAGTTACCATGAGCTCAATCATTCCAAGGGGCGTGGTTGACGATCCCTTGAACCCTATCAGATCGGATCCTCGGTAGGCCCTCAACTCGCTCCTGGGTATCCTCAGGGCGTCCAGAAGGTCCTCGAAGATGATGTCCGCTGAGTTACCCTGATCGACCAATTTTCTCCTAACTTCCACATTTGCCATTACTGCAGTTATTATCAAAAGGACATACTTGTTCGGTTTCCCATCAAGCAAGTCGTCGTCGTCGAAGGTCAAGGGTGGCCTGTTCGAGGGCGTTCTGGCAGTGGAGGTCGATCCAACACTCATAATTTCTTTCCACCGCCTCTTCATGGATTTGTTTGTTTCTCCTCCTTCTGTGGGGCATCCTCCAGTGATTACCATGGCGACCGGGCTCCCTCTAGACTTCCTTTGGTCGTTTTCTTCATCTTCCTCCGCATCGTCATCTTCCCTTCCCCCGTTGCTGACTTCGTTCACAATGGCCTTCCCCTTCAGAGGGGACCGAGCTTCACTCTTCTCTTCCTGCCTAACTGCTTGCCCCTTTTTTACGTACTGGGTGAGCTTACCCTTCTTGATCAATTCCTCTATGTCGTCTTTGAGGGCCATGCAGTTGTTGGTATCATGCTCGTTACTCCTGTGGTATCGGCAATACTTGCGAGATGCGCGCTGCCCGTCCTTGAGAACGAGGGGGTCTGGTCTTTTAATATCCCTAAACTCCGCATTTGCGCATTCAGACAAAATATGGGCATAAGACGTGTTTAATTCCGTCCGTTCGGGATACTTCTTATGCCTGTATTCCCTTAATGGTCCTTCCTGTTCTCTTCGGGATTTTTGATCCCGCTCAGATCGAGGTTCCCTTGCCGTTCCGGCGACCGCTTGGGTGGCCATCGCTCTTTCTTCATAGTTCATAAACCTCTGGGAACGTCGGAGGAAAGTTTCAAGGTCCGGTGCCTCGTTCACTCCGATTTTGATCTCAAACAGACTACCCGTGCGCAGTCCGTCCCGGAGGAACCAGAGACGCATGTCGTCCTCTAGCCCGCGAACATTGGCGGCTTCTTTGTTAAACCGTTCCACGTAATCGTGAAGGGTCTCGTCTGGACCTTGCCGGATTGCCTTCAGAATGGCATGTGATTTGGGTTTTACCCTAGACGCGGTAAAGCAGGCGCTGAAAACCCTCGCCAGCTGCTCCCAAGATGAGATCGTGTTAGGTTTCAACTCGGTAAACCACTCCAGGGCGGGTCCTTCCAGGGTCAACGGAAAGATTTTGCACTTGACCGGCCCGTATGCTCCTCTATACTGCATCATTAGATCAAAATATCTCAAGTGAGCATCGGAAACCTTTACCCCACTATACATTCTGAGATCGGACGGAGGCTTTTCCAGAGCCCACGGAATTGGGTACTCGTCTATTTCTCGAGTGAAAGGTCCTATCCGGGTGTCGCCCCTTTCCCCGCGAGGTGGTCGGTCCTCGAGTTGTCGGTCTCGATGACCACGTCGCTGAGGGAAACGATCGTGATGACGATACCGGTTGGATGAATGTTCCCTGGGGTGGGAGCAAGTGTATCTGTCAAACGATCTACTTCTTAACCGGGTTAACGAATCAGTCGAGCTATACGAGGATTCTTGGTAAAGCTCTTCTTCAGGCGAGTAGGTGGGGTCGGCCTAGGAAAGTGACACCCTCGGTCGCCCTCGAGGGGCCCCTCTTTCCGCCCGCCTAGGTGGAGATCGGTGCACAAGGTGTCTCCTTGGGGGCGATCGATACCTTCTGGACTGGTTACCCTGGTGCCCATGAGGGTCGTCGTTGCGATGACGCTGTTCGGGTGCGGTGTACGCCCTTTCAGAAGCGACCTGTTGTTCTATCTGGTTGAGTCGCTCTTCCTGTTGCTCGATATGTCGGTCTCTCACGTGCAGCAGGTTGTGCAATTCTTGCACAATTGCGCTTGGTAACACCACATTGGCCTGGTGGGCAAGGTCCGCCTGAGCGCTCGATGCTGTGTCTTCGACGTTGGCGGCTTGGTCCTCCAGATCGAGCGGTTTCTGCTCAGTGATGGCAACTACGCTTCGCAGGCGTGGGGACCCACGTGGTCTTCCTCGTGGTGGCATATCAGATGAGGGTGGGACAGTAGCTCCCACTTTGGTCGCCAATGAACCGGACCCTGCAATGGGCGATTGGTTCCTTTGATTAGATACGTAAGTCCCTTTGCTGAAGTTGATCCTTTTGACTTGGGAGCGAGAGACGTTGAAGTTGGCCTCGAGTTGTGGCTGGTCGCGTTCAGAACTCCCGCGGGGTGTACTTGCAATGGTACCCCAACGCCGAAGTCAGTGTGGTGATATTTCAGCAAAGTAACGATATGAATAGTGTGTACCTTTTAGCTGAGGTCAGACCCCCATATATATAGCGTCAGGGGCTATGCTGACGACCGCCGGATCGCAGGTGGCTTCATCTCTTCCGTCGATCTGCGGATCTAGGTTGGTTAGCGCTGTTTTATTCATTGGGCCGCTTGAGACCGGCCCAATAGTTTTAGAGGGCTGCGGCCCAGCCCAGAACAGCCCCTCTGTTAACTTTCAATCCAAAAAAATTGACGTGGCTAACATATATGACATCAGCATGACATCATCAATGATTAACAGAGAAAGAGTATCGTTTTTGAATCGTGTCAATCTTTCTCTGTTAATTATTCCTTTTTTTGGAATAGACTGAAGCGGAACATAATCGTTTCAATCTTTCTCGGTTAATCATTGATGATGTCATGCTGACGTCATCTTCGTTAGCCACGCTAGTTTTTTTGGATGGAAAGTTAACAGATGGGCATATCTGTAAACGTTTAATATTTGCAATGGCCATTTTAAAACTTTTTTTTACAATGACCTAAATGGATTATAGTCATATTTGCAGGGGCCATAAGCCTTTTTTTATCATCATAACCTGGTATTTGTTTGATCATAATGATGGAACGTAGCTGAAGTAACAAACAACGGATTATAAGATGAAAAAAAACTAGTAAGGACATAGAAGGAATAATATAAAAATACTAAGGGTAAAAAAGACTAAAAAGATGAGAGACTATAAGCTATAAGCTCAAACGCTACTTGAAGTAACGTTTCAAAAAACACTATAAGCTACCCCAAAAACGCTAACCACCGCTGTTTGCCAAACACGTCTAATTTTCTTCATCCGCTAGTCAAATTTGCTATAAGCTAGCGGATCTGACTTACCAAAGAGAGTCTAATTCATCGAAAACCTAACATTATTAAAGCTAGGAAAGATGAATTTGGTAACAAATTTACAACACACATGTTAATAATATAAAAGGCAAAACATCTCCTGAGGTCCCTTAACTTATTTTCAGATAACGAATAGGTCCCTTAACTTTTTTTTGTAACGATTAAGTCCTTTAAGTTTTAAAAACGTTGCTCCATTGCCCTTTTTAACAGGTTTTTTGTTTAACTCCGTTAAAAAAACGCCTAGTCATCATTTCAGTCATATTTTTTATTTTATTTATGCTTATGTGGCGTATATATACTTGCTGTCTCATTATTTAATTTTAATTAAAAAGTTGCTCTTCAAATTGAAACCCAGATTCATCTTCATGAATTTCATTTCATTTACGTTGAATTGAAACCCAAATAACTTGAGCTTCACTTCATCTGTTTTCATTTCATTTCACTTCATCTTGTCAGATATGGTTTTGTTTCATCATCGCGGATCTTCATCTTCGTTTTCACTTCTGGATTTTCAAATCTGTTATGGTTTCATTTTCGTTATATTTATCCAAGGGAAGCAATGGTTTTTGCAGATTTGGGAAAAAACAAACTAAAAACGAACTAGGTGAGCGAAACGAAAATGCAGATTTGGGAAAAAACGAAAATGGAAACTCCAGATTTGGGAAAAACAAAATTGAAAGGAAAAAACGAACTAGCTGAAAACGAAATGGAAAAAAACAAAAATGGAAACTGCAGATTTGGGAAAAAAAATGAAATTGAAAGGAAAACCCTATTTGTCATTCCTCACCCATAAAGTAGAAGCGAAATCAAAAACGAGAATGAAAATAGAAATGAAATCGAAAACGAACATAAACAGAAGGAAACAATTCTGATGCAAATCTGACTTTGTTTCGTTTCTGCAAAAGAAGATGAACAGTATTTTGGACAAAACATCATGAGGTAGAAGATGATGAATAGTAACATAGGGGTATTTTGGGTTTTTTTAGTTTTGAATAAAAAATGAATTTTTAATTAAAATCCAAGGTGGACCTGCCACATCATCACCGTTTAGCCACATCAACATCCACGTCAGCACCGTCAGCCACTTAAGTTTTTTTAACGGAGTTAAACAAAAAACTGTTAAAAAGGGCAACATTGCACCGATTTTAAAACTTAAGAGACCTAATTGTTACAAAAAAAGTTAAGGGACCTATTCGTTACCTGAAATTAAGTTAAGGGACCTCGAGAGATATTTTGCCTAATATAAAACGACAAATTAACTATAAATATGATAAATTTAAAGAAACCATAATACTTATGTCTCTATATCTAAAATGTTGACACTCAAGTCATTGATTGAATCTATAATGGATTAAAGTTAATCTATCAATCATAATCAAATGAACACCGCTACAAGATAGGAAATCAAAAATCGTCGCAACAAGATGACGTTGAGTGATCCCACACCAAAAAAATGACTCAAAACCACCCAGATTGTCCCCTCGACGGTAGATGATTGATGTGCGAAAAGTAGTTTGCGCAAGTGTACACAATCGCAACAAATAATATATTGATAAGTAGAGTTCGTACTCACAGGGATTGATGTTAATTTTAAAGTTTAAATAGTTAACACACTAGTGAACCAAGCAGAATAATAACAGCAAGTTTATGGGCATACAAATAATAAAGATGTTGTATGAAAACAGTAAGAAAGTTCAAGTGTTTGATAAAATGAGTTGGACTGATTTTCCCTAAGTAAATCCTTTAAAGTAAAGCGCTATAACATTGGACGCTATAGCGCTAAGTGCTGTAGCATATGATGTTGTGATTTTCAGTCACTGATGCCAGGGTTTCGTTACAAGACTCTTATGTCTAAGTTCTAAATAAGTTCACCCCTGTATAATAAAGAACCCACAGTTTCACCTTATGAACTATTGCTTTCCTATGTCTAGGATTGAGCAAGGGTTGTTTAAATGTCTTTAAACAACCTTTCATTCATATCAACCTTTGAGTTAGAATCGTAGACCATGTCTGTACCTACGAATGTACCCATTTCAGTTGGCCAATCCCAAAATAAGTTTGAAAGCCTTAAAACACACAGATTGAAACGCAAACATCACAATATTATATTAACAATACTAAAGTTCATTACAAAGTTCCAAGCAATCCAACTACTAAGTGTTTAGCTCATGGTGAGCATCATCAATACAATACAAACTAGAATGCTCATATTACCGAAAATAACAAAAAGAGTCACGATTGCAAAAGATACAAAACGTGACTTCCTATTCATAAATGACTGATGACGCTATATCACAGCTTCACAGCGTAAGAAATGATGATCTTCACTTGAAAAATAAAAGCTTGAAGTGGAGGATTAATGGAGGGAAATTGTGTCAAGTTTTTCTCTCTAAAAACTCTCCAAGTCTCGAATGAGTGAGTTGTGTGGAGAAGATGATAGATATATTTCTTTATTCCCCAAAAAGTAGCTTTCCAAAAAGGTGGACTTGACATATTTGACCTACCAAAAGGGATCATTCAATAACAAATCGACAAGTGTCCACGCTAGCCAATAGTGGGCGTCCGCGTCAGGTCCTAGGAGTAGAGGGAAAATAAGCTAACTTGACATAAAGCAATAGGCGCCAAAATGCAACTTTTCTTTTTGATCTTCAACTGGCCCACCGTCATATAGCGCTATAGCGCTAAACGCTGTAACACTAACAAAACATTAAAACATTCAGAGGCACCAACTGTGCCAAATGATAACAAATTAGCTTCTAACCTTTTTTTTTTCTCTAAATACTGATATTTACTAAATAAAGCTGGAATATTACTTAAGAACTTGCGTGAATTTAAGTACTAAGAGCATAAATAACTCATATAAATATGAGTTATCACACCCCAAAACTTAAACATTGCTCGTCCTCAAGCAATGACACTTGACTAAGACAAGAAAGCATAAAACACATACTTACAGAACTCAAAACACAATCAGTTTCTTTTCTAATTCAAACAACTTTTCAAGATTGTTCTCAAAGGGCTAACCTTTCAGATTCACACTCACACACACACCATTGCTTTCCACGACATCTAGAATTATTACTGCTCAATTGTGAGTGTGTGATCTCTAACTTAGCTTAATTCCTAGCTAGGTTCAGAATTTCTCTTAGCCTTGGAAAGAATGGCTTTCTTTTGGTCAAGACAAAGAGTTTTTCAAAATAGAGAGTAGACTAACAACTTCACATAAGAATTGAGGGGCTTCAAAGCACAACAAAGGGCTTGATTAGGCATTTCAGATCTTTGACCAGTGCACTAACTATTGATATGATGGTTTCTCAGTGCTATAGCGTTTGATACTACAACACTGGTAATTTGATGAACAGATTCAGCTGCAATGCCCTCATTACTAAACTCCCTTTTTTTGGAACAGTTCAGCTTTTGTTTCGGGAAATTGCAGCTTTTTACAATATACATGACCATTTGCACACTTTGAGATCCTATTGCACTGGCCATCAGCTACTCTAAATTTTTAGTGAAATCTTGACTCAACCTTGGTTAATCAGGACTAACTTCAGGATCAAATAGTCCTTAGCTAGCTAAGTTTCTCCCTAAGTTCAGAGTTTTATGTAGAAGCAGCAATAACACTAGTCATTAATCAAGAAAGACTACACTACACTTTTTCACTAAGCATCATTAAAATTAGCCCAAAAAGAATAAAATTTTTTTATTGCAAGGCTAACAAAATAACACATATAAGGTTCTCCCCCAACTTAAGACTCAGCAGTGTCCCCACTGCTCATGCATACTAAAAGGAGAGGCCTATGGCTAAAACTCAACAGAATTAAAAACAACAGAAGTAAAATCATAAACATACTGTTAGATGCAGGAACAGAGGCTATAGCATCTAACGGGTTTATTCAAAAAAGGAAAATAGACTATATATATATATATATATATTTAGAAGGGTTGGGCTACTTCTTTGCTAACCCGGACTTGAGCCTGTTGCTTGCTCTGGTGGGTTTGCTGCTGGATGCTTTGGGCTTCTTCTTTGGTGATTTCTTTGTTGCTACCACTTCAGTCTCCACATTGGCAGCATCTCTGCAAGGTTCTTTGCTGCTTCTATCACTGCATCAGGCTTTTGAGGCTCCTCCTCAGCCATTGCAGTAGTTCCAGCAGGCTGGTCTTCAGGCGCTGCAACATTAGCCGCTACAGCGTCATCCTGCACTTCATCAGCTGGACCTTCTTCTTCAATGTCAGCAAGTTTAACACCAGGATTTCTTCTGGCCACTGTGTATGAGAGAACCTTCCTTTGAGCAGCTACTGTCTTTTCTTTCATTTTAGGTACGATAGCACTAGGTGCTATAATACCTGTAGACTGGTCAGCAGATGCCTCTTCCTTGCCAGCATCTGTCTCAGCATCTTCATTAGTGAAATCTTGGAGCTTTGCCTTTGGATTTTTGTGGGCCCTATGCTTAACTCTTGGCTCCTTTGAGGGCGTGACACCAGAGGCTGTCACACCAGTTTGATCTGCAGATGTTGTAGCATCAGCTGCTACAACATCAAATTGGATACTGTCTTCTTCTTGTTGGGGTTGATGTGGTTGTTCTGGCTCTTTAGCAGGCTGCTCTTGTGGTGATGGTGATGGTTGGGTTGAAGGTATCTCTGGCTCTGGGTCAGTATGTTTTTCTTGGATGGGTGATGGGCTTTTTGGAATTGGGGTGGGTTCTTTTTCAGGCATTGTGGGTGGGATGGTTGATTGTACCGATGACTGTGATGTTTTAGGGATAATTGTGGGGTTTGATGGTGTTGTGGGGAATTTTGGTGGGGTTTTCTGGGTTTGCTTTAGGCTATAGGGGTAGTGTGAACATCCAATTTTAACCGACAGTTAATCATTATTTTCAAAACAAAGAGAGTTCCAAAAATAATAATAATTTACGCGTGTCATATCTAAAACGTATGCGTATCCCACTACCAGGGTGCATTATGTGCGTATTCAAATCACGTACGCGTTCCTAGTCTTAATGCGAGTGCGCGTTTGTTTCGAGTCATGTGTGAGTGGTTGCGTCGGTACGCGTTATTTTACCTCTTTTTTTTAATTATCGTTGGTGACAAAAAAGAATAATAATAATAATAATATAAAATCAGTTTTAAATAACTGTCCTTTTTTATTTTTTTTTGTTACGCATATAGACAAAAATTAAATGCAAATAGTACAAAAATTAATTAAAAAAATAGTCAAAGGAAGGGAGCCAGCGCTCCTGTTGTTGCGGGGTTTTCACTTTGAGCTCCAAGCCCAAACCTCTTTCTTCTTGTCCATTTGTTTGGTTCCCATTTTCAGCAAAAACATTGCAGCCTTGGCAGCAACACTGCTCCACCTCTGCTGCCTCATGCTGCCTCCACCAGAGGTTGTTATGCTTTATGGTCTCCTAGAGTTGTAATCCTCTGCTGGACACTCACACCTACACCATAATTTTTGGAAATAAATACCATGAACAATAACACAACAAGAAAAAACAGTAACAGATACACACAAAATAGAGATAAATCAGTTTTTTTAAATAGAGAGCACAAAGGGTTTAGGTTCAGAAAAAGGAAGAAGCAGTTTTTTGGAACTAGGTTAGTTCTGAAATTTATTTAGTTATTTTCGTGTACCCTCTTTGCTTGTCATCTATTCATGTCATATAAATGATATATAGGGTAGTTTTCAAATAAAATCATTCATTGATGTATTTAGGTTAAGTCTCAGCTTTAGTTTATGCTTCAACAATACCAAATACAAGTTTTTTTTCTTTCCTGTTTCTTTACAAAGTATACATATTTTTATAAAGAAAAAATATAGAACTTGGATGGTGTTTGAGAAGCAAAAAGAGGTAGCAGTGGAAAAAAATATGTACGTTAGAGAAGGATTTTTTTAGTGGAAATAGAAGAGGTGGAGAGAATGAAAAAGGAAAAGAAAGAGAGAAGAACCAAACCTCAACTCCGGCCACCGTCCGTGGTGCTTGCCACCGTGGACAGCCACCAAAACCTCCAAACGGCCACCATCCAACCACCAAACAGCCACCATCACCGTCGCCTCCTCTCTCACGGCCAAACCATCACCGTCGCCTCCTCTCACACGGCCACCACTACCCACCACCCTCTCTCTCTTTTCACAAACCACCCCGAAACACGAACACCCACCACTGCCACGGTCGCCACCGCGAGCTCCGTCGCGGTCCGCCACCTCAACCGCACGCCCCACTCCCTCTTTCCTTCCTTCCCCCTTCGGTCCCTTTTTTTCCTTCCTTGGTTTTGATTTATCTCTTCTTTCCTTATCTATTTTTCTCCTTTTGTTTTTTTTTCTCTCCCTCTTTTCAAGAGGCATGTGACGCCTAGAGTAGGGGTCATCAACCATCTGATCCCAATCCTTTCATGCTTCTTTTATGTTTGTTTTATTATTTCAGTTTTTTATTTAATTCAAATCAAAAATTGTTTCTTTCAAAAAATTAGGATTGGACTTCTGAACACTTTGAAAGCTAGCGCCCCCTCCCCTTGTGAATTGTCATTCACGTGACTTTCCCCTTTGTTTTTTTACTTTTTATATTTATTTTTTTGTTTTAATTATTTTAAGGGAAAATTTGTGACGCTATTCTCCTATTAAACTAAATAAAAATGGGTTTGATTGAGATGTGCATCTTGGTCAAATCCGGTTTAAGAGAATTTAGTTGTACGGTTTTGATCTTAAACCCTTTCAAAAATTAAAATCAATCAACAAACAAATATTTTATAGAAGAACTACGTAGCCTTTGATTCTCTGCTTCGGAGATACGTAGGAGCGGGGCTTCCCCGTCAAGCTAAATTAATTTTTTCTCTAATAAATAATCAACTTTTTTTCTTTAACACCTATTTTCCAAAAACTAAAAAATGAGCTTGATTGAGATGTACATCTTGTCAACCTCGCAATCCTGGTTTAAGACGCCTGAGTTGTACAGCTTGGTGATCTTAAACCCCTTCAAAAAAAAATATAAAATCAACCAACCAACAAACTTTTTTCAAGAATAACTACGTGACTGTTGAGTTTCTCATTGCACTGGAGGATACGTAGGAGAGGGGCTTCCCCGTCAAGTCAAAAATTAAATTTTCTAATTTAGTCCCTTATTCATTTCTTTGTAAATCGATTTTTTTTGGGGTAAACAAATTTTCTAAACTTATTGATATGTCGCACAATCAAATTTAGGGTAACTGTCTTCGGACAGATGTTTTAGGGGTGCTGTGGAATTAAGTTTTCGCCCTTCCCTATACATAACCGAGTCCCGAATCCAATCTAGTTTACGCAGACTAGATAACTTTAAATGTAGGTTTTTCTCAATTTTTCCTATTAAATAAATTGGGTGGCGACTCCTAAACTATCAACTTTTGAGCCGTCTACGTCGGGATCACGACCACGACAGGTAGGGTCAAAGTGAATTTCTTCCTCCTCTTTACTTTCAGTGGTCTCCTCAGTTGATTCCTCATCCTCTTCCTCACTCACTGTCTCCTTCATTATTGTTCTTGTTTCTTCTTCATCGTTTTCACTAATCACCTCTAACTCCTCAGAGGATAAAATATCTTCCTTTTCACTACTCACCTTCTTTTCTTTTTAGCAGGGCTCTGCTTCTGCTTCTTCACTGGGCTTCTAGCTCTTTTCTTTCTCACCTGCTTGGGCTCTGCCTCCTCCACCTTTTCTTCTGGCTCTTCCTCCATTAGCCATTTTGGGAACTCAGGCGGTTGCACAGCGGATTTTCCCGTTGTCAGTTCAGCAAACATGGCCTTCTCCCATTCAAATTTCGGCTCGGTATCGACTCTCGCGTCAAGGGTGAGTTTTACTCACGTTTAGGTTTATTCCGTTTTGAAATGAATTATATGTGATTTGGTTTCGAAAAATTTTTAGTCGAAAACGTTATTTTGAAATATATCACGTTTTGACGAAATTCGTTTAGGTTGAGTTTTCGATTGATATGTTTGATTGATTGACGAATGAATTAATGTTGTTTGGACTGGAATATTGCCTGGTATTGTCTGTTCTCGAGCTAGGAATCAATCGAAGCGAGTTTCGGATTGATCGGAAAGCGAATTTTCATGAAAAAGGCCATTTTTGCAATGCTGTCAAATGCGCACGACCAGTGCGTCCCAGGGGCACGATCCGTGCGCCTGGTTCGGTTTCTGATTTTCAAAGTGCCCAACAGGGCGCACGATCCGTGCGTATGGGGGGCACGATCCGTGCACATGATTCTGTCAAAATTTTACAAAGTGCCTGAAATGATTCCGTTTCGATTCCAATCCTCTTTTAATCATTTCCTAACCCTTTTCCAATGATATTAGGCTTATAATGTCATGATTTTGAATATGTTTTCAAAGGTTTTTACAATGGTTTGTGAAGCTATGTTTAATTCGAAAAACCGTAAAATAGTACATGGGAGCGAACATATAATATGCTTGTTATGTAGAACTAAAGGTTCAGTAACAGTTTAATGATATGGAACTAAATGTTCGAGTTATAGTTGTGATATATAGATTATATCGAGTTAAGAGACGGCCCAATTCGGGTGGATATATATTATATCGAGTTTGGGTGACGACCCATGTAGACATACTAGGCGGGGTAGTCATGCACCCTTACCCTAGGCCTCTTGCAATAGGGAAAGTACTATTGGTAAGGTGGTTCACCGGGAATGTAGCGTTCGTGCAGTCGGTGGTGTGTTGAATTGTTTATTGTGCGAATACCGGGTATGTAGCGTTCGCGCAGTCGGTGTCGTACTTGGTTGTAACAGGTTCATCGGGTATGTAGCGTTCGCGCAGTCGATGATCTGTCAAAGGTTAAATAACGTGGTTCACCGGCTATGTAGCGTTCGCGCAGTCGGTGCAGTGTAAAGTTAAAATGATTTCATAATTGGACCGAGAGTGTTAGTAGGGGTCTCGGTAGAACTCACTGAGATTGTATCTCATTGTTTATATGTTGCTGTTTTACAGAGAAACAGGGACAACGGAAATCCAAGAGGCACGAGTAGGTTGAGCTCGGGCGACTGCTGATGACTTAGCTTTTATGCTTAAGTTTATATTTCCTTTTGTTGTCTATGTACTACAACCCTATGTCTTAGTGTTATGACTTTATTCTGCTTTCTTGTATGATATTTAGCACTATAGTTTGCTGAAGGTTATGGTCAGGGGACCTTTTTGGTCTTATTTGTATTTAAGACCGTTTTGTAGTTATTCAGCGAGAACTATATTACAGTGTTCAGTATCTATGCGGGAATTTTATATCTCTGATGTTTTAGGGATGGTGCACTTGGGTATTTTTACTCGATAAAAATACCGGGGTGTTACAAGTATCACCTGATGCTATAGCAGCAGGCTTCTGTCTAGGTTTGAACACAGATGGGAATGCCCCAGCCGGTACGTGATTTTCTTACTTCATTACCTTGGACCTCCACCTCAACATGAATGTAGAGTTCTGTAATTAGGCATGGGAAATAGATGTTTCCCCCACTTTTGATTCTACACTTCTCAATCTCCCTTGATATGATCCTCCCAACGTCAATTGGTTCTCCTACCATGATTGCATCCAACACGATCATCCTATCCTTTTCCACATGTGTGGTGTGTGATGTTGGTAGAAGGGAGTGCCTGATCAAGTTAAACCACATGTTCGCTTCATCATGCAGATAGGTCTTTTCAACTTGTATTCAGCTCCAAACTTCTCCATTTTGAGTTCTCAACACAGGCCCTCTTTCACACTTCCTCCATTTAGGACTTGCCCCAAGCAGCTACCTTTTTCTCGAGAGCTTTGCCATGGTATCCCAAATGAAACCAGTCATTAATGGTTCTGGCATCGAACTTCACGGTTTCACCCCTAACCATAGAATTGGTTTGGGGTTTTCCCTCCTTAGGCTCTGGAATGCCTGCATAAAATTCTCTCACCAACGAAACCACAAACTGCTTGCGATGCGCAACGAACTGCTCCCATCCCAGTGCTGTAACGGTTGACGTGAACGCCTGAGAAGTTTTGTCCACTATGAACCCTCTTTCAGCAATAAACTCCATGTTCCAGAATTTATTGGAATCATCAACAATGTCGACGGTCTTTGAAGAGATTGGCTCTGTGTTCGAGCCTTTTCCAGATGGTTTGGATGCGACCTGGGTTTTGGCCATGGTTACGGGTTTTGAGATGAGATTGAAGAAGATGAAGTTTTAGGGATTTTGGGATTAAGTTGAGAAAGCAAAGGGATTTGTAACTGGTGAGAGAAATGGTGGAGTGTTTGGGCGGGTTTATTGATGGAAAAGAGTGTTATGGGGGGTTGAGATGAGAGAGTTAATGGAAGTGACCGTTGTGGCTTGAGTGATGGAGAGAGAGTGTGTGTTTGACTTGACAGAAATCGTGCGCATGCAGAGCAGTTGAGATAAGACTGCTAAGTGTCATGTCACACCTTGCACTTTTTGAGAATTTTGACTTTTCAACAAAGTCGCGCAACACACGCTATAGCATCAGTGACACCACAAACGCTATAGCATCAACTGCTACCACAACAACATCTACATGATATCTTTCTCACTCCAAAAAATTCACTCCTGCACAAAAGAAAAATTAAAAACACAAAATTGTTAGATCAAATCCATGGGTTGCCTCCTAGAAGCGCTTGCTTTTAGAGTCTTCAGCCAGATTTCCTCTTTTGTTAGAGGTCTTGAAGTTCAATGGTGGTCTTGTCCCTGACCACATGTTCACCATAGTATTGCTTCACCCTTTGTCCATTCACCTTGAAGGTGGTGTTGGTTGCTTCATCAAACAGATCTATAGCTCCATGAGGGTATATCTTTAGCAATTTGAAAGGGCCTGACCATCTGGATTTCAACTTCCAAGGAAACACTTTGAGCCTTGAATTGAACAATAGGACCATTCCTCCTTCACCAGCTCTCTTCTTTGAATCTTTTGGTCATGCCATGCCTTAGTTTTCTCCTTGTAGATAGTTGAATTTTCATAGGTAAAGTGCCTAATCTCTTCAAGCTTATTCAGTTGTAATAGCCTAGCTTTCCCCGCCCTGTCATGGTCAAAATTGAGCTTTTTGATGGCCCAACATGCTTTGTGTTGCAATTCAATAGGGAGGTGGCAAGCTTTGCCATATACAAGTCTGTAAGGTGACATTCCCAATGGTGTTTTGAAGGCTGTCCTATAAGCCCATAAAGCATCATCCAATTGTAGTGACTATTCATTCCTTCTAGGACCCACCATCTTCTGCAGCATCCTCTTGATCTTTCTATTAGACAATTCTGCTTGCTCACTTATTTGAGGGTGGTAAGCAGTAGCAATTTTATGCTTGATTCCATATTTTGCCAAGAGAGTCTCAATTAGCTTATTGCAAAAATGAGAACCCTCATCACTGATGATAGCCCTTGAAGTTCCAAATCTGGTGAAAATGTTCCTTTGAATAAATTTGCTCACTACCTTGGCATCATTGTTAGGTAAAGCAATAGCTTCCATCCACTTTGATACATAGTCCACTGCTACAAGGATATATAGATTGTCATGAGAAGGAGGGAAAGGCTCATGAAATCCATTCCTCAAACATCAAAGAGTTCAATCTCTAAGATGTTGGTTAAAGGCATCTCATGTTTGTTAGAAATGTTTCCTGTTCTTTGGCATCTATCACATCTTTTAACCATCTCCTGAGCATCATTGAACAATGTAGGCCAGTAATACCCCGATTGTAGCACCTTTGCAGCTGATCTGGTTCCTCCAAAGTGCCCACCACAAGGTGCAGCATGACAATGCTGTAGCACTTGGTGTTCTTCTTCTTCTGCAAGGCACCTTCTCATCAATTGGTCTTGACATTTTTTTGTAAAGGAATGGTTCATCCCAATAATACTGTTTCACTGTGTGGAAAACCTCTTTTTCTGTTGATAATTCATGTCTGCAGGTACCACCTTGCTAACCAGAAAGTTCACAATGTCAGCAAACCAAGGTGCTGTAGCATCAGACGCTATAGCACTAGGTGTGGTAGCATCAGCTGCGACAGCACTCGATGCTGTCACAGTTACTGCCAACAACTTTTCATCTGGAAAATATTCTTTGATTTCTCCACCTGTTGTACCTGCATTTTCTCCTTCAAGTCTAGACAAATGGTCAGCAACTTGGTTCTCCACCCCCTTTTTATCACGTATTTCCAAGTCAAATTCTTGGAGGAGGAGAACCCATCTAATTAACCTTGGCTTTGCATCTTTTTTGGAGATCAAATACTTGATGGCAGGGTGATCTGTGAAAACAATTACTTTTGTGCCAACCAAGTATGATCTAAACTTATCAAATGAAAGACAACAACTAATAGTTCTTTTTTAGTGACTGTATAATTTAATTGAGCTTCAACAAGTGTTTTACTGGCATAATAAATTGAATGAAAAACTTTATCATACATTTGCCCCAACACAGCTCCAATAGCATAGTCACTGGCATCACACATGAGCTCAAAAGGTTTACTCCAGTCAGGTAGCACAATGACTGGCGCAGTTACTAAAGCCCTCTTTAATTTTTGAAAGGCTTCTAGGCATGATTCATCAAAGATAAAAGTTGTGTCATGCTGTAACAACTGACACAGTGGCTTTGAGATTTTAGAAAAATCTTTGATGAATCTCCTATGAAATCCAGCATGACCAAGAAAGCTTCTGACACCCTTAACACTTGTAGGAGGAGGTAGTTTCTCAATAACTTCAATTTTTGCTTTATCCATCTCCAATCCCTTTTTGAAAATTCTGTGCCCCAAAACAATCCCCTCTTGCACCATGAAGTGACATTTTTCCCAATTGAGAACTAGGTTGTTTCTTCACATCTAATCATAATCTCCTCTAGATTAGCCAAACACAGGTGAAATGTCTTTCCAAATACAGAGAAGTCATCCATGAATACTTCCATGGACTTTTCAATGAAATATAAGAAGATTGTCATCATACATCTCTGGAAGGTTGCAGGGGCATTAGACAGTCCAAATGGCATTCTTCTGAAAGAAAAGGTGCCATAGGGACATGTGAATGTTGTCTT
Source organism: Astragalus membranaceus (assembly GCA_039519185.1). NCBI lineage: Eukaryota > Viridiplantae > Streptophyta > Magnoliopsida > Fabales > Fabaceae > Astragalus > Astragalus membranaceus. The sequence goes on along the minus strand of CM076849.1, from coordinate 28,116,052 downwards.
TTGCTGATCTTTAGGAACTATTGCTATTTGATTGTAGCCAGAATAGTCATCTAAGAAGCAATAGAATTCCTTCCCAGCAAGACTATCCAACATTTGGTCAATGAAAGGGAGAGGACAATGATATTTCTTTGTAGACTTATTGAGTTTTCTATAGTCCATGTAGATTCTCCACCCTGTAATTGTTCTTGTTGGTATCAATTCATTATTGTCATTGGTAATCATTGTCAAACCCCCTTTCTTTGGAACACATTGCACAGGACTCACCCATGCACTATCTGAAATAGGGTAGACAATACCAGCATCTAGCCATTTGATAATTTCTTTCTTCACCACCTCTTTCATGATTGGATTATGTCTTCTCTGCCCTCCAATACTGTTCTTGGAATTCTCATCCAAGACAATTCTGTGCATGCAGATAGTTGGACTAATCCCTTGAATGTCTGACATTTGCCACCCAATTACCTTTTTATGCCCTTTTAGGGTAGCAATGAGATCATATTCTTGCTTTTTGAGAGGTCTGAAGCTATGATCACAAACAATATGTCATTTTCCCCTAAATAGGCATACTTCAGATGTTTGAGTAGCTCTTTAAGCTCTAGTGTAGGTGGTTGCTCAATGGAAGGAACATTTTTCTTTAGGTTTGAGTTTTCTTGCTCAAGTGACTCATATCTTCTGGCCCAAACCTCTTTCACAGTCTTCTCTTCTTGCATTGCTCCTTCTTCTACAAGTTCATGCTTCTCATTGTTGTCCAAAATCTTTCCCAAGTGGTCATTGCTTTTATGGAAATGATTTTGAACCACTTGGTCAAGAGAGACCACAAATGAGCATTCTTCTATATTTGCTTCAGGATACTTCAAAGCACTCAGTACATTGAACTTGACTTATTGATCATTGACCCTCATGGTCAATTCTCCTTTCTGCACATCAATCAATGTTTTTCCAGTTGTTAGGAATGGTCTTCCTAAGATGATAGACACCTCCTTATCTGCTTCAAAATCAAGAATAACAAAATCCACAGGGAAAATAAATGTGTCAACTTTGATTAGCACATCCTCTAGTATCCTTTCAGGATAGGCAAGAGTCCAATCAGCTAACAGAAGAGTAACAGAGGTAGGTCTGGCAGTTCCTATACCCAGTTGTGTATATATGGACTTAGGCATCAAGTTAATACTTTCTCCTAAGTCACATAAAGCACGGCCAGAGTAGAAATCTCCATTGGAACAATGTATTGTGAAACTGCCAGGATCCTTTAGTTTCCTTGGGAGTTTGTTTGCATGATCATGCTACATTCCTCAGTCATTGCAACTGTTTCAAATTCTCCTAGTCTCCTTCTTTTGGTGAGGACATCCTTCATAAACTTGGCATAGTTTAGCATTTGTTGGAGGGCCTCAACCAAGGGAACATTGATATGCAATTGTTTCAGCACCTCTAGAAATTTGTTGAATTGCTTGTCCTCCCGTGCCTTCTTTAACCTTTGTGGATAAAGAGGAGCAGGATATTTTGGAACAAGCTTAGGTGATGGAGCAGGTGCAACATCAGATGCTATAGCAGGATATTCTGGAACAAGCTTAGGTAATTAGTGACATGATTTTCCTAAATACTAACTAAATCATATATTCTCCAAGAGAGTTTTCGGTCCTTAAGGTGAATATTATCCATGAAAGGTTATTAGTATTACTCCATGATTTATAATTCCACCTACCTTGATTTCATTTTATCGATGTGGGACAAAAATTTTCTTTTAACATCACAACATTGCCTTTCTCTCAATTCTCTCCATCGTATTGGCTCAATAGCTATTCCTTCAACTTAAAAACTCAATGCATCATTTTTTTTTCACAACAAAATAACTTATCTTTCATTAATATTATATTTAGTTATTGACTCAATAGCTATTCCTTCAACTTAAAAACAATGCATCATTTTTTTTCACAACAAAATAACTTATCTTTCATTAATATTATTTCTAGTTAGTTAGTTAGTAGTATAACAAGGCTGTTATGGAAATCTAAAAAATATTTTTTAGTTAAATAAAAGACCAATGTCAAGTTATAAAATTACCTATACTTAGTTTCTTTATTATTTATCCTTTTGATTAATATTTAGTCCTATGGAATATATATAATAATTATGTTATCTTAACTTATAACTAAGTTATATTTAAAATTTATCCCTTAATATATTATATAATCAGTGTCTTCACCGATTCACCGTTTGGTTTGGCTCAAGCACGGTTGAACCAATGAGCTTTGAACCTGTACCTTCACCAGTTCAATGACCGGTCCGATTTTCAAAACATTGCATTTTATAGGATAGACTCAGTCTCTCCATGATTGATTTGGTTTATATGGCTTGCAAGATTACCTCCTAAGGAATAGACTGCCTTTGAAGGTTAGATAGTTCAAATTTTGATTGAACAACAATTATTCTTATAGTAACACTGATGGTTAAATTTAATATTATGATAAGTTTAGGTGGTTGCTAGCCATGCATATATCTAATCGGGTGTTTTTTAATATTTCTGTTCTCTATCAATTTTGAATTTTAAAAAGATATTATGAATATCTGTTATTCTTCTCAATCAACATCATTCGAATTTATTGCTACTTATGATTAGCAAAACTCATTTGCTATAACTTTATTGAAATTTTATATTCAAAAACTTTTGCTGAATGAACTATTTTTTTAGGTTCATTGAAAATTTGTAAGCATAAGGGTTTAGACTTTAGAGGGGAAAAAATGTATTCACAAGTATCATTTTTCATGCCAATTAATGGCAGGCATTATTGTAATTAATGCATGGGATTTATCATCAAAAACATGACTCTCTCATAAAAATAGTACATAAATCAGTATTTTTTTTTGACATGGAAAATCAGTATATTATTCCATTTGTGTTCAACAAGAATCCATTTTGCGTGATGGTGGAAAACTCTATATATCATGAAGAAAATTTAATCTCAAACTTGATGAAATTATTTATTTTGGTCAGAATTCCCAAAGTTTTGCATGGTGGGTCATGTCAGCAAGAAAATACCAATTTAAAAATTATGCATGCGACCAATCTACTTGCATTTCACAGCATTATTGCAACCAGAAACGATAAAAGGGATAATAGTGATTGATTTCAAACAAATATGACTGAGCCTGGATTTGTATTAGTGAAACCGTACAGGAAATAAAATGACGACAATAACTAATCGTACCATGGTGTAATCAAAGTTTGAGGAAGCTCAACACTAACGACTAACTGAATCGTCTCTACCTATTGAAATTGTAGTTGCGACAGGACCTAGAAAGAATAAATTCGAAGGATTACCAACAATTTTGACCCAAACTTTAAACGAATACAAAGAAGAGCTGTTTGTGAGATATGAAATCTTTCCAACAAACCAGAGTGAGCAACATTACCTACACTGTTGGATACAACATTGCAACTTTCACCAAGAGAGAAACCCTAAGAAAAGATAGAAGCTAACTTGCGACTCTTTCTCTACTCTGTCGCTACCATATATCCCACTTAATTTGGAATTTTGCTTGAACCCAACCAGATGATGGTTATAATCTGTACCGCTCCATATTCTATTTGTTTGTTCGCAATGTACTAACTAAACTTAATAGTGAGTAGTACCAATTGAGATTACTAGATCTTTCCAAATTTAGTTAGAATCTAATGTAATATAATATATCCTTATGATTTTTTTCAATCTTAATTATGTACCAATAAAAGAATATTTTTCAATCTTCAACTAGGGTTGCAATCTCTACCCGTAAATGGGGATCCTGCGGGCACTATCCATTCCGCGGGGGGGGGGGGGGGGGGGGGGGTAAGGGGCGTAGGCAGAAAAAATTTTCCCACGGGGAGGGGGACAAGGGATGAAAACCCCATGCGATTAATTCAGGAATGGGGACGGGGACGATATTCCCCGCCCAGTGGGAGACCCTGACCCGAATATATTACATAAATATTGTTATCAAAGATATATATTATATTATAAGTAATTGACTTTTTAGTCTTTTTATGTGTTTTTAGTTAAAAATATTAATAAAATATTAAAATGTGCTAATTTTTATATTTTAATTCTTACTTTTATACTTTTAAATATTAAAATATCAAATTAAGACTAACTTTTATATTAAAATGTTAAAATTTTATTTTTTAGTCTTAATTTTATATATTTTTTAAATTTATTATATGTTAATTTATATTTTTGCTAACTTGTAATAAATTTTTGAGATTTCCATGGGGATCCGTGGGAATAAGAATGATGAGTAAAACTCTCAGAAGCGAAGATTGTGGACGGGGACGGGGGACAATTTGGGAGACCGGAGTCGTGGACGGTGAGAGGGACAATTTGGGGGGCGTGGAGAGGGAGTGGAGGGGCACCCACCGCCCCCCACCCCATTGCCATCCCTATCTTCAACGTAATATTATATGCCTAAAAAACGTAAGATTATAGTTTATACGGTTCAATTATGTTTTAGATCAAGTCTCACCTATAAATATTTGTCAATAAGAGAAGTTAATTTTAATTTTATGTATATATATATATATTATTCTTATAAAATGGCACTACAATTTTAAGTTTTGTTAATAAGTTGTCGATGTATTGACTAAAAACTTTTAAATTAACACAGGAAATATGTTTACAATTTTGAAATTTGTCATAACGAATATGTAAAATTTTGGTCACCATTATATACAATTTGCATGTGGTAACAAATACTATATCATTTATTTATAACACTAATGTCATTCCTTAATGCATTTATATAAATATAACAAAATACTTATGTGTTCTAGTATAAAAAATTATGATTGATTAAAAAGACTATGTATACCTGTGCATCGCACATGTCATACGCACTAGTATATATATATATATATATATATATATATATATATATATATATATATATATATATATATATATATATATATATATATATATATATATATATATATGCGGGTGCGGGCCCGGAGCGGGCTGGGCACCGTAGTGCCCGTCCTCGAGACCGCACTCATGTGTGCGGGTAACTACCCGCCCGTTTGCGGGTAATTTTTGTGGGTACCCTATGGGCATGGGCTCAATTGCCATCCCTAAACCAGGTACTCCTGCTGGTACTCCGCCTGGTAGTCTTGCTGGTACTTCGGTTGGTAGTCTTGTTGGTACTCCGGCTGGTAGTCTTCCTGGTACTCTTGACCAGGCTGCTCCTCATCCTCCATATGCTGCTCTCGTCTCTGGGCGTCTATGTCGGTTAGACGTGTGTCCGACGTTTCTCATATGAGTCCGTGTACTCACCGGAGTTTCTTCCGGTTCACCATGTCCGGCAGAATGTGACGATCTGCCTCGCATAACGGAGTGCCTCCGAATGTATCTAATTCGACCGTCTACACCCCTGGTACGAGCCACTGCAAGTAAAACAATAATTAAAATTTAAAAATGGAATTACCTACGGAAGTACATAAATCCGTGTGCAATTTTTTCCACATACGGAAGTACGTAATTCCGTCTAGCTTCATATGGATTTACATAATTACGTGAAGCTTGGAATGAAATGATATACTTCAGTTTCGTATTTTTTTGTGCCTACGAATTTAGGTAAATCTGTCTAACGGAAGTATGTATTTTCGTGAAGGGAAAATTTCTGACTCACTCTTACTCTCACTCTCAAATGGATGTAAGTGAGGAGTGGCAAAGAGTTTTGGGTTTTTGTAAATTCTGAAGGGTATTCTTGTCTTTTCACACGCAGCGTGGGGGGGGGGGGGGGTTTGGTATCCTAGTGGGGTACAAAAAATGCAAGCATTATGAGTCAGTAACTGAATCATTTGATGGCCCACACGGCCTTTTCTCAGAAAAGAGCCCACGAGCTAAAATGAAAGGGAGGTTACACGAAATCATATAAGGGGGTGTAGTTAGCGGTCAGGTATTATATTTTTCTTTTTTAAATTTAATTATTGTAAACAAAATATATTTTATTTTAATTTTAAAAATAAAAACAGGTTTCAATTTTTTTTTTTAAAATAAAAACTGTATTAAATATTTTTGGGAAAAAAAAATCAGGGTTTTGGGAGCCCTAATTTTCCCGATGATAGATGCATTCGCAGAGAAAGAAAGAGAGGGAAAAAGAGAGAGAGCGATGGAAACAAAGGGAAAGACTGGGAGAAGGCACCGGTGAGTGAGGGAGGAGGAGCCGGTGAGAGAAAGACAGAGAGCTGTCTCGAGGAGAGAGAAAGGTCGAACGCAAGAGAGGAAGAGAGAGAACGGCGTGGTGAGGAAGTTACAGCGCGGTGGTTTGCGGGTGAGGCGAGAAAGGGGACGAGCGGCGGAACGGCCGGAGGGAGATGGAGCACCGTGACTGGTACGGTGGGGAACGAGACGGTGAAGGACGGCGAGAAAATAGCCCCTCGCAAGATGGGAAAGATGAAGGTAAGTTTGTTTACCGAATTTTTATAGATTATAGGATAGCAGTATCAGAATTGAAAGCAACGGGGAGAAAATGGAATTATACGAGTTATTTAGTTTAATTAGACTGTTTTTCAACTTCGACATGCTTTTTCTTGAAGGTACTAGCACAATTCAAATTAGACCGTATTTTCTTCCAATAAATAGATTGAACATTAATAAGTTGAAGAAAGGTGGCTATGAAAACAGGAGCATCTGTTTCCAAACTTTACTGAAAATTTCGATTGATCCACAATCTAGTTTTTTTCCTTTGCTTGTACCGGCTGTTTATTAAATTTTTTGAAATTCAAGCTTTATAGTATTAGTAGTACTGCTCTTTAATTTAATAATAGGTTTAGGCTTCAAAGTAGGATTGACTTGATGCTTACTGCCGTCTAAGTTTATGACTATGTGCTGATATCTGTTAAGCTAGTGATTGTCTGGGTTTTGAGTGGCGTTTATTTATTTAGCTTAGTTTCTTGTTTGATATAGTTTATTAATATGTTCAATATATTTATATTGATAGATGATGAAGAAGAATATGAGGAGTCTGACAAGGGTAATCGTTTTCTTGGATTCATGTTTGGAAATGTTGATAACTCTGGTGATCTCGATGTTGACTATCTTGATGAGGTAATTTTATGTAGCCTTTGAATGTCACTTCTTGGTGGTTGGAATGTTCAGAGAATCAAGATTGAGCTGATGTATGCATGTATGTTGTTTTTGTTGTAGATAATTGAGTTAGTTGGTTAGTGGTTATGTGTTTGTTAGTTAGTCGTTTGTTAATTAAATTCTTGTAATTGTGCACTAAAAGTAGTGATGCATGTTTATGTGATACACTGAAAAAAATTTCTATTCAGTACTCATCTCTCTTATCTCTCCTCCATCCGTTTTCCTCAGTATTTTTGTGTCAGTGATCTTATTATCAATTGAGTGCGTTCTTCTAGTAAGTAGTATCTAGAGCTTTTATACCTTAACACCCCTCCTCTGTTCAAACAAGCCTATAAGCTGGTCCAATAAGCTTTAAGCCAACTTATTGGCCTTGCCAAACAGATCCAAAGCGTTCGTCCTTCAGTCAGAATTGAAACCATCAGACTAGTGGTTGCTACACCCATTTTTAGATGTTGGTCATTCCATCAACTTGATGTGAAATCAACCTTTCTAAATGGACGGCTAGAGGATGAGGTATGTGTATGTCAACCTCCTGGTTTTTAAGTGGCTGGTCACGAAAACAAGGCATAGGAATTGAATAAGGCTTTATATGGGTTGAAGCAAGCCCCTTATTCATCCAACATAAGAATATATTGCTTCCTTTTGCAGCTGGGTTTCAACAAGTGAAAGCTGCACTATAGGTGATTTAGTGATTGTATGCCTGTATGTAGATGACTTACTGGTTACTGGGAGCAATATAGCGGAAAGGCTTACATAGAGAGTGGCGGCAGCAACGACGACGATGGTAGCTGGAAGCGACAACAACAGTAAAAGGAGGAAATCGTGTTGGAAAAGAGGAAACTATTATTACATTCCCAAACTTTTGAGAACTCGATAATGGCATAGTGATAGAATAGGTTGTGGAGGATCGAACCAAGCTGCTCTAGATACAATGTTAAAGAAGTTGTGGAGCCTTAAATAAAAAGAGGAGAGAAAATAATTAAAACTTTGAATATTGTTATAATAACTTGATAACTTGATTCAAAATACTGAACATCAATCTCCATTTATAGGGTCACGTTGTAGACTCAATCCTATATAAGTAGGAAAATCAAGAAAAAACAATAATAATTAGGCAAAATTATATTTGGAGTTCTTTAAGTTCATTTAAAACTTCGGATTGGTCCTTTAAGTTTGTTTTTTCATTCAAGTCCTTTATGTTTCAAATTGGTCCTTCATGTTTACGTTGATGTTTCAAATTGGTTCTTTATGTTTCTGTTTGGCTTAATTTGAAACATAAACGGAAACATAGAGGACTAATTTGACACAGATTCCCAATTTGAAACATAAACAGAAATGTGGAGGACTAATTTGACACGGATTCCTAATTTGAAACATAAACAAAAACATAAAGGACTTAAATGAAAAAAAAACTAAAAGGACGAATCCAGAATTTAAATAAACTTAAAGGACCTCAAGTGCGGTCTTGCCTAATAATAATAATCAGTAAGAGACATGAAAATAAATCCTAGGAGATAATCTAAGATATCTTAAGATTGCAAACTGATCCTAGGGGATAAACCAATATATTCTAGAATAATATCAAGATATTATCAGAGATTATTTAATTAACAATGTGATGTGATGTACAAAAGTGGGAAATAAAAATTCTATTTAGTACTAAAATCTCTTTTCCTCTCTGTTTATGTGTGATGATCTTATTAATTTTGAGGGCGTGTTCTAACCGTGTTTAGATTGCCGGTCTAGTTTTTTATTGCCTGTTATTTTCCACGATTCCCTAAATACCTGCAATTTGAGCTTGACCTGAAACTTATGTACAATATAAGATCGATGCTTATACTTGATGCTCTTAGCTGCTTTTTACCATGTTGGAATAGGGCAGGCCAGATTATCAATGATCGATAGTAGGATCTGTTGGAAATTCCAAGGACGATTGCCTTTTAGAATGTTTTCTTATTTTGAAAATTGTTTTTTAATTAATTGAGGAATGGGCATTTTCCTGTTCTATACTGTTATGCTTCTTGATTTGCTCATGGACGTGTTTTTGTCAGTAACTCTAAAATTGGTGCTAAATAAACATATTTCCTTTTAGGATGCAAAGGAGCATCTTTCGGCATTGGCTGACAAGCTGGGTCCATCACTGACAGATATAGATGTAAGCATATCTAAATATTGTTACTGGCTGTATTGTTGTGTTTAGAATTGAAAATAGTATTTGTTCTTTCGGTTAACACGTGTCACGTCAATTTTACCTTGTAGAATTCATAGCTTCAACATCTTCTATTTTGATAATGATAATAATCATGTGTTGTTTGCAGTTGTCAGGAAAATCACCACGAACACGTCCTGATGTTGTTGAACAAGGTGAAGTTGTCTGCCAGGAAATACTATATGATGCAGTTTTTGATATTCTGTTGGTATCATTTTTTTCCCTCATCAACTGAGAGCGCTTCACCTGTTTTATTTCAACTCGAATTTTATATCTATTATATTCTCCCATGGAATTGGGAATGGTGGAATGCTAATAACACACTCTTTTGAATACACTATGCATTAAACTCTATGATTGGTCCACATTTATTAAAAAGCCGACACACTTGTTGCCTCATAAATTGATCACTTTAAAGAGTGTTGACTTTTAAATATATGGATTGGTCATAAAGAGCAGGTTCGAAAGAACGTGTCAATAAATCTTGGTGGTATAATCCTTTCTGGAAAATTTTATAGAAACTTATTGTTTCTATAAAACTAGGTAGCTAAGCCTGATGCTAGGGTTAGTAAGTGTTGCTATAAATTGCGGCGCTATGTTGGAAAGCGGCAGCGGAATTTTAACAAACCACCTCGAAATGGTGGTAGCGTGGTGGCTGCCATACATGTAGCGCATGTGGTGCCACAACTCCCATGGTAGAAAAAGTTGAATAAAAAAAAGGAAAAAATGAACTTGCGCCATGCGGCCCGTCCCGAATTGGATGGTAAAGATTACTGTTGAGATGTGGTGTAACTAGTAGATTTATTTATATGTGTATTCGGCCCAGGCCCGTTAGGTTTTCATATAGTATAGCCTATTTAAACTCATTAGTGCTTGTACTCTTTACACAACAACATATACAGTTAATAAGACGGAACTACAGCTGCTCTGTAATCGCAGACGTAGGCAAACATTATCCGTACGGCGGTCACTGTTTATCCGTACGGCGTTACTGTTCATTCGTGCGCCAGTCACCATCCGTACGACGTTACTGTTCATTCCGTACCACGCCTTTCTGCTGCTCCTCTCTGATTGTGGTTAGCCTTCCCATTATTGTCAAAGATGAGTTCAACTTCAGAAAAGGACAAAAACGAATCTGAATCGACAGGTAAGAGTCTCGTGTCTTATGCTTTCTCCGGCAATCCCTCTATAACAACGGAGAAACTCGATGGTGATAATTATTTGAATTGGTCTACCTCTGTCAAAATGTGGTTTATGGGACAAATGCTTTTAGATCACCTCACTAAGAATTCTACAGATATTGGTAACGATTTGCGTGAAGATTGGGAACAAGCAGATTGTCAATTGGTCTCTCTTTTGTGGCAATCCATTGAACCCTCCTTGTCGGTCCATTATCGTTCATACACCACTTGTTATGATATTTGGCAGAAGGCTAAGAATGTTTATTCTAATGATATCCAGCGTCTCTGTGGTGTTATTCATAATTTAGCCACCCTTCAGATGACAGAAGATAACATCATGACATATGCTAATAAAGCTCAGTCAGCAGCAAATGAGTTCAAGCTCCTTGTGACCGACAATGACCTGAAGAAGATGCTTGAAAAATTAGATAATGTGTGTATGATCTATGTTCTTCATGGTCTCCATCAAAAGTATGAGTCAGTACGGAGCAACATTCTTTCTGCATCAGACATTCCCTCAACAGAGGATCTTATCAGGCGTCTCATACATCTTCCTGGATTGGAAGAAACTGGAGGGAATGGATCTCAGACTAACATAGAATCTTCTGCTCTTGTTTCTAATTTTGCAGGTCGTGGGGGACGCGGTCGTGGTCGTGGAGGTGGTCGAGGAGGTCGTGTCGGAGGACGTCCTCAGTGCACTTATTGTAAGAAACTTGGTCATACTGAAGACAAGTGTTATTCCCTTCATGGCTTTTCAGAGAAACCAGTAAATGTGACTTAGGTTAATGATTCTGAAAAGAGAAGCACTAAACAAAATGTTCTTTCTGATGAGGAGTATAAGGCATTCCTGCAGTATAAGACTTCCCAGGCTTCATCATCAGCAACAGTTGCTCATTCTGGTAATTCTACAGTCTGTTTCTCTCAATCATCACCTGTTGACTCCTGGATTATGGACACTGGAGCTTCCGATTGCGTGGCTGGTAATCCATCTCTTTTATCCAAAATATCCCAACCTAACACCCCACATTATATTACTGTTGCCGACGGATCAAAAGTTAAAGCTAGTGGCATTGGTAAAGCCACTCCTCTTCCATCCTTACCCCTTGACAATGTTCTTCTTGTTCCCAATTGCCCATTTAATTTAATTTCAGTTAGTCGTCTGACTCGAAGCCTAAAATGTTCTGTAACGTTTGATGATGATTATTTTGTTATACAGAACCGGAGTACGAAGCGGACGATTGATACAGGATATGAGTCACGTGGACTTTACTACCTCCAGCCCATCCATCCTTCATCTACAATTGCCTCCACTTCTACTACAGAGTCCCCCAGTCTTCTTCATCGTCGGTTAGGTCATCCAAGTCTTAAGAAATTCAACGTTATGGTTCCTCATTTGTCTCATCTGCGGTCATTAGATTGTGAGTCTTGCCAGCTTGGAAAACATGTTCGCTCTTCCTTCCCTAGCAGTACTCAGTCTCAAGCTCGTTCTTCTTTTGATGTTCTTCACTCAAATATATGGGGACCGAGTCGAGTCACTTCAGTTGTAGGACATAGATATTTTGTCACTTTTATTGATGAATTTTCTAGATGTACGTGGATCTACCTACTTAAGGATAGATCTGAACTTCTTGGTGTTTTTCAAAATTTCTTTAAGGAAATCAAAAATCAATTTGGTTGTTCTATTCGCACTTTACGCAGTGATAATGCGAAAGAATATTTTTTTACATCATTTAATTCTTTTATGGTTGAAAATGGCGTCATACATCAATCATCTTGTCCCCATACCCCACAACAAAATGGGATTGCTGAACGTAAGAACCGTCATATAATTGAAACAGCACGCACCTTACTTATTCATGCTAATGTTCCTTTGAAGTTTTGGGGGGATGCTGTCCTCACTGCAGGGCACTTGATTAATAGAATGTCATCCTCTGCTATCCAGAATAGGGTTCCTCATTCCATATTGTTTCCCGATGAGCCCTTGTTTCGTATCTCTCCTCGAGTCTTCGGATCCACTTGTTTTATTCATGATCTTACTCCGGGACTTGATAAATTGTCTACTCGTGCAGTGAAGTGTGTCTTCCTTGGCTATTCAAGAGTTCAAAAAGGATATCGATGCTACTGTCCCTCCACACATCGCTTCTACATGTCTGCTGATGTCACCTTCTTTGAGGATGCTCCCTTCTTTGCATCTCTCATTGAGTTTGAGTCTGTCTCTCAAGTATTACCTATTCCTAACCTTGTCCCGGTAGTTCCTCTCCCACCCACCATTGACCAGATAGATCACCCCTCTCCTACGGAAATTCCCATTCCTAGTCCTTCTAGTCCCCCCTTGCAAACTTATCAATGCCGTGCTCGTCTTCCTCCTGTCGACCCACCTCCTACCGAAGATCCTAGTGACTCATCTCCTGCCCCGGTTCCCTCTTCTACTCCGGATCCGCCTCCCGAGTCAAAAGTCCCTCCTATTGCAGTGCGTAAAGGTACACGTTCCACCCGTAACCCTCATCCTATTTATAATTTCCTCAGCCATCACCTCTTATCACCTTCGCATTATACATTTGTCTCTGCTATTTCTTCCATCACCATTTCCAAGTCCACGCAGGAAGCTCTTTCTCATTCAGGTTGGAGACAAGCTATGATTGATGAGATGACAGCCTTAGAATCTAACCAGACATGGACTCTTGTGCCGCCTCCTTCTGGTAAATCTATTGTTGGGTGTCGTTGGGTATATACTGTCAAAGTTGGTCCAGACGAGAGTATTGATCGTCTGAAAGCACGCCTCGTTGCTAAGGGCTATACTCAGGTTTTTGGCCTTGATTACAGTGATACTTTCTCACCGGTGGCTAAAATGGCTTCTGTTCGTCTATTCCTTTCTATGGCTGCAATGCGACATTGGCCATTGTATCAACTAGACATCAAGAATGCGTTTCTCCATGGAGATCTAGAAGAAGAAGTTTATCTGGAGCAACCACCTGGTTTTGTTGCTCAGGGGGAGTGTCGTGGGTATGTCTGTCGACTTCACAAAGCCTTGTATGGTCTTAAATAATCCCCTCGAGCATGGTTTGGGAGATTCAATAGTGTTGTTCAAGAGTATGGCATGATTCGGAGTGAAGCTGACCACTCTGTCTTTTATAAGTTCTCCTCACAAATGTATTTATTTGGTTGTCTATGTCGATGATATTGTCATTACGGGTAATGATCATGATGGGATTGCAGGACTTAAACAACATCTAGTCCACCACTTTCAGGTCAAAGATCTTGGAAAGTTACGTTACTTTCTTGGCATTGAGGTAGCTCATTCTAAGGCAGGGGTTGCTATTTCCCAGAGATAGTATGCTTTAGATATTTTAGAAGAAACCAAAATGCTGGATTGCAAGCCAATTGACTCTCCTATGGATCCTAATGTCAAGAACCTACCAGATCAGGGGGAGCCATTTTCAGATCCAGGAAGGTATAGGAGGCTAGTTGGAAAGTTAAATTACTTGACCATGACGATGCCAGATATTTCATATGCTGTTAGTGTGGTGAGTCAATTCCTAAATTCTCCTTGTGACAGTCATTGGGATGCCGTTGTTAGAATCCTGAGGTATATCAAGGGAGCTCCTGGAAAAGGTCTTGTTTACACGGATAAAGGTGATTCAAATATTGTCGCTTACACAGATGCCGATTGGGCTGGTTGCCCCTTTGATAGAAGGTTCACATCTGGGTATTGTGTTCTTATTGGTGGAAATCTAATTTCATGGAAAAGTAAAAAGCAAAATGTTGTTGCCAGATCCAGTGCTGAGGCTGAATATCGAGCTATGGCGCTTACCACTCAGGAGCTCACGTGGCTGAAACATCTTCTCTACGAGTTGCGTTTTTGTAAAATAGGCACTATGAGTCTCATCTGTGATAATCAAGCAGCCCAACATATTGCGTCCAATCCAGTCTTTCATGAGCGAACCAAACACATTGAAGTTGATTGTCACTTTGTTTGTGAGAAGATTGTGTCCGGCGACATTGCTACTTCATTTGTTGGTTCTAATGATCAATTGGCAGACATCTTCACAAAAGCTCTTCGAGGACCAATGATAACTTACATATGTGACAAGCTGGATGCCTACAATCTATACGCTCCAGCTTGAGGGGGAGTGTTGAGATGTGGTGTAAATAGTAGATTTATTTATATGTGTATTCGGCCCAGGCCTGTTAGGTTTTCATATAGTATAGCCTATTTAAACTCATTAGTGCTTGTACTCTTTACACAACAACATATACAGTTAATAAGACGGAACTACAGCTGGTCTGTAGTCGCAGACGTAGGCAAACATTGGCCGAACTACGTGACCAATATCGTCTCACTATTCAACAATTACAAATATGATGGGAAAAGATTGTTTGAAAAGCTCTGGATAAGGAAGAAGTAGAAACAGAGCAACAACTACCTAATGGTAAGAGAGAGAAGACTTTGATTGGACGAGTATTTTGGTTTCTCTCCCGAGACATTGCAGTCATTGAACTTTCAAGACACCTTACTGTCCATTTTGACTGTTTTTTTCTGATAATTTCTTCATTTTACTTATGATAAAGACTATCTTTTTGTGATAGAAGACTGACTTTATCTTTGCTTCTGTGTTTGTTCTATAATATTCATCTCCTTTCTTTCTCGATTATAATTTATTTTTGTTTTATTGCAACCTATTTTATGATATAAAATATTTATGTTAAAATTAATATTTAAATATAGAGTTAAATATGTTTTTAGTCCAATAAAGTTTTAATTTTTTGTTGGGTTAAATATGTTTGTGGTCCCAATAAAATAAGGATTTTTTGTTTTTAGTCCCTCAAAAATATTTCACATATTTTTGGTCCCCACATTTTATTTTTTTCATCAGCTTTAGTCCTTCACAACTCTTAATAACGCTTCATGATTTTTAATAGTGCTTTTTTGACCTTTTAGAAGCGCTATTAAAAGTCACGAGGGACTAAAATTGATGAAAAAATAAAACTTGGGGACCGAAAGTAGGGGATTTTTTTTTGAAGAACTAAAACTAAAATACACAAATTTTATAGGGACTACAAACATATTTAACCCTTTTTTGTTTTTAGATGGACTTAAAAGTATGCAGTTTTGTAATTTGTAGGGACCAAAATATGGGACTCAAACTAAATATGGGGATAATTATATGTTTAAAAACATATTTAACCGTTTAAATATTTTTTTAAAAAGAGTTACCCATAAATTCTTTTCTATTTGTTGTAGTAAATATCTAAGTAATTTATGAGTATGATTATTTCATTAAGTTTCTTAAAATAGTTATTAATTAATATATTTATACAAAATAAAAAAATTACAAAATTCATTTCAATTTATTTTAAAAATTTCTAAAATGATTTATGAATTAAGATTTAAGTAAGTTTCTTAAATAGTTTATTTTTCATTAAATTGTAACAAGTAACAACTAATAACACAGGGTTGCTCATTTTCCCAAACAGAGATCATAATTATTTAATTACAAAAAGTTTCATAAATAATAGTAATTGAATTATTTTATAACAACTTTTAATAATCATTTTGTTGTTATTTGAAGTCTTAAACTTGATGGTAATTAGGCTTATTAGTAGTTTATGATATATGATTATTTGAGACCTATAGCCTTTACAATCAATTTAGTTTATAGTTCTTGTGATACGAATGATGTCAGTTTTATGGTTTTTTTATTTATTTCTGCAGTATGGTTTCATAAAGTTTTAGATAGATATTATATTTTAATCTGTCCGCCATATGCCCCAATTCCATCCTCTATATTTTTATGGTGGATTTTTTGGCTTGCCGCCAATCTGCACATTAACAACACTAATGGTGGGTTGCACAAGTCAACAGAATTGGACTAGGAAACCAAATTGAGCTGTAGTTTTGGTGATGGTTTATAACTGGTATTCACAAATATTCACGGGTAATAGCCATCCAGTGGTGACCGTGTAGTGTTCAATGGCTTCTGAAATATGGGATCAGTGGCAGGTGCTTCTGGTTTGTTTGATCAACAAACGCATAATGAATTTTCTTTCTTAGGTGGAGACCGTTTTAGATGAAACGAATAGTCTTATGATAGAATTCATTGAGCCCTTTCTTGAATTCAGTCAATAGACGGAGGTTAACGTTTTTGCCAACATGCTCTTCTCTGGTTTTGTTGCATTTGAGAGTAAAACACAAGAAAGTACCTGTGAATGGCTTCTGCTAGTGATTTTTGTTGGGTTAGGATAGCTTCCATGGTTTTTATGCGGTTTCACATTTGGATCCCCTCATGGAAGGTCCTAAGGAGGACCCCCATTATTTTCCTGCGTAGGAATCTATGCCAAACCTTGTGTCTAGTATTTGGTTTCTTGTGAAGTATTTTGTTTAACTTATTAACTTGGATTATTTTAATCTTAGACTGCGGTGAAAAGGCTGAAGATGCAGTTGATTATGAAGATATTGATGAAGAGTACGATGGTCCTGAGACTGAAACTGTCAATGAAGAGGACTATTTATTGCCAAAGAAAGATTTTTTCTCTGCCGAAGCTTCTCTTGAAGCTTTGAAGACCAAAGATTCCATTTTTGATGATGACAATTATGATGAAGAATCTGAAAAGGAGGAAGATGTAGTGAATAATGATGCTAAAGTTGATAACATCCCTTTAGCTGGTAATTGTTCTTATTACTTTTGTACCTTTTGAACTTTTGTACCTTTAGCTGGTAATTGTTCTGGTCGTTATAGAAGTGCTAGGAAATTGGTTCGTTTAATCTGGATCTAGTATTTTCTTTCCAGCCTTGCTCTGAGATAATCTAGAGACATCTATTATTGATAATGCATGAGAATGTTTTGAATTTTTGTGCATCTCGTTATTCATACCTCATTAATAGATCTCCCTTTCCTTTTCCAAAAGTCAGTTTTGGAGGCAAAGGTTACTTAATTGATTCTGTTCCTGTTGGCGTTTTTCCATTGGTGTTGTGATCGTTCAATTGTGTGCTTTGTAATTTGTGGCTCCTCTAAGATTTATGATCATACATATGAAAAGTTAAAAATGCTAATAAAAGTTGGTATTAGAATTTCAATTGACTTGATGAAAGCTTGATTTGTAAATTGGTGTGTTTGGCAAGGCCAATGAGATAGTTTATAACTTATTTGACTAGCTTATAAGCTTATTCTACCATAGTAGAGGTATTTGGTAAAAGAACATATCTCGCTATCTTTTAGCTTTTTAGGAAAAACTACTTCAACTAGTGTTTGAGCTTATGGCTTATTGTTTTTCTCCTAATTTTACCCTTTAATCAAATAACCTCATTATTTTAATCAAATTTTTACTTTACCCTCTAAAGTTTTAAAAAATTGACTTTTAAGCACTCTCTCACAACATATAAATATAATACGTAATATATGATTTTTTTATAAAGGAGAATTTAAGGCGATGGGATGACATCCTTGTTCAAGGCATCGGAAAACTCCAGGCCCTCTGAGCACTTAGGAGTAAAATTACATTTACCTCACCAAAGGGTACTGGCGGGGACTTGAACCTGCAAGTCTCATTATGCTCCTCTTGGCCAACCCCTTGGAGTTAATGCATAATATATCATATATTTAGGATAAAGATAATACCAATTTTATTATTTTTAAAAAACAAAAGTAATATTTGTAGACTTATGTTGAATTTTTCCTACTCTCACCAAAAAGAAGACTTATGTTGAATTGAAATTTGTATGGAAGGCTCGCAGACTGATGTTTAATGGGCTTTATGTTGAATTGAAATTTTTATGCAAGGCTTGCAGACTTATAGGTAAGCTAATTGACTAATAATCAGTAAGTTGGTTACGTTGCAAGTTGTCATTAAGCTTAATTTAATTATATAGATCGATATTATACTAAATTGATCATGTTTGAGCCCGAGTTCTTCCATGAATATTCAGCTTGAATTTATGTGTAATAGCTTTGTGTTGACCTGTGATTTAACACCTTAGTATTTGAATCAGTTCAGCTCAATTCAACACTTAAACATTATGTGATGGTTGAATCTATTAACCTTAGGAAAGAAGTTAATTTCACATTGCGTTAGCTTTTCTCTTTCAGGGGAGCAAGAGAATTTTGTAGATGTATCTAAAGGTGAAAGTGATCTTGAACATGATTCACAAGTTGGTTCACTGCAGACTGAAGAATTGGAGGACACTGATGTACAGAAGCCTGAGGAGGTCAGTTTCATTTTACTTGTTTTGCTGCCTCCCAAGTGTTTGCTTTTCCTTTCTAGCCTTTTGGTGTTTATAGTCTTGGTTCCTGAATGATATTTAAATTGTGTATCTTTTTCTCACGATACATGAATATTAATAGTTGTATGATGTTGCAACTTCATACCGGTGTTGTCTTGATCACAATCGTGTGATCTTATGATTCTACCACCTCCTCACAAGTTGGATCGCTTGCAAAATTGTAGTTTAGTACAATTGGAGCCCGATTGCGTGTAAGGTCGTAGAGATCGTGAGATCGTTTGATCCCTTGTGATCACAAAAAGGGCCATCTTTGGGTCAGGTTGTGCAACTTGGCTCACCTAAACCCAGATTTTTAACCCTCTGTGTCCTAGAATGCCACTTTCCCTTCTTGAAAATTGACACCTATCTCTCTCAACCCTCTCGGCTCATATCTTTGTGTTTTTCACAATCTCTCTTTTCCCTTTTTGCTCATCTCTTTGCATATTTACCTGCTCTCTCAACCCTTTCTTAGTATCTGGCTGAGTGCATCTTTCCCATCTGGCTGGGTGTCTGAGATGGACGTATTTTCTTTTGTGCACATATGGTTTTGTTATGTTTGCTTGGTTGTTATTTAGAGGTTCTTTTCACACATATATATTTTTTCATTTTGGTAGAATCTTACTATCCTTGTTACGATCCTATGTTTTCCGGTCTTGTAACCTCCTCCCTATCCTACGCAGGATCTCGATCTTGACAACATCGCTTTTGGCGTCCTCCAATTTCTTTATTGAACACTTAGTGCTGGATAACTTGTAGTCCTGCAGTTGCAGATGAGGATATAACTAAATGCAACCAGAGATAAAAAAATTATGGATGAATTAGTTCATATGCGAAGTTGCTAAACAGAGTTCTTCTGTTCAAGTTAGTAGGGTGAATAGAAGAACTTCTGTTGTTAAGAAAGTCAATTGATCCTGATATGGCTTTCACTTCCTGAAGTACATATGCTAATAATGCTATAGCACACACCCACACTACATTGGCGTGAATAGTAACCCAATAAAATTTCACGGTGAATTGCTTGAGCTGATCACATGGCAATGATTTCAATCCTTGCCAATGTAGCCCTCATTTTGTTGAAGTCCCACTTCGACTAGAGATATGGCCTAAATAATCCTTATAAGGCTTGTGTGGACCCTAAATCCAAATATAAGACAGTATTGCTAAGATCTCTATTATTCAACTCATTTGTTCACGCTCTAGATGTCCAGTCTTGGGTGTGGAGGGGTGTGTTGAGATCCTGTTATTCCACCCGAATCTGTCCACGCTTAAGATGCCCAGTCCTAAGCTTGAGCGGGTGTGTTGAAATCCCACATTGACTGGAGAGATTTTAAGATTCCATAACTAAATTAATTGCATATGTGGGGATTATTTACATGTAATATTTATGGCCTAAACTAATTTTTGAGGAAAAATAGCTTCTGTGCCTGCCCAAAAGGTCTACATGTAATATTTAATTACAAGTTATCTTGACAGAACATAATAGTCGATTCAAAAAGGCACTAAATTTACGCTGATAATGCTCTTGGGGGTAGGCATGGGGGGAACGCTTGCGATTTCCTTCGTGATTACGCCGCCACGAAGGCTGCTACAGGCGCAACCCTAATCCGTGCCGCTCCAACAAATTGCGCGGCGGCGAGCCTTTTCGGCGCGATGCACGCCGCGATTGCGGCCACTACAACCATTATTAACTAAAGAGCCTGTACCAATCAAATTAAGGTTTTGTTTGGAGAGTTGGTATAGGGAGGCACTATGCACAAAACTTCCTCCAGTTTTCATATAGTGGTTTTCATGCTTATTTTTTTATTTTACTTGGTGCATTCTTGAAACGCGCAAAACATTAAGATCCTCTTTCAGTATGGTGCTGAGGGATTTTTTTGGGGTGGAGGGTGCAAGTAAAAAGATTGCTGTATAATGAGAAGTGCAAACTTCAGTATTGCCTCTGTGTGTTTAAGCCAGTAGTTTTAGGTTTAGAATAAGTGTTGTACACTTGTAAAAGCCCAGTCCTACAAGTATGGGAAACACTGACATTTTATCTAACATGATGATAATTTTTGTTGACAGGATTGTAAAATTATCTTGGTTGATTTCTATTGACATATTAATGTCTTCATTGATGAAACAAACAGGAAGGGCCTGAAGTTCTGAAAAGGTCTATGACTACGCCGTTGCCAGTTTTGTATGTGGAAGATGGAAAGGCAGTTTTACGCTTCTCCGAAATCTTTGGTATTCATGAACCTCTCAGAAAGGGTGAAAAGAAAGACCGCCGGCACTCCACTCCTAGAGGTATATACTTTGAGATAACAGTATTTACCTGAAATTTCATTTGCAAGTGTCAGAGTCTGTTGAATTTTTCAGGGAGAGGTATGATTTGAACTTGCAGTGGAGATTTGAATGACTAGTTAGATGCTTGCTTTCTGCAATTTTTCTCAATAGGACTTCTTTCCTAATTGGCTGCATTTTTTTCCTTGTATTTCCAGATAGATACAAGTCCGTGGATTTATCTGATGATATAGTAGAAGAGGATGAAGAGGAATTTCTTAAAGGTTTCTCTCAGAGTCTTTCACTAATGAAACAGGTTTGTGTAGTTCATACTGATGTGTCAGAAAGCAATAATGTTGACTTGGATTTTCCAAAATTCGGATTTCTTCATGGGGATGCCTCAATGACTGTGAAAGATGACCGGCAACCAAAGGACTCTTGTCTTAGTGCTGAACCAATGAAAGGGGATTTTGCTGAAAATCTTTCCTGGAAAGATAATACTCTTATGTTGGCCAACTTCTATCCTCTTGATCAGCGAGATTGGGAAGAGGAAATCCTTTGGGGTAATTCTCCTGTTACAAGTGATAATAATGTTGAGAGCTGTGAAATTTCTGGTCATGAACTGAGAGCTTCTGGTGTTGAAGTAGAAATTGAAAGTCGGATACAGATTCTTCAGCCAGAGCCCCGGAATATACTGGAGGAGAAAGATCAGAATGTTTTCACATGCTGCTCTCCTGTATCATTGGATCCCTTTGGCTCAAGGGACTCTTCTGGAGCTAAAACCAATTTAATATCCAAAAATCTATGTCATCCTCAACTTTTAAGGCTAGAAGTGGATAGTTCTAGTCTTGCAGATGGAAGAGAGGTGGATATATCTGAGAAGCATAATCAAAGTGGTCAAGTAAAGCGTTTGACCAAGGTTATGTCACAAAATAGAGACCTGATGGATGACTCGTGGTTAGACAAGATAATATGGGAGGGGCTTGATCGACCTAAGACAAAACCGAAGCTTATATTTGATCTTCAGGATAATCAAATGCATTTTGAAGTTTTGGATAACAAGGATGGTACACATCTTCGTGTTCATGCTGGGGCCATGATTTTGAGTCACTCTTTGAAATCAAGTAGCATTGACCCTTCTGAGTTAACCGGACATGGAGGTCAATATGGATGGCGATACGTTGCTAATGACAAACACTATTCAAACCGGAAAACTTCTCAGCAACTGAAATCAAACTCGAAAAAACGCTCAGCTCACGGTGTCAAAATTTTTCACTCACAGCCTGCACTGAAGCTGCAGACAATGAAATTAAAGTTGAGCAAGTAAGAAATTTTCATTTGATGAGGTTCTAATTTTTGTGTTTGTTGCATGTTTTACCCCTATTTGAGACATTATTGCTTAGTTAGAATGCTATGCATTTTAAATCAAGTTCTGGTTATATTTTCTTAGATGCAAGCTTGTTTGATGTTTGAATTGTTATTTGATACCCAATAGGGCACCTCCCTCCAAATGTTTGAGGCTTTCTATTTTTTTGGCTTATTAGCCCTATTCTTGTAGTACATTAAAAAAAAACTTGTGTCCATGTGCATATGGAAGAAGTGGTATCCATTCATCTGTCTAGGTAAGGGTGCCATTTGTTTGTACATCAATATCTTAATAAATTATTAGTGTCTCAATCTATGGTGCACAAACACAATACGAGTATAATATAAGTAGTCCCTTGAAAAATATAGGATGGGATGTATTAAAGACACGATGCGTATATAAAAAGAAAAAAATAAAAAATAAAAAGTAAAAAATAAAAAGATTATATATAATAAAAGACCTATTAAAAGTTAAAATGATATAATAAAGTTTCATCAATAACTATATGAATTAATACTTATATTCTTAGTTTCGTATTATACACGCTCTTTTAATTTTTTTAAAGTGACCATCTGATTACAAAAGGTATAAAAGCTTGGAATAAACGAGTTTGCAAAGACAGAAAATATGAATGCCATGAACTTGAAGCATGGTAAACAGTATTGGAAAAAAAAAGGATTGTGGACCGTAACCCTAATTCCTTCACTATGCAATCCTGAACCTGAGCATGCTAAACAGTATTGAAAATAAGGATAGCAGACGGTAACCCTAATTCCTTCGCCACATCATCCTCTCGTTTCTCATCAGAATGCGCTACCAGTAGGCATCCTTTTCTCCTCTTGCTGTATCTTCACAACCCACCCTGTTGCTGCTCGTGACAGTATTGAAAATAAGGATAGCAGACGGTAACCCTAACTCCTTCGCCACATCATCCTCTCGTTGCTCATCAGAATGCGCTACCAGTAGGCATCCTTTTCTCCTCTTGCTGTATCTTCACAACCCACCCTGTTGCTGCTCGTGACACCTGCATTTCTGTGTGACCCAGCCAATTTCAGTATTAGACATCTGTGTATGCGGATTGCGGGTGGTCATGGCGTGCTGTAGCTTCTCCGATATCTTAGCGTATCGATGCAGACACGGCAAAGCAAATAGTATCGGTGCATTAGAGGTCTCCTATCCATGAAAGATTAAAATATAAGGTTCTTCATGTTATTGTTGCATGGAATGAAAAGAATTATGAAAGTAAATCTGTTGATGCATGCATAACTGATCAGTTACTTTAAGAGTATCTCTTGTACCGTTTACTTGTTAGTATGGTGTAGAATACTGTTTGTGGCATCACATTGGTGTTCTGCTCATGTTATACAGATTGATAGACTGGGAAGTGGGAATCATTACTGCATTCTCTAGTTTTTCTTGCTCCTTGTTGTATCCAGTATTTTCTATTTTGGAGGATATGTTATCCTTTGTATTTTTCTTCTCATAAGTTCTAATATTTTTTTTCTATAAAAATAATGATTTAACTTCGTGGTTATTGACCTAATATGTAGAATACTGTTTTGTAAAGTGAAGCATCGCTATGCTTCCAATACAAATTTTGAAAAACAAAAAGTTTCCAGCCATTTTTTGTTTCATGATTCTTTTTTTGAGATGTGTTCCATGTTCTTCACCCATGTGAACTGTAATGATGACCTTCCTTGTTTGTAATATCTGAAACATTCCATTGTGTACCCATAATCAGTATCAATATGCTAGTGCATTCTATGATTAGTCAGTTGCCTATAATATGTTTGTATTGCTTATGCCACTTGTGAAGTCCGTGAAAACCTTAACTGATTTGCGTATGAGTGGGGTGTGCCAGTTTTTTTCCAATCCTTGATCTAATTGTAGATCTTTCGTGTCTTGATAATCTCACTAACTATTGTGCAGTAAAGATATTGCAAATTTTCACCGGCCTAAAGCACTATGGTATCCCCACGACAATGAGGTGGCTGTTAAAGAACAAGCGAAATTGCCAACACAAGGACCCATGAAAATTATTATGAAAAGCTTGGGTGGCAAGGGGTGTAAACTGCTTGTTGATGCCGAAGAGACTCTCTCTTCTGTTAAAGCGAAAGCTTCTAAAAAGCTAGGTTGTCAATTTCTCGTTTCTCTCTTCTCTAATAAAATTTCTTATTTCCTTTTTCTTGTCTTTTGTTCTTATTCCAGTCTTTAGTTTACTTTAGCCTCTTCTTTATATGACTGACCTGGAATTTTGTTTTTGGTAGATTTCAAGGCATTAGAAACGGTTAAGATATTTTATTCTGGGAGGGAGCTTGGAGATCACGAATCACTTGCTTCTCAAAATGTTCAGCCAAACTCCTTGTTACATCTTGTACGTACAAGGGTACATATGTGGCCTAGGGCACAAAGGGTTCCTGGTGAGAATAAGTCGTTGCGTCCTCCAGGGGCATTCAAGAAAAAGTCTGATCTGTCTGTGAAAGATGGACATGTTTTTCTGATGGAGTGAGTGACTAGAAACCTATATTCTGCTACTCCTTCCGGCCTTTACTGATAAGCTAAAATACCTAACTTCACACATATTAAGAAGTTAATTATAATTACTAAACTGACCTTTTTTTGTCTTGGGACTTTAGAAAATAGGAAGATAATTACTGAGGGGTATTTTTGGAACAATGGTATTAAATAGAGTTGAATTTGGTGACTTTTGCTTAAATTTGAGGTCACCAAATTATGGTTCTTTTTTGCTTATAAATAAGGCCGGAGGGAGGGAGTACTACTACTTCGTATGCTCCCTGTTGGACCAAAATAAGTTTCTTGTATTTGAGGCCACCGAATTATGGTTCTTTTTTGCTTATAAATAAGGCCGGAGGCAGTACTTTGTATGCTCTCTGTTGGACCAAAATAACTTTCTTATTTTGCAAGCATGCATACTTAAAAGGAACCTTGGCATAATGGTTGAAGGAGGATGGTGTGTATTGTTTTTACTATCTCTGGTCCTTATTATAAGAAACAAAAGACCAACATCATCAGGGCCAAGAGAATGCATAAAAATGAGTCAATTTTAATTCATGGTAGTATAATTTAAATTCTATTTCAAAAATACCCTTTGTATTAAATGACTGAAAATGCTCTTTCATATCTTCTTGCATGGGAAGTGTGAGTTTCCTGTCACAATAAATAAGGGTATTAAAGAAACAGCAATTAATATTGTTGAAAATGTGACTATTTTTCTTAGATTTAGGACCAAAAACTACACTATTTTGTTTCATATAAAAAGGATTGGGAGTAGTATTGTTTAGCTGCTTAGGGAGAGCTTTTTTTTGAGAGTCTAGAATGACCTTTTTGTACTAATTTTGGAGATACAACGCTATATTTTCTTATCTTCTGATTGAGGAGCATTCTTCTCATAAAGCCTCCACTAGCACTTAGAGCAAACTTTTACGTGGCTGTTTGTTTAAACCACTCTCTTTGCCCTGCCCATGCAAATTCCAATGCTTGTTCTTCTTGTCTAGTGATTTGTATGGCGTATCATTTTTCTCCAATTGGCTTTCCAACTTATTATTTAGAATCCAGCTTCGATAAAAATTTAATTAAGTGAGATGCTACTATCTAATATGAAATCCTTATTGATAAACATAATTTATTGTGAGCACTGAAATGAATTTTTTCTGCCTAGAATATATAGTGATCACGTCCCTGATAACACCAAGTCTAATATATCCAAGAGAAGTGTTGTTTTGGCAGTGCACTACTTTGATTTTAATATTTCATTAATGATTAATGATTTCTATTGAGAGTCCCACATTGGATCTGATATGACCTGAAAAAGTGTTTATAAGTCGGAGACATCCATGACCTTACAAGCCTGATATTGAATTTTCTATAGATTGTTACTTTGTTTTTTTCTTAGTACTTTGCTAAATGAACAAGGATTTGGGATATTCCATCATTCAGCTAATTGAATATGTTCTCCTTAGGTATTGTGAAGAAAGGCCTTTACTTTTGAGCAATGCTGGAATGGGTGCAAGACTTTGTACATACTATCAAAAATGTTCGCCGGATGACCAATCTGGCTCCTCATTACGCAATGCGGATAGTAGCTTGGGGCACATTATTTCTCTAGACCCTGCTGATAAATCTCCTTTTCTTGGAGATTTAAAACCTGGTTGCAGCCAGTCATCACTTGAGACAAATATGTATAGAGCACCCATATTTCCTCATAAAGTTCCACCGACTGACTACCTGCTGGTTCGTTCATCAAAGGGAAAGCTATCATTAAGGCGCATCGATAAAGTTAATGTTGTTGGGCAGCAGGTTTGTATACCCTTGTTGTTTGATGTTTGATGTTTGTATAATTAATTATTTTCTTGTTTTAATTTTTCTGAATTTCACTTAATCTCACTGTTTGGTAAATTTCTTAATGGATGCAAAGTTTTGAGCTGTCACAATGTGATGATAATCCCTTTATTAGCTTTTCCTTGTTTGATACTTCCATTTGCATAGCAAATATTCATCACTGAAAATTTGTCAATGGATGGTTTATTCAATTACTCTTTGCAGGAGCCTCTCATGGAGGTGTTATCCCCTGGAAGTAAAAATCTTCAGACTTACATGATGAACAGGCTATTGGTACACATGTGCCGTGAATTTCAAGCAGCAGAGAAGCGACACTTACCTCCATGGATTCGCATCGATGAATTTCTGTCACAGTTTCCTTACCTATCCGAAGCCTCATTCCGTAAGAGGATCAAGGAATATGCCAATTTACAGGTATTTATAGTTCACATAGCTGATTAAAGGAAAACTGCAAGATGATATTGCATTGGATTTTGTGTTTTTGACTTTTGTATTACGATGTTATAGTATTTCTATTTGTATTTCTTGTTTACCTGAATATTTTCATTCAATATTTATTAACACAGAGGGGAGCAAATGGACAATCAATTTTGGTTAAAAAGCGAAACTTTCGCATTTGGTCTGAGGACGAATTGAGAAAAATGGTGACACCAGAGCTTGTGAGTATTTCGGATTCAGTTTCTTTGTTGATTAACGAAAACATATTCTTCTGTTGAAATGCACTATTGACAGTAATGCAGAAGCTTGTCTGTAAAATATGATATGAATGTCAGAAACTCACATTATAAAAATTTGTGCATACCTGATGCCGTTCTTTTGGGTTGTTGAAAAGGTATGGTTTTGAATAATTTTAATGGTTTTTATCGGATACTCAAGGTGCTTGTGTCTGCTCTCTGCCTGACACTTCTTATATGATTTGTAACTTTCAGCGTCTAGATGCTGCTTAGCTTGGTTTATGTGTTTTGAAAGTGCATTAACTGCTTGTCAATGTCTGATACAGTTAGAGAACTGTAACTGACTCTGAAACTGAAAATAGCACTTCTGTTTTTCATTAAGTGAGAACGGTTACATTGAGCCCTTATATGGGAGCAGTTCAGCACTTTACAAAGGCAATGCTGAGACGGCATTAGAGGCTAGCTATTAGAAAGTAAACAGAGGCTTTTACAAAGTAAAGTGAACTAAAACACATAGGCTAGATAACTATCTATTAATGTCTGTCCATAATCTGCATCGTTCTCTAGTGTTTCTTTGTTACAAGATGATTATGTTTCTTCTAATACGATTCTTTCTTTGTCTATTTGTTTTTAAATTGTTTAGGTTTGTGCCTATGAAAGCATGCAAGCTGGCCTCTACCGCCTAAAACATTTAGGAATAACTGAAACACATCCTACTAATATTTCATCTGCAATGAGTCGGCTTCCTGATGAAGCAATAGCACTGGCTGCTGCATCACACATTGAGAGGGAACTGCAAATTACTCCTTGGAACTTGAGTAGCAATTTTGTTGCCTGTACAAGCCAGGTGATCTATTTTTATTCTGATTCTAAGATTAGTCAACATCAGCATATATCTTGCTTAACGAATTATGTGTTGAAAGTTTCTTAGTATATGTCCAGTTGGTTTTTATTAAGGTAAAAGTAACTACAGGCTTAGATGTTTTATTAAGGTAAAAGTAACTATAGGTTTAGATGTTGAAAAGAAAAGAGAAAAATGCTTTTTTAATATATTTGACTGCCAGGGATGAACTGAGTACTGTTGATTTTGTTGAGATGTGGTGTAAATAGTAGATTTATTTATATGTGTATTCGGTCCAGGCCCGTTAGGTTTTCATATAGTATAGTCTATTTAAACACATTAGTGCTTGTACTCTTAACACACAACAACATATACAGTTAATAAGACGGAACTACAGCTACTCTGTAGTCGCAGACGTAGGCAAACATTGGCCGAACTGCGTGACCAATATCGTCTCTCTATTCTTCGTCTCTATTTAACATGGTATCAAAAGCTTATGATCACTGGGCCTGAAAACCTAGCCGTCGCGCCGTCACGCTATTGAACCCTAGCTGTCCCGTTGACTGTTCATCCTCAACGGCCCTAGGTGCTACGAAAGTCATACGGTCCATTTCAGCCGTACGACGTCGCTGTTCATCCCGTACGGAAATCACTATTCATCCGTACGGAAACCACTATTCATCCGTACGGAAATCACTATTCATCCGTACGGCGTCGCTGTTTGTCCGTACAGAGTTGCTGTTCGTCCGTACGGCGTGCTGTTCATTCGTACCACGCCTTTCTACTGCTCCTCTCTGATTGTGGTTAGCCTTCCTATTATTGTCAAAAATGAGTTCAACTTCAGAAAATGACAAAAACAAATCTGAATCGACAGGTAAGAGTCTCGTGTCTTATGCTTTCTCCGGCAATCCCTTTATAACAACGGAGAAACTCAACGGTGATAATTATTTGAATTGGTCTGCCTCTGTCAAAATGTGGTTTATGGGACAAAGGCTTTTAGATCACCTCACTAAGAATTCTACAGAGATTGGTAACGATTTGCGTGAAGATTGGAAACAAGCAGATTGTCAATTGGTCTCTCTTTTGTGGCAATCCATTGAACCCTCGTTGTTGGTCCATTATCGTTCATACACCACTTGTTATGATATTTGGCAGAAGGCTAAGAATGTTTATTCTAATGATATCCAGCGTCTCTATGGTGTTATTCATAATTTAGCCACCCTTCAGATGACAGAAGATAACATCATGACATATGCTAATAAAGCTCAGTCAGCAGCAAATGAGTTCAAACTCCTTGTGACCGACAATGACCCAAAGAAGATGCTTGAAAAATTAGATAATGTGTGTATGATCTATGTTCTTCATGGTCTCCATCAAAAGTATGAGTCAGTACGGAGCAACATTCTTTCTGCATCAGACATTCCCTCAACAGAGGATCTTATCAGGCGTCTCATACGTCTTCCTGGATTGGAAGGAACTGGAGGGAATGGATCTCAGACTAACATAGAATCTTCTGCTCTTGTTTCTAATTTTGCAGGTCGTGGGGGACGCGGTCGTGGTCGTGGGGGTGGTCGAGGAGGTCGTGTCGGAGGTCGTCCTCAGTGTACTTATTGTAAGAAACTTGGTCATACTGAAGACAAGTGTTATTCCCTTCATGGCTTTCCAGAGAAACCAGTAAATGTGACTCAGGTTAATGATTCTGAACAGAGAAGCACTAAACAAAATGTTCTTTCTGATGAGGAGTATAAGGCATTCCTGCAGTATAAGACTTCCCAGGCTTCATCATCAGCAACAGTTGCTCATTCTGGTAATTCTACAGTCTGTTTCTCTCAATCATCACCTGTTGACTCCTGGATTATGGACACTGGAGCTTCCGATTGCGTGGCTGGTAATCCATCTCTTTTATCCAAAATATCCCAACCTAACACCCCACATTATATTACCGTCGCCGACGGATCAAAAGTTATAGCTAGCGGCATTGGTAAAGCCACTCCTCTTCCATCCTTACCCCTTGACAATGTTCTACTTGTTCCCAATTGCCCATTTAATTTAATTTCAGTTAGTCGTCTGACTCGAAGCCTAAAATGTTCTGTAACTTTTGATGATGATTATTTTGTTATACAGGACCGGAGTACGAAGCGGACGATTGGTACAGGATATGAGTCACATGGACTTTACTACCTCCAGCCCATCCATCCTTCATCTACAATTGCCTCCACTTCTACTACAGAGTCCCCCAGTCTTCTTCATCGTCGGTTAGGTCATCCAAGTCTCAAGAAGTTCAAAGTTATGGTTCCTCATTTGTCTCATCTGCAGTCATTAGATTGTGAGTCTTGTCAGCTTGGGAAACATGTTCGCTCCTCATTCCCTAGCAGTACTCAGTCTCAAGCTCGTTCTCCTTTTGATGTTCTTCATTCAGATGTATGGGGACCGAGTCGAGTCACTTCAGTTGTAGGACATAGATATTTTGTCCCTTTTATTGATGAATTTTCTAGATGTACGTGGATCTACCTACTTAAGGATAGATCTGAACTTCTTGGTGTTTTTCAAAATTTCTTTAAGGAAATCAAAAATCAATTTGGTTGTTCTATTCGCACTTTACGCAGTGATAATGCGAAAGAATATTTTTCTACATCATTTAATTCTTTTATGGTTGAAAATGGCGTCATACATCAATCATCTTGTCCCCATACCCCACAACAAAATGGGATTGCTGAACGTAAGAACCGTCATATAATTGAAACAGCACGCACCTTACTTATTCATGCTAATGTTCCTTTGAAGTTTTGGGGGGATGCTGTCCTCACTGCAGGGCACTTGATTAATAGAATGCCATCCTCTGCTATCCAGAATAGAGTTCCTCATTCCATATTGTTTCCCGATGAGCCCTTGTTCCGTATCTCTCCTCGAGTCTTTGGATCCACTTGTTTTATTCATGATCTTACTCCGGGACTTGATAAATTGTCTGCGCGTGCAGTTAAGTGTGTCTTCCTTGGCTATTCAAGAGTTCAAAAAGGATATCGATGCTACTGTCCCTCCACACATCGCTTCTACATGTCTGCTGATGTCACCTTCTTTGAGGATGCTCCCTTCTTTGCATCTCCCATTGAGTCTGAGTCTGTCTCTCAAGTATTACCTATTCCTAATATTGTCCCGGTAGTTCCTCTCCCACCCATCATTGACCAGATAGATCACCCCTCTCCTACGGAAATTCCTAGTCCTTCTAGTCCCGCCCCCTTGCAAACTTATCAACGCCGTGCTCGTCTCCCTCCTGTCGACCCACCTCCTACCGAAGATCCTAGTGACTCATCTCCTGCCCCGGTTCCCTCCTCTACTCCGGATCCGCCTCCCGAGTCAGAAGACCCTCCTATTGCAGTGCGTAAAGGTACACGTTCCACCCGTAACCCTCATCCTATTTATAATTTCCTCAGCTATCACCGCTTATCACCTTCGCATTATACATTTGTCTCTGCTATTTCTTCCATCACTATTCCCAAGTCCACGCAGGAAGCTCTTTCTCATTCAGGTTGGAGACAAGCTATGATTGATGAGATGACAGCCTTAGAATCTAACCAGACATGGACTCTTGTGCCGCCTCCTCCTGGTAAATCTATTGTTGGGTGTCGTTGGGTATATACTATCAAAGTTGGTCCAGACGGGAGTATTGATCGTCTGAAAGCACGCCTCGTTGCTAAGGGCTATACTCAGGTTTTTGGCCTTGATTACAGTGATACTTTCTCACCGGTGGCTAAAATGGCTTCTGTTCGTCTATTCCTTTCTATGGCTGCAATGCGACATTGGCCATTGTATCAACTAGACATCAAGAATGCGTTTCTCCATGGAGATCTAGAAGAAGAAGTTTATCTGGAGCAACCACCTGGTTTTGTTGCTCAGGGGGAGTGTCGTGGGTATGTCTGTCGACTTCACAAAGCCTTGTATGGTCTTAAACAATCCCCTCGAGCATGGTTTGGGAGATTCAGTAGTGTTGTTCAAGAGTATGGCATGATTCGGAGTGAAGCTGACCACTCTGTCTTTTATAAGTTCTCCTCTCACAAATGTATTTATCTGGTTGTCTATGTCGATGATATTGTCATTACAGGTAATGATCATGATGGGATTGCAGGACTTAAACAACATCTAGTCCACCACTTTCAGGTCAAAGATCTTGGAAAGTTACGTTACTTTCTTGGCATTGAGGTAGCTCATTCTAAGGCAGGGATTGCTATTTCCCAGAGAAAGTATGCTTTGGATATTTTAGAAGAAACCAAAATGCTGGATTGCAAGCCAATTGACTCTCCTATGGATCCTAATGTCAAGATCCTACCAGATCAGGGGGAGCCATTTTCAGATCCAGGAAGGTATAGGAGGCTAGTTGGAAAGTTAAATTACTTGACCATGACGAGACCAGATATTTCATATGCTGTTAGTGTGGTGAGTCAATTCCTAAATTCTCCTTGTGACAGTCATTGGGATGCCGTTGTTAGAATCCTGAGGTATATCAAGGGAGCTCCTGGAAAAGGTCTTGTTTACACGGATAGAGGTGATTCAAATATTGTCGCTTACACAGATGCTGATTGGGCTGGTTGCCCCTTTGATAGAAGGTCCACATCTGGGTATTGTGTTCTTATTGGTGGAAATCTAATTTCATGGAAAAGTAAAAAGCAAAATGTTGTTGCCAGATCCAGTGCTGAGGCTGAATATCGGGCTATGGCTCTTACCACTCAGGAGCTCACGTGGCTGAAACATCTTCTCCAAGAGTTGCGTTTTTGTAAAATAGGCACTATGAGTCTCATCTGTGATAATCAAGCAGCCCTACATATTGCGTCCAATCCAGTCTTTCATGAGCGAACCAAACACATTGAAGTTGATTGTCACTTTGTTCGTGAGAAGATTGTGTCCGGCGACATTGCTACTTCATTTGTTGGTTCTAATGATCAATTGGCAGACATCTTCACAAAAGCTCTTCGAGGACCAAGGATAACTTACATATGTGACAAGCTGGATGCCTACAATCTATACGCTCCAGCTTGAGGGGGAGTGTTAAGATGTGGTGTAAATAGTAGATTTATTTATATGTGTATTCGGCCCAGGCCCGTTAGGTTTTCATATAGTATAGTCTATTTAAACACATTAGTGCTTGTACTCTTAACACACAACAACATATACAGTTAATAAGACGGAACTACAGCACTCTGTAGTCGCAGACGTAGGCAAACATTGGCCGAACTGCGTGACCAATATCGTCTCTCTATTCTTCGTCTCTATTTAACAGATTTATCTTACTTTTGATTATTATTGTCAGACATATATTTACTTTTTTCAAGAAGGAGTTGCTAACATGTGTAGGTCCTTCAATATGTATTTTCACTATTTGTTTATTTCATTTTATACAAGAATTTGAAGCTTGGATAAGTGCTATGTTTTTACTCAGTTTTTCATTGAAAGTCCCCAATTATTGGATGTTCTCTAACTTTCTTTCTTATTCCCTTCTCCCCCTAATCTCAAAAGAAGCAATTTTTTGCTGTTTTATTTGCTACTTGAAAGTTGAAAAATAGTACCTCCCAGCAGCATCTTGTAAGGTTGAACCCTTCTGTTATTTATTTTCGTAAGAAGATGCTTTTGCTTCTTATAGTTACATGAATTAAGAGTTTGTTGCCCTGAAAAATATTAGTCCTGCATACAAGTGGCCTATGATTACCGCAGTTCTTCAGTTTGAGTGCCAATGTGCCATATAAATCCAAGATAATTTAAATGTAAGTGAAGTAGACATTAATAATAAGTGTAGCGATATTTTTGTTATGGATAGAATTGATTGGGTGTACTTTTTTCTTCATTTTTTTAACAATTTTAGTGCTTAGAAATAGGTACTTTTGTATTCAAAACATAAGGTATTTTCATATTTTGATGAATAGCATCTTCTCTAAAATAAAAAGAAAATTTACTACACTGATGATTATGTTTTTGTCATTTTTTTCTTTTACCATTTGACTTAATTACTCATGAAAGTTTTTACCCCCACCCCTGCAATGTTCTCTTTGGCAGGGTAAGGAAAATATTGAACGAATGGAAATTACCGGTGTTGGTGATCCATCAGGTCGCGGCTTGGGTTTTAGCTATGCTCGGGCACCTCCAAAGGCACCAGTGTCTAGTGCAATGGTGAAGAAGAAAGCAGCTGCGAGCCGGGGAGGTTCCACTGTTACCGGTACAGATGCTGATCTACGTAGATTAAGCATGGAGGCTGCACGAGAGGTGTGTTGTTTTTTAGTGGTCTTCCCTTTTGGGCTTTTGGCAGCTGAATCTTTTCTTCACATTATTTTCTACCCATTAATAGCATTGGTGTGAATAAAGCTGAGACAAGTAGAAGATATCGAAATGAAAATATAAGTTAGTGCAAAATGTTTTAATCTGTTATCAATAATGGTGTCTAAAAGAAGCAGTGGATATTTGATTTTCATCTGTGCCTTATTCAAGTACTTGATTTACTTGAATAAGAATAGGCAAGTGTTTAACAAGCACCTTTTTCGACGTGGTTCATTGCCTTGTCCATTATGCTAAACTTGGGCCTATATAATTTGATTTATGATTATTTTTCTTATTTCCTATCTCACTATCTCCCCTTTCTGTGCAGAGTGTAAACCTGATACTAATTTCTTGTTTTCCCACACATAACTTACGTAACAAATTCATTTTCTACGTATAGTCGTATACCCCAAAAGACCTAGATATACCCCCACTGCGTCACTTTTTCTTATTAGTTTGTAGTTGGCTTCTGACTGCTAGTACCATGGGAGAAAAGCATAGCATATTCGATCTATATGGGTTCCTGTTTTTAATCTCAAATATGCTCTTACTCCAGGTACTTGTTAAATTCAATGTTCCCGAGGAAGTCATTGCAAAACAAACCAGGTGGCATCGCATTGCTATGATACGCAAACTTTCAAGTGAGCAAGCTGCTTCTGGGGTTAAGGTTGATCCAACAACTATCAGCAAATATGCTCGTGGTCAACGGATGTCCTTTCTTCAGTTACAGCAGCAGACCAGAGAGAAGTGCCAGGAGATTTGGGATCGACAAGTTCAGAGTCTGTCAGCTGTAAATGGTGATGAAAATGAGAGTGATTCGGAAGGGAATAGTGATCTGGATTCTTTTGCTGGAGATCTGGAAAATTTACTTGATGCTGAGGAATTTGAAGAGGGAGAAGAGGCTACTAATGACTTCAAACGTGATAAAGGAGATGGTGTTAAGGGTCTTAAAATGAGAAGACGCCCAACTTTGGCCCAGGCAGAGGAGGAAATAGAAGATGAACTAGCTGAGGCCGCTGAGTTATGCAGATTGCTTATGGATGGTATGATATCTCATTGATTATTTTAGTGTTATTCCATATTTTCGTAAGTCCTAAATGTGGGGACATTGCTCTTTTAGGGCTGATCTACAGAGAATAAGGAGAGGACAGGCTAAAAATTCAATTACCGTAAGCTTAAATCCACATGTAAAACAGTAAATAAAGTCACTACAATTTATTAAGATTGTTAAGTTGTAGTAACAGACACCCGGACCCTAATCCTAATAAACGCAAAAGCTGACTGTGATTGCCAACACTCTATCAACATAACTGCTGAATTTACAATAGTTCAAGCCAAACTAGAGATAAGCAGGTGTATAGATATATTTCTCATAGATGTAAGAAAATGACCAGAAGTTATTAAATGGATCACTGTTTTGGATGCTACTTATAAAATTTGACTTTTTTCCTGCAATATTATCTCCAGATGATGAAACTGACAGGAAGAAAAAGAAGAAAGGTAGGGTTGTGGCAGGAGAAAGAAGATTGATACCAAAACTGCAGCCAAATATCATCTTTGACAACACTGAACAAGTAAAGCAAATAACAAATATATTGCAACAAGATGGAATTAATCGTTTTAAAGAGGATGCAATTACAGATCTTAGGGAGGTAAGACGAAAGTTAGTTTAGTCATAGTCATTGTGCACGTTCTTCGTTGGTGCACTTAATTCACTGTTTGTGCTTTGTATGAGTCATGCAGACAACTAATTTCCTACTGATGAGGTAAATTATTTTGTTCTATGTTTTTGGCAGGAGGAGAACTTTCATGCTAAAAAAAGCAAATCAGTGAAGGTCAATAAAGCAAAGAAGAATGACTTTTCACCTATTAGTCTAGCCAATAAAAAAATAAAATTGAATATGGGAGAAGGAATCAAAGTAAGCCATCAATTGTTTATGCGTTCCATTATTCTCTTTTCTCCTCATTGAAAGGCCCTTTCAAATGGTTGAATTTCTGTATTCATATAATTGTTTCGGCTGATACGAGAGTCTGCATTCATGCCTGTATCATGTTTTGATTATTTTGTATGTGCATATGTATACATACATTTATATACCAAAGAATTTCACAACACCCCATGGCTGTTGAACTCTCGAGTTAATTCTTGAGCTTTTACGAGTTTGCGATTCTAGATCACAAAAACGAGTTAACCGGTAGGTAAACTCTCTTTTTGTAAACTCGTACAAGTTTAAGTAAACTCTGATAAAAACGATGAACTCTCAATTTACTACAAGTTTAATTTTATATTGACTTTGCCTTAAAACGTAAATAATCGGTCAATGTTGTTAGCTACTTGAATTGAACTACCTATGTGTTGAAGTGTATATTGGATTTATGAAGTTAATTTTAAGTTTTTAGCATTATGTTTGTTTTGTTTTATCCAGCTACGTAATAAAGTGTTTAACTAAGAGTTGTGAGTGCTTGGTCAAATTAGCTCTTTTTTTTTTTTCACTTTAATAACTTATGTTTTTATGAATTTATATATGATTTAGTCATTAATGTAGTATGATCTTTTCTAGTACTATTGTACTAACATACTTTAATATTGTGGTTTACTTCTTTTCTTTATTGTGGGAGTTAGAATGTTGAATTTGTGCTGTGTTGACCTATATTTTATTATGTATATATGTCTTTGATATTAGGTAAACTCTTATAGGTAAACTCTCTCTTAAGAGTTTACGAGTCGAGTCTATGGAAGCTCGACGAGTTTACGTAGACTCCTGAGTTTGACAACCTTGCCCCTCCCCCTCATGCGCATGAAGTTTGCATTACTAGACCTTTGTGGGAGACCCAACGGATCTCGAGTAGCCTTTGATACCGTTTTAGAATTTGGGTTTGGGCCTAATTCATCCCCAAAAGCTAGCTTGTGGGGTGAGGGTTGCTCCCCACTCATAACCGCTATAGTGCCATATCACTATCAAATGTGGGACTCCTTCATGTAAAATCTGATAGAATTCATAGAGAGAGAGAGAGAGAAGAGAGAGAGGAGTGAAACTCTGTTTCTGTTTGATTATTTTTCACTGAATAATTCTATTACACAGTTGAGTATATATACTATTTGTTAACCTGTGCACCTCAGCTAGCTAACGTGTGCACAGTTGCAACTAACTTTACAATTTTGTTTAGATCAGAAACTAACTAAAAACAGATTTACTTCTAGAAGAATTGAAGTGCAGTAATTCTCTGCAACACTGGTGCACGAAAGTGCACCCTAAGCTAACAGTGTTTACTCTATTAATTGCTACTCTTACACACCCCCCCACAAGCTGAGGGTGGGTGAACAAGTGAACACACGCGAAGCTTGTTCCTGTAATCCAGAAAAGCTGCAGTAGGGAGAGCTTTAGTGAGAGCATCAGCTATTTGAAGATGTCCAGGAATGTGAGTGACATGTAGTTGTTTGGCAAGAACTTTCTCTCGTACAAAGAACAAGTCAATCTCCAAGTGTTTGGTTCTAGCATGTAGCACTGGATTGTGAGCCATAGCAACTGTGCTTTGGTTGTCACAGTGAATTGTAGGATTGAGAGTCTTGACATGAAGTTCATTGAGCAAGGTTTGAATCCACAGAATTTCTGCAGCTGTGTGAGCAAGGCTTCTGTATTCAGCTTCACAGCTGGATCTGGCTACAAGAGTTTGTTTTCTTGACCACCAGGAGACTAAGTTGGGACCAAAATAAACTGCAGAACCGGAGGTGCTCCTCCTGTCATCAGGATCAGCTGCCCAGTCAGCATCACAAAAGCCAGTCACTGTAAAAGGGGACTTGCTGTTTGCAGGAGTCAATAACAGACCATGATTGAGTGTGCCTCGCAGGTACCTTAATATCCTTTTGGCTGCTGCCCAGTGTGTGTCCAGAGGGTTTGCCATGAATTGGCAAACTTTGTTCACATAATAGCTAAGATCTGGTCGTGTTAAGGTGGCATACTGGAGGGCACCTACCACAGACCGATAGAGGGTAGGATCTTTGAATTGAAAGGAGCCAGTTTTTGACAGTTTTGTACCTGAGGTCATAGGGGATTGAACAGGAGCAGACTCATGCATATTAGTCTTTATGAGTAAGTCATTGATGTACTTTGTTTGTGTAAGAAGTAGGGAGCCATTGGCCTGTTTGTGGACTTCAATACCCAAAAAGTAGTCAAGTTCACCAAGCTGTTTCAGTGAGAATTTCTGGTTGAGTCTAGTTGTAATAGTTTTGAGTAATGATGGAGAGTTACCCGTGAGTATGATATCATCAACATACACAAGTAGGTAGGCCACAGTGTGCTTTGCACGAAAAATAAACAAAGATGGATCACACTTGCTGCTCTTGAAACCCATAGTAAGTAATGTGGCAGTCAACATCTCAAACCATTGTCTGGGTGCCTGTTTTAGGCCATATAGGGACTTGTGAAGACGACATACAAGTGAAGGGTCAGATGATAGAAAGCCTGGAGGTTGAGACATATACACTTCCTCATGGAGAATGCCATTGAGAAAGGCGTTGTTTACATCCAGTTGTTGGAAAGGCCAGCCATAGGTAATAGCCAAAGTCAAGATAATCCTTATTGTGACCGGTTTGATAACAGGTGAAAAGGTCTCATGAAAGTCAAAGCCTTGTACTTGATGAAATCCTTTGGCAACTAGTCTTGCCTTGTATTTATTCACCGAACCATCAGCATTTTCTTTGACACGAAATACCCATTTGCAACCAATAGCTTTTCTATTGGGTGGTAAGGGAACTAGGGACCAAGTGTTGTTGTTTTGCAGGGCTGTGAATTCAGCTTGCATTGCTGCAAGCCATTTGGGGTCTTTGAGGGCTTGTTTAACTGAGGAAGGTTCAGTGGTTGTAAGGAAAACAGAGGGATGGAGTCTAGGTAAATTGATGCCTGATTTTGATCTTGTTTGCATAGAGTGAGTATTAGTTGGTTGAGAGGTAGATGTATGGTTGGTGGTTGGTGTGGTGGTAGGGTTAGTTGTGGTTGGAATGGAGGGGTTAGTTGTAGTTGCAGTGATAGGAGGGGTTGCAGAATGTGTTGGAACAGGTGAGGTGGTTGCTGCATTGGGCGGTTCCAAGTGTTCTGGTATAGTGGAGGAGGTTGAAGGTATGCAAAAGAGTTAGGGGTCTGGTTGGGAAAAGTGTTTTGAGGATATGGATTAGAGAAGCCTTGGTAATCAACGGGATTTTGTGCCTGAAAATGCTGATTGTAACGATGGTAACACATAGATGCAAGATGACCGAATTTGAAACAGACTTGGCATTGGACGTTGCCAAAGCGGCCACGCCCCCGGCCACCACGGCCTCCTCGGTCACCACGGCCTCCACGTCCACCATTGAAGGCAGTTTGTGGTGAAGAATTGTAAAAACCATCAGAGTTAGAGTTAGGAACGATATTACCAGGTGCAGAAGTGGTGGACTCTGTAGTTTGTGTGGTAGAAGGAGCAGCAGTGTGCGTGACATTGATGGAGAGTGTGTCTGATTGCAGTTTCTTCTTGAATTTGCTCGAGTGCATCTCATGTGCCAAGAGAAGAGCTTCCACTTCTTCCAATTGATTCGCTTCGAATTTGCTTTCGATAACAGAGACAACCGGTGCATATTCTTCCGGTAAACCTTCGATAATGACGTCGATGTGCTGCTCCGGCGAAATTGGATCTCCAACTGAGGCAAGAGCATCGACGAGAGATTTAATGCGAAGAAGATACTCTTCCACAGTGCGCGATTCAAGATTCGTTGTGCGTAACTCAGTACGCAACTGTCTCGCCTTCGCGCGAGTGAGTTTCTGGAAATGGTCGTGAAGGCGTTCCCAAAGCTGAAACGAATGAGCGCAACCGAGGACTCGTGGCATAATCGCACTCGAAAGCGTCGATTGAAGCCACGACAGCAACCATTGGTCTTGCTTTAACCAATTCCGGTATAAAGGATTTTCGCGATGCGATTCTCGATCAGTGCTGGTGAGAAATTGCTCAGGAATCTCAGGGAAGTGGATGAAACTTTGAAGATTGTGAGCGTTGATCATCGGCTCGACTTGTTGTCGCCAAACGAGAAAGTTTTTCTAATCGAGCTTATCGGAAATCTTTAATGTGAACGTAGTTAACGGTTGTAGCGGTGGCGCGGAAGAGATTGGAGTGGGATCGGTCACCGGCATAGATTCCGGTGACGGAGTTTGTTCAGGGATGGTCGCCATGGATCTAGTGATCTTCTGATACCATGTAAAATCTGATAGAATTCATAGAGAGAGAGAGAGAAGAGAGAGAGGAGTGAAACTCTGTTTCTGTTTGATTATTTTTCACTGAATAGTTCTATTACACAGTTGAGTATATATACTATTTGTTAACCTGTGCACCTCAGCTAGCTAACGTGTGCACAGTTGCAACTAATTTTACAATTCTGTTTAGATCAGAAACTAACTAAAAACAGATTTACTTCTAGAAGAATTGAAGTGCAGTAATTCTCTGCAACACTGGTGCACGAAAGTGCACCCTAAGCTAACAGTGTTTACTCTATTAATTGCTACTCTTACACTTCAGTTCTATTCTTGGATTACTGTTAAAAGTTTAAAATACACTAAGATCAGAAAGACATATTGAAAACAGTTTCAGACAAAAGATATTTCTGATATCTTTATTATTTAACGGAAAGAAATGCAGTAATTCCAAGAGCAGAATATAATACTTGGGAGACGGTCCCTTCTATATGTTTGTTCAAAGATTGAATACATTATCAAGTTTTGCAGAGGTGCTAAAAAGTTTTGAATCTGATCTCTCTGTTTGTGTGAATGTTCAATGTTGTGACTGTATTCTTTCATGCAGATTGTTATTTTCACTCCTCCTTCTGATAGTATCTTTTATTTATGTCTGGAGAACCAGGTATTTAAGGAGAAAAAACCTACAAGGGAAACTTTCGTATGTGGAGCATGTGGCCAGGTGCATATCTTAAGTTGTCACTTATAGACTTTTAATCCAGAAAACTTGTTTTTGACTCCTGTTGCTTGAGGTTTAATGCATTTGATAACTTTTTAAAAAAAATTTACATGCTATTTTGAAAAATTACTCAATCTATGAACTTAAAGTTAATAACTTCTACATTAATAATTAAGAAAGTCATATAGCAAATTATTAAAATAAAATACAAGGTTACTTTTAGTCAGGTAACATTTTTTGAATTCCATGCCTTGATATATAGTATTGTTGTA
The DNA here is from genome assembly GCA_039519185.1 of Astragalus membranaceus. NCBI lineage: Eukaryota > Viridiplantae > Streptophyta > Magnoliopsida > Fabales > Fabaceae > Astragalus > Astragalus membranaceus. The sequence goes on along the minus strand of CM076849.1, from coordinate 28,074,283 downwards.
ATTATGTTGTTGATGAACCAGGCTGGGCATATGCGAACGAACAAGAACTGTCCAAAATATGGTGAAGATCTAGAAGCACAACTTGAATCTACTGAGATAGAAAAACCATCTGGAAAATCCAACTTTATTGATCTCTCTAGCCAGTCCCAACATAAAGTCCCCTCCAAAAAGTCAATGTCAAAAAGTGCAACAAAAATTGCTCCAGTTGACAATTCCACAAAAATTCCCTTGAAGTTCAAATGCAGCTCCACAGAGAAATCTTCTGATAGACCTGCGATAGAAACCCTGCAGAGCTCTGACAAGCCTGTCACTTCTGACTCAGAAACTGCTAAGTCTGCTAAGATTAGTAAGATAATTATTCCCAAGAAAATGAAACCCGATGATACACAGGCTGAATCTCATAAGCATGCTATTGTTATACGGCCTCCTACTGAACTGGGAAGGGGTCAGGTTGATTCTCATAAGGTCCCAATTAAAATACGCCCGCCTACAGAAGTAGATAGGGAGCAAAGTCACAAAAAGATTATTATAAAACGTACAAAAGATGTTGCTGATCTTGAACTTGACAGTCCTGGTGGAAACACTGGACTTGAACACAGGAAAACTAAAAGAATTGCTGAATTATCAAATTTTGAGAAGCACAGAAAGCAGGAGACTATGTATTCATCTGAAGGTCTGGTAAAGTGGAATGCTAAAGAGGATAGAAGATGGTGGGAAGAGCAAGAGAAAAGAAGAAATGAAGTGAGACTCCGAGAAGACAAAGCAAGGAGGCATCACAAAGAAGAAATGAGGATGCTCAAGGAGCAAGAAAGTTTAGACGAGATAAAAAGATTTGAAGATGATATTAGAAGAGAGAGGGAGGAGGAGGAACGACAAAAAGCTAAGAAGAAAAAGAAGAAGAAAAAGCCTGATTTTGGAGATGAGTATCTAGATGATTCAAGAACAAGAAGATATGATAAGAGGATGCTAGAAAGAAACCGGATTGGAAAGAGGAGATCTGTTACTGAGTTGGGAAAGATTAGTGGAGATTTTATGCCACCAACAAAACGCCGAAGAGGGGGAGGGGGAGAGGTACATTTCTATACTTGTCATTTTCTTAATTTTTTGTGTGCTTGTTTCACCGTCATGTACAATGTCACTTTGGAGCAATAACTACCTAGTCATTTGAGTTATATTTTGGTTGTGGTTTTGTCTAGAGTTGCAATTCAAGTGCTAGCAACCTGCTTGCTTATCTTCTGCAGTAGTTTAAATTATGCTGCTAGTACCTTTACATTCTGTTGAATGAAAATCATAATGCCTGGAATATACCCTTCATTCTCTTTGACAGAGATCTCTTGAGCTTGTTTTGTCGTTAGAAGTATTTAGTCTTTTGGATTTCTTTTTGGGAGGCTTTGACTGGAACAACGTTTCTTTTGGGGTAAATGAACGGGGCGAATGCCTAAAAGAAAGAATGCTATTTAATTTTAGTGTTGTGTTTTATTCAGTAAAATTATGATACAAGATTTTGGTAAGAAATATTTATTAAATTACAAAAGTTGCTATTTATTACGAAGAATACAACACACGATTTTATACGGAAAAAAGTGTGGAGTGGTTTTACTGTTTTAAAATGAAAATAGAAATAAAAAAAATTGAAACTAAACTGAATTCCAACGTTTGTTTGTATGGCTGATGTGGTTGGTGTTTTTATGATGTTTTTGTAGCATAGCTAGTGTGTTTTACTTGGCTTGAGTACCATGTTAACTTCAGTTTTTCCTAAAGGTTGGTTTGGCAAATATCTTGGAGAGCATTGTGGACGCCATTGTGAAAGATAGGACTGATTTGTCTTATCTTTTCCTGAAACCGGTGTCCAAGAAAGAGGCTCCTGACTACCTAGATATCATAGAGAGGCCTATGGATCTTTCCAGAATCAGGGAGAGGGTACGGAATATGGAGTACAAAAGCCGAGAAGATTTCAGACACGATGTATGGCAAATTACTTATAATGCCCATAAATATAACGATGGGCGAAATCCTGGAATTCCTCCCATTGCAGACATGCTTTTGGAATATTGTGATTCTTTGTTGAATGAGAATGATGAAAGTCTCACTGCTGCTGAAGCTGGTATTGAAATTGGAGATTTTTAAGTTATATCAAATTCTTCACTATCTGGAGGTTAGGTAGAGCTGTTGTAAATTATATTTGAATAGAGTGTAAGTTCTAGTTTAAATAGAAAAGATAATTCCTTCTGTATTTTTCTTTTAATTTTAAAGATGTTAAAGAGCGTTGCAATTTGTATGGAAACAAACAAGGTGATATCACCGTGTAGCTCATTAATTTTTCGGCGTGTAGATAAAGTCCAGCAGATGCAGTTTAGTAGTGGATGTAAGTACTTTTTTCTCGTTCTAGGTTTAGACATAGGTTTACTATCAGTACATAGTACATAATGCTCTCTGAATAATTTCTACATTTCCGTAACTAATTTATTACAAAGCATAAAACTTTGGATCATCCTTTATGGTTATTTTTGAACTAATTTAAATTATATTTTAGATATTTCACTATACCTATTGATTAAACGTCAAAAGGGCATCATGGTATTTTGGTCTTTTTGTAATTTTAGTTGTCCAATACATTTTTAATGAGGTAAAATGGACTTGTATCATTTCTTTAATAATTAATTAAAGAGCTAATACATTAGGGAACATAGTGAAACATATAGGACCTTCAAGGTGGGTTACCTTGGCAATTTTAGCGACATTAGGACGTCGGCTTTTGGTTTTGAACGCAGTGGTAGTGTGTGTGCATGATGTTTATTTTTCATTTCATTTAAGTAGACAAAAAAAAACAGTGAAACATATGAGGGCTAATTCTATTAATGATATTAATAAGTTGGCTTAATTACAGTTTGGTCCCCCTATTTTCACCAATTCATCATTTTGGTCCCCAAAATTTTAATTTGACGATTTTGGTCCCCCTATTTTCCCAATTTGAAAAATCATAGTTCCTACGTGGCAGTCCACGTAGATTGCCACGTAGGCGCACCCCCCACCCCCACCCCCCCTTTTTCTTCCTCGTGAACCCTTCACTGTTCCTCCTCCCCCCTCCACTGTTCATCTTCCCCTCCCCCCCCCACCGTGAACCCCCCTCCCCGTCGCTCTCCCTCCCCACCCTCCACTGTTCCTCTTTCCACCCCCACCCCCCACCCCCAGAGAGTTCGCAGAGAGAGAGAGAGAGAGAAAGAGAGAGAGAGAGACGCAGAGAGAGAACGGAGAGATGCGAAGGGGGGGGGGAGAGCGAACGGCGAGCGAGAGAACAGCGGGGAGAGCGAACGCAGAGAGAGAACGGCGAGCGAGAGCGATGGAGATCGAAGGGAGAGCGAGGGTGAGATGCGAAGGAGAGAGAGAGAGAGCGACGGTGAGCGAGAGAGAGGGAAATCGAGGGGGGAGGGGAGAGACGGTGAGCGAGAGAGAGGGAGGTGCGAAGGGGGGGGGTTCACGGTGGAGATCGAGGGAGATCAAGGGAGATCGATGGGGGGTGGGGTGGGGGGGAGGTGGAGATGCGAAGGAGAGAGAGAGAGAGAAATTTGGTTGTGGGGGGGTTCACGGTGGGGGGTGGGAGGGGGTCACGGTGGGGGAGGGGGAGGGGAAGAGGAACAGTGGGGGTGGGGTGGGGGGGGTGCCACGTAGGCTGCCACATAGGACAATAAGTCAAAATTGAGTTTCAATTTTGACTTATTTAAGAGGGGGACTATGATTTTTCAAATTGGGAAAATAGGGCGACCAAAATCGTCAAATTAAAACTTTGAGGACCAAAATCGTGAATTGGTCAAAATAGGGGGACCAAAACTCTATTTAAGCCTAAGAAGTTTTATACATTGTATCAAAGAAATAAAATTACTTAACGAGCTTGATTATGATTGAATTAAATATTAAACACAATTTTAATTATTGGATTTAATATTAAAATTCGTGTAATTTTTTTTACAGAATTTAAATTCGTATCATATATTATTTAATAATTAGAATATTCATGTCACAATTAAGATATTAAGAAAACTTAAATTACCGGACAGCAAAAAAGGAAGAAAACGAGGATATTAATAAAAGGGAAATGATGATTCTTACTAAACAATTATTCTTTTCACACCCACCCTTCACATGTTGGCTGCCAAACCTCTTTTTATAAAACGTTCACGTATTAATTCTTCACTTTGGTTCAACAACTCATTCGTAAGAAATATCATTTCTCTTAATAAAATTGAAACTACAGAAAGAAAAATAAAACTAAAGCTAGAAACGCCCGTGTTCGAAGAGGATAGATATGAGATTCCAATCCTAATATATTAATGTAAGATCTACTTTTGCAAAAAAAAAAACTTCTTTTACCTCATTTGAGCGCCAAATCCCCCCCACCCTCCAACCCCCCCCTCCCCCTTCTTCTTTTTTTTCATTTTTTTTAGAATACATAAAAATTTAGAAATTTTTTTTTACTATAAATATATTAGGTTTGTTCCTCGATAATTGAATCCTAATATATTAATGCAAGATCTACTTTTGCCAAAAAAAACCTCTTTTACCCTATTTGAGCGCCAAATCCCCCCACCCTCCAACCCCCCTCCCCCCTTCTTCTTTTTTTCATTTTTTTTAGAATACATAAAAATTTGGAAAAAATTTTTTACTATAAATATATTAGGTTTGTTCCTCGATAATTGAATAGGTGAAAAATGAAAATAAATTTCGTGATAAATTATGTAAAGTTGGTTCATCGGTAACCTGTTTGGTGAAAAAAAATCATAACGAAATGAGTAAAGTACAATGCTAACTCTATATATTAATACACTATTTACTTTACACCAATTGAACGCCAAAAACACCCCCCCTTACCCCCTCCCCCTACCCCCCTCTTCTTCTTTTTTTCATTTTTTTTTTGGAATACATAAAAATTTAGGAAAAAATTTGATCTATAAATATATTAGGTTTGTTCCTCGATAATCGAATAGGTGAAAAATAAAAATAAAGTTCGTGATAAATTATGTAAAGTTTGTTCCTCAGTAACCTGCTTGGTGAAAAAAAAATCATAACAAAATGAGTAAAGTACAATGCTAAGTAGTATGTTTTGGGATGCTTCAAAATTTCGTGACAAATCAGTAACCTGTTTGGTGAAAAAAATCATAACAAAATGAGTAAAGTACAATGCTAAGTAGTATGTTTTGGGATGCTTCAGTATTCACAATAGTGTGTTTTTTTTTGCTTTAGTGTTCGCAAAAAATCCAACTATTCAAATATGCAAAATTTGTACCTCTAAGCAGTTTAGTGGGAAAAAATATAATTTCGTTACAAAATATATAAAGTGTGATGCTAATCAGCGTGTTTTGAGACACTTCGGTGTTCGAAAAAAATTTAACCGTTCAAATACTCAAAATATCATTTTGTGCCAATTCTTCTTCCTCATTTCTTATTCTATGTTGTAACACCAATAGTACACAACTATTTTTTGGTGAATTATTTTAGCCACACCATTGTTACCACCTCGTGCATAGCACGGGTGTATGTCCTAGTTATTACTAAAGACTACTAATCCGGTGAATCAAATTGACAAAAAAGTCAATAATCATCTTGTTTCTAGAGAAGGATTAGCATACTCAGGTTAAAAAAAAAGAGAAGAATTAGCATATTATATACTAATATATGTATTGGAAGCCACCCAAATGAGCTATGTCAAGATTCTTGTGGTGGAATCAGCTTCAATAATGGCCTTTTTTGCTGAAGAAAGGGGATTGATTTTGGATATCAGAATGACAAGGGATTTGGAGGCCACAGACATGCTTTTTGCCTAGCCAATATGTGATCCTTAAGAGAATCCTCCCAGCTCCCCCTCCCTTCAACTTCTCTTGTTTTGAGTGGTCACTCATCTGATTTCTCTCTTCACTACTTTGATGTTTTTTGGCGTTGCTTGGTAGGCTATTGTAGCTAACGGTGTTTACGATGTCGCTTGATTTGGTTTTGAACCAAAAGTTGTCCGAACTGTGTAGTAAAAACTCACCCGATATAGAAAACTCACGCGATTTAGTTTCGTTAACTTTCTTAAAAAAAATTGAAAATCGATACAATTCAAACTAATGGCGTTTGGATTGGTTTTGTTTTTACGAATTGGAAACCAAATTTGATCTATACATAAAATTAAGGCTATAATGCACTTTTGGTCCTTAAGTTTACTCTAAATTTCAGTTTAGTCCTTTAAGTTGTTTTTTCTTACTTTGGTCCTTTAAGTTTATTTTAGATGACATATTTGATAAGTTGATGACTAATATTTGTTAACTGGAATGGCCAAAAAGGACGAAACCGACATTTAAAATAAACTTAAAGAATCAAAGTGTGAAAAAAACTTAAATGACTAAACTGAAATTTAGAGTAAACTTAAAGGACCAAAAGTACATTTTTGCCTAAAACTTGACAATATAATTCTAAAGGGCGGTACAATTTAGTACGAAGACTTTAGTACGAAATGTATGAAAATCATACTATAAATTTAGTTTTAATAACAATACATCCAGCCGCGTGAATCTTTATAATTGAGCTCTACTTTTCATCTTGTACGGAAAAGTATTTCTCAATTCTAAACCCAAATATTAAAGAATAAAATCATAATTTAGTGCGGTTTGGTTTGGTTTTGTTATCGTTTATTCTCATATAAGCTAATAAACTTAAAATCTAATATAAAATTAAAGATAGAAGCTAAATGAAAAACTTAGTATACAAAAGGTGCAAGGTTGTAGAAATAACAACTTACAACATTATACATAGTAAATCATATGTAGTAACATCGAATTAAAAATAGAACTGAACCACAATTTTAGTTTATAATTTTGATTTCCGGTGTATGTGGCTATATGTGTGGTTGTGTGTGACTACGTAAGTGGTAAGTGTGTGTGGGTATTAAGGCGTTGTGCGTGTGTGACAAGACTAGGTGGTCTTTTTTTTTTAAAAAAATATAGATAATAATAAGTGTGGTTTGAGTTGGATTGGTATGATTGCGAGAAAAAAATTGTCATTTGAAGTGAACCGACCCATTGATTAAAAAATTGACTCAAATAAATACAAACTAAAGCGGTTTTTTATGGTTTTCATTTTTGTTAAGATTAGTTTGCAATTTTTGTTTAGGCTGGTTTGAATTTGAACACCTCTAATAGCCATCTTTCTGCTATATAAAAATCAAAGCTAACTATAATTTTTTTTTTATGTTAAAAAATTTAAAGCGAGGAAATAGTGAATTACTTTAAAGGATAAAATCTCAATTAGCTCTTTAATCACTTTCAAATGAAATTATATATAATTTAAAGGATAGAATTCGTATCATCTCTTTAATACTATTTTATGCTAATTGTTTTGAAGAATACTAAATCTTTCCTCCACCATAGAGTAAAAAACACACCACAATCAACCTACGAAATCATAGAAAACCTACATTTCACCACAGTTCCAGATTTACAATTAGATATTGATTAGGGCAAACTAAAACGCTATCAAGGAACCATTAAGATATTGGATCAAAGATGTGGAATCATGTTAACTTCTTGTCCCAATAAAGCTAGGTAACACCACAAGCTTTTCAGCTACCTAGTTTACACTGTTAAGCCTCAATCTTTGTCAGAATACCAAAATACAACTAGAAGAGAATAAGGATCAACTCAACTATAGAAAAAAACCATGAATCATAAATGATTTAAGGTGTGGAATACATGTGAAAGTAAGGATATTGCTCAATACTAATTGTGGTGTTAAGGTAATTCTACTTGCTAAGCTCAAACATTGTTGCCTCCATCCACTAAGGTGGCCTTGGACTTTTGTTTATTTTCTGGAAGAATGTGTCACCTTGCGCTATATTGGCCTATACATATCTTCCTATGGCGAAGAATGTGTCACCTTTCAATTGTTGGTTAGCATTTTTTGAGAAATAAATCTGTTTTTTTTTTTGTATTAATTTTTTCTCCCATTGCTTTGCAAAATTGCTCAAGCTTATGCATTAAATAATATGTTTGGTCAATAAAAGTTTATGCTAAAAGCAGAATATCATAAGCAAAAAGAAAATAAAATTCTTCGAATTGAGTACATACTTTCATGGGTTTCTAGAAGCCAACTTCAACTTAATTGTTGGATTTAATATTAAAGTTTATATAATTTTTTTGAAAGAATTAAAATTCCTAACATATAAATCAAATTATTTACGAACCAGAATTATTCATATCATATCATTAACTAGCTACACTAAGATATCAAAAAAACTATATCATTAACTAGCTACACTAAGATATCAAAAAAACTAAAATTACCAGCCAGCAAAAAAGGAGAAAGATAAGGACATTAAAAAAAACTTAAATCAGCGAAAGAAAAATATATCAAATCTAGCAAGAAATATTTTATTTAATTGAAAATTTTTGGTAAATATTTAATTGAAAATTTTAGAAAGAGGAAATAGTGCACTAATCTAAATTTTTTGGAAGAGGAAATATTTTTTTTGGGTAATCCTGGGTATCCACCGCACGGACAGTAGTGACTAATCCCTCACTCATTGTAGGTGCTTCGAGGGAAAGGACAGCTGGCCCAGAGTTTTAATACTGCTCCGTATCCAATGAAAGGATCGAACCCCCGACACTTGGTCGAAATATTTTTTTTGGTAATGAGGAAATATTTTATTTTATTAAAGCACTTTCAAATGAAAAATCATGTAATTTGCTCTAAAAAAATTAAGGCTAAATTGCTGTTTTGGCCCTTTATCTTTGGGGTTGTGGTCACTTTGGCCCTTTATCTTTTTTTTTTCTCATTTTAGACCCTCATATTTTTTTTATGTGTCATTTTGGCCCCTGCCGTTAATTTTTACTAACGGACGCCACACTGGCAGTTAACTGCTGACGCGGCGTCCGTTATTCATTAATGACGTGGCATTTATCTTTTTTAAAATTTTCAAAACACAAATTAACAAAAACAAAATTAAGAAAAACAAAAAAATAAAACAAAAACAGATTCAGAAACTGAAACCAACACTACAAGAATTTAAGTTATTACTGGCTAACTCAATCCCCCAGTAATGCTGAAATTCGGCCAGAAATTGCACATTACTGGCGGATTTAGTCCGCCAGTAATCAGCCAGAAAAACGGCCGCAGGTAATTGTTACTGGCGGAATTTCAGCTAGTAATGACTGGCGGATTTACTGGCCGAATTTCAGCCAGTAATTACTGGCGGAAATTCGGCCAGTAAATCCGCCAGTCATTACTGGCTGAAATTCCGCCAGTAATGTATTATATATTTTTTTAAAAAAATATTTTTAAAAAGTTTTTTTGTATTTAAAATTTGTTGTTTTAAATATTTAATTCGTTTTTTTTATTTAATTTTTTAAAAAGCTTGTTGTTTGAAGCAAAGTGAGAACCAAAGTCTTCCTGGCAGAGGCGGCGACGACGGTGCTCCGGCGACCCTCCGGTGGTAGTGGTTTTGGGGTGGTTGTGTGGTTGTAGGGGTTGTATTGTTAAAACCAGAGGGGTGTGGATAGTGTTCTGAGTTTAAAAATAAAAGAAGGGTGCTGTGTATAAAAGAAGGGTGATAGTGTTCTGTGGTGGTGGTTCATGGTGGTTTAGCGGTGGTGAGAGAGAGAGGAATTGTGGCCCGCGGTGATGAGAGAGAAAGGAGGGTGTGCGAAGGTGGTGGCTCTGCTGTTGTTGTTGTGGAGGTTTTGGTGGTGATGAGAAATGAAGGTTGGTGGTGATGAGAAATGAAGAAATGAGGTGATGAGAAATGAAGAAATGAAGAAATGAAGAAATGAAGGTTGGTGGTGATGAGAGATGAAAAAATGAAATGAGATGAGAGTGATTAAAGGTGGAGAGAGAGATGAAAAGATGGCACGGATGAAAAGGTGGAGAGAGTGATTACTGGCGGACATATGTCCTTTACTGGCGGATATATGTCTTCGAAGACGCAAGCAAGAAGGAGAAGATGCAGTTACTGGCGGAATTAAAGGCATTACTGGCGGATTATGTCACGAATTTTACTGGCGGAATTGTGGCGGAACGGGTGCATTACTGGCGGAATTGGGCAGCTGACAGCCCACGCATGTGACGCAACACTCACTTTGCATTTACTGGCGGAATTAAGCATGTTACTGGCGGATCCCATTACTGGCCATTTTTAATGGTCAATGCACAGCTTTTGAGGGTATGTTACTGGCTGAAATTCCGCCAGTAAATGCATTTACTGACGGATATGTTACTGGCGGAAATTTCCTGTTACTGGCTGAACTACGTTACTGGCGGAACATGCGTGTCACTGGCGGAACTGCATTACTGGCTGTTTAAATTCGACAGAAATGTTATGGAATCCGCCAGAAACTTACTGGAAGACTGAATCCGCCAGAAATCGCATAATTCCACCAGAAAACTTATTGGCTGACTGATTCCGCCAGAAATGTCTAGCCAGTAATGCAAGTAATTCTTGTAGTGCAAATCCTTCTCTCTTCACGATTCATTCTTCTCTCTCAGATTCATCCTTCTCTCTTCACGAACCCAGCGCTCCTCTTCTCTCTCAGCGCTCCTCTTCTCTGTTCTCCTTCTACTCTCCTTCATCGCTGTTCCTCCCTCATCGCGAATTCCCTTCTGCTTTCCTTCATCGCTGTTCCTCCTCTCCTCATCGCTGTACCTCCCTCATCTCCTTCATCGCTGTTTCAGCAACCAAACAATAAACGCGAGGGAGAGAAAGATCCGAGTTTGCGAGGGAGAGAAAGATCTGGGTTCGCGAGGGAGAGAAAGATCTAGGTTCGCGAGGGAGAGAAAGATCTGGGTTCGCGAGGGAGAGATCCATCTGGGTTCGCGAGGGAGAGAAATATCTGCGTTCGCGAGGGAGAGAAAGATCGGATCTGTGGGAGAGGGAGGAAAAATGGGAGAGGGAGAGTGAGGTGGCGACGGTGGTGGGAGGGTGGCGACGGCGAGGGGAGAGACAGAGGGTGCGTGGATCTGTGGTGGATCTCGTTTTCTCTCTTCTCACTCTTCGCTGCCTGTGGCGACGGTGGTGGGAGGGTGGCGACGGTGGCAGAGAGATGGTTCATCTGGAAAAAATTATTTCCTTTGTTCAACGAAGAACAACGTAAAAAAAAGAGATAACTTTCTGAAAAAAAAAAGAATTAATTGTTTTAATTGTTTTAAGGTTTTAATTGAATTAAATAATATTAATTTTTGCCACGTCATTAATAAATAACGGACGCCACGTCAGCAGTTAACTGCCAGCGTGGTGTTCGTTAGTCAAAACTAACGGCAGGGGCCAAAATGAAACACAAAAAAAAACATGAGGGTCTAAAATGAGAAAAAAAAAATAAAGGGCCAAAGTGACCACAACCCCAAAGATAAAAGTACCAAAGCAGCAATTTAGCAAGAAATTAATGAGAACTTGAATCTGTGATAGCCATGTCGCATTAAACCAAACAAATAAACGGAAAGAAAAACAATTAAACTCAAATCCATTTCCTTGTGGGTGAAGAAGCAAAATCAGTTTTTCTCTGTTTAGTTAGAAAATTACTACTATTACTTTAATCCTGTTTTCAAATTTCAAATAACTCACTCTTTCTCTTTCTAAACTCCATTCTTCAAACTCCTCCACCTTCAATTCTGAGCTCATTCTCTTCCCATCGACCCACATGCGATTACCATGTCTCTCCTCAGCAGATTCTTCTACAAGAGACCCCCAGATGGCTTACTCGAATTCATCGACAGAGTTTATGGTAAAAATCCTCCCTTTTCATTCATTCCCCCATTTTCCCCTTTCTCCAAAATTCTCTAATTATTTTCTAATTTTTAATTTTTTTTGCAGTTTTCGATTCTTGCTTCTCAACAGAAGCATTACCAGAAGGAATGTACCAGCTATACCTACACGAAATCGTGACAGAATTAAACGAAGAGTTTCCAGAATCTTCTTTTCTAGCTTTGAATTTTCGCGACGGTGAGAAGCGTAGTAATTTCGCCGAGTTAATGTGCGATTACGATGTTACCGTTATGGATTATCCGAAGCAATATGAGGGTTGTCCTCTTTTGCCACTTTCTCTTGTTCAGCATTTTCTTCGCGTTTGTGAAAGTTGGCTTTCACTTGGTAACCATCAAAATGTGATTTTGTTTCATTGTGAAAGAGGTGGTTGGCCCCTTTTAGCTTTTCTTCTTGCTAGTTTATTGATTTTTAAAAGAGTTCATAGTGGTGAACGTAAAACCCTTGAAATTGTTCATAGAGAAGCACCTAAGGGTCTGTTGCAACTATTGTCACCTTTGAATCCTTTGCCTTCTCAGCTTCGTTATATTCAGTATGTTGCTAGGAGGAATATTGCACCTGAGTGGCCCCCACCTGAAAGGGCTTTGTCTTTGGATTGTGTTATTTTGAGGGGAATTCCTGGTTTTGATTCCTCTAGTGGGTGTAGACCTATGTTCAGGATTTTTGGGAGGAATTTACTTGGTAAGGGTGGTCTTTCTACCCAAATGATTTATAATATGCACAAGAAGAAGAAGATTTTGAGGCATTACAGACAGGTTTGTGTTTTTTTTTGTGTTTTGGTTTGAGTGATTGAGTTTATTGTGGTTCTGTTACTGTCTGTTACTTGTTATAGTTGATGCTGGAATGTGTTTTGTTTTTTGTTTTAATGTCAGGCTGATTGTGATGTGATTAAGATTGATATTCAATGTTTAGTGCAAGGAGATGTGGTATTGGAGTGTGTACATTTGGATTTGGATCCGGAGAGGGAGGTGATGATGTTTCGTGTAATGTTCAATACTGCATTTATACGATCCAACATACTGATGCTGAACATTGAAAACTTGGACATTCTCTGGGATTCGAAGGAACGGTTTTTGAAAGGCTTCCGAGCTGAGGTGAGTGTGTGTTTTAGCATTGTATGGAAAATGAAAACTATTGAAGTATTGAATCCTTGTGATGGTTGTGATTTTTCTTTAGGAAAGTTACTAGTTGTTTTGATTGTTTTAAACTTCTAAATTTAGGTTTTGTTTGGGGAGGTTGAAAGTATAAGTCCTCCAAAGGCTCCTACAGCCATCTTGAATGGTGAGGAGAAAGGTGGATTGCCCATTGAAGCATTTTCAAGAGTTCAAGAAATTTTTAGTGGAGTAGAATGGGTTGACAGTGGTGATGCTGCGGCAGTTTGGCTGCTTCGGCAACTTACTGTCTTAAATGATGCCAAAGAGCTTTCTAGAATGCAAGGTAGAGGAAGTTGGTATTCATCACCTGTTGACTCTGAAGAGGAAAATAATGAATCAAGTGCTGCTGATAGTTCAGATGAGGCCTTTGATGTTATTCCTAAGTCTCCTGTTGATCCTTCAAAATTATTAACTTCTGACACACCTGATTTGGACCATTCATGTTTTGAAAACAATGGTGGAAATCATGTAAATCTCACTTCAAGAACGGCGCCTGATCAGTCATTGACTGAAGTTGTTTTGTCGCCCCATCATGCTTCAAGTAAGGAATATTCCCCCTGTTCATCTCCGCCTTCGCCTTCCCCAATTCCTACCTCTCAACCTCTACTTCCAACTCCATTGCAAGCACCAGCACCTCCTTTACCTCCTCCTCCTCCCCCTCCACCAATATTTAACAAAAGGGACTCTTCAGCTTCGACCCCACCTCCCCCTCCCCCTCCACCCCCACCTCTAGGTTGTAACATGTATAGTGCTACTAGTTCACCTCTACCTCCACCACCTCCCCCTCCCCCTCCTATAATTAAAAATGCTAGCAGTGCTTCCACATTGTCTTCACCTCCTACAGGAAATGTACATACAAGTTCTGCCCCATTACCTCCACCCCCACCCCCACCACCTCCTCCAACATATGTACAATCAAGTTCAGCCCCACCACCTCCACCTCCACTTCCAGGTTCAGTACAAACAGGATCAGCTCCCCCTCCTCCACCTCCTCCTCCTCCTCCTCTAGGTTTTGTAAGGACAGGTTCAACCCCACCACCACCTCCTCCTCCAGGTTTTGTACAAAAAAGCTCAAACCCTCCCCCGCCCCCTCCACCTCCGCCAGGTCCTACACAAATGGGATCAGTCCCACCACCTCCACCTCCTCCAGGTCCTGCACGAACAGGATCAGCCCCACCGCCTCCACCTCCGCCTCCTCTAGGTCCAGTACGAACAGGTTCAGCCCTGCCACCTCCGCCTCCACCTCCGCCTCCTCCAGGTCCAGTACAAACAGGTTCAGCCCCGCCACCTCCACCTCCTCCAGTTCCTACACGAACAGGTTCAGCCCCGCCACCTCCACCTCCACCACCTCTAGGTCCTACACGAACAGGTTCAGTGCCACCTCCTCCACCTCCACCAGGTCCTGGGCGAACAAGTTCCGCCCCACCTCCTCCCCCTCCTCCAGGTGTACGAACAAGTTCGATTCCACCGCCTCCACCACCAGCCCCTCCAGGATCTGCACGAATGGGTTCAGCTCCACCAGCAGCAAAGCCTCCTAATGCTCCTCCTCCTCCTCCACCTGGTCGTGGTCCAGCACCATCACTTCCACTTACTGCCGGCAGGGCCTCTAGTGTGCCACCACCACCAGTCAGAGCTTCTTTAGCAACACCAAATGTTGGAAGAGGTCGTGGTACTGGTGCGATTGCTAATACTGCTAAGAAAACTTTGTTAAAGCCTCTACATTGGGTAAAAGTTTCTCGGGCAGCACAGGGGAGTCTATGGGCCGATTCACAGAAACAAGATGGTGAATCAAGGTACTGATTATTGACTTTTCATACTGATGCATCAGACTTAGTTTTCCTAAGCATTGTTCCATAATACCTAGGCATTGTCATATAAAGATTTTTTTCTTCCAATCGCTGGTCACAATTGTACACTAGGGTTATCGGGCTTTTTTGATTTACTATATCCCCGACCCCTTCTTTGGATAGGACTTAGGAGGATGAGATGCTATTTCCATTTAGTATTTCTGATTCCAGACAATGAAAGTTTTTGTTAGGGCACCTGAAATAGATATATCAGAACTTGAGAGCCTGTTTTCAGCAGCATCTGCTTCTGATGGGACTAATAAAGGTGGAGTTCGGCGTGGTGCTAATATTAATAAACCTGAGAAAGTACAATTGGTAAGCTACTCCTCATTGGCACAATTATTTTACCACCTGCTGCTTAAGAGTTTATATGTAATATGCATGATTGTAAATTTAAAATATTCTATAATGGTAATTTGGAATCACTCTGGTATTAAAATGACAATCAAGACATATTAAGCATCAAAACTGTAGTCTCCAAGCATCAATATAATATAATGAATTAATTCAATAAAATATTTAATTTAATCAGTTCTTGCTAATTGCACGTTAATAAGGAAGGAACAGGTACAGAAAATTTGATTGCTAAAATGTTTATATTGGTATGAAATTTTGTGTTCAAGCAAATATTCCATTTTGCAGTTTGCATGGGTGTTAGGTTATGGTACCTTAGTATTGTTGTATGCTTTCTGAACCTAATTAAACTAGGATACATAAATTCACCCTTTTATAATTTTTTGTCTGATCAGATTGTGGTACCTTTTTTTGGTCTAACTAATTCTTTTTTTACTATCAGGTTGACTTGCGTAGAGCATACAATTGTGAAATAATGCTCTCTAAAGTCAAAATTCCTTTGCCAGATATGCTTGTAAGTTTCCATATCCTTGTGTTCAGTTTACTTGATGAAATTACCTCTTTCATTATGTTTTAAATGTTTTTGTCATGTGTGTATTGAAAATCTGAAATGTTTCCTAAACTTGAGTCCAAACATAAATGCATGTTATGCAACTAATTTTATATTTAGATAGAGTCCAATGATGATGATTTATCCATGTATTCCGTTAGTGTTGTTGATATTGACGTTTGAAAGGGAGAAAAATAGAAACAAGAGATGCTGAAACCATGCCTGTTTTCATATAGGGTTGGTGCAATAAATACAAATAAATATACAAGATTCTACTTTTCGATTATGCGTAAAATCTCGACTTTAACTACCTTGATGATATGATACGCCTAACAATTAGGAAGATCCTACTTAAATGAGGAAACAACTAATAAAATATAAAATCCTAGCATATCATCTAAAATAGTCTAAAGATATAAACCAGATAAAATTAGATATTTCTCATATTTTCCAACAGTTATATATGTAAAAGTTTGTAGAGTTGATACTCAACTCAATTATCTAAAAGGATACTTAAATGGGGTTGGGTTTCCCGAGTTTGGATCCTCACAAGTACTTGTGAGGATCCAAACTCGGATTTCCCTAGGAGAATTGCTCATATTCCTTTTCTGATGAGGGGGAAACGACTAGTGTTAAAAAATAAGGTGAAAATATAGACAAGTTTTCTATAACTATAGGCGTGCGCCAAGCTAACTTTGAGCCTTTATCTTTTTATATTGGATCTAGACGTGCTTATTGGACACATGCAAGTAATGGTACCACTTCATTGATATAGCTCTTGTTGGAGAATTGGGAGAAGAAATAAGTTGAAGGTTCGAAATTCGGAGACGCCTCATAAATACCCAATTTCTGTCTTAGTAGGACTAAACCAAACTGTATAAAAGGTAAGTTTAGCAAGAAGCACACAGAAAGTATGTTAGAGGTAAAAATTGGATAGCATATGATGTGGACCAGCATTTAGGAGAAAAAAAGGAGATTATTAAAGTGTATGAGAGAGGAAAATGGAGGTCTAGGAAGTGGGCTAAGGGGGTGGAATCACCAAATCACTCTCTGTAACTGATTTGTGCCAGCTCAGCATTTGTGTTGTGGGTGGGGGTGTGTGCGTAGGAATTTCTGTTAGTGAAAGGGTATATTTGAAGTGTGGTGTGTTAGAGTGAGGTAGGCTAGAATTCATTTTGGAATCATTTGGGATTGGGAGAGAGAGGCATTCTCTATTTTCCTTGTTCTAGCTGTAACAACTCACTAATTTTCCCTGTTATTTTCTTTTCCAATTCTGGGGAATTGATAGAATACAATTCTCACTATTTTGCATCCACTGTTTGATGGAGTTTTATCAGTATACCATACCACAAATTTCAAGTTTAAAGTATCTTGGGTCCATCATACAAGATGATGGGGAGATAGAGATGTTAATCATAGGACCGGAGCAGGGTGGTTGAAATGGAAGAATGCTTTAGGCATAATGTGATTAGAAAATAGTACCACTCAAGCTCAATGACATTTTTTACCTCACAGTTATAACTTATAGGACCTATGATGTTGTATTGAACTCAATGTTGGGATGTTAAACGTTGACCATAGAATAATATCAGTATTGTTAAGATGATAATGCTATGTTGGATGAGTGTCAGACAAGACAAGATAGTATTGGAAATGATATCATCAAAGAAAAAGTAGGTGTAGCTCTCCTATTGTAACAAATGGTAGAATCTCGTTTTAATTGGTTTGGACATGTGTGAAGAAGACATATTAGAGCATCGGTTAAGATGCAGACAAAATGGAGGATACTCTAATGGTTAATGGTTTAAAGAAACCAAGAAAACTAGAAGTTCAAGAGTTAAATGGTCTATCTTTAGATATGATTAATGACAGGACATTCTGACATCGTTTGATCCACTATGGCACTATGCCATCTAGTGGGAAAAAGGCTTTGGTTATCTTTGTAGCAGCCTAACAGGACATTTTAGAGTTAAAAACTGGACAAGGGACATTTATTGCTGCTTTATGAATGCTAATTTCTAAGGAACTTGGGAGCAACCATTTTATGACTTAAAGGCTAGTGGGAATCGAAAGTTTGATCAACATGTTGATATTAATTAGTTTATGTCGAATCCTCAAGCAAAAAACAGAATGTTAACGAGTAGTTGGGAGATTAGTTTTACTCCATGTTAAAGTACAAAACCGATTGTTCAAAATTCCAAATATAGATGATGCAAATGTCTTTAGCTGCTGCTTCTAAGTTCTAATACTATTTAACAAGTTGTTTATTGTGTTGTCTTGGTTGCTTTACTAGGAACACTTCTCTTATTTTCTTATACAATCCTTCTGTGGAAAACATCATATAAGCGATTAATTTCTCTTTTATGCCATAATAATTCTGCTTTTTTCCCCATGAAGTCTATTTATCTACTTTACTTTTACAAACCCATTTTTTGAGTATGACAATTACAATAATAGATCTATCTGCTTTTGAAAGTTTTCTATCGTGATTTTAGAGATCAACATTTTGCTGTGGTACGCACCTTTTAGCTAGGTGGGTTTCGCTAACCATTTTACTTACATTGTAATGAAGGTCGGTGCTAGATGGCTTCATTTTTCATATTTGCTCTTAATTGTTTTCATTTGTGGGTTTTGTTTGTTTTTCCAGAATGCAGTTTTGGCATTGGATTCTTGTGTTCTAGATATTGATCAGGTTGAGAATCTCATCAAGTTTTGTCCCACAAAGGAAGAAATAGAGATGCTGAAGGTACTCCTTTCCTCACCTCCAAACTGCAGGAACCTACAAAAATTCTGTGAATTGCAATGTGGACATTATTTATTATTTAATATACTTTAAATGAGAAGAAACTGACTATTATTTCTGAATAATTTGACTGTACCTGATAGAATTAGAATTGAATATCTAGACCAGCTAGTTAATTACTTTCCTAAAATTACAAACTAAATCTGTACCTACTAGGCTGTGAGTTCTTCTGTTGCAGGCTTGCAGCGGCGCCTAAGTGAGAGTGATAGGGTTTAGTTTTGGTTTCTAATTTTAGGGAATATGCTGTGAGTGAATCTGAGAGGAAGAGATTAGGTTGTGGGATATTGGGCTTCTTCTCAGTTCTCTGCG
This sequence comes from Astragalus membranaceus, assembly GCA_039519185.1. Taxonomy (NCBI): domain Eukaryota; kingdom Viridiplantae; phylum Streptophyta; class Magnoliopsida; order Fabales; family Fabaceae; genus Astragalus; species Astragalus membranaceus. The sequence continues at coordinate 28,055,487 of CM076849.1, read as the reverse complement.
TGACTAATTCTAATTGGGCTTCTTCTTACAACAATGAGTAATTGGGCTCACTGGAATAATAAATAAATATACTCTTTTGTATTTTAGCGGTTCGGTTGCTTAAATTCAAACCGCAAACCGAACCGAACCGCTCGGTTGGTGAGAAAACAAAACCGAACAAAACCGATACATTGCGGTTTTTTGCGGTTTTCAGTTTGGGTTGGTTCGGTTTGCGGTTTTCTATTGGTTTGGTTCGGTTTTGAACACCCCTACCTACTAATACACCATCCTAATAACTGAACAATTTATAATGATTATATATTGTTAGAGCCCCCAGGTCCATATAGCTGCTGCTTCTGTTTATCCTGTTCTGTTTTGTTGCTGTTCTGTTTATTCTGTTTTATGTCAGTAACTAGCTGTTAATGCATTAGCTGTCAGTTAGTTATTTTAATAGATAGAGGTAGTTAGTTAGTTATCCTATCCTATGCTCTATTCCTCTATTATATATAGAGGAATCATGATAAGGGATAGCATCCAGTTTTCAGTTTGTAGTAGAGACTTGGATAGATTCCAAGAGGCGCATAGATTGCGTTCGTGTAACTCTTTTGATAAAGATTGAGGTTCCTATCAATAATACTCTATCTTCCTCCTCTTTTTCTTTTCTTTAATCGACATTTTCAAGGCTTCGATTGTATATTTCCAGTCATGTTAGGTTAGATATCTAACAATTGGTCCGACCTAGCCAAGAACCATGACTAAGGCCGATGTCGCGAATCTGGAAAAGAAGATGGAAGAACGTCTTGCAGAGGTTGAAACAACATTTCATCAGAAACTGGACGAGCTAAGCATCGACATCAACACACAATTGCAGCAACTTGGTTCCGCAAACTCCTCCATCAACACCCACTTGCAGCAACTTGGTGCTGAAAACTCTTACATCAACAAGAAATTGGACTCTCAATTTCAAGACGTCATGAAAACACTCCAGGCCCTCCAAAAACCCTCTGCAACTCCACCACCAGTAAGTTCACACGCTGACCACACCCAAGAACAACCCAAGAACATTCAAGAACCACCCAAGAACACTGTTCCAGTCAACCAGCAGCATAATTCCACTTCCACAATCATTGATATCACTGAAGAAACACATCCAAACATTACTAAGGCTTGGACAAAGAAGGTGGAGCTACCTACCTTCGAGGGTGACGACCCATTGGCATGGTTAACGCGTGCTAGGAAGTTTTTTGAACTACAGGGAATCATGACGGATTCTGAGAAATTAAAACTCGCATTGATATGCATGGAAGGTGACGCTATTCATTGGTTCCAGTACTGGTCAGCTGATGTTCAAGATCCCTCCTGGGAAGTTTTCTCGGAGGCAATTATGGAACGGTTTGGAGATTGCGCACTCGGGTCAGTCCATGAACGTCTATCCGGTATACGGCAGCGTGGGTCTGTTAACGATTACATACGTGAGTTTGAAGCGCTTGTGGCTCAGGCGAGAAGCACGCCGGAACAAATCTTGCTAGGATATTTCCTCAATGGCTTACGCAAATCCATACGCGACATGGTTCGCCTTCTACAACCCAAGAAAGTGGTACAGGCTCTATCCTTGGCTCGTCACGTGGAAGAAGCACACCGGGATCCTCGCAACGCACCACCGTCATCAAACAACCACAAAAACTCGCGTTTTCGTGGCTCGGGAATTATCACCAGTATCGGGTCACGCGATGACCCAAACGGGTCGCGAAGCCTAAGTCATGACTCGCCGGCGAATTCAACAGCCACCTCTACCAATTCTACTGCCTCTTCAAATACGAGCAATACTAGCAAGCCTCAGCCGTCAACTCCGCCGCGTAAACCAGGTATTCAATTTCTTTCAAAAACAGAGCGAGCCAGACGGTGGAAAGAACGACTCTGTTTCTCCTGTGGCGCACCTTTCACACCTGGACATCGTTGCCCAGAAGGTAATTTGCGTGTCATGGTGTTGGCCGACAATGAAGACATTACTGGGGATGGAGAGATCGTGGTGTTAGAAGAAGACCTGAGTAATGGTGCAATACACAGTGATGAAGAACACTACATCGGGACTTGAGGACAAGTCTCATTTTTAAGGGGGTGGTATTGTTAGAGCCCCCAGGTCCATATAGCTGCTGCTTCTGTTTATCCTGTTCTGTTTTGTTGCTGTTCTGTTTATTCTGTTTTATGTCAGTAACTAGCTGTTAATGCATTAGCTGTCAGTTAGTTATTTTAATAGATAGAGGTAGTTGTTAGTTATCCTATCCTATGCTCTATTCCTCTATTATATATAGAGGAATCATGATAAGGGATAGCATCCAGTTTTCAGTTTGTAGTAGAGACTTGGATAGATTCCAAGAGGCGCATAGATTGCGTTCGTGTAACTCTTTTGATAAAGATTGAGGTTCCTATCAATAATACTCTATCTTCCTCCTCTTTTTCTTTTCTTTAATCGACATTTTCAAGGCTTCGATTGTATATTTCCAGTCACGTTAGGTTAGATATCTAACATATATATTATTTATTTTGTCAAAGAGGGACTGAATGCAACAAAATGTTGAGTCATTATGTTGTATATTTGTTTGTATCAATGGACGGTGCCATCTTTGCTTCAATCAGTGACATTTTTAATTTATAAAGCACAATACAAAAAGCATATTTTTCTATGGTTTTGACATCAATTTAAGTTGTTAGGATTTCAACACCAAGTATTAATATTACATTGCTTTGGCTTGTTCCATTTTGGTGAAAATAATTTGTCAGCTTAAACCTTTTTAATAAACCGATTCTAAAAAAAGTATGAGATGCTGTGTTGATTAATAGGGAAGAAGTAAGTTGTTTTTATTTTTTACCGACTAAAAGTCTTCCTATTTTCAGAATTATACAGGGAAGAAGGATATGCTTGGAAAGTGTGAGCAGGTTCTCTCCTTCTGGATACTTTTCAGTCAATGAATCCTTGCAGATTCTGTATTTAGATTCTAATAATTTTTATTTTAATATCTTCATCAGTTTTTTATGGAGTTGATGAAGGTCCCACGAATAGAATCCAAGTTAAGGGTGTTTGCTTTTAAAATAACCTTTTCTTCACAGGTATGTATGTTGTCCAAGTTATTATTACCCGTGCATGGTTTTGCATGCTATTGCTATTAATAAGATATTAATGTTTCATGCTTAAAGATTTGTTTTTCTTGCTTTTCCAGGTTAGCGATTTGAGGGTAAATTTGAAAGCAATCAATGATGCAGCCAGAGAGGTCAAAGAATCCGTAAAATTGCGTCAAATAATGCAGACTATTCTTACTTTGGGCAATGCTTTGAATCAGGGAACAGCACGGGGTATCCATCCTTATTCACTCTTATCTTAGTTGATTGTATTTTAATTTGAGACGGATATTCAGCTTCCTAATTCACCTCAATTCTCCTTTTGCTGTTTAAATTAGATTTTTTTTCTTCATTGCAGGATCAGCAGTAGGATTCAAGTTGGACAGCCTTCTTAAATTATCTGATACCCGTGCAAGAAATAACAAAATGACTTTAATGCATTATTTGTGTAAGGTATATATGTCAAAATCTTCAAATTATATTTTTGTTTTACTAGTGATCCTTAAGGTTAGGTAGTTATGGACTGTTCAATGTAGTATTACTTAAAAGATTATGTGAAAGAAAAGTTTCCAGTTTCTTTCTGAAAAGAGTGGATACTGTCACTTCTGATAATATGCCTACTCTGGTCTTTTTCCGGGCAATCTTTGAAGCTTATGGATCATAATTTCAAGAAATCAAAGGCGGCGTTTGATTTGTTTGTGTTTGTTTGTTTCATAATCATTTGATATGTTTTCACAAATAATTAAAAAAACAATCATTTTCATTTGTATTCAAACTTTTGGAAAGGGCGGGTTTCTTTAATTTTGCTATGATTTATGGGTGATTATATCAGAGATCTAACTCTCGTAGCATGATCGGGAGACTAATAATTTATTAGCTATATTAAGTTTTTTGTTATTTAATTTGCTTATATCAACTTTACAATATTTTATTTCATTTTTGTTCAATATAGGAGTAATTCATCCATTTTCTTTCAATGTTTATTTCTTATCGGGGTAGTAAAAAATCGCCTTTTGTTTGTCGACGATGCTGCTTTTGATGTTGTATCTTACAAAATTTTATTTGTATCGCAAGCTTCTTGCTGAGAAAATGCCTGAATTGCTAGATTTTGATAAGGATCTAGTCCATTTGGAAGCAGCTTCTAAGGTACTCTCTTGACACTAATGCTTTCTGTTTAATTTCATGATATTATCATGCGCAAGGTTAATTGTTGATGGATTTGTGTCCTCTATGTCCAATATCTAGATTCAACTTAAAGCATTAGCTGAAGAAATGCAAGCCGTGCATAAAGGTTTAGAGAAAGTTGAGCAAGAACTCGCTGCTTCTGAAAATGATGGTGCTATATCTTCAGGATTTCGCAAGGTAAGGAATAAAAAGAAACACTTTTACCACTCGACAGACATACTTTACACATAAAAGATAGCTTAACTCCAAATTTTCCTATGAAAAGAGTAGAGAAGATCACGAGGGCATACAATCATGGAACTTTCCTTTGGCAAATTGCTACATAAGAGCATTTGTAATGTATTAAAACTAATGCTGTGATATTCACCAATGGATTGTACTTTGGTTAACAATTGCTATCATGCATCTAGCTAATTTTGTATTTATAATTTCTACAACTTGCCTTATGGCTCCATGGGAAAAACCTTGTTTGATTAATAAGAGAATTGGTTATACATGATCATGGTTTTCTGAGTAATGTTTCTCTTGCTCAGGTGTTGAAGAGTTTTCTTGATTTTGCCGAAGCTGATGTAAGGTCACTTATATCATTGTATTCTGAAGTGGTAAGTCCTGTTATAGTTTCTCTTTTCCCCCTCTTTTTTTCCGGGTGTTGTGACTTCTGAAGAGGTTAATATACTATCAGATAATTTAAAGGATTATGTTGATAACTACTCTCCCAACTTTACTTATTTCTGTCCTTTTTTAATCTTAAAACTCTCTTGCAGGGAAGAAATGCAGATTCTTTGTCTCAGTATTTTGGGGAGGATCCAGCTAGGTGTCCCTTTGAACAAGGTCTGTTGTTCTTTACACCTACCAGGATGGGTTTGTTTTAACTCTTTGATTTGGAGGCTTCTAAAGAAGCAATTTTTTGTGTGTAAATCCTCAATTATATACAAGATTTTTAGTGGGCTCAGAAATTAAAGTAATCGTCACTTATAGAGCTCTGTTCTGTTGATGTGTTTCGAACTCTGTTGGAGCATTGTTGCGGATGGTTTAGTTAGTTACAGATTGCTTTGCTACACAATCCATTAGAAGTAGATTAGAACTGAACAAACAGAGATAGTATAAATGTGAGAACTCAGAAAATTCTTATGCAAGTTTCAAAGAACAATTCCTCATAGATAATCTCAGTCTCATTTTCTGTCACGTTCATTCATTTTTCATTTTTTTAATAAATTAATGACGTGGAGAAGCATCACAATAGGGAAGGACATCCCAACTATGTTGGACCCCCTTCCTAACAATGAAATTTTCATTAAATAGAGGATCAGAAGATTATTCCAAATTATAGCTGATTTTTACCTTGTCTCTTTTTTGGCGATTCAATGTGTCTTGCTTTAGTTGCCTTAACGTGCCATGGTTTGGTTGTCCTAGGTGTTATAAAAACACAAAGCAAATAGTCATCGCATAATGCTGTTATTGATGTACATTTTTGTGTTTGTGTTTTTAAATTATTTCAAGATTATGTTGAGTGTTAAACTTGTGCTGTTGTTACAGTGACACAAATACTTGTTGTATTTGTTAAAACGTTCAACAAGTCAAAGGAGGAGAATGCAAGACAAGCAGATGCTGAGAAAAAGAAATTAGAGAAAGAAGCCTTGAAGGACAAGGCAGCAAATAATGCGCATTCCAAAAAAGACGGCGTTCGATAGTTACTTAAACAAACAAGAGCATGCTTACTTTCAGTTCAAGCATCCTGAATTATAAATTTTGGACTCAAATGCAATTCGCGTGTGTTAGCATCCGCCATTGGGGATCCAGACCTTCTAAGACAATGCTGGCTGTAATGTCAGTTCTTCTAGCAGTTTCGAGGTGCACGCATCTTCTCCTGTGCTGCTGCTGGTTAAGGAGAAATACATCAACAGCCTGGTGGTCTTTTGTAATTATACCACAGGAACAGGACAACTAATATAGAAAATTCATGCTTTGCTCCTCTTTAATATAGAAGCCATATAATTCCTTTTTTGGAAACTATTAAAGTTTCCTTGTACTTTAGAATATTGCACTTCTCAATTTGTAATCTAGTTGCAGATAACTTTTGTAGTTCAGAGACACTTTGGATGTAGGATAATGAATTCTTCAGTCTTTACATGTATGATCAATGTCATAATTAGCATTTGTTATTGATGAATAACGATGCCAAACAACTATTTTAGCCGGAACGTCTCTTTCTGGCTATTTTTCACAAACTCTTCTTATGTTTTTAATCCAAGATACCTGGTTAACTTGATGGGTATTGAAATGAACTCGATGTGACTTAATAATTTAAGCAACCAAATTCTTTGTAAGGTAATTTTACAAGCTATCTATATATTTTAACAGTGACATACTAGAAATAATAGTTAATGTATATAAGATTTGTTGAATAGATATCACAATTGAATGTCTATATTAATTGGAGTTTTCTAATAAGGCCTTATAGTTTAACAGATGTTGGTAATTATTAAAAAGTACAAATTTCTTTAAATTTTTTGAATAATAGAAGACTCTAAATTGAAACTTTTTGAACTAATGATATTTCTTTGAATATTTAGTAAAATTATAATACATACAGAATCATTTATCTTACAAAATACTATTAATCAAAATCTACAATTGGATGAGAAAGAGGAATGCTCAGGACAGCATTGCAAGGTATGGACATGTTGGGGGACATAATTCAATTTGGTCCCTTAAAATCTTACATAGGAAGTGAAAAGGATTGTTGCTCAGTGGCTTCTAATTTTTTGGTTTTTTCCTTGAAATTTAACTCCTCCACCTTTTCCATGAGCCTATCATTTGTAAACATTCCCAGAATGACAGCTTGGATGGTCTCCCAGTTCTCAATTAGTGGCAAAGCAATAATCACAGCAGAACCAATAGTACCCCATGCTATAGCAATCACAGCCCAAAAATAGAAGTAGCCCTTGCTGAACTCCCCTGTGTAAGGAACAAATAAACATGTTACTTGCAAGTTTTGTGACACTGAAATTATAAGATGCCACATAAGATATGCTACCTCCCGAGAGTTTAGCAAAATTTTACTTATAATTGCATTAAATAATACTCCCTCCGGTCCTATTTTTTGAAAAAATTGCATTTTTAAGTTTATTGAATAATTGATGTATCTAGTCTATATTAACCTAAAACTGCAAATTTTTCTTATAAATAGGACAAGAGGGAGTATTTGTTACGGATAGAGGAAGTACAGAGAAAATAACAGGTCAAAATCATTGAGAGGGTTTTAGAATTAAATAGTCTAGCATTGGATAGAGGTTTTAATTTGCGGTCAAAGTTATGATTGTCATCGCGTCACGATTCTTGATATTGCAAAGAATCGTAGTCAAATACGGTTAATGTGCACGCCATTAACCGGTTAATGCAACTTAGAGTTACCTGCTGGGATGGAGAGAATAGGCCATAGTATGACTATCAAAACAGTGAAGCCAACTCCCCACTTAATTATCCATGCTTTGGCACTTATAAGCTTCTCTTCTTTAAACTCTTCTGCTGGCAGATCAGTCTTTTCCTTTTCAACTTCTGTGATTTGCTTAGTGGTACTCCAATCATAGTTCTGAGGCGACAACATGCTACAAATAGCATGAACAGCTCCTCCAGTTAATATAGAAACAAGGTTTCCAGAAAGCATTGGTGCATTTCTACCAGTTGTATCAAGGTTAACCCGACCATATTGTATTTTTATAACAGACAACCATGTGATTATTCCTAGAATACAACCAAATACTGTTCCAAGAATGGCTCCAATTGCATTTGCTTTTCTCCATAAAAGCATAAAAGCAATAGGAATAACTGCTGAACCAATCAGAACTCCCATTGCTAGGTACATCCATCCTAAAGAAACTCCAGCCATGTTCAATATAACTGCTAATGCCCCCATGAAACAACCGAAGCCTAGGACAAATATCCTTGACACTTTGAGAATTTGCTTTCCATTTGCATTAGGATTTATGTAAGTACGGTAGATATCATATGTGCACAATGAGGACACAGCAATCAACTCTGATGAACCAGCAGAAGTCACTGCCCTGATAATAATAATAAGTACATTAAAATCATTAGCAAAAGAACAAGAATGCTTGATAAGAAAATCAAATACTTGTTTGGTTTGAGAAAACACTTTCTGTTTTCACTTTTAGTTACAAAAGTGCAACTTTGTCAAGACAAATAGAAGTGTTTCCAATAGGAAGCTGGTTGTAACTTACATAAAAAGCATGGTAAGAAGAAGAATAGATCCTCCTTTCCCCATTAAAGCTACAGCAGTAGCAGGTGGAACTAGTCCACGACCCGCCTCACTTTCATTCAGTGGTAAATCGAGGGCCAGTGCTCCCAGACCAAGTGCCGTAGCTAAAGAAAATGGCACCGCGAACCAGACTAGGCCTCCCAACAAGTAGCCCTTGTGAGTTGATGAAGGTCTTGCCGCAATGGCACTCACCCAGTATCCCTAAACATTTCCCATTTAGAAGAAGAAGAAAAGGAGTATTCAGAGATCAAGTTTAGCTGCTTAGTTGTAGTAATCAAACAAACTTAAGATAGAAAAACATATATCTCAAGTCATGCTTACATTGTCAACAAAAACAGTGCCAAAGTTGCCAACAATGTTTATAATTCCAAAAACTAAGCCACCTGAGCTAAGCATTGTTAGGTAAGAACCATTTTTATTCCCACTAACAGGACCACAAGATTGTCCATCGTGCGATATAGGGTCGTGACATATTCTTGACTTGCTAGCAACCTCAAGCAAGCGATTGTAAACGACACCGGGGCTACCAAGCTTGCTGCTAGCCGTGTAGACAAGGAAGACAAAAATGACCAAAACAACGTGCACTGAAAATTGGAAACACACAAATACACAGTTTAACAATAAAATGCGTACATGAAGCAAAATGTTAATACTGTTTAGGGAAAAGTGACAAAATTTCTACCTATGACAGAATGTAAATAGCTTGCTAAGAATGTGGCCTTTAGTCCACCATGTAGTGTATAGACAATTACTCCAAGTGGTATTAGAAAGCTAGCAGCATAAATGTCTACTCCAGTTAATGCATTCACAACAGCAGATCCACCAAGGAGTAACATTGCCGTTACAATTATATTTGTCAGCAAGCAGAAGAAAAGGAATACAACATGTGCTGAAGTCCCCCAACTGAGGTAAAAAACATTGTTATCATTAGAGTGGAAAAAAACCTTCATTTAAAGCATTAAGCAAAAAACTTGCATTTATCACATGATAGTAAACATGTTTGGATTATGATATGATGGTGAAATATGATTGAATGTCTATATAAAATCTATTTAGTTTTGCAAACAAAGTAACATACCGCGCTTTGACAATTTCGCAGATGGTATGAGCATGAGGAGCCTTTCTTTTAATCTCTATAGCCATAATTCCGAACAACATTACCTGTTGGTTGTCAATGCATTATCAATCTATGCCCTATTTCCCTTTCCATTTTCCAAATTCCAATATATAAAAATTTAGAAGAGAAAACAAACTATATATATATATATATATATATATATATATTTAAAGGAATATGATATAAACTCCATGCCTGAATGGTAGCCCCACTAGCATACCAAAAAGGTCCACTGATCCCATACTGCCAAGCAACATTAGAGCTTTGCAGGATTGTAGCAGCCCATGTCCACTGCACCAAAAATCCATTAAGAGAAGAGATAAAAAAAATTGGAACTTGAGATTTATCAGTGTGTGGAATAAGAGGGTATCTGAATCTATTACCTGAGACACAATGACACTAGCAATAAGCCCTGTCTTAACATTTCTTCCTGCTGTGTTAAACCATTCAGAAGTGTGGCGTGACCCAACATACCTTTTCTCCAGCCATACCTGATCCAAAACAATGATTGTATCGAATAAATTGAGCACGATCTTCAAACAATGAAAGTGTAGTGAAGATTTGAATATTGATTCGCCACGTTATAGGAGACTAGTCCCAGTATGTGGAAGTAGTTATTTTTTACTTGTATAGCATATGATACAGGAATACAGGATCAAAATAGCTGAATAAAGAAACACATTTAAGGAATAGACTAACCAAGAAAAACTAATAAAAAAAAAAACTAACCAAGAAAGAGGTGAAGAGAGCAAAGAAAGCACCAAAACCAAGAATAACAGAATAGCCATCTCCCTGATTAAGCACAGGTTTGCCATCAAAGAAACTAGTCTGCCTCATACAGCCACCTCCATTTTCAGACAAATGATAGTATTTTCCAGAAAATTTAAAGGGTGGACACTGTTGTGAAGAAGCCATGAAAGAATTGGCAGAAACTAATTGACAATTCTTATGTATAGTAATGAAATCAAAATACTTATGTAGCAATTCCTAAGTTTTCAATTATTTATTAGAAACCGTAACGGAAATTTTGAGGCTCATCTCTAGTGGGTAAGTCAAACTAAGAAGGTAGTATCCTCCCAGCCGAACTCTTAGTTGGGGCTCTTTTACCCTGAGCACCAGAGCAGAGCAGGGTCAAAAGCTTCTTCACCAAAAAGAAACTAAGAAGGTAATATCTAAATATTGGAATGAGAGGAATGTATTGGTTTGGTTGTTTTTGTCAGGAATTTTGACTTATGTCTTTTTTCTTTGTTATTGTTTCTATGTATATATTTTTTTTGGTTCGGACTATTGCTAGTTACCACATTGATCTCGCTACAAAATCAATATCGTCAGTTAAGGTTCAGAATGTCCTACCTTCCCTCAGAGGATCACTCAGGAGTGTACCAACGCTTTCAACGAAAGACTAATCTCCGCTCGTGCTTAAGATCCTCAGTTATATGGTTGCTTCATCCAATAGAGGTTAAGGTTCAGAATGTCCTACCTTCCCTCAGAGGGGATCACTCAGGAGTGTCCCAACGCTTTCAACGAAAGACTAATCTCCGCTCGTGCTTAAGATCAAATTTCGCACTAGCCAACACCGAGTTTGTCCACTGCGAGAATCGAACCCGGGAGCACCGAGTCAACCCCTGTGTCCGAAGGTAGATTAAGTCATTGGGCCAACGGTGGTTTCTATGTATATATAAGGATTACAAATTTATAGGTAATTACAACTAATAATTACAAATAATAGAGATCAAATTAATTCTTAATTTATATTGTCTAAATTAGAAAAACTAATAAATATAATTAGAGAGACCGATGGACTCTAATTTAATCACTGATTCACAAGGATTTGTATGTCACGAATTTTGACTTGATGTCGTTCTACAAGTAATTACAAATAATAGTGATTAAATCAATTCTTAATTTGTTTGTGTAGGCTAAATTAAGAAAACTAATAAATATAATTAAAGAGACGAATTGATTACTAATTTAATTCCTGATTTACAGGATTCCGCTGATACCATCGTGGAGCTGTCTTGGTCTCAGTGTTGAATATTCATACTCTATTATTATTATTATGCCTGGATGTTAGTACAGAGTAAGGAGTCTCTCTTGTTGCATTGGTAGACTAATAAAATCAAATTAATGTAACACAACATTATTGTTATTAATATTATAATAATATAATATTATAATTAGCAGAAAGAGTTGACTATATATGAGTATGAGATTCGATGAGATTCCTGAAAATGTACGTCAGCTAAAACGGTGTATTTTATTTTTTCTTCATCTCTTATAAAACCAAATATCAGGCAGCAATGAGCAATGATGATGATGATGTGGTAAATTACAAGCTTCCTGGAAAAAAAAAGTTGCATTGGATGTAAATTAAAGAGCACAGAAATTACAACCTGAAAATGGAGCAATGCTCGTTGTGGATGTAAATTAAAGAGCACAGTAATTCTGATCTCCTTCTCGCACAGTGTCTCCGTCTCCCACAACGAGCGCACGCCTGTGTGTGTTTTCGCACGATTCTGTATCTTTCTTCCCATTTCTCACTTCCATTGCACACACTGGTTTAGTAGAGTTTATTTTTTATTTTAGTATTTTTGGTCAAAAAGTGCATCTCTTCATCTTCACTCATCCAACCTCCTACCCATTGGATTGGGGATGGAGCAATCCTAATCTGGCGGTTTTGATGGGGGTCTTTTGAATGGCTTGATAAAAAGCAATCCCTCAAGTTGCGCACTATTGAATAAGACGCCATCCATCTAAGTGTTTCTACATTAATTCCTTGCTCTAATTTTCCACATCTTGGTTATATTCTTGAAATGTACCAAGAAATGAATGAGCATTGTCGCTCCACGAAATCCTGGTTCAGAGCACTTGCTTGGCCAGCGCATCTGCCACGGCATTGTCACTCCTATGGATATGCAACCACCGCACCACACTCGAAGCACCTGTCGCCTCATGAATCCTCCTAATCATCGGAGACAGAGGCGTCGCAGTGAAGAGCGAAGAAACCCGGAGGAAGAATCTGCTTCCAGTGACGATCGCAAGAGCTTGAGATGGGATTCCAAGGTAGGAGGCGCTCCGATCTGAAATGAGCATCCACCGTAGATCTAGCGCGAAACAGAACAGCTCTGAGGATGGCCTGTGAAGAGTGAGAACCATTGTTGAAGATAAGATCATTGCCAGTTCTCCAGACTTCATCAAGGGTAATACCGAATAACAACCTACATCTGAGTGAAGAATGTTGTTGAGTTTCTGCAGAGATGTAACCAAACGGTGGCTGCCCTTTGACAATCCCTGAAACAATGCAAGAGGGATTCAGTGTGATCTCCACAAACCGGGCAACAGTCAAAGCTGGACATGTGACGACGAGCACGCTCGGCATTCGTCATAAGAACTTCGTGAAGCGCTTTCCAGACGGGGCCTCTCCAATTCCAAATAGCTGCCAAGTCTTTTCTGGGAGTGTCATCATGCTGGAGAAGACTGTTGAAAGCGGATTTAGTGGAGAAGACTCCGTCCGGGCTAGCTAGCTCCCCACACAAAATCATCCACGGCAGCATCTGCATTAGGAGGATTAACATTAGAACAAATAGCACAAATTGGATCTAAAAGACGTCCAATTAGCACAAATACCACGCCAAAGATTAGAGCCTTGTCTTTTCGGGTTGATCACTGGCAATTTCGCATCGCCACATCTATACTTATTTCGGATAACCGAAACCCAAAGCGAATTAGTATTCAAACAAAGGTTCCAATTGTTCTTAAGCATGAAGGCTTGGTTCACCAGTCTAGCTGGACGAAGACCCAACCCCACGTCCCTTTTTGATTTGCAAAGAGTATCCCAATTTAGGGGGTGAATTTTTCGGAGATTGTTTTCCTCCCCCCAAATAAAGGACCTACACCGCTTATCAATGGCACCACAAATACTCCTAGGGACCCAAGTCGCTTGCATAGTATATGTGGGAAGAGCTTGAAGGACCAATTTCGTTAATGTAACTCTTCCCGCCAATGAGAGATTTTTAGCTTTCCAACCACTTAGACGTTGGTTAACCTTTTCGAGCACATAATTAAATGTATGTCTAGTAACTTTCTTGTGTAGGATGGGAATCCCTAGAAATTTTCCAAGGTCTTCCGTAGAAGAAAAGCCAAGAGCATTGTTGATATCACGTCTATGCTCCCAATGCACATTCTTCGAGAAGAAGATCACTGTCTTTTCGGGACTAACACGTTGACCCGAACTAGCACAAAAAGCATTAAGAATCTCCTTAATAATTTCGGCTTGGGGAACAGAAGCATCTGCAAAAAGGAGAAGATCGTCAGCAAAGGCAAGATGCGAGATCTTAGGACCCCTTCTTGAAACCCTAATAGGTTTCCAAGCGCCTTCCCCAACGGACAACTCCACCAAGTGGAAGAGGCGCTCTAGACAAAGAACAAAAAGATGGGGGGAAATGGGATCTCCCTGCCTAATGCCTCTTGAGGGTTGGAATTCCTCAAGGGCCTCACCATTCCAAAGAAGTCTCATCCTGGGAGAAGAGATACAAGACCAAATCACAGAGATTATGTTAGGTGGAAAACCAATGTTCGTTAGAGTATCACGGATAAATTCCCAATTAAGCCTATCATAGGCTTTTTCAAGGTCAATTTTAATAGTCATCCACCCGGACTGGCCTTTCTTATTGCGCATAGAATGGAAAATCTCCCGAGCAACTAGAATGTTGTCCTGACTTTGTCTTATAGGAATAAAAGCACATTGGGCCGGGCCAACAAGGTTGGGGAGGAAATCACGAATTCTATGGGCAATAAGCTTAGTGATAGCTTTGTACGAGACGTTACAAAGACCAATAGGGCGGAGTTGTTTCATGTTATAAACATTATCTAATTTTGGGATAAGAGAGATAAAAAAATGGTTCACCTCCTGATAGCCCGCAAGTATACGGTATATCGCGTAAAAGAAAGTATCAATCCACAGGGAGTTAAGTGTGATTACCAATCTAATTTTTAGTGGTGATTAGCTGAAAGGGAATGATTTAGTAGAAAAGTATGTTTGGTTAAAATTTAGAATTATAAAAGCGTCCTGGGATTATGGTTAAATCCAAATGACAGAACTAAAACAACCCCTTAACTATCCTCTATCTTATAGTTAAATTTATGTTTTAAGGACAAGATATTCTTTGGTGTAATTCAAGTTTCCTTTCGGAATACAAGAACGTGTCTCGAAACAACGATCAATCTTACTCTCATGGTTGATCATTGCAGAGACCCATTAAGCACAACCTTATTGTCCCAAGGTTATCAAAGCTATTCTCATGCTTTGATTGACCTTGTCTAAATTCATTTGTTCCAATGTCAAGCTTCACCTCTCGGTACTTCACTTGACATTTGTTTTATAAAGTTTGTACGATGATTTTAGATTAAAACAAAGCAAATTCTAATAAGATAGAGTTTAGCCTTGGAATTGTTTTAGGGACCCATCAATTGATTGTTTCCCACAATCCCAAGACTAAAGAAGTCTACTCACCCATGATCATAGTAGACAAGGGAGTAGAAGAGAATTGCATAATGTAAATAACAATGAAATAAAAGTGCAAGAATATAAAGAGTAAAACCTTAACAAAACGCAAGAACTTCGATTAAATTTTGAACTTAAACTCCAATGGTAAAAAGATGAGTATGAAGCTACATTGAGGACCTTTTTATAGGCTAAGATCATCAGACAAACTACTAAGTACCAATTACAAACCATAAAGATGGAATGAGAAGAGTTGTAACACTTTTTGGCAGCAGAAGGGACGCACGGACCGAGCCCCCAGGCGCACGGATCGTGCTTCATGTAAACAGCTTGGAATTCTGATCGACACAGGGCGCACAGACCGTGCTTGACAGGCGCACGGATCGTGCGCGGTTGAACTTTTGATCTTCTGCAATTGCGAACAGCTCGCACGGACCGTGCCTCCCAGGCGCATGGACCGTGCGTCTCCTTTTCTTCAAATTCTTCATTTTCTGCGAACCACGCGCACGGACCATGCTTAATCACGCACGGACCGTGTGTCTAAACCTGATATTTGCACCTTCTATTGCTGATTCTCCTCCCCAAACTTTTGTCTCTTGATCCTTTGCTCTTTAAGCACTAAAACTCCTCATTTGCTTCAATATTGACCCTGAGAATGAAAACCAACAACAAGCAGTAAAATAGTTCTAAACTAGGATCAAAACATCAAATAAACTACTTAAATTAAATACTAAAAACACACTAAAATATGACTTATCAAACTCCCCCATGCTTAAATCTTTGCTTGTCCTCAAGCAAAACCATAGAACTCATTGGGCCAATTTTTGAAAAAAAAAAAAACTCTGAATCCTTAAAAAACTTCAAGTGGACGGGGTAAAATTTTTGCACTTCTTTGACTTGAGACTTACTACTTTGGGTTTTTTGTGATTTGTGAGATAAGCTTGAGGTACTAGCACAATAGGAAGGATGTCAATGTCAGCATAGAACTAGTTCCCCAGCATTCTTAAGCTTGGGTCTTCCATTCACTAGACCGGGTCTCAAAGGAGGGTCTTTATACGATGGACATTCAAGCAATCTTTCCTTTTGCTTTTTCTTTGATTTGGGCAAACCACTTTTTAAATAACAATTTTTTTTGAACTAAAGTCGTCAGCCTTTTTTGCTTGATTTTTCTTTTCTTTTTCTTTTTGCTTGATACCCCAACTTAGACGTTTTTCTCCAGTAACCATGCATCCAGTGAATGTCACCAAGAGAACTAAGTTTCTAGTTTCTTTTCTAACCCTCCTAAAGGTACCAATAGCCATAAACAAATCTCAAGTGTGTGTGTGTGAAACCCAAAGAGCAGTATTTAAACTTTATTTTTACCAGTCAGTCCACCTAGATGAATATTATGAATTTCAGAAATTTAATCCAAAAAGAGGCCCTTACCAAATAAAATAATTTTTCAACATTCACAGATTTAAAACAAGGGGAGATGATAAAAATAAACTAGAAATGAAAACTAAAAAAAATGAAAAACAAGAAAATAGTAAAAAAAAGCAAGATACCCCCATGCTTGGACCAGACATTGTCCTCAATGATTTAATAATAAAGAATAGGCTAAAGTGCTCTCGGGGTCCCTTATCTTTATTTAAAGTAACGAATTAGTCCTTTATGTTTTTTTTGTCCCAAATAAGTCCTTTATCTTTCAAATTTTTGACACATAAATCCTTTTCCGTTAACAGTGCTGATTTATGTGTCAAAAAAAAGGATTTATGTGTTAAAAATTTGAAACATAAAGGACTGATTTGGGACAGAAAAGGATTTATGTGTCAAAAATTTAAAACATAAAGGACTGATTTGGGACAAAAAAAAGATAAAGGACCAAATCGTTACTTTAAATAAAGATAAGGGACCCCAGGAGCACTTTAGCCTAAAGAATAACATGAAGGGGTAAGAGAAAACTCACATGATTTGCTGCTGATCAGGCGGAGGTGCCTGATGAATGCTGAAGTGCTGCATCATAGAGCGAAGCATATCTGACATTTGTTCCATCTGCTGGCTATGATGTAATTGAGCAGCATTGAGATACAGCCAGTTTTCTGGGTTTCTTGTGTCTGTCCTTACCGGGTTTGGTAGAAGGATAGACTTCTGCTTGTCAACCAGCAGATGGAACCTTGTTCTTGCATTGTTCACAGCTCTGACTTGGAACATGCTCTCGCATATGTCCAAGTCAATGTAGGTATTACCATCCATGACATCATAATTTATAAACCTGTCACCCAGTCCCAGCTTTGCAGCAATAAAGGTAACCATCCCACCTATCACTATATCACCATTTGGTTGTTCAGAAACGTGAAATAATTTCTTGATGATATAGTGATAGGTATTTGCCGGCATTTGATGGATCATCGCCCATAACAGAAAGAGCTCCCCAGTTCTAATCCCTCCCATCTCTCCTCTCCCAAACACCGTACAGGCCATAATTCTAGCAAGATATCGGAAAACCGGGTTATGAATCGAGCTAGCCTTAGCGGTCCTAGCTTCATAATGACCCCTCCCAGTGACCTGGGTCCAGAAGGCAGGAGGGTTGTACCCTTGCGGCCTGAAGGCGGGGTCTCTGGAATCATGAATCATACCTATGTTGGGAAACCCCAGCTTTTCCCCAAGTTCATCTAGAGTCATTTCAGAATCTTCGTTAAAAAGCCTAAATGATATTTTATCATCAGCAAAACTCAATGAACTGGGGAACTCCAGGGTAATCCCTTCATAGGTGCCCCTAGGGGGTCTCAAAAAAGTTAACCAACCCAGATTATTAAGCAGCATAGTAACATTGTCTTCTAAGCCTAAGGTGCTAATAGTGAGAGCGAAGTCAGGATACCTGGTAGCGACAACCTTTCTTTTGCACAGCAGTTCATACCTTTCTCGTTGGGCAGTGTCTTTGAAAGCGATTCTGAATGGATTGTTTGCAGCAGCCCCGCTCCTTTTCTGTCCCTTTCTAGTGCTTGGACCCGCAACATCACCAATCCGTGCCTTTTTTGAAGCCATTTCGAATTTCTCCAAGTTTTGGGTTTTTTGGAAAATTTGGGGGTTTGGTGAAATGGTAGGTTAATGTGGTGTTTTTGGTAGTGGGTTTAATGTATGGGGTGGTGTTTTTGAGGTTTGTTAATGGAGTTTTGGGTTATGGGTTGGGTGGAATTCAAATTTGGAATTTTTGTGGAGAGTGAGTGTATGGTGATTTTGATGGTTGGGTTTTGTAGAGTAGGTTGTGGGTAGTTGATTTGTGGAGTTTTTATGGAGGTTTGGGTGGGTCTTGGTTAGTTTTGAAGGTTTGGAGGGTTTGGTGATGGAGGGGTTTGAGTGGGAGAGGAGAGGCAGAAGAAGAAGGAGGTTGGGAAATGAGAAAATTCGAAACTTACTTGGGAGAAGAGAAGACACAGAGTGACTTTTCAGGGGCGCACGGTCCATGCCTGGCAGGCGCACGGATCGTGCGTGAGCTTCGCATCTCTGAAATTTTTTCAATCTTCAGGGCGCACGGATCGTGCCATGATGCGCACAGATCGTGCCATGATGCGCACGAATCGTGCGTGACTTTCGCGCTTCTTCTTGGAAATCGTTTTCTACGCGCACGATCCGTGCTTGTAGGCGCACGGGTCGTGCGTGACTTTCGCACTTCTCTTCTTGGAAATATTTTTTTAAACAAAACGCAAAACAAACACAGTCAGTTCGTGGGTTGCCTCCCACGCAGCACTCTTTTAACGTCACTAGCTTGACCCGGACCTTCTTCTTAATTGGGATTTTGTAGAACCAAAGTGGTTCCTTTTCGAATCTCATCACCAATCAAATAAGTTTTCAACCTTTGTCTGTTCACTTTGAATGAACCGGTCTTTTCACTCCATATATCAACAGCTCCGCAAGGATATACGTTACGGACTTGAAATGGACCAGACCATTTTGATCTTAATTTTCCCGAAAAAAGTTTCAGCCTTGAGTTGAAGAGCAGTGCAAGATCGCCTTCTTTGAATTCTCTTCGGGCGATACGCTTATCATGCCAATTCTTTGTTCCTTCTTTGTAAATTCGGGAATTTTCATAAGCGTCCATCCTTAGTTCTTCCAACTCATTTAACTGAAGTTTTCTTTTAACACCAGCTAACTTTGTATCCAAGTTGAGATTTTTTATTGCCCAATAAACCTTGTGCTCTAGCTCAACCGGAAGATGACAAGACTTTCCATAAATCAATTTAAAAGGGGTCATCCTAATAGGAGTCTTGTATGCTGTCCGATAAGCCCAGAGAGCATCATCAAGCTTAATTGACCAATCTTTTCTAGAAGGAGAGACCATTTTTTCTAAAATACTTTTTATCTCTCTATTGGAGACCTCAACTTGGCCACTAGTTTGGGGGTGGTAAGGTGTTGCAATTTTGTGCTTCACCCCAAACTTTTGTAAGAGCTTTTCAAAATGTTTGGAGATAAAATGAGATCCTCCATCACTAATTACTACTCTTGGTACTCCAAATCTTGGAAAAATGATTTTCTTGAAAAGCTTGATTACGACTTGTGCATCATTTGTTGGAGAAGCAATGGCTTCAATCCACTTTGAAACATAGTCAACTGCGACTAGAATGTATTGATTTCCAAAAGAAGACGGAAATGGCCCCATGAAGTCAATTCCCCAGACGTCGAAAATTTCAACTTCTAGAATACTGTTCAGAGGCATTTCGTTTCTTCTGGAAATACTCCCAGTGCGTTGACATTGATCGCATTTAGAAACATATTGATGCACATCTTTAAAGAGTGGTGGCCAGAAAAAACCAGATTGAAGAATTTTGAAAGCAGTCTTTTTAGAACTGGCATGGCCACCATAAGAAGAAGAATGACAATGAATAAGAATGTTACTTACCTCTTCTTCTGGGATGCATCTTCTGAAAACACCATCTGCTCCTCTCTTGAAAAGGAGAGGTTCATCCCAATAGTACTGTTTTACATCAGAGAGGAATTTCTTCCTCTGTTGGTAGGTATGGTCCGGAGGCAGCACTCCAGCTGCAAGATAGTTCACAAAATCTGCATACCATGGTGCTTCAGTTTGTACCAATGAGAATAGCTGATCAACCGGAAAGGAATCATCAAGCGGCAGCTCATTCTCATTGTTTTATTGCAACCTTGACAAGTGATCAGCCACAACATTTTCTGTACCTTTTTTATCTCTTATCTCCAAGTCAAATTCCTGGAGGAGCAAAATCCATCGGATCAATCTCGGTTTAGCATTTTTTTTTGTTCAACAAATATTTTATTGCCGAGTGATCCGTATAGATGATGATTTTGGACCCCACCAAGTATGACCTGAATTTATCTATGGCAAAGACCATTGCCAATAGCTCTTTTTCTGTTGTGGCATAATTCACTTGGGCATCATCCAATGTTCTACTAGCATAGTAGATAGCATGCATCTTCTTATCCTTCTTTTGACCCAAGACTTCCCCAACCGCATAGTCACTTGCATCACACATTATCTCGAATGGAAGATTCCAATCCGGTTTTTTCATGATTGGGGCAGTGGTCAAAGCTTCTTTTAACCTGCAAAATGCTTCATGACAAAGATCATCAAAAACAAAAGTTGCATCCTTAAGGAGCAAGCTTGTCAGTGGCTTAGTAATCTTGGAAAAATCTTTTATAAACCGGCGGTAAAAACCCGCATGACCCAAGAAACTTCTTACCTCTTTGACCGAGGTAGGAGGTGACATTTTTTCAATGATTTCGATCTTTGCTTTGTCAACCTCAATACCTCGTTCAGAAACCAAATGCCCAAGTACAATACCTTCCCTCACCATAAAGTGGCATTTTTCCCAGTTCAAAACCAGATTTACCTTTTCACACCTTTCAAGAACTTTTTCAAGGTTAACCAAACAGTTATCAAAACTTGATCCATGTACCGAGAAATCGTCCATAAAAACTTCCATTATATTTTCAACAAAATCCGAAAAGATGGACATCATACAGCGTTGAAAAGTAGCAGGAGCATTACACAGGCCAAAAGGCATTCTTCTATAACCATAAGTGCCATAAGGACAAGTAAAAGTTGTTTTTTCTTGGTCGCTAGGATGAATGGGTATTTGAAAAAATCCAGAATACCCATCCAAATAGCAGAAGTGTGAATGCTTTGCTAACCTTTCTAGCATTTGATCAATAAAAGGGAGGGGAAAGTGATCTTTACAGGTTGCTTTATTAAGCTTCCTATAATCGATACACATTCTCCATCCCGTGACAGTCCTAGTAGCAATGGATTCATTTTTCTCATTTTTTATAACTGTAAGGCCTCCCTTTTTAGGTACTACTTGAACCGGGCTAACCCATTTACTGTCTGAAATTGGGTATATAACCCCAACATCAAGGAGTTTAAGTACTTCTTTTTTCACAACTTCCTTCATGTTAGGATTCAATCTCCTTTGATGCTCAATAAAAGGGTTTATAATCCTCTTCAAGTAGTATCCTATGCATACATAATGAGGGATTTATTCCCTTAATATCCTCAATAGTATATCCTATAGCCTTAGGGTATTTCTTGAGAATATTAAGTAATTTCTTTGTTTCTACCTCATTTAAGTTTGCATTGACAATAACAGGAAAAGTAGAGTTTAGGCCCAGAAATTCATACCTTAGAGATGTAGGGAGAGGCTTCAGTTCCACCTTTGGAGCTCCTTTTTAAAGAGGATCAGATTCCTCAACCAAGTCTTCAATGCCCAAGCCTTTTATAGGAGGGTTTTCATCCAGCAATTTGGCATAGGCTTGGGCTTCTTCAGCTATTTCTTTATTTGTGCCACCTGTTAGGCATGTTTCTAAACCATCGTGTGAAGATGTAGCTAAAGAGCAGTCTTCCACGCAATGGTCAACAATATCAACTCTACAACAAGAGTCCTTAATGGAAGGACTTTTCATAAGATTAGCAAACTCAAACTCTATCTTTTCTTCACCCACATTGAATGCCAACTTACCATTGTTGACATCTATTATAGCCCCTGCCGTTGCAAGAAAAGGTCTTCCCAACAAAATTGGAACTTGGGAATCCTCCTCTATTTCCATCACAACAAAATCAGCCGGTATAAAAATTTGTCCTACTTTAATAGAAACATCCTCTAAAATTCCGGTTGGATATTTAATGGATCGGTCAACCAACTGTATAGTAATTTTGGTGGGTTTTAACTCTCCTAGGCCTAGTCTCTTGAAAAGGGATAATGACATTAAACTCACACTGGATCCCAAATCACACATGGCTTTGTTTATGGTTTCACTTCCTATCACACATGGTATAGAAAAACTTCCAGGGTCTTTTAGCTTTGGGGGCAGTTTATTTTGAATTATAGCACTACATTCTTCAGTTAGAGCCACTGTCTCATTGTCATCTATTTTTCTTTTCTTAGACAGAATTTCTTTCAAATTTTTTGCATAAGATGGCATTTGAGACAGTGCATCTGTGAAAGGAATGTTTATGTAGAGCTTACTCAAAAGATCAACAAATTTCTTAAACTGCTCATCAAGTTTTGTTTTTGCAAACCTTCGTGGGAAGGGAATAGTGGGCTTGTATGGTGGAGGTTGTTGGACTATAGGATAACCTTAGAGGGGAGGTGAATAAGGTTATATGCAAAACTTGAATTCTTTTCAGTTTTCAAAAACTTTTACAATGCTAGTTTAAATCAGATGCGGAAACTAAGATTTAAACTATATGCATTAACTAAGCACGCTTTATTTATGACAGTTTATTCACAGTTGCAATATTACGCTAACGGTTCAGTAATCAGATTTCTCGATATACAGATATTTATATGCAGCGTAATGATATCAAATATAACTATAAGCAGATATGAACAATAAAGAAAGTAAAGAGAGAGGGATAGAGATACACCAGGATTTTTACGAGGTTCGGGATAAAAGCCCTACGTCCTCGGCCTCCGGCTTTGCAACCTTTGGACTTGCTGACAACCACTATATGATGTAGAATGTTTTACAAACAAGCAACTTCAAATAGCAAATCCCAATTTCCCCAAATTGAGAACCCGAGCTCCCCGCTAAGGATTTCACAACCGCTTCAATCTCACTGATTGAACGAGCCAAGAATGCTTCCCAGGATTTCACAATAACCACTTCAATCTCCCCGATTGAACGACCCAAGATCACCTCCCAGGATTTCAAACCAACTCAATCTCCCAGATTGAGAGACCCAAGAACACGTCCCAGGATTTCTAAGCCACCACGAATACAGATCAATACAATATAGAAACTATGAACCAATCAATTCAGCAGAATAATAATATAGTAGAGAGAGAGATGATTGGTTTTGAAATGAAGAACTTTGACAAAAGATTTGACAATGAAAGCCCTTTTTCTCTTTTCTATTGATTTGAAAATGTATGTAGAAGAGAAGTGTAGTGGTGTGTTGGATTTGTGAATCCAAGCTCCCTATTTATAGGGAATGTAAAAAATTGACCGTTGAAATAAAACACACTACGTTGAAATCGATTATGAGCTTTGAAGGTGCAATGTGCATAATCGATTGTTCTCTTAAAAAGGAAACAAATCACAATCGATTCTTTGCTTAAAACAAGGGAGTATGTAATCGATTCTTTGCTCTGAAAATGTTAGGCTCATAATCGATTCCTTGCCTGAATAAAAGGAAAGGTATAATCGATTCCTTGCCTGTGACAATCGATTTTGTGCTTCAAGGAAGCATGCAATCGATTATATTTCTTTCAAAAGGGAGCCAAGAATCGATTATGATCTCTTAAATAAGGAAGGCAATGAATCGATTCTTTTCTTTTAGAAACAACTTGGAAATCGATTGTTCTCTTTTATTTTGCTTTAGAAATCGATTTTAAACAACAATGAGACTATGTGAAAATCGATTGTTCTCTTTTAAAATACTTTCCCATGTTTTGTGCCTTTCACATGCATGCATGCATTTGACTAAAATATTTTTCAAAGGCTTTTAACACAACAATTTTATTTTTAAAAACATTTTTAAAAACATCATCTCTCTTCTACTAAATGTCATAAAGCTGAAGGGATAGGATATTACATTTGAGTCCTATCAAAAGCAGATAAACAATTAGGTCTTCAACTTCATTGTTGCTTCTTCTGCAAGCCATTGCACTTTAGTCCATGCTCTTTGATTTAATCCTTGTTTTTGATTTTGTCCCTGTACTTTCATTCAACTGCAACCATTAGTAGACGAGATGTAATTTGTTATCATACAAAACAAAGAGCGTTTGTCCTTGGTTCAACAAACTCCCCCTTTTTTAAGATAACAAATTACATTATGCATAGGGGGGTGATAATAATGAAAAAATTTCAAAGAGCTCCCCCTAAGCATAAGCATAAAAATATTCAACTAAACCAAACATATAATTAATCACAATATAAGCACAGATAGCAGCAGATATTTTCTCCCCCACATAATCACATTATAAGCAGATATTTTCTCCCCCATGCATATATTTTCTCCCCCTTTGTTTTTATCAAAAAGGAGGGGGGGGGGGGAACACATAGATACATAATCATACTATAAACTTGCAAAATCACGCAACAGTAGCACATAGCATAAGATAGATAAAAAAATGTTTAATGTTATGCTCCCCCTTACTTGATGATCCCTCTGATTGATTGTAGAATGCAAAACTTAGCCAAAAGAAGGTGGACCATCACAGTTTTTAAAAAAAGATATTATAGAAACTAGGATACCCATGAGATATGTCATACTTGGTTCAACAATATAGGTACCATATTTAATCTTCAAAATAGGTTGCATCAAAGATCCAGCACAATAGAGTTTTTATTTTAGTTAGGCAGAGAAAAAAAACAGAAAGATAACACTTAAAAAAAACTTTGATGCACACACAAAAGAATTATTTCACATATGTGTCTAATACTTGATGAATTATTCTTAAGTTCTTCTATATAACACATTTTCAATAGAGGTGAACAAAACTTTACCAATCTAACATTCATCGGTGATTCTTCCTCTATTGTTGTTATCACAAGTCACATGACTGCTTTTTGAGTATTAAGAGAAAAAAAAATTTGCATCCCTAGTCATTGTGAATATATGCCTTGACAGGAATAATCAGGTTTTGATGATTGACAAAAGAAGGGCAAAAAGGTCAAGACTGCAAAAAGCGGAAAAATGCAATCAAGCGACAGTCAAGAATTATTGTATTGTTGTGTGTGTTTAGGACATTATTGTAAGTGAAAATAAAGCTCTCAAATATAAAATAAATCACACACTCACAAATGTTTTTCATATAAATAATTTTGCATGAAAATAGTTTTAAATAAATCCCATGCATGCAAATGATTTTTTGAAAAGCATATAATCGATTTATAGTATTTTCTATTGGCCACAAAATCGATTTTCAAGCACTCTCAAAAAGCCAAAAATCGATTTCTTATATCATATGTTGAAACATAAAATCGATTTTCAAGCTCACTCAAGAATCGATTCCTTTCCTTTTCATTTCACTTAAGAATCGATTCCTTCTCTTTTTTATTCTACTTCATAAATCGATTCCTTTCCTTTTCTTTTGTGGCTCACAAATCGATTCTCATGTTTATCAAAGCAAAGAATCGATTCTCTCATGATTTAAACTAAATGCAAAATCGATTCCTTATCCTAGATCTAATCAAGCATGAAATCGATTATCCATCTTAGGCAATTCAGGCACACAATCGATTTCTACAATTCTTTATTTCACTCAACGGTCATATTTTCTATACGCCTATAAATAGCAGCCTCACTCTTCACTTTCATTTCACGACTCATTCTTGCAATCTGAGATCTATTATTCTTCTATCACTCTCACTACTCTTACACTTGCAACTTTATTTTTGAGAGCTTTATATTTCACATAATTTGATATTGTATTACTGTGCTTCAACTTGTTTTATCCACACTATTGAGTGTGCCATCAAATCTCTTGGTTCTTGAAGGTTTTCTTTCAGGGAGGTGATATCCCGGTGTTGTAAGTTCTTGATTGTAAAGGTTTCTAGCTGAACCTGTTTTAAAAGCTAGTGATTAGTTGAAATCCCTTGGAGCATTCCTCGGGGACTGGACGTAGGCCCGTGGTTTGGCCGAACCAGTATAAATCTCTTTGTGTCATCTTCTTCCCTTCATCTCCTTTATTTCTCTTGCAAGTTATTTTATTGCTTTATCACAGGTATTTAAATTCAAGCAACTTATTTTGATCAAAACCTTTTAAAAACTTTATTTTTAACCGCAATTTTTTAATTACACAATTCACCCCCCTCTTGTGTTTGAAGTCACTTGGTCAACAGTCATGAGCTTCGAGTCTCTGCTATCAAGGTACTGATCTGACCCCCATACCTTGTAGCACACCTGCACTAAAATCAAGTAGAAAATTTTGGTACCCAATTCTCTTTGAGTCCTTGTGGGTTAGTCATCAAGGGGTTTGTTTTCACAATCCACCTTGGTTTCTCACAGGCAGGTATAAGGGTACCAAGCTCACACAATTTACGAATAGGACATCTAAGTGAGCTATGGTTCCCTTTTTGACAATAAGTGCAAGAGAAAACAGTAGGTGTATAACTTGAAGTAGCAGCTACAAAGTTTACTTTCTTTTTCAAAACAGAGGAGGTGGAATCACCTTTATACCCGATACCTCTCCTATCAACATATTCATGTTGGGAGTGGAGTATCTTGGTTAAGGTCATTTCACCTGCCTCAAACCTTTTTAAAGATTCTTTTAAAATTTCATTTTCAACATTGGTTTTTTCAAAATTTTGTTTAAGCTCAAGGTTGAGAGGTTTAATTTCAAGTAGCTCATTCTTCAATTTAACTACCTCCTTTTCAAGAGTCTCAATTTGAGTGAGCATGCTTTTGTTGCTCTTTGTCAATTTCTTAGATTTTAACAAGAGAGTTTCATGTTCAAAATAAAGAGCTTCAAAAGCCTCACTCAAATCTTGACTACTATACATATCATCAATTAAATTATCATGCTCAAGTGAATCAGAAAGATTATGGTTATCAAGGATTACCTCAGGTGCGTCATTTGCCGTATGACAAACAACATTGGCAGTTTGCTCTTCTTCATCTGTTTCACTATCAGTGCCAAGACTGTCCCATATTGTAGCCTTAGGTGTTTCACTTGCCGTGACACAAATAGCATTTGCAACCTCCTCTTCTTCATCAAAATCACTATCAGTATCAGAATAGTTCCATGTAGCCTTCTTATATTTCTTCTTTTGGTACTTGGATTTCTTTGAGTTGTCACCCTTTCCAAGCTTGTTGAATCTCATGAATTCTTCAAACATTTTAGCCATGTCTTCATCATCGGATTCATCATCAGACTCAACCTTTTTCCTTGCCACCTTAGGAGTTTTAGCAGCAAGAGCAAGAGACTTCTTTTCTTTGACTACTTCCTTTTCTTGAACTTTCTTCGCGGCCAATACCACCTCAAATGCAAGAAGTGACCCGATCAAGTCTTCTTGGGGCAGAGTGCCAATATCTTTGGCTTCAGTGATTGCACAAGTTTTTGGAAAGAACTCACTGGTCAGGGATGCAAGAATCTTCCCATTTATATCCTTTGTAGAGTACTTCTTCCCCAGTGCCCTCAAGTTGTTCACTATCAGATTCAGTCTCTAGTGCATAGCTGCAACAGATTCACCTTCCTTCGTTTTGAAGGCTTCATACTCAGACGTGAGGATTCTGATTTTTGTATCCTTCACTTGGCTTGTACCGACATGTGTAGCTTCCAAGCAATCCCAGATCTCTTTAGCTGTCTGACACCCTTTTACCCTTCCATATTCTTCTTCACATAGAGATAGGTGAAGAATGTTCATAGCTTTGGCATTCTGAGAGATTTTTTCTAACTCGGACTTTCTCAGCTCGCTCAGATCAACGGTGTAGATGTCTTCAACTGGAACTTCTTCTGCTTTGCCGGTAGCTTGAGTTTTTGTAGTGTCTCCGTCAACAACACCACCGGGTTTTGTAATTTTGATCTTCATAGGAATCAGTGGTCCATCAACAATAATCCTCCAAAGGGTGAAGTCTATAGCCTGCACATGACACTTCATTCGACTACTCCAGCAGTCATAGTTAGTCCCATCAAACAGGGGTGGCCTATAGAAGGACATCCCCTCTTTCATAAATGAACCCATGATCAAAAATAAATAAATATAATAAAATTGCGAGATGTTAAGCTCTATATGCAATTTCTAGCTACTGATACCAATTGTTGGACTATAGGATAACCTTAGAGGGGGGGGAGGGTGAATAAGGTTATATGCAAAACTTGAATTCTTTCAGTTTTCAAAAACTTTTACAATGCTAGTTCAAATCAGATGCGGAAACTAAGATTTAAACTATATGCATTAACTAAGCAGGCTTTATTTATGACAGTTTATTCACAGTTGCAATATTACGCTAACGGTTCAGTAATCAGATTTCTCGATATACAGATATTTATATGCAGCGTAATGATATCAAATATAACTATAAGCAGATATGAACAATAAAGAAAGTAAAGAGAGAGGGATAGAGATACACCAGGATTTTTACGAGGTTCGAGATAAAGCCCTACGTCCTCGGCCTCCGGCTTTGCAACCTTTGGACTTGCTGACAACCACTATATGATGTAGAATGTTTTACAAACAAGCAACTTCAAATAGCAAATCCCAATTTCCCCAAATTGAGAACCCGAGCTCCCGCTAAGGATTTCACAACCGCTTCAATCTCACTGATTGAATGACCCAAGAATGCTTCCCAGGATTTCACAATAACCACTTCAATCTCCCCGATTGAACGACCCAAGATCACCTCCCAGGATTTCAAACCAACTCAATCTCCCAGATTGAGAGACCCAAGAATACGTCCCAGGATTTCTAAGCCACCATGAATACAGATCAATACAATATAGAAACTATGAACCAATCAATCCAGCAGAATAACAATATAGTAGAGAGAGAGATGATTGGTTTTGAAATGAAGAACTTTGACAAAAGATTTGACAATGAAAGCTCTTTTTCTCTTTTCTATTGATTTGAAAATGTATGTAGAAGAGAAGTGTAGTGGTGTGTTGGATTTGTGAATCCAAGCTCCCTATTTATAGGGAATGTAAAAAATTGACCGTTGAAATAAAACACACTATGTTGAAATCGATTATGAGCTTTGAAGGTGCAATGTGCATAATCGATTGTTCTCTTAAAAAGGAAACAAATCACAATCGATTCTTTGCTTAAAACAAGGGAGTATGTAATCGATTCTTTGCTCTGAAAATGTTAGGCTCATAATCGATTCCTTGCCTGAATAAAAGGAAAGGTATAATCGATTCCTTGCCTGTGACAATCGATTTTGTGCTTCAAGGAAGCATGCAATCGATTATATTTCTTTCAAAAGGAAGCCAAGAATCGATTATGATCTTTTAAATAAGGAAGGCAATGAATCGATTCTTTTCTTTTAGAAACAACTTGGAAATCGATTGTTCTCTTTTATTTTGCTTTAGAAATCGATTTTAAACAACAATGAGACTATGTGAAAATCGATTGTTCTCTTTTAAAATACTTTCCCATGTTGTGTGCCTTTCACATGCAGGCATGCATTTGACTAAAATATTTTTCAAAGGCTTTTAACACAACAATTTTATTTTTAAAAACATCATCTCTCTTCTACTAAATGTCATAAAGCTGAAGGGATGGGATCTTACATTTGAGTCCTATCAAAAGCAGATAAACAATTAGGTCTTCAACTTCATTGTTGCTTCTTCTGCAAGCCATTGCACTTTAGTCCCTACTCTTTGATTTAATCCCTGTTCTTTGATTTTGTCCCTGTACTTTCATTCAACTGCAACCATTAGTAGACGAGATGTAATTTGTTATCATACAAAACAAAGAGCGTTTGTCCTTGGTTCAACAGGTGACACATATGGTGTTTCTTTTTCTTTCTTTTCCTCTACCTCCTCACTTTGTGGACTCTCTTTTTCACTCTCATTTTTAGTACCCTTTGGTTCCTCTAAATGTTTCCCACTCCTTAAGGTGACAGCATTAATTTGGGCTTTGAGATTTGGCTCTGGCTGTCCAGGAAATATTCTGGAGGATTTAGAGGATGAAGCTACTTGTTGAGCCACTTGAGAAATTTGGGTTTCCAGCATTTTGTTGTGAGTAGTGATAGAGTCTACTTTTGATGTTAACTTTATGAGAGTATCATTCAAAAATGAGTTTTGGTTTTTGAACTCTTCATTTTGTTTGGTTTGAGTTAATACAAAAGTTTCCAATAAAGTTTCCAAATTAGATTTTTGAGGAGCTCTTTGATTGTTTTGAAAACCGGGGGGGTGTTCTAGCTGCTGGTTGGTTTGATGGAGGATTTTTATATGAAAAATTTGGATGATTCCTCCGTCCAGGATTATATGTGTTTGAAAAAGGGTCTCCCTTTTGAGCGAAATTAGCTTGCTCATAACCAGCAGTAGATGCCCCTAGTTGGCATTCTGTACCAATGTGGCCAACTACGCCACAAATTTCACAAGATGAGGAAGAAGAAGTAGTAGGAGAAGGTGAAACAGCGTTTACACTCAGCTTATCAAATTTGGCAAATAATGCATCTACTTTAGAAGCTATATGATCAAGGGCAGAGACTTCGTACTTACCTGGCTCTTTCTTTTGTGGAGATGGAGCAGTGATAGCTCTCTCGCTTGTCCATTGGTAGTGATTCTGCGCCATGTCCTCAATCAGAGCATAAGCTTCTTCAATATTCTTGTTCACTAGAGCACCACCAGCACCTGCATCAACAGTCATTTTCGTGGTATACAGCAAACCATTATAAAAAGTGTGTATGATCAACCATTTCTCTAGTCCATGATGGGGGCAAATCCTTAGCATTTCCTTGAAACGCTCCCATGCATCATAAAGAGACTCCCCATCATTCTGAGTGAATCTTGTAATTTGATTCCTCAATTGAGCAATTTTTCTTGGGGGAAAGAATCTGGCTAGGAATGCTTGCCTTAGTTGATCCCAAGCTGTGACAGACTCATTAGGTAATGAGTGAAACCAGGCCCTGGCTTTATCCCTTAACGAGAAAGGAAAAAGTTTCAGCCTTATGGCTTCCAGACTCCATTTAGTTTTAGAGTGCCACAGTATTCAAAAAAATAGACAGATGAAGATTTGGGTCATCAGTAGCAGAACCGGAAAATTGGTTCTGCTGGACCATAGAAAGAAGTGATGGTTTAATCTCAAAATTGTTTGCATCAACATTTGGATGCATAATAACAGCATGTGGCTCTGCCGTAGAAGGCGTAGCATACTCTTTGAGAGCACGATTTGCGTTGGCAGCCATTTCTTGGTTATTGCGCAATTCTCTTCTTCTTCTATGTAAGAACCTTTCAATTTCAGGAATTGGTTCAACAATTTGTCCAAGACTTCGGACTCTTCGCATTCAAAGAAGAAGAGAATAAGAGAACAAAAGAAAAATAAAGATTCAGTCTCACCGGTACCAAAAAGTTGATTAATATCACTAACTCCCCGGCAACAGCGCCAAAAACTTGATAGCCCGCAAGTATACGGTATATCGCGTAATAGAAAGTATCGATCCACAGGGAGTTAAGTGTGATTACCAATCTAATTTTTAGTGGTGATTAGCTGAAAGGGAATGATTTAGTAAAATTTAGAATTATAAAAGCGTCCTGAGATTATGGTTAAATCCAAATGACGGAACTAAAACAACCCCTTAACTATCCTCTATCTTATAGTTAAATTTATGTTTTAAGGACAAGGTATTCTTTGGTGTAATTCAAGTTTCCTTTCTGAATACAAGAACGTGTCTCGAAACAACGATCAATCCTATTCTCATGGTTGATCATTGCAGAGACCCATTAAGCACAACCTTATTGTCCCAAGGTTATCAAAGCTATTCTCATGCTTTGATTGACCTTGTCTAAATTCATTTGTTCCAATGTCAAGCTTCACCTCTCGGTACTTCACTTGACATTTGTTTTATAAAGTTTGTACGATGAATTTAGATTAAAACAAAACAAATTCTAATAAGATAGAGTTTAGCCTTGGAATTGTTTTAGGGACCCATCAATTGATTGTTTCCCACAATCCCAAGACTAAAGAAGTCTACTCACACAAGATCATAGTAGACAAGGGAGTAGAAGAGAATTGCATAATGTAAATAAGAGAATGTAAATAACAATGAAATAAAAGTGCAAGAATATAAAGAGCAAAACCTTAACAAAACGCAAGAACTTCGATTAAATTTTGAACTTAAACTCCAATGGTAAAAAGATGAGTATGAAGCTACATTGAGGACCTTTTCATAGGCTAAGATCATCAGACAAACTACTAAGTACCAATTACAAACCATATAGATGGAATGAGAAGAGTTGTAACACTTTTTGGCAGCAGAAGGGACGCACGGACCGAGCCCCCAGGCGCACGGATCGTGCTTCATGTAAACAGCTTGGAATTCTGATTGACACTGGGCGCACGGACCGTGCTTGACAGGCGCACGGATCGTGCGCAGTTGAACTTTTGATCTTCTGCAATTGCGAACGGCTCGCACGGACCGTGCCTCCCAGGCGCACGGACCGTGCGTCTCTTTTTCTTCGAATTCTTCATTTTATGCGAACCACACGCACGGACCATGCTTAATCACGCACGGACCGTGCGTCTAAACCTGATATTTGCACCTTCTATTGCTGATTCTTCTCCCCAACCTTTTGTCTCTTGATCCTTTGCTCTTTAAGCACTAAAACTCCTCATTTGCTTCAATATTGACCCTGAGAATGAAAACCAACAACAGACAGTAAAATAGTTCTAAACTAGGATCAAAACATCAAATAAACTACTAAAATTAAATACTAAAAACACACTAAAATATGACTTATCACCTCCCCCACAAGAGTGGGGTTCTCAAAAATGTCCTTCACAAGCTTGAAAAGCGAGTCACCAACCACTTGCCGTTGAGATTGGTAGAAAATGGCTTGGAAGCCGTCCGGTCCCGGGGCTCTAAACGCTCCGAAGCTCTTGATGACATTTCAAAGCTCTTCCTTTGAGATCTCTTTGCTAAGGTGTTGCAAAGCTTCCTCCGGTAACCTAGGAAAGTGGCCCTGCAACATAAGTGGAATATAATTACAATCACACTTAAAAAGATCTTTATAATAATTAGTCGCATGACGTTCCAAAGCGTGAGCATCTTGGATCCAAACACCATTCTGGTCTTGAAGGGAATAAAAATGGTTCCTTCTACGTCTAATCCATGGAAGTACTTAGTGTTGCGGCCGCCTTGGTCCAACCATTTGGCTCTAGATTTTTGGAACCAAAATATTTCCTCATTGGCAAGAGTTTCCTCGTAAAGACGCCAAGTTTGTTTTTGAAGGTCAAGAAGGTCACTAGACCATCGTTGACTAAGCTTAAAGTCAATAGATCGAAGTTTATCTCTAAGACTTTTCTTTTTGTGGAAAATATCACCAAACGTTTCACGATTCCATTCTTTCAAAACACCTTGGAGTTCCCTTAATCTGGAAGTCCAACTAAAACCCTCGTTACGCCAATGATCATGGATAACTGAAGAAAAACTATCATGGGTCAACCACATAGCCTCAAATCGAAATGGTCGTCGTCTTCTATTGGACCTAATGGGTTGCTCAAGCTTGAGGAGGAGAGGTCTATGGTCCGATTTAAAAAAAGGTAAGTGGTGGACCATAGCCTCCGCAAACCTGAGTCTCCAATCAAGGTTAACCACCACCCGGTCCGAACGTTTACGAACTCCATTTCGAAACCAAGTGTGCCGGTCACCCACAAAACCAACATCAATGAGGCTACCGACATCTAAGACATCTAAAAGCCCCTTATCGTGAGGAATAGGGTCCATGAGGGGGGGGGGGGGGACCAATTCTATCAATGTCAGCTAGATTGGTATTGAAGTCACCCATAACCGCCCAGGGAAGAGAGATGTTATGAGCAAGGTTTTGTAGGTCATCCCAAAGTTGTTGACGGGGAGAGAAGTGGGGGCTTCCATAAACTACCGTGAGGAGCCAAGGAGGGCCATTTCTATAACTAACTTCCATATGCACAAATTGGTTGGAGTTTTCACGAATAGAGACCACCCAAACCGAAGGATCCCAAAGGCACCAAATCCCTCCAGATTGACCCGAAGCCTCAATAATGTACCTGCCATCAAAATTGAGTCTCTTGAGGAGACGGTTAGCATTGTTACCACTCAAGTGAGTTTCAACCAAAATTAAAAAGGAGAATAAGTAATCAACACGCATATCACAAATTAAATTGAAGAAGCCTTTGGCGGCCGTTCCCCTACAATTCCAACAACAAATATTCATAGAAACGGTTATATGGAACGAGGATCGGATTCCTCAACTTTACCACCAAGCATGGGCTTTGTCACAGATCTATTACTAGAGGCTTTTCCAATAGGCTCTTTAGGAATGTTGGTCCTTTTTTGTAAGGCATCAACAATGGCAATATTCTCTTCATCAATATGACCCAAGCCCAATGGGTTTAGAGAATCCAACAGGGCCTGAGAATCGGGTTTTCCACGCCGTGAAATTATCTCCACCATGTGCCGTTCCGCCTCCGACGAACTACCGGCTATACCCACGCCAAAATTTGAAGGACGAACACCTCTCTCAACCAGACGTTTACCTTTATCCAGAGATTGGGGAGCGACGGTGGGCGGATCCCCAAAGCCACCACCCCCACGCCGTGAAGAAGGAGGTTTTGTATTTGCAAGCTTCGAATCCACTTTCCGACTTGCAGGTTTTGATCGAAATCCAGATTGCTTGTTCTTACCTACATTGGGATCACAGATTCGAGAATTGGATTTACCTTTCGTCGCTGGGATTGGCGGATTGACTTTGTTCGGTGGGAGCGCTGACTGAGAGAAATCGGGAAGATCATCGGCGAGCTCTGCAAGAACTCCAAACCCAGGAGAATCCGTGATTTGAGGTTGCGATGACACACTACCCACCGCGTGAGTCTGCTGCGAGATGGAGAGAATAGGATTTGCTTTGGTTCTGGGCAAAGGATTTCCGTTCGTAGATATTGTCTGTGATGTAACTAAGTTCCAAGGACCTAAGTCAAGATCCTGAATCTTGGTAGATGCTTCCACTACCATCGCATCAGCATCTGATTGAACCACCGGAGTATCCACTACCATGCCCGTATCTTGCGGAATCTGCACATTTATCATCTCATCGGATGCACCCTTGTTAGTAGTACTCACCGAAGTATCTCTTTGGTGGGTAGATAAGTTGGATTCCGGTTGTTCCAATAACTCACTACATTGGTCCTTCTTGTGGTCGTATCTACCGCATCTAAAGCAAATCGAATGGAGACCTTCGTATTCTAATGGAATTTTTACCCCTCTAATCACGATATGCGAAGATAATTGTTTATCGAGGTCAAGTTCAACACAGATACAAGCGAACTTTCCCCGATCATGTATTGAGGTCAATCTATCAACCTTTAGCATAGTGCCAAGTGTTGATCCAATACGCTTCAAGAATGAATCATTGCATAATTCCAAAGGGAGCCCAGGAATACGAATTCAAACCGCTATTTTCCGCGTGAGGGTGGCCGAGAATGAGAACAAAGGACGCCACCTTTGAACTATGAGGTAATGATCGGCTATCTTCCCCGGGCCTTCAAAGAGGGCATGGCGATAGTCATCGGGGGAGGTGAACCTAACCAAATAAAAGTCTTGTACCATATCCGTCATCTTGATTGAACCTTTATCTTGCCAAAGAATCCGAAGACGAGCATTCAAGAGTTTGAAGTTGACTTTTTTCCCCATCACCTTCACGATAAGCGTGTTCTTCCACGGTTTAGACCATTGAGAAATCTCTTCATCGGACAACGGAATCTCCGGGGTAGGATTAAATGGTTTAGCCGCCTTAGTAGCTTCCCATTCCTCATCCTTGTACCAACTATTTTCCGGAAAATCCGCTTCATCTACGTCTCCCCAACTTGTCTCTCCATCCCCATCAGGACCAAAGATGGCCGTGAGAGCATCACGATCGATATATAGGATAGATGAGAACTCGGTTTGGGTTGATCGCCCAAGATTGGGCCCTCCGTTGCGTCGTCAATATGGAGTTTAGTCTTCTTTGTGCATCGCATTAGAAGATCTTCCTCTTGAGAGGTGGGAGCCGGCGCATTTTCCTTAGGAGGAGGGGGCATGTAGGTATCCACGATGGTGGATGGTGGTGGAAATTCCATGGGGGGATCAAGAGACTTGAATCAATTCTTGGAGAGATTGGTTCAATTCTTGGAGACCTATAGAAATGTTGCATGTTACGATAAAAACCAAAGGAAAAAGTAAATGGAAGAAAATATATAAGTGGCCACTATTCCTCCTTTCCGTCAATTTTGTTAGGCTTAATTACAAATTTGGTCCCCCTATTATGACCAATTCTCGATTTTGGTCCCTGAAGTTTTAATTTGACGATTTTGGTCCCCCTATTTTCCCAATTTGTAAAATCAAGGTCCCCCACCCCAATTTTGACTGACTCATCCTACGTGGCAGTCCACGTAGACTGCCACGTAGGCGCACCCCCCACCCCCCCACCCCACCCCCACCTCCACTGTTCATCTTCCCCAACCACCCCCCCACCGTGAACCCCACTCATCCGTCAGCCACCACCCTCCCCTTCTCTGGTTCGCGACCCCACTCCTCCGTCAGCCACCACCCTCCCCTTCTGTCCCACCGGATCTGGAACGAGAGAGAGAGATCTTCGCGCAGAGAGAGAGAGAGAGGAGGGGAGGGAGAGCGACGGAGGAGGGGGAGGGAGAGTGACGGGGAGGGGAGGGAGAGGGAGAGCGACGGATGAGGGGAGGGAGAGGGAGAGCGACGGGGAGGGGAGGGAGAGCGACGGGGAGGGGGGTTCACGGTGGGGGGGGGGGGGGAGG
Source organism: Astragalus membranaceus (assembly GCA_039519185.1). NCBI lineage: Eukaryota > Viridiplantae > Streptophyta > Magnoliopsida > Fabales > Fabaceae > Astragalus > Astragalus membranaceus. The sequence continues at coordinate 28,018,413 of CM076849.1, read as the reverse complement.
GGAAGATGAACAGTGGAGGGGGGGAGGAGGAACAGTGAAGGGTTCACGAGGAAGAAGAAGGGGGGAGTGGGGGGGGGTGGGGGTGCGCCTACGTGGCAGTCCACGTGGGCTGCCACGTAGGATAAGTCAGTCAAAATTGGGATGGGGGACCTTGATTTTACAAATTGGGAAAATAGGGGGACCAAAATCGTCAAATTAAAACTTCAGGGACCAAAATCGGGAATTGGTCATAATAGGGGGACCAAAACTGTAATTAAGCCATTTTGTTATAATCATATGTTATAAGCCAACTTTTTTTTTACCAAAAAAGCATTATCCGGCTTTGTTGGTCTGTGTGGTTCTCATTTTTCAGCAGAGTTTTTGCCACATCTAAATTTCAAACTCGAGAACTTGAAGTTGATTCCGAGCCTAGTTATCAGACCAACCCTTGTTGGTTGTTGTTTCGCTTGTTTGATTTACTAGTTTATAAAAAATACACGAAATTAATGTTTTTTTTTATAGAAATTATATAATGATAAAATAATAATTTCCAAACAGGTGTACGGAAGAGTATTATACTTTGGCTGCACCGTATCCTTAAGTCGGTTTCTCAAGCGTCCATCCAGTGAACGTGGACCATATGTTTTGACTTGGACGACACGAAAATTCATTCTACTTGCCTACTTGGTCCCCAAGAAATACCTAAAATAAATGATCAATTTTTTTTTGACAAAAAAAAATGATCAATTATGGTCGCGGTGAATTACAAATCTCGCGTATCAATACCACACATTCAAGGTTTACATAAAAAAGAAAAAAGTACCACACGCAAGGTAATTCAATTTGAAATAATCAATTAAGAAATAATAATATTAATGTCGTATATTATGTAATAGTGTATTAATTTTCACTTTTATATAAAAAAATTTAAAACTTAATTTTTTATAAGAGATTTTGACAGGTATATAATCCAAAATGTTTCTTTTGACGGGTTTCAAAGGTTAATTTTAAGTATTGTCTAATTAAACACATAAAAAGTAAAATTAAAAAAAGAAAATCCCAATAGTAATATTCTACTGCATTCGGTTTTTTTACATAGACATCGTTACATGCCAACGAAAACACGCTAAGCAGCGTAACGTTAATATTCTTTTTTTTTTCTTTTGATAAATATATATAGACCTCTTAAACCCTTTCTTTCTGCACAAACAATCCAAATACCAAACAAAATCGTATTCTTTCTAGAATCTTTTCTCTCTCTCTCTCTGATCTCTCCAACTTTCTGGCCAAGCAAACAAACAAACGCACTTTCTTGATGACGACGATGATGATGATGATGAGGCACAGTAACCGTGTGATGAACACGGCACTGTTGTTGGGGAAGAAGGGTTTAGGTGGTGAAGTAGGTGCTGCTTCAAATATATGGGTTTTAAGGAATAAAAGCACTTTGGCTTTGTCTGAGAAAGATGAAGAGAAGAAGTTTGCGAATTCTTCTTCTTCTTCTTCTTCTTCTTCTCATCAAAGTGCTGTTGGTGGTGGTGAAAACAAAAATGAAAAGGGTGTTATGAGTTATTGGGGTATTCAACCATCTAAGATCGTCAAAGAAGATGGCACTGAATGGAAGTGGAATTGCTTCAGGGTACGTATATCTCTCTTTCTTCTTCTTTATCATATTATTATTGTTTTTGTTTATGAGAAAATAAGAAATGTTGATTGGTTTTGTAGCCATGGGAGACTTACAAAGCAGACGTTTCGATTGATCTGAATAAACATCACGCACCGACAACCTTTCTTGACAAGATGGCTTATTGGACTGTTAAGAGTCTTAGGTTCCCCACCGATCTCTTTTTCCAGGTACTACCTTAATTATCCTTATTTCATGTTTTTTTTAGGGATGATGATGATGATGATGATCAAAGTTACACAGAAATTAGCTCTTAGATGTGATATTTGTTCATTGAATGGATTTAGGTTTCAACCTAATTTTATGAGTTTATATTTATTTATTTTTCATTATTATGATTTGGAAGGCTTTTTCTTGACAAAGGATAGTCTTAAGAATCTATGAATGAAAATCCTTTTAGTGAAAAGTGTTTTACCATTTTTTTTTGGACTGAAAATTAAGGATTTTATTATATAGAAATTACAAATGGTGATTCTAACCTCCTCTCAACCAGCCGCTGAGCTAGATGAAACCATATTAAGGTTAAACTGTTCGAATTATATTTAGGCTAAACTGTTCTGGTGATTTTAGGGTAATTTTTATAAAATTGTGTTGCAATGTTTGTAATATTACATGATAAATATACTGAAGCGGTATACCTACCTATACGGCTATACTAGGGTCATTTACTACTAGGGACCATCATCTTTTTAGTTTTTTTTCTTTTTACCTAAGTCAATCATGCATTGCATGTGATGTTAGGCTGGTTTGGTATGTGGCTTGGCAAGTTCAGTTGGTGAAGTAGCACATGAAATGAAATTTAAATGGTCCATTGTTTTCTACAAAAAATCACCACAACATGATGCTTGCTTGCTTTCTTTCTTTTTCAAATGCACATGCCAGTTGCGTTTTACTTTTTTTTCTTAATTAAAATTTGAGTGCACATTACTACTCAACAATTTTTTTGCTAACATTACTATTCTGTATATTTATTTGTTCTCCTTTTGACGAGTTTATTATTCTTATGTATATCATGTTTATGTAATTATGATCTATAACAGAAAAGATATGGTTGCCGGGCTATGATGCTTGAGACTGTAGCAGCCGTCCCCGGCATGGTGGGAGGGATGCTCCTCCACTGCAAATCCTTACGACGATTCGAGCACAGCGGTGGATGGATCAAAGCACTGCTAGAAGAAGCAGAGAATGAACGAATGCACTTAATGACATTCATGGAAGTTGCAAAACCTAAGTGGTATGAACGTGCTTTAGTCATAACTGTCCAAGGTGTTTTCTTCAATGCATATTTCTTAGGTTACATGCTCTCTCCCAAATTTGCACATCGAATGGTTGGTTACCTTGAAGAAGAAGCAATCTACTCCTACACAGAATTCCTTAAGGAACTCGACAAGGGCAATATTGAGAATGTACCAGCTCCAGCCATTGCTATTGATTACTGGCAGTTGCCACCAAACTCTACTTTGAGGGATGTTGTCATGGTTATTAGAGCTGATGAAGCTCATCATCGCGATGTTAATCACTTTGCATCGGTAAGTTTAGTGTGTGAAACGAGGTTGCGTTCAAATTAACTTATAAAGAACTTATTTGTGCTCATCTACTGACATAAAACATTCTATCAGAGTATTTGAGAAAGCTTATAAAAATAGCTTTTGATACGTTCATGAGCTATTTTTAGCTAATTTCAATAAGTTTTCTAAGATAATTTATGAAAATAGTTTAATCATGTTTTTTTACTATGATAGATATAGTTTATACATAAAGCTTGTAATGATTTGTGTTTAAATGTAATGAACTGCAGGACATACATTACCAAGGAAGGGAGTTAAGGGAGGCTGCTGCTCCAATTGGTTATCACTAGATCTTCCAACTTGTTGGCCTGATTTGGTGGTGGACTTGAAAATGTCATTTTAGCTATGAAATAAAAAATTGTTGGTGACTTTAAGTTTTTTGTTATGGTTATGTCTAATGATGACAATGTACAAAAAGTATGGAGTCTTTTTTATTTGTTGAAACTGGTGACAGTGTTTTTAATTTTACTGCACACTAATGAGAGTGCAATGGAGTTATATAGTTATATGATATCTCATATTCTCATAGAGTCTCTCCATCATGAATTTTGCTTAATGACATATTGTTTATAGCTTCTATATATTACCTCCATTGCACATTGTTAGAGATGTGTTGCTATTTTATCTTTAATTAGAGGAATTAGATTTCACTTTCTTGGAGACCAATTTCTAAATAATAGCAGCAGGCATGCATGCGGTTTTTCAGCACCATAAATAAATACAATTTGATGAAAAAGTTGAAGATATTCTGCTGAGGTCGAGAAGTTTTCTTTGGAGAAGAAATTAATTTATTTCAAAAAGACAGAATTCTTTGACCATGATGTGGCCATTGCCAGGTGCTACTACTATCTTGGTTGTTTCTGTTGTTGTTTTTCTTTGTGCACCAATGACATGGTAAAAAAAAAACTAAAACTAAAAACGACTAAAAACAAGTTATAGTTGACCTTAACCTGTCTCTAAATTTTGTCAGAAACATCTTCTTAGCCCAGCCCATAATTTGTCCCTTGATTCAAACAAACACAATGTTCTATGAATCAATTGGGACCAAGGTGAGATGGGTGATCGAAGTGGATTGGATCCTGCTCACTTTGTATATAACTTTCATTCTTCCTCCAAAACCCTATCCATTAATTTGTGATTTGCCCTCTGCTAGATGTGCCTTTTTTGCTCATGAATTGTTGCAACATCTTTTTTGTGATTTTCCTTTTGCTAGAATGCTTTGGAACTGAGTTTGCGATCTTCCTCGTTATAGGGTTGGCTTTTCATCACCCTTCACCATTTTCTCTATTTGTAACACTTTTTGGAGCTCCCAGCTTAAGGATGTTGTGTCAGCTAGTATTATGAATGTTATATTGACTATTTGGTATCTTTTCTTTCATAAAGCTGTAGGGTCAAACAAACATACCTGGTCAGGCTATTTTGTGTGCTACTTACTCAGGCTACGCATAACAAAGAAGAATCGAAGGATACCTGGTCTCAACTTGAAATAGCCTGGCCATGTTGCAACTATTATTCAGGTTTGACCGTTTTAGACATTATACTTTCTCAGTTTAGGGGTATTCATGTCTTTAATAGTTACTTCGAATTTTATGTTCTTATTAAAAAACCAACAAAATCGTGACAATAAAATTGCAGAGGGTGACCATTGAAGATGGCTTACATTGAGATTATAATAACTGTGAAAGAAATAATCGTTGGAACAATTCTTGTTATTCAGTCAATTGCTTCACTTGCAATTGCTGTAATTCACATGCATTTGAGGGGAAGGATGAGAAGGTTTCTGAGAGAGATGGCACAGAGAAGAGAAGAAAAACAGTTAAAACAGATTTAGGGAAAACTTAGTAGTTAACCAAGGTCGTTAACTCACTTATTTATTAGGCATTCAATAGCCACATGTCACACTATGATTGGTCTACTATTTACATAGGTAAAAACAGCAAAGTAAAATACAGATTTACAATTACTGGACAGTAAATTTCTAAACTGATTTACACACAGTATCATTTCCATAGAACCAGGTGGGTCGTTTCCATAGAACCAGGTGGGTCGTTTTTTCCCTCATAGAACCACGTGGGTCTATCATCCCATATATCAATTGAATTCCCAAACTGACTTACACTCAATACACCTCCTAAGTCAGTTTAGTAGCACTCTTCAAGCCAATTTTCTTCCTCAAAACTTCAAATCTGCTCACCTTCAGTGGCTTAGTCAGTAGGTCTGCAACATTTTCTTCAATATTGCAGTATTCCAGTTTAAGCTTCTGTCTTGCAACGTGATCCCTGAGAAAATGGAATTTGGTCTCTATGTGTTTGCTCCTACCATGAGCAATTGGATGCTTGGCCAAATCTATGGCAGATTTGTTATCCACAAGCAGTTTCATAGCATCATCACCCTTCAGTTTCAGTTCACACAGCAGCATGTTGAGCCATTGTGCTTGGCATGCTGCCATAGCAGCAGCTATGTACTCAGACTCACAAGATGATAGTGCCACTACACTTTCCTTCTTTGAACTCCATGAGATTGGAGCATCACCATACATGAACACATAAGCTGCTGTGCTCTTCCTATCACCTTTGTCTCCACACCAGTCAGCATCTGAATATCCAAACACCTCCTTGTCATTTCTTCCATTTCCTCTAGGATAGAATACACCCAAATCAGCAGTGCCTTTGATATATCTCAGTATACGTTTTGCAGCTACCAAATGAGAGGTCTTTGGATGTTCCGTAAACCTACTTATGAGTCCAACACCATATGATATGTCAGGCCTTGTGTGACATAAGTACCTGAGTGATCCCACCACCTATTTATACAGTGTTGCATCCACTACTTTCCCTTCATCATCAGCTGTCAGCTTCACTGCAGTGTCTGTAGGGGTAGCAGCAGGATTGCAATCAGTCATGTTAAATCTCCTTAGGACATCAGCAGCATACTTCTTCTGATGTAGCAAGGTTCCACCTTCAGCAACAACAAACTCAATCCCTAAGAAGTAAGTGAGAACACCCATGTCTGACATTTCAAACTCACTCATCATGGTCTTCTTAAACTTCTCCATATCTTTCTCACTGGTTCCTGTGAGCAACATATCATCCACATATAAACAAACAATCAACCAGTCTTCTATATTGGATCCCTTCACATAGATATCATGCTCATTTACACACTTCACAAAATTCAGCCGTGATAGAAATGAATCTATCCTTTTGTTCCAAGCTCGTGGAGCTTGCTTTAAGCCATAAAGGGCTTTTCTCAATTTGTATACCTTTTCCTCCTTGCCATTCAGTACAAAACCTGGTGGTTGGTTAACATATACCTCTTCCTCTAAGTAGCCATTGAGGAAGGCAGCCTTCACATCTAATTGATACATAGGCCAGTTTTTAAAACTAACTATTGCAACAATCAGTCTTATTGTCTCAATCCTTGCCACAGGTGCAAAGACTTCATTATAATCATAGTCTTGTCCAGGTCTTTGTAAGAACCCCTTAGCCACCAACCTTGCTTTATACTTTCCAATTTCACCATTGGGCTTGATCTTGGTCTTGAAGACCCACTTCACATCTACAACCCTTTTCTGTTTAGGCAAATCAACCAGCACCCAAGTGTCATTTCTTTCAATTGAGTTTAACTCTTCTAGCATTGCTTGCTTCCACTTAGACTCCTTAAGAGCCTCTTCTATGGTTATTGGTTCACAATCAGCAAGTAATGCCTCTTGCAGCAATTCTCCATCAGTTTGGCACTGTCAGGGAACAATTGAAACTCATTCAGTCTTTGTGGTAATTGTCTGTTCCTTCTTGGTCTCTCATGTGCACCTTCTTGTTCAGTCATCACTTCATTCACAGCTTCATGGTGCTCATTCACAGTTGCTGCTGCTGGTGTGTCCTGCACGTACAGGCTCTAGTAACACAGTGGTGGGAGGGCTACTTTGTGCAGGATTGTTCCACTCCCATCCCTTTCCTCAAAGACTACATCCTTACTAATCACCACCTTTTGTCTATTAGGATCATACAACTTGTAAGCACCAGTTGAATGATAGCCTAATAGAACCATTGGCTGAGCCTTGTCATCCAATTTCCTTCTCAGTTGGTTTGGGACATGTCTGTAGCACAAAGATCCGAACACTTTCAGATGTTTCACACTTGGCTTCTCTCCACACCAAGCCTGTTCATGAGTCATTTTGTCCAATCTCTTGGTTGGGCTTCTATTCATGATGTACACTGCTGTTGTTACTGCTTCTCCCCAAAAGTAACTTGGCATATTTCTACTTTTCAACATACTTCTAACCATGTTTAATACAGTCCTATTCTTTCTCTCTGCTGTACCATTATGTTGGGGAGTGTATGGTGATGTAACTTCATGCTTTATCCCTTCAATTTTGCAAAATTTCTCAAATTCAATGGAGGTGTATTCCCCACCTCCATCAGTTCTAAGTCTACTGATACAACAACCTGATTCTTTCTCAATCATTGTTTTAAAGTTTTTGAAAACATCCAGCACTTCACTTTTCTTACTAAGTAGATAAATCCACATCTTCCTAGTAAATTCATCAATGAATGAAACAAAATAGCCATTACCTCCTAGTGTCTTCATTTCAAATGGGCCACAAACATCTGAGTGAATGGCTTCAAGTCTCCTTGATGCTTGAATCTTCATTTCAGTGTTGTAGGAGCTTCTAGCTTGCTTAGATTCACAGAATTGCTTGCATACTTCACTAGGCAGTTTCAATGCAGGTAGGCCATGCACCATACCTTGAGTAGTCAAGTTCCTCAAGTCTCTAAAGTTCAAATGCCCATATCTTTCATACCATCTCCATACTTCATCACTGGTGACAGCCTTCAAACAGTCATCATTGACCACACTCATACCAACTTTGAATGTTCTCCTCTTGTTCAATGTTGCCTTCAACAGTAGCCTTTTCTTAGGATCATATAGCCTCAATTCCAAATTTTCCATTTGAACTGAGAACCCCTTCTCTAGAAGTTGTCCTAGGCTTATCAAATTGCTTTTCATTGATGGGACAAATAACACATTTGTGATGAGGTATGTCTTACCATTATTCCTCTTGATTCTCACTGTGCCACATCCTTCTGCATTTATCACTCTGTCATCACCAAACCTTATAGACTTCTTCACCGATTCATCTAGATCAGTGAACCAATTTATGTTTCTAGTCATGTGGCTTGAACACCCTGTGTCCAAGTACCACAGATCTTCACCATTTCCACTTGATTCTGCCATCAGGATTAGTTCGTCATCACCTGCCAGTTTGGCCATCTGTTGTTGCACATGTATTCTGTTCTTAGTGTTAGTTTCACCAATTTCTGCCATCAAGATCACTTCATCATCAGAGGCACAATTGGCCAGGTCAAAATCACCCCTGGCCAATTGTGCCTCTTCTTGAATGTTCTTTGTCCTATATTCATCTGCATAATGACCAAATTTTTCACAGTTATAGCATTGCACCTCCTTCTTGCTATATTTCTTGTTCTCTCCTTTATTCTTCTTCCATGTTTCTTTTCTCTTTTGAAAGTCAATTTTCTGATCATTGTGCTTATTTGGCCTTTCACCTCCTTTGTTCCACTTGCCTTTCCCTTTCTTGTTCTTGCCCCAATTCCCTTTCTTGTTCTGAGATTGTGCTAACAGCACTTGTTCACTTCCTTTCTCAGTTGGCTTGTCAACCAATCTTGCACGAAGTCTTGCTTCATTTGCTTCAAGAATTCCTTGCAATTCAGCCACCTTCAATGTATCCAAATCCTTGGATTGTTCAATTGAAGTCACCACGTAGTCAAATTGTGGAATTAGGGTTCTCAACACCTTGTCAATCTTTCTTCTACACAGTTTTTCCATTTGTGCGCATTTGGTTTGTAATCAATGTCAATCTATTGAAATACTCCCCAATTGTCTCTTTCTCATTCATTTGAAACAGTTTGTATTCCCTACGCAGCGTATTCAATCTCACCTGCTTCAACGATGTGTCGCCGGAGTAAACTGTGGCTAATGCGTCCCATGCTTCCTTCGCCGTTTCATACTCAGAAATCTTCTCAAATGCTTCGCCATCAACACCTTGATGGATCAAGAACAACGCCTTACTGTCTTTCCTTTGCCATTCGCGAAGCACGTCTCCAGCCACTTCTTCGGGTATTCCGGTTTGCACAACATGAAGCACTTCTTGATACCAGAACACTACCTTCATATGTGCCGTCCATTTGTCGTAGTTCTTGGAATCAAGAACTGGGATTTTCGCCGGAAGATGATTGGCGTTCTGATTCGCCATTGCCACGCCTCAAGATCACAAACACGATCGTAAAATCAAAGCTCTGATACCAGTTTGTTGGAACAATTCTTGTTATTCAGTCAATTGCTTCACTTGCAATTGCTGTAATTCACATCCATTTGAGAGGAAGGATGAGAAGGTTTCTGAGAGAGAGGGATGGCACAGAGAAGAGAAGAAAAACAGTTAAAACAGATTTAGGTAAAACTTAGTAGTTAACCAAGGTGGTTAACTCACTTATTTATTAGGCATTCAATAGCCACATGCCGCACTATGATTGGTCCACTATTTACATAGGTAAAAACAGCAAAGTAAAATACAGATTTATAATTACTGGACAGTAAATTTCTAAACTGATTTACACACAGTATCATTTCCATAGAACCAGGTGGGTCGTTTTCATAGAACCAGGTGGGTCGTTTTTTCCCTCATAGAACCGCGTGGGTCTATCATCCCATATATCAATTGAATTCTCAAACTGCTGACTTACACTCAATAATAATGACAACCGATGCCATCAAGTTGGCTACTTCAGTGGGTAAGTAAACATTTTAATGAAACTCTTTTCTCTTTCTTTTGCTAAAAAAAACACCCATTTTACTATCTAAGGTCCAACCAAACACGGCGTATATTCACGATGGACAAGAAGTTATAACTACAAGCTTCTGTTTTGCGGCAGATTTATTGGCATGTTTGGCCAGTTTGGACTAGAAGTTATTATAGCTACACAAGCTCCTTGCCCTTTATTGGCATGTTTTTCATATGCATAATAATCTATAGCACTATTTTGCCGTTTCATAATGAGAAATTCGGAGAGGGGATTGCTTTGAGACAGGTGTGTTCTGAGACCAAAGCTCCAGGTTGACAGTGCCAGAATCCCAGTGAACAAGACACTTGAATACCTCTGTCACATATTCAGTAGTGTCTCTCAAACCTCTTGCCAGTCCAGTCTGAAGACTGGCGTCACATATTAAACTGAAGCCCTATTTCAAATGCAATTGTAACAACAGCAATAATAGATTGGAATAATAATAACAACAGCAATTATATAATTGGCTTAAATATGTTTTAGGCCCCAGCAAATATAGCGTGTTTTGGTTTAAACCCCTGCAAATTTTTTTTTTAGTAAAAAATCCTTGCAAAATACACTCTTTTGATTTACGCCATTCTGTTACAAAAACTGTCTATGTGGCAAACGGAGTGGTGAGCTGTAATTTATTTTTATTTTATAATTTTATAATTATTTATTTTATCATTCAGATGCCACCTAATAAATTAGTGAGTTAAATCCCTGAATTCCCAATTTTCCATATTCTTCGTCAAGCTCCATGGATGCTCATAGATTCAATCTAATTCGATCTAAATAATAAAAGTCAGCATCACAAACTAAATAAATCTGATCTGCTTGTGGAAATTTCATCAAATCCCCAAATCTTCTACGATTCTTCAAAGGTTTGATGCGTTTCATCAAATCCCCAAATTTCATCAAATCCCCAAATCTTTCCGAGCTTGATGTGTTTCCCCTCCTCTAGGATTTTGCGAAGCGTTTCTGGGTTGTTTGGCTCCTAGTGCATCCAGAGATTTGTGAAGGGTTTCTGGGTTGTTTGGTTCTTGGGTTTCTGGGTTGTTCGGTTCATGGGTTTCTGGGTTGTTTGTTCCCTCCTTCTCTCATCTTGTTCGCTGTGTTTCCCCTTCCAATCTTGGTGATTATTAAAAATGTTAATCTGTTTGTTCTGATTAATCTCAGATCTGTGGGATAGAATGCGCTGGGGAAGAACATTCAAAGCCAAACTCGAATCTCGGAACATTCAAAGCCACACATACGAATTGTTCAGAAAAATTTCAACTCCCAATCGGTTCTGCAACTCGATTTCTGTTGTTGTGTTTCTGGTGATGAGAAGAAGAACAAGAATGGTGGGTTTCTAGTGCTGCGTTTCTGGAACAGAAAGGAAGAGGAAGAAGAGAAACAATTTTGAATTGTGATGGAACAAGAAGGAAGAGGAAGAAATTAAAATAAGTTAAAATATAAAATAATGACATGTCAATGCCAAGTCGGCATTTAAACCCATGTGGCAGACACGTTGGCAATTTTTGTAACGGAAGTCTAACATAAGGACCTAAATCAAAAAACTGTATTTTGCAAAGAGTTTTTTCTAATAAAAAACTTTGCAGGGGCTTAATTAAACCAAAACACGCTATATTTGCAGGGGCCTAAAACATATTAAAGCCTATATAATTTCAGTATTTTTGTGATTGTCGGGTGAGGACATACTCTGATGAACAACTACTTGAGCTTAGGGGAGAGTGGTGTCGTTATGTCTCCCGTTTTTTTTTTTTTTGGATAGAATGTAATACTGTAAGTTGTTAGAGTTTGATTTGGATACATATAGCTAAGCTAGTTTTGGTTCATATTGTAAGTTTAGCTAGTTTTGGATACATATGAATTGGATAATAACTTGTTAGCTAGTTTGTTTTGGTTCATCTTGTTAGATATATATATATATATATATATATATATATATATATATATATATATATATATATATATATCTTGACATATTTGTGCATTTGGATATATATATATAGCTAGTTTGTTTTGATTTTGGATAGAATGTAATACTGTATGTTGTTAGAGTTTGATTTGGATACATATAGCTAAAACTAGTTTTGGTTCATATTATAAGTTTAGCTAGTTTTGGATACATATGAATTGGATAATAACTTGTTAGCTAGTTTGTTTTGGTTCATCTTGTTGGGTATATATATATCTTGACATATTTGTGCATTGTAATTTGTTGAGAAATAGAATTGGAATGAATTGGGAAACAAGTGTTTAAGCGCTTGTTTTGATTCTGGTGTATTTGGATATAATTTGATTTGGATACATATAGTTAAGTTAGTTATGTGTGGCTTTGCTGGTTTACTTGCTGAGAAATAGAATTGGAAGGAATTGGGAAACAAGTGTTTAAAGTTGGGACGCCAAATGAGCATATGACCAGGAAATTGCAAATGTAAAAAGGAAAACAAACAAAAATAGTAAAAAAAAATTACACAATGGGCAACGCTCGTAGGACAAAGTGCTGCTCATTGCCTTACAACTTTTAGGAATGGGCAGCGCTTTTATGAAGGAAGTGTTGCCCATTCGTAAAAGCGCTAAGGCAATGAGCAGCGCTTTGTCCTAAAAAGCGCCGCCCATTCCCAAAATGCGCTAACATGATGAGCAGCGCTTTTCCTAGGAGCGCTACCCATGGCTATCAATGAGCAGCGTTTTTACAAGCGCTGCCCATTGTTGGAGTGGAATCAGCAGCGCCAAGTTTAGCAGCGCTCAAAAGCACTATACATGACTAAAAAAAACGCTGCCCATCCCCAAATCTGTTGGCCTGAGTTTATTTAGGCAAAATAATATAGCCAGATATTTGGTGTCATGATTGTCATATATATATATATATATATATATATATATATATATATATATATATAATTATTTCAAATCAAACAAATAATGTAAAAGAATAAAACAACTATAAATTTAAACTTAAATTTGAATAAAAATAACCTTAGTTGTATGTTTGAATATTAAATATTAAACATCCCTGACGGTGTTTGTCACAAATTTAAAGGCCAAAGGCGGTGATTAATTGTGTCATAAGAGGTTAAAAAGTAAATTCAACAAAAAAAAGATAAAAGGAACATATAGTCAAAATAGGGAAATAAAGGTTTGGGTACTTCAGAATTGGGGAGTTGATGAATAGGGTTTGAAGAACTAATTGGGTATGGAGGATTGAAATGTTGTAGCTGCTGCCCTGGAGAAGATTAAAAAGACACAAATCTGTAGTGATTTGTTGTACTTGGGTGATAGGAAGGAAAGAATGGCAGTTTGTGCATCTCAAGAGGCATTTTTTGATCCCTCATAGGTACTTTTCTTTTGCCCAAAATCGAATTTCCTTCCTTTATACTGGATAGATTCTTCTATCTTGGTATATCAGTTCAGTTTATCCTATCTTGTGATGTAGTTATTCATTCTTCCTGTGTATCGATATTTGTAGTTTGTTATTATATAGTTTTCAGCCTCCGTGTATTCGTTACTGTTAGTTGTTGATCTGTTTTTGTGTTTTAACTACTTATATGAACTGATTTGCGGTTATGATATATGCGCTCTGTCTGAGGCATCTGGGCACTCAGGAGGTATTTGGGTATTGAAGAGCAGAGGTTGTGACTATGACATCTGAGTGGTTGATGAATACTCCCAAGCAGTTACTATTTGTATCAACTATGCTGATGTTAAGTGGTTGTGTTCAGTTGTGTATGCGAGTCCCCACTTAGTGAACAGGGTACACTTGTGGTCTTACATTGAGGACCTCTACCCTGCGATTACTTGCCCGTGGTTACTGCTAGGAGATTTTAATGAAGTTCTACTTCCATCAGAGGTAAAAGGTGGTGCCTTCCCTGCACGACAGACAGACAATTTTGCTCAGATGATTGAGAATTGTAACCTTATTGACCTTGGAGCCACAGGTGGAAATTTTACTTGGGTTCACAAGGAAATGGGTGTTTTGAAAGTTACAAAAGACCGGACAGGGCCCTTGGTGATTGTGCTTGGAGTACCCTTTTCCCCGAAGCCTATGTGGAAAACTTGACTTTTCACTACTCAGACCACCGCCCCCTTGATAACTCTATTTTATATAGAGTTATTTGTGCATCTAAGCATAACTAATTGCTTGAAATCAAGTGTAACATGTGTTAAATATAGTAGTATTGATCAAATAACAACATTCTATGTTTCAAAGAGGGTTATGCAATGATTTAAGCTTTTTTGTATATATATATTGATATGTTTGATGTGTTTGTTCAGTGCACCTGCAGTTGGTGCAACTGCACCAGGAAAACAACAGTGCATCTGCACTACATGCATCTACATCAGTGCATCTGCACTACATGCATCTACAACAGGGCAACTGCACTAGGTGCATCTGCACCATCCTGCACTAAAGACAGATTACCCCACATTGGAAGCACCTCAATTCATACCAAGGCATAAACACCTCTACGGCATCATGCTTAGTCACAAGTCACATGGAGGCACATGCCCACATGCAAAAGGAGGCGCCTACAATAGAAGATCATCATGAAGGGGCATTCATAAAGGACACATGGCCTTCCACGATGTGACCTCTCTTGGAGGTTGAGTGTTGGACTCAATTGCCTTCATCCAAGTTCTGAAAAGTAACCATGGTTAAGCCTCCTTAGGTCAACTTGATCCCCAAGCAAACCCTCACTTAAAGGAAACCTCCAAGGCTATATAAAGGCTTCCACTTCTCACTTGAAGAACACCCAATTGATAATCAATTCACATGCAATTTACATTCCATTAGTTTCCTTTCTTGTATTTTATTTTACTCTCTTTTATAGTGTTAAGTTAGTGGTTAGTTTGCAAGAAGGTAAGGAAGGAATTGACGACTTCTTCTTTCACTTCTTCATCAAGTTAGTTAGGTGCATGAAATCAGTGCATCTGCACTGCTAGGCAAACTTATGCAAGAGTACTTCAATCAGTGTAAACTCTACCTTATTGATATCTCTTGTACTTTCCATTATATCAACATGTTTTATTTCATCTATTTTTGCCTAACAATGCATACTATGAGCTAAACCTCTTTGGTTGAAATGTTCTAACTTTATAATGAGCTTTTGAGTAAGTTATTGTGCGTTTAAGTGTCGTATGCATTTTGGTTCTTGTGTTACACTACATCCATCTTATTTTAAGGTTGATCGCTTAGAATAAGTAGAGTTATATTCACAGACATGGTTTTATAAGTAGAAATCAAGAACTAATAAGGGTGAGTGTTTTAATAAAAGCTTTATTAACTTGTGTAATAAAGAAAACTTTGTTAAAACCATGTTAAGTCCTAGACATTGGATAACATAGTCCTTAGGGTGATACAATGGGTACTTTAAAGGCAGGAGTGAACTTATTTAGCAAGCCTGGACATAAGAAGCTTGTAATGAAACTCTGAAGAAAGTAGCTGAAAGGCACACACTCATGCATCTGCACTCAATGCATCTGCACCACACAAAAGCACAAAAACTCTCAAAAGTGAATTATTTAGTGAAGACATCTCAACTATAATTCTCAACTGATTTCCTTCATATTTTCTTACATATTTACATTCTGTTTTCCTTAAGCATTAATATCCAAAATTGTGAGTAGTGTAGCTGCACTAATTTATATCTTCTTAAACATACAAGAGTTAATCCAATCCATGTGGGTTCGATCTTTTTTACTACTTGTTTGTGACTGTGTATACTTGCACACTTTTTCGCACACAAAGTTTTTGACGTCGTTGCCGGGGATTGCCATTAATTTTTGTTGTTTAGATTTATAAATTAGTGTTTTATTATTCTGGTAGTTTGTTTCTTAGTGCAGATGCACTAGCTTATGCACAGGGCCAAATCACCAGAATTTGAATTAGATCCAGAGATAGAGAGAAGGTTTAGGAAGTTGCTGAGACTCCAGAAACAAAGACTTCGATGCTGCAGCATCACAATGTCTCAACAAAGTGAAAAAGAGAGATCTAGGCCAAGTTCTAGTGGAGGATCAGTTAGAGGTGGTCCAGGCTCACATCATGAACCTGAGGATGATCATAGAAATTAATTCATCAACATGGGACCAATAGGAATGATTAATGATAGAAATAGACCCATGGGGGATTATGCTATGTTTAATCATCAAAATATGCAAACAAGTATAGCAAGACCTCATATTGATGCTGTGCATTTTGAATTTAAACCCATGATGTTCCAAATGCTACAAATGATTGGTCAATTTGGTGGATCTCTCCATGAGGATCCCCATGAGCATTTAAAACAGTTTTTAGAAGTATGTAGTAACTTTATCCTTCCTAGTGTTAGTGAAGATGCATTTAGACTTAATCTATTTCCATATTCTTTGAAAGATAAGTCTAAATCTTGGTTAAATTCAACGGAGCCTAATTCTATTCATTCATGGAATGAAATGGCTGAAAAGTTTTTAGCAAAATATTTTCCACCCATCAAAAATGCCAGGATGAAAAATGATATTAAATCTTTTAGACAAAAAGAATTTGAATCATTGTTTGAAGCATGGGAAAGATGGAAAGAGCTTTTAAGAAAATGTCCACATCATGGTCTGCCTATCATTATTCAAATGGAAATTTTTTATAATGGTTTAGAACCCCAAACCAGAATGTAGCGAACGAAAAATCCGAAGGAGGGATTTTTCGTCATTTTGAAAATGAAGCCGCCATCAATATTTATTAAATAGGGAAAACATTGAAAAAACCTTTATTTTTGGGTTCGGGGCTCGATTATGTGTGGGGAATGTATTAGCACCCTACAACATTCTTTCAAAAAAAAGGTTACATTTTAATTTAATGTGTAGAAAAAAAGTTAATTCGAAGAAGACACTCTAATTTACCCTTTTTATTATTTGCAAAATTGAAAAGGAAGACTTAATAAAATTTTTAGTTTTTTGCGCTTGACAGGAGTGGGCCCCTGCTCCTACGTATCTCTAGGTGCAATGGAGAAATCAAAGCTACGTAGTTCTTGAGTAGAAAAAGTTTGTGTGTTGGTGTTTTTTAGGTATTTTGAAATTGGGATAGGCATTTGTGATGACCAAACAAGTAAAACTTAGAGTGGCCATCACCCATAGCCCGTTTTGAAAACTAGAGTTGTTATTAACGGTCAAACGTGTAACGCCCTAAAATTTAATTAATTATTTAATTGAATTGTTTGGGATTTAATTGGTAGAAAAATAATAAAATAAAAGTAATATTAGAATATATGGACCTATGGTTAGGGTTAGTAGTAGTGAATTTGAAGTGTCATGGAAAAGGCCCATGATTAATTCACATAAGCCAAGAGAAAAGCCCATGAAAATTAACTAAGTATAAATAAGCATTTTTAGGGTTTTGCTCACAAATTAGAAAAACAAAAATTTGAGAGTGAGAAAGGAGAAAGGAGGCGCGGCGAAGAGGAGGAGGAGGCTAGGGCAAGGTTTCGAATTCTTCAAGGCAAAGGTAAGGGTGGGGTTCTATCTCTATAATTGGATGTATGAAGGGCTCTATGTAGAAAGGTTAATGGAACCCTAGGTGATTATGTTAGAAAACCCTAGTTGTAGGAATTAAAGTTGATTGATGATGAATGAATGTGATTTGATGATGATTGAGCATGATTGATAATGATTGGACATGATTGATGATGATTGAGCTTGCTTGTTGATGATTTGAACCAAAAATTCTGTCCATAGGGCGCCATGGGCGCCAATGTTGCTGTTGCTGTTGTTGGGCGCCTCCCTGGGCGCCAATTTCTGTGCGTATGTTGCTGCCTGGGCGCCATGGGCACCGTCCCTGGAACTGTGCTGGGCGCCAAGGGCGCCATTCTGTGTTGTGTGACTGGGCGCCTTCCTGGGCGCCATTCTGGGTGTGGAGTGTTCTGGCGCAGGAGCGCCAAGGGCGCCATGTTGGCTGCCCTGTCCTGTTGCTCGGCGCCAAGGGCGCTGTTCCTGAAATGTTGCTGGGCGCCATGGGCGCCAAAATCCTGGCTGCCCAATTGCTGTTGTCTATGTTGTTCTGGCGCATGGGCGCCAAGGGCGCCAAGATGGTGGCTGCCCAATTGTTGTTTTCTAAATTGTTCTGGCGCATGGGCGCCAAGGGCGCCAAGATGGTGGCTGCCCAATTGCTGTTGTCTATGTTGTTCTGGCGCATGAGCGCCAAGGGTGCCAGTTTGGCTGCCCGTTGTGCTGCTGGGCGCCATTGGCGCCACTTTGGCTGCCAATTGTGTTGCTTGGCGCAGTGGGCGCCAACGGCGCCAAGTGTGGCTGCCCAAATGTGAATTTCACGATTGTCGTTTTAAAATGATGTTGAATATGTGATTAGGCCCAAAGTTGCCAAAATGTTGAACGTTGCTAAATTATTGTGATGTTGCCAAAATGTTGAGAATTGTTAAAATATTGCGATGTTGCTAGAATGTTGAAAATTGTTAAGTTATAAATTGTTGACGACGAAGGATTGTACGAAGACGAATTTGCCTCTATTTATTGGCAGGTGATGTGTTGTAGGCCTACGGCCAATGTTGTTTTCCGATGTTGTGCGTTGCTATGTAACCGTTGTTATTGCTTGTGCATTTACATAGCGTCGCATGCATGGCATATTTTTACGATGGAGCTATGCTCAAACCACGACGACGATGTTGCGATGTTGATGCCCCTATTTACGGGTTCTGGATTATGGTACCACATGCATTATAGGGCGGTGGCCCTGAGTTGAGTCACATTTCGCATTATGTGCATATTTATGTGATTGAGATGATGTTGACTGTTGTTAAACGATGAATTGTTGCTATGACCTGAATTACATATTGCTTTTCATGTATGCGATTATATAGTGCGATATCTCACCCCTTCTGTTTGAATGTTACCCCAATGTTGGTAACGTGCAGGTAATCCCGAATGAAGGCAGTTCACCTTCGTTTGATCGAGTCGGTGTCGTCGCTCTGATATGTAACACTCGGGGGGGTGAACACACGTTCTAATGTTATTTGCTTTGTTATTTCGTTGTTGGAGCTTTAAGCTGTTTGTTGCTATTTTGATGTTTTCTGAGCTGTCTTGAGTTGTTAAGACGCAACGATGATTTTAATTGACTTGTTGTGAATCCGCTGCGTAATTACGAAGATGAATTATTTGGAGGACTAAAACGTTGTTTTACCGTTTCGTCCAAAAGTGTTATATAACTGTTTCAAAAGCGAATTAATATTGTTTGTTGTTTTCACGAAGCAAATGTGGCACTCCGTTTATTTGTTGAAAAGATTTTTATGAACTCTGATATTTTCGTATTATTTTACCGGGTAGAAATGAGGTGTTACAAAACGAGCTAAACTCAGAGTAACCATTAGTAACAAACCATTTTTGTGGGTTTAATTGTTTGAAAAATACTGGTTTAGAAGCATTATGATGTAAAAAAATACAATGGGTTATAATTTAAAAAATGGGTGCAATTAACAAGAAAGAGCATCGTATTAAAAATGGGGGTGTGCGAAGAGCAATACTGAGGTGTAAACAGCGAGCCCAGCTTTTTTTTGTAAGCTGGGCTGCACATGGGTTAAATGATCAAAACGGGGTGCAAGTAGCAGCCCAGTTGTTGTTTCAGACCCCTTAAATAAATCTACGAACTATGGGCTCAGGGGGGGTTAAGTTAAAAGAAAGGAGGGCACAGGAGGTAATCCAACTAAAAAAAACCAAATTAAAACAAATACATGTAAACAGAATATAAGAGGGGTCACTTATTCACACGCCCTAATCTTTCCAAACTCTAGCGTCGCACAAGAAAAAAAGGAGAGAGAGAGAGAGAGAGAGAACGAGAAGCTCACGGCGGAGAGAGAAAGAGAGGCACCGGTGGTGAGGGGAAGAGAGTGGGCGAGATTCGCGAGGTTGAGTGAGTGAGAAAATGAAGATGACGGCGGTAATGTGAACGATGGCGAGTGAGAGAGAAATACGACGGGGAGTGGTTTTCGTCAGAGTTGGTAATGAGGATTCACGGCATTGGTGCGC
The DNA here is from genome assembly GCA_039519185.1 of Astragalus membranaceus. Classification (NCBI taxonomy): domain Eukaryota; kingdom Viridiplantae; phylum Streptophyta; class Magnoliopsida; order Fabales; family Fabaceae; genus Astragalus; species Astragalus membranaceus. Next base: position 27,998,335 of record CM076849.1, on the reverse strand, counting down.
CTGTCAGAGGGAGCAAACGAAGGGGTGGCGGTTACGGTGGCGAGCACGACTTGGTGGTCGTGACAGTGTTGAGGCGGTGGTGCATGGGTTTCGACGGTGGTGTTAGTTGGTTGTTCGGTAGTGGTTATTTTGGGTTGATGTTGCTGACGGTTTGGGGTTCGGTGGTTGAGGAAAAGATGGTGGTGAGGCGATGAGACAGTGGCTGAGTGGGTGAAATATTTGTGGGGAGGGGGTGATCACGGTGGTTCGTTGACTGTTGTGGTGGTGTTTGGATGTGGTTTTGGGTTCTGTAGGTGGTGGTTCACGGTGAGAGAAAAGGGTATGGTGGTGATAGAAGGAGATGGTGTCCGGTGGAAGGGGATGCCTCTGATAAAAACTCTCTCTGCTTTCTGCCTACCTTCGATTCCCCTCCCTTATTTTCTAATTTTTTGTTTTACTCCTCTGCGTTGTTGTTGATCTGTGTGTGTATACTGCTGTCTCCTTCTGTATATATCTCAATGACCGTGTCCCCTAATTGTGTGCTACTGTTTGATATTTATAGGTGGATTGGTGTGGTTCTGAGGAATCAAAAAGGACATCAATTAGGGAAAATTTAGGGCACAAAAAGGACAGCAATTGAGGAAGAATCAAAAGGACAAAGGACAACTATTTGAATGGGCAAAGGACAATAGGTGGCAATAGAGGAAGGACAGCATCCAAGGAGAAACCCTAGCTAGGGAAGCCAGCAGCTACTGCGCCCCCTTTTCTTTTTTCCTTTTTTGAAATTTTATATTTTTAATTTTGTACTATTTATCTTTTGCTGTTTTTTGGTTTGTATGTGTAAAAAAAAACTATATTATATAACAAAAAAACCTTTGACTATTCAACTTCTTCATTTATTTTTTGCACCAATAACAATAGACTAAATAGCAACAATAACGAAATAAAATAAAACGAGCATCAAAACAATCGTTGCACGAGAGTGCCAAAGACACGCGCGTTCAAAACCATATGTGACACAATGAAAATAAGAACTTTTTGGATTTTTTGATTGATCGGACAAAATTAGGGTATGACAGCTGCCCCTCTTTATTTATATTTTACTAGGAAATGTGAAGGGCTTCCAAATTTCTCGAGTAAAATAGAAATAAAGATAAAATGACACTAATTTTGTCAATTTTTTTTTGAGAAATTCATAAAAAAACCGTGTTTACATAGAACGAAAGTAAATAGGGATCACCAGGGATCTGAAGGAGCACTGGGGCTTCGATGGTCTAATTCACAATCGATGCTTGGCGCATTAATTGGAGTTAAACTGAATGACCGACGGGGTCAGAAGGGCATGCCTAACCCTGATGGACCAATGGGTCTGATGGAGCGCAAACTAGCAACGGTACTAGTAAAACGGTCAGCTTGGGGGTGGGGCCAAGATCAGGTCGTTGACCTGATTTTCTCACCTCGAAGGACGTCCACTCTGTCTTAGGCTGACACAGCTAGTCTGAGGGACATGGGGTCGGATGATCCATCGGTTGCTCGATAACGCGACGTGCGATCTGGATTGAAGGACCATTTGTTGATCTGAAGGAGCGCTTGGGCTCTAAAGGACCGGCGGGGGTCTGGGGGACTGGCGCTAGACTCAGTGCTAACATTACAATTTAAATTTGTCTTGGCAGATAAAAACTATCTATATTTGAGGGCATCTAAGGATGCAATGAATGATGTATGCGTGCATGCAGTGTAAGCATGTGCAATGATCGGTATTGGTGTGGTAATTTATATTGCAAGTATACACAGTCACACAAGTAATACAATGATAAGAAAGGTCGAACCCACATGGATTGATTAAACTCTTGTATGTTAAGAGAAATATAAATAAGTGCTACTACACTACTCACAATTTTGAGGTTTTTAGTTTAAGTAAAAACAGAATGCAAGTATGTAAAATAAGATGAAGGAAATCAGTTGAGAATGATAGTTGAGATGTCTTTACTAGATAATGCTTCTTTTGAGAGTTTCTATGCTTTTAGAGGTGCAAAAGCATCAAGGTGCAAAAGCACCAAGTGTAGAAGCACCAAGTGCAGTAGCATTGAGTGCAGTTTGCTTGTCAGCTACTTTCTTCAGAGTTTCGTTACAAGCTTCCCATGTCTGGGCTTGCTAAATAAGTTCACTCCTGTCTTTGAGGTACCCACTGTATCACCCTAAGGACTATGTTATCCTATGTCTAGGATTTAACATAGTTTTAACAAATTTTTCTCTATTAACAAGTTAACAAAGCCTTTATTAAAACACTCACCCTTATTAGTCTTGATTTCTAGTTATAAACCATGTCTGTGAATATAACTCTACTTCTTTTAAGTGATCAACCTTAAAACAAGATGGATATAGTATAACACAAGACCCAATATGCGTACAACACTTAAAAGCATAATAACTTGCTCAAAAGTTCATTATAAGTTTAGAACATCTCAACTAAAGGAATTTAGCTCATGTTAGCCATTATATAATAGAGAAAATCTGCAAAGAGCATAATAATATGGATAATACAAAAGAGATCAATAGGGTAGAAGTTACACATATTGATGTTCCTTTGCATGAAATTCCGATTGGTGCAGAAGCACTGATTCCTTCGTCTAACTATGAAGAAATGAAGGAGGAGGGTGTCAATTCCTTCCTCACATTCTTACAACTAACTACTGAATTATAATGCAAGCCAGCCAAGCCAGCCAACTGAGGCTTAACCATGGTTACTTTCCTGCTCTTTAATTGAGAATATTAAGTCCAGCACTCTTCCTTAAAGGAGGCCCAATGATAGAAGACCATGTATCTTTAGGTGAGTAGCCCTTCATGATGATGTTCCATGATGGTCGCCTCCTTATGCATGTGGGCATGTGTCTCCATGTGCCCAATGACTAAGCATGATGTCACAAAAATTTTGGTGCCAGATATGAATTGAGGTGCTTCCCATGTGGGGGTGTAAGCTCACAGTTGGATGGTGCAGAAGCATTATAGTGCAGAAGCATCAAGTGCAGAAGCATCAATTGCAGAAGCATCAAGTGCAGAAGCACTATCTTGTATTTGCCTTTAGTGTGGAAGCAATGCTATTTTCTTTGTGCAGAAGCATTAATTGCAGCTGCACTGAACAAACATATCAAACATACCAATATATATATATATATATATATATATATATATATATATATATATATATATATATATATATACAAAATGCTTAAATTATTGTGCAATCTTCTATAAAACTTAGAATGTTGTTATTTGATTAATACTACTATATTTAACACATATAGTACCTGGTTTCAAGCAATTGATAACTCTCCATTTGTAGAGTTATTTATGCATTTCTATTCTTAAATCATTGTGAATTTGCATGCTTAGACTAGAAGTTATGTGAATATATGCATTTAATTAGGAAAAAGGGAATCAAGAACTGAATTGGATTATATTTGGCACAAATGGTGCCCTTGTGAAAATTCTAATGTTTCTGTCTTAGTGCTATAGCATCAGGTGCTATAGCATCAGATGCTATAGCATCACGCCGTGCAGCAGAACTGGGGTCCACTTGAAGACAGCAGGAGGAAGCAGATCTGATATGCACCCACCCTACTCTGTGAAGACAACACCTCCCTACTTCCTCAATCCATGCTGATGCACCACCCCTCCTAGCCACTTGCACTTCGCCACTTGTCCACTTGGGGAGACAACATACTTTAGTTAGTAAAAAAGAAGCCCACTTGTTCATCCACTTGCAAGGAAAGGAGGGAAAACTCAAGCTATAAATAGGAGTCTCATTTCTGCACTCAACATGCATGACTTAAGCACGAAAATTCTCTGGCTTTGGAAGGAAATAGACAGTGACAAACTATCTCCTTGCACCCATTAAAGATCCATCATCAAGGCCACTTGAAGATTCTGCCTGGTACATTCTATAGCATTGGCAACACACCAGCACTTGCGTGGAAGTTGAAGGAGTATATTTTCTGCATATTCATCTTCTGTTCTTGTCTTGGTGTTATGAACACTCCAGTTTGTAAGTTGTTGACAATGTTTATCATGAGCTAAACACCTTTTGGTTGGATTGCTAAGCTATGTAATGACTCTTAATATGTTAATGTTATAGTATTGGGATGCGTGTATTTTAATTCTTGTGTTATAATTATTTCAATTCTGTTTTAGTTCTGGCCATCTAAAATAGATAGCTTAATGAATTCAGACATGGTTCATTAAGAGACATCAAGGATTAATATGAATGAGTGGTAGTTTTAAAGACATTTAGAACCACCCTTGCCCAAACCTAGACATAGGAGGGCTTAGTTCATAGAGTGGACACTGTGGGATCTATAAAAGACAGAGGTGGACTTACTTGAAGCCTAGACATAGGATCTTGTCACGAAGCCTCAGTGAAAGTGACTGAAAAGCACGTAGCATATACAACATCACTCAATGCTATAGCATCACATGATATAACACCTTATGCTATAGCATCACATGCTATAGCATTAGCATAAAAAGGGAAAATTACTTAGTAAAGTAGTCCAACTAATCATTTACCATATAGTTTCCATCTTTATTTTCTTAGCTATTGATCTCCTTATTTTACTGTTCTTAATACTGTGACTATTTTTACACACTAATTTGTTGAGTTATACAACTTTAAATTAAGAACAATCCCAGTGGGTTCGACCTTTCTTACTTCTATATTATTTGTTAGATTGTGTATACTTGCACATCTATAAAATCCACAACAGCAATTAGTTATGGTTAGATGTATGAATAACTCTATATAAAATAGAGTTATCACACCCCCAAACTTAAACCCTTGTTTGTCCTCAAGTAATGACAAAACAAAACTAAGATTTTCATAGATTTAAGAAGATCAGATCAGCTCATTTCTTTTCAAGATTTGTTTTCTCATTGTATGAACTTCAATTTTCAGAAATTTTTGTCCTTGTGTCTTTGTTTTCCCAAACATCCAAGGTTTATCAAAACTCATTTATGTGAGTGTGTGCGCTCCACCGAGATTCAATCAGTTCCCAAAACTAAGTGAGAAGTTTCTCTTCAGCTTTTAAAAACTTTAGATCACGTTTGGTCAAAAATAAAGATGGTTCAAAATATAGACTAGACTAATAACATCTTCAAGAATTGGGGGGGGGGGGGGTCTTTTAAGCACAACTAAGGGCTTTGTTGAGTTTTTCAAAAACCGTTGAGTCAATTTGCACATTTCTTTATTTTTGGTAGTTCTTTGGTTTTGGTGCAGAAGCACCAGATGCAGAAGCACCAGGTGCAGAAGCACCAGGTGCAGAAGCACTGGGTATTTTGTGAAGTGCAAAAGCACTACTTTTCTTTTTCTTTGGTGCAGAAGCACCTTGGTAACACTTTTTCAAGATTGGTAGCATATGTTGCCCTCCTCACTGACCTCTTTATGCATACTTTTTTCTTTGGTTTTTGTTTTTTCTTTTCTTCTTTTTCTTTCTTTTCTTTTTTGCATTTTTGATGCTTTTCTTTTTCAAACCAAATGCACTTATTTGGAACAGGTTCAGTTTGATGATTTGGGCAAAATATGGCTAGCTTGTGTTATTTTTGCTCTTTTGTAGTGTTTTGGGGTAACCTTACGTGCTGACTTCTCTAAGTTTTTCATACTCAACCTTAGTATCCATGTAAACTCCCCCAAACTTATTTCTTTATGCTCTTCTATATTTTTAGAAAAAAAATTGTTTTTGACCTTGGTTTTCTAAGATTTCTCTTGCATTAAATAGTTTTCAAATAGCAAGGTTCTTTTCAGAAACTCAGTTTTAATTTGATGTGTCAAAGTGATAATAAAAATTGGTTATTTTGGGGAAAACAAGATTTTTTTCTTTTTCTCTCTTTCATCATTAAAAATTGGTCAAGAAATGAGATTTTTTTTTCGCTAAGATTTTGTACAAAAGAATTTTAAGCTGATCATGCTTCAAAAACTATTCAAATCCTAAAAAAAAACAACTTGATGTATTTCAAACTAAAGCTTTGTGCTACTTATAAAAAAACAGTTTTCTAAATTTTTCAAAGAAGCTTTGTCTGAATGCATCAAAATTTTGAAAATATGCATATATAGGTAAACAACATAGAATACACACATACATACTTAATTAAAACATACTAGCACATGCATAGTAATTTAATATGCATAGTAATTTAATAGATGTTTTTCTCCCCCCAACTTAAAGCTGAGCAGTGCCCTCACTGCTCTTAAGTTGAGATAAAAAGTGTAATTTTTGTACCAAAAATGGTGAATGGGGTTAATACATGTGGGACATCAAAATATAAGCAGTTTAGATATAACAACATTAAAAACTTTACTCTTTCTTGACACCACTCCTGATTCTTGAACTGGTTCTGGCTGGAATGTGCTTCACCTTCTGCTTTTTCTTCTTTGCCTCCTCAGGTTTTGGTGCAGAAGCACTAGGTGCAGATGTACCAACTTCCTCTGCTAAAGGTTCTGTCTCTTCAGCCTCTTTTTCTGTAGGCATATTAGTTGTCTTAGCAGGTTCCTCAGGTCCTTGCATAGTAGTTTGCTTTCCTTCAGTGATTGATTCCACCACAGCCTTTGAACTTTCAGCTTTCTTCTTGAAGAATTTATGGGTGTTGCCCAGTTCTTCTTTCTTCTTCTTTGCCAGCTCTTCCAGCACCAGCTTGACAGTGTTTTCTTTGTTCTTGGGTATGACTGTCACAACTGGAACACTTTGAGGTGCTTCTGCAATAGGTGCAGAAGCATCTGCTGCTGGTTGAACTTCTTCATCATCTGCTGCTAGTTGAACTTCTTCATCAGATCTTGATTTCTCTTGTTTTTTTTTCTATTTCCTCCTCTTCAATGACCTGCAAAGATTGTTTCTCACAAAAAATGTCAGTAGCTTCAGTTATTTGTTCAGTGGCTGGTGGTGGGGTTTTTTCTTTAGTCGGTGATAGTGGTTTTTCAATTTGTGTTTCTTGGGTGATGGGTGGTGGTGGGGATGATTGTGGCGGTGATTTAGGTGATGGAGGTGTATGTGTTTTTCCAGTGGAGGGTGATGTTGTGGTGTCTTGGGGGTTGGCTTGTGGAGTAGTTTGGGTGAGTTCTGGTTGTGACCAGTTTTTAAATTTTCTTCTCATGGCTTCCTCCATAGTTATGTTCTGTTCTTCCCCACTTTTCTCACCGCTTTCAGTGGTATCTTCATCATCCTCATTCTTCTCCATCTGCCTTACCATTCTGTTTATTGTTTCATCCTCCTCAGTTTCTGCTAACTCCACACTGAGCAGCTCTTCTTCTTCTTCTTCAATTTTTTCTTCTTCCCCTCTTGCTTTTTCTTTGTTTCCCTCTTTCTTTTCATTACTTTTTTCTTCTTGTTTTTCTCTTCACTCTCTTTCTCAGCTTCCTCTTCTTTCTCTTCTTCCTTTTCCTCTTCTTCTTCTTCTTCTGGGTTCTAAAAGACCCATGATGGGAATATTGGGGTTTCAATCTGAGTGGGCACCTGCGATATCTCCATCAATCTGAGCTGCAACCAGTCATGCTGTTCCTGCTGAAATTTCCAGACAGCCTGGTGCTTCTGCACTAAGTGCTCCTGCACCAGGGTTAGTTCTACAGCTTTAATTTTGGTTCTTTCTTTCATCTCAGCAGACAGTGGCCCAGGAGGGTATTTCCTCTGCTTGTGCTCTTCATCACTGATGCTCACTCCTTGCTTCATGCACAACTCGGTTATCAAACATGGAAAGAACAAGAATCCTTCCCTTCTTACAGCACAATCTAGTATTTGTTTATTGATGATTTTCCCCACATCCACATTATCATTTGTGAAGATTGCATCCAAAAGGATCAATCTTTCCTTGGACAGTGTGAATGTGTGTGATGTGGGCAAAATAGAACAATCAATAAATATATACCAGTTGCCTAACTCAGGTATTAACCATCTATTTTTTAGTTTGAACTCTGTATTAGATATCTTATCCCATTTGGAATTCTGCACATCAATCCTAGATTTTAATCTCTCCATCTCCTTCTTTCCATATTTTTCTACTTTCTTTTTAAAATCAGACCCAGAACAGACCAGATTATAGTGTTAATTGATTTTATCAGAATTAAAATAGACTTTCCTACCTCTTACAACAGCATGATCATGCATCTTCCCTTTGTGATTGCTTTGAATCCCAGCGTAGAATTCTCTGACAATCTTCTCTAGATAGAAAGCTCTGTGTTGTATGAATAAACCCAATGCAGACTTGAGATTGTTGCCATAAAGCTTTGGTGCGCCTTCATAAGACTGTATCCTCTCTCAGGAAGAAACTTCCTGTCCCAAAAATGCGCAAGATTGGCATTTGTTGGCACACAGGATGTTGCAGTGGCACCAGGTTTCTTTTTCTGACAGGTTTTGATGATGAGTCTGGACCAGTTGTGCCTCTTCCTAATGTTTTGATTGCGCTTTGCTTGCGAACCATGGTTAATAGTGGTAGGGATTCTTGGAAATTTTTGGAAAGGGATAGAGTTTTGAGTTTTCTGAAGTTTAGGGTTTTCTGGGTGATGAAGGGTTTCTGGTGATTTCCTCGAGGTTCTGTGATTAGGGATGTCAAAATGGGCTTGGCCCGCCGGGCCGGCCCGTTGGCCCACCAAAAAAAGGCGGGCAGGGCTAAGGTTTTGATGCCCGCCAGCCCGCGTTGCCCGGCCCGCTTCGCCCGCCAGCCCGCGGGCTAAACACTGTGGCGGGCCAAACCGCCCGTTAGCGCGTTTTTTTTTTTTAAAATTCAGTGTAAATTGACGGGCCAGCCCGCCCGCCCGCCAGCCCGCCACTTCGTGGGCAGGGCATGAATTTTGCGCCCGCGTTCTCTTAACGGGCCGGGCCGGGCCGCCCGTTTTTTCGCGGGCATAACGCTTAACGGGCCGGGCCGGGCCGCCCGTTTTGACATCCCTATCTGTGATTGAGAGAGTGTTTGTGAATAGGGAAGAACGGTAACAATTGGAAATTGTGTGGGTTTAATGAGGGAAATAGCCGTTAGGGATAGGTAGGCTTGCATGCATGGTGACGCGTGGGTTATTAGGTAGATTACTCAACAATTCAGGCACTGCTCACGACTAGACACATGCTTTGCTGGTGTTTTGACCGTTTTCTTACCCAAGTCAAATTTTTGAATTTTGTGGTGCAGCAGCACTTGAGGAATAGTTTAGTTCAGAAGCACCATAGTGCAGAAGCACTTAGGTGCAGAAGCACTAAAAAACTGTGATCCTACAAAACACTTGAAAACATTAAACTGAACAAAATAATAATAAAAATCAATACAAAAACATGGGTTGCCTCCCATAAGCACTTGTTTTAAGAGTTTTTCAGTCTGACTATCTCCTTATTTCTTTAGAGATTTTGAACATGTGTGGTGTATTTGTCTCTTTCCACATGCTCACCATAGTACATTTCCACTCTTTGGCCATTTACCTTGAAAGTGGTGTTTGTGGCTGCATCATATAAATCAACTACACCATGGGGGTAGATTTTGACTAGTTTGAATGGTCCTGACCATCTTGATTTAAGGTTTCCAGGGAACAATTTCAGCCTAGAATTGTATAACATGCAGGACCATTCCCCCTTCTCTAAGTTCTCTTCTTTGAATTTTCTTGTCATGCCATGCCTTGGTTTTTGCTTTATAAATTTCTGCACTCTCATAAGAGAAGTGCCTAAATTCCTCTAATTCATTTAATTCCAAAAACCTTTGTGCTCCTGCCTTGTTGTGATCAAAATTCAGTTTTTTTATATCCCAATATGACTTGTTTTCTAACTCAATAGGCAGATGACATACCTTGCCATAAATTAACCTATAGGGGGGCATACCTAATGGTGTTTTAAATGCAGTTCTGTATGCCCATAATGCCTCATCTAAGTGTAAGGACCAATCTTTCCTTGCTGGCCCAACCATTCTTTTAATTTCCCTATTTGACAATTCAGCTTGTCCACTGGTTTGTGGGTGGTAGGTTGTAGCAATTTTGTGTTTAATCCCATATTTTGCAAGAAGATTTTCAATGAGTTTATTGCAAAAATGAGATCCTTCATCATTGATGATTGCTCTTGGAGTGCCAAATTTTGTAAAAATGTTTTTCACAAGAAATTTGCTGACAGATTTGGCATCATTATTAGGCAATGCTACAGCCTCTACCCATTTGGACACATAATCAACATCTACTAAAATATATTGTTTGCCAAAAGGAATTGGAAAAGGACCCATGAAATCCATGTCCCCATACATCAAAAAGTTCAATTTCTAAAATATTGGTTCTGGGCATTTCATGTTTTTCTCATATATTACCCATTCTTTGACATTTGTCACATGTTTTGACCATTAAATTTGCATGTTTAAATATACTAGGCCAAAAATAACCAGACTGTAATACCTTAGCTGCTGTTCTGTTGCTTCCAAAGTGACCTCCATATGGTTCAGCATGGCAGTGCAGAAGCACTGCTCTCTGTTCTTCTTGGGGGATGCATTTCCTCATCAACTGATCTGGACACATTTTATAGAGGACTGGATCATCCCAATAGTACTGTTTGACTGTGTGGAAGAATCTCATTCTCTGTTGGTATGTCATGTCCACTGGTACTACTTTGCTCACAAGAAGTTAACAATGTCAGCAAACCAAGGTGCAGCAGCACTTGGTGCAGAAGCACTAGGTGCAAAAGCATCGGTGTTGTCACAGTAATTGTTAGCATTTTTTCATCAAGAAAACTTTCTTTGATCTCTCCCTTCTGAGTACCTGTTCTTTCACCTTCAAGTCTAGATAAATGGTCAGCAACCTAATTCTCCACCCCTTTTTATCTCTGATTTCAAGGTCAAATTCTTGAAGGAGGAGAATCCATCTTATTAACCTTGGTTTTGCATCTTTTTTTGAAATCAAATACTTGATGGCAGAATGATCAGTATAGACAATAACTTTGGTGCCAACCAAGTAAGACCTAAATTTGTCAAATGCAAAAATCACTGCTGTTGCACCCCGAAAAATCCGGTTAGGACTTCTCGATGTACAACGTGGAAAAAGTTGTGGAGCCGCCACCAATATTTTAATTTAAAGACCAAAACATTGAAAAAAGGTCTTTTTTACAAGGCGGGTGGTCTTTCGAAAACTAGAGATGTAGGTTCGGGGGTCGGTTAGGTACGGGGAAGGTATTAGCACCCCGCACCTCCTTTCTACCAAAAGGGAACCATTAACTTTGATGTGTGGCTTAGAAAAAGTTGACTTGAAATGATTTTTGTTCTACTTCTTTTCTTTTCTTTTTATTCCATTTATTTGAGAAATTGTTTTATTGAAAATGGGGAAGAAGAGTTTTTTTTTGGTATCTTTGAAAAGCAGAACAAAACAAAGATTTTTCAAAAGGGTGCTTGACGGGTTACGACCCGCTCCTACGTACCCTCTCTGGAAGAGGGATCAAAGCTACGTAGTTCTAGGCTTTTGGTTTTGAAAGTGCTTTTGAGTTTTTGAAATAAGACTCAAGTGTTCACGAATACCAAACAAGCAATGGCTTTGAGTGGCGTTCATTACTAACTCGAAAGAAAAGAGTTGGAACCGGTAATCAAGCAAGCAAAGGCTTCGAGTGATTACAAGTAACAACGTTTTATTATCTTTTTGAAAGCGTTTTGAAAAAAAGGGCGAGCATCGGTGATAATTATCACTAATAGCTCATGTTGTTTTTGAAATTTGCTTTATTCGTGTTTAGTTAAAGTGTGGGAGCTTTCATAGTAGTCAAACAAGCAAAGGCTTCGAGTGACTACCACTAATAACTCCTCATTAGCGATCAAACAAGCAAAGGCTTCGAGTGATGGCTAATGATTTATTTAAGAAAACGCCTTAGGGTTTTTGTTTGAGAAAACATTTGACTTGGGTTTGAAGACTAGTTTTGGAAAAGAATTTGATTTGGAAAAAGTTTTGAAAGATAAGTAGAACATTTCCATCAACATATCAATTTCTAACCAAGATACAATTCCCTTAATTACACTTCATACAAGCATTACAAATCAAAGAGATACATCTATGCATAAAAAGTGGCCCTTGGCCGAATGCTCCTCATGCAAAAATCAACATCAATTTCATGCTAAAGTTCACAAGTTAGCACACAAAACATCACAAGATGCAACCCTATTCCAACATATGAGACTACAAGACAAACCTCAAGCAAGACATACATTTATTCAACAACAAAATCAAAGGAAAAAAAAAACAATGGAAACCCTAATCCTACCCTTGAACCCGAAACACAAACTAACCCAAACCAAGTCATTTTTCAACTACAAATCATCAAATACACAAGACAATACTTGAACCCTATTTTTTTACATTCTGGCCGAAGCTTATCAAACAATAATCCATCTTCAATTTCATACCAAACTTTGCAAATTATTATACAAAAGAAACATAAGATACCACCTTAAAGTGTAAACATTAAACAAAATTGAATCATATAGGGTAATCCTTTCACTTAGATTAAAGTGCCATGGGCACAAGTGAAAATCAACTTACCCCATCATCAACATCTAGCAATGAGCAAAATAGAACACATAAACCAAGAAAATAAAGTTGAATCCTTTCTAGCCATCTTCATCACTTACATTAAAGTGCACTAGGCACTAGTGGTGACTCACATAGCTAAATCATCAACAACCAACCAAAAACCAATTAAGGAACATATGAACTATGAAACTAGATTAGGGTAAAGATCATGAATTAGGCCCAGGGCTGAAGCAAAAAGAAAAGGAAAACATGTTTTTATTTGGTGAAAATCACATGAACAAAGAGCAAATCACAAGAACAACACATAATCAACACATAGTCACAAGAACAATTTATTTGGTGGGTGAGATACCAACTCTCACCCACAACAGCCCCTAATCTACATTTAAATGATGTTATGAGATGCAAATATAAGTTGAAAAAGGATTTTGATGCAAGAAAGTGGATGAAAATGCAAAGGGTTTTAGGTTATACCTTAGTTCCAAGCCAAACAAGAGTAGAAATGAAAATCAAGAGTAACCAATCACCAACACTCCTCAAAAATCACCAACAACAGCCACGTAACCTTGAAGGAACAACCCCTTTGATGACGTAAATGTGGAATCAAAGATGAAAGGAAGAGGATATATGAATATGGAATGAGTTTTAAGTGATTTAGTGGATGAAAGTTGAAGAAATTGAGGAGGAGAATGAGGGGGAGGTTTCGGCTGGGCAAAGGAGAGGAGGAGAGGGTTCTTCCAGCTGATTGTGTGCTAGGGTAAAAATGAGAGTGAGTCCCTTAGCCTCTCCAATTTTGGGCTTTTATGTGGAGGTCATTTTAAGGGTATTTGTGACAATGTGCTTTTTGCAATCCACTAGGATTTGAGATAGAATTTGAATGGAGGGTCAAGATTGCAATGCACAAGGATTAGAGACACTCAAGAAGCACAAATGAGCTGGTTGTGAAGGAGTGCACAAGGTTTTGGAGGTTTTTTGGAGAGCAAAAATTGTTGAGGGCCCTTAGGTCTTTTTACATTGAGTTATAGCCTAGGATTTGATCAAAAATTTTAATCAATGGCTATGGATCATTTCACAAGGATCATGGGCATCAAAGAGCACAAAAAAATGGGCTTGAATTGAGAGGAAATTCGCAGCACATAGGAGAGAGAGTGAGTGGAATTGCAACTTGTACTATTGTACTACACTTGACCTTTCAAAATTCAAAGGAATATAGATTATTCCTTTCAAGATAATTCTTCTAAATTCATGCCATTTTGGGCCATGTCCCATGATTAAATGATTGGGCTCTGAATTTTATGATCTCACCAATCCCAAAATTGATTTGTTGACCCCACTCTAAAGGAAATGACCATTTTACCCTTTTGTTCAAAAACCGAATTTCATGCCAAAAATATTCCCATGACGCACAAAAAATACACAACTCCACTCACTTGGACTCACATAAATTCCTCAAGAGATGCATAATGGTTTTTACCGAGAAATTATTTATTTTAGTGAAATGACCAAAATGCCCTTTTGGTCCCAAAAACCCTAATTTTGCTCCAAACTTCATTTCCACTCTAAGAATGATCCTGAGACCCTTTGGATGACTCTAAAACTCTAGAAATGCATGCATGATGAGAAAATAAGTCTTTTTGGCGAAATTACCAAAATACCCTTTGAACTAGGAAAAACCCTAGAAACCTTAGAAATGCTCTAAAGTGCTCTAAAATGCTATGCATTGCTTTTCTAACCCTAAATTGCATTATAAAACTTCTAAAATGAAAGCATGATGCCTTTCCTAACCTCTAGGATGAATGCCAAGACTTGATTTATTTATTTTTATTGAAAATTAGGGTTTTGCCCTAAGCCGGACAAAATTGGGGTATGACAACTGCTAATAGTTCTTTTTCTGTTACAGTATAGTTCATTTGAGCTTCAATCAATGTCTTGCTAGCATAATAAATAGAATGAAAGATTTTATCATACTTTTGCCCCAGGACTGCTCCTATAGCAAAATCACTAGCATCACACATCAATTCAAAAGGCCTGCTCCAATCTAGTGTAACAATCACTGGTGCAGTCATCAGTGCCTTTTTGAGTTTTAGGAATGCTTCCATACATGGTCCATCAAAGTTAAAAGGTGTATCCAATTGCAGAAGTGTACACAGTGGCTTGGATATCCTTGAAAATTCTTTGATAAACCTTCTGTAGAAGCCTGCATGACCTAAGAAGCTTCTTATTCCTTTGACAGTTGTTGGAGGTGTTAATTTTTCAATGAACTCAATTTTGGCTATGTCCACTTCCAGACCCTTTTTTGACACTTTATGTCCCAACACAATGCATTCTTGTACCATGAAATGGCACTTCTCCCAATTAAGCACTAAATTTGCTTCTTCACATCTTTGGAGAATTTTCTCAAGATTTGACAAACACATTTGAAATGTGTCTCCAAAAACTGAGAAATCATCCATGAATACTTCCATTGATTGCTCAATGAAGTCTGAGAAAAGGGACATCACGCATCTTTGGAATGTTGCAGGAGCATTACAAAGTCCAAATGACATCCTTCTAAATGCAAAGGTTCCATAGGGACATGTAAATGTAGTTTTTTGTTGGTCATCAGGTTCTATTGCAATTTGATTGTATCCTGAATAACCATCTAAGAAACAATAAAAATCCTTGCCTGCTAATCTATCTAACATTTGGTCAATGAAAGGTAAATGAAAGTGGTATTTCTTTGTGGCTTTATTGAGTTTTCTATAGTCCATACAAATCCTCCAACTTGTAACAGTTCTTGTAGGTATTAACTCATATTTTTTCATTGGCTATAACTGTTACACCCCCTTCTTTGGAACACATTGCACAGGGCTTACCCATGCACTCTCTGATATGGGGTATATGATTCCAGCATCTAGCCATTTTATGATTTCTTTCTTTACAACCTCTTTCATAATAGGATTTAGCCTTCTCTGTCCTTCTATGTAATTTTTAGAATTATCTTCTAAAATTATTCTATGCATGCATATTGAAGGGCTAATTCCTTTTATGTCAGCCATCTGCCAGCCTATTGCTTTTTTATGCTTTTCCAAGGTACTAATGAGATCATGCTCCTGCTTTAAGGACAAGTCAGAGGCAATGATCACTGGAAGTGTATCACCTTCTCCTAAGAAAGCATATTTCAAATGTTTAGGCAGTTCTTTCAGTTCTAATTTTGGAGGTTGTTCAATTGAGGGTATGTTCTTTTTAAGGTTTGGGTCTTTTAAATTAAGAGATTCAAAAATTCTAGACCATACCTTCTGTGCTGGTTCTTTCCTTGGCAGCATGTGTTTTTCCAAGATTTCTTCATCAGGTCGTGCTTCTGCATATGGTGCAAGTGCACTGGTGAGATGATCATACTGCTTCTGGAATTGCTTCTGCACTAAATGGTCAAGAGAGTTGATTGCTGAACACCCTTCACTTTCCTCTGCAGGATATTTCAGAGCATTCATCACATTGAATTTCACCTCTTGATCATTCACCCTCATGGTTAGTTCTCCCTTTTGCACATCAATCAGGGCTTTGCCAGTTGCTAAGAATAGTCTTCCAAGGATGACAGACACTTCTTTATCTGCATCAAAATCAAGAATAACAAAATCTGCAGGAAACACAAATTTGTCAACCTTAACCAAGATATCTTCAATAATTCCTTATGGATAGGCTATTGATCTATCAGCAAGCTGAAGTGTTACAGTGGTAGGCCTAGCATTTCCAATTCCAAGCTGTGTAAATATAGATTTAGGCATCAAATTGATACTTGCACCTAAATCACATAAAGCACGACCTGTATAAAATTTTCCAATTGAGAATGGAACTGTAAAACTACCAGGATCCTTCAATTTTCTTGGAATTTTGCTTTGTAAAATGAGACTGCATTCTTCAGACATAGCAACTGTTTCAAAATCACCTAATCTTTTTCTTTTTGAAAGCACATCTTTCATAAATTTAGCATAATTAGGCATTTGCTGAAGTGCTTCAACTAATGGAACATTAATGTGCAACTGTTTCAATATTTCAAGAAACTTACTGAATTGCTTCTCCTCATGTGCCTTTTTCAATCTTTGAGGATAGGGAGGAGGAGGGTATTCAGGAACTAACCTTGGCAGCTGAATTTCTTTAGGTGCAGAAGCATCAGGTGCTTCTGCATCTTGCAGTTTTTTTTCATTTTTATCTTTTTCTGTTTCTTTTTCTCCCTCACCTTTACCTTCAGTCTCATGTTTATCTATAAGATCTTTTCCATTCCTGAGAGAAATGGCCTTCACCCGTTCTTTACCTGGTCTGTGGGATGTAGTAGCTTCTGTATTTGAAGGTAATGCACCTGCTGGTCTTTGGTACAGAGCTGTTGCTAGCTTCCCCACTTGATTCTCCAAATTCTTTATAGATGCATCTTGTGCTTGCCTAGCTGTTCTGGTTTCACTTATGAAGGATTTGAGCAAGGCTTCTAAGGAGTTATCAATGACAGGTGGTTGTTGTCTTTGGTTGTTTTGAGACTGAAACCCTGGTGGTGCTGTTGTTGGTGCAGCTGCACTAGGTGCAGAAGCATCGGTGTTGTTCCATATGAAATTTGGGTGGCTCTTCCACCCAGGGTTGTAGGTGTTTAAGTAAGAGTTGTTGTTTTTATCGAATCCTACATAATTGATAGAGACAGGATTATTGGGACATTCCTCATACAAATGGCCTCCTCCACAGTATACACAACATGTATTACCAGGAGGGCTTGTTCTATGGCTGCTGCAGAAGTATCTGTTGGTGCAGCTGCACTAGGTGCAGATGCACTGTTGGAAGTGAATTTTTTGAACAAGTTGGTTAGAGAGGCTAACTGAGCAGATATGGCAGATACATCACTGATTTCATGTACCCCTGATGGTTTCTTTTGGGTACTTACCCTCTCAGTAGGCCAACTAAAGTTGTTTGTAGCAATTCTGTCAATCAACTCACATGCTTCATTGTAGAACAGGTTTAAAATAACACACCCCCAGATGATGCATCAAGCATTACTCTGGTTTGTGGTTCTAAACCATTATAAAACGTTTCCATTTGAATAATATTGGTAATCCATGATGATGACATTTTCTTAAAAGATCTTTCCATCTTTCCCCTGCTTCAAATAATGACTCAAATTCTTTTTGTCTAAAAGATGTAATATCATTTCTCATCCTGGCATTTTTGATGGGTGGAAAATATTTTGACAAAAACTTTTCAGCTATTTCATTCCATGAATGTATAGAATTAGGCTCCATTGAATTTAACCAAGATTTAGCCTTATCTTTTAAAGAGTATGGAAATAGCTTAAGTCTAAATGCTTCTTCACTAACACCAGGAAGGATAAAATTACTACATACTTCTAGAAACTATTTTAAATGCTCATGGGGATCCTCATGGAGATCCACCAAATTGGCCAATTGTTTGTAGCATTTGGAACATCATGGGTTTAAATCCAAAATGAACAGCATCAATATGAGGTTTTGCTATACTAGTTTGCATATTCTGATTATTAAACATAGCATAATCCCTCATGGGTCGATTTCTATCATTAATCATACCTATTGGTCCCATGTTGTTGAATTGATTTCCCTGATCATATTCAGGAGGTGGGTGTGGCTCTCCTCCAATTGAGCCTCCATTGGAACCCGATCTTTCTTCACTGTGCTGAGACAAGTTGCTCCTGCAACTTTGTCTTTGGAATCTAAGCAATCTTCGGAAACTTCTTTTTATCTCTGGATCCAATGTAAATTCTGGTGTTCTGGTCCTGTGCATAAGCTAGTGCACCTGCACTAAGGAAACAAACTACCAAAATAATAATAAAACACAAATCTATAAATCTAAACTTACAACAATTAATGGCAATCCCCGGCAACGGCGCCAAAAACTTGGTGTGGTAATTTATATGTGCAAGTATACACAGTCACACAAGTAATACAATGATAAGAAAGGTCGAACCCACAAGGATTGATTAAACTCTTGTATGTTTAGAGAAATATAAATAAGTGCTACTACACTACTCACAATTTTGAGGTTTTTAGTTTAAGAAAAAACAGAATGCAAGTATGTAAAATAAGATGAAGGAAATCAGTTGAGAATGATAGTTGAGATGTCTTTACTAGATAATGCTTCTTTTGAGAGTTTCTATGCTTTTAGAGGTGCAGAAGCATCAAGGTGCAGAAGCACCAAGTGCAGTAGCATTGAGTGTAGTTGCATGAGTGTGTGCTTGTCAGCTACTTTCTTCAGAGTTTCGTTACAAGCTTCCCATGTCTGGGCTTGCTAAATAAGTTCACTCCTGTCTTTGAGGTACCCACTGTATCACCCTAAGGACTATGTTATCATATGTCTAGGATTTAACATGGTTTTAACAAAGTTTTCTCTATTAACAAGTTAACAAAGCCTTTATTAAAACACCCACCCTTATTAGTCTTGATTTCTAGTTATAAACCATGTCTGTGAATATAACTCTACTTCTTTTAAGCGATCAACCTTAAAACAAGATGGATATAGTATAACACAAGACCCAAAATGCGTACAACACTTAAAAGCATAATAACTTGCTCAAAAAATCATTATAAGTTTAGAACATCTCAACTAAAGGAATTTAGCTCATGTTAGCCATTATATAATAGAGAAAATCTGCGAAGAGCATAATAATATGGATAATACAAAAGAGATCAATAGGGTAGAAGTTACACAGATTGATGTTCCTTTGCATGAAATTCTGATTGGTGCAGAAGCACTGATTCCTTCGTCTAACTATGAAGAAGTGAAGGAAGAGGGTGTCAATTCATTCCTCACCTTCTTACAACTAACTACTGAATTATAATGCAAGAAATGAAACTACTAAACTATATGAAAGTGATATAAATTTGGATGGAGAAGGGATTGTTCTTCAAGTGCGAAGTGGAGCCTTTTTATAGCCTTTGAGATTTCTCTTGCATGAGGGTTTGCGTAGTAACCAAGCCAGCCAACTGAGGCTTAACCATGGTTACTTTCCTGCTATTTAATTGAGAAGATTAAGTCCAACACTCTTCTTTAAAGGAGGTCCAATGATAGAAGACCATGTATCTTTAGGTGAGTAGCCCTTCATGATGATGTTCCATGATGGCCGCCTCCTTATGCATGTGGGCATGTGTCTCCATGTGCCCATTGACTAAGCATGATGTCACAAAAATTTTGGTTCCAGATATGAATTGAGGTGCTTCCCATGTGGGGGTGTAAGCTCACAGTTGGATGATGCAGAAGCATCAAGTGCAGAAGCATCAATTGCAGAAGCATCAAGTGCAGAAGCACTATCTTGTATTTGCCTTTAGTGTGGAAGCAATGTTGTTTTCTTTGTGCAGAAGCATTAACTGCAGCTGCACTGAACAAACATATCAAACATACCAATATTTATATACAAAATGCTTATATTATTGTGCAATCTTCTATAAAACTTATAATGTTGTTATTTGATTAATACTACTATATATATTTAACACATATAGTACCTAGTTTCAAGCAATTAGTTACGGTTAGACGTATGAATAACTCTATATAAAATAGAGTTATCAGGTATCTGGTGGTATGATGAATGAAATGTGGAATGATTTTTATTTTTTATTTTTTTTCTTTGTTTTTGGTTCTTTTCTTTTTTGACTCTTTTTGCTCCTTTTCTCTTTCTTGACTCTTTTGCTTTGCTCTTTCTTGACTTTTTTGCTCTTTTGCTCTTTCTTGACTTTTTTCTCTTTTGCTCTTTCTTGACCCTTTTGCTGATCTCATCAACTCGCAGGACTCTCGACGTGAGATACGAGGGTTGCTCAGAGTAGGGGTGCCAAAGTGCGAGTTGTTGTGATTTGTTGCTTGAAGTGATTATGCATTTGTCCTCTTTGCAATTTTATGAGAGATCGTCTCCTTTTAGTGATTTTTAGAAATTTCGCAATGATTGTAATGCTTTTGATCATGTACATGTTTCGCAATTCAGTATCATTTATCATAAAACATCATTTCAAAGCAAATAGGGAAATGAGAGAATAAAGAAAGTGTTTAATATTCAAATTGAAACCAATTGCGCAGAAGGTCACACTGGCTGAAAATTACATTGAGAGTTTAAACTACAAAAAGAAGAAAGAAAACGAAAGAACAGATCTTTTGATTGTTTGTGTCTTTGAAGTAATAATGCCAATCATCCATTAACCTGACCTTGATCCTCCATCATCCAACTTTCGGAGGTATTGATTGCCTTTGTATCTGTTCAAAGTCCAACTTTTGACTCTAATTTTTTCTTGGACTGCTCTTTAGAGTTTTCAGTCCACCGGGTCGCTCTAATTTTTGCCTTGGCCGCCCTTTCGGGTTTTCAACCAAGCGAGCTCATTTTTGCTTGGCTCATCTTTCTCTTTTTCCACATATTTCTTTAGGCATAGTACTTCTTAACTGCATCTGAGTTCACTGGGAGTGGGAGGTCTTCACCGTCCATCTTTGTGAGAATTAAGGCTCCTCCAGAGAATGCTTTCTTTACCACATAAGGTCCTTCATAGTTAGGGGTCCACTTTTGGATTGTCAAAATTTTCTTGAGCACGAGATCTCCTTCTTGAAACTGGCGGGGGCGAACTTTCTTATCATAGGCCTTCTTCATTCTTTGCTGGTACAACTGCCTATGACACAAAGCAACCACTCTTTTTTTCCTCTATGAGGTTCAACTGATCCAGACGAGCTTGAACCCATTCTGCCTCTTCTAGCTTTGTTTCTATTATCACCCGCAGAGAGGGTATTTCAACTTCGATGGGAAGAACTGCTTCCATCCCATATACTAGTGAGAATGGTGTTGCCCCTGTTGACATGTGGACTGAGGTCTGATACCCGTGCAAGGCGAAAGGCATCATTTCGTGCCAGTCCTTGAAGGTCACCACCATCTTTTGTACATTCTTCTTTATGTTCTTATTTGCCGCTTCGACTGCCCCATTCATCTTTGGACGGTATGGGGAGGAATTATGGTGTCGGATTTTGAAGTCATCACACAACTCTTTCATCATCTTAATATTCAGGTTGGTCCCATTATCCGTGATGATCTTGTTCGGAAGGCCGTAACGGCAGTCCAAATCCCTTTTTATGAACTTGACAACCACCGATTTTGTTACACTGGCATAAGAAGCGACCTCGACCCATTTGGTGAAATAATCAATAGCGACAAGAATGAAGCGATGCCCATTTGATTCCTTAGGTTCGATGGGACCGCTGACATCCATCCCCCACATTGAGAATGGCCATGGTGTTGTTAGGACGCTCAAAGAAGCAGGTGGCACATGGATATTATCAGCATAGACTTGACACTTGTGGCATTTTCTCACGTGGTTAAACCAGTCGGTCCCCATTGACAACCGGTTGTCATACCCTAATTTTGTCCGGCTAATTTAAAGTTTATTAGAAAATCTAAAGTATTGTTTTTGCCGTTTACGCGTGTCATTCCCGATCATGTACAGGTTTCACTCTCGTGCATGCGTGTCATTTGTCATCATGCGCACGTGTTATTCCTAATCATGTACGCATTTTCATTCTAGTCGCGGACGCGTGTTCATTTCTCGTCGCGTACGAGTGCTCATTTTAGTATTCGTTATTTTATTGTTATAGGTATTAGTTTAATAAGAAAATGTAATAAAAATCAAATTTGAATAATTGCTTTTTATTATTATTACTATAATCAGTTTTTTGTTTACAAATAAAGAAGTCAACTTTAGTACATACATGTAGACAAAAAAAATTAAATACAAAATAGTACAAAAAATTAATTAAAAAGCAAAAACTAAAAAAGAGAAAAGAGCAAGGCAGCACAAGTTGCTGTCCTTGGAAAATCCTTTTGAGCATTATGCCAAAGCCCATTTCTTCATCCTCTTTGATCCTTTCCCAATTTGCTCCAACAGGACAGCTTTGCAGGCACCACCTTGCTGCTGCTCCTCTGCTCCACTACTCTGATTCTCTGCAAAATCATAACAACAAAATTTGTCCTATTAATTTACTATTCTATAAAAAAAAAACTCAGCTGAGAAGCAGGGGGGCAGATACAGACAGTAACACCAAAACAAAAATCAAAAAGGGAGTGAAACAGAGAATCAATAGAAACCGAAACACAAGCAGAAAACCAGCACCCCACCCCATCTTCGACCCTCTCTCAAACCACCTCCATCCAACAACCACCACCACTGAAAGCGCAAAACCACAGCCGTGACCAACCATCACCACCTACACACCATAAAACAACCCACAACCAAACACAATACCCCTTTCAGAAATAAAACAACAACAAAACATGAAAAATGAGAATCAGAATAGAAATAAGGGAAAGGAAAGGAAAACAAACGAACCGAAAAAAAAACACCCCCAGTCGCTGTCGAACTCGCTGGTGAACACCACAGTCATCGCCGTCGCGATGGAACCCTTCCCATCGGTGCCGCCGCAGCACTCCGGCGTAGGCATCTCCGTTGCCTTTCATCTCGTGCCGTGGCACTCTCCACGAGTTCCCGTCGCCTTCGCTGAAGCTCCGGCGCGAAATCCCAATACCATTCGCGTTCGAACCGCCGGAACCACCACGACACCACCGTGGTTGTCCCCCCCGGCGTCGTTCCTCTGTCATCGCCACCAGCGCATGTAACACCCCTTTTCTAATAACCTTACTATTTAATAAAATCAGAGTTTCCCTTGTTTTTTTTTGAAAACAATTTAAGCGAGTGCTACACTTACTCCATTAAAATCAAAAACTTCAACTTTCATAGTTCAATTAAAACCACATGATACATAGCACCATAACAAGGAAAAACCGTTTAGTTCACATCAACTAAATACAGTCACTACCAGCAGCGGAATAATAATTAAGTTCGAAACAAAATCAATACATCACCAAAAATGGTCTAACAGTATAAAGACAATAACACTTAAGCATAAGACGCCCCCCCGGTGCTACGTATCAGAGCATGACACTTCCTACCAAACGAAGGTGTAAAGGTAACCTTCACTCGTTATTACCTGCACGTTGCCGACATAAGAAGCAACATAAAAGCAGTAGGGTGAGTCTCTTTTCATAATTAATAACATATGGAATTAAGCACTGCATAGGAAAAGGGAACCAGACAAACCGATTCACAACAAAGGCAATAACCACATCACAATTACAATCACCAATCAACAATACAAAAGGTATGGTTATGCAATGAAATGCAACCCAAACTCCACGGGCACATGCATGTCGGATCCGTCACCAAATACAAATAGGCCGTAGCCTCTGCTCACCAAATAAAACTAGGCCGAAGCCTCTGCTCACCAATAATGCACATGTTTCATGAGATGCTATGGAAATGCATCACAACACACCACAATTCAATCAATTCACCATTTAATTCAGCTCACCATTTTATTTATATTCTCACCATTGTATTAATCAGCTCACCAATTGAGATTAGGCCGAAGCCTCTACTCACCAATCACACCATAATACACTCACCAATCAACCCACCACTCACACCAACACCAATTTCAATTAGGCCAATTTATGATTTGACACGACATAGGGAAGGTGGATAAAAATTGCCATTTGGACACTTGAACACCTCAGCCCAGAAACACTAGTAAAATAATTTATTTTTGCATAAAATTGGAACACTTGGATAGACACTGAAATTAGCTTCGAAACGCATTTTGAACCGTTAAATTTGGATAACCGAGTCAAAAGTTACATTAAAAACAAAACCGGAAAAATACTTAGACATCCTGGAAACTAGGCGCCCAGGCGCTGAGCGCCCAGGGGCAACACGGAACTTGGCGCAGGGCGCTGGGCGCCCAGGAACAACAACACGCGCATAGGCGCTGGCGCCCAGGAACAGCAACACGCGCATAGGCGCTGGCGCCCAGGAACAGCAACACGCGCATAGGCGCTGGCGCCCAGGAACTGGCGCAGGAACTGGCGCAGGGGAACACAGCGCCCAGGCACTAGGCGCCTAAGGCCAACACACAAGGGAAACTCATTTTACTTCGAAATTGATTTTGTACGAGCCAAATACTCAGAATATGAGAATCCAACAAAAATTTTGGCAAAAAGTGACACGCACCTTTGGCGCCCATGGACTAGGCGCCTAAGGCCAAGACTAAACACGACTCCTATGACTCCAAAAATTATTTTGCACGAGCCATTTTACTTGAATATGAAAACCCAGTATCCAATTTCGCAAAATAAGCAACAGAGAATGGGGACCCTTGGCGCCCATGGCACAAGCACCTAGCGCCAAAACTGGCAACACAGTGACACAAAACAGCAACACAGTGGCAACAGACACAGCAACACAGTGGCAACAGAAACAGCAACACAGTGGCAACAGACTTGGAAAAACTGGCGCAGGCACACTGGCTGGGCGCCTGGCGCCCATGACTGAGGCGCAGGAAACAGCAACCATGCATATCGCGCCCAAGGCGCCTAGGGGCTTCCAAAATCAGAATTTTTCAAATCCAAACACCAAATCATATATATATATATAATTCAATCATCATCATGATCCTCAATTTTCACCAAACAAGCACCAACAAGTCATATATTCAAGCATATGACATACAATTCACATTAGCAATAATCAAACATCAATCATGCGATTTTCAACATAGGCAATTCATAATCATATGTCACAACATTTTAATTGAATCAACAACACCACAATTCATTCATAGAAATTATCCTAGAACCCTAACCCTAGGCATCACTAATTCGCATAAGGTATTAAAAACAAAAAGAGGACCCCCTAACCTCTTAGAAGTCGAAATTGCTAGCAAAGCTCCAAGGAAAATGCAAGACACCAACAAGCTCTTCCTCCTCCTTGAGTGATTCGCCCCTTTCTCTTCTTCTCCTCTTCACTTCGCAACTTCTCCTCTTCTCACTCTCTCTGTTTACGTTTCTTTTCTTTCTTTTCACAATTGAGTCAAAAATGCAACTAAGTCACAAGACCCCTAGTGAGTCGAATTCCAATGACTATCCAATGGGTCATGGGCTCACTTGTGGGTCATGGGCCCCGTGCACCATCTAATTCGAGACAACACCTCCTAATAATTAAAATAAAATAAATAAATTAAACCTTGAATTATTTAATTAAATTAAATAAATATTGAAAGCCTTAAATAACTTAATTAAATAAATAATTAAATTATTTTGGGGCGTTACAACTCTCCCCCACTTAGAATATTTCGTCCTCGAAATTACCTGAATCAACAACTCCGGATATGCTTCCCGCATCTTACTCTCCAGCTCCCAAGTCATACTTTCACCAGCAGCTCCCAACCAAACCACCTTCACTAAAGGAATCTCCTTCCCTCTCAGAATCTTCACTTCTCTATCTTCAATTCGCACAGGCATAGTCTCCACCGTGAGATTATCCCGTACCTCTACTTCATCCATCTGAATCACATGAGACGGGTCCGGAACATACTTTCGAAGTTGTGACACATGAAACACGTCATGCAAGTTCGAAAGATTAGGCGGCAAGGCCACCCTATAGGCAACACTTCCCACCCTCTTCGTAATCTGATACGGACCAATGAAACGGGGAGTTAACTTCTTTGATTTCAAGGCACGCCCAACACCAGTCACCGGAGTGACTCTCAGAAACACATGATCACCTGCCTGAAACTCTAAATCCTTCCTTCTCTTATCATGATATGTAACGCCCCAATTTTATTAAAATCTATTTTGAGATGAATTGGTGAGATGATTGAAGAGATTAGAGAGTTATTGGTGTGAGAACCATGGTATAAATGACTAGAATTGAGGTTAGGTTTTTCAAGGTTTTGTGTTCTCAATCGAACTCCGTTTTGAATGGTTCTTGTTTAGTTGGAGAGTGGACCTAATTCTCTACAAAGTAGGCATTGGTTTCATAAAATTTCATTAAGAAGTGAGAAAGGAAATTTGGTTGCAAGTTGAGTGAGAAGTTCCGTCCAAGTTTGGTACCTCATTGTAGTATTTTGAAAATCTGTACCAACTGGTTACTTATTTTGGGAATTAAAAATCATAGATAGAAACTACACTCCGAGAGCTTTCCAACGAGTGGTCATTTGTTAAAATCCGATGTCGTTTGCTATTTTAATCAAGAGAAGGAAGAAAAGAGTAGTCTGCGCATGTATGCTGTTGTTGCTGCCATTTCGCGCCCAAGTCGCGCCTGGCTCGCGCTCCGAGCGCGAGTTCGCGTATATAGCTGCGTTTCTGCGCAGCTAGGGCATTTTCTTGCCGTTTTCACTCTTTTTATCATATCTTTGTCTCTGGAGCTCCGATTGTGACGCCGTTTGTTGCGTTCTTCTCGTATCGCAGAGGGCTTCGATAGGAGAGCAATTCCAGAGTTAGAATCCAGAAGTGGTGAGAACGAAAATTAATCTCCCTACAATCTAAGAGAGAGAGAACTTGCGATCGTGAGAAGGAGAGAAGGAGTGTAGATCGCGTGGATTGTTGCGGTTGTTTCGTAGGTGACTTGTAGTGATCTCTTGTCTTCGTGAAAACCTAAGGTAAGGGTGAGCGTTTCGATTTAATATAATTGGGTATGTAATTGGGGTTTTGGGGGTTTTGATGTTATCGATATTATTTTGATGTCATTGATGTTATTTTGATGTTGTTGATGCCCTTCTGATGTTGTTGATGTGATTTTGATATTGTGATGAAATTGATATTGTCGAAGAGTTTTGATGTCGTTTTGATGAATTTTGATGATTTCTAGATGAGCATTTTGATGATTTCTTGATGAACATTTTGATGATTCCTTGATGAACTTTTGATGAGTTGTGTGATGAACAAATCGTGTTTTGAGGTTGGTGATGATTGGAAAAGAATTCATGATGTGAATATGACTGTTTTCTCCACTGTTTTCTTGCTGTTTTCCCACTGTTTTCTCAGTTTTTAAAGGCGATACTTTCCCAACAAAAAATATGATGTTTCTTTCAAAAAAAAAAGTGATGTTTTCCACTAATAAAAATGTGACGCTCCCAATTCAAATGCAATGTTTTCCCAAGCTTGAAAATGTGGTTTCTTCCGAATTTAAAATGTGATGTTTACTCAATTAAAACGGGATGTTTTTCTAAACTCCAAATGTGTGGCTACCCAAACTTCAAAAAGGATATGTGTGATAATGATGTAATATGATTATGATGAATTGTGAAGAATGTACTCTATGAGTATGGCTTTAATAATGTTGTAATGTGATTGGGATGAATTGTGACGAATACACTCTATGAGTGTTTGATGACGATGATGATGAGTACTCCAGGTGAGTGTTTTGATGAAATGCACATGTGTATATAGAGTCTCATGGCATGTGCATATCGTGAAGAATAGGCTTCGGCCTCCTGTGAAGAATAGGCTTCGGCCTCTTGATTGTGATGAGTATGGTACCATCATGCATATGCCCTGGAGGGGGTTGCATTCACATGCACTTTCATGACGGTGATTCTTTGAAATTAATTGTGTTTGAATTGATATTCTCTGATGATGAGTTTGATGATATTGATGATGTCGTATGATTTACTGTTCATATTACTCTGTTTATGCTTGATTATGTTTTATTGAAATTCTGATGATTTCTAGATGAGCATTTTGATGATTTCTTGATGAACATTTTGATGATTCCTTGATGAACTTTTGATGAGTTGTGTGATGAACAAATCGTGTTTTGAGGTTGGTGATGATTGGAAAAGAATTCATGATGTGAATATGACTGTTTTCTCCACTGTTTTCTTGCTGTTTTCCCACTGTTTTCTCAGTTTTTAAAGGCGATACTTTCCCAACAAAAAATATGATGTTTCTTTCAAAAAAAAATGTGATGTTTTCCACTAATAAAAATGTGACGCTCCCAATTCAAATGCAATGTTTTCCCAAGCTTGAAAATGTGGTTTCTTCCGAATTTAAAATGTGATGTTTACTCAATTAAAACGGGATGTTTTTCTAAACTCCAAATGTGTGGCTACCCAAACTTCAAAAAGGATATGTGTGATAATGATGTAATATGATTATGATGAATTGTGAAGAATGTACTCTATGAGTATGGCTTTAATAATGTTGTAATGTGATTGGGATGAATTGTGACGAATACACTCTATGAGTGTTTGATGACGATGATGATGAGTACTCCAGGTGAGTGTTTTGATGAAATGCACATGTGTATATAGAGTCTCATGGCATGTGCATATCGTGAAGAATAGGCTTCGGCCTCCTGTGAAGAATAGGCTTCGGCCTCTTGATTGTGATGAGTATGGTACCATCATGCATATGCCCTGGAGGGGGTTGCATTCACATGCACTTTCATGACGGTGATTCTTTGAAATTAATTGTGTTTGAATTGATATTCTCTGATGATGAGTTTGATGATATTGATGATGTCGTATGATTTACTGTTCATATTACTCTGTTTATGCTTGATTATGTTTTATTGAAATTCTGATGATTTCTAGATGAGCATTTTGATGATTTCTTGATGAACATTTTGATGATTCCTTGATGAACTTTTGATGAGTTGTGTGATGAACAAATCGTGTTTTGAGGTTGGTGATGATTGGAAAAGAATTCATGATGTGAATATGACTGTTTTCTCCACTGTTTTCTTGCTGTTTTCCCACTGTTTTCTCAGTTTTTAAAGGCGATACTTTCCCAACAAAAAATATGATGTTTCTTTCAAAAAAAAATGTGATGTTTTCCACTAATAAAAATGTGACGCTCCCAATTCAAATGCAATGTTTTCCCAAGCTTGAAAATGTGGTTTCTTCCGAATTTAAAATGTGATGTTTACTCAATTAAAACGGGATGTTTTTCTAAACTCCAAATGTGTGGCTACCCAAACTTCAAAAAGGATATGTGTGATAATGATGTAATATGATTATGATGAATTGTGAAGAATGTACTCTATGAGTATGGCTTTAATAATGTTGTAATGTGATTGGGATGAATTGTGACGAATACACTCTATGAGTGTTTGATGACGATGATGATGAGTACTCCAGGTGAGTGTTTTGATGAAATGCACATGTGTATATAGAGTCTCATGGCATGTGCATATCGTGAAGAATAGGCTTCGGCCTCCTGTGAAGAATAGGCTTCGGCCTCTTGATTGTGATGAGTATGGTACCATCATGCATATGCCCTGGAGGGGGTTGCATTCACATGCACTTTCATGACGGTGATTCTTTGAAATTAATTGTGTTTGAATTGATATTCTCTGATGATGAGTTTGATGATATTGATGATGTCGTATGATTTACTGTTCATATTACTCTGTTTATGCTTGATTATGTTTTATTGAAATTCTGATGATTTCTAGATGAGCATTTTGATGATTTCTTGATGAACATTTTGATGATTCCTTGATGAACTTTTGATGAGTTGTGTGATGAACAAATCGTGTTTTGAGGTTGGTGATGATTGGAAAAGAATTCATGATGTGAATATGACTGTTTTCTCCACTGTTTTCTTGCTGTTTTCCCACTGTTTTCTCAGTTTTTAAAGGCGATACTTTCCCAACAAAAAATATGATGTTTCTTTCAAAAAAAAATGTGATGTTTTCCACTAATAAAAATGTGACGCTCCCAATTCAAATGCAATGTTTTCCCAAGCTTGAAAATGTGGTTTCTTCCGAATTTAAAATGTGATGTTTACTCAATTAAAACGGGATGTTTTTCTAAACTCCAAATGTGTGGCTACCCAAACTTCAAAAAGGATATGTGTGATAATGATGTAATATGATTATGATGAATTGTGAAGAATGTACTCTATGAGTATGGCTTTAATAATGTTGTAATGTGATTGGGATGAATTGTGACGAATACACTCTATGAGTGTTTGATGACGATGATGATGAGTACTCCAGGTGAGTGTTTTGATGAAATGCACATGTGTATATAGAGTCTCATGGCATGTGCATATCGTGAAGAATAGGCTTCGGCCTCCTGTGAAGAATAGGCTTCGGCCTCTTGATTGTGATGAGTATGGTACCATCATGCATATGCCCTGGAGGGGGTTGCATTCACATGCACTTTCATGACGGTGATTCTTTGAAATTAATTGTGTTTGAATTGATATTCTCTGATGATGAGTTTGATGATATTGATGATGTCGTATGATTTACTGTTCATATTACTCTGTTTATGCTTGATTATGTTTTATTGAAATTCTGATGATTTCTAGATGAGCATTTTGATGATTTCTTGATGAACATTTTGATGATTCCTTGATGAACTTTTGATGAGTTTTGTGATGAACAAATCGTGTTTTGAGGTTGGTGATGATTGGAAAAGAATTCATGATGTGAATATGACTGTTTTCTCCACTGTTTTCTTGCTGTTTTCCCACTGTTTTCTCAGTTTTTAAAGGCGATACTTTCCCAACAAAAAATATGATGTTTCTTTCAAAAAAAAATGTGATGTTTTCCACTAATAAAAATGTGACGCTCCCAATTCAAATGCAATGTTTTCCCAAGCTTGAAAATGTGGTTTCTTCCGAATTTAAAATGTGATGTCCTTCAAATTAAGATGTGATGTTTACTCAATTAAAACGGGATGTTTTTCTAAACTCCAAATGTGTGGCTACCCAAACTTCAAAAAGGATATGTGTGATAATGATGTAATATGATTATGATGAATTGTGAAGAATGTACTCTATGAGTATGGCTTTAATAATGTTGTAATGTGATTGGGATGAATTGTGACGAATACACTCTA
The DNA here is from genome assembly GCA_039519185.1 of Astragalus membranaceus. Taxonomy (NCBI): domain Eukaryota; kingdom Viridiplantae; phylum Streptophyta; class Magnoliopsida; order Fabales; family Fabaceae; genus Astragalus; species Astragalus membranaceus. The sequence goes on along the minus strand of CM076849.1, from coordinate 27,967,152 downwards.
TGAGTGTTTGATGACGATGATGATGAGTACTCCAGGTGAGTGTTTTGATGAAATGCACATGTGTATATAGAGTCTCATGGCATGTGCATATCGTGAAGAATAGGCTTCGGCCTCCTGTGAAGAATAGGCTTCGGCCTCTTGATTGTGATGAGTATGGTACCATCATGCATATGCCCTGGAGGGGGTTGCATTCACATGCACTTTCATGACGGTGATTCCTTGAAATTAATTGTGTTTGAATTGATATCCTCTGATGATGAGTTTGATGATATTGATGATGTCGTATGATTTACTGTTCATATTACTCTGTTTATGCTTGATTATGTTTTATTGAAATTCTCACCCCTTCTGCTTGGAATGTTGCTCTATTGTGGCAACGCTGCAGGTAACCGCGAGTGAAGGATCTGCTGCCTTCCTCATTAGCTCTTGGGATGTATTTTGTGTCGCTCTCTGATACTGTAACACCTAGGGGGCGTGGGTGAAACTTGATAAATTATTTGATTGGTTGTTTAATGATTTTATCGATAAATTGAGACGTGTTTTGAGAGTTATTAGTGAGTTGTTGTTTATTCCGCTGTGATGGGATTTTCGAGGACTTGATTTTTCATGACGGATGTGTTGCACAAATTTGAACAGTGCAAATGATGAGTTTGCTTTAATGAAGTTGTAGCATTTCTTTTCTATCAATTAAAATAATATTTTTGAAAGAGAATTACTCTGATAAGTGACGTGCAAGATAAGGGTAGAAAAGGGGTGTTACATGATAGCTCTTTTGTCGACTCTGCGACGCTTTCATCTTCTCACGGATTAATTTTACCTTCTCAGTTGTTTCTCGCACAATTTCAGGCCCCAACACTGCACTCTCCCCAGATTCATACCAACACAACGGAGTCCTACATCTCCGACCATACAACGCCTCAAACGGTGCCATTCCAATACTAGAATGAAAACTGTTATTGTAGGTGAATTCTATCAACGGCAGATGAGAATCCCACGAACCTCCCTGCTCAAGAACACATGCCCTCAACAAGTCCTCTAACAACTGAATAGTTCTCTCTGTCTGACCATCTGTCTGCGGATGATAAGCGGAGCTCAACCTCAACTTAGAACCCAAAGCTTCTTGCAAACTTTTCCAAAATTCAGAAGTGAATCTTGGATCTCTATCAGATACAATACTAAGCGGAACACCATGCAACTTCACAATTGTCTTGATGTAGATCTCTGCCATCTTTGGAACTGGATAAGTCATATTAATTGGTAAGAAATGCGCAGACTTTGACAACTTGTCCACAACCACCCATATAGCATCAAACCCTCTCACTGTATTGGGCAAACCAGCCACAAAATCCATGGAAATGCTATCCCATTTCCATTCCGGAACTTCTAATGGTTGCATCAACCCCGCAGGCTTCTGATGCTCAATCTTAGACTTCTAACAAGTCAGACAAGAATACACAAACTGTGCCACATCCTTCTTCATACCAGGCCACCAGAACAACTTCTTCAAATCTTGGTACATTTTCGTAGCCCCTGGATGAATACTCAACTTGCTCCTATGGCTCTCCTCAAGAATCATTCTCTTCATCTCAGCATCATCAGGAATACAAATCCTATCTCTGAATCTCAATACGCCTTGGGAATCTAACTTGAAATCCCCATTCACAGCTTGATCATTCACAACTAACAGGTCTACCAACTTTACATCTGACTTTTGGGCTTCTCGAACACTAACCAAAAATTCATTGCCAATCTTCAACATTCCCAATCTGACACTCTGCGGTGTCACTTCACAAACCAGACTCATGTCCCGAAACTGCTCAATCAACTCTAATTCTTTCACCATCATAGCCGACATATGCAAGCTCTTCCGACTTAAAGCATCAGCCACGACATTAGCTTTGCCGGGGTGATAGTTCAAGCCGAAATCATAATCCTTCAGCAATTCTAACCAACGTCTCTGTCTCATATTTAGCTCCTTCTGATCAAACAAGTATTTTAGACTCTTATGGTCACTAAACACTTCAAATCTAGTACCATACAGATAGTGCCTCCAAATCTTCAGCACAAATACAATTGCAGCTAGCTCTAAATCATGAGTAGGGTAGTTCTTCTCATGGGTCCTTAACTGCCCGGACGCATAAGCTACTACCTTACCCTCTTGCATTAACACACCTCCCAAACCCATCTTGGAAGCATCACAATATACTACAAATGGTTGATCCGGAACAGGCAAAGTCAACACGGGCGATGTGGTCAACCTCTTCTTCAACTCATTGAAGCTCTCCTCACAGCGAGCATCCCACACAAAAGCTTTTCCCTTACATGTCAATTGAGTCAACGGAAGTGCCAACTTCGAGAAACCTTCAATGAACCTCCTGTAATAACCAGCTAATCCCAAAAAACTCCTAATCTCAGTAACTGACTTCGGGCTCTCCCATTGCAACACAGCATCAATCTTGGCTGGATCCACAGCTATACCATTACCCGAGATAATATGACCAAGGAAACCTACCTCATTCAGCCAGAACTCACACTTAGACAACTTTGCATACAATTTCTTTTCTTTCAACACTTCTAGTACTAACCTCAAATGTTCTGCATGCTCCTCTTCCGTCTTAGAATACACCAGAATGTCGTCAATAAACACAACTACAAATCGATCCAAGTAACTATGGAAGGTACGATTCATGTACTCCATAAACACTCCCGGCGCGTTGGTAACACCAAACGGCATCACTGAATATTCATAGTGCCCATATCTCGTTCTGAAAGCAGTTTTCTGAATGTCTTCATCCTTTACCTTGATCTGGTGATAACCCGACCTCAAATCGATTTTGCTAAACACTTTAGCACCTACCAACTGGTCCATCAAATCATCAATTCTGGGAAGCGGATACCTGTTCTTTATTGTCACTTTGTTCAGTTGCCTATAATCGACACAAAGTCTCATACTCCCGTCCTTCTTTTTCACTAACAATACCGGAGCACCCCATGGTGACACACTTGGCCTTACAAATTTCTTCTCAAGTAGATCTTCTAATTGCTTTTTCAATTCAGACAACTCTGAGGCTGACATCCGGTACGGTGCCATAGACACAGGCCTAGTACCAGGTATAAGATCAATAGCAAACTCAACCTCCCTCTCTGGCGGAACACTTGGAATTTCATCCGGGAACACTTCGGGAAATTCACACACTACCTGAACCCCTTCAATGATCGCCTGATTCTCAGCAGACAATGACGCCATCAAAGCAAACAGATGAACTCCCTCTTTCATTACCTTATGCAAATGACCAACAGGCAACAAAACAGATTCTTCTTCTTCGGGAGGAAGAAAACTCACAGATCTCCGGAAACAATTAATATGCACATGGTTAAATACTAACCAGTCCATACCAAGAATGACATCCAACCCTCCCAACGGCAAACAAATAAGGTCGACAAGAAAATCTCTGCCGAAGATTGACAGAGGGCACTTAGCACACACAAGAGAGGTAGTTACTGAACCCTTAGCTGGAGTGTCAATAACCATCTCCCTCATCATAGAAGATAAAACGAGATCCAATTTCTCAGCACATAAAGCAGCAATAAATGAATGCGTAGCACCAGTATCAGTAATAGCAATCAAAGGAATACCATTAATAAAACATGTACCTCTAATCTCATTAGTATCCTCTGATCCTGCGAGAGCAAACACTTTTCCATAGGACTTCTCTTTCTTCGGCTTAGTACACTTGGTACTAATATGACCTGCCTCCCCACAGTTGTAGCACACCACATCCCTTTTCTCACATTTCGCAGCCACATGACCTTCTTTACCGCACTTGAAACACTTATTATTCGAGCAGTCAAAACTCTTATGGCCCGGCTTGCCACACCTGTAGCACACAACCTTCGCAGGGGCATCTCCCCCACTTGGTTTCTTATTATCAGCATACCTCTGCTTACACTTACCAGCCTGAACCTCATATGGCTTACCCCGGTTCTGAAATTTACCCCTCTGATCTCTCATGACCTTGGAGTGAGCATTACTATCATCTTCATATATCATGCAACTGTCGATCAAATCAGCGAATACCCGAATCTTCTGGTACCCTATAGCTTTCTTTATATCAGCCCTCAGTCCATTCTCAAACTTTATACATTTTGAAAATTCAGAATCAGCATCAGCATAGTGGGGATAAAACTTAGCCAATTCAGTGAACTTGGCAGCATACTCTGTCACTGACATGCTTCCTTGCTTTAGCTCAAGGAATTCTATTTCTTTCTTTCCCCTCACATCTTCTGGAAAATATTTCCGTAGGAACTCTCTGCGGAAAATAGCCCAAGTTATCCCCTCATTAGCAGTCTCTAACCTCTGCCTAACCTCCATCCACCAATCATCAGCTTCTTCTGCCAGTGTATGGGTACCATACCTGACGTTCTGCGCATCGTCACAATCCATGACACGGAATATCCTCTCGATCTCTTTCAGCCATGCTAGAGCACCATCTGGATTGTACTTGCCCTTAAAAACAGGTGGATTCTCCCTCTGGAACGTGGCTAAACTGCGAGTCCCAGCATTTTCAGCACCATTTTGCTGGTTCCCAACAGCCTGCGCCATAGCCTGCAAAGCAGCAGCAAGAGCAGCGTCGTTCCTCCCAGCCATTTCAAACTATCACTGCAGCACAAACAGAAATTTAGAACTAATCTAACAATTCTATTTGTCATATGACACTATGACAGGACGACTTGGCCGGACAGACCGAACTGCTCTGATACCACTAATGTAACACCCCTTTTCTGATAACCTTACTATTTAATAAAATCAGAGTTTCCCTTTTTTTTTTTGAAAACAATTTAAGCGAGTGCTACACTTACTCCATTAAAATCAAAAACTTCAACTTTCATAGTTCAATTAAAACCACATGATACATAGCACCATAACAAGGAAAAACCGTTTAGTTCACATCAACTAAATACAGTCACTACCAGCAGCGGAATAATAATTAAGTTCGAAACAAAATCAATACATCACCAAAAATGGTCTAACAGTATAAAGACAATAACACTTAAGCATAAGACGCCCCCCCGGTGCTACGTATCAGAGCATGACACTTCCTACCAAACGAAGGTGTAAAGGTAACCTTCACTCGTTATTACCTGCGCGTTGCCGACATAAGAAGCAACATAAAAGCAGTAGGGTGAGTCTCTTTTCATAATTAATAACATATGGAATTAAGCACTGCATAGGAAAAGGGAACCAGACAAACCGATTCACAACAAAGGCAATAACCACATCACAATTACAATCACCAATCAACAATACAAAAGGTATGGTTATGCAATGAAATGCAACCCAAACTCCACGGGCACATGCATGTCGGATCCGTCACCAAATACAAATAGGCCGTAGCCTCTGCTCACCAAATAAAACTAGGCCGAAGCCTCTGCTCACCAATAATGCACATGTTTCATGAGATGCTATGGAAATGCATCACAACACACCACAATTCAATCAATTCACCATTTAATTCAGCTCACCATTTTATTTATATTCTCACCATTGTATTAATCAGCTCACCAATTGAGATTAGGCCGAAGCCTCTGCTCACCAATCACACCATAATACACTCACCAATCAACCCACCACTCACACCAACACCAATTTCAATTAGGCCAATTTATGATTTGACACGACATAGGGAAGGTGGATAAAAATTGCCATTTGGACACTTGAACACCTCAGCCCAGAAACACTAGTAAAATAATTTATTTTTGCATAAAATTGGAACATTTGGATAGACACTGAAATTAGCTTCGAAACGCATTTTGAACCGTTAAATTTGGATAACCGAGTCAAAAGTTACATTAAAAACAAAACCGGAAAAATACTTAGACATCCTGGAAACTGGCGCCCAGGCGCTGAGCGCCCAGGGGCAACACGAAACTTGGCGCAGGGAGCTGGGCGCCCAGGAACAGCAACACGCGCATAGGCGCTGGCGCCCAGGAACAGCAACACGCACATAGGCGCTGGCGCCCAGGAACTGGCGCAGGGGAACACAGCGCCCAAGCACTAGGCGCCTAAGGCCAACACACAAGGAAACTCATTTTACTTCGAAATTGATTTTGTACGAGCCAAATACTCAGAATATGAGAATCCAACAAAAATTTTGGCAAAAAGTGACACGCACCTTTGGCGCCCATGGACTAGGCGCCTAAGGCCAAGACTAAACACGACTCCTATGACTCCAAAAATTATTTTGCACGAGCCATTTTACTTGAATATGAAAACCCAGTATCCAATTTCGCAAAATAAGCAACAGAGAATGGGGACCCTTGGCGCCCATGGCACAAGCACCTAGCGCCAAAACTGGCAACACAGTGACACAAAACAGCAACACAGTGGCAACAGACACAGCAACACAGTGGCAACAGAAACAGCAACACAGTGGCAACAGACTTGGAAAAACTGGCGCAGGCACACTGGCTGGGCGCCTGGCGCCCATGACTGAGGCGCAGGAAACAGCAACCATCCATATGGCTCCCAAGGCGCCTAGGGGCTTCCAAAATCAGAATTTTTCAAATCCAAACACCAAATCATATATATATAATTCAATCATCATCATGATCCTCAATTTTCACCAAACAAGCACCAACAAGTCATATATTCAAGCATATGACATACAATTCACATTAGCAATAATCAAACATCAATCATGCGATTTTCAACATAGGCAATTCATAATCATATGTCACAACATTTTAATTGAATCAACAACACCACAATTCATTCATAGAAATTATCCTAGAACCCTAACCCTAGGCATCACTAATTCGCATAAGGTATTAAAAACAAAAAGAGGACCCCCTAACCTCTTAGAAGTCGAAATTGCTAGCAAAGCTCCAAGGAAAATGCAAGACACCAACAAGCTCTTCCTCCTCCTTGAGTGATTCGCCCCTTTCTCTTCTTCTCCTCTTCACTTCGCAACTTCTCCTCTTCTCACTCTCTCTTTTTACGTTTCTTTTCTTTCTTTTCACAATTGAGTCAAAAATGCAACTAAGTCACAAGACCCCTAGTGAGTCGAATTCCAATGACTATCCAATGGGTCATGGGCTCACTTGTGGGTCATGGGCCCCGTGCACCATCTAATTCGAGACAACACCTCCTAATAATTAAAATAAAATAAATAAATTAAACCTTGAATTATTTAATTAAATTAAATAAATATTGTAAGCCATAAATAACTTAATTAAATAAATAATTAAATTATTTTGGGGCGTTACAGCGCACAACGCCCTCCGGTCGTCTCCTTCGGCGCTCTCTCTCTCCTCCATAACTTCCTTCTTTCTCGTTTTCCCTCTCAACTCTCCTTCTCTCTCCTCGCCGTGTCTCTCTCCGTCACCATCTCCCTCCCTGTCACCGTCGACCATTGCCTTCGCCGTCGCATCCTCTCCCTCTTCTTCCTTTTCCATTTCTGTCCCTCCCACTCTCTCCACGATTCTCTCTCTCCATTTTTGATTTTTCACACACCCTCTCTCTCCTGGGAGACCAGCAGCGGCGCTGGTAGAAGAGGAAATAGATTTAGGGTTTCCAAAGTGAATCCCACTTATATTAGTTTATTTTTATTTAATTTTGTTTTTCTTAATCCAATTTACCAATCACACCCCATATTTTTAATAGCCCCCATACCCCGTAAAAGCCCAACTTTTGCGCAGGCCCTGGGTCCGCAAATAAAATGGGCTGGGCTGCTAAACGCACCCCCCATTTTTAATACAACACCACTTGTTGTTAATTGCACCTGCTTTTTTTTAATTATAACCCATTGCGTTTTATTGCGCCGTAATGCTTTCAAACTAATATTTTTTCTTTCAAACAATCAAACTTACATAAAAAATGGGTTGTTACTAATGGTCACTCGGAGTTTAGCTTGTTTGACCGTTAGTAGCAGCTTTAGTTTTCAAACGAGTCATGAGTGACGACCACTCTGAGTTTTACTTGTTTGGTCGTTACGAATACCTCTCCCAATTTCAAAAATAATTAAAAAACACCAACACACAAACTTTTTCTACCAAGAACTACGTGTGATTTGATTCTCTACCAGGAGATACGTAGGAGCGGAGGGCGGCCGACCTCTGTCAATTGCATTAATAAAAAAACCCTTTTTTTTCTTTTAATTCACCTTTCTCCTTTTTCTCAAAAAGTACAAAAACAACTAACTGTTTATCGAGTCCTTTTTTATTATTATTATAAGGGTAAAAACATTATTTTTGAATTAATAAATGTTTACATATTTAGTTAAAAGGTAACCTTCCTTAGGAAGGATGTCGTAGGGTGCTAATACCTTCCCTACGCATAAACGACTCCCGAGCCTAAACCTGGCCCGCAAAACCCCCTTATCCACTCAATACGGATTTTCCAATGTTTGCCCTTAAACTAAACTTTGGTTGCGACTTCATTTCAAGAACTTCGAAGAATCCCTCCTCCGGATTTTTCGGTCGCTACAGCTGGCGACTTCACTGGGGATATATTAAGAGAGTCAAGCCTAATTAACTAAATGTGTAAGTATTTGTTAATTTTATATTTTGTTTTTGCCCTTATGCTTATTTTATTTATTTATTTTTTTTCTTTATATTATTGAACCTTAGGGTAGACGACTCTTTTATTATTGTTGTTGTATATCTTTTCCAGCTTGGTTAGTTTAGGTATTTTGCCCTCATCACACACCTCACTTGCACTTTTGCACACACTTTTGAGTGGGGCCCTATACCCGGGTCTGCAAATAACCTAGGACGAGTGGAGATTATTAGTGACAGTCATTCTGGATTTTATCTATCTGACTCTCATGAAAGTCTCGGCCAGAGTACGCTCTTTTATGGTATCCCACACCAGGTAGCTCGCTATCGTTGTGGATCATATCATAAAGGGGATTTTAGCTCTGGAGACCTTTGAGAGGAAGTGAATAGAGCCACCTGAGAGATTGATCACATAAGCAACCCTAGACCATGTTGAAAATCCCAATTTAGACATGACCCACCTAGGACACAAGGGCATTATACGTACCCTCTCTATTAATCTGGTTAGCATTTCTCCAAAAATAAAATCAACATTCTCAGGCTTCTTTCTTTCATTTGCATGCACATGAGGCGACATCATCATACAGAAAAAACAAAATCATCCTGCACCAAATAAGATCATTCTTTTCACACGCATCCCATTATCATTGCGCTACCATGCATTCCATCATCCTAGAAATATCATTTGCTTCATTTGTCCATCTTGCATATCCCCAAAATCACTGTGATATTATATATTCATTCATCATTTCATTATCCCCTCTTCATGCATTATTAACAAAAATCGTTGCGAATGACATGCATTTTGTTTCCTCACACACAAAAAAGCAATAGCATCATATGCACCGACATTCATTCATAATCATTCAAAATCATGATCACACAGTATAGGTATCACATCATTCATAAAGTCTTGAATTACATTTCAAAAAAATCATAACATTCATACATCATTTCCCTCATGTGGTCATCCTAGTTTAAATGCAACAATTCCATATTCATGTGTCATTTCCCAAATAAAACAAAAAAATCATTTCATTATAATTGTATCATTTGTCATCCAATAAATCAAAAATAAGAGTCTGCATGCATGTTGCACTGCCTCTTGAAAAAATAAAAATAATTGCATTAGGATCAAACATTTATTTCTTCATGCATACATGCATTCGCATTTTTCATACATATCTGTCATCATGGGCATTATATTTTTCTAGAAAATAAAAATCACCATAGAACGAGTCACTTGTTTTCATATACATCTCGTTCTCATGGTACTAACATGCATATCATTCTCCAAAAAAAAACACAAAGACGCTACATATTTGTCCAACTTTCATCATCTTGCATACTCAAAGATATACTATATTTGTTACTCCTCTTCATGCATAGAAAAATAAAAATGCATTAGTCATCTGACATGCAAAATAAAAGAAAAAATAATAAAATAATGCCACCTTCTTGCATCATTCATCATCATATTGCATTGCCTCCGAAAAATCATTCCGGATAGTCAATCTTTTCAAGCGATCATTCATTCACATTCCTCGCATCTGCATCAAGCAACATTAGTCGTTCATTCATACATTGCATTTTTCTTTCTTTTCGCGAAAAAGAAAAGAATAAAAAACATGATCCAATTAAAAAAAATTGTGATTGAATATCTCATTTAGCATGCATTTCCATTCATTCATAATCATCATCAAATAATATAGGCATTTCATCATTTGCAACATCATGAAATGCATAGCATTCACGCACCTTTTCACTCATCCAAAAAACTGCTGTCTCATTAAATCATCCATACGCCATTTCATCCACACATCATTTATATAGCGTATCAACATGCATCATTTCAAAATTGTGTCATCATTTTCGCATCATTCATAGATACGTATTTAGCATTTCATTCTGATACATGAAAGAGGCTCTACATCAGTCACGTGCTGCATTGCCTCCAAAAATTATTTAGAATAACTGACATTTCCAAGTGATCATTCATGCACGCATTTCATGCATTCGCATCTGCATTTTCGTCATCTATCACCATGTGTTCCTTCATGCATCAGGACACAAGGGGGCGTTTAACCTGACTATTCTTTTTGCGTGAGCATAGTTAGTCTTTTAACTAGAAAATAAAAAAAATTATCAGGCATTCATAATAGAATACAGTCATTATCTTCATCCCATTATCATGATACCAACATGCATCTCATCATCTATAAAATAACAAAATATCATACTTTTTAAATTACTTCATCTTGCATATCCATACGCCAAAAATGAGAAAATAATATCACCTTGATATTATAAAAAAAAATTCAAACGGATTACTCCTCTTCATGCATCATAAAAAAGGGTAATGAAAAATAAAAGTTCTTTATCCCAAACCACCTCAAACGCATCAGTCATCCATGCATGAGTCATTTTCTAAAAAAAAAAAACAACAACACAAAAAGTCATTCATCATCAAAAACATATTTCAGTTAGCAATAAACGACGATTTGCATCATCTGCATGCTATATTGTCTCCAAAAAGTAAAAAAAAAAAATTGTTTAGAATAGCTGATCTTTCCAGGAGATCATTCCCTTCACGCATTTCATGCATTTGCATCTTCATCATACATATTCATCATCACGTGCATCACATTTTTCAAGAAAAGAGTAGAAAACAATCATGAGCACAATTTCAAAAATTGTGAATATCTCATTTTTTTTTCATGTATTTCCATTCATTCGTAAACCATTCATTCACGCATTTTAGGCATCTGCATTTGCATCATGCATGTACATTATCATGTGTTCATCCATACAAAAAACATGAGTATTACCTTTTTCAAAATTTTGATGAGAGATGAGGCGAAGTCGATTACTTCTTCTTTGGAAAAGTTTAGCTTGAGCTACAAACTCAATGTGTTTTCAGACGCTCAATTTTCAAAAAAAAAAAGAAGTTATTCACTGTTTGCAGCTCATTCATAATTTTCTTCATCAAAAATGATGCATCTCATCAGTCCCATGATAAATAATACAAATGGTCCATTTTGTTAACTAATGTGTTATCAAAAATTTCTCCTATCATGCCGCTGACTATGTTAACTCTCTGTGAAGCATTAACATAGTGAACTTGTATGCAATGTGCATTCACTCTTGTTCGAGTTAGTTAGTGTCCACATCTTTGCGTCTTATCATCATCCCTTGTACATGTCCAGTCCCACCCCGACCACCCAATATATATCCCCCCACACAAGTACTTAGTCGACTATTTGGTTTTGTTCCCAATGATGAATTTCCATAAACTAACACTTTAGGCCCCCATGCTGGGGCAAATTTATGATCACTAGATATCTTGTCAACATTGTTTTCCCTTGGTGTCCTTTACAAAAAATAAATTAAAAAGCCTGTTAGGTTGAAAACTTGCGAGAGCAGCCTAAGCAAAAATTAGGGCATAAAAAGAGATGAAAAATAGTGGATATATAAAAATAAATAATTTTTGTCCTTGAATTAATTTTTGAGAAAACAAGCAATCATGATTTGAAATGGAGTTTGGTTGCCTTCTATATCCTAAAAAAAAACAGCCAAAAAGAAATACTCTTTGCTACCCACTTCGAGCCAGAAAAACCCAAAAAAAAATCAAAAAAATTTCAATCACCTTAGGCAAGGATCAATTCCACATCAAAAATGGTGTGTACTTTTATCAGCTCACTCTACTGAAAAAAGAAGAAAAAATCACAAAAAAGAAAGTGAAATTAAAAAAGATGATTGAAAAAGAAATCCTCAGAGAAAAAGGCAAAGCAGTAGAAATTGTGAGCTGATACATAAAATCACCAAACACCTAAGATATCCTTGTCCGAATAAACCCACAAACACCTCCTTAGGCCGAATTCTCATTTCTTCCACCAAACCCAAATCATTGGCCTCCAGCACTTCTCAGAACCTACTTATCTTTTAAAAGGTCATCGTATCAATAAACCATCAAACACCTCTTTGAGCCCATTTGAGCCTATACTCCACAAGCCCATAACCATTGACCACATTACTCATAACCTTTGACCACATTACAAAACCTTCTTTCATAAACCCCTAACCATTGGTCACGCTACAACGCTAACAAGTCCATGCGGATCAATGGCTGATTGCTCTCGTTTTCTCAAAGATTTAATTTTAGGACAAGTAAGATTATTTATTTTCAATATATTTGCTGGAAAAAAAAATCAAAAAAAGAAAGTTAAAAAAAAATAAAAAATCAAAAGGACTTGCACTCCAATATTCATTCAAATTGCACTGATATCAAGACAAGGTTTAGTGATCACCAAGTGAAATTTTCATCGTATCAAAAACTCAGGATTATCATACTCTGTGGGAGTCACCTTCAAAGGGCCAAAAGTTTAGACTAGGACCATGACCTAGATGTCAAAGTGGGGCATACCTTTAACCTTTCATGCTTCTTGAACTTGGCGAAAATGTCCGACATCCATCCCATTCACATACCACATCCAATCCATACCACCAATTCCAAAAACCCATGACCCAAACTCAGTCACCTTTCACAACCCCACTAGAAGCAATCATTCGAAATCCCATTACCAATTGGGGCAATCCCCTCACCCTTCACTCAACCTAAAATCGGGAAATTCGCCCTACACCCATCTCATCCCCTCGCCATATTCACATCCACAAAACCATACCGGGGCAATTTCTCAACCCATTATCCTAAATAAACCCTTTCACAATGCTACTCCAGTCAAGGCAACCTTGTCATTGTCATAATTGGGGCAACACCAAACTCCATGGGTTGAGGCAAAAATCTCTTGCTTTCCATCTTTCATTCCGAAGTCATGGCATTCCCAATTCATCATCTCCTCTACACCCCATGTTGTTGTCACCACTAGACAGGGGCAAGTTATGCATTCACCGCCATCGACTGTGATAGGGCAGTCCCACATTTCTTGAGTTGGGGAGAACCTACCTTTTCATGACTTTGGCCAAAACCTGTCATTTATCCCTTCATCTGTCCATACCCTAGGTCTCTAGAACCCCCGAGTTAACTGACTCATTCATCTATACTTGCATTACTATACGTCTTTGCTAAACAATGCTTCAAAGAGAGAAAACACAAGTTAATAATGTGAAGTTGGAAACTCACGTGGTTAACTTTGCGGACCTAAAATTCAGTCATCATGGGACACCATAACGAAAAGAACAATGTGAAGGAGCTTGCAAATGCAATCAAATACTGTTTATACATCAGTGTCTGGGAATAACAACCTTGAGATTGCCAAAGTTTGAATTCAAGTCAAATCCAATTTTTCCAGTAAATGACGATTCCAGAATTTTCACCTTTCTGCTTTTCGCATCAAAAATCTCATTTCTCATCATTACAAAAAAGAAAAAAATCTTTTTGCATCATCAACCAAATCATAGCATAAATCATTCCACCGTGCAATCATGCATCTACCATAGCACCTGCACCCAAGTAGCACATATGCATTCGCATGTCATCTACCGTCGCATACACGGCTTATCAATTTCTGTTTTCGATCAACTTCAGCATCCATCATTCACAGGCTTTTTTGTAGTCCGTTTACTTTCGCATTGCACATTCATCACATTGCACACATATAACACTTTTTTGCTTCGATAGACGTGCCAAGTGCTGGTCTCATCGTTGCCAAAAAGATTTCTACATCACCAATCATATCATTTGCTATGCATTCATGTGTTTTATTCACCATAGCATTTGCATCAAAGTTCACATTGCATGCATCAAGAAAGGAAGCAAAATAAATAAGGAAAAGCAAAAAGAAAAGTCCATCCATTACATTTATCATCACACCAAAAATTAATCACTACAATCACATTTACATCTCATACACCGTGTGTCAACTTTCCCGTTCTGTCAGTTACAACACCCATTGTCTGCCCCATTTCATTCATCATCAGGTACCAATCATTGCACATTCATCACATTCCATGCATGACATTTTTGCACCAATCATGTCATTTACCATGTGTTCATGTGCTTCCTTTTATTCATCGTAGCATACAATCATTACAATCACATTCATATCTCACCTGCATCCACATACAACTGTTTGTCGACTTTCTCATTCCATCAGGTTCAACACCCATTTCATTCATCATCCCACCAGATACCAATCATTGTACGTTCGTCACATACATAACATTGTTTGTTTCGATAGATGTGCCAAGTGCCGGTCTCATCGTTGCCCAAAAAAGTTTTTTACATCACTAATCATATCATTGTGCCATGCATTCGCGTGTTTTCCTTTATCCACCATAGAAGTTGCATCAAAGCATTACATTTGCATCGTTCGCATTTCATACATTTATCATGTACCAAGAAAAGAAACAAAAAAAAGGGAAAAGAAGAAAAAAGCAAAAAAAAAGGCAAATAAGAGAAGAAAATCACTCATTACATTTCAAATCAATCATTACAGACGCATACATTACATGCATATGACCCGTTGCTCTCTAATCGACTTCAAGTGTCGATCCTAATTACTTCCACTTCTTAGGTCAATGCGACAAGCGTTGAATCTTATATCAAACACCAGATCGCAGTGTTAGCACGGAGTCTAGCATAGATCCTTCAGACCAGTTTGTTCCTTCAGTTCAGTTCGAATTAACACGTCAAAACGACGGCTTCGAACTCTACCATCAGATCTTAACGTCGCTACTGAGCGCGGCGGATCCTTCAGACCCCCAGAGGTCCTTCAGATTAGCTGTGTCTGCCTAAGACATAGTGGACATCCTTCGTGGTCAACATATCAGTTCTAGATCTGATCTTGACCCTCACGGCCGCATCGACGTAGGTCACCCTCAGACTGTTTTACTAGTACCATAGCTAGTTGCAGTCCATCAGACCATCTTGGTCCATCAGGCCCAGGCAGCCCTTTAGACCCACCGGTCCTTCAGTCTAACTCCAATCAATGCGCCAAGCATCGACTGCGAATTAGACCATCAGAGCCCAGTGCTCCTTCAGATCCCCGGTGATCCTTATTCACTTTTATTCTATGTCGACCCATTATCTTTCAATAATTTCTAAAAATAATCTTGACAAAATTAGTGTCTTTTTATCTTCATTTCTATTTTACTCGAGAAATTTGGAAACCCTTCATATTTCCTAGTAAAATATAAATAAAGAGGGGCAGCTGTCATACCCTAATTTTGTCCGGCTAATTTAAAGTTTATTAGAAAATCTAAAGTATTGTTTTTACCGTTTACGTGTGTCATTCCCGATCATGTACAGGTTTCACTCTCGTGCATGCGTGTCATTTGTCATCATGCGCACGTGTTATTCCTAATCATGTACGCATTTTTATTCTAGTCGCGGACGCGTGTTCATTTCTCGTCGCGTACGAGTGCTCATTTTAGTATTCGTTATTTTATTGTTATAGGTATTAGTTTAATAAGAAAATGTAATAAAAATCAGATTTGAAAAATTGCTTTTTATTATTATTACTATAATCAGTTTTTTGTTTACAAATAAAGAAGTCAACTTTAGTACATACATGTAGACAAAAAAATTAAATACAAAATAGTACAAAAAATTAATTAAAAAGCAAAAACTAAAAAAGAGAAAAGAGCAAGGCAGCACAAGTTGCTGTCCTTGGAAAATCCTTTTGAGCATTATGCCAAAGCCCATTTCTTCATCCTCTTTGATCCTTTCCCAATTTGCTCCAACAGGACAGCTTTGCAGGCACCACCTTGCTGCTGCTCCTCTGCTCCACTACTCTGATTCTCTGCAAAATCATAACAACAAAATTTGTCCTATTAATTTACTATTCTATAAAAAAAACTCAGCTGAGAAGCAGGGGGCAGATACAGACAGTAACACCAAAACAAAAATCAAAAAGGGAGTGAAACAGAGAATCAATAGAAATCGAAACACAAGCAGAAAACCAGCACCCCACCCCATCTTCGACCCTCTCTCAAACCACCTCCATCCAACAACCACCACCACTGAAAGCGCAAAACCACAGCCGTGACCAACCATCACCACCTACACACCATAAAACAACCAACAACCAAACAAAATACCCCTTTCAGAAATAAAACAACAACAAAACATGAAAAATGAGAATCAGAATAGAAATAAGGGAAAGGAAAGGAAAACAAACGAACCGAAAAAAAACACCCCCAGTCGCTGTCGAACTCGCCGGTGAACACCACAGTCATCGCCGTCGCGATGGAACCCTTCCCATCGGCGCCGCCGCAGCACTCCGGCGTAGGCATCTCCGTTGCCTTTCATCTCGTGTCGTGGCACTGTCCACGAGTTCCCGTCGCCTTCGCTGAAGCTCCGGCGCAAAATCCCAATACCATTCGCGTTCGCACCGCCGGAACCACCACGACACCACCGTGGTTGTCCCCCCCGGCGTCGTTCCTCTGTCATCGCCACCAGCGCACAACGCCCTCCGGTCGTCTCCTTCGGCGCTCTCTCTCTCCACCATAACTTCCTTCTTTCTCGTTTTCCCTCTCAACTCTCCTTCTCTCTCCTCGCCGTGTCTCTCTCCGTCACCATCTCCCTCCCTGTCACCGTCGACCACTGCCTTCGCCGTCGCATCCTCTCCCTCTTCTTCCTTTTCCATTTCTGTCCATCCCACTCTCTCCACGATTCTCTCTCTCCATTTTTGATTTTTCACACACCTCTCTCTCCTGGGAGACCAGCAGCGGCGCTGGTAGAAGAGGAAATAGATTTAGGGTTTCCAAAGTGAATCCCACTTATATTAGTTTATTTTTATTTAATTTTGTTTTTCTTAATCCAATTTACCAATCACACCCCATATTTTTAATAGCCCCCACACCCGTAAAAGCCCAACTTTCGCGCAGGCCCTGGGTCCGCAAATAAAATGGGCTGGGCTGCTAAACGCACCCCCCATTTTTAATACAACACCACTTGTTGTTAATTGCACCTGCTTTTTTTTTAATTATAACCCATTGCGTTTTATTGCGCCGTAATGCTTTCAAACTAATATTTTTTCTTTCAAACAATCAAACTCACATAAAAAATGGGTTGTTACTAATGGTCACTCGGAGTTTAGCTTGTTTGACCGTTAGTAGCAGCTTTAGTTTTCAAACGAGTCATGAGTGACGACCACTCTGAGTTTTACTTGTTTGGTCGTTACGAATACCTCTCCCAATTTCAAAAATAATTAAAAAACACCAACACACAAACTTTTTCTACCAAGAACTACGTGTGATTTGATTCTCTACCAGGAGATACGTAGGAGCGGAGGGCGGCCGACCTCTGTCAATTGCATTAATAAAAAACCCTTTTTTTTTCTTTTAATTCACCTTTCTCCTTTTTCTCAAAAAGTACAAAAACAACTAACTGTTTATCGAGTCCTTTTTTATTATTATTATAAGGGTAAAAAAATTATTTTTGAATTAATAAATGTTTACATATTTAGTTAAAAGGTAACCTTCCTTAGGAAGGATGTCGTAGGGTGCTAATACCTTCCCTACGCATAAACGACTCTCGAGCCTAAACCTGGCCCGCAAAACCCCCTTATCCACTCAATACGGATTTTCCAATGTTTGCCCTTAAACTAAACTTTGGTGGCGACTTCATTTCAAGAACTTCGAAGAATCCCTCCTCCGGATTTTTCGGTCGCTACACCGGTAGTAGCCGACCCTTAAGATTTTTCTTTCCATGGTGTGCCCGTTAGAATGAGTTCCGAACGAGCCTTCATGGACATATTTCATAATTCTTTCCGCTTTTTCTTTTGCTACACATCTGAGGAGGACCATATCGTGATTCCTTTTGTAAAGCACTTCCCCATTTAGGAAGAATCCCATTGACAACCTTCTAAGTGTCCTCTTATCATTCTCGGTGGCACCAAGAGGGTATTCTCTGCTTGTGATATAGCGCTTGATATCGTAATACCAAGGTTTACTGTCAGTCTCTTCTTCGATTGCCACACAATGATGTGCCGGTAGGTCTCGATGTTGAATTCAGATGAATGTCAGACTCTTGTTGTTACTGATATTGAACATTGATGACAAAGTTGCTAAGGGGTCAGCCAACTGATTTTCTTCACGTGGGAGATGGTGGAAAGTGATCTCCTCGAACGGTTCAATCATCTTTTGGATGAGCTCGCGATAAGGGATAAATTTGGAGTCTCTGGTTTACCAGTCACCTTTTATTTGATGGATGACTAAGGCTGAGTCCCCGTATACATCGAGTCTTTTGACTTTCCATTCAAGGGCCGCTTTGATGCCTAGGATACACGCTTCATATCCTGCGATGTTGTTGGTGCAATAGAAGCCCAGTCTAGCAGTATACTTCCTGTGCGCTTTTGACTTTCCAACGGGCAATTCTTCCTGTGCGGGTTTTTCAAAAATGTACTTGATTGGATCCATTTTAGATACCAACCAAGTCGTGTGGCTCAACATATACTGCCTCAGACGATGTGCAGCCCAGGCCAAAGCACAACATGTTCATTCCAATAATGAGTATCTTGTCTGGCACTTGGTGAACTTCTTGCTTAGGTAGTAGATGGCATGTTCTTTCCTTCCGGTCTCATCGTGTTGCCCCAATACACAAACCATTGATTTGTCTAGCACTGTCAAGTACAGGATGATAGGTCTTCCCTGTACAGGTGGCATAAGAATCGGTGGAATTTGGAGGTACCTCTTGAACTTTTCAAAGGCTTCTTGGCAACTATCATTCCACTTTGTTTCTTGGTTCTTGCACAGCAATTTGAAGATCGGCTCACAGGTCGATGTTAATTGGGATATGAATCTGGAGATGTAGTTCAACCTTCCCATGAACCCACGAACTTCTCTTTCGGTTTTAGGCGCCGGCATTTCTAATATTGCTCGTACTTTGGCTAGATCCACTTCTATTCCCCTCTGACTGACTATGAACCCCACTAGCTTTCCTGATCTTACATTGAAAGTACATTTGGCAGGGTTTAATCTGAGTTTTAACTTCCTTAGGCGTTCAAAGAGTTTTTGCAGATTAACAACATGCTCTCCTTCAGTCTTGGATTTTGCGATCATGTCATCCACGTAGACTTCTATTTCTTTGTGCATCATATCATGGAATAAAGTTACCATTGCCCTTTGGTACGTTGCGCCAGCACTCTTTAGGCCGAATGACATTACTTTGTTGCAGAAGGTTCCCCAGAGTGTGATGAAGGTGGTTTTCTCCATGTCCCCAGGGGCCATCTTAATTTGGTTATATCCGGAATATCCATCCATGAAGGAGAAAAGAGAGTGTTGCGATGTGCTATCTACCAGGACATCTATGTGAGGTAAGGGAAAATCATCTTTAGGGCTGGCTCTATTCAGATCCCGATAGTCGACACACATCCGAACCTTCCCGTCTTTCTCTTGGACCGGGACAATATTGGCTACCCACTGAGGGTATTTTGCTACTGCTAAAAACCCTGCATCAAATTGTTTCTTGACCTCATCCCTGATTTTCAGTGACATATATAGCTTCATCCTTCTTAGCTTCTATTTTACCGGCAGGCATTCGGGTTTTACTGGTAGCCTATGCTCGACTATGTTGGGGACCAGTCCAGGCATGTCTTGGTATGTCCATGCGAAGACGTCAACATAGTCAAACAAAAGCTTAACCAATTTCTCTCGCTCACTGTCCTTCATTGAGGTGCCAATTTTAACCTCTTTCTTATCTTCCTTTGTGCCCAAGTTTATTGTCTCAGTTGATTCCTCGTGGGGTTGAATCACTTTTTCCTCTTGTTCCATCATTCATTAACTCTGGAGGGGTTTCCCAGTTATCTTCAATATCTTCCTCAGTTTGATTAACGGGGTGATCAAAGTTACAGTATGAATTATTGGCGATGTTATTTTCAAAGATGGTTTTTTCATATCTGCATTAGTGTAAATCGACGGAATGAAAAACGAGTAAAAGAAAATAAAAGCGAATGCAAAAGAAAAGGAAAGCTGAAATTTATGGGAGAATCTGAAATAACATTTTATTGATACTGATACTGAAAGGAAACATGCGTGCCCAAATGAAATATCCTAAGGCCTTGGGCAGAGCCAAAGGATTGCATTACAGAAACATTACTTTGAACTAAAAACTACAGGAAAATCGACGATCTCCCAATTCTTGAGCCTTTCATTTGCAGGACAAGGGCGCACAAGACTGACGACACCTTCTTCAGCATTTAGATCATCTTCCACTGCAGCAATCTAATCGGGGTTCAACATTCCTGCACTCTGAAAACTTTGTTTGATGTCGCAGATGATGATCTTCTTCATATTTGGCATTTTGCCCTCAAGTTTGGCTAACCTCCGCTCTTTCTTTTCTTCCACAATTCTTCTATTGTCGTTGCGATCGGGCCAATACCCTAGCCCGCGTCTATCTTTGTTCTCTTGCAGATGTATCGGTGTCAGGATCCCCTGTTCGGTCTTTCCAAAACTTTTTTCCGACCTGGTAACCTTTGTCTATCATGACTTTAGCAACCATCATGGCAGTCTTGGACAGCTTAGGCTTCAGCATACTGGACACATTGGCAATCTCTAATGCTTGGAAGGCAGTCTCAAAAGACTCTTCAGCAGCCTCGATGTAACGAGTGGGAGACGACCTATTTACCAATGTTTCTTCTTCACCGAAAACAACCACCAACTTGTTGTTCACTATGAATTTGAGCTTCTGATGTAAAGAAGAGGGAACTGCCCCTGCAGATGGATCTATGGCCTTCCCAAGAGACAACTATAGGATGGGGCGGTATCCATTATCTGGAAGGTCACTACAAAGAGTTCCGGACCTACCTGCACTGGTAATTCCATTTCTCCGATGACTTCCCTTTTCGATCCGTCAAAGGCCCTGACCAATATAGAGCTAGGTCTCATGTAGGAACAATCCACATCTAATTTTTCCATGGTTGATCTAGGTAACACATTCAAGGACGATCCGTTGTCAATATGCACCCGAGCAAGTGAGTAGTCTCCACACTTCACAGATATGTGTAAGGCTTTGTTGTGTCCTCTCCCTTCAGTTGGAATCTCATCATCAGTAAAGGTGAGGTAATTACTTGCAACAAGGTTTCCAATGATCCCATCAAACTGGCTAACTGAGATGTCATGGGTGACATGGGCCTCATTCAATACTTTCATCAATGTTGCACGATGGGCTTTGGAGCTGAGCAATAATGACAACAGAGATATCTTGGGGGGGTTTGGTTCAGCTGATCAACTACTTTATACTCGCTTTGTTTCATAAGCTTCAAAAATTCCCCGGCTTCTTGTTCAGATAGTGTCCTTTTACCCACATTCTTATCAACAGGTTCTTGTTCTATGCTTTTGCCCTTTTAGGCTCTTTCTTCCCTTTCTTTTTCTTGCTCTCCACTGAGTCCTTTAGGGGTATAGATACGCCCACTTTGAGTCATCCCGCTGGTCCCTGAGATGTTAATGACATCAGGAGTGGTCTGAACCTTCACATTGTAGTTCAACGGGACTGCCTTGGTGTCTTTAAAGGGGAAAGGAGCTGGCACTTGAATAGTGATCGGTTTAGGTATAACCGGAGTCAACTTTGCATCCTTTTTGTAACGGATTTCCAGTGGTTTTCGGATATCCTTGCTCTGGTCAATATTTGACTGGAGAGTCCACACGCCCTCCTCCTTCTTTCGGAAACCCAACTGTATTATGTGTCGGTCTAGTAAGTCTTGAAGGACTATCTTGAATGCTTCACATGCCCCGACACAGTGAGGGTCAACACACGAATCTTTTCCAGCGCATCCCTTCATAATGATTCTGAAGTGACACAAGTCAGCATGGATGAGGTCTAGAGGTGTGACAATGTCCTCCACCCTTCAGATCAAGAATCGTTCCTCAAAATATCCAATGGCATTAACAGAGGGTTTCCCGTGCCCCGGTAAAGGGTTAGTGGAAACATTCGGACCATCTTCTTCGAAACTTAACCATTTAGATTCAATCAAGTCTCGCACCACATATTTTAATGGTTTGCAATTTTCTGTTGAATGGCCAACTGCCCCATCATGGAATCCACAGGTAGCATCTGGGTCGTAACCCCTACGGAAAGGAGGTTGAAGGGGTCTCATTGGTTGGGGAGTGATCAGGTTGTGACTGATGAGGTCGTTGAACAGGTCTGTGTACGTCATGGGTATTGGGTCAAAATTGACAGGCTTTCTTTCTGGGTAGTTTTGTGTGTTACCAAGTGGCTTCAGTCTCAAGAGGGGGGGGTGAATTGAGATTTAAAAACTTTTCAGATCTTTCGAAAACGTTTTTCCCCTTTTTCAATGACTTAGATCAATTTCGCGCAGGTTAAGTGGAAGCGAAGGAATTAGAATATAAAGCAGTAAAGCGGTAGAACAGTAAAGCAGGAAAGCAGTAAAGCACGCAGAGATTTATCCTGGTTCGGTCACCTCCTAGTGACCTACGTCCAGTCCTCACACCCTTGTGAGATTTTCCACTAACCAAAACAACAAGGCTTACAGGTGCCTTGGAAAACCTTTACAGACTTAGGCACTCTCCTCCTAGGATACCCCACCTATGGAGAGCCCTCAAATCTAACAATACAATAACAAGAGATACCCCACCCCTGTTACAATCAGCTGCCCCAGAAAGATACCTCACTTCCTAGTACAAACAGCTACCCTAGAGAGATACCCCACTCCCTAAAACAAAACACAACAATTAAATAATAAACAATTGTAAAGACAGAAATACCTCTAATGTAGGCAGATATTACAACTTGAAGAATGCAACCCCAACTAACTCTTAGCAACAGATCAGCTCAGACAGACCAACGGTGCGTGACGAGCAAAAGTAAAAGCGTGAAGAGTTTTCTCAAAAGTTTTCTGTTTCATGCAAGTGGGTTGTGTTGTGTGTTGTGTAAAATGAATCGTGAAGCACTGCCTATTTATAGGCTATGAGGAAATTATTTTTACGTTGAAAATAGTGTAGGAATCGATTCTTTGTTGAAATGTATTTGATCTAGGAATCGATTTTATTTAGGTGAGGAATCGATTTATCTTTGTTTGGAAAATATGGGAAATCGATTCTTGAGTACCATGGAAAGCTAGGAATCGATTCTATACTTAGTGAAAATATGTATGAATCGATTTTCAGCTTTCCTGAGACAAGTGGGAATCGATTCTCAGTTATGTGCAAAAGATTGGGAATCGATTCTTCCCTTAAAAATTGTTTGGCTCAGAAATCGATTTATGTACTGAAAGTACATGACCTGACAATCGATTCTACCTTTTCTAATTTACCTGAAAATCGATTTTGAAATTTGTTTATGCATGAGGAAATCGATTTTGTTATTTTAAAAGGTGATAAGAATGTTTACGTAAGTATGCATGCAACTTTAAAAAACTTTGTGAGTGTGTGAGACTTTGAGATACGAGCTGACCTTTGAAAGAGCTTACACTTTTTCCTAAGACACACCCAAACCCTAAGGACTACCCTTATATTTAAGGACTACCCTTAAACTTGAATCTTCAATTCTTGGCTTGTTTGTCTTGGATTGATTTTGACGTTTAGTCACTTTTATTTGACTTTGACCGTCAATTTTACCTTTGGCTTTTTCATCATCAAAACACATCCTGCAATATTAGTTTACCTGCAACACAAGGTATCCCCATTGTGGTCCATAGTCTGGGTTGACTTGGTGAGGTGGGGCTTGTGGTGTTTGAGTAGGGATCTGGAAGGTTTGTCAGGGGTGGTTATAGGGAGGCTTTCCGAATCCAGAGATGGCATTGGCTTCTCCTTCTTCTTTTTAGGAAATCCGGAGAAGGGCTTTTTCTGATTACAGGTTCCCGCGAAGTTATGGGCAATCTTCCCATTCCTCCATCCGTTCTCTAATCTTTCCCCTATGACAATCATATCTGAGAATCTCGAAGACACGCTCCCTATCAACCTGTCGTAGAAAGGCGATTGAAGAGTATCCATGAACATGGATACCAACTCCTTTTCTAACAGAGGTGGCACTACTTGCGCAGCCAACCCTCTCTAGCGTTGGGCATATTCCTTGAAGGACTCATTATCTCTTTTTGTCATGCTTTGCAGTTGTGTCCTATCGAGAGCCATATCGATGTTGTACTTGTATTGCCTCAAAAACGCATCAGCTAGGTCCTTCCAGCACCTGATATGGGCACGCTCTAATTGCATATACCGGCTCGAAGCTGCCCCAGATAGACTGTCCTGGAAGTAGTGAATGAGCAATTTGTCGTCATGAGCAAACACAGCCATCCTCCTGTAGTACATGGTTAAGTGGCTCACGTAGAGCTGGCAAAATGGGCCGGGCCCGCCGGGCCGGGCCGGGCTAGCCCGAAATATGGGAGGGCTTGGGCCAAAGAAAATGAGCCCGTTTTTATACCCGGGCTTTTTAGCCCGGTCTATAAAAGCCCGAGCCCGTGCCGGGCTAGCCCGGTCGGGCTATGGGTAGACCGCGGGCCCGCAAATAAAAAATGGGGTGCAATATTCAATATTATTGTTGCTGCCCAGCCCAAGATTCATTTACCACGTCAAATGTTGTAACGATCAGATAAAAAGAAAAGAAACACAACATCAGATAAAGCACAAGGTACCTGGTCAAGTTGCATTTCATCAGATAATTAAAGCCCAAGACTCCAACACAGGTAAAAGAAGTTCCAATGAAAGTCAATATATTGAAAAATAACTTTCTTATCATAATTATATAGCAATAGCAAATTTGGGTACGTGCCATCTAAATAGGAAAGATCAAACCATATCTAAATGGGGAATTCTATTTATGAAATTTGAAACTAGAGCAATTTTTTGAAAGTTCAAAACTTAATTAAAATGACAGGCACTTCTGGAATTTCCAAATGCTCTCTTACAAAATGTATACTGATAAATAACCAGAGGTAAAAGATGGCCTCATCCAGGATCAAAGAATCTCCTATTACATGGGGAAGTTCCTCATCTAGTAAGATGGCCTTCATGAAGTAAAGAATACTTATAAGTACTTATAAAATGATGAACCAATACTGATAGAATAGAATACTTCATTTCACAACAGCTCCAACAAAAAATCTAGAAATCATTATCTTCAGTTCTACATTCTACATGTGACACAATGGGAAAATTCAACATCACAGTTAATTCAGTTGACAGGGATATACATATTGTAGAATTTAATGTTCTGCATTTGGGCCAGGTAGTACTAGTAGGCAGAAAATCACGCATAATGCGGGCTAGCCCGAAAAGCCCGCAGCCCGCATAGGGCCAGGATAGGGCCATAAAAGGTGAGCCCGAATTTCAACCCGGGCTTTTAAGCCCGACCCTTAAAAGCCCGAGCCCGTAGCGGGCCAGCCCGATATGGGCAGGGTAGCCCGTTTTGCCAGCTCTAGGCTCACGGGGCAGGTTGACCCTCTGTATTTGTCGAAGTCCGGCACCTTAAATTTTGGAGGGATGACCACGTTAGGGACGAGGCACAAGTCATAAGCATCTCTCGCAACAACATTGGATCCTTCAACTGCTCTCAACCTTTCCTCAAGCATTTGTAGTTTGTCTTTGGCTTGAGAGTTCTCCATAGAGTAATTGTGAGGGAGCCCACTCATACCATAGTAAGGATGAATCATCGGAACTATGGCTGGGTTCACATTTGGGATATGTGAATGAGTGGGGTTCCTGAGATTGAAATCTTGAGCTTGAGCATCAACTATCAGCGGTGGAGTGTAGCCAAGTGGAAATCTTTGTGGCACGACGACAGGACTCGGGTTTTGAACTTCGTTTAGCATTTTAATATCATCATAGGAGGTTAGAAAAACAATCATACATTCAGGAACAACAAATCCTTGGAGTTTAATCTTAGCACATGCGAGAATTAGAGACGAAGGAAGAGAGGTTCATTTGTTAAATTGATATTCGTAATGCAATCAAGAAATTTGACTTTCAAACATATCACAAACATGCCATTTCAAACACCACCAGTCAATGCAATCAATCCTTAGCTAAGCTAGGTGGTCCTTATTAACACAATTCTTCCCTACATCATAGAATGTAACTACCATTTCCTTTGCTTCCTAAGCACACGATCAAATAATGAATTTACAAATATAGGACAAGTCCAATTAAATACATATGATTAAATTACATCATCATTTGATCAATCAAGGTATGCCATCATTTATGATAATCAGGGGTGAACAAAATGTGTTATAATGGATAGTAAATTAGGCGTGAAATTAGATTGGATTTGGCACCAAAAATGAAGGAATTTAAAGAAAAGAAATCAGCCACCAGAAGGGTGCATAGGGCGTGCACTACATGTTCAATATGTGGGTGATTGAATCTAAACGCATGTTGTTGTATTTGTAATTTCAAACTCGACTGATGTACGGAATTGATGTATTGACTTGCATTATGAATGAATTTGTGTGACAAATGTGGTTTTGTGTATGTGACCGACTATATGAGAGGTAATATGAACTTTTCTTGCAAGAAAATGAATAGATTTTGTCATGAATGAAATGTGTTTGAACATGTTGAACTGGAATTGGTCATGTCTTCATTCAAAGGATAGAGTGTTCAAAACACCACTTTCATGATGTTAAATTTCTTTAGAATTAAGATGATGTTTGGTTGATTTTAGTACTTTAAATGATGCTTGAATTGGTGGATTTCTTATAAGCCTCATATGATGATTACATGAATTCCTAACTCATGCTAGGTGTTAATTGTTTCCTAATTGTTGTGAGAATTAAATGGAAGCCTTGTTGAGTCTAAACAACACTCTTAATGATGTATGAAAATGTGTCTATTTGCTGGTGTATGGTTGTTGTTTTGGATTAGAAAGGATTGCGTACAAGTGGATTGAGGAACAAAGCATAAAGCAGCAAAATTGGAAGGTCTGATGAAGCACCACGGACCGTGGCAACCACCACGGGTACCCATGGCAGTTTCGATTTTTGAAAGAAATTCTGGAAACTGGCTACCACGACCCGTGTTGTCCACCACGGGTGACCATGTCAACATCAGGTTTCCCCACGTTTTTATCACTTCTAGACCCTCGATTAACTCGTATGACAATCCTAATTCAATCCCCATGATATATATATATATATATATATATATATATATATATATATATATATATATATATATATATATATATATATTGATAAACGGTTGATTACATCGATTGATTGATTATGTTTGAAATCTTGAAAATGTATTGGTTGAGCCTAAGTTGTCCTAAGGCAACAACTACAACTGAATGTATGCTTTAAACAAGTTATTTATCATGAACATGCTTACAATGAATTCTTAATACCTGTCTTTCAATTTAAAGATTGTTTAAAACCATATGCCATGACTTGACCAATCGTGCGTATTAAGTTTAAGTTGTAATAGGAATGTTTTTAAGAAGTACTACGTACTTAGCTTTTTGATCAATTTTTTGCTAATATGTTTCATGAGGTTGGTACGGCTGCAATATTCAATGGTGTAAATGATAGTTTTCATTGTTGCTTTCGAAAACGAGTGTGAAAAACTATGCAGTACGTATATAAGCATATATGTATATATATTGAAAGTTTATTCATAAGACTTGAGGGGGAATGACGATCCCTTTAATAGCACACTTGGTAGAGGGAAGCCATGATCCCGAGCCAATGCCTTGCATTACTCAACGATAACATAAGTAAAAGAAACTTTCAATATATATAAGAAACTTTCAATATATATACTTGTGGCCTTTTGTTTACATATATGCTGGCCTTTTGTTTACATTTAAAATAAACTAGCTTATTATCCGTGTGACGCACGGGTGTGGCTAAATTGTGTTTAGCTAAATTATATATGTTGATAATGATAATTACAAACACCTAGAGGGTTAATGTCAAAAAAACATAAAGAGAATTAATACGTAAAGGAAATAGAGCCTTTAGAGCCTTTTGTCGCTCTACTTTCTTTTCTCAACTCTCCCTAGGGGTGAGAATAGGCCAGGCCGCCTAATAGGGGCCTACGGCCCAGCCTACGTCAGACTCAGGTCAGGCTAAGCCTTTTTTAAAAAGATCAGGCTAAGTCTTTTTCAAAAGACTATTTAACTTAAAAGGCCAAGCCACAACCCATCGAAAAAGCCTTTTAAGTCTAGCAAACCAGCCTATTTAAGTTAATATAAATATTTTTATCACTACTATGACTATTATATTAAGGTTTAAATATATGTTTAGTCCCTGCAAATATGTGTTTAATTCAGTTTAGTTCTTGTAAAAATAAATTTTTGTTTTTCGTCCTTGCAAATATGTTTTATTCAGTTTAGTCCCTATAAAAATAAAATTTTATTTTTTGCCCCTGGAAATACACGTTTTATCCAGTTTGGTCGCTGCAATATGTAAAATATTTGAATTTAGCCCTTTTTCCTCTCATATTGCGGGGACTAAAGTAAAATATTTTACATATTAAAGGGACCAAACTGCATAAAGCGCATATTTGCGGAGACTAAAAATAAAATTTTATTTTTACAGGGATTATATATAACATATATTTGCAAGGACAAAAGACAAAATTTTATTTTGACCGAGACTAAATTGGTTCAAACGTATATTTGAAGGGACGAAACATATATTTTAAGTTTTATATTAAATTTTGTACATCATTAAATCATAAGTTGGCTAATATCTGTTAATTTAAACATATTGACATACATTAATTTTTAGTATATATTTGAAGTTATTATAAAATAGAATTTAAATTGGATGTCATATAAAATAGAGTATAATAACTTCAAATATATACTAAAAATTAATGTATGTCAATATGTTTCAAGATGAGTGATAACTTTCTTAGATTTATCTAATGCTTTAGCAAGTTTTAAGGATTTATCATGCAATTCAGTAAAAGCTTCATACAGTTCATCATAATCATCTTGCAAAGTTTCAGAGTTAGAAGATACCTCAGTTTCACTTTTGCTGTCGTGGTCGGCCATGAGAGCAAGTTGATCTTTTTCACTTTGAGTTATCTGATGAGTTCAGGTTATTGTCTTCCCATGCTATGTGGGCTTTTCTACTCTTGTTTCTCTTGGATCCCTTTTTTTCAAACTTTGATCGTTTTCTTTGTAATCTTGGGCATTCCATCTTCATGTGTCTGGATTTGCCGCATTCATAACAAGTAAGAGGACCGGATGAGCTTTCTCTCCTCTTAGGGTTGAAGTTCCTTTTAGAATAATTTTTCTGTTTCATAAACCGCTTGAACCCTCGAACCATAAGAGCTATACTTTCTTCATTTTCATCATTCTCACTTTCTAAGTCATCACTATCACAAGGTCGACCTGAACTAGATGCTTTCAGAGCCAAGCTTTTCTTTTTCTTATCTGTACTTTTGTGCTCAGCCAGACGAGTGAGCTCTAGTTCGTGCTCTTGTAACTTACCGAATAGGGTGGCAAGTGACATAGTAGCCAAATTTCTGGATTCAGATATAGCAGTTACTTTGGGTTGCCATTCTCTGTTTAGACACCTTAGTACTTTGTTGATCAGATCTTCAGCAGGAAATGATTTTCCCAACAGACTCAGTTGATTCACTATGTGAGTGAACCTTTTCTGCATCTCTAGTATTGTTTCACCTGTATTCATTCTAAACAATTCGTACTCTCTGGTAAGAGTATTTGTTCTTGCCCTTTTCACTTCACTTGTACCCTCATGAGTAACTTGGAGATTATCCCACATTTCTTGGGCAGATTTACAGTTTGAAACTCGAAAAAATTTATCAGCACTCAAAGCAGAAGTAATAATATTTTTAGCACGTAAATTATGTTGCACTTTTCTTTTCTCATCATCAGACCATTCATTTCTACTTTTTATTGTAAGAATACCATCTACTATGTGCGTGGGGACATAGGGTCCTTTTTCCACAGCATCCCAAACATCTAAGTCCACCCCTTCAATAAAGATTCTCATTCTTTCTTTCCAATATGCGTAATCTTTCTCGTTGAATCCCGGAGGACGGGTAAGAGAAGCACCCTCTTGCGTTGACCAACCTGAAGCCATTTCTCTTGAAGCTGCTAGGCCCTTTATACAAGAGGCTAGCTCTAATACCACTTGTTGCCAAGTGGCTTCAGTCTCAAGAGGGGGGTGAATTGAGATTTAAAAATTTTTGATAACTTTCGAAAACGTTTTTCCCCTTTTCAATGACTTAGATCAATTTTCGCGCAGGTTAAATGGAAGCGAAGGAATTAGAAAATAAATCAATAAAGAACACATAGATTTATCCTGGTTCGGTCACCTTCTAGTGACCTACGTCCAGACCTCACGCCCTTGTGAGATTTTCCACTAACCAAAACAACAAGGCTTACAGGTGCCTTGGAAAACCTTTACAGACTCAGGCACTCTTCTACTAGGATACCCCACCTATAAAGAGCCCTCAAATCTATTACAACAATAACAAGAGATACCCGACCCCTGTTACAACCAGCTGCCCCAGAAAGATACCCCACTTCCTAGTACAAACAGCTACCCTAGAGAGATACCCCACTCCCTTGGAAATACTTAGGAATCGATTTGCGTACTTAGTGAAACTAGTATGAATCGATTCTTAGCTTTTGTATTGACCTGAAAATCGATTTTGATATATAGAATAAAATAGAGAAAATCGATTTTATGCTTTTCAAAAATGCTTTGTGTTTATGTAAGTATGCATGCATTTTGAAAACTTGTGTGAGTGTGTGAGACTTCGAGAGACGAGATGACCTTCGAAAGAGCTTACACTTTTTCCTAAGACACACCCAAACCCTAAGGACTTCCCTTATATTTAAGGACTACCCTTAAACTTTGAATCTTCAATTCTTGAGCTTGATTGTCTTGGATTGTGACTTTGTCACTTTCATTCACTTGGGCCACACTTTGGCTCTGTCTTTTTCATCATCAAAACTCGACCTGCAATATTAGGTTACCTGCAATACAAGGTATCCACAATTAGAACTTAATTCAATCCATACTTGGAATGAATTAGCAGAGAAATTTTTGGCAAAATATTTTCCACCTAGCAAAAATGCCAAAATGAGAAATGAAATTACTTCATTCAAACAAATGGATAATGAATCATTATATGAAGCATGAGAAAGATACAAAGAGTTGTTGAGAAAATGTCCTCACCATGGCATACCTGTCATTATCCAAATGGAAACATTCTACAATGGATTGGAGCCACAAACCAGGTTGATGCTTGATGCTTCTTCTGGAGGAGTTTTGCTGAAATCATCGTACAATGATGCTTGTGATCTTATTGATGAAATAGCAGCAAACAGTTACTCTTGGTCTACAGCCAGAGCCACACCTCAAAAGAAGGCTGGGGTACTTGAAGTCAATGAGATGACAAAGCTAACAGCTCAAGTAGCCTCCCTCACCAACATGGTCAAGAATCTCACCACAGACAATGCTATAGCATCTAATGCTATAGCATCTCCTCAGAACTGTGAGTCAAAAGAAGCTGCTGCTACAATTGAACAAGCCCCTCCTGGTGAAACCAGCTGTGTCTATTGTGGGGGAGGGCACATTTATGAAGAATGCCCAAGCAATCATGTATCTGTGAACTATGTGGGATTCAATAAAAACAATAACCGCTATTCAAACTCCTACAATCCTGGGTGGAGAAACCATCCCAACTTCAGATGGAACAATAATGCAGCAAGTTCATCTAAGGCTGCAGCACCAAATGCACCACCAGGATTCCCTGCTCAGCAACAACAATGCCAGAATAGTCATCCTGTTGACAACTCCATGGAGGCCCTACTGAAGGAATTTGTGAAGGACACCAAAACCTTCATGAATGACACTAAAGCTTCAATTCAATTCCATGGAGCTGCCATCAAGAACCTTGAAAATCAAGTGGGGCAGATTGCTACTGCTTTAACTCAGAGGCCTAGTGGAGCTTTGCCATCAACAACTGAGGCATCTACTTCACATGTCCATGGAAAAGAACAGGTAAAGGCTATTTCATTAAGGAGTGGTAAGGATTTGAAAGGATCATCAGAGATTCCAGCTGATGAAAACTCAAACACAAAAAAATGAAAAAGCTGAAAAAGAAAAAAATAATACTGATGCTATAGCACCTAAGGCTATAGCATCTGATGCTGCACCTAGCTCTTCACAGAAGATTGTTCCTGAGTGTCCACCTCCTCATTTCCCACAAAGGCTGAGGAAGGCTCATGAGGACAAACAATTCAGTAAATTCCTAGAGGTTCTGAAACAATTGCACATCAATGTCCCTTTGGTAGAGGCACTCCAACAAATGCCCAACTATGCAAAATTTATGAAGGATGTCCTCACCAAAAGGAGAAGACTTGGTGAATTTGAAATTGTGGCAATGACTGATGAAAGTAGTTCAATTGTTCAAAATAAACTTCCAAGGAAACTTAAGGATCCTGGCAGTTTCACAATACTCTGCTCCATTGGAAAATTCTACAATGGTAGAGCTTTATGTGACTTAGGAGCAAGTATTAACTTGATGCCTAAGTCCATATACACTCAGTTGGGTATATGAACTGCCAGACCTACTACTGTTACACTTTAATTAGCTAATAGATCTTTAGCTTATCCTGAAGGCATAGTTGAAGATGTACTAATCAAAGTTGACAAGTTTGTTTTCCCTGTAGATTTTGTGGTTCTTGACTTTGATGCAGATAAGGAAGTTCCCATCATACTAGGCAGGCCATTCTTAGCCACTGGAAGGACCTTACTTGATGTGGAAAAAGGAGAATTGACTATGAGGTTCAATGACCAAGAAGTGAAGTTCAATGTCCTGAATGCTATGAAGTATCCAGATCCAAGTACAGAAGAATGCTCCTTTGTTATCTCTCTTGATCAAGTGATCCAGAAACACTTTCACAAGCAACAAGACCACTTGGGCAGAAATTTTGATGAGAATGAGAAGACAGAACTTGTAGAACAAGGAGCCATTCAACAGGAACCAAAATTCAGAGAAGCTTGGGAAATATGAGTCGTTAGATCTTGAAAACTCAAGCCTCAAGAAGAATGTTCCCTCCATTGAACAACCACCCTCCTTGGAGCTCAAGGAATTACCTAAGCACCTCAAATATGTCTACTTAGGGGAAAATGATACTCTTCCAGTGATCATTGCTTCTGATCTCACTCAAGATCAGGAACTTGAACTCATTATTACCTTAAAGAGGCATAAGAAGGCTATAGCATGGCAGATGGCAGACATCAAGGGAATCAGTCCAACAATCTGCATGCACAGAATAGTTTTAGATGAAAATGCTAGAAATAGCATTGAGGGGCAAAGGAGACTTAATCCTATCATGAAGGAGGTAGTTAAAAAGGAAATTATCAGATGGTTGGATGCTGGTATTATCTATCCAATTTCTGACGGTGCTTGGGTGAGTCCAGTGCAGTGTGTTCCCAAGAAGGGAGGAGTCACTATTATAGCAAATGATAAAAATGAGCTAATTCCAACAAGGACAGTGACAGGATGGAGGATATGCATGGAATACATGAAGCTTAATAAGGCCACACAAAATGATCACTTCCCTCTACCCTTCATAGATCAGATTCTAGACATGCTTCCAGGTAAAGAGTTCTACTGCTTCTTAGATGGCTGCTCTGGTTATAACCAAATAGCCATACTGCCTGAAGATCAAGAAAAGACAACATTCACATGTCCTTATGGCACATTTGCCTTAAGAAGAATGCCATTTGGGCTGTGCAATGCCCCTGCTACCTTTCAGAGATGCATGATGGCCACATTTTCAGACTTCATTGAAAAATCCATGGAGGTTTTCATGGATGACTTCTCCGTGTTTGGGGAAAACTTCCAGAACTGTCTGATCAATTTAGAGGAAATTCTTGTGAGATGTGATGAGACCAACTTGGTCTTGAATTGGGAAAAATGTCATTTCATGGTCCAAGAAGGTATTGTTTTGGGTCACAAGATCTCCAAAAGAAGTTTGGAAGTTGATAAAGCCAAAATAGAGGTCATTGACAAGCTTCCTCCACCAGCAACTGTAAAGAGTGTTAGAAGTTTCTTAGGCCATGCTGGATTTTACAGAAGGTTCATCAAGGATTTCTCCAAAATATCAAAGCCATTGTGTCAACTGCTACAGCATGACACACCATTTATCTTTGATGAATCATGTCAACAAGCATTCCAGAAACTGAAGACAGACTTGGTCTCAGCACCAATCATTGTGACACCTAACTGGAACAAGCCTTTTGAGCTCAGGTGTGATGCTAGTGATTATGCTGTAGGAGCTGTCCTAGGGCAAAGGTATGACAGACTATTTCATTCTATCTATTATGCTAGCAAAACACTTGTTGGAGATCAATTAAATTATACAGTCACTGAGAAAGAATTGTTAGCTGTAGTGTTTGCATTTGATAAATTCAGATCATACTTGGTAGGGACAAAGGTCATTGTTTATACAGACCATTCAGCCTTCAAGTATTTGATGTCAAAGAAGGATGCAAAACCGAGGCTAATAAGATGGGTTCTCCTCCTCCAAGAATTTGATTTGAAAATTCGTGATAAAAATGGGGTGGAGAACCAAGTTGCTGACCATTTGTCTAGAATTGAAGGTGATAGTGTAGGTACACAAGGATTAGAGATCAATGAGAGCTTCCCTGATGAAAAGCTGCTGACTATCAGTGTAACAGCATCTAGTGCTATAGCATCTGATACTATAGCACCTTGGTTTGCAGAATTGTGCCACCAAATCTGACTTACTAGCAAAGAAAGAAGTTTCTCCATGATGTTAAACAGTACTACTGGGATGAGCCCTTCCTTTATAAAGAGTGTCCAGACCAACTGATAAGAAGATGTCTTGCAG
This sequence comes from Astragalus membranaceus, assembly GCA_039519185.1. Lineage (NCBI taxonomy): Eukaryota > Viridiplantae > Streptophyta > Magnoliopsida > Fabales > Fabaceae > Astragalus > Astragalus membranaceus. Next base: position 27,931,832 of record CM076849.1, on the reverse strand, counting down.
AAGAAGAACAGCACCCAGTGCTACAACAGTGTCATGCTGCACCTTATGGAGGACATTTTGGGGGACAAAGAACAGCTGCTAAGGTGCTCCAATCTGGATATTTCTGGCCCACTCTCTTCAAAGATGCCCATGAGTTGGTAAAAATGTGAGATAAATGCCAAAGAACTGGAAACATTTCCAACAAACATGAAATGCCTATAACTAACCTATTAGAAGTAGAGCTGTTTGATGTTTGGGGGGTAGACTTCATGGGACCTTTCCCACCTTCTCATGGCAATTCTTACATACTGGTTGCAGTAGACTATGTCTCCAAACGGGTTGAAGCTGCTGCTTTACCCAACAATGATGCAAAATCAGTGAGCAAGTTCATTCACAAGAACATCATTACTAGATTTGGCACCCCAATAGCCATGATCAGTGATGGTGGTTCTCACTTCTGCAACAAACTCATTGAAACTCTACTAGCCAAGTATGGGGTCAAACATAAGGTTGCTACAGCATATCACCCTCAAACCAGTGGTCAGACAGAAGTATCTAACAGAGAGATCAAGAGGATACTGGAGAAAATGGTTGGTCCTGTAACACCCCTTTTCTACCCGGTAAATTTTGACAAAAAAACAGAGTTTCAAAAACATTTTTCACTACACCCACAAGGGATGCCACATTTACACCATTAAAACATCACACGCCAATAGTAAAATCCACCATTAAAATAGTACGATACATAACACGTCATAAATGGGACGAACCCCCCAAAACACCTGTTCAGTCTACATGACAGTAACTCCATCACCACGCAGAGGAATAAAATAAAGGTTTCAACGAATAATCATAACATCACCATAAAACTTCAGAAATTTAAATAATAGAGACATCTAATAAAACTAGCGTTCATCCCCCCGAGTGCTACGTATCAGAGCGACGACACCGACTCGACTAGCGAAGGTAGACATGCCTTCACTCACAATCACCTGCACGTTACCAGCATAGGGGTAACATTCAAACAGAAGGGGTGAGATATCTAACATTATAATAGCATATATGATAGGCAATATGCTAGAGTTATGACAACTATATCTACCGCTTCACAACAACATCAAATCGCAATCACCAAGAATCATCACAAATATCATGAGTAAATGAATGAGATGCAACCCACACCAACGGGTATATGCATGTGGTACCAATCATCACCAATAAAATAGCCAATAAGGGCATCATCACCTATAGCTCCAAAGCCGAAGCCTTTAAGCACTGTGTAATACCCTAATTTTGTCCTAACCAAAATGAGAAAATTTTATTTACTTTTGATATTTATTTTATTTTTATGTCACAAGTTTTTAACACAAGAATTTTTTTATTAGAAGTGAAGAAGCAAAAATAAGCAAAGAGGGAAATAGGGGGGTTCTATAAAAAAAATAAGGTGCTGTCATGGATTGGGCCATCAAAAAAAAAAAAAACCCAACCCAACAAAAAAAAAACCTAGCCAATTCGCATGGCCCAACCCCAACAAAAAAAACCCTAACCCACAACCCATAACCCAATTCCCACCAAAACCCTAATTTTTTTCCCCCTCACTCACTCAAATTCGGCCACCCTTTTTTAAAAAAAATAAAAAATATTTTTTTCTTTTTTTAACCATTCCCCCCCTAACCCCAAAATCAAGCCACATACACTCCTCTTTCCCCCCCCCCCCCCCATATTCGACCTACCCCTCTCTCTCCCTTTCTTGGAACTTACAATTCCACACTCCCCACACACTCCATCCCACTTCCCCACACTTCCCACTTCCCCATTTTTCCCTTCCCAATACACTCAACCTCTCTCTTCTCTCCCCACTCCACGCCTCCTCCCCTCTCTTCCCTCTCCCAACGGCTCACTCACTCTCTCTCCCCTCTCCTATGTTCACTTCCTCACTCTTTCTCCCTCACACACTTCACATCACACTTCCTTTCCTCTCACTCTTGCCCTACGGCCTTCCCCTCTTCTCCAACACACCAAAAAAAATTCACTCTCTCTCACCCTCATACACACATACACGCATACCCCTCTCCTCTCCATCATTTTTTTTCTTCTCTTCTTCACCACTCCCCATCCCCCACGGCTCCAAGCCTCCAACACATCACCAACTCCATTTTTTACTTCCTTTCTCCAATCTCCACGCACACACCTCACTTAAACCCTAAATATTAACTTTTTTTTTCCTCACGTCATCTTTATCTCACCCACGGTTTTACCCCCTCCTCTCACAGAAACAATCCTTTTTTCCCTCTGCTACACCCATACCCCTTCACCAAACCTCCATCATATCAAAAAAGATCATCATCACTATCCAAGAGTGGTTGAAGTGGAGCAGAAGATGGAAGAAGCTTGGTTTTTGTTCTTTTGTATAAATAGGGTTCCCCACTTAGAGGAAAGGTGACGATTTTCTCTTAGAAAAAAAGGGGAAAAATCTTCTGAAAAAAAAAAACTAGGGTTTTCAAAGAGAGAAAGAAATTTTTTAGGTTTTCTTTTAGAAAAATTTTCTTCCCCTTCTTTTCTTCCTTCCTAGATTTTTTTTTTAGTTTAAAATTTTGTTGTATTGAGAGATTCGAAGAAGAAAGCTTGTTCCACAACAATTTCTGGATTTGTTCAAGGTACAAAATGTAATAATTCGTAGTATTGTTGCTTTTTGTAATTTTTTTAGTTATTGTAATTTTGTTCATATTATCATTGCCATTTTATTTTAATTATTGTTGTCACATTTTGCCGTTTTTTTTGTTAGTTCTTTTTAGTTGCTGTTCTAAAAAAAATATATTAGTTGTCACATTTTTAAAATATATTAGTTACTGTTGTTTTTTTTTTTAAAAAAAAAATGTTTAGTTGTTCTTATTATTTAGTTTAGTTACTGTTTTAAATATTATGCTGTTTTTATTATTTAGTGTAGTGGCTGTTTTTTTTTTATTAAATATTATTGCTGTTTTTTTTATTATTTAGTTTAGAGGCTGTTTTTATATTATATTTTTGCTATTTGTTATTTATTTTGTTGTTTATTATATTATTGTAATTTTCGGATTAAAAAAAAGTGATAAAAAAAATGTTGTTTTTTTTAAAAAATGGTTACTAATTTTCGGATTAAAATAAACCTAAAAAAGTGATAAAAAAAAATGTGTTCCTTATTTGGTTACTAATTTTCGGATAAAAATAAACTTTTTTAAAAAAAAAATATAAAAAAATATTTTCTTAAAGGAAATGGTTACTAATGTCACTACCCTTTTCTAAAAAATATATAATATCAAAAATCTCTTTTTTCAAAAAAAAAAAGTAAAAAGGCACCCTTTTATTAAATAATAACTATGACAACAAAAAAAAAAACAAAAGAATTTTTCTCCATAATCCGTTTTCAAAACACCAGGCTTGTTTAGTCTAGGTTCTGTTTTTTAAGAAAAAAAAGCGCTTCAAGAATCACGTGTTCTAGGGTAGAATAGTAAAAAAGAAATCAATCAACCGTTTTTTTAGCGTCAAAACGCTACTCGCACCCTCAACGGCTGTTTCTAGCGTCAAAACGCTATTCACACCTCTTTTTTTAATACAACTCCTTTATTATTTGCACCCCCCTTTTATCACCTATTCCGCTTTTATTCACAACGTGATGCTTCCAAACCGTTTTTCTTTTTTTTTTTTTTGAATAATCGAATTCGCGTTAAAAAAAAAATAGGTTGTTACTAGTGGTCACTCTGAGCCTTGCTTGTTTGACCGTTAGGACTAACCTTCCTTTTTTCACAGCGGATTAGTAGCGGTGATCACTCTGAGGTTACTCGTTTGATCATCGCAAACATCCGCCTAAACTTCTTTTTTTTAGTTAATAAAGTACAAACATAATCTCAACTCCTTTTTCAAATCACGCTTCCCAGTAAGCATTTTTTCAAACAAAGCGCTCGATCGCAAACCGGGTATTTATAGCGTTCACTCTGGGCCCGACTCGTTTGAACGCTGTAAACACCTTCTTTTTCGAATAAGCCATTAATGATGACCACTCTGGATTTATCTGTTTGGTCACCATGAGCGGCCTTTAGTTTTCGCAAACTTTTCAAAAATAAAAAAATACCAACACACAAATATTTTCTACCCAAGAACTACGTAGCTTTGATTTCTCCATCGCACCCGGAGATACGTAGGAGCGGGGGCCCACTCCCGTCGAGCGCAAAAAAAACTAAAATTTTTATTAAGTCTTCCTTTCTTTTTTTTCTCTTCTTCGCAAACAATCAAAAATGGGTAAACAAAGTATTTTCGTTTAAAACTAATTTTTCTACACATTAAATTAAAAGGTAACCTTTTTAGGATGTTGCGGGGTGCTAGTACCTTCCCCGCACTTAATCGACCCCCGAACCCAAAACCGAAGGTTTTTTCAATGTTTTCCTAAAAATAAATATTGATGGCGACTCCATTGTTCAAAAGCAACGAAGGATCCCTCCTTCGGATTCTTCGGTCGCTACACACTGCATAGGAAAAGGTAACTAAGCACACCGATTCACAACAATGGCAACAACCACATCAAAATTACATTTCCAAATAACACTACGCAATATATGGTTATGCATGAAATGCAACCCAAACTCCACGGGCACATGCATGTCGGATCCGTCACCAAATACAAATAGGCCGTAGCCTCTGCTCACCAAATAAAATTAGGCCGAAGCCTCTGCTCACCAATAATGCACATGTTTCATGAGATGCTATGGAAATGCACCACAACACACCACACAATTCATCAATTCACCATTTAATCAACTCACCATTTTATTCATATTCTCACCATTGTATTAATCAGCTCACCAATCAAAATTAGGCCGAAGCCTCTGCTCACCAATCACACCATAATACACTCACCAACTCAACCCACCACTCACACCAACACCAATTTCAATTAGGCCAATTTAGGATTTGACACGACATAGGGAAAGTGAATAAAAATTGAAATTAGACACCTTGAACAACTTCAGTCCAGAACCACCAGTAAAATAACCCATTTTTACATAAAACCAGAATATTTGGATAGACACCGAAATTAGCTTCGAAACTCATTTTGAACCGTTAAATTTGGATAACCGAGTCAAAAGTTACATTAAAAACAAGTTTGGAAAATTTGGGCAACATCCTGATTTTTGGCGCCCAGCAAAACTGGCGCAGGGCGCCTAGCGCCCAGACACTGGCGCAGGAAAAACTGGTGCAGGGCGCCTAGCAAAACTGGCGCAGGGCGCCTAGCGCCCAGACACTGGCGCTGGAAAACTGGCGCAGGGAACACGGCGCCCATGCATAAGGCCCCTTGGCAAAACACGCAAGAAAACTCTTTTAACCTCGAAATTAATTTTGCACGAGCCAAATACTCAGAATATGGAAACCCAACAAAAATTTTGGCAAAATGTGACACGCATCATTGGCGCCCATGGACTGGGCGCCTAAGGCCAGGACAGACCACAACTCCTATGACTCCAAAAATTATTTTACACGAGCCATTTAATTGGACATGAAAACCCAGTATCAATTTTCGCAAAATGAACAACAGAAAGTTGGGGCCCATGGCACAAGGCGCCTTGTGCCAAAACTGGCAACACAGTGGCACAGGCGCAGGGCACAGTGGCTGGGCGCCTGGCGCCCATGACTAAGACACAGAAACAGCAACAAGGCATATGGCGCCCAAGGCGCCTAGGAACTCCCAAAATCAAGATTTTTCTAATTCAAACACCAAATTAAATTCACCAAACACCCAATCATATATATATATATATATATATATATATATATTTTAATTATCACCATGATCCTCAATTCTCACCAACCAAACACCAACAAGTCATATACTCAAACACGTGACATGCAATTCACCTTAGCAACAATCAAAGCACCAATTATGCGATTTTAACATAGGAAATTCCTAATCACATATCACAACACTACGATTAAATCAACAACACAACAATTCAATCATAGAAATCATCCTAGAACCTAACCCTAGACAATACTCATCACATAAGCTATTAAAGATAAAAAGAGGACCCCCTAACCTTATGGAAGTCGAAATTACTAGGCAAGGCTCCAAGGAATTGCAAGTCACCAACAAGCTTTTCCTCCTCCTAGAGTGCTCCACGAAATTCTTCCCCTTTCTTCTTGCAAGTCGCGATTTCCTCTTCTCACTCTCTCTTTTTACGTTTTCTTTTTCTTTCTTTGCACAATTGAGTAAAATGAAAACTAACTCACAAGACCCCTAAGTGAGTTGACTCCTATGACTATCCAATGGGTCATGGGCCTACTTGTGGATCATGGGCCCCCATGCGCACCACCTAGTTCGTGACCACACCTCCTAAACAAATGAAATAAAAATAAATTAAATTAAATCCTGAATTAGTTAATTAAATTAAAATAAATATTGTAAGCCTTAAATAACTTAATTAAATAAATAATTAAATTATTTTGGGGCGTTACAGAAAGCATCCAAGGAACTGAACACTTAGGCCAAACCACACCAACACCTCCCACTCACACCCAAATTCCACCACCATCATCACCCAAAATCCCCACCCCTCCACCCAAAGAACCCACACCAACCCCACAGCCAGCAAATGAACAAATCTCCCCACAACAAACAGAAACTGAAATCCCAGCAACCAAAGAAAGCACACCACAAATACCCCCAACTGACCCTGCACCAACCAATGAGGCTATAGCATCTCTCAAAAACACCAATAACCAATCAGAAGGTGAAGCAATATTTTTTGCAGGACAGGAGAAGGAGCAGGAGGCTGAAAAGAATCAAGAAGCAATAATGGAAGATGTTGCAGAAGAAGGATCCCATGAAGAGGCTGCTGCTGAGAAAGCCTCAACAGCATCTGCTGCTCTGGCCCAAGGAACACCATCTAAAGAAGATAGATCAGTGGTAGAGAAGGACCAGCAATTATCTATAGAGCAAGTCTCCAAGAAGTTTGTGGAAGACACCCTCGCATCAATGGGACTGACAAAACTGGCAGAAAGACTACAGAGAGAGAAGGCAGAGAAGGAGAGAGCTGATGTTGTAGCATCCAGTGCTACAGCACCTGCCACAGAAGAAGAAGCACCCCAATAGCCAAAGAAGAAGAAGCAAAAGACAGAAAAGAAACCAGCCCAGAAGCCAAGCAGGGCCAGCAACAGGCTCAAATCTGGGTTAGCAAGAAAACGATCTCTTTTCCTTAGTCCTTTTTAATTTTATTGCTTTCAATAAACCTGTTGGGTGCTATAGCATCTGTCCTGCACCCAACATTTGTGTTAGTTTCAATTCTGTTTTTAAAATCATGCCAAGTAGTCTTATGTTTTGCTGTGCTATTTTGTTCAAACCCTCTCCCCTAAAACCATTTTGAAGGCAGTGAGGACACTGCCAGGTCTTCAGTTGGGGGGAGGAACTTTAGTAAATTTTTGTTGAATGTTTAAATGTTTGTTTTATGTCAAGTCAGTAATTCCCCTAAAATCAAAAGAACTTGCTTCTTGAAAGGGTAAAAGATTTAATGATGATTGAGTGATAATGTGAAGTAACCTTGTTTGATTGATAACCAACTTTATTGCTGCTCCCACACAAAACTCTAAGCTTAGAAAGAAACTTGGTTAGCTAGGAATGAGGTGATGCTGAAAGTTAGTCTTGGCATGAATGTTTAGTTAGACTTACTTGTTCCTTTTGCCATTGCTTAGGGACAAGCAATGGTTTAGGTTTGGGGGTGTGATAACTCTCCATTTGTAGGGTTATCTACGCATTTCTACTCTTAAATCATTGTGAGTCTGCATGCTTATGCTAGAAATTATGTGAATATATGTGTTAAAACAAGGAAAAGGGATTCAAGAACTGAAATGAATTAATTTGGCACAAATGGTGCCCTTGTGAAATTTCTGATGTTTTCTGTCTAAGTGCTATAGCATCAGATGCTATAACATCAGGTGCTATAGCATCACTGTGCACAGCAGAGTTGGGGCCCACTTGAAGACAGCAGCAGAAAGCAGATCTGCAGTGAATCCTAATCTGTCTAGTCAGCGCCTGTAACAGCCCAGGTCCAACGCATTGGCCACCCCAGCACTATTACATCACGGTCTTCTCTACCCCCCTTGTAGAATTTTTGCCTTCCGTGGGAATCGAACCTTGCACCTGAGGCATAAGTGCAAGTTAAACACACCTCCCACTACCAATTGAGCGCGCATTGTAACAGCCCAGGTCCAACGCATTGGCCACCCCAGCTCTGTTACATCACGGTCTTCTCTACCCCCCTTGTAGTGGGAGGTGTGTTTAACTTGCACTTATGCCTCAGGTGCAAGGTTCGATTCCCACGGAAGGCAAAAATTCTACAAGGGGGGTAGAGAAGACCGGGATGTAACAGTGCTGGGGTGGCCAATGCGTTGGACCTGGGCTGTTACAGCGCCTCCCTATTGCCACAATCCATGCTGATGCAGCCACCCTCCTACCACTTGCTCTTTGCCAATTGTCTACCATGGAGAGACAACATACCTTTAGTTGGTGAAAAGAAGACCCACTTGCCTCATCCACTTGCAAGAAAGGAGGGAAAACTCAACTATAAAAGCAAGCCTAACTTCTGCACTTCAGTATGCATACTAGAGCACGAAAATTCTCTGGTTTGAGAGGAAACATACAAGTGACCAAACCGTTCCATTGCACCCATAAAAGTTCCATCCTCAAGCCACTTGAAGATTCTGTCTGGTTCGTGCTATAACACTGTCAGCACACCAGCACACGCGTGGAAGTTGAAGGAGTGCATCTTCTGCACACTCTTCTTCTATTTCTTGCCTTGGTGATATGAACACCTCTGTTTGTAAGTTGTTGACATTGTTTATCATGAGCTAAACACCTTTTGGTTGGATTGCTTAAGCTATGTAATGACATTCTAATGTGTTAATGACATAGTATTTTGATGTATGCATTTTAATATTTGTGTTTAAATATTTCCAAACTTGTTTTGGTACTAGCCAACTAAAATAGGTAGATTCATGGATTCAGAAATGGTTTATGAATAGATCTCAAAGATTAATATGAATGAGTGGTTGTTTTAAAGACATTTAGAACAATCCTTGCCCAAACCTAGACATAGGAGGGCTTAGTTCATAGAGTGAACACTGTGGGTTCTTTAATATACAAAGGTGAACTTACTTGAAGCCTAGACATAGAATCTTGTCACGAAACCTTGGTGAAAGTGACCGAAAGGCATGCAGCTTATGCTACAGCACTCAATGCTATATAGCATCAGATGCTATAGCATTAACACAGAAGAGAAAATTACTAAGCAAAAGCAGTCCAACTAATCCTTTACCATATAATTCCCCTATTTATTTCTTAGAAACTTATCTCTTTATTTTATTGTTCTCAATATAGTGACCTACTTTGTACACTAATTCCCTGAGTTATTTCAACTATAAATTAAGAACAATCCATGTAACTTCGACCTTTCTTTCTACTATATTACTTGTTAGACTGTGTATACTTGCACATCTATAAATTCCACAAAATGGATTCAACCCCATCATTGGAGAAGTAGAGGGTGGTGGTGGTGGTCCAGGACCCATTACCATTCCAGGCATGTTGTTATACATATTAAGAAACTAATAGGATACTCGTGCATACGCACAGTTGTTGTCGTGTTCTTTTTATGAATGAACTTAGACAGTATTTAAATAGCCTGAACATTACCCCGGGAAAATAAAGACAAATTTAAAGTAGATAAAAAAGGAGTTTCAAATAAAAAATAGATAAATATTAAAATCTAAAAATGTAAAAGTATCATTTAAAAAGAATCAGTGCATTTATCTCGTGTTTTTTATATATCAGTGCAGTTATCCCGTGTTTTTATATATATCATTGCAGTTATCCCTATTGTTTTTATATTTCAGTGCAGTTATCCCGTGTTTTTTTATGCATCAGTGCAGCTATCTCATAGTTTCAATTGATTATTTGAGTTGATTAGTAGATTATAGTAAATAGTAAAAGATATATAGTAGATTATCAATAAGAAATATGTATCCCGTGTTTTTTTATATATCAGTGACAATTATTTGTCCTTGTTTAGGTATTAGTGACAAATATTTGACACGTGTGTTTTAAATATTAATCAGTTTAAATAGTCATTATGCCTTCTTGTTTTTTTAGATAGTAGGTTTATAATTGTAACACCCCGTATTTCTAAAACAAAGAACTACCTAAGTATACAATTTGGTTTACATCAAAGTATAAAAATTTCTGCTTAGATATACATCGTTGCAAGAAAACAGTGGAAACTAAAACATAACATAGCTCAAATTCGAGTCATGATATCAAATACAGAGACAACGACAGAAAACATAAACAACTAGGAATGAGTCATTCTCCAATATTCTCCTCGAGCGTTGCAACTGACCATTCCGCTTGCTTTCCCGTTTCCTGTTCTCCGTAAAAACAACAACAATGATAGGGTGAGACAACTTGTCTCAGTGAGTTCTACCGTGTCCCCTCACTATCACTCAGTTTAATTTATAAAACCGTTGCAACATAGTTATATTTATAAACTATTTGCGTCAATATATACCTAGCCCGTTACCGACTGTGCAAAGCCCACAATCCCTGTAAATGAAGTGCTATTATATATTTTTAAGCCTTGTCAATTAATATATAATTACAAGCTTTTCCAAACGAAACATCGACTGTGCAAAGCCCACAATCCCGATGAGTCGAGAACATAACTTAGCATAAATCGGCTGTGCAAAGCCCACAATCCCGATAACCCACGTTAGACCATACCATAACGTTTTTCGGGCCTAGGGTGAGGGCTCATGACTTCCCTTCCTAGTATGCCAATTCGTCGGGTCGTCACCCAACTCGATATAATCTATATATCGCACCCGCATTAGGCCGTCACATAAATTCTAGATATTCTATATCTAATGTTGACCTATAACCCGTTTTGATGAATTCAAAGTTAGACATCCGGCATTATAGTACGGTACCAAGTTGGACGAATTATTCGTTTTGTTATTCAAAAACACATGCTCACACGTGGTCTACAATTCGGTTTCGAAAACAGCTTTGATTTTCAAAAACAATGTGTTTTCCAATTCAAGTTATACATATATAGTTAGGTCTTTGAATAAGCTTTCCAACGCATTTTAGAACACCTCAATCGGGTTCCCTGATCAAAAGTTATTGCGAAAACAAAATCAGTGTGTTTTGCTGAAAAACTGCAAAGCGTCGCGACGCGAACTGGTTCCGTCGCGACGCGAAAAGTGACTGAAAGTTTTGCGTTGCAAAAATAAGGGAGTTCGCGACGCGATGGCCACGGGCCGCAACGCGATGGGAGGTAGAAATGGCTGAAAACATCATTTCGAACACCCGTTTTGTATCGTTTCGCTTTCTTTTCGACCCCGAGACATTTCTTGACCAACGAGACTTAAAAATAGACATTATAGCCAACAATTCAGTCCATATTCCAGAGAAAGCATTAAAATCAACAAATCGATAAAAACATATATATTCACCGAAAAACCGTAAAAACGCCATTTTCCCGAAAACGGTTTTTGACTCGATAATTCTTTCAAAAATGACTTAGCCTCAGAAACTAGATTTCAAATCATTCAAGGTTATAAAAAAATGAAACCCTAATCGTGAGTAAAACTCACTGGTATGAAGAGTCCCCGAGAAGTCGCGTCCTCGCTCGAACAATCAAACCGTTAACCACTCGAACAATCCCCGTAATCACGAACACGCTCCGAATGTCTCCGCAACTGAACTCAATGGGCCCCACTTGAACAAACAGAAACTCAATCAATCATTCTTGCTACTGAACTCCTCTCCGGTATATTGAACTGATGACTCTCGAGACTTTGACGAATCGAAACCAAACTCGACGAACCGATATTTCCAGTTTTGTTTCCGATTTCGTGTATCAGGGTACAGTTTTGCAACAGGCGTAACTTGGTCAATTCGTGACCAAAACACTCCAAATCAGTGCCCATTGTGAAGAGAATTTTGTCTACTTTCTGATGGTTGGAGATTCACGTGCATGCAACCAGTAGTTTGGAAGATATCACCGAAACAAGAGGACTGGTTCAGTACTGGGCCAGATTCAAAATCTAAATTTGTGGACACAATATCTCCCTCATTTCCTAATGAAACCCATTGGTTCTTGTGCCCAAAATGAATAACTTTATGTCTAGTTTCCAGAGGAACAAAAATCACATTCATAGGAGTTGTGTACAGAGAGATATAGAGAAAATACTGAAGGTAGGTAAAACGGGTTTTACCCAGAAATTACTTTGAGTGGGTGTCTTCAACCTCAATTATCAAGAGCTGCGAAATTTGCTCCAAAACCGACCCCAATCAACAAGAGACGAAACCAGGAACTGAACTTCTTCAATTAATCCTTCAATCTCCACTGTAGCTAGCTCCATAGCTTCAAAATCGAACCTAGAACCTCCCACAAGCTTTTATTGCTACAAGACTCCGTCATCTTCTCCATTTGAGCTTGAAGCTCCTTCCATGGTGAATAGAGTTAGAGATGGAATGAAGAGTGGAAAGTGTTCTCATTGTGTAGAGGAGGAGAAAAGAAAGAGAATGGTGAAGCTTTTATCCACATGCATTGAGAGATGATGATGATCCTTCATCCTCTTCCCCTCACTCTAGTTCCTTTCATTTTCAGTTTGCTGAAATGATAAGTGATGAAAATGAGTTGGTTCAGCTGAGGTGGTGTTGTTTTGGTTCAGATGGGCTGAGGGTTAAGTGATGGTGAAAGGACCAAACTGCCCTTGGTCCATTAATCCAAGGTTTTGAGGTTAAGACCCCAATAATTCTACGGTTTTCTACTCGGCATAGGTTTCTCAACTACTTCCTCATTTGAGTCGTGACTAATTATTTCCCCAAACACTTAACTCGATCTTATTTTCCATAATTCGGATCTTAAAAATTTAGGGATATTACAATCACCCCAACTTGAAAGATTTTTGTCCTCAAAATCGTTTATAACTCATACACCTTGTTGACATGCAACTTTATCCGATAATCGACTATTCCGATCTATCGCTTGCAAACCCTAACCGTTATGTACCAATTGTATACCTACAATCTGTTGAGAACACCAACCTATAGCTTAGGGTATCAATACATCATTCACTATCAAAGTCGGGAACTCAGAAGGTTTCGGCTTAGTCGTGGCTTGAATTGGAAGGAAAGGATGTCTATGAGAGGATTATTGGAAATAAAACTACGCGGTATCTGGAAGAACGGTTTTCTTCCTTTCCCCGAGTTACGCTTACATAAGTGCTTGACCCATTTTTCTAAAATTTTTGACTGAAGTAAACAGAGTCATTTTTTTTTAAAATAGGTTGACTCTCAGTCCAAAGAATGTAGAAAACGATTTTCCTTGCAACTTGACCCAAGAAAACTATAAAATAGTAGTGATATATTCTTTCGTTAATTCTTTTGTAAAACTTGAAAGCACTCGTTTCACTTGGATGAAAATTCTTTTCAATGGGGTTTTAATTAATAGTTTTTTTTTAGAAAACAAAAAGATAAGTTCAAATGATAGGCAAGATGAATTCGTATATAAAATTTTGTCCGTCTTTTGATGTAAAATTTATTGAAGGGTGTGGCTTAATTTTTCTTACATGAGTCAAGTTAGAGAGGTTAATTGGGCATATTGAGTTCCTGAATGTATCTTTTCACTATTCTTCAAGGCCAACGGTATACCTCATATCTTCACTTGCTTTTCCATTATAATTGTAAGTTATAAAGACTAAATTAATTAATGGAAGACGTCGTAACAGGTATCTGTAGTGCAACATGTAAGCTTGGTTGTCCATCCTAATGAGTTTGTTGCCATTGTAAGAAACTACTTCTAGTCTCTTCATTTCTTTCTCTTCCTCCACTATGATTAAGACCACACAGACTAATCCACAATTCTTTTCATTTGACTTAGGGTGGTCTCAGTGGTAGTGGAAAAAGCACATTGGTGAATCCTTTGCTTCGACTCTATGAACCTACAAGTGGTCAGGTAAAGTTTGTTTGTGTCATTATAATGGAGCGAAAAGTATGAGAAAAAATTGCACTTTTAAATACATTAGGTCATCTTCTACCTTTTGAGATGGAACTAAAAATTCAAAGAGAGAAAATGGTTTGTATGTTTTCCACTTTTTACTGACAAGTTTAGAGAATATCATGGGCGAAGTAGTCAAAATCATGGGCTCTAAATCTAGAAGCTTAGATCTTAAATTCTAAATATGTGCTCTCACTTAATTAGATGTTAGTACCTTCTTGTTACTAGTTATGCTGGTCATAGTTTTAGCATTTTAGGGATGATATATATATATATATATGTTCTACTTTGATATTAACACGATGTATTAATGCAGATTCTCATAGATGGTGTCCCTCTTAAAGACTTGGATGTCATGTGGTGGAGAGAAAGAATTGGATATGTCGGACAGGTTCGTAGTTCACCAACAAACGAAAAATTAATTGAATAGACATCTATCCCTTTATTATAACCAAAAAAAATGTCTGTGTAGGAACCCAAACTACTCTGGATGGATGTTAGCTCAAACATCACACATGGATGTACCCGGGATATAAAGCAGGAGGATGTTGAGAGGGCTGCAAAACAGGCCTATGCTCATGAATTCATCTCAGCACTTCCTAATGGCTATGAAACCGTCGTGGCTGATAATCTTTTAAGTGGGGGACAAAAGCAACAGATTGCTATTCCTAGGGCCATTCTCAGAGACCCAAAAATATTGATCCTTGATGAAGCCACTAGTGCACTTGATGCTGAAAGTGAACATAATGTGAAGGTATGATTCTGTAAAGTGAAAATTACTAGAAGCTAGACAGTAATTAGGTACACTAAATATTAAGTGTAATAATAATAGAAGATATTGATGTTTTAGTCTCTATACCATATGTAGGGTGTTCTTCGATTGGTTAGAAGTGATTCTTCATCAAGGAGAAGTGTCATAGTCATTGCACACAGGTCCGTGATTTATTACTGGTTCGATGTCGGTTTAACAATTTTGGTATTCCAATTTTAAGTTTTGAAATTGTATGACCTGCTTTCCAGGCTTTCTACCATACAAGCAGCCGATAGGATTATCGTGATGGATAATGGTCAAATTGTTGAGGTTGGTGATTTGTTGTTTAGTTTGAATGCCGCCCTAAATATTCTTATCAAAATTCCTTTCTTGAAGCTGATCTTTGCTGGTATTTCCACCAACCTGTTTTATTCATTAATAATGTAATGCTCTCACATAATAAAAATTGGGTTAGAAAGTTGCACATGTCTCAGTTTTTTCTTTATTATTCTTTTTAATATTGAATGACTCATCAAACTCTTCTTCAGCTGAATCATATAATGGAGATAGCATAGGATAAGCCCCATGAAAAACATAATTCTTTCCATAACATCATTTAGTTAACAAATAATGTGGGTATATAACACACTTGAAGTTTCCCTCATAGAACTTATGAATGAATAGAATAAGCCTTCTTTAAACTCTCAAAAATTTCTTAAACTATTTGGATTTACCGTGAAAAGCTATACTTTTTTTTTCATTGTCCTTTTTCTTTTCTTTTTTACTGAAACATAATTGTCATTACCTTTATCCATGCAGAATGGAAGTCACAGAGAACTTCTTTTAAAAGATGGTGTGTATGCCCAATTAATTAGCAAGCACGCCGATGCCGTGGCATGATAGTGAGAAATTCATTTGCAAAAAGATAGTCACGATTACCTTGGTGGTTAGACACAATTCATTTGGGAATATTCCAACAAAAAAAGGATATTGCTAAAAGTAATTGTGTCTAAACACCAAGGTAATCGTATCTTTTTGCAAATGAATTTCTCACTATCATGCCACGGCATCGGCGTGCTTGCTAATTAATCGGGCACACACCATCTTTTAAGAGAAGTTCCCTATGACTTCCATTCTGCATGGATAAAGGTAATGGCAATTATGTTTCAATAAAAAAGAAAAGAAAAAGGACAATGAAAAAAAAAGTATAGCTTTTCACAGTAAATCCAAATAGTTTAAGAAATTTTTGAGAGTTTAAAGAAGGCTTATTCTATTCATTCATAAGTTCTATGAGGGAAACTTCAAGTGTGTTTTATACCCACATTATTTGTTAACTAAATGATGTTATGGAAAGAATTATGTTTTTCATGGGGCTTATCCTATGCTATCTCCATTATATGTTTCAGCAGAAGAAGAGTTTGAGGAGTCATTCAATATTAAAAAGAATAATAAAGAAAAAACTGAGATATGTTCAACTTTCTAACCCAATTTTTATTATGTGAGAGCATTACATTATTAATGAATAAAACAGGTTGGTGGAAATACCAGCAAAGATCAGCTTCAAGAAAGGAATTTTGATAAGAATATTTAGGGCGGCATTCAAACTAAACAACAAATCACCAACCTCAACAATTTGACCATTATCCATCACGATAATCCTATCGGCAGCTTGTATGGTAGAAAGCCTGGAAAGCAGGTCATACAATTTCAAAACTTAAAATTGGAATACCAGAATTGTTAAACCGACATCGAACCAGTAATAAATCACGGACCTGTGTGCAATGACTATGACACTTCTCCTTGATGAAGAATCATTTCTAACCAATCGAAGAACACCCTACATATGGTATAGAGACTAAAACATCAATATCTTCTATTATTATTACACTTAATATTTAGTGTACCTAACTACTGTCTAGCTTCTAGTAATTTCCACTTTACAGAATCATACCTTCACATTATGTTCACTTTCAGCATCAAGTGCACTAGTGGCTTCATCAAGGATCAATATTTTTGGGTCTCTGAGAATGGCCCTGGCAATAGCAATCCGTTGCTTTTGTCCCCCACTTAAAAGATTATCAGCCACGACGGTTTCATAGCCATTAGGAAGTTCTGAGATGAATTCATAAGCATAGGCCTGTTTTGCAGCCCACTCAACATCCTCCTGCTTTATATCCCGGGTACATCCATGTGTGATGTTTGAGCTAACATCCATCCGGAGTAGTTTGGGTTCCTACACAGACATTTTTTTTGGTTATAATAAAGGGATAGATGTCTATTCAATAAATTTTACATCAAAAGACGGACAAAATTTTATATACGAATTCATCTTGTCTATCATTTGAACTTATCTTTTTGTTTTCTAAAAAAACTATTAATTAATTATGACCATTGTCGTGTTAATATCGTGACAAGTACTTTCAATTATAAAAATATTGCAAGACACCCAACCCCCAACCCCCCATAAAGGTGGTATAACTTGGTAAATCAAACGAAGAATGAAAAACTTTAAATCAATACGAAATTATTTACTCATGAAATTGTTAAATTGAACATAGCTCTTGAAAATGCTTGCCTGATGATACAAATTGGCTACTTGGTGAGAGATAACACTTTTTCACTAGCTCCAACTGCCTGTATAATATTGGATATATGGTCCTTTCACTGTATAGTATTAACTTGGAAAGTTTCTCTCGTGTAACACGGCCGGCAAGAATAAACATTCCTTCAAATAGCACCGCGATAACCTAAAAGATAAAATGTTTCAATAAAAACAAAAGTCAAGTAGAGGTTTAACTGAACTTTGGACAAAGTATTGATTATTAATTTTAGTAAACTTTAATTCAACCGTCAGAATATATGTTTAAAAGGAAAAATCTATGATAAATAATAATAATAATAATATAAACAGAAAATATCGAGACTTTTGAAACCTTTAGCTTTACCTTGGTTGAATGACGCAGAGTATTGAAACTAATTTGCCAACATCCATTCACGGCACTTTGCAGCAAGCTCATGTCAGCCAATTTGTCCAGACACCCTTGGTACCTGTAGATAGAGATGTACAAGACATGTAAATACAACAAAAAAAGGAATAAAAAATATGTTATAATTGCAATAGCATTATCACCTTCTATGTTCTTCTTTTTCATACCTTTGATTTAATAGGGAGAAAATTGTTATCATTACAATAGTTGGGAAAATATATATAAAACAAATTGAATTGTGAGGTATCTTATTCTACCTCATTCTAATAATTAAATAAAAAACATATGGCAGAGAGATCAGTCATAAAGTGCATGCAGCCGAACCTGGAGAAGAAGGGAAGAGTATAATGTTTCTCTCATTCTCTTAACCTTCATTCAAGAAAACACAGAGTCAAATTCAATGGAATAGGGGGCTGCAAAATGGCCATTGCTCAATTACAAATTACAATAGTCCTCAGTTGAAAAGTATAGTTCTTAATCCATTTGAAAATAATGGCACAAGGAAATCCACTCAAAAATATTGGCAAAAAAACTCACCAGGCCAGAATCATGTTTGCAATGGCAAAACAGCAACTTCTTATCCCACTGAAGCATAGGAAAATGCTTGTCAGGAATCCACACAAGATAAAAAGTTTTCAAACTAAACAGAACCAAAAGTATCATCACATAAATAAAAATATTTGATTCCAATCTACTCAACAACTCAAACATATGCTATATGATTTGTCTCAAGAACTACATCTTATAATAGATAACCCATTATATGCAACAGGACAAATACACAAAGTTGTTTTTGGAGGACAATGATAAAAGATAACCCATTACCTGCAAATTCCAGAAATTACACATAAGACAGCTAACATCTTCACATTCCGGTGGAAAACTGTAATCTTCGCACCTTGTGCCGAGAAGATGGAGGCTGTCAGATCGAAAATGCGGTATAATCATCTCCAAAGCCTGAAATCCACATAACATCGAAAATTTAATCTCATCTCCAAAATGCACACCAATCTATGAAGCACAGACACCCTACAATGCTATTAGCAAAAAGCCAAAAACATGGGCAACGAGACACCAGTCTATATATATATGTTAGAATTGAAAGAATACAAATACTATTTTTGTGAACTTTCTGATTTCATTGCTTTCAAAGTTTTTGATACATTGCTTACATATAGAGGTGGCCACATTGGGCTCAGGCTTTTGTGGGTATGGCCAAAAAGCCCGGATTGAAATCCGGGCTCACGTTTTTGGGCTAGCCCGTATTATACACCAATTAATTGAAAAAATAACTTTTTAAAAATAAAATAAAAATATCATCTAATTCTTTTTTTATTTCTCTTTATTCTTTAATGCTCAGGCTTTTTCTTGCACTACATCATCGAGTTTGTCATTTGTTGCAGCATTCTTCAATGTAGTGGCGGACACACGCTGAGGTGAGGGGCACTTATCATCCTATTTAAATAACCCAAAACTCCTGAAATTTTGTTTTTGAACCCTCTGAAAATTTTAAATTGTACTAGTAGACTAAGTTTTGCACCCATTTGACCCTGACTTTAAAAAATTTGACACCCCTAACCCTGAGGTCCTAGGTCTACCACTGCTTCAACGGTGCATCTCATTTCCTAGTTCCTGCGGACTCATCTTTTAACTTGATTTAATGTTTTTAGCAAATAGTAAACAAAGATATCTAATTACCTGAAAAAGTGCCTCATTCACAATCAAAATAACAACTTACGGATTCAAGTTACGGTAAGAAATCATGCCTTAATATATGTAATCAAACAGACAAAGAAAAAGGGAGTACCGTAAAAATAAATCAAAAAATTGAAAGCAAAGTCAATGCATCTAAGTAGCAGCAACAATGGTATTGCGGGCCGGCGGGCAACCCATGGTCCGATGCGGGCCCGAGCTTTTCACAGTCGGGGTAAAAAGCCCGACTTTGATTTTCCTATTCAATTGAAGTTCAGCTATAGCCACGACCGGCCATGGGCCTGTGCAACATGTGCTACTGCACAGAGATCAAGCCCAGTGTCATTTTTTTAGGGTTTGTTGTGTATCATGGAAAAGTAATGGAAAAAAAGGAAAGAAAAGAAAACACATTTTCCAACAATTTTTCCTTTGTTTGGCGGAGGTTAAAAAGTGGGGAGGAAGGAAAAAAATCACATGAGACCCACAAAAATGCTTTCTCTCCAATTTGTGAAGAAAAGGTGAATAAGACAATTTTTTATCTTTTTCCGATTTTACCAAAAACTTTTATAGTTTATTTTTTATTTCTAAGGATATTTTTGTAATCTTAAATTTTACTACTTTCTTTTCTTTTCATTTTCCATTCAACCAAACAAAGGAAGAGAACACTTTTATCTTTCATTCCTTAACTTTTCACCTCTACCAAACAACCTAAAAATCATCTCACTTTCTACTTATTTTCTCTTCTTTTCCTTTACTTTCTCTTCTTTTCTTCTACTTTTCTTTCTTGATCCAAACATAGGCATAGATATTTTCAAATGTTTTTATATATTACCTTTCATTTAAATATAAAACCAAATCGTTACAATTTTTTTGGTTTATATTATATGCTACAAATTACAATTATCCTAACCATTAAACATTTTTTTATTTTGCCAAATAACGATTAAATTTTGATAAAGGCTTAATACTGTAAAAAAGTATAAAAAAAACAGATAAAGGCATAAAGCTATTCACATGAAAAAGTTAAGAGGAAGACTAAAGAAAGCACTAATCGAAAATTTAGCATTGAGTTATCAAGTGAAAAATTAAAGAGAAGAATGAACTAAAGAGAACAACTGAAGTGAACAAAAATGGCGACGAAGACGACAGGGTTCAAAGTAAAAATCTGGCTGTGAGTAAAACCAACTGACGAAACACAAACGAAAAGAAAAAAAAAGGTTCAAAAATCAGCGAAGAAACTCATAAACGAAAAGAAAAGAAACGGAACTCACAGATCTGATAATAAGAGCGGAGAATGCAGCATAAAAGACCGGTAGGTCTATCACAAGAAACAAGGCCCCACATTTTAGAGATAGCGCGCCAAACGGTCACCGGTTGACCTTGAAGCAGAATATCCACGTCATCGGAGAAGTTCCACCAACTTCCACCCGGAAAAATCGAAGGAAGAAAACCAATCCATTTTCCTAATCGTTCTAGAAAGTCAATAGAAGCATTGCGTTCATTTGAATCTTCAGGATTGTTCTGAACAGGTCACTGTTGTTGGTGGACGCAGATTTTAGTGGAGGGAGTAAGAGAATGCGCTGGCTGAAATGGAAACGGTTGTTGGAGGAGGATGTGATTAGAGGTTTAATGTTTGTGATGGCGGAGGCGGTGGTGGTGGTGGAGGGTTTGGGGAAGTAACCGGAGTTGTGTGGCTGTGGCTGTGAGTAGAGGTGGCATGGTGGTGGTGGTGAGAGAGAAGGTTGGAATATGGGTTTGGCATGGTGGTGGAGAGAGAGAGAGAGAGAGAGAGAGAGAGAGAGAGAGAGAGAGAGGAATGCGTTTGCTAGACGTGTGTGTGTCTCACTCAGAGTACGAGAAAGAGAGAATTTAAATTAGTGAAGAACGATTGCAATTGGGCACTGCTAGCTGTATTGGACTGCAGGTGCAATCAGTACTGTACTTGTTCTGCTTTAAAAGTAGGGGAGGAGATGTGTTTTAAACTTTTAATGGTTTGATGAGGTATTATACGTGGAGATGCTATTGATTTGGGTGGTATATTTATTGTGATAGTGTTTGTTTCAAATGAAGGTGTCATATTGTCACATTTGAGGATACAAACACATAAAGTAGGAAAAATACAAACATGTTTGATATATAAGGTCTGATACTGTTTATATGAAATTCTATGGCAGCAGAGAGAGATGATTGTCAGATTTCTAAAGGGTGTGTTTGACTTTAATTAAATTTGTCGTATATGCCAAGACAGTGAGAGAAATTAAGCATGAGGCTCGCTACTACATATGTACGGATTGGGATCCTCTCTATTTAACAGAGGGTTCCATTTGGAGAGAGAGAGTGACACAATGAATATTTTAATATTATTACTCTCTCTCCATATGGAACCCTCCATTAAATGGAGAGGATCCTGATCCCATATGTACGGTATACTTTTTTTTTTGGATTAACTAGTGGTATAACGTGGATCCAGGGCGGACCCAGAACGTGGGGTGTCAAATTTTTTAAGGTCGGTGTCAAATGGGTGTAAAATTTGGTCTATTAGTACAATTTAAAATTTTTAGGGGGGTCAAAATTAAAATTTCAGGAGATTTGGGCTATTTATATAGGGTGGTAAGTGCAACAAAAAAAATTCTAGGGGGTTCAACTAAACCCCCTGGTTGCAAGGTAGGTCCGCCACTGACGTGGATACACACGAGCACTGTCGTGTTTTTTCTATGAATGAATTTTGATTATATTTAATTAATTCGAACATTATTCTGTGAATATCAAGACAAATTTAAAGTAGATAAAAAAATGAGTTTCACATTTTCAGTTGTTACTTCAAATTTAATTAGTTCGAACATTACTCCGTAAGGCTACAATACTATATCATATTTTCAGTTCTTTTTTTATAGTAATGAATTCTAAATAGTAATATAATGCATACAATATTTCATTCCAAACTTGACTTTTTACTATTGGCATAAAGATTATTTACACAGTATACTAATCAAAAATTGATATTAGTACTTGAAACAAATAAGAACCCTTGTTTTCTCACCATTGGCTGTGTTAGCAATTTTAGTAGTATGAAGACGTCAATTTTTGGATTTTAACTTAAATGTGATTGGGTGGTATTTATTTGTCATTTTATTTAAACTAACTAAAAAAACAAGAAAGAACAAAGGAGTAGAAACCAGAAAAGAACAACCAATCATTCATTCTTTTTTTTTGGGTCAAAGTAGATCGATTTCATTGATAATGGGCCAGGCCCAAACCAATACAACCACAATATGTGACAAATAAGGCTAGAACAAAGCCACAAAACACACATACACGAGAGGGATCGTGGCCCACAACCCGGGTCCAACACAATACCAGTTCGCTACAATAATTGAGTTCACCTAAACACAGTACAACAACTATAAATAAGGATGAAAGAGAAATCACAACCACTAAGAAATCACACTTAATTCGGCAAAAAGCCCTATCAACATGCATGGAGGGTTATTGGTTCGAATTAACTCCAAATAGCTCTGGCGTTGCTAACAATCGCTGCAGTGAGGAGATCAAGAGGACGAAGGATCCAGTTCACCGGGGATTTGCTAGGTGGGATAGGGGTGTTGTTGTGGCCTGTGGTAGAGTTTATATTTGACTTAGGGTTAGCTCGAAGATACTCTATGCATAGAGACTTAATTCTGTGGAGAGTGTCCATGGGGTTAGGGGATTTTTCATTAAAACAAACCTCATTTCTACTTTTCTAGATGTGCCATAGGGAGTAGAGAAGCCAAGAGCTCAAATCCATAGAGCTTGCATAGGGAGATTCTAAAGCTTCCACCAGCCAGTTAGAACTAGTGGAGAGGTCAACAATAGATGGTGGAGGGGCGAGGTTAAGGCCAAACCATACCGGTCTAGTCCAAGGGCGTATGAGGAATAAGTGTTCAAGTGTTTCAGGCTCAGATTGGAAAATTGGGCACAATGGGGTGGGGGCTATTTTCTTGCCGAATAGGTTCTCTTTAGTGGATAAGAACTTGTAGCTAACTTTCCACATGAAATGTTTTAGTTTGTTAGGGGTCTTAGCAGACCAAGTGAGGGTCCAGAGGCTAGTAGGAAGAGAGGATGAGGCTGATGGCTTGGATATAGATGTACTAGTATTGGTCAAAAGCTGTTGGTAGCCTAATTTCACACTATAGGAACCATCCTTGTTATGAGGCCAATAGAGAGAATCTGTAGTCGAAAACTAGCTAATAGGGGTTTTAACAACTTCAATGGCACTATTAAGAGAAAGGTTAGCTCTGAAAGCATTAAGATCCCATTCATTAGAGTGGTTGATAAGATCCCCAACCACCATATTCATTCTATTGCTTGAAGTTGTTACGAATCTTGGGGTCGATTTTGGAACAACTGGATCTAATTTGTCCCCATTTGAAACTCGCACCAAAGTAGCTTATCTTTGCCGCTCCTATTCCTATCAACTACTCCCTCTGGTATCTTTTATAAGCAAAAAAATATTGTCCAATTTTTTGTATCTGAGAGCATTATGATCCCATTCATTATACCCTTAATTGTTTTTTGGTTTCCATGTCATTGGTGCGCTGGCCACGAGTACCCGGCTTTGTCGGCCTGTGTGGTTTTTCCCTCCCAGCAAAGTTTTTGGCACACCCAAGGTCAAACCAGAGACTTTGGGATGGGATCCAAGTCCAGTTATCACTTGGACCAACCGTTGAGTGCTCGAGAATAAAGTCAAATAAGATATTTTTTCATTAAATATTAAAAAGGTTAATTTAGTATATTTGGTTAATTTTTTATATAAAAACTTAATAATCAATTGCACTTAACTAACTTTATTTATCACCGTGAAAGTAATTAATTTTGTTTATAAAAGATACTGGAGTAGGAGTATATCCACACACTAGATCTGCGCGAGAAGCTGCCCTAATCTACTATCTATCTATATCATTAACCTACTACCAAAATATCAATTTTACCCTTTTTCCAACAAAACAATTTTAGGATATTTATGTAATTCACTTTTCAAACTTTTTCACTCTCTCACATACTTTTTCACTCTCTCACACATTTTTCAAACTTTTTCACTTTTTCACTCTCTCTTATATACCTTATAAATTTTTTTCACTATTTCTCACACATTTTTCACTCTCTCTTCCTCTTTCTTCTTCTAACTCTATCTCATTTTTCTATTTTTCACAATATATGTACTTTAATTTCTTCCTCTAACTCTATCTCCTTCATTTTTTAATATTCTATTTTTTCTCTGTCAATAAGTTTTATTTAGTCTCTAGAGAAATATTATAATTTGTAAAATTTGAACCTTTACTACAATTTTGTTTTCTAATCTCAACAGAAAATATTACTTATCACTCTCTCTCATATATTTTTTCAAACTTTTTCAATCTTTCTCACACATTTTTTCACTCTCTCCTCCTCTTTCTTCCTATAACTCTATCTCATTTTTCTATTTTTCACAATATATCTACTTTAATTTCATGTACATGTCTCCTTCATTTTTATTATTTCATTTTTCTCTATCAATAAGTTTTATTTAGTCTCTACGAGAGATATTACAATTTGGAAAATTTGAAACTTTAATACAATTTTGTTTTCTAATCTCTACGGGAAATATTACATATTGTTGGTAAATGTTCACGGGGTAATGTTCGGACTAACTCAATTACAATTTGAAACTTTTTGCTTATCTACTTTAAATTAGTCTTGATTTTCACGGGGTAATGTTCAGACTAATTAAATTATGTCTAAGTCTAATAATTAAAAGGCTTAATTACAGTTTTGGTCCCCCTAGTTTCATCAATTCACGACTTTGGTCCCCTAAGTTTTAATTTGACGAATTTGATCTCCCTATTTTCCCAATTTGTAAAATCAATGTCCCCCTCTTAATTTGGTCAAAATTGAAAGTCAATTTTGACTCACTTATCCTACGTGGCAGTCCACGTAGGCATCTTCTTCTTCCTCCTTCTTTCTCCCCCCACCGTGAACCCCTCCCCTCCTTCTTCTTCCTCCTTCTTTCTTCCTGCCCCCACCGTGAACCCCTCCCCCCAGATCTGGAACTCATCTCTCTCTCCTCACTCACGTTAAATATGGAACTCATCCCTCTCTC
Source organism: Astragalus membranaceus (assembly GCA_039519185.1). NCBI lineage: Eukaryota > Viridiplantae > Streptophyta > Magnoliopsida > Fabales > Fabaceae > Astragalus > Astragalus membranaceus. The sequence goes on along the minus strand of CM076849.1, from coordinate 27,906,224 downwards.
TCTCCTCCTCTCCTTCTCCTTCTCACTCTCGCAGATCACACTCCGCCTCTTACAGATCGCACTCCTTCACACTCTCACAGATCACACAACCACCACGCAGATCGCACTCCTTCTCCTTCTCACTCTCGTAGATCGCACAACCACCACGTCTCTCCCTCTCTCCACCGTAAACTCCTCCCTCTCACCACCGTAAGCCATCACTTACCAAACCCTCATCGTAGGAACGAAAGGGATAGAAGAGAGGAGGGAGAGCGACGAGAGAGAGAACAGTGAGAGAGGGAACGGAGAGATGCGAAGAGAGAGAGAGAGAGAGAGAGAGAGAGAGAGAGGGAGGAGGATCGGTGAGGGGAGAGCGAACCAGAGAGGGGGGAGGAGGATCAGGTGAGGGGGGAGGGGCTGTGAGAGAGGAGAGGGCTGTGAGAGAGAGGGAGGAGGATAGGTGATGGGGGGAGGGCTGTGAGAGTGAGAGAGGAACAGTGAGGAGAGGAAGATGAACAGTGAGGAGAGGGCTGTGAGAGTGAGAGAGGAACAGTGCGCCTACGTGGACTGCCACGTAGGATAAGTCAGTTTGACCAAATTAAGAGGGGGATCAAATTTTACAAATTGGGAAAATAGGGAGATCAAATTCCTCAAATTAAAACTTGGGGGACCAAAATCGTGAATTGGTGAAAATAGGGAGACCAAAACAGTAATTAAGCCTAATTAAAATAACACGACAATACTCGTGCGTATGCACGGGTATACTGCTAGTGTACTCTATATAATTGGCAGCCCCACAAACGTGGTCCAGACCACCACTACATTTTGTTACCTCCCTGTGAGTTGGGGATATAATATCCATTAAGAACAAGGGAGTTATGGTTTCTAATCCATATCTTGGTTTTTCTTTACTCCCTCTTTCATTTATAAGGAGAAAATTTTAATTTTATACATATTAAGAAAATTATAGTATGTTCCTTTGATGTTCTTTTAGTTCTTTTCATACATAAAATTAATACACTAATTTTACTAATATATCTTTATTTTTTTTAATGTGTAAGACTTTTATTGATAAAAATAGAATTAAACAAAAGTGTTTTTAAAATACCAACATTAAATAGAGTTGAGATAGTTGATATTTTCTTATTTTTCAGTCTAAAAAATACGAATATCTTTTTTACTTATAATTGAGTCTTTAGGAAGTACTCACTATTAACTATTAAATAAAGAAATGAAACAGCCCTTTACGACTTCTTTTTTTGAAGCAAGCCAACTCAAGCCATTTCATATGTGTCGCTAAGAGTCCATTTATTATAACTTCTTTTGAAAAATAATCAATTTTTTAATAAAAAAAATAACTTTTAGAAGTTAAACCGTATTTAATTTTAATAGGCGCTTTTTTCCTTCACATATTCGTTGTTTACTCTTTTAATCTTTCATAACTTTAAATAGAGCTTAAAAGTGCTATAAAACCTAAAAAAATGCTATTAAAAGCCACGATAGACTAAAACTGTTGACAGGAAATTTGTAAGAGGCAAAAACGCCTATTGATTTAATAAAAACTTAAATCGGAAGGTCTCAATTTTATATGGACCAAAAACAGATTCAACCCTTTTAAAAAAGTAATTTTTCTTATTACCATAAAAAGTAATTTATCTTATGTTACATAAATACAAAACAACTTCTATTTTTCATTAAAAATCTTCAAAAACAATTTTTTAAAATTATTTAACAATAAATTCACATTTTTTTTTAAATTTGTCACAAATGGATCTGAATGAAAACCTTTTAAGTTTTACCCATGTGATGGTGTAAATAATTTCTCCATAAGTGCGGGCTTAATAGGCCTGGACAAAAAACCCAACCCGACCCGAAAACCGAAAAACCGAAATAAATGGGTAGCAACGGGCGGGTCCAGACGGGTAAACGGGTCTGCGGGTTGAAAGATCGGGTACACGTGACTTGGGCTGGGCCGGTGCGGTTGCAAATTCTGGGCCCATGGGTAACCGCACCCGCCCGATATTATACTCTAAGTTTGGTTTATATAATTTAATATTCCCCTCTCTCAGTACTCAGTCTCACAATCTCTCACAGAACACGTTTCGCCTTCTCAGAGTTGCAATCAGAGCAGAGCACCAGTCAAAAGAGACTTGTCCCATCTCTGATCTCTCTCTCTCTCTCACACACTTACCGTTCTTGCTTTTTTCTTTCTCACACACGGACATTCAATTTCATTCACTCACAACTCACAATTTCAGTTTCATTTTTCACGTTGCTCAGCTCACAAACAAACACAAACGAAAACAACACACAGCTCTCTGACTCTCTCTGTCTCTAAAGCCAAAAAACGTAATACTTAAGTATTATAATTGTTGCAAAAACAACTATGGTGACAGCTAAATTGTTTTTTTCTAAAGCAGGTGATTTATCATTTTTAAATTGAAATAGATGTTTTTTTGGTGAAAACTGAATTGTTATTGACATTTATGCTAATTGGGCTTGTTATGAAATGGGCTTAATAATTTTTGATTTTTAAAGAAATTGAAAAAACAAACATTCTTTTATGAAATTTTTTCCTGTTCAAATTGGGCCCAACCCGTTTATACCCACCCGCCCAACCCGCCAGGCTCGTGGGAACCGAACCGAAATAACCGCATGTGTTTTTGGGCGGTTTTGGGCCTTAATATTTAAACCACGGTTTGGGCCGGTTTGATGTTTTGGGCCCGAACCCGCCCATACCCGCCCGAGGAAATGATGTGGCATCAAAAATATAGAGCTAAGTGGCTTAGTGATGGGGACCGTAATACTCGCTACTATCATGTCAAGGCTCTCAATAGACGTCGTCGTAATGAGATTATCATGCTTCGATCATAGTGGGGGCGCTGGATTGATGATGAATCTGGGTTGCAGGCATGGTGACTGATTTCTACAAGGATGTGTTTCGTGAAGATGATGTCTTTGGCAATTGGAATAGGACTTCCTTTACTTATGGGGAATTTTCTGATGAGAATAAACACATGCTTGCCAGTGATGTGACTATGGAGGAAATTAAACATGCTATGATCAATATGGGTACCTGGAAATCCCCTGGCCCGGACGGTTTCCCTCCATACTTTTACCAAAAATCCTGGCATACCGTTGGGGATTCAGTGTATGATTTTGTTATTAGGACTTGGAATAACCACTTGGATATTTCTTCTGTTGATATGACTGACATTTGTCTTATTTCGAAGATTCAGAAGCCGAAGTTTGTCACTCAATTTTGTTCTATCTCTTTGCAACACCATTTATAAAGTGGTGCCTAAGGTGATTGTCAACTGGCTTAAGGACCATATCAATGTCTTGATTTCTCCTATTCAAACAGGTTTTATATCTGGCCGAAATATTCATGAAAATATTATTGTTGCCCAAGAGCTCATTCATTCTTTAAAGAGGATGAAAAATAAAAAAGGGGGACTAGTGATTAAAGTTGACCGGGCCAAGGCCTATGATTGTTTGAAGTGGTCCTTTATTTTTCTTGTGTTGAATGAAGTGGGGTTGCCGAAGAAGCTTGTTAACATCATTATGGCCTGTGTTACTACTTTTCTAACTAATGTGATGTGGAATGGTAACCAGAGTCCTTTCTTTAGTCTGCGACGAGGCATCATGCAATGTGATCCTATCTCTCCTTATATTGTTGTTTTGTGTATGGACAAATTGTCGCACCTCATTTCCCAAAGAGTTGATTCTCTTGAGTGGTTCCCTCTCAGAGCAGGAAAGACTGGCCCTAGGGTTTCTCACTTAATGTTTGCAGATGACCTACTTCTATTTGGGGAGGCTACAGATGCCCAAATGAACTGCATGAAGGATACCCTCAATAACTTTTGTAATATGTCTTGTCAAATGGTGAGTGTGGAGAAGACGACCATTCTCTTTGCCAAGTGTGTTTCACATAAACGCGGCTTCGACTTGTTAATCATTCTGGCTTTAAGGAAGTGAGTTCTCTTTGAAAGTACTTTGGGGTTCCTCTCATAGGGCGTACTCCAAGGAGTGCCGATTATGACTATTTAATAGATACAGTGAAGAATAAGTTATCGAGTTGGAAAGGTAGTCAATTACATTTTGTTGGTCGTGTCATGTTGGCCACGTCAGTTATTAAAGCGATGCCTCTTTATCCAATGATGTCATCAACCATTCCTAAGAGATGTCTTTGTGACATACAACAGCTCCAAAGGAATTTTATCTGGGGTGAAGAGGATGGGCGTCGTAAGTATCACGCAATTGAATGGAACACGGTAACTCGGCGAAAGAGTTTTGGGGGCCCGGGTCTTCGAAACCCGGTTGCGATGAATTCGGCTTCTATAATGAAGCTTACGTGGGCCTTTAGGGAGGGAACTGATAAGTTGTGGTGCCAGGTCTTCACAGGCAAGTATGGTCGTAATTTCTCAGATGGTGATTCTCTGGTGGTTAAAGTTTATGATTCCAATCTGTGGAACAATTAGTGAAGAATTGGGATAAAGACATCTCTTAGGAATGGTTCCCTTATGTTTTAAAGTCATTGCATTGTTGCCTTTTTCAGGTTTCAAATAGGTCATTTATGTTTTATTTGTAACGAATAGGTCTCTTATATCTTAAAATCACTGCACCGTTACCCTTTTTGTAACAAATTTCAACGGAAAATATCAAAAAAGGGCAATGGTGCAACAATTTTAAAACATAAGGACCTATTCGTTACCTGAAAATAAGTTAAGGGACCCCGAGAGCTATTTTGGCTTTAAAATTTAGTTGAGAAGTCCCCCCCCCCCCACCCCCACCGAAAACGACTTCTCAACGCGAATATTTTTTTTATATTGAGAAGTCGTCCCCGAGGAACTTCTCAACTGTATTTTTTTAAATTAAATAAAATGCAAAAATAAAATAAAAATAATATTTTAAATTTAAAATATGTAATATATTTAAGGGTACTTCTTTTTTTTATCAAAATTTAAGGGTGCTTCTAGAGTGAGGGAGCAAATCAAATCCCTCCGTTGAACCATTAAATTTGACCGTAGGATATTGCGTAAAATGCTATGAGTGGTTAATATTCAATCAACCAGTATTAAATATCAATTGTTGATGAGTTTTTATTCTACATCCTACGGTCATATTTAATGGTTCACCGGTGATGAATTTGATTTGCTCCCTCACTCTATAAGCGCCCTATATTTAATAGTGAAAAAAACAAAAAAAAAACACATTTATTAATTTATAATTAATATAGATGATTACAAGAGTTGTACAATTAAATTGAAAAACAAAGTTTTATTGTCTTAGATGGTGCCAAGAGTATAATTAATAATTTATTTATTTATTAAATATATTACATATTTTAAATTCAAATATTAATTTTATTTTTATTTTTGTATTTTATTTTATTTTATTTCGTATATAAAAGAAAATAAAATTAAAAAATACAGTTGGAAAGTCCCTATGGGAGACGACTTCTAAATATAAAAAAAATAGGCTAAATTTCACCGGAGGTCATTTAAGTTATTTAATTGTAACAAGTTGGTCCTTTAAGTGTTTTTTTTTTCGTACAACTTAAGTCATTTAAGTTATTTAATCGTAACAAATTGGTTCTTTAAGTTTTTTTTGTACCATTTAAGTCTTTTAAGTTATTTAATAATAACAAGTTGGTATTTTAAATTAATTAATTGCAATTCTTAAAGGCCGAATAACTTACATTTTTTAGCCCAAATTTCCCTAGATTATGTAATTAGAATTATTGAGTAATAGTGGGAGAGGGAGATTTTTCTACTTATTTAAAAAACAGTGTTACATACATTGGTATATACTTCGAAAATAGTGGTAGTTTGGTATCTACTAGACTACTTACTACTACTAGTAATTTTTTGTAATAGTGTAGAGTAGAAAATTTGCCAACTGATCCGAATCCTGCACTAGCTGCACACTGTTACAGGGATGGTGTTGAGTTTGGTTAACCCAAACAAATTCAACAACCTTGGATTTAGCAACTGTCTTATAAAACAAACAGAAGACAGTTGCTCCAGCAGTTATGAAAACTAACTACTTCAACAACTTTAACAAAAATCAGTTTTAAATTAGTTGGAGTTTGTTAAGTTTGTTATAACTAATTGTGTATCCTAAGCCCTAGGAGGTTTATTCAGTTAAGTAGCCGTTATCTCTTATAACAGCCTCTTAACTGACATGTCCTCTTGCTATGAGTGCCTAGTGTATATAAATACATATGTAATAGTCCATAGTTTGTACAGAAATTAATACATAAAAAAGTAATAAAGTTTTCTTTCAGTTTTTTACAAGTTCTCTATTCTTCTGGTTTCACAATTGTTGTATTCTTCTCTTTGAGTTTCTGAAGCGTGTGAGTGACAGTGAGGGAGATTGTACCTTGCACAAGCAGAAAAGAAAGGTTAGATTACGGTTTCAGTGACTGAAATACACAACAAATAAACAAAGGAAATCTAGAGAAGAGTTTTACCTTGCAAGAACACCTAAGTGAGGGTTTCTGGGCAAGTTCCAGTTTTGTGTTCACTCCAAGAACCCAGAACAGCATTCATACATTCAACAATACATAGAGAAATTAGGGTTTGCGAAAGTACTAAGAGAATCAGAGAGTAAATTGCATAGTTGTTGTAGATTTACCTGATTTGAAGTACTTTGGACCTTGATTGAGTCTCTGTGTACCTGAAATCACAAGAAAGAAAAATTAGGGTTTCGTAGAAATTGGGGCTTTTACGAATCTCAGCTAGAAAAAGATAGATCAAGTGATTGTTTAACTTCGTTCAGTGTTTGATTCAAATTCAGTGTTTGATTCAAAGAATCAAACTCAGATCTAGGGTTTTGAACAATCTCAGCATCTCGAAGTGAGAAGACTTCGTATTGGCTTCAGACCAACGCAACTCAGTGTGAAACCATCAGGTTTTCATCATCATTGTTGCTTGATCATCATCAGCATCAAACCATTCGAGTAGAGCAGCTTCAATCATCACACAACGGTGAAGAGAGCTACGCAGCTCGAAGAGTTTTTCAGAGAGAAGTTTGAGAGAGAAGAGAGAAGAACGGAGAGTCAAGAAAGTGGATCTTGATTTTCTGAGGTAGAGAGAGAGTGAGAGAAAGCCTTTTGTATATCGGGTCAGAGTGAAGATCCGCGTACAACTCACAAAACGGGTTTGGGTGCCGCAGCTTCAACCAAACAAAATTGTTTGGTACTCAAATCACTGGGCTGGACCATCTTGCTAAACTGGGTTTATACAAGTTGCACCACCCTCATTGCTATTTGTCACCTGCATCAAAAGAAAATTTAAAAAAAAGGGTTATTAGATCCAAAAGATGGAACATTGGAGACCTGCAAAGGGTATCCCTGCACTGCGTCGCGTCAGATGGGATGGTAGGTGGCGACAGCAGATCTGCTGTGTGCAGACTGTTGCATTATGGTTTTCATTCTCCTTTTTTTCTTACTCCCGTTGAAATGCATAACAATATGGCAGAAAATCAAATAATAACTACAAAGCAATTAATCAATTAATTAATCGATTAACAATTTAAAATATCTCAGTGTATCTCACCACTCACCAGTCACCAGCAAGAAAGGCCTTTTTGATCATTTTTAGCTCCTTAATGACATCACTATATTCTTTGTTAGGTGATTCCAACGGGCAAACAAGTCCAATCCTAAAAAGTGAAATTAAGCACTTCTCAGCATTAACAATTAGAATAAGATTCCTATGGGCCTGGACATCGGGCGGGTATGGGCGGGTTCGGGCCCAAAACATCAAACCGGCCCAAACCGTAGTTTAAATATTAAGGCCCAAAACCGCCCAAAAACACATGCGGTTATTTCGGTTCGGTTCCCACGAGCCTGGCGGGTTGGGCGGGTGGGTATAAACGGGTTGGGCCCAATTTGAACAGGAAAAAATTTCATAAAAGAATGTTTGTTTTTTCAATTTCTTTAAAAATCAAAAATTATTAAGCCCATTTCATAACAAGCCCAATTAGCATAAATGTCAATAACAATTCAGTTTTCACCAAAAAAACATCTATTTCAATTTAAAAATGATAAATCACCTGCTTTAGAAAAAAACAATTTAGCTGTCACCATAGTTGTTTTTGCAACAATTATAATACTTAAGTATTACGTTTTTTGGCTTTAGAGACAGAGAGAGTCAGAGAGCTGTGTGTTGTTTTCGTTTGTGTTTGTTTGTGAGCTGAGCAACGTGAAAAATGAAACTGAAATTGTGAGTTGTGAGTGAATGAAATTGAATGTCCGTGTGTGAGAAAGAAAAAAGCAAGAACGGTAAGTGTGTGAGAGAGAGAGAGAGATCAGAGATGGGACAAGTCTCTTTTGACTGGTGCTCTGCTCTGATTGCAACTCTGAGAAGGCGAAACGTGTTCTGTGAGAGATTGTGAGACTGAGTACTGAGAGAGGGGAATATTAAATTATATAAACCAAACTTAGAGTATAATATCGGGCGGGTGCGGTTACCCATGGGCCCAGAATTTGCAACCGCACCGGCCCAGCCCAAGTCACGTGTACCCGATCTTTCAACCCGCAGACCCGTTTACCCGTCTGGACCCGCCCGTTGCTACCCATTTATTTCGGTTTTTCGGTTTTCGGGTCGGGTTGGGTTTTTTGTCCAGGCCTAGATTCCTACACGCCCGCCCCAAAATACCACGTGAAATTACTACAGTACTCACCGGCACTATACCCGTGCATTGCACGAGTGTTATCGTTATTTTTTTTATATATGTTATCGTGTTACTTTTATTAATAGACTTAAACATAATTTAATTAGTCTGAACATTACTCGTGAAAATCAAGACTAATTTAAAGTAGATAATCAAAAAGTTTTAAATTGTAATTGAGTTAGTCCGAACATTATCCCGTGAATATTTATCAGTAGTCCGAACATTATCCCGTGAAAATCATGACTAATTTAAAGTAGATAAACAAAAAGTTTCAAATTGTAATTGAGTTAGTGCGAACATTATCCCGTGAATATTTATCAGCAATATGTAATATTTCCATTAGAGATTAGAAAACAAAATTGTATTAAAGTTTCAAATTTTCCAAATTGAAATATTTCTCGTAGAGACTAAATTAAACTTATTGATAGAGAAAAATGAAATATTAAAAATGAAGGAGACATGTAGATGAAATTAAAGTAGATATATTGTGAAAAATAGAAAAATGAGATAGTTAGAGGAAGAAAGAGGAGGAGAGAGTGAAAAAATGTGTGAGAAATATTGAAAAAGTCTGAAAAAAATATATGAGACAGAGTGATAAGTAATATTTCCGGTAGAAATTAAAAAACAAAATTGTAGTAAAGTTTCAAATTTTACCAACTGTAATATTTCCCGTAGAGACTAAATAAAACTTATTGACAGAGAAAAAATAGAATATTAAAAAAATGAATGAGACATGTAGATGAAATTAAAGTAGATGTATTGTGAAAAATAGAAAATTGTGATAGAGTTAGAGAAAGAAAGAGGAGGAGAGAGTGAAAAATGTGTGAGAAAGAGTGAAATAGTTTGAAAAAGTATATGAAAGAGAGTGAAAAGGTTTGAAAAAAGTGTGAGCGAAAGTAAAAAAGTTTGAAAAAGTGCGTGAGAGAGTGGAAAAGTTTGTAAAAAGTGAAAAAATTTGAAAAAATAAAAAAGTAAAATTACATAAATATTCTAAAATTGTTTAGTTGGGAAAATTATAAGATTGACATTTTGGTATAAATAGATAGTAGATGTATTTTAAAAACAACTATTAGGTATATTATATATAGATGTCTTGCGCAAGTATGCCAAACGAAATGCTTTGGCGCAGTTGCTAAGGCTCTATGCATCCTTCAATTCGTCAATTGATCTCATGTCCAATCCACTAATTGGATATCTTTGTTTTTTTTTCACGATTGAAAAGCACAAAAACTTAATAATATTCGTCTCTAGCAAGGATTAAACATCCTACTTGCAGCTTACAACTAGACTAACTTCCCAATAGCCTATATAGTCTTCCATTTGACAACTTATAAGAAAGTATATATATATTATATAATAACATTTTTTTCACATCTCTTATATCAGAACTAGAAATTATGAATCGATAGTTGATAATTTTTTAAAAAAAAATCAACTTAATTTAAAATTATCTCTTTACAAACAACTTCAATAGAGTTTCTATGCGAAATCAAAATTTCTTTTTTAGTCATTTAAATTTGTTTATAAATAATTATTAAATGGCTGAAAATGGTTCCCAAGCAGAGTTAATGGTTGTGGATCATACGAGTTCATTCCAAACCGATCAAGTCTTTGCTACTCATGATGACTTGCTCGTATATGTATGTTCTATCGCGTGGACTATTGGGATGGTGATTGTCATATCCCGATCTGACAACGGACGGAGGTCAGGGAAAGAATACCGTGTATTGGTTAGTGAAAAAGAGGGGAAATACAAGTATTCTCATTTGGTTCCAACAGGGGAATTCTTTAACCTTAGATCTAGATCTCCCTTGTATTGACTTAGCAAATATTGATGTTTATTTGAATATGTTTTTGAATTTCTAGCTTGGTTATGTATTAAGACAAAACCATTTATCCTTTTATTTGATCTTAAGTTCACTTAAATTAGTTAATTCATTGTTAGTACCTACATTTAAATGGTGGAATTACACTATTTTTGGTTACAAAAGTTTCTGTCCAGAAACTTTACCTTCTGTCAGTAACAGGTAGGTTCGAACCTTATGGTCCGAACCGATTCGGTGATCAACTACCGTACCCAATGGTCGAGACCAGACACCCCATAGATGGTTCGACTTGTAAGTATCGAATGGGTTCGGAAGTTCCGAACCGAACCACGTTTTTTTGTTGCCTCGGTCTAGAAATTCCTAATGGGTTCAGACTCTAACCTCTGAACCTGATATTGGACCAGCGTGCACGCTTATTCCACGTGAGGACAATTTTGGAATTTTTAAAAATTGAGGATGTCCACCGAGTGCGGGGAGTTGTACAAAGTATGGGCCTTTATTTGGGGCTCTTAAGGTGCTGGCCCATCCCGACCTTGTACGGGCTGCGGGCCAAGGGGGCTGGCCCGTGGGTTCCTATATTCTTTTTTTAATGAAAGTAAGCACTTTATTCATGGCATTGTTATGCTAATACCTCGTTGATACACAAGACCTTCCACCTAGGAAAACAATAAACGCATCTATCATGAATATTATCATGTCTAAGATGCCTCAAATTCAATCATGTACACTCCTAATTTTTAAATTCTTAAAATGCAAAACAATTAACACGTTACTTCATGAATTTCTAATGGAAAAAAATGAACCATGTATTTTCATGAACGTGATGTCAAAAAAAGAACATGTCAGAGTAGCAGTAGTGTTATTTATGCTCCAACAGATGGTTCTGAAGTAGATGAGTGCTACTGCAACAATGATGTGTCTTAGACATGTTTTGCTCAGGTTGTTTTTGTCATGCTCAGATGCAAAACCATATTGAAGAAGCAAGTTTTGCTCTTGATGTTGGTGAAATTAGTGGCACTGGGATATTGATAGTGGAGTAAGCGCAATGAAGAGAACACATTGATTTTTATTCGGTTTAATTTCATTTTATGGATAATAGTAACAATTGTAGAAATTTCCCAAGAATATTATTTAGCTTCAAATATAGTGTAATTATTGACTTCGACATGGCTTAGACATGTTTTGGGAGGGTGTATTATCACAATTAAAAACTTGTAGTTCAATTTTTGTGATTTTAAAATTGTTCATGAGATTTGATTAATGATCTTTTATATATATTTTTTCGTATTGTTTGATTAAAATATTGACCATATGTTAATGTTTTGGTCAAAAAACTAAACTATTTAGTATTTTTTATATATGTATTGTGTAAATTATAATAAAAATTGGCAAATAAAAAGTAAATTTGGTAATAAATGATAACTTATAATTGCAATAAAGATAATTTAATGAAAGAAATAACTTTTAGTGACAGACGGTACCTAGTGAAATAAATAACTTATAATTGAGCATGTAGCAGCGTTAAATCTTTTGAGGAAGAGCTTCGCCGTCCATTGTGGTTCTATCCGGCTCGAGGGATTAGACTCTGCAGTTGCGCGCAGATGATACCTAGTTTATACCAAAAAAAGTGTGCCAATATTTTAGGTTCCAAAATTAGGGTTGTTTATTTGCAAATCCATGCTCCCTTAAAACTCAATTATGGCTCTCTTTGGCAAGTTAGATCCACTAGCTTATTGCGGATTTGACTAGAGAATAACAGATGGAAAAAATTAGATCTGTTTGACAAGTAGTAACGGTTAACGTTTTTGGGTAGCTTATAGCAATTTTTGAAACGCTACTTCAAGTAGGGTTTGAACATATAGCTTATAGCGTCTCATTTTTTAGTCATTTTTACTCTTATTATTTTTATAATACTCATTCTTTATCCTCGTTAAATATCGTTTTATGCATTTTGGTGATTTTAATCGACTTTTGTATGTCATTTTGGGCTTATTGCTGATTTTTGCTTTTTTATCAATCTTGTTATCATTAGTAGAACTTATTTTCAGAAAAATTCAATCAAAAAATCTGTTTTAGAATTAAATATTATTATCATTATTAATTTGTTTTATTTACACTTTAAAAAATTAAAAAAAGAGAAAACGAAAATTAAAAAAATAATAATAATAGAAGAACGAAAATTACACAAATAATAAAACATAATAATAATACAAAATCAGAGTTAAATAAAATAGTTGTGCCTAATGGGAATAGGACTAGTCCATCTTTCTACTTGGTTGCCTGCTTCTTTCCATTTGCTCACAAGGCAGTATCTGCACAGTAAATTCGTGAATATGCCAGAGGCTTGGGAGAAGGAAATTGGTGCTCAGAACACTTTGTACACCATAGAATGAAACACATTGAACAAATACAAAACAGAGAAACTGATCAAAATGGACAGCACAGAACAATATACAAGGCAAATCCTTCTATAAATTAAGGTTCAAAACAGATTGAAAAAAAAAAAGAAAAGAGAATTCGAAAAGTTCACAAAAAACAAGATTAGAGTTTTCCCACTAGAACCCAAATTAGTTTTGAAGAGGGAGGAGAAGATTCAAAGAGGAGTAAGCAGTTGCAGGCAATAAAGCAGGAACATTTTTTTAGAAGCTGGGAAACAGGTTAGCTTTAAGAACAAATTGAATCTGAAGATGTAGAAAAGCATTATTTTTCGTTTTATTTTGGATGTTAGATCCGTAGAATATATGTATCTCTTCTTTTTATATGAAGAACATGTGTCAAATAGGATGAATAACAGATATATAATAAAAAAAAAGTACCTTGAACACCACCACCACGGTCGCCACCGCGAGCTCCACCGCGGTATGCCACAGTCAGCGGCGTTTGTTTTGTGTTCCTCAACACTCTGCTCCCTTTTTTCGGTTTTCCTTACCTATGCTTGTTTTATTATTTTTTCAAATCAACGGTTGCATGTTTCTAAAAAGTGGATCTGAGCACTTATTTTTATTGGGACAGCGACCCTCTCTTGTCAAATCTCTCACCCACAATCTTATCACACTTTCCCTCATTTGTGTTACTGTGTTATCTTATTTACTTTAAACCAATAATTATTATTAATATCTTTAAAAAAAGGGAGGGTGAGACTTGACCATCCTTTTGAAACCAGAGCCTCTGTCCCGTCAACCCCGTTTCACAGCCTCCATCAACCTTGTTTATTTATTTGCTTATTTATCATTATTATTTCAATTAGTGTGAACCCATTTTTTATGAAAGAGAGTAGATTTGATCACACTCTCGTGACACCTCTCTCCCTCCACGTTACTTCTTGCTTCATTTTTTTCTTTCTGTATTGTTTTATTTTGTTAAAATTTGTGCTATTTTCGTCCACCTCATAACAATCAATAAATGTGGGCTTAATTGAGATGTACATCTGGTCAACCTCGCAATCCCGGTTCAGGAAACTCGAGTTGTACAGCTTGGTGATCTTAAACCCCTTCAAAATTTAAAATCAACAAAACAACCAAATATCTTCTAAAAGAACTACGTAGCCTTTGATTCGCCGCTTCGGAGATACGTAGGAGCGAGGCTTCCCCGTCAAGCCAATTAATCTTTTTTTATAAATAATCACTTTTTTTTCTTTAACACTTATTTTCCTAAAAAATATAAAAACATGGATCGGCTGAGATGGGACATCTTGTCAATCCCGGTTTAAGAGACTTTAGCTGTATAGCTTCGATCTTAAACCCCTTCAAAAATAAAAACAACCAACCAACAAACTTTTCAGAAAGAACTACGTGACTTTTGAGTTCCTCATTGCACCCGAGGATACGTAGGAGCGGGGCTTCCCTGTCAAGTCAAAATTAAATTTTCTTAAATTGGTCCCTATTTTATTTATTTCTAGATAATTCTTTTTTTCTTAATTTTGGGGTAAACAAATAACTCGTAATTTATTATTGTTTGCACAATCAAATTTAGGGTAACTGTCTTATGACAGATGTACTAGGGGTGCAGTGGGATTAAGTTTCCGCCCTTCCCTATGCATAATCGACTCCCGAACTCAATCTAGTTTACGCAGACCAATAACTTCTAGTTAGGTTTTTCTCAGTTTTTCCTATTAAATAAATTGGGTGGCGACTCCTAAAATTATCACTTTTTGAGTCGTCTACGTCGGGATCACGGTCACGACAGATGGCGACTCCACTGGGGACTTAGTGAGAGTCAAGCCTTGTATAATTTGAATGTGCGAGATGTGTTTGAGCAATAATTTTATTTACCCTTTACTGAGTTATCATATATAGTTGTTTTACATTTCGTTTAAATATGAACCCTAGGATAGAAGACATGTATTATTTTCTGCCTGGTTGTATTGTGTGATTATTTTGCAGGAGCAAGTTGTGATTTGATTTTTTTTAGGGTTTGAGGTTTGTATGCTCCCTTCACACACTACACCTACACTGTGAGCACACACTGAGAGTTGGGCTTACACCGGAGCCTAAAAAAACACCTAAGTTAGAACAAGGCTGTGTAGTGGTAGTCATTTTGGATGTACGTCCTGGTGTCTACCATGAATTCCTCATCTAGAGTATGACTCTTCTCTGCGGGTATCCACATTTCGGATGTACGTCCTGGTGTGTTTAACCTTCTGGAAGAGTACTTGACTCTAGAGACCTGAAATCTCCATAGGATATAGTTGCCAACCCAGTGAGTATTCACAATAGAAAGACATTAGATCCATAGGGTTCAAAGTCCAGTAGCATGGGCCAACCAAACTAGGACACAAAGGGAGTTGCTCCACCTCTTACCTTACTCCCCAAAAAAAAGAGTTTTCGCAAAAACAATTTTTTGTGCATGGAAAAATACTCACATCCTTTTCCCAAAAATTAAAAAAAAATTCACATGCATTTTTCGATTTTCCCTTTTAGTATACTAATATCTGTTATTTATCCATTCAGGAAAGTTTGTCGAGGGATCTAAGTTCTGAATTGAAACGTGAGTATCTTGGTCAAAACAAATCGTGAGACATGGAATTGATGAATGAGAAAGCAAGGTTGCAAACCAGGAAGACCACCCAGTTTATTATCCGGAAGCCAGACATGGTCAAGCTGAAGGCCTGTGCAACCCAGTTGCCTGAGGAGTCACGAGATGTTCTTAAAGGAAGATATGGGAATCTGTTGGATTTGTTAGATGTAAATGTTCAGACTAATGCTATTTCTGCTATGGCCCAATACTATGACTCACCATTGAGGTGTTTTACCTTCTCCAATTTCCAACTAGCCCCCACTCTCGAGGAGTTTTCGGTAATTATCGGGCAGCCTCTGAACGATGGGAAACCATATCACTTTTATGGGAGCTATCCTCGAGTTAACACTGTTGCTAAGGCTTTCGGAGTTGATCCAAGTGAAATCAATAATAAGAAACCCGATGAGAAAACAGTTGAAGGGATACCAAGGGTGCGAGTGGAAGAGCTAATGCACAAATTGATGAGGCGCGGAGACTGGGGGACCCTCACAGATGTGTTGGCCTTTGCAATTTATGACTCGGTCTTATTCCCAAGTAGTGGAGACTTCGTGGGCCCCGGTGCAATTGATGTGTTTATGGCACGTAAGTGCCGAAGGGAGAACTCAACGTTCCCAGTTTTGGCCGACGTGTACTATACTGAGTCTCTGCCACGAAGAGAAAAATAAGAGGCTTATATGTTGCCTGCCCATACTATATATCTGGTTGACAGCTCACGTACTCAAAAGAAATTTCAACAACTGGTGCCCTATCTCGGATTGGAAAAAGTTGGGCTCACAGACCTATAGTGCCAAGGAATGGAGGCAGAAATTCATTGAGCTCACGGAAGATGCAGTACGCTGGCTTCCACTAGCGGGGGGGTGTGAAGCATGTTGTTTTCAAATGCGGAGATTTCCCAAATGTGCCGCTTGTGGGAACATCAGAATGCATTAATTACAACCCAATCTTGGCATTGCGGCAAATGTGTTATCTGATGACGGGCCCGCCTACTGAAGAGTCGCTATTTTGCTTTAGGGCTGCTTTGACGGACAAGCCTATGTTGGACAAAATCAGTGAGGCGTGGAAAAAGGTCGCCTATATGGGGAGCAAATAGCTGGGGAACAAAGGTTGTGGAGCAAGTGGTACATATAAGGAATGGGTGCGAGATAGGGTGGAGGTGATCAGACTACCATTTCAGAGTTTGGCACCTAAGCCGCAGCGAGACCGACACAGTCTTGGAAGAAAGTAATGAGATGAAAATGATGAAAGACAAGTTGGCCAGGGCGGAAGGAAAGAAAAGTGCCTTGGAGGCCGAACTCAAAGAGGTCCGCTCCGCACTTGAGTCCCTGAAGTTGGAGTGTAAGGAGAAATCCCAGTCACTTGAGCAGGCCAACAAAAGGGCTTGCACCGAGAAGGACTCCAAAGATAAAACCAGAAGTTATTTAAGTTCAGCGAATCAGGACTTAAAAATGCGGATTGCTGAGCATGACAAAGTTATGAAAGAGAATGAGCATCTGAAATTGGTCCTTAGGGAGAGGGAGTATCAAATGAACACCCTCAAGGCCCGCATGGATGAGCAAGCAGCCCATCATGATCTAGATAGAAGGTTCAATGAGCGTGCTCACGCCGAAGTCATAAGAGAGTACCAGGAGCACCTTGAGGAGAAACATAGAGAGATGGCAGAACTCCTCAAACTAAAGGAGGAGGTGCTGGAGGAAAACTGGCAGCTGAAATGAGAGATGGTGAACGCTGAAGCGGCCCATGCAGAAACTCAACAGCGCCTGCTCAGCCTCGATTTGAAGTTGAAAGAAACAATTGCTCAGTATGAAGAAAAGATCAGAAATGACAACCTGGAGGTCAGGAGTTCGATCCACATGTATCGGGCCACTATCGACAGGAAGAATGAAGAGCTGGGAGCTTTCGGTAACTGGCCCGTAGAAAGGAACCACCTTTTGGGATTGATTAGAGAGGATGAGTTGAACCACATGCATGCTCGGTATGAGACCGGACGCTGGGCTCGCAAGTTGAAGGAGGTTGAAAGAATCCCCGAACTGGTTCGGGATGCAGAGGCTACAGCTAACCCACTCACAACCCCCCGTGAGGCGGTTGAGCTGATCAACGTTTGCAAGAGACTCGTGGAAGACTTTGAGGAGCTAGTCATGCAGGCTATGCATAATTGATGTATTTGAATACTTTCCTTTTGTTTCTGGATTTTGGTTATGTAATTGAAAGACTCATTTGGATGTTATTAGTAATGGGAAGGCTCGTGTTTGTTTCTCCATAATTCCATGTCTACGATTCATTTGAAATATCAAACCAAGGATACTCACTCCATATTCAAAGAACGCTCTATAATGACAATCCCTTGGCAACTAACCGATGATTTATTTATTTTTTTTCGCATAAACAATAATATAAAAATAAAGTTTCTCTTTGTTACCTAGGAACTTAGTAACCATTGCGCGTGCTAGAGAAAAAACCAATCAAACTCGAACATACTTCACCAGGTCCAGAGCAAGAATGGCAGAACAAGAGGAAATGCACGGAAGGAATCTGAGCCAGGAGGTGGACGAAGTCAAGGGGAAAATGGAAGAAATGGCTGCGACCCAGGCACCAATGGAAGATGCCTTGCTAGCCATAAAGGACACGATCACTTTCCTGTCTGCAAGAGTAGTTGGTATGGTCGGTAACGAAGGTGAGGGGTATCCAAATCCAAACAATGGCAACCATAGGCCATCTGATATCCCCGTCGGAATGGGATATGAAGCTACGGGTCACCATGAGGGAGAGTACCCGTACCCTACAAGTAGGCCAGGAGGAGCGTTCCACGCAGAGAACGTGGTGGACGAGGGGCATGTGTCAATACAAAAGGATAAGGCGAGACAACAATGGATGGATAAGATGGAGAAAAAGATCAAAGCAATACAAGGGTCTAGCACTTTTGGGTCCTTGGGCTTGGATGAGCTCTGTCCTACTACTGACGTCGTAATCCCACGAGACTTTAAAGCACCCGACTTCACCAAATATAACGGGAGCACCAATCCTCTTCTGCATTTGAGGACCTATTGCACCAAAATGTCAATATGGTCCAAGGATGAGAAATTCCTCATTAGCTTTTTCCACGAAAGTTTGACCGGGCCAGCTTTAGAATGGTATATTCAGATGGACCACTCTAAGATTGGTAGTTGGAAGGACCTCGCTGACGTCTTTATGAACTAGTACAAGTTTAATATGGACATGGCTCCAACACGTGAGCAATTGGGAATACTACAAAAGAAGAATGATGAGGCATTCAAATAGTATGCCCAGAGGTGGAGAACTCTTGCTGCTCAAGTCCAACCACCACTCACCATATCAGAGATGTGCTCTTACTTCTTGGGGACGTTAGGATCCCCCTATGTGGCCGCAATGGCTGGAGCTGCCTACAGAGACTTCGCAGATCTGATAGCCGCCGGTGAAAGAATTGAGATGTTGGCAAGAGCTGGAAAGCTTCCCATGGAGCAAACGGAGAGCGGGCAGTCAAAAAAGAGCTTCCCTCAGAAAAAGAAAGAACCAGAAGTCAGCTTCATTCGGGCCGCACCAAACCATATTCCTCAACAGCCCAGATATAGCCAACCTCACCCAAATACCCCTTACTCAATGAACCAAAACACTGACCCACCATCTTTCCCCATAAACAATGTCCAAAATACGCAGTCTCAACCACGTCCCAACTACCAGACAGCCCACCAATCCTACCGCCAACCCCCTCCCAACTTCCCCCATTTCCTAAACTTTCCATCACCAATGTCGAATTGTTCCAACAACTATACGCTCCCACTTGATCGCAGGGATACTAGTAAAGAAATGGGAACCTCCATTCCCGTCTTGGTACAACCCAAACCTGACCTGCAAATTTCACATGGGAGCTGCCGGCCATTCAATTGAGGATTGTGAGGCCTTCAAGAATGTTGTGAGGAGGTTAATCGCTCATAAGAAGTTAGACATCCAAGAAGAGTCAGGACCAAATATCACTAATGACCCTCTCCATAAGCACAAGGGGAATGCATCAGTGAGCATGATTGAAAAGGATGGTACGCCTATCAAAAAGGTTTTGAAACTCCGAACCTCTATGACCAAGATATGGGAGGGATTGCAAAAGGCCGGTTACGAGGTAGTGGCACCCACCAAAGAAGTCGTGAGATATGCTATGAACGACAATGAAAAGAGGTGTGTGTACCATCATGGTTGTGTTGGCCATGACGTGGAAGGTTGTTGGGATTTCAAGGCCCGTGTGCAAAGCCTAATGGCACTGGGATTGTCTAGGCTAAGGAAACTATGGCTCAGGAGGAGGTCAATGTCTTGGAGCGTTTCGTGCTCAAGGTCCCACCCCATAACCAACCTCCGGTATCAGAAAAGGTTACAGTGATTGTGAAAAAACCCACACCTTTTGCTTGTGACAACACTCATGCGGTCCCCTGGAATTATGGGACCCAGGTCAAAGTTATAGGCGGTCCGTCAAAGTTCAAAGTGGGTAAGGAACAAGGAATCGAGGAGTCTATTGATAATATCGTAAGTGTGGGAGGAATAACCCGGAGTGGGCGATACTTTGGACCTGAAGAGCCCGAAAAGAATAAGAAAGGGAAAGAAGGAGATGGAGGAGAACACACGGAAGAAGAGTTTCTGAAAATCATGAAGCAGAGTGAATATGATGTGACGGAGCAACTCAAGAAAACTCCGGCCCGTATTTCACTATTATCTCTCATCCTCTCTTCGAAAGTGCATAGGAAGGCTTTGTTGAAAACTCTGCAGGAAGCCTTCGTAAAGCCTGATGAGACACCCCAGACTGTGGTGAGTATGGTGGACCCCGATGGAGCGATACAACCTAATCACCTTTGCGGAAAATGAGATAGTCGTTCCAGCAAGAGGGGAACACCGAGCCTTGCACATCACACTGAAATGTCGGGGATTCGTGGTGGCCAAAGTATTAATTGATGGTGGATCCGCTCTTAACATCATGCATATGTCCACATTGGATGCATTAGGCTTGGAGGAGAGAGACTTGACGCCACAGACTTTAATGGTCCGAGTTTTTGACGGGTAGGCATGGCAGTAAAACCCGGACCCGCGGATACCCGCCTGAACCCGCCCCGATTTTGTCGGGGAAAACCCAGTTTAAACGGGTTCGGGTTCGGGGATGGGTTTTCCCCGCTTTGCTGAGTCGGGGACGGGGAATGTGATACCCAGCCCAAACCCGAACCCGCCCCGCTAGAAGTTAAATTACTTAAATACCCATATATATATATCCCACTTCCAAATTCCAACAATAGAAACCCTATCTTCTGCGCCTCTCATCTCCAGGCTCTCTCCTCTGCCCAGCGCAGCTCCATTAGTCAACCTCTCCTCTCCGCCTCCGCCTCTCCTCTCCGCCTCTCCTCTCCGTGCTCCTCTACGTGCTCCTCTCTACCTCGCCTCTCCGCCTCTCCGCTCTTCTCTCTCAGTCTCACGGTCTCACGGAGTCACGCTCTTCTCTCTCAGTCTCACTCTCTTCTCCATCGCTAGCATCAGTTTTATTTTTCTCAGGTAAGAACTCCCCTCTACCTCATTCTGGTTTCTCTCTTCTGTCTCGGTCTCACTCTCTTCTCTATTTTCTCTCTTTTTTATTATAGGAAATTATATGATTTGATTTGATTTGTTTTGTGTTTGTTGTCTGTTGTTTGTGGATTTGATTTGAAGTTCCTGTTTGTCAATTGTCATCGTATATTGCTATGTTGCTGTAATCAAAGTTGGGAATCACTCTCTTCTCTATGTTGCTGTCATCGTATATTGCTATGTGATTATTAATTTGCTGATTTTTTTTATTAATTTGCTGATTTATTAATTTTTTGACAATTAAACTGCAACAAAGACAAAACTGGATTGTAAGCTCTGTCAAGGAGTTCATGGTTTTTCCTTATCACATTCAGTTATTACTAAAAGGCTATGCAATGAACTTTGACTGAATCTAAGTTATAGAAAATTGTGTATAGAAAATTGTGGAATTTGTCTCAGGGAAGATGAAAGAAGACATTGCAGCTGAGTTGATAGTAATGGCAATGCCTGAATGATGATTGTGGTGTTATTATAGCAATGCCTGAATGATAGCTAGTGGGACTTGAGTGTTATTTTATCTGTCATGTATGATTGAATTGTTGCATAGTTGGATATATATTATTTGATTTGTTAACTAAATTTTATTCAAGAAGAAACGTGACAACACATTATTGTTCACCTTGTTGAATTGAATTGAATTAGCTGTACATCTCTTGATTTGTAAAGCCCTGTGTCAAAGAAATTATGAAGTAGACTGCATAATCAGTGGAAGCGAATGAGGTCTTTAAATTGCTTTCTGTCTTTAAATTGCTTTCTGCTTTTGAAAGCATCAAGAAGTAAACTTATTTCGAATGTTATCCTTTATGACCAATTATTTCATAGTGTTAGTTGTATGAGAGATTAATATTATCATCTGGAAATGGACTTTTTGTTGGAATATAATGATTATTTATCTATCTATTTCTTTTTTTAATTTGGTAATGTATGCTAAAACATGGTGCTTGTGACATACCCATACTTTAGATGTAGACATACTGATCATTTTTTTGGTTGGATGTGTAACATGTCTTCACTTACAAGTATCAAAAGCATTGTTTTTTTTCCTTTTATCTGACGAAACATAAATAATTAATAATCAGAAATCCTAATACCAACTTACAGTGGTTATAAATTTTTTTGGAGAACATTGACAATATTTTGCTGAAAGTTTCAACACTGCAATTCCACCATTGTGGCTTTACATAACTCTCTTACTGATAAGAAATCTGCATTACTTTTTCACAGCAATTTAAAAAAAAATCTCACATATCTTTTTCAGAAATTTAAGAAATCTGCATTACTTTTTCACAGCAATTTAAGAAATCTGCATTACTTGTTGAGAGCTTTACATAACTTTTTCACAGCAATTTAAAAAAAAATCTGCATTACTGATAAGAAATTAACTTGTCTTTTGATTTGAAGTTCATGAAAACAGAATCTCACATATCTTGTTCATGTCACGGGATACAAAAATGATGGATGCTGCTTGTAATTCCCCAGTGCCTAGTTCACAAGAAGGTGAACATGATCCAATTCAACAAGAAAGTTGTAACCCTCCAATTAATGTTGAATCTACGCCAACACCTCAAGATGTTGAGACAGGGCAAACTTTGGAGACAACAGCACAAACAGAGGCACAAATGCAAGCAGAAATAGATTTAGTCAAAAAGGATAAGCGCAAAAGTATTGTATGGAAGCATTTCACATTGATAATTGATAAAAGTTAACGAACAAGACAAAGCTCAATGTAATTATTGCAAGAAACTGCTTGGTGGAAGTTCACGAAATGGAATGGAACGAAACACTTGCATACACACATGGATACATGTGTTAAAAAAATGCTTATGGAGAGAAGCAATAATAGCAAGGGGCAGACATGTCTTATGCCTAAGGTCATTCAAGGAAAGCAGGAGCTAGGTGCTGGAACTTATAATGCTGAAAATGCAAGAAAAGAGCTTGCACAAGCAATAATTATGCATGACTATCCACTTTCAATAGTGGATCATGTTGGTTTTAAGAGATACTCGGCAGCTCTTCAACCATTGTTTCAAGTTCCTTCGAGAAATACAATCAAGAAAGAGATATTCAAAGTTTATGAGTATGAGAGATCAACCACTATGAAGTTATTAGACAGTCTTCAAGGAAGAGTGGCAATTACATCTGATATGTGGACTTCGAGCAATCAAAAGAGAGGGTATATGGCTGTGACGGCTCATTATATTGATGGATCTTGGACTTTGCAGAGTCACGTGTTGAGGTAATAATATAGTTTATTAATTATAGTTTTAATAATCATATATTTATTAAATGTGAATTTTATTACATTAGGTGAAGGATGGCATAGAAAATATTAGGGATAGTGTTGCATATTGGACTGCGACACCTAAAAGGAAAGAAAAATTTGAAGAGACAGCCAGGCAATTGCGAGTTACATGCACTAGAAGTTTGGCTTTAGATTGCCAAACCAGATGGAATTCAACATACAAGATGCTTGATATTGCCATTTCATATCAGGAGGTATTCAGTCGTTTAAAACAACGTGAGTCCCAATACACTTGTTTGCCAACTAGTTTACAATGGAAATTTGCAAAGAATGTTTGTGAAAGATTGAAATTATTCAATACTATCACTGAAGTTGTTTCTGGCACTAAATATCCCACTTCAAATTTGTATTTTTCTAAGATATGTGATGTCAAATTGGCAATTTCCAAATGGATTGGTGAGTCTGATGTATTGATTAAACAAATGGCTGAAAAGATGTCGGCGAAATTTGATAAATATTGGAATGTTATTCATGATATAATGGGAGTTGCTAGTGTCTTGGATCCTAGATTCAAAATGGATTTGGTGGAGTATTATTATGAGAAAATGCATGGGCAAGATTCTTCTATTGCTGAAATTCAAAAGATCAAAGATTTGTGTTATGATTTGATTTCCGACTATCAATCTCAAATGAATCAAGGATCCAACAATGACTCTTCAATGTTGGCTGCTAGTGGTGATGATGCTCTTGATGATTTTGATGCATATATGGAGAGGAAAAAAATAGCAAAAACATCATCTGTGAAGACTGAGTTGGACCATTATTTAGAGGAAGATGTTATTCCAAGAAAAAGTTCAGATTTTGATATTTTAATGTGGTGGAAGTTGAATGGTGTCAAGTATCCAACACTCCAAGCAATTGCGAAGGATGTGTTAGCAATTCCTGTTTCTACCGTAGCTTCTGAATCATCATTC
Organism: Astragalus membranaceus; assembly: GCA_039519185.1. NCBI lineage: Eukaryota > Viridiplantae > Streptophyta > Magnoliopsida > Fabales > Fabaceae > Astragalus > Astragalus membranaceus. Next base: position 27,881,898 of record CM076849.1, on the reverse strand, counting down.
AGCACTAGCGGTATTATCTTAAGTCCCCATCGCAGTCGGCTTCATTGGACTACTTTAGAGGCTTTGATGTGTGCTAGAAGTTGGTTATGGAGTGTTGAAAAGACGGGTATGTATTAAATTATTCATTCTAATATCTATATAAATGACAAACATTTTTATATTATTTAAGTACGATATTTGATATTAACAGGTGGTTGTAATTCTAAATTATGCGATGCATATGCTACTTTATTCGATGAAATGGAGTGTGATGATGAAGGTATTCTTTACTTTATTTGCTTCAAATTTTATAAGGTTTAATGTTTATATTTTAACATTTGTTGTCTTTATCAAAATACAGGTGAACTTGCAAGCTCTGTTATAACCCATTTTGAAGAATGAAGATGATCGATAGATGTCTTGGTGATAATTTTCATTTTGAAGATGCTAATTTGTAACACTAGTTTACTTGTTAGTCCCTATTTTGTAATGTTAGTTGTTTTGATAATTTAGAACTTGGTTTGGTTGTATGGTGACAAATTAGAATTGAGCATTTGAGCTTATTTTGTAACCAAATTATAATGTGTTTGGAGCTTATTTTGTAACCAAATGATTTTGTTTCAGCAATTTGGAATCAGACAATATGAAATTAATCTCTGTTTCAAACAGGTACTTAATATTGTGGCGGGTTTATTTCGGGTTTGGGGTCGGGTTTTTCCCCGCGGGATGAAAATTGGGTTTTTACTAAACTGTGGAGCGGGGACGGGGACGGGGCGGGGAAACCCGAAACCCATCGGGGGCAGGGTTGGGGATACATATTTCAACCCCGACGGGTTTGGGGTCGGGGTCGGGGAATGGGTAGTGTGGCGGGGTCGGGGACGGGGAGAGTAAAAACCGACCCCGCCCCGCCCCGTTGCCATGTCTATTGACGGGTCCAAAAGGAGTGTATTGGGTGAAATAACTCTTCCATTGGAAATTGGTCCGAGTGTTTTCCGTGTGTTGTTCCAAGTCATGGCGATCGATTCAGCATACACCATGCTATTAGGTCGACCATGGATTCATGATGCTGGGGAAGTACCTTCTACTCTTCATCAGCGTGTTAAGTTTATTGATAACAGAAGCATTATCACGGTCCGTGGAGAAGAAGAAATGTTAGTCTCGAAACCCATGTCTCTCCCATACGTGGATAACGCTGAAGAGGAAGTAACGAATATGTGTCATAGCTTCGAGGTGGAGAAAAAGGAGACTGTTGAAGGAGGTTTGTCGAAGCTTAGTGTGAACCAGGTAGTGGCTCGGATAATGACAAAAAATGGCTATGAGGAAGGAAAAGGCTTGGGTCGGCATCTTCAAGGGGTCTGTGCTCCTATACCAGCAAAAGAGAAGTCGGATACGTTCAAAATCGAATATGAAGGGAACCTCGAGACAAAGTTCAAAGCCCTGGGAATAGGAAAGGAGAAAGCTCGGTCAATCCCACCTTTAAGTGACACTTTCCCGGCACCGGCAGAGATAATCTCGCCCTCGGAGGCGGTCGACGTCGTGCATCGCATTGTGATCAACATGCTAGACAAAGGGGGCTCGAGAGCAAGGGGTGTTGTTGTCCTTGACACCAATCAAGAGTTTCTGAGCAATTGGGAATCTGAACCTGTTGTTGATGTTGTTACTTTCATGTAATCGTCTTTTATTATGCTAAGACTATAAGAGTTATGTTATTTTGCTTGAGACAAGAATTAAATGGATTAAATGAATTTGCATGCATTTTTATCCCTATGGGTTATCTTTTTATCGACCTCTTATTATTCTGATTTTTTCTTTTTTCCCATATCGTTGGTTTCTCATCATTTATCGTCATTATTTCCCCGCCAATTTTGTTTATTTACTCTCCAGGAGCCATAATTTCACGAAAACTTTGCCTCACTACGGGGAAGTTGAAAACCCATTATTCGACTCCCACGCAATTCCTGATGAAGACTACTCTGAGCCGGAAGAGGGTGATGAAGGAATTAACAGATTTACTGAACTTCTGGGGTACACTGAAAGGGAATTTAGTCCGAATGATGAAGTTGTGGAGATCATCAATATGGGGTCTGAAGAAGAAAGGAAAGACTTGAAATTGGTAGACAATCCTGAACGGGAGAAGATGATCGTCTTGTTCAGAGAGTATTTAGATGTTTTCGCATGGTCTTACAAGGATATGTCTGGCATTGATCCAAAAATAACAGCACATAGAATCCCTCTCTTGCCAGATGTAAAACCAAAAAAGCAAAGGTTGAGGAAGATGCACCCTGACATGTCTTTGAAAATCAAAGAAGAGGTGACCAAACAATGGGATGCCGGATTTTTAGAGGTCTCAGTACACCCGGAATGGGTAGCTAACATCGTCCCTGTACCCAAGAAGGACGAAAATGTTAGGATGTGTGTGGATTATCGAGATCTCAACCAGGCCAGTCCAAAGGACGACTTTCCTCTTCCACATATTGACTTACTAGTTGATAATACTGCCAAAAATCATAGATTTTCATTCATGGACGGTTACTCGGGGTATAATCAAATCCTCATGAACGCAGAAGATAAGGAAACAATCACATTCATCACTCCTTGGGGAACATTTTGTTACAAAGTGATGCCCTTTGGTCTGAAGAACGCCGGAGCCACCTACCAGCGTGCCATGGTCACACTTTTCCATGATATGATGCATAAAGAAATCGAGGTGTATGTGGATGACATGGTTGCGAAGTCGCGAGAAAACGAAAGTCATGTAGAAGTGCTCCGAAAGCTATTCGAAAGGCTCAGAAAGTATAGGGTGCGACTGAATCCCAACAAGTGTGTTTTCGGCGCATCATCAGGGAAGCTCCTGGGTTTCATTGTGAGCAGGGATGGTATAAGGGTGGACCCTGACAAAGTGAAATCCATCCAGGAAATGCCTGCGCCAAAAACAGTGCGTGAAGTAAGAAGCTTTTTGGGAAGACTCAACTACATTGCAAGATTCATTGCCAATTTGACTAGCACATGTGAACCCATATTCAAGCTACTAAGAAAGAACCAACCAGGGAAGTGGGATGAGAAGTGTCAAGAAGCTTTTGATAAAATAAAGAATTACCTGTCAAACCCTCCTATCCTGGCTCCACCAACACCCGGTCGGCCACTAATTTTGTACTTAACTGTGTTGCCATCATCTGTTGAGGCAATGCTAGGACAACACGACGCATCAGGAAAAGAGCAGGCAGTTTACTACTTGAGTAAAAAGTTCAACGACTGCGAGACTCGCTACGCAACAATTGAAAAGACGTGTTGTGCCTATCCTAGACCTCTAGAAGACTCCGTCAATACATGTTTTATTATACTACATGTTTGATTTCACGGTTTGACCCACTGAAGTATATTTTTGAAAGCCCTCGTGTCTCCTTAAGGGTGTCAAAATGGCAAGTGATCTTATCGGAATATGACATCAAGTATGTGTCGCAGAAGTCAATCAAGGGGAGCATCATTGCCGACCATTTGGCTGAAAACCCTCTTGAAGAAGGACAATCGTTTGACCCAGATGATGGGGAAAGAGGAATAATGAATGCCGATGAGGGTGAAGAAACAAGAAACATGTGGAAGATGTACTTCGACGAAGCAGTTAACATGTATGGGAATGGCATTGGGGCAGTTGTAATCTCACCAAAGGGTAAACAATACCCAGTAGCTATCAAGCTAAGCTTCGAATGCACTAACAACATCGCAGAGTACGAGGCCTGTGCAAGTGGTCTTCAAGTCGCGGTTGACCTTGGTGTGAAAAGATTAGAGGTGTTTGGAGACTCAGCACTTATCATTTACCAAGTAAAGGGTGAGTGGCAAACAAAGGACAAAAAATTAATTCCTTACCAGAAGCATTTGACTCAGCTGATTACGAATTTTGAAGAAGTGACATTCTCCCACCTAGCACGAGATAAAAACAAGTTTGCCGATGCCTTGGCTACTTTGGCTGCGATGTTTAAATTAAATGTCAACGCAGAGATCCAACCCATCCGCATAAAGGTCGGGGATGAACCAGCATATTGTGCTGATGTAGAAGAAGAGCCAGACGACGAACCATGGTTCTATGATATAAAGCGGTACATTCAATTGGGAGAATACCCTGCAGGCACGAATGACGTAGACAAAAAGACGATTAGAAGGCTGGCGATGACTTTCTTTTTGACTGGAGAAATACTTTATAAAAGAAGTCAAGATGGTACCTTGTTGAGGTGCGTAGATGCTAAGGAAGCTAAGAGAGTTATGATTGAAGTGCATGAGGGGATCTGTGGAACACATGCAAATGGCCATATGATGGCTCGTAAAATCATGAGAAGTGGTTTTTACTGGTCTACCATGGAGGCTGATTGCATAGCATATGTAAGGAAATGCCTCAAATGTCAGTTATACGCCAATAGAATCAATGCACCTCCTTTTCCTCTGCACAATATGACGAGCCCTTGGCCGTTTTCCATGTGGGGAATAGATGTTATCGGGCCAATTAATCCCAAAGCGTCAAATGGGCACCGATTCATATTAGTGGCAATTGACTATTTCACTAAATGGGTAGAAGCTTCCTCATATGCCAGTATTTCCCAAAAGGTGTTCGCCAAGTTTCTGAAGAAGGACGTCATATGCCGGTATGGGATTCCTGAAAGAATAATCACAGACAATGCTCCTAACCTCAATGGTACAGAAATACAGAGGCTATGCGAAAACTTCAAAATTAAGCATCACAACTCAACTCCCTACAGGCCCCAGATGAACGGCGCTGTGGCAGCAGCTAATAAGAACATCAAACGGATCATCGCCAAGATGGTGGTTAATTACAAAGATTGGCATGAGATGCTGCCATATGCTCTACATGTGTATCGTACTAATATACGATCTAGCACTGGGGAAACACCATTTTCTTTGGTATACGGGATGGAGGCAGTATCCCCCGTCGAAGTTGAGATACCATCCCTAAGAGTATTGATGGAAGCAGAGTTGGAAGAGCCAGAATGGGTGAAGGCCCGGTATGAGCAGTTAAACATGATTGATGAGAAGAGACTGACAACTATTTGTCATGGGCAGTTGTACCAGAGTAGGATGGCCAGAGCCTTTAATAAGAAAGTCCGCCCAAGAGAATTTCAGCCTGGGAACCTGGTATTAAAGAAGCTGCTACCCCATCAAGAGGATGCTCGCGGCAAGTGGGCACCCAACTACGAGGGTCCTTATGTGGTTAAATACGCGTTTCCTGGTGGAGCCTTGATTCTCGCGGACATGGAGGGACAGGAACTATCAAAGCCAATAAATTCAAACGCCGTCAAGAAATTCTATGCCTAAAAGAAAATAAAAAAATATATAAAGAAAAAAAGAATGACAAAGGCCCGCTAGAACGAAAACCCGAAAGGGCGGTCTAGGCAAAAGTTAGGGTCGACAAAAGCCCGCTAGACTGAAAACCCGAAAGGGCGGTCTAGGCAAAAATTAGGGCCAGTGAAAGGGACATAGATATGAAAATGGGCATGAGAATCTTCGGGAAAGTTCACACCAGGACAATTGGATCCCACAACCGGCAAGAGTCATCTTTGACATCTTCAATTGCAAAAAGGATCGATGAACGGATGATCAAACAACTTGTAATGGGGCAAAAGTCATGTGAAAGTTCCTATCACTTCCTTTCTTGTTATCATTTTCCTTGTTATTGCAGTTTTCTAGAGTACTTGTACCACTAAATTCCTATCTTAAATCATTTTGTCCTTTTCTTCACATATCCTTGCATCTATGGTCAATTCATTTAATTTACGTCTCAAGTAAAATGATTTGAAATTTAGCAAACTTCAAGACAAAGCGTGTTAGTAGCATCTCAACAGTCGAAAAGATAGCTCAATTGGCTGTTGAAGAGAAAGTGAAAACTGGTGCACCCTCACGCCAAATTAAAAGGAGAAGGCAAGGGAACTCAATAGTCTCGGGGCTACCTTAAAGGCCCCACGTAACACCTCAAAGGATTCTGAAAGTATAACTAATAAGACAAGTAAGAATGGTTAACAGGGTCGGTGAAGGGAAAAGTGTAAAAGGTTTGATTGGTCGAGGATCGAGAGTTCGGCGCAATGGTTCAAGTTCTAAAAATTGTCTGTTTATAGAAGAACATTCATTGCATTTTACTGTCAGCTCTAACATCGCCTTTTTCTCATCATCAAAATTGTTTTTGTGCTATCGGTCATACCCTGGCACTGCCTGCTATCGGTTACGCCCTGGCATCGCATCTTTAATCATGTGCTATCGGTCTCGCCATGGCATCATATTTTAAACTCAGTGCTACCGATTCCGCTCTGGCACTAGTTTTCCATGCTATCGGTCTCGCCCTGGCATCATATTTTAAACTCAGTGCTACCGATTCAGCTCTGGCACTAGTTTTTCATGCTATCGATCTCGCCATGGCATCGTATTTTAAACTCGGTGCTACCAATTCAGCTCTGGCACTAGTTTTTCATGCTATCGGTCTCGTCCTGGCATCACATTTTAAACTTAGTGCTACCGATTCAGCTCTAGCACTAGTTTTCTTGCTATCGGTTACGCCCTGGCATCGCTTTTTTAATTTCGTGCTATTGGTTACACCCTGGCACTGCATGCTATCGGTTACGCCCTGGCACTGCGTGCTATCGGTTACGTCCGGGCATCCCATTACTGCATGTTATCGGTTACGTCCGGGCATCGCATTTTTGTTTTGTGCCATCGGTCTCGCCCTAGCATTCTCTACTATTTGCATGCTATCGATCCTGCTCTGGCATTGGTCCTGCCCCGACATTTCACTCTACTTTATTTTCACACCCGCATTCACATATGTCATCGGTGAAAATTGAGGTTCATATCTGTACTTATTTCTTACTTTGATAATACAACAAAACTCGGTTTTCTGTATTATATCGTAAGAGAATAAGCACAGAGAGGCAACTGTAAACACCCAATTTTTACCGGTATGTTCTTTTTTTCGCGAGAATTCCAAAAATATCGTTTTATGCATTTTGGTGATTTTAATCGACTTTTGTGTGTCATTTTGGGCTTATTGCTGATTTTTGCTTTTTTATCAATCTTGTTATTATTAGTAGAACTTATTTTCAAAAAAATTCAATCAAAAAGTCTGTTTTAGAATTAAATATTATTATCATTATTAATTTGTTTTTTTTACACATTAAAAAATTAAAAAATAGAAAACAAAAATTAAAAAAAAAAAAAAATAATAATAATAGAAGAACAAAAATTACACAAATAATAAAAAAAAATAATACAAAATCAGAATTAAATAAAATAGTTGTGCATAATGGGAAGAGGACTAGTCCATTTGCTCACAAGGCAGTATCTGCACCAACTGCCCTCATACCTGTTACACAGCAAGGCAGTAGAACAAGTCAAAAAACAGTAAATTTGTGAATATGCCAGAGGCTTGGGAGAAGGAAATTGGTGCTCAGAACACTTTGTACACCATAGAATGAAACACATTGAACAAATACTGTGTTAAAGTCTCTTAAACCAAGATTGACAAGATGTCCCATCTCAGCCGATCCCTGTTTTTATATTTTTTAGGAAAATAAGTGTTAAAGAAAAAAAAATGATTATTTATAAAAAAAGATTAATTGGCTTGACGGGGAAGCCCCGCTCCTACGTATCTCCAAAGCGGAGAATCAAAGGCTACGTAATTCTTTTAGAAGATATTTGGTTGTTTTGTTGATTTTAAATTTTGAAGGGGTTTAAGATCACCAGGCTGTACAACTCAGGTGTCCTGAACCGGGATTGCGAGGTTGACCAGATGTACATCTCAATCAAGCCCGCATTTTTGGATTGTTATGAGGTGGACGAAAATAGCACAAATTTTAATAAAATAAAACAATACAGAAAGAAAAAAATGAAGCAAGAAGTAACGTGGAGGGAGAGAGGTGTCACGAGAGTGTGATCAAATCTACTCTCTTTCATAAAAAATGGGTTCACTCTAACTGAAATAATAATGATAAATAAGCAAATAAATAAACAAGGTTGATGGAGGATGTGAAACGAGGTTGACGGGATAGGGGCTCTGGTTTCAAAAGGATGGTCAAGTCAGCCTTTCTTGGCCTCACAGCAAGAATGGCTCATTCTCTGTCAAGTCAGGCTACAAAGCTATCTGCACATTATCTCCTTCCCCAGTGCTTGCAAGGCCTTCAAGCTCCACTTGCTCCCCAGATAATCTGTGGAAAGTAGTATGGTATGCAAGAGTGCCTAATAAAGTTAAAAAATTTGTGTGGAAAGCCTGTTTGAACATTCTACCCACAAGAGAGAACCTATGCAAAAAGCGAATTCCTGTCTCTCTGCAGTGTCCTATCTGCCATGCTGACACTGAGACAATTGAGCATATCTTCCTTATCTGTCCTTGGACTAGGCCATTGTGGTTTGGCCTCAATCTCACAACTAATCCTTCACCAATTGGCCTTTCCACAATTCAGAATTGGCTCCTAGAAGTGTTGGACTCCTCCATGCCCACAATCAGTGATCTGCCTTCCTAGATCTTCTTCACCCTATGGGTAATCTGGAAAGTAAGGAATGATACGGTCTTCAACTCTAGAACTCCCAGTCCTATTAACTGTCTCCATATGATTAAAAATCAGGTGTGTGAATATCTGACCACTGCTATTCCTATCACTAAACCCTCCCCACAATCAGAAAATGTCTCTATTCCTACAACTCAGGCTTCTCCAGCTAGCTGGAGACCACCTCCTCAACAGTGGGTTAAAATTAACAGTGATGCAGCCTTTGACACTACATCTGGCAGGGGATATTCAGGGATAATTTGCAGGGATGATATAGGAAATGTTCTCACCGGTGTTTCAAGTCGAATTTGTGCATGGAAAAATACTCACATCCTTTTCCCAAAAATTAAAAAAAAATTCACATGCATTTTTCGATTTTCCCTTTTAGTATACTAATATCTGTTATTTATCCATTCAGGAAAGTTTGTCGAGGGATCTAAGTTCTGAATTGAAACGTGAGTATCTTGGTCAAAACAAATCGTGAGACATGGAATTGATGAATGAGAAAGCAAGGTTGCAAACCAGGAAGACCACCCAGTTTATTATCCGGAAGCCAGACATGGTCAAGCTGAAGGCCTGTGCAACCCTGTTGCCTGAGGAGCCACGAGATGTTCTTAAAGGAAGATATGGGAATCTGTTGGATTTGTTAGATGTAAATGTTCAGACTAATGCTATTTCTGCTATGGCCCAATACTATGACTCACCATTGAGGTGTTTTACCTTCTCCAATTTCCAACTAGCCCCCACTCTCGAGGAGTTTTCGGTAATTATCGGGCAGCCTCTGAACGATGGGAAACCATATCACTTTTATGGGAGCTATCCTCGAGTTAACACTGTTGCTAAGGCTTTCGGAGTTGATCCAAGTGAAATCAATAATAAGAAACCCGATGAGAAAACAGTTGAAGGGATACCAAGGGTGCGAGTGGAAGAGCTAATGCACAAATTGATGAGGCGCGGAGACTGGGGGACCCTCACAGATGTGTTGGCCTTTGCAATTTATGACTCGGTCTTATTCCCAAGTAGTGGAGACTTCGTGGGCCCCGGTGCAATTGATGTGTTTATGGCACGTAAGTGCCGAAGGGAGAACTCAACGTTCCCAGTTTTGGCCGACGTGTACTATACTCTGAGTCTCTGCCACGAAGAGAAAAATAAGAGGCTTATATGTTGCCTGCCCATACTATATATCTGGTTGACAGCTCACGTACTCAAAAGAAATTTCAACAACTGGTGCCCTATCTCGGATTGGAAAAAGTTGGGCTCACAGACCTATAGTGCCAAGGAATGGAGGCAGAAATTCATTGAGCTCACGGAAGATGCAGTACGCTGGTTTCCACTAGCGGGGGGGTGTGAAGCATGTTGTTTTCAAATGCAGAGATTTCCCAAATGTGCCGCTTGTGGGAACATCAGAATGCATTAATTACAACCCAATCTTGGCATTGCGGCAAATGTGTTATCTGATGACGGGCCCGCCTACTGAAGAGTCGCTATTTTGCTTTAGGGCTGCTTTGACGGACAAGCCGATGTTGGACAAAATCAATGAGGCGTGGAAAAGGGTCACCTATATGGGGAGCAAAGAGCTGGGGAACAAAGGTTGTGGAGCAAGTGGTACATATAAGGAATGGGTGCGAGATAGGGTGGAGGTGATCAGACTACCATTTCAGAGTTTGGCACCTAAGCCGCAGCGAGACCGACACAGTCTTGGAAGAAAGTAATGAGATGAAAATGATGAAAGACAAGTTGGCCAGGGCGGAAGGAAAGAAAAGTGCCTTGGAGGCCGAACTCAAAGAGGTCCGCTCCGCACTTGAGTCCCTGAAGTTGGAGTGTAAGGAGAAATCCCAGTCACTTGAGCAGGCCAACAAAAGGGCTCGCACCGAGAAGGACTCCAAAGATAAAACCAGAAGTTATTTAAGTTCAGCGAATCATGACTTAAAAATGCGGATTGCTGAGCATGACAAAGTTATGAAAGAGAATGAGCATCTGAAATTGGTCCTTAGGGAGAGGGAGTATCAAATGAACACCCTCAAGGCCCGCATGGATGAGCAAGCAGCCCAGCATGATCTAGATAGAAGGTTCAATGAGCGTGCTCACGCCGAAGTCATAAGAGAGTACCAGGAGCACCTTGAGGAGAAACATAGAGAGATGGTAGAACTCCTCAAACTAAAGGAGGAGGTGCTGGAGGAAAACTGGCAGCTGAAATGAGAGATGGTGAACGCTGAAGCGGCCCATGCAGAAACTCAACAGCGCCTGCTCAACCTCGATTTGAAGTTGAAAGAAACAATTGCTCAGTATGAAGAAAAGATCAGAAATGACAACCTGGAGGTCAGGAGTTCGATCCACATGTATCGGGCCACTATCGACAGGAAGAATGAAGATCTGGGGGCTTTGGGTAACTGGCCCGTAGAAAGGAACCACCTTTTGGGATTGATTAGAGAGGATGAGTTGAACCACATGCATGCTCGGTATGAGACCGGACGCTGGGCTCGCAAGTTGAAGGAGGTTGAAAGAATCCCCGAACTGGTTCGGGATGCAGAGGCTACAGCTAACCCACTCACAACCCCCCGTGAGGCGGTTGAGCTGATCAACGTTTGCAAGAGACTCGTGGAAGACTTTGAGGAGCTAGTCATGCAGGCTATGCATAATTGATGTATTTGAATACTTTCCTTTTGTTTCTGGATTTTGGTTATGTAATTGAAAGACTCATTTGGATGTTATTAGTAATGGGAAGGCTCGTGTTTGTTTCTCCATAATTCCATGTCTACGATTCATTTGAAATATCAAACCAAGGATACTCACTCCATATTCAAAGAACGCTATATAATGACAATCCCTTGGCAACTAACCGGTGATTTATTTATTTTTTTCGCATAAACAATAATATAAAAATAAAGTTTCTCTTTGTTACCTAGGAACTTAGTAACCATTGCGCGTGCTAGAGAAAAGACCAATCAAACTCGAACATACTTCACCAGGTCCAGAGAAAGAATGGCAGAACAAGAGGAAATGCACGGAAGGAATCTGAGCCAGGAGGTGGACGAAGTCAAGGGGAAAATGGAAGAAATGGCTGCGACCCAGGCACCAATGGAAGATGCCTTGCTAGCCATAAAGGACACGATCACTTTCCTGTCTGCAAGAGTAGTTGGTATGGTCGGTAACGAAGGTGAGGGGTATCCAAATCCAAACAATGGCAACCATGGGCCATCTGATATCCCCGTCGGAATGGGATATGAAGCTACGGGTCACCATGAGGGAGAGTACCCATACCCTACAAGTAGGCCAGGAGGAGCGTTCCACGCAGAGAACGTGGTGGACGAGGGGCATGTGTCAATACAAAAGGATAAGGCGAGACAACAATGGATGGATAAGATGGAGGAAAAGATCAAAGCAATACAAGGGTCTAGCACTTTTGGGTCCTTAGGCTTGGATGAGCTCTGTCCTACTACTGACGTCGTAATCCCACGAGACTTTAAAGCACCCGACTTCACCAAATATAACGGGAGCACCAATCCTCTTCTGCATTTGAGAACCTATTGCACCAAAATGTCAATATGGTCCAAGGATGAGAAATTCCTCATTAGCTTTTTCCACGAAAGTTTGACCGGGCCAGCTTTAGAATGGTATATTCAGATGGACCACTCTAAGATTGGTAGTTGGAAGGACCTCGTTGACGTCTTTATGAACTAGTACAGGTTTAATATGGACATGGCTCCAACACGTGAGCAATTGGGAATACTACAAAAGAAGAATGATGAGGCGTTCAAACAGTATGCCCAGAGGTGGAGAACTCTTGCTGCTCAAGTCCAACCACCACTCACCATATCAGAGATGTGCTCTTACTTCTTGGGGACGTTAGGATCCCCCTATGTGGCCGCAATGGCTGGAGCTGCCTACAGAGACTTCGCAGATCTGATAGCCGCCGGTGAAAGAATTGAGATGTTGGCAAGAGCTGGAAAGCTTCCCATGGAGCAAACGGAGAGCGGGCAGTCAAAAAAGAGCTTCCCTCAGAAAAAGAAAGAACCAGAAGTCAGCTTCATTCGGGCCGCACCAAACCATATTCCTCAACAGCCCAGATATAGCCAACCTCACCCAAATACCCCTTACTCAATGAACCAAAACACTGACCCACCATCTTTCCCCATAAACAATGTCCAAAATACGCAGTCTCAACCACGTCCCAACTACCAGACAGCCCACCAATCCTACCGCCAACCCCCTCCCAACTTCCCCCATTTCCTAAACTTTCCATCACCAATGTCGAATTGTTCCAACAACTATACGCTCCCACTTGATCGCAGGGATACTAGTAAAGAAATGGGAACCTCCATTCCCGTCTTGGTACAACCCAAACCTGACCTGCAAATTTCACATGGGAGCTGCCGGCCATTCAATTGAGGATTGTGAGGCCTTCAAGAATGTTGTGAGGAGGTTAATCGCTCATAAGAAGTTAGACATCCAAGAAGAGTCAGGACCAAATATCACTAATGACCCTCTCCATAAGCACAAGGGGAATGCATCAGTGAGCATGATTGAAAAGGATGGTACGCCTATCAAAAAGGTTTTGAAACTCCGAACCTCTATGACCAAGATATGGGAGGGATTGCAAAAGGCCGGTTACGAGGTAGTGGCACCCACCAAAGAAGTCGTGAGATATGCTATGAACGACAATGAAAAGAGGTGTGTGTACCATCATGGTTGTGTTGGCCATGATGTGGAAGGTTGTTGGGATTTCAAGGCCCGTGTGCAAAGCCTAATGGCACTGGGATTGTCTAGGCTAAGGAAACTATGGCTCAGGAGGAGGTCAATGTCTTGGAGCGTTTCGTGCTCAAGGTCCCACCCCATAACCAACCTCCGGTATCAGAAAAGGTTACAGTGATTGTGAAAAAACCCACACCTTTTGCTTGTGACAACACTCATGCGGTCCCCTGGAATTATGGGACCCAGGTCAAAGTTATAGGCGGTCCGTCAAAGTTCAAAGTGGGTAAGGAACAAGGAATCGAGGAGTCTATTGATAATATCGTAAGTGTGGGAGGAATAACCCGGAGTGGGCGATACTTTGGACCTGAAGAGCCCGAAAAGAATAAGAAAGGGAAAGAAGGAGATGGAGGAGAACACACGGAAGAAGAGTTTCTGAAAATCATGAAGCAGAGTGAATATGATGTGACGGAGCAACTCAAGAAAACTCCGGCCCGTATTTCACTATTATCTCACATCCTCTCTTCGAAAGTGCATAGGAAGGCTTTGTTGAAAACTCTGCAGGAAGCCTTCGTAAAGCCTGATGAGACACCCCAGACTGTGGTGAGTATGGTGGACCCCGATGGAGCGATACAACCTAATCACCTTTGCGGAAAATGAGATAGTCGTTCCAGCAAGAGGGGAACACCGAGCCTTGCACATCACACTGAAATGTCGGGGATTCGTGGTGGCCAAAGTATTAATTGATGGTGGATCCGCTCTTAACATCATGCATATGTCCACATTGGATGCATTAGGCTTGGAGGAGAGAGACTTGACGCCACAGACTTTAATGGTCCGAGTTTTTGACGGGTCCAAAAGGAGTGTATTGGGTGAAATAACTCTTCCATTGGAAATTGGTCCGAGTGTTTTTCGTGTGTTGTTCCAAGTCATGGCGATCGATTCAGCATACACCATGCTATTAGGTCGACCATGGATTCATGATGCTGGGGAAGTACCTTCTACTCTTCATCAGCGTGTTAAGTTTATTGATAACAGAAGCATTATCACGGTCCGTGGAGAAGAAGAAATGTTAGTCTCGAAACCCATGTCTCTCCCATACGTGGATAACGCTGAAGAGGAAGTAACGAATATGTGTCATAGCTTCGAGGTGGAGAAAAAGGAGACTGTTGAAGGAGGTTTGTCGAAGCTCAGTGTGAACCAGGTAGTGGCTCGGATAATGACAAAAAATGGCTATGAGGAAGGAAAAGGCTTGGGTCGGCATCTTCAAGGGGTCTGTGCTCCTATACCAGCAAAAGAGAAGTCGGATACGTTCGAAATCGAATATGAAGGGAACCTCGAGACAAAGTTCAAAGCCCTGGGAATAGGAAAGGAGAAAGCTCGGTCAATCCCACCTTTAAGTGACACTTTCCCGGCACCGGCAGAGATAATCTCGCCCTCGGAGGCGGTCGACGTCGTGCATCGCATTGTGATCAACATGCTAGACAAAGGGGGCTCGAGAGCAAGGGGTGTTGTTGTCCTTGACACCAATCAAGAGTTTCTGAGCAATTGGGAATCTGAACCTGTTGTTGATGTTGTTACTTTCATGTAATCGTCTTTTATTATGCTAAGACTATAAGAGTTATGTTATTTTGCTTGAGACAAGAATTAAATGGATTAAATGAATTTGCATGCATTTTTATCCCTATGGGTTATCTTTTTATTGACCTCTTATTATTCTGATTTTTTCTTTTTTCCCATATCGTTGGTTTCTCATCATTTATCGTCATTATTTCCCCGCCAATTTTGTTTATTTACTCTCCAGGAGCCATAATTTCACGAAAACTTTGCCTCACTACGGGGAAGTTGAAAACCCATTATTCGACTCCCACGCAATTCCTGATGAAGACTACTCTGAGCCGGAAGAGGGTGATGAAGGAATTAACAGATTTACTGAACTTCGGGGTACACTGAAAGGGAATTTAGTCCGAATGATGAAGTTGTGGAGATCATCAATATGGGGTCTGAAGAAGAAAGGAAAGACTTGAAATTGGTAGACAATCCTGAACGGGAGAAGATGATCGTCTTGTTCAGAGAGTATTTAGATGTTTTCGCATGGTCTTACAAGGATATGCCTGGCATTGATCCAAAAATAACAGCACATAGAATCCCTCTCTTGCCAGATGTAAAACCAAAAAAGCAAAAATTGAGGAAGATGCACCCTGACATGTCTTTGAAAATCAAAGAAGAGGTGACCAAACAATGGGATGCCGGATTTTTAGAGGTCTCAGTACACCCGGAATGGGTAGCTAACATCGTCCCTGTACCCAAGAAGGACGAAAATGTTAGGATGTGTGTGGATTATCGAGATCTCAACCCGGCCAGTCCAAAGGACGACTTTCCTCTTCCACATATTGACTTACTAGTTGATAATACTGCCAAAAATCATAGATTTTCATTCATGGACGGTTACTCGGGGTATAATCAAATCCTCATGAACGCAGAAGATAAGGAAACAATCACATTCATCACTCCTTGGGGAACATTTTGTTACAAAGTGATGCCCTTTGGTCTGAAGAACGCCGGAGCCACCTACCAGCGTGCCATGGTCACACTTTTCCATGATATGATGCATAAAGAAATCGAGGTGTATGTGGATGACATGGTTGCGAAGTCGCGAGAAAACGAAAGTCATGTAGAAGTGCTCCGAAAGCTATTCGAAAGGCTCAGAAAGTATAGGGTGCGACTGAATCCCAACAAGTGTGTTTTCGGCGCATCATCAGGGAAGCTCATGGGTTTCATTGTGAGCAGGGATGGTATAAGGGTGGACCCTGACAAAGTGAAATCCATCCAGGAAATGCCTGCGCCAAAAACAGTGCGTGAAGTAAGAAGCTTTTTGGGAAGACTCAACTACATTGCTAGATTCATTGCCAATTTGACTAGCACATGTGAACCCATATTCAAGCTACTAAGAAAGAACCAACCAGGGAAGTGGGATGAGAAGTGTCAAGAAGCTTTTGATAAAATAAAGAATTACCTGTCAAACCCTCCTATCCTGGCTCCACCAACACCCGGTCGGCCACTAATTTTGTACTTAACTGTGTTGCCATCATCTGTTGAGGCAATGCTAGGACAACACGACGCATCAGGAAAAGAGCAGGCAGTTTACTACTTGAGTAAAAAGTTCAACGACTGCGAGACTCGCTACGCAACAATTGAAAAGACGTGTTGTGCCTAGCCTAGACCTCTAGAAGACTCCGTCAATACATGTTTTATTATACTACATGTTTGATTTCACGGTTTGACCCACTGAAGTATATTTTTGAAAGCCCTCGTGTCTCCTTAAGGGTGTCAAAATGGCAAGTGATCTTATCGGAATATGACATCAAGTATGTGTCGCAGAAGTCAATCAAGGGGAGCATCATTGCCGACCATTTGGCTGAAAACCCTCTTGAAGAAGGACAATCGTTTGACCCAGATGATGGGGAAAGAGGAATAATGAATGCCGATGAGGGTGAAGAAACAAGAAACATGTGGAAGATGTACTTCGACGAAGCAGTTAACATGTATGGGAATGGCATTGGGGCAGTTGTAATCTCACCAAAGGGTAAACAATACCCAGTAGCTATCAAGCTAAGCTTCGAATGCACTAACAACATCGCAGAGTACGAGGCCTGTGCAAGTGGTCTTCAAGTCGCGGTTGACCTTGGTGTGAAAAGATTAGAGGTGTTTGGAGACTCAGCACTTATCATTTACCAAGTAAAGGGTGAGTGGCAAACAAAGGACAAAAAATTAATTCCTTACCAGAAGCATTTGACTCAGCTGATTACGAATTTTGAAGAAGTGACATTCTCCCACCTAGCACGAGATAAAAACAAGTTTGCCGATGCCTTGGCTACTTTGGCTGCGATGTTTAAATTAAATGTCAACGCAGAGATCCAACCCATCCGCATAAAGGTCGGGGATGAACCAGCATATTGTGCTGATGTAGAAGAAGAGCCAGACGACGAACCATGGTTCTATGATATAAAGCGGTACATTCAATTGGGAGAATACCCTGCAGGCACGAATGACGTAGACAAAAAGACGATTAGAAGGCTGGCGATGACTTTCTTTTTGACTGGAGAAATACTTTATAAAAGAAGTCAAGATGGTACCTTGTTGAGGTGCGTAGATGCTAAGGAAGCTAAGAGAGTTATGATTGAAGTGCATGAGGGGATCTGTGGAACACATGCAAATGGCCATATGATGGCTCGTAAAATCATGAGAAGTGGTTTTTACTGGTCTACCATGGAGGCTGATTGCATAGCATATGTAAGGAAATGCCTCAAATGTCAGTTATACGCCAATAGAATCAATGCACCTCCTTTTCCTCTGCACAATATGACGAGCCCTTGGCCGTTTTTCATGTGGGGAATAGATGTTATCGGGCCAATTAATCCCAAAGCGTCAAATGGGCACCGATTCATATTAGTGGCAATTGACTATTTCACTAAATGGGTAGAAGCTTCCTCATATGCCAGTATTTCCCAAAAGGTGTTCGCCAAGTTTCTGAAGAAGGACGTCATATGCCGGTATGGGATTCCTGAAAGAATAATCACAGACAATGCTCCTAACCTCAATGGTACAGAAATACAGAGGCTATGCGAAAACTTCAAAATTAAGCATCACAACTCAACTCCCTACAGGCCCCAGATGAACGGCGCTGTGGCAGCAGCTAATAAGAACATCAAACGGATCATCGCCAAGATGGTGGTTAATTACAAAGATTGGCATGAGATGCTGCCATATGCTCTACATGTGTATCGTACTAATATACGATCTAGCACTGGGGCAACACCATTTTCTTTGGTATACGGGATGGAGACAGTATCCCCCGTCGAAGTTGAGATACCATCCCTAAGAGTATTGATGGAAGCAGAGTTGGAAGAGCCAGAATGGGTGAAGGCCCGGTATGAGCAGTTAAACATGATTGATGAGAAGAGACTGACAGCTATTTGTCATGGGCAGTTGTACCAGAGTAGGATGGCCAGAGCCTTTAATAAGAAAGTCCGCCCAAGAGAATTTCAGCCTGGGAACCTGGTATTAAAGAAGCTGCTACCCCATCAAGAGGATGCTCGCGGCAAGTGGGCACCCAACTACGAGGGTCCTTATGTGGTTAAATACGCGTTTCCTGGTGGAGCCTTGATTCTCGCGGACATGGAGGGACAGGAACTATCAAAGCCAATAAATTCAAACGCCGTCAAGAAATTCTATGCCTAAAAGAAAATAAAAAAATATATAAAGAAAAAAAGAATGACAAAGGCCCGCTAGAACGAAAACCCGAAAGGGCGGTCTAGGCAAAAGTTAGGGTCGACAAAAGCCCGCTAGACTGAAAACCCGAAAGGGCGGTCTAGGCAAAAATTAGGGCCAGTGAAAGGGACATAGATATAAAAATGGGCATGAGAATCTTCGGGAAAGTTCACACCAGGACAATTGGATCCCACAACCGGCAAGAGTCATCTTTCACATCTTCAATTGCAAAAAGGGTCGATGAACGGATGATCAAACAACTTGTAATGGGGCAAAAGTCATGTGAAAGTTCCTATCACTTCCTTTCTTGTTATCATTTTCCTTGTTATTGCAGTTTTCTAGAGTACTTGTACCACTAAATTCCTATCTTAAATCATTTTGTCCTTTTCTTCACATATCCTTGCATCTATGGTCAACTCATTTAATTTACGTCTCAAGTAAAATGATTTGAAATTTAGCAAACTTCAAGACAAAGCGTGTTAGTAGCATCTCAACAGTCGAAAAGACAGCTCAATTGGCTGTTGAAGAGAAAGTGAAAACTGGCGCACCCTCATGCCAAATTAAAAGGAGAAGGCAAGGGAACTCAATAGTCTCGGGGCTACCTTAAAGGCCCCACGTAACACCTCAAAGGATTCTGAAAGTATAACTAATGAGACAAGTAAGAATGGTTAACAGGGTCGGTGAAGGGAAAAGTGTAAAAGGTTTGATTGGTCGAGGATCGAGAGTTCGGCGCAATGGTTCAAGTTCTAAAAATTGTCTGTTTATAGAAGAACATCCATTGCATTTTACTGTCAGCTCTAACATCGCCTTTTTCTCATCATCAAAATTGTTTTTGTGCTATCGGTCATACCCTGGAACTGCCTGCTATCGGTTACGCCCTGGCATCGCATCTTTAATCATGTGCTATCGGTCTCGCCATGGCATCATATTTTAAACTCAGTGCTACCGATTCCGCTCTGGCACTAGTTTTCCATGCTATCGGTCTCGCCCTGGCATCATATTTTAAACTCAGTGCTACCGATTCAGCTCTGGCACTAGTTTTTCATGCTATCGATCTCGCCATGGCATCGTATTTTAAACTCAGTGCTACCAATTCAGCTCTGGCACTAGTTTTTCATGCTATCGGTCTCGCCCTGGCATCACATTTTAAACTTAGTGCTACCGATTCAGCTCTAGCACTAGTTTTCTTGCTATCGGTTACGCCCTGACATCGCTTTTTTAATTTCGTGCTATTGGTTACACCCTGGCACTGCATGCTATCGGTTACGCCCTGGCACTGCGTGCTATTGGTTACGTCCGGGCATCCCATTACTGCGTGTTATCGGTTACGTCCGGGCATCGCATTTTTGTTTTGTGCCATCGGTCTCGCCCTGGCATTCTCTACTATTTGCATGCTATCGATCCTGCTCTGGCATTGGTCCTGCCCCGACATTTCACTCTTCTTTATTTTCACACCCGCATTCACATATGTCATCGGTGAAAATTGAGGTTCATATCTGTACTTATTTCTTACTTTGATAATACAACAAAACTCGGTTTTCTGTATTATATCGTAAGAGAATAAGCACAGAGAGGCAACTGTGAACACCCAATTTTTACCGGTATGTTCTTTTTTTTCGCGAGAATTCCAAAAATATCGTTTTATGCATTTTGGTGATTTTAATCGACTTTTGTGTGTCATTTTGGGCTTATTGCTGATTTTTGCTTTTTTATTAATCTTGTTATTATTAGTAGAACTTATTTTCAGAAAAATTCAATCAAAAAGTCTGTTTTAGAATTAAATATTATTATCATTATTAATTTGTTTTTGTTACACATTAAAAAATTAAAAAATAGAAAACAAAAATTAAAAAAAAAAAAATAATAATAATAGAAGAACAAAAATTACACAAATAATAAAAAAAATAATACAAAATCAGAATTAAATAAAATAGTTGTGCATAATGGGAAGAGGACTAGTCCATTTGCTCACAAGGCAGTATCTGCACCAACTGCCCTCATACCTGTTACACAACAAGCCAGTAGAACAAGTCAAAAAATAGTAAATTTGTGAATATGCCAGAGGCTTGGGAGAAGGAAATTGGTGCTCAGAACACTTTGTACACCATAGAATGAAACACATTGAACAAATACTGTGTTAAAGTCTCTTAAACCGAGATTGACAAGATGTCCCATCTCAGCCGATCCCTGTTTTTATATTTTTTAGGAAAATAAGTGTTAAAGAAAAAAAAATGATTATTTATAAAAAAAGATTAATTGGCTTGACGGGGAAGCCCCGCTCCTACGTATCTCCAAAGCGGAGAATCAAAGGCTACGTAGTTCTTTTAGAAGATATTTGGTTGTTTTGTTGATTTTAAATTTTGAAGGGGTTTAAGATCACCAGGCTGTACAACTCAGGTGTCCTGAACCGGGATTGCGAGGTTGACCAGATGTACATCTCAATCAAGCCCGCATTTTTGGATTGTTATGAGGTGGACGAAAATAGCACAAATTTTAATAAAATAAAACAATACAGAAAGAAAAAAATGAAGCAAGAAGTAACGTGGAGGGAGAGAGGTGTCACGAGAGTGTGATCAAATCTACTCTCTTTCATAAAAAATGGGTTCACTCTAACTGAAATAATAATGATAAATAAGCAAATAAATAAACAAGGTTGATGGAGGATGTGAAACGAGGTTGACGGGATAGGGGCTCTGGTTTCAAAAGGATGGTCAAGTCAGCCTTTCTTGGCCTCACAGCAAGAATGGCTCATTCTCTGTCAAGTCAGGCTACAAAGCTATCTGCACATTATCTCCTTCCCCAGTGCTTGCAAGGCCTTCAAGCTCCACTTGCTCCCCAGATAATCTGTGGAAAGTAGTATGGTATGCAAGAGTGCCTAATAAAGTTAAAAAATTTGTGTGGAAAGCCTGTTTGAACATTCTACCCACAAGAGAGAACCTATGCAAAAAGCGAATTCCTGTCTCTCTGCAGTGTCCTATCTGCCATGCTGACACTGAGACAATTGAGCATATCTTCCTTATCTGTCCTTGGACTAGGCCATTGTGGTTTGGCCTCAATCTCACAACTAATCCTTCACCAATTGGCCTTTCCACAATTCAGAATTGGCTCCTGGAAGTGTTGGACTCCTCCATGCCCACAATCAGTGATCTGCCTTCCTAGATCTTCTTCACCCTATGGGTAATCTGGAAAGTAAGGAATGATATGGTCTTCAACTCTAGAACTCCCAGTCCTATTAACTGTCTCCATATGATTAAAAATCAGGTGTGTGAATATCTGACCACTGCTATTCCTATCACTAAACCCTCCCCACAATCAGAAAATGTCTCTATTCCTACAACCTAGGCTTCTCCAGCTAGCTGGAGACCACCTCCTCAACAGTGGGTTAAAATTAACAGTGATGCAGCCTTTGACACTACATCTGGCAGGGGATATTCAGGGATAATTTGCAGGGATGATATAGGAAATGTTCTCACCGGTGTTTCAAGTCGAATTTTTGCCTGCTCCCCTCTAGTTGCCGAAGCCACCAGTTTGCGCGAGGCAGTATCTTTGGCCTGTAATCTCAAGCTAGACAAGGTATCATTTGAATCTGACAGCCAGATCCTCATAAACGCCTGCATAAAAAAGACAATCAGAGAAGAGATTTCCGGTATTATTAAGGACATTGACAGTTTATGCTCTAACCTTCAAAGTGTTATCTTTACCTGGACAAAGAGGGAAGGAAATCAGTGTGCCCACGCCATTGCTGCTCTTGCTCGCGATGGCCGTCTCTCCGGATCTTGGCTCTCTAATCCCCCAGATCTTCTCCGTGGAGCGCTGGTTCGCGATGCTCAGATGCTTTGGAAGTGGGTCTCTGTCTAATATTGTCTCGCGAGTCTTTGAGGATCCTCTGACCTGTTGTTGTTCATTACCTTCGCGTTGAGTGGTGCTGGTCTGCGTTCTTTGTTGTGTTTACCAAGATCAAAGCGCCCAGTATTCTCTTGGGTTAAACATCGTTGGCTGTGGTCAGAGCAGTCGCTGGGAATAAGTTTTTGTTTTGCTGTGGCTGTGGCTCGCTCACCTACCTGATTCTCTTCGCAGAGTCATCACTGAAGATTGCTACAATCAAAGGCACTGCTCTCAGCTCTGAATCCTACCCGGAGAATGAACAAGATGAAGTCTCGTGTTACCAAGAAGAAGGAATCCTGGATTTTGAAGGTGAATTGATGAAGATCCGGTGTGCTGGGATTTTTTTACCTAATTAGGTAGTTGTCCAAGAGGCGTCGAATTCCTAATCTATCTTCTTTAGTCTTTTTTTCTCTTCTGCTTTTTCGTTTGACATTAATTGGTGTTGTACTTTCCAACAACCGGGTCAATGTATTGGGCCGGGTTGTCGTTTCTATTCTAGCTAATAGTTATTATCTGCTAGCTTGAGCCCACAAGGATTGTGTGGAGCCTAGCTTGAGTGAATGCTTCCAACTTGGATTGTACTGGTTTGGGCCTTGCCCACTGAAATGAAAATCATGCAATCTTGACCAAAAAAAAAGGATGGTCAAGTCTCACCCCCCCTTTTTTTAAAGATATTAATAATAATTATTGGTTTAAAGTGAATAAGGATAACACAGTAACACAAATGAGGGAAAGTGTGACAAGATTGTGGGTGAGAGATTTGACAAGAGAGGGTCGCTAGTCCCAATAAAAATAAGTGCTCAGATCCACTTTTTAGAAACATGCAACTGTTGATTTGAAAAAATAATAAAACAAGCATAGGTAAGGAAAACCGAAAAAAGGGAGCAGAGTGTTGAGGAACACAAAACAAACGCCGCTGACTGTGGCATACCGCGGTGGAGCTCGCGGTGGCGACCGTGGTGGTGGTGTTCAAGGTACTCTTTTTTATTATTATTATATATCTGTTATTCATCCTATTTGACACATGTTCTTCATATAAAAAGAAGAGATACATATATTCTACGGATCTAACATCCAAAAATAAAACGAAAAATAATGCTTTTCTACATCTTCAGATTCAATTTGTTCTTAAAGCTAACCTGTTTCCCAGCTTCTAAAAAAATGTTCCTGCTTTATTGCCTGCAACTGCTTACTCCTCTTTGAATCTTCTCCTCCCTCTTCAAAACTAATTTGGGTTCTAGTGGGAAAACTCTAATCTCGTTTTTTGTGAGCTTTTCGAATTCTTTTTTCTTTTTTTTTTCAATCTGTTTTGAACCTTAATTTATAGAAGGATTTGCCTTGTATATTGTACTGTGCTGTCCATTTTGATCAGTTTCTCTATTTTGTATTTGTTCAATGTGTTTCATTCTATGGTGTACAAAGTGTTCTGAGCACCAATTTCCTTCTCCCAAGCCTCTGGCATATTCACAAATTTACTGTTTTTTGACTTGTTCTACTGCCTTGCTGTGTAACAGGTATGAGGGCAGTTGGTGCAGATACTGCCTTGTGAGCAAATGGACTAGTCCTATTCCCATTATGCACAACTATTTTATTTAATTCTGATTTTGTATTATTTTTTTTTTATTATTTGTGTAATTTTTGTTCTTCTATTATTATTATTATTTTTTAAATTTTCGTTTTCTATTTTTTTAATGTGAAAAAAAACAAATTAATAATGATAATAATATTTAATTCTAAAACAGATTTTTTGATTGAATTTTTCTGAAAATAAGTTCTACTAGTGATAACAAGATTGATAAAAAAGCAAAAATCAGCAATAAGCCCAAAATGACACACAAAAGTCGATTAAAATCACCAAAATGCATAAAACGATATTTTTGGAATTCTCGCAAAAAAAAGAACATACCGGTAAAAATTGGGTGTTCACATAGCGTTTCAGCTTATAGCTTGTAGCGTTTCATTTTTTCTCCCTTTTTACCCTCAATATTTTAATTAAATTCTTCACTTATCCTCATTTAAATAAATCTTCTCTCTCATTTTTAAGCATTAATTACCAATGCTCATTTATGTCTTTTTATATTTATAAGTTAGTTCAACCGCTAATTTTACCAAACACTTTAAATTCGATCCGCTAGCTTATCCGTTATCCGCTCTTTTTTTTTGCCAAACAGAGCCTATCTGATATACGCTATAAACTCATCTGCTATCTGCTAATTTATCCGTATCTGTTATTTTTTGCCAAGCAGAACCTATAAGTAAATATACCTAACTCAATTTATTAAAAAGTTAATTAAGCTCATTTATTTTTTTTTGAATTAATCAAAGAATAGGTACATCACTCAAACTATCCTTTCTCTCCATTTTTTAAGACAATTATTTCTCTCCATTTAATTTTATATGAAAACTTGATTCATAATAATGTTAAATGAAGAATATTTTTGAAAAAAATAATATTAAAAATAAAGTAAAAAGAGTTAGAATTATTTTCGACCATCCTACTTTTTTTGCATATATAATTGTCTTGGGGAATTATTATGTATTGTTCGAGAGACTGCGACTTTTCGAATCTCTTATGGAAGTCTTTGGTATTACAGATCCTAATTTATTTCAAGAGGATGATATCTATGTTTGGCTGAGGTGTAGTGTGGATGGAGACTATAGTTTCCTTTTCTTGGCGGTTTGCTGGTGGCTGTGACGTGCGAGGAACAAATTGTGCCTTGCAAATGAATTGGTTGTTCCCTATACTTTGAAACTGCTCATCACGAATTATGCTAATCTGCTATCCAATTGTTTCATCAAGAACACTCTTACCCCATCCACGAGATTGGTAACCTGGAATGCCGAGACAAGAGAGATTGTATGATTTAGAATGTTGATGACAGTTGCCTCGGTAACCCGGGTGTTTCAGGTTTTGGAGGTTTATTTAGAAATGGGGCTGGTTCTTGGTTCCACGGTTTTGCAGGTAATATTGGCTACTCAAACATCTTACAGTTTTACTAGTTTCTGATTTCTGTATACACAACAGGTGGCTGTGTAAGGGTTACTAATTTTTCTTGCATGCAAAATTACTAGCGCTCTATCATGGACTGAAGATGACTTGGGATTTTGGTTTCAAGGACTTGGTGTGCTACCCTGATTCCATGTTAGTTATTAAGTTAATCTCGGAGCCGATAAATAGTTGGCACCACTATGCAGCCATGACCGTAGGATGTAGTATAAAACTTCATCAACGGTTGAGATTTAATACTGGTTGATTCAATCTTAACCACTCATAGCATTTTACACAATATTCTACGGTCAATTTTAGTAATTCATCAGTGAATGATTTGATTTGCTCCCTCACTATAGAAACACCCTTTAAACATGTTATTAGGATTTAGAGTAAATGCCCATTTTAGTCCCTGACAATTTCTTGACAGGAAAAATTGGTCCCTTACAATTTTTTGGGACAAAGAAGTCCCTAACATTTTCAAAATGGGGACATATTAGTCCTCGTGTCATGGACTCATTTGTCCCCATTTTGAAAATGTCAGAGACTTATTTGTTCCAAAAAATTGTTAGGGACCAATTTGTGCTATGAAGAAATTGTCAGAGACTAAAATGGGTATTTACTCTGGGATTTATTTTAGTGACCAAAAAGTCTAGGGTTTTATTTGACCCAATGTGATGGAGTCATTGATAATTTGATATTGAGGGTTGTGGGTTGGATTGTGCATGGTTGAACTGGGATAAAAGCATAAGCAGCGTGGATAGTGATTCGTACCCTCAAGTTCGCCAATTGAAATTGAAAACTTACAAAATTAATGAATCTTTGAGTATATTATCGTTGGAATATAGAAATGGGTTTGCGAAGGTTCGGGCGTCCAAAGAACAATGGTGAATCAAGCTCAAATCTTTACGTGGCCAATTGTGGACCAGCGGTGGGGCTTTCATATGATGAAATTGCTTCTGTGTTCTGCAAATTTGGGGATCTCAATGGAGTTTATGCAGCAGATGAAAGTGGCACACGTGTTATTGTATCTTATTCTGAAGTGTGTTCTGCACAATCTGCTTTAGATGCATTACATGGACGACCATGTCCTCAACTTGGTGATCGATCTTTGCATATTCGTTATTCAGTGATTCAGCCGAATCCACAGGTATTTGTGCAACCATTCATTGATTGGAGTTACAATTTTCACTCTGTTTATGTTTGTTTATTCATGAGTTTACTCATAGTTTGTATTGTTTGTTCAGGATCAAGTGAAGGACTTGGTTCATGTATCTGTTACAGACTCAGATTTGAACATTCCAGGAATTTACCTAGTGCAGGATTTTGTTAGTGCTAAAGAAGAAGAGGTTTACCACTCTTTTCCTTCTACATCAATGCTACATTGTTTTTCTTATGCTAACCATAGTTGTATTTTGCTTGCATTTCTTTGTTTTATTTAAAATGGTTGGCTTTTTTCCTCTTCTCAGGAATTGCTCCAAGCTGTTGACTCTAGGCCTTGGAGTTGTCTAGCCAAAAGAAGGGTTCAACACTATGGCTATGAGTTTTGTTATGATGTGAGTTTCAACTTTCAAGTACTATTTGGGTTTTTCCTGTTATTTGTAGGTCCTTCCTTTCTGTTGTAGTTGAATTAGTGGGGTATCCAACATTTTTCGAGTCAACTAAATAATTCTTTCAAGATAATTGATATGATCTTATTCTGAACTAATTGGAAATCTGTGTTATCTATGACAAATTGGTTGCTTAGTTATGTGAGAATATCGATTAATTCAGACTCTCCTTTCTACTTTGTTTGCACAGATTAGGAATGTTAATACAAAGCGATGTTTAGGTGAACTTCCCTCATTTGTTTCTCCAATAGTTGAAAGAATATCATCGTGTCCAACTTTCAAGAATGCCGATAGTATAGTTTTGGATCAACTTACGGTATGCTAACTTACAACTGCACTCAATCTTGATGAATTTTTAACGTGTGCTGTTATTTTTGTTCATTCATGAGAAAAATTAGTGTTCGTACATTACGTGAACGCCATATGATGCTTTCAGATGTAAACATTATTTTTATGGTTAGATGTTCTAAGTTTGAATGTTTCCATGTTACAGGTAAATGAGTACCCACCTGGGGTGGGCTTGTCCCCTCATATAGACACCCACTCTGCATTTGAAGATTTAATTTTCAGTCTTTCATTATCAGGGCCTTGTATAATGGAGTTCAGGCGATATGAAAATGGTGATAGGTTTCCTAGAGTAGCCTCAAGTGCTGTTACAAAAGTAGAAGGTTCAGAAGATGATTCGAATTTTATTAGGAAGGCTATCTATCTCCCCCCTAGATCTTTGCTGCTCTTATCCGGCGAAGCACGATATGCCTGGCATCATTACATTCCACACCACAAGGTCTAATGTTTTAGAAATGATTATACATTTTCTCCCTTTACACGCCGAAAGATTTTATTACATTTCATTATCTTATTTTTTCTTCCTTGGTCTGAGAGTGGTTTGTAGTCATTTTAATATTTCATCAAAGAAAAATGATGCTGAGCATATCTTAAAATCATGAGGGTGCCGGAGAGAAACCTTTTTTTTGCTTACAAGCCTGCCAACTTTTTTCTCAAATTTCCAATATATTTGTAAATAAATACATCATTTTGAAAGTATCCTTGTTTGAGAATTATGTAGTCATGATACAAAGATTTTTTATGTGCTTTATTTTGTTATAAAACAACTTGTGTTTCCTTATCCTGCTTTTTATATTGAGTACTTCAAGTATGAGTGTGTGAATACTGAATACAGTAAGGGATATTAAATTTTAAACATGGTCTTTTGATGGACTTGTACTCAAATTAAGATGTTGTCTACAGCATTTCATTATCTCAGCTTGTAGCTCTCATCATTTGTTCTGTGATAGAGAATCTTGTTGTCCCAATCTATTTTCATTAGAAATCTTGTGTATTCTATTATCAGCAGAAAACTTATGATTGATCCTATTTGCTGTGCCTGGACAATGTAATTTTGTGCCTAAATATATTTGCTCCCGGAACAGATAGACAAAGTGAATGATAGAGTCATCAGAAGAGCTTCAAGAAGAGTATCTTTTACATTCCGTAAGGTGTGTTAATGTCATGCTTATTTTTCTTTGATCTGCCTTTAATACGTATTTTACCCCTTAAAAATTAAATTTGATATTGGGCAGTGAATAAGTCCCATCAGTGGAGCTCCCTTTTCAGTTATTTTGAGTGGCTGCCACATTTGTTATGTCATCATGACTCATGGCCTGTGAAATTCATATGATGTGCTTTCCGGTCTATTGTCGTATCGTTTATTGTCAGTTCTAGTTAATATGATTGGTTGATATAGCCTACAAACACCTGGAGAACCATTGTATGCGTGTGCTTCATTAGTGTTTGTTGTGAACCAACATCCCAAGAAACTCAAGTTTTTGAATGAAGGCACATGAATGGTTTATTGGTCTAACATCCCCTCATGCAAGAGTACTTTGTGCTGGAAGTATAGACAATGCCCTAGCTCACTTACATTTTGAACAGTTGATTGATACAATTGAAACCTATGGTAAAATGCCCAGCCCTAAACTATAGATAGAGTATATCACACAGTTCCGTTTACCTTCCACCACAAAACAGTGTTGCCGTACCTACTTGCCATATTCACTTTGAATTATTATTTTTGCCTGATAAAACACAAAATAAGCTGGACGACATAATGGGGTATGGCATGCATATGGTTTATTTGCATAAACTGTAGGAGTAACCATATGCATAAACTGTAGGAGTCATCATTAGCTAGCTACCTGCCTACCTGCTACTTTCCCTGATATTATAGGAGCCACGTTTAACAATAAATTAAAGGGAATACGGCAAGTAAGATTGCTTCACTGCAATACTGTTTTTGGTGTCAGGTAGGCAGCGCAATAGAGAATACATCAATTCGGGAAGCTTTTCAGGAAAATGTTTTCGAGTCATATAGCATTCCTCTTACTATATTTATATGATCCAAGGAACCTAAACTTTTGCACAATAATATGCATTTATGATAGTATTAAAAGTAAGAGACACTATGTTAATGCCTTTAACCCTTCTTCACTTAGAATAATTAATAACTAATTGTTTGTATCGTGATTATTCTTCCCTGTGTAAATATTCTCATGTTAAAAATAACTTGATTGTGTATACCAGGTTAGAGCAGGTTTGTGCAAGTGTGATTTTCCTCAGTATTGTGACTCTCAAAGATGACGTTTCACCGAACTGGAAAAAAGGATTATGATGCAATGCATCAATCATCCCTGACATTGAGAGTTGCAATGAATGATGTAATCTGAGGTATATTGCATCGGTTTGTTGAGCTCTCATACTGGGTTGACCAAGATTCATGAGCTAATTTTATACAGAAATTCTTGGTTAAAATTTCATATTTTTATTTTCACAAATCTGCAGATTGATCCAGAGACTGATAATCTTGTTAGTTTTTAGGTCTAGTGTTGCATGGCTTTGGTTACAAATATATTTGAAGGATAGGATTTATAGCTTATTTGAGTTTGCATATTCAGTTTAGGTAAATTTTGTAATTTAGTTTTCTCTTGCATTTATCTTGCGGGAAGTTTATGTGCAACATGCAGATGGTGTATTATTCTAACCTAATTTGCAGTAATTTTTTTTAACAAAAGTATATGAATGTAAATGACAGACTCAATGGAATCAAATAGTAATTTTTTTGTAATTTTTTTAACAAAGATATTCGCACAGCAGTTTCCCCTTTTTAGGGAACATCGTAAGGTTGCCTTTCCCTGAAGGTTTTCTTTTCCATCAGATTCGATTGCGATGATGGTTTCTTCACTCGTAATCTTTAGCTGGGTTGCCTTGGGGATTCCATTACCTAGCATTTGAGCCTTCTTCGTGGCACCATTTGCTGATTCTTTTTTTTTTGGTAAGAAAATTCAAGGGAATTAAAACAAGGGAATCTTTGAGTAGCACTCCGAGCTTAGAGAACGGGATATACATCATCTTTGTCATTCAGTTCTGGTGGGATTTAGCAAGTACGGGTGAGTAAAATTGATTCGTATAGAAGTTAATATTTCCTAATTTTTTCGTTTGATTCGGATAGAAGTTAATATTTCCTAATTGATTCGGATAGAAGTTAATATTTCACTATTTTAAAATCAATATTAACATAATTCTATAAAAATCTAAAACAAACAAACCCCTAATATGGTACGGCACTGGGTGGGAATAACGTAACCATACTGAAAATATATGTATATTATTATACATAAATATATAGCTCACATTGTTACAAATGGAATTGCACTGCCACAACGGGGTAAGACAACTAGCTATTTTCAAGCATGTACCTATATGCAGCCACAACAGGGTAATTACATTCCCACAAAATGACATAGTTAAAAAGTAAAACTGGCAGCCATTACAGGTCTCCTGACATCTCACCTGCAAGGATAACTAGCTAAACTAAAAATCAAACGGAAATTAATTGCTAGAAAGAGAAACAATAAAACTTGGCAACAGTATGTCAAATGGCAATCAAGATCATCATATCCCCGCTTGAAAATATGCCCAAAACGTAGGAAGTTCTGTAATTCACTTATCTAATTTATAAGACCTTTTGAAATTGTCAATAAATAATGAGGTGATTTACCAAGATAAACTCTTCCATAGAAAGATGAATAGCCAATAAATTCAAGGGTAGTTTGGGAAAAACAATACATACTGTGAACAAATTTAACACTTCTAGGTAAGTTAACCAACCTTATTGGTAGGAGTGAATTAGTTAAAATGTTTCTACGGTTTGGGGACGGAGGGGGTAGTTAAGAAACCAAAGCAAGAAAACTATTTCTTCGGACAGGGATGGATAAAATTGAAAAGCTGCTTCTGGTATGCATCAAAAAAGAAAAAGTGCTTCCGGTATAATATTTTGCTATGATGTGTCTCTCAAACTCAGGGATTTTTTTTGACTCGATAGTGAAAGTTGGTCAATGATGCGCCACCAAAAGCAAATAAGAAAAAAAAAGATCAATGACCATGAACAGTACCGGATTTTTGAGAACACCACCTAAAACGAATATTTCCAAGATAGATCAAAGTAATATCTCAGAATCCTTACCATGCATGCATTTGACGAAGAAATCCAATTCCGACAGGCAAACATTTCCTTGAAGCAAAGACGGTTGCTGATAAACAAAAAATGAGAAGTGTCTACGATCAGGATCATTTCTGGGCTTTGCCATCTCAACCAACCTCTTGTACCCTTCTCTGTCATAGCAAAAAAATGCATTCTCTCCAGCAGTGATCAACCCCCGTTCCCAAGCTGAATTTAGTACCTGTCGAAACTTAAAAGATCCGATCAGCATTCGCGACAAATGGATGAAAAAGACCCGTGATCCTAAGTTGATCAAACTAAGTTATTCAAACTATCTAAAAACGCACCACTCCTGCCTTCATCAAAGACACTTCAAAGCTGAATTGAGGTGGAAAAACTTATCAGAAATATCTCAGTGGAGGTTAAAGGTGTAGGAAACTAAAATTACCTGCCAACTCAATCCCTCTGGATCAACCAATGATTCATTGGCTTCCTGGCTGGAAAGATGAAATCCTAAGCAGACAAATTTCATGGTGACAGCATGTTTTCTCAGAACCTCAAACACGGGAGAATATCCATCCTGATTAGTGGGATTGTAGTATCCTGCAGTCAACTCTGCTGCATGGCTAGGAGTCTTATACCACCAATGCACGGCAGGAACCTGCACACATAATCCTTTCAGCTATATTTATCCATTAATTTAGAGAAAAATATACAATTTCAGTTGGTATGTTTTTACTTTCAAGGGAAGGATGTGATTTTTATTAATAGATTAAGAGATGCAGTGAACCATGCTTCCTAATGTTAAAAGTCGGTGGCACTAAACATCTAAAAACAAAACTAAATATTCAAGCTGATTTCTGATCCCATACGTGTACACAGACCCAAAAAAATATTATAGCAAATATTTTCTACTGAATAAAACAATAATCAGAAATAAATTATTACTGACTACGATAAAAAGGAATTGACAGAATCTAGCTTAATCCAACTCTATAACCAAGGAGAGCCTTAGTGCAACGGTTGTAGTTACCACCATGTGACTAAGGGATCACAGCTTTGAGTCATAATGTGAGATCAGCCTCTTGCAAATGCAAGGTAAAGCTGTCTCCAAAAGTCCCGTAATGGATCCAACCCTTCCCTAAAGCAGAAGCTTTGTAGCGCTAATTTTTTCAACTAAATAAACCAGAGTAGAATAACAACTTTGAGAGACTGAACTTGCCATGCTTTTGCAAATACCATAAGCAATAATTAGCCAGTATTATTAGCCAATGAGTGTCAGTTCAATATCCCCTTAAAATGAGATGCAAAATTCAAGGCTAAGCCATATACAAAAATTACATCCTTAAATAATTCATCCCAAGTCTAAGTTTCGTTTAGTGGTAAAAGCAAGGCAAATTTCAAGGGAGTGAAACTCTCTAAAAAAATGAATGTTTGGCGCAAAAGTAGAGAAGATAGTAAATTTTATAGAGTAAGGCCCCTCACTTTAGAAATTAAATTTTACCCCGCATGAGCAGAGCAGAACAGAACAAAAATTTAGTCCACAAACTACAAGATGAAACCACTATAGGAAAAACTGATATACCGAAAACACTACCTTAACAATTATTTTTATTTCCTCAAAAGCAAGGCTTGCAAGAGACAAAACATTATCCGCGTGGTCTATTAATGTCTGGGAGTACCAATGTAAGAAGAAGCGTCCATAATAGTTGTCATAATCACCTCGCTCACAAAAGAATCCAGTCTCATGTGGCATAGAGTTGTAGTGTCCAGCATTGTTAGGTCCTCGAGCCCAGACTGAGTGACCACGTAATTTGGCTGCTCTGCGTAGACTATGTAGTAGGTATTTATCATAGCACTGCTCGTAGATAATTGGATAGAAAATCAGACTTCATTATTAGCATATAAAATATGATAGGGCATGCATTATTTATGATACAGAATAATGCAACTGTTTTGAAATGCGAACAAAATGAGGTACCTGAAACTCACCGATACCAGGATACCTCCATCCCATTCTTTCTGAAAAAGACGGGTATTTCAGCTCCCCAGATGCTCCAAGTCCAATTTCTACAGCAGAAATCAGACCTTCGGCAAACAGGTCATCAAACTCTGTTCGAAAGCTTCTCATCATATCAAAATAGACCTGTATATATATTGGAGAGGGCTAATCAGTAACAAACACACAACAAAAGAGAACATGTGATTTTCAACTGAGGAACATCTCAAAGTAACTAATTATGAAACACAGCCTCCTATAACCAATAACCAATAACACAAATACAAGAAAGGAATGTTTTTCCCCTTATTTTTCTTTTCCGGTGAAATGCCCAACTACACTGAAAATTGGTATGTAAGTGTAAACAACAGATATTTGACAATATAAAGTGACCCCAAATTATTGAATCAAGGAGAGCAAAAGATCTCTTAGACATTCTATACCTCAATTCCAGTTCTTCCATTCAAAACTCGCTCTTTGTCAATTCCCCAAGATAGGCATTCAGTGTTCCTCCGTCCTTCACGATCTGTGAAAAATATATCCTGGTTGCCTTTTCCAATATCCAGAACCCATTGTGGGAGGGAAATCAACGCATCA
This sequence comes from Astragalus membranaceus, assembly GCA_039519185.1. Lineage (NCBI taxonomy): Eukaryota > Viridiplantae > Streptophyta > Magnoliopsida > Fabales > Fabaceae > Astragalus > Astragalus membranaceus. Next base: position 27,847,847 of record CM076849.1, on the reverse strand, counting down.
CTCGAATCATTACCTCCACATTCATGAAATGCCATAACAACCTTCAGAGTTTGAAATGCAAATCAAGATGGGTTCTCCAATAACGTCAAAGATGCTTCCCTACTTCCCATGACAAGGATGCACATGCAATTTGAGAAACTTCTGACATAATTTTAAACACTACAACGTTTCACTTTCACATATTATCCAAAACTACGGAAAGGAAACAACTTTATTTGTTACACTGAAAAGATCAAATTTTTAAGAACTAAGGAATAAAACAATTGAAATCATCCATCCACCAGTTATTACTTATGTCCAAATAATAATAGAAGATCTGAAAAACTGATCGACGGGAAAGTTGTAAGAATACTTTGCTAGTTTCCACACCAAAAATAGATATAAATATGACATACAAAGTTGACAACATCTGCTCCTTCAGAACTACCCTTTTATTTAAGTTATGCACCTACTTACTCCACCACATCCTCTTTGCTCCTTATTCTGTCTTTTTTGTACTGGTTTTAAGCATGTAACAGGGAGGACTTCTATCAGAATTCCTAACCAGAAAACACACCCTTGTAATTGAAAATAAATGATTTGGGCTTATACCCGAAACCCTAGAAATGCATCATATACAAAATCATAATCATTTTTCATAACTTTTCTATTTTTGAGAACATGGATGCATGTATAAGTTGAGATGAGTAACTAAAATATATACCTGTAAATTCAGCTTGAATTCTCTAACCATGTTAAAAAGCTCCCTATAACCAGACCACACATATTTCTGTGGGCTCCAACCTTCAACAATGCCCCACCAACAATCGACTACGACACCATCAATATTTAAAGACTTAATGTGGATTAGCTCCTGTCTAATGCCTTCAGGATCAATCAACTGGCAGAATTTGTCAATAATACCAGCCTACAGTAAAAGGCTAATTTTAGAAACCCTAATATTAAATACAAGGGAAACACAGTTAAAACCTCAAAGGACGCAAAGTAAACCATTAAATTATAACTTTTTTGTCTGGACAAACTACACAGGTTGGATACTAGCGGCACATTCAGCAAGCAGCAAATATCAAAAGACACTTACTGGAAACTTTATATAAACAGGAACGTATGGTGTGGCAGTGAAGTCATTTTCATTCACCCCAGAATGAATATCTTGCATAAGCTGCATCAATAAATTACACAATCAGATGGTCCTGGAAGAAGAGCAGTCGCATGGTTTAAATCACTGGTCAGTGGTCCGCAACCACGTTATAAAGTTAAACCCACCACTTGGGGTAAAAATAATAACAAACGAAACAAGCTTTGTGCAATTGGCTTGCAACTCTAGCTCATCAGAAATGTACAGTTCAAGCATGTCTAATTTACAATCTTCTACCAGTAGTACATCAAAAAATACTAGAGCATAGAATCAAATTATGCTTATTAAACTAACAGTTCAGATTTCAGATATTGACACAAACATGAAAAACAGTGAGTACAAACACCATACATAACAATTGAATTAGTCACCAAAATCACCTACCTGATCAGCCTCCAAGCAGTCAACTGAATTTATGGGGCTTGCACTTCCATATTTGCCATTCTTTGAGTCCCTTTCTGCAATTACAACAGAATCAATGGATGCAGGTGACAAGCATTCATCAATTGCAAGTACCACCGATGGCTGATTCTCTAATGTTTCCTTAACAGTCAGAGATCCACCAGATAGTTGACTTTCAACTGACCTTGCCGCAAATGAACCCTGCATAGTAATACCTTCACTAATTACACGCAAACACTAACAAAATCTAAAATTGATAACAAGTTACTTCCCAACCCAACATTTTAATTTATTTATTTTCTTTTAATCAGGTAAATCAAATCACCAACTAACTAAATTCAATGACATTGGCACAATTAGTTACTTCTCAAGTAGATAGCTTCTCAGTTCTCATAATCTCATCTAACAACGAATTGAAACATTCTATAGCAAGCAAAGAGAATCATTAACAAAATGAAGTTCAATCAAATGAATCTGAAACAAAAACAAAGAAATAAACGAACCATGTGAGAAGGAGGGGGACACTGGCGATAGGTAGTTCCATCGACATCGACAATCCAACCAGCTTCACGCGCGAGAGCAGCGAGTACGTCGTTCATATCTGCACGCGCCGGGAGAGGGAAATTTCCATACTGACGGAGACCAGCGAGCATACGACTGGTGATAGCTCGACGGTGTCGTTCCCGGAGCTTCGTTCGCTCTTTTTCCTTTTCCCTCTCCTTTTTTCCCTTTCCGGTGGAATTAGTCGCCGCAGCCGCCGCGAAACCGCGCGGACGGCGGGTTTGTGGTTGAAGTTGTGGTTCATGAGAGTGTGTTAAATAATCGGAACTGTTGTCGCTTTGAGGATCGAGATCGTGTGTGGAAGTGGAACCATCTTGGTTTATGGTCTTCATCTTCTTCGCTCACAATTCTACAACCATTCTATTCTCTCAACAGATTCAGACGAGTGAGTCAACTCGAGTCAACTCAACTCAATGTTCATTCTTTCTATTTTTGTGTTTTTCAATGAACCGGGCCAATATAATGGACTGGACCGACTTCTCACACGCTCGCTGCCCGGTTCACTTTGGGAATTATTAAATACACCAAAGATTTTTACTAGTATGCCCCCCGGTTGCAGACATGCATTTTAGGATTTGATGAGTGCCAGCTACATTCTCTTTAACATTTTTCCTTCGACACTCACTTTATGATTGAGGAACATTCATGTGGGTTCCACCACTTTAGAAATGAGACTTGTTAACTTTGTCGGAGCCACATGAATTTCACCCGATCGTAAAGTGAGTATTGGTGTGAGAGTGTTAATAGAGTCGTTTTCTAGTTGTCTTAGAATTAGGGTGACCTTTGACACAACTTGTTAAGCTTCAAATCCTTTCATGGATTAAACCAAACACTTATTTATGGCTCATATCTCGTAGGTATTGATCCCCAGCGGTAATAAGACCTTAAATAATGACTTTTATTTAAATGATTAGGATTTAAACCCCGGAAAAACCTTAGATTGCTACTGTGGTATTTTTGTTATAATCAAACCTTATGTTCAACTAGTAATATAAGAATAACTTCCATGCTATATATAGTCCTAAACTTCTTATCAAAGCGAGACCACCCGATAGTCAACCCTATTCCAACGTTGTGAATATGAATGCACTACCATTGGCCTATATTCAAGCTTTGAATATGTGACATCAAGACAACTTATTTGATTTATTTCCACCTTTGAGCATTAAGAATGACTTTTCCACAAAATGTCATTTTAAACTAGCCATGTTACTTTTGGATTTATATTTAGTGCTGTCGGAGAGAGTGTGAAGTCAAGCAGTCGAAAAATCAGACAGCCAAATAGATCTTATGTACAGTTTTTGAGATATGAAATTCAAATTTGAAATATGAACGGTCTGGTGTGATCTTAATTGGACGGCTCCAAGCTTACTGAATGCTGAATGCACACCTTCTCCAATTCCACACAATAGATCCTACGTTTTGACACACCTTGCTCCTTAGCCATTGAAATTTAACTCTCTAATCTATTCAAACGGTTCTTTACCTTTTTACCCTTTTTCCTCTGAAAAGTAAAAAGAATGTCACACGCGTGCACAACCTGGTCTAGCAGTCTACACATAATAAAGAGTACGCTCAGTTCCAGTCAAAGATGCGTTGTTAGATCAGCAATTTCACCAGTCATGAAAAAGTGCTAATTTGACTGACTTTTACCCCCCACGCTTTTGTGCATGTTATGTTTAACAAATGGAGAGAAGAAAAAAATGATGTCTGTCGGATACACCTTTTTTTTTTTTCTTTTTCTGAAACAACAGTCCCCACCCCATAATTCTTTCAAATTGGCACAGACAGACAGACAGCTATTTTTACCATGGTTTGATGTTTTTTATTCAGACATTGGAGCAAATAATCATTGACAACAACATTCATTCAGAATACTAGCACAAAAGTCACACAAGTGTTGTGTGTTTCCTTGAGTGTACAATCAGAAAAATGTGCTCATTAACAATTTGCCACTTTACTCCTCCTTTGGTAGTGAATCAGATATACAAATGTCTCCCCGACATAATGGGCATACCCTGTCAATAATAAAACATAAACAAATTAATTTACATACATACATATTCTCTCTATCACATGTAAAGAAGCTACCAACATCATTAATTTATTACACAACAGCATGGAAAATCAAGGCATGTATAGTATAAATGAATTTGAACATGAAGAAAAAAATCCAACATTTATTACAGGAGACAGTGACATCTAAAAGTTGTTATATGAAATGAATTCCTAAGATTTATGGAGTGCTGTAAAGCTCCTATAATGATGGAGCCAGAACAGCATCCTTGCTAAAGTTTATGTAAAATTCTGTGTTTAACTGTTTAACCATAATTAATGTGGTTAGATACCAATTTCTGTTGGCGTTATACTCCCTCCGTCCCAAAATATAAGCATAAAAAATACATGCATGTGGACTGGTTATCAATTTTAATTTTTGGGCCCTATCATATGCATACACTAGATTAAATTGGCATGAATGTATGTAAAAAGTAGTAAAATTATATAAATTTGAAGTTTATAACCATATTGTTAACCAGAAGAAGACCCAAATCCCTAATCCAACATACCTGTGAATCTCCTTCAGCCACTTGTCTATACATGTTGTATGAAATTCATGATGGCAAGGAAGAACTCGCATGCTGTCTCCGTCTTCATACTCCACAAGGCATATATAGCACCTGTGAAATTAAAGGATTAGCAAATGCAAAAAACAAAAAATTCCAATTAACAAAGCCCCATATTACTGAGAGTAAGTTTGATATTACTAAATTCAAAAAACAAAATGTACATTTGCATACTAAGCTATGAAGCACCGACAACATGACAACGACACGTAGACACCGATAATAATTTCAGGAAAGAGAAGTAATTGATGTTTTAACTATGTAAGCCCGAATACTTACTGTACAGGTTCTTCTTGATGTTTATGCAACTTTGTGTACAATTTGACTGGCAAGGATTCCACAACTTCAGAAGGTGCAGGAACAGATCCAATAGAAGATACAGAAGGGCGAGAAGATAAAACCACAGATTGCTGGTGAATTTCATCCAGAACCTAATTAACATATGTACCAAATATTCAAATTGTATAAATATATAATAAATGGCCTCAAGAATAGCTAAGAGCTTATTAAAATTACCTCAAATAAGGCTTCGGCTAGCATAACAATTCTTGATATGCTAGCTCTAGCATTGGTATCATCATTTGAATTGTTATCGCGACTATTTATTCTGCATGTACAACGACCATTTCTATGTTGACCAGACAAGATACATGATCTGTCGTGTCCAGAAAAATTTTCAAACCGGCTACCCAATCGCTGAAGTGCACGAACCTAAGCCATTTTAAATGTGGATCATTAGCCTTGAATAAATTCAGGGCATGGACAAAATCATGTACACAAGTTTCAATCAAAGTAACCCCAATTCAAATCACAACGGTCCTTTTTTATTAAAGTCTCATAATTCAATTATATATGTCATTATCAAACTCATTTCTTTGCAACATGATATCTGGGCCATTTTTATTCTTACTCTATGCTTAAAGACATGTTATTAAACCATTAGCTGTTACTTGAAATTTAGAAAATCCACAAACCTGTGATCGTATTCTTCTTCTCCGTTCAACGAAATTGGATCTATGTTCCAGTAGATCCTGATACCTAGTTTCTCTTGACTGCGAAGCCTCAACCTCATAGTCCTGGGAGGTAGACATGCTGGGTAGAGGATAACCTGACGTAGTACGAGAACTTGCAGCATTATGACCAGATGGTGAAACTATTGTACCTCTCTCCCCTACTTGTCTTCTATTATCCTCGTCAGCATCTCTCACTTCTCTCTCATGTTGCAGAGGGCAAACGGTGAAGTCAGACAATGCTGATCGACGGTGAACTCTGTCACGAAGCCTTCCAACACTTAAAGTCCGGCTAAAGCGAACATTACGGTCGACAGGTTCTCGACCCCCATTTCGTCTATCTGTATATCTATTCTCAACAATTCCAGGTCTCAGTATTAACTCTCGCAGAAAACAGGTTCATATTAGGTATTTCTCTTGTAGTGTATCCATCTCTAACCACATCCTGGAGAGGAGACAGTGTTGGACTGCTTGGCAAGTTTCCAGCCAAACTCAATGCAGGGGAATTAGAACTTAAATTATTTGAAGCTTCTTCGTGATACTGTATAGGGACTCGATTAACAAAAGCGGCATTAAGCAAATCACTACATTGTTGAGTTTCATTTCTATTGATCAAGCTACCAGGAGGGCCTGGATGAAGACTAAGCTCGTCTTCATTGTTAAATATTGAGAGACTTGCGGAAGAATCGGGGTGAGGCCGAGATGACCCCAAACTGGAGGCTCTGCTAAGTCTGAAACTTATGTTACCGGGAATGAGGCTAAAACGAGAAAGGAATCGACTTGAAGGGTTCGCGGGCTGAGTTGAAGAAGCATGAGCAGAACTGCTACCGGTTCTAGATGCAGTGTGTCTCCACTCATCCAGATCAATGTTAGAAGGTACACAAGGTATTTCATTAGATTTAACCTTTCTAAAAGACTCTGATTTCACGTCATTCGGGTCGATTTCGTTGCTGCTGCTGCTGTACGTAACATCATTTCCATTTACTTTATTCTGATTACAAACCTAATGCATCAGTAGCAAACTAGATTAGGCAATTAGTACCATAAAACTTTGACCAATTAACCAAAACTATTATCATCACACGATGGCTATTGGCTACACGCAAAAATTAAATGAAAACAAATTTGGAAAGAGAAAGGCATTTCATAACTTCAAAATAAGATCATATTAATAATAATTACTATTTTTTTGACGGAATTAATAATAATTACTATTGAAGTTAAGTCAGATACGACAACGAGACTATCAATAGGACAGAGGCATAGTGCCAAAAAATTATATGACACACCAGAATTTCTAAAATTTGCTAACCGTATAGGGAAATCAATGTATTAACATTGCATCTTGTAGAAGCATAACAAATTACATCATTTCTTCAATCAAGAATAGATTTCTTGGAAGTCTTTCAGCTGTAAATTGCAAGGCAAGAAATATCCACAAAAGTGGTAAATGTAAAAGGATGAACCAAACAAAACCAACAACTTTCAGATTCCACATCAATGACATCATAGTTTTTATTATCAATGCATAAATACCAACTAACTCCTAATAAGCAACTTAGTTGTAATAGAAGTAATGACATTGAATACTATATCTTATCGTAATCAAATACATTTATTTAATTTTTTGACCAAATAAAATACATTTATAGCTAATTGCAAATTCGACCAAGGAATATAAATATACTACCCCGTGCATATATATAAAAAAAGATAAACTACATGAAAATCTTGATACTGGTTTATCATTTAGAATCTAAAATTCATCCTTAGCAGTTTGATCGTATTTATAACATCATATTAGTTCTCTCAAGTATGAGCTAGGAAAGGATGAAAAAACATTTTTTTTTCAAAGAACAAAGCGAGTTATACCTGGTTATCATTATCACTATCATCACGAGATCCAGAAGTAGTTCCAAGACAATAAGAACTGAAACCTCTGTGTCGTTTGGATCGACCCTTTCTGAAACTGCAAGAAGAACTAGCTTTGCTACCACTAGAACCCATATTGTGGCAACAAAACCTCCGTTACAAATTCAAAAAAAAAATGAATCCGTTTCCTGTGACCCAATAGACCAAAGAGCAAGACCCAGAAATCAAAATGGGTTCTTTTTGAGATCCCAAGTGATTCAGATCTGTAACGGTGGGAAACTAAAGTAACATTATTGTGTGGTGTTGTGTTGCATTGTTAACGAGAAAGTGTAGAGTTTAGTGATGCGGTGTTGAAGAGTCCAAGTAAAGGAATTGGAGGTTGTGTGTTGTGTGTAGTAGTTAGTTGTAAGTAGTGACAAAGGGAGCGTGAGAAAGAGAGATGAGAGTTAGATGGGTGAATGAGACAAAGCAACTCGCAGGGAAACGGGACAGCAGGCTTTGCTTGTAAGGAAAAAAAATTTAAAAATGTGTGACAGAAAAGGGAGAGGTGTGAGGAGAATAATAAAGAAGGGAGAGGAAATGGAAAGAAAATAAAAGATGTGGTATAGAGAAGGATGAGAGAAATAGAAAGAAAAAATTGGATGGAAAATAGAGTGCCAAACAATATTAAACCTAAAAAACACTAGTAGTGTGTAATAATGAAGAGATGATAGAAAAAGTTTAATTTCTATTAAGTTGGGATGATAAAGAAATTATTGCAAAGGTTTTTATCATTGTCAACAAATAAAAAATTATTGAAAATAGTTTTAAACTCCATAAATTCTTCCAAGTCGCATTGTCCAGCATAATAGTGTTATCTGCAAACTGAAGAAGAAAATGATGAATAATCGGAGATACCTCAAGGCTCAAGCCCCTAAAAACTTCCAAATTTGAGTCGCCCTCTCCACCATCCCTGACAGACCCACCGCGACTATAAGAAATAAAAAAGAGAGTAAATGCCCAAATTCGTCCCTGACAATTTTCTCGCGGGACGAATTCGTCCTTGACAATATTTTTGAGACACATTGGTCCCTGACAATTCCAAAACGAGACACGTTAGTCCCTCCATCCATTTAACCGTTACCAGCACAGTACACGTCTCCTACGTGGCACGTTAAGTGCCACGTGTCACGTTAAATGCCACAAATGCGTTTATTTTGGGCCAAATTCGTCCTGAAATTACAAATTTGAAAAAGGGACAAATCAGTCCCTGACAATTTAAAAATGGGACAAATTCGTCCCTGAGTCATCTTCAACCTTAAAACTCTTCCATTAATCTTCTTCTTCCCTCTCCACCGGCAGCAGAGGCGCGGCGGAGATGACCTCCGGCACGGTGGTCGCCGGTGAAGGGTACTCCGTTGACAAAACTTTTTGAGGGCTTTTCGAGAGGATTACGCGAGGATTATGAATATTAAACTCGTTTTTTGATTGAAGGTCCATGGTTGTTGTAAAATAAGGAAGAAGGTTGTGGTTTCGAGAGGATTATAGCGTAGCACTTTACGGTGTAGGCATACTTAATCAAAGTGGAAAACTGGTCAAAAAATCAAAGGGGAAAGGGGCATCCAAAACGAGCACGCGGTAATGGGAACGGGAGGAAGAAAAAATGAATTGGAAGAATCCCAAAACCAACAAGAGAAATAGATCCAGAAAAATACGCTTTTGTTTTTTGGGTTGTTCTCTACGTTTCTTGTCTCTTCAGTTTCGAAAAGTTTGGTTTTTTAGGTGTTTTGATTGTTGTTTATTCTGGGTTTCATATGGTTGCTTGAGGTAAAGCTTTTTGTTATGGAAATGGTGGTTAATTATGGAGATAGTTTGATTCCAGAATATTGTGGTTTAAGAACATTAAGTAGAAGGTTTGTCTTTTCTCCATCGAACCTTTGTTCCATTACAACTTTGTCTTTTCTCAATACCTCTTTTTTGATCTGTATAGATCTGGGCAGTAGCCACAACGTTAAACGTTAAATGGAGAGGGAAGAAGAAGATCAATGGAAAAGTTTTAAGGTTGAAGATGACTCAGGGACGAATTTGTCCCATTTTTAAATTGTCAGGGACTGATTTGTCCCTTTTTCAAATTTGTAATTTCAGGGACGAATTTGGCCCAAAATAAACGCATCTGTGGCATTTAACGTGACACGTGGCACTTAACGTGCCACGTAGGAGACGTTTACTGCGCTGGTAACGATTAAATGGATGGAGGGACTAACGTGTCTCGTTTTGGAATTGTCAGTGACCAATGTGTCTTGAAAATATTGTCAGGGACGAATTTGCCCCACGAGAAAATTGTCAAGGACGAAATTGGGCCTTTACTCTAAAAAAGAAGAGAGCGGATCTCCTTCGCGAAGGCCTCTGTGAGTAATGAACTCCACGGTAGGATTGTCGTTAACCACTGGCGACATTGAGCAAGAACAGATGCAAGCTCTAATCCAACTGATCCATTTCTTGTCATACCCCATACGCCCCAACATAAACATCAGATAATCCCAAGGCACGGAATCATACGCCTTCTCAAAAACCACAATATCATTGGCCACCACAATTCCATCAAAATTTTGTCTTCCTAGTAAAAACGCTAACCGACGAGACGAAATCACCTTATGGAGTATTTTTTTCAATCTGCCAACTAGTATTTTAGCAAGAATTTGGTACAAAATCTCGACAAATGGTACAAAATTCCTTCAAATCTTGCTGATTGCCTTTTTTGGAATCAACGCCAAAAAAGACGCTATGATGGCCTTAGGAAGAACACCAGTCTTGTAGAATTCCTGTATGAAATTAATAACATCACACAAGCCTTCAAATCTTCCTCATTTGCTGATTTGCCTTTTTGGTAACAAATTTTAAACTCCAAGCCTCCAAAAGTTTGTCTGATCAGATTGGACTTCAAGTAACTCTCCTCATAAAACCTCCTGACCTCCATCTTTATGTCTGTGACATCTTCCAATAATATACCCTCCTTGTTGAGAACCAAGATTTGATTTTGTCTTCTTTTGCTTTCTATAATAGCATGAAAAAAATTTGTGTTGCGATCCCCCTCTAAAATCCATTTGACCCTAGGCCTTTGCTTAATCAAGCTCTCCTTCATATGCAAGTTTTGGCAAAAGGAAATTGAGAGTTCCTATGTGTTTATTGAGAACTCCTACCATTCCTCTCCTCCGCATTGCACACAACGTTAAAACCCCTGTTACACACCATTTTCCATCAATATTGGACTCTTTCAACCCTTTTAATTCCTCCCATACTTGTCTTCTACCACCGATAGAACAAGGGGCGTATAATGAGACAAAGTACACCAACCTTGATCCTATCTTTCCTATTCCCACAAAGTCGTGCCCCGGGAATCGTTGAGTAACCACCCCCAAACCACATTTCCACATAATTAAAATTCCCCCTAACAAAACTACCAATGGTTTGTACGACCAGTCTACTAAAATATTACCCCACATATTATTAACCCAAAAATCTTCCAATATAAGTGGACTGCAGACGACCTTATAAACAGCCAGCTTGGGGGAAACTGTTCTAAAATAGTATCTCAGACACTTGGTTCGGTGGACCCCCAAGCTCATTAGCAAGACCCAAAATCATAAATACACGACACAGTGTTGTAACTGACAGATGACGCTTAATATTAAAAATGGTACTTAGGTATATGTCCTCTAACAGTTGAACAACTCATATAGGAGTCAACAATGACCGTATCAGTTATAGAAGACTCTATAACTGCTTTAACGATCATATCTCAACGAAATTAACCACAAACAACCTTCAACCTCATTGAAAGACCTTATGTATGTGTGTTTTTATTTCCTTAGACTTCCTAATAACATACACTTAGTATTTGAAGTGTTGGAGTTTTACGGGTGACTACAACCAGTGGCGGACCTACCTTGTAGTGAGGGGGTTCAGTTGAACCCCCACCCTATATAAATAGCCCAAATCTCTTGAAATTTTAATTTTGAACCCCCTGAAAATTTTAGATTGTACTAGTAGACCAAATTTTGCACCCATTTGACACTGGCCTTAAAAAAATTGACACCCTGGGGTCCTGGGTCCGCCACTGACTACAACCGTGTCTTCGGAAGCTACGCATTGTTGCCAATATAATCTTAGAGAAATCATTGATCACCTCATCATTTTATCCTATGGTTTACCATAATACTCGCACAAAGATGTTACTATTTTAACCATTCTTCCAATTCAGTGTTCTTTAACTCAAGACACACACACGGAAAAGACAGTTTTTTTTACCCCGCAATTGTACCCCATACCCCCAAATTGACCAAACAGACCAAAATACCCCTAAAAAATGTTAAAAAACGAATTCATTCCTCATTCCATCATATTTCCGAAAAAAGTAAGTTTTTTTCCCTAAACTTCCCGGAAATACGGCAAATTACGGTATTTCCGGATTTTTTTTTTGAAACTTTGTTTTAATTAATTTTTTTTGCTTTTTCAGTGGCAACCAGAACAGGAAATATAGAGCGAGACGAGCATTCAGGAGCAGGACGAGGAGATGAGCAAAGTCCTCCTGGCAGTAGGACCAGGTTCAGATTGAGGACTAGACAGGCCGGACACGCGTCTGAGCGTCAGAGGCGTGTCTGAGAGCGAGAGCAGCAGCAGGAGCAGGAGCATTATTATCACGAGCCTGCTGAGCCAGACGCCATGCATGTAGATGACGAGGCTGAGGTTGCTCAGCATGATGATGAGGCTGCTGAACAGGTTTTATTACACCGGTTGCAGGTTTTTGAGGTATTTCCGAAAAACTCATATTTCTGCCTTCCGAAAATATGTGTATTTCCGGAAATTTTTAAAAAATATTTTTTTTAACAAAAAATTAGGGGTATTTTAGGGATTTATGGTAAAATGGGGGTATGGGGTCTAATGAGGGGGTAAAAAAAACTGCCACAGAAAAATTATTTCTATAAAAAATAAATATTTAATTTACAATTTTTGTTTATCTCTAACACAAATTAAAAAGAGCCTACAGTTAATTTAAAGTTTGACATATTTTTTTACGTAAAAAACCAAGTAAGTCTAAGGTTGTCCTAAGCCTTATATTTCGTCAAAAAAAAGGCCTCAAATTTTTCATTTTTACCTGAAATTACTACCTAAACTTCGCTTATATACATTAACAAGTTTGTTTAGCTTAGATGGTATATAACACAATGGCTACGGCTTGTAGTACTAAGCCATTTGCTTAGTAATAGTTACTAAATCATTACTAGTCATTGGATTGACAAAATTTCAATCTAATGGCTAGAATTTAATAAGGGTATTTGTGTCACATCCTTTTTTTTGTTTTAATTACATTAAATAATTTAATAAATGTGCCTTTTTTTAGGGATTACTAAAACAAAACAGTTTTTTGCTCCTTGATTTTCTCTTCCACTATCTTCTCTCTCACAATTCCACTATCTTCTCTCTCACAATTTTCTCTTACGCTCATCTTTCACGTTCTTCTTCTTCTTCTTCTTCTTCTTCTTCTTCTTCTTCTTCTTCTTCTTCTTCTTCATGATGCATATCTCTTTCTTTATTTTTCACGCAAAAGAAGTCTAAAAAATGCACTCACGCAGAAAAATAAGACACCCACGGGTGTTTAAAAAACGGACTCCGTTGATCCACGCCATTGAAGCACGCTCTTCCTTTACGCCATTGATCATGTCTCGTTATGGTGTTGATGAACATGAGACTAAAATCAGTTTTTCACGGTTACTTGCGCGTAAGTCCTTTCATTTGTAATATGTATGTACTCTCAATCACGCCACTGAGAGCACATTTAGGACCAACTATCCAAACTTGATATATTCTGTGGTTAGTATTCCACTAACCGAAGTCATATTTTTATTTGGTTAGATGGTACTAACCGAAGTTATCTTATTCCCTGGCAAGAATTCGACTAACCGAAGTTATGTTATTCCCTGGCTAGAATTGGACTAACCGAAGTTATGTTATTTCCTGGCTAGAATTGTACTAACTGAAGTTATGTTATTCCCTAGCTAGAATTGGACTAACCGAAGTTATGTTATTCCCTGGCTAGAATTCCACTAACCGAAGTTATGTTATTCCCTGGTTAATGTCTATTAACAAATGTTCCGTACTTATGTGGTCTTTTTTTGTTTTTGTTGTTGCAGTACAGGGTTGTCAGCGTCAGCATGAAAATCAAACCGACATGATTGTCTTAGATGCACAAAGTATTATTGATTGCTTTTTATTTTATTTGAATAATTTATTTGTATTGTGAGATGTACATGGTTTTGTGAGAGATACCCATATGTAAAGTGGCTATATTTTTTTAGGCTCGAATGTGCTTGGTATCGATGAGCTTTCTAGTGATATGTTGCATCCAGGGACAAACGTTGGATTTGGCGACGATGACTTCGATGATGATGTGGATGCAGGTTGCACAATGTTTTTTTATTATATAGTTTATTTATTATGTTTTTGTTCGTTTGATAATGATATTTATTATTTTGTTTGGTAGGAGTTAAGCATCATCCTTCGAATGTTAAATCTTGGAAATGTCTTGTTTTCCGCACAGAGCCGGAAGCATATGATTTTTATAGCACTTACGCCAAGTCCTCGGGTTTCACAATCAAGAAATCAAATGTGTGGCGTGATAGTAAGAATAAAAAGACTGAGATCCCTATCTATTTGAATATGATGTGTCATAAACAAGGTTTCAAGATGGTCCAAAAGGAGGTTCAAATGACTGCTTTGTATAAACGAAAAGATACTAGGACAGGTTGTTGTGCGGCAATGAAGCTTAAAATGGATGTTGATAAGGGAGGGTATGTTATTACCATGTGGAACGATCTTCACAATCATCCATTGATAGATGCCGACAAGAGACACTTCCTACCATCCAATAGAACCATCACGGAACAGCAGAAACTTATTATACAAAACCATTTGGCATCTGGGATATCACAAAGGGCTACATACGACTCTATGGCCCAGGCTGCTGGTGGTGTTAAGAAACTTGGTTTTCTGCGCAGTGACTTGAAGAATCACCTGTTTGTTACCAAAGCAAAGGCATTGCAACCTGGAGAGGCTACTGTGTTGCAAGCATGGTTCAGGCAGCAGACATTGGGAAGGCCTGGTTTTTACTACAACATTCAAGTCGATGAAGACGAGGCAATATCCTCAATATTCTAGGCTGATTCTGTTATGCGTGCTAATTATGCACTTTTTGGTGATTTTGTCAGTTTTGACACAACATACAGAACCAACAAAGACTATAGGCCCCTCGGTATGTTGTTTGGTAACTAGTAACACTTTTACTCTTAGTTTGTTTAATCACTGACTAACCTGCAATGTACTTTGCTGTGGTTATTTAACAATAACCGCTCTCTTTGTTATTTTTGGTGTTTCTATCATAACTAATGGTATTGTACAATTCGTTATTTGCATGTATTTTAGGTATTTTTGTTGGATTTAATCACCATAAAGGTATCTGTGTGTTTGGATGCGCGTTGCTTTATGATAAAACGTCTGCAACATTCAAGTGGTTGTTCGAGACTTTTATGAAATGTATGAATGGCAAGAAACCAGAGACCTTTATGACAGACCAAGCGCCTGCAATTGCTGCCGGTGTTCGTGAGGTTTTCCCAGATGTGTTCCATGATTTATGTTCTTGGCACATTAAGCAAAATGCAACTAAAAAACTTGGTGCTAGGGCCACTGCCAAATTTTTCGATGAATTCAAGCATCTTGTAAAGCATGTTGATAACGATGAACAGTTTGAATACTCATGGAATCATATGATTTCTGAATGTTTCCATAATGGTCACCCTTCTGACATGAATTGGTTAAACTTTATTTACACCAGCAGAAAGCAATGGTCTTCTGCATGGGTAAAGAATACATTCACGGCTGGGAAGAAGACCACGCAGCTAAGCGAACAATTCAATGCCTTTGCTCGCTTTTATCTGAAGACTGAACACTCCATCTCCCAATTGTTGTCTAGGTTTCAGGATCTCCTCGATGATTTGCGTCATAATGAATGGATGTCTAATTTTAATATGCAGCACATTGTTGTTGATAATAGGCATCCCAACAGTGGTTTGATGTGTCATGCAGCTAAGTTGTTCACTCCTGCCATCTTTGAGCTAATTCAAAAGGAGTTTGACGCGTCCAAAGCTTACACAGTTTCAGTAATTACTAACCTTTATCTTTTGTTAAATGTTATTGTTACTTGTCATGATAATATATTGCATTTTGCAGCCTGTTCAGGAGCTGAAACAGGACACTATAGATGTTATACATGTCGAGAGATGGAGTAATCAGTTTATGGAGAACGAAGAACTGGTGGAAAATGAGACTATGAAGCTAGATTCGGTCAATGGTTATGTTACCTGTAGTTGTCGGTTTTTGGAAAACTGGGGCTTAATTTGTCGACACACACTGAGAGTTTTGGATGCTTATGCTGTGTGGCGTCTTCCTTTTTTTCATTGCATCCCTCCCATATATATTAAAAAAAGATGGTGTAGAGATTATAAGAAGTCAGTTGGTTGTATTGCTGATGAGATACATCTGGAAACCAAGTCTCTTTCGAATTTTGGTGAGAGATACCACTATCTTTCTGATATAGTTTGTGGAGCTGGTTCACGTATATGTTATAATGAGGCTGCATATAATGTATTTGTCCGTTATGCTATGGGGTTAAAGAGACTGAGCAGTTGTTGCATTCGGCGTCTGATACCACCGAACTGACGCGTGCATCATGTTCAACTTTGGCAGGTACTTTCTATTTTGATGCTCGTTCCTCTTTTAAGTTACCATCCTTGTGCAGACGTTTGCAATTCTTACATATGTTGTGGTTGTTTTGTTGAAAGTAGAATATCAGCAAGGAGATTTTCCAGCTAAAAAGATAAAAGACATTTGATTTGGAAACAGAAACGCAAGCGGGCAATTGAACTTCAGAAGTTGTCTGCAAGTTAGGTCGTCTTTGTCAATGTTGACTGAACAATGTTTTTTGTTGTTGTTTATTTCGTTATTACAAACCTGGATGAGACAATGATTTGAGCCAAGTTTATCGACCGTTAAACAGATGTGTAAATTTTATTGTTATCCATTTTATTTTATTTTATGAAAAATGTAGTGATTAGTGACATCTAACCATCACATATGTGGTTAGATAACCATAGTCATAATCTAAAAATTAGATGACAGTGTTATCTAGCCATCATATAAACAATCTTTGGTTAGTGTCGTCTAACCACCGTACTACATGATTTTGGTTTTGCAACATCTAACCAATGGTCCGCAAACAAATGGTTAGTTGCAGCTAACAACCGTATAATTTCACTTTGAATTTTATGTACTATTCTTAAAATCAAACAAATGTGTATGTTAACATTCAAATATATACTAATAATATTTCAATATCATTTTTTTGAGGTTCACATGCTCTCTCTCTCTCTCTCTCTCTCTCTCTCTCTCTCTCTCTCTCTCTCTCTCTCTCTATATATATATATATATATATATATATATATATATAATCCGTTGAAGTTGATTTCTAACCACACTATAGCAATTTAGTGGTTAGTGACTGTTAACATTTGAGGTTCACATGTGTGGTCTAGTGGTTACTGACTATTAACATTTGAGGTTCACATGTGTGGTCTCTCTCTCTCTCTATATATATATATATATATATATATATATATATATATATATATATATATATAAGAACTACTTAATAACATAATAATTCGCTGCTGGAACATGTAACCATATTTGTGCATTAATGATTGTGAATGGAAGTATGGTTATATCCACTTTAAAATTCAGTTGCTGTAAAATGGATAGCAAATATTTAATTTTGTAATAACGAAACCACAACTGTGCAAATCAGTAGTAACTGGCATATAGCAAGTACACGACAGCAGTGAAATTCCGAAATGCTAAAAAACACGTGGAAGTAATTGTACACTTGTGGAAAGAACAGTCAAAATAAACAATACATAACCATTTGTATGTGGGAGTAACTTTACTACTTTGCCTATTTTTTACGTCTTTTTCCACCAGCCTTTTCTCCGCACCCATTGTTCTGAAGCTCATCTTGCAGTTGCTGGCAGAAAATGTTTGCCTCGTGCTGGATAGGTCCCTTCAGTAAGTTGGTGCGGTGGTTCATCAGTGCACAACATAAGTCTATTCGGAATCTTTCTGTGGCAAGCTGTCTTTGTTTTTGGGTCCATCTATCCCACATGCCGAACGACACAAGTTCGCTTTCATTGCCATTCCATTCTTTGAGAAACATCATGGTGAAGACACCACAACTTGTGCCATCTGGCTGGTGTGGCATTTTTGGTTCATACCACTCAAACTTCTCCCATTTATATGGGCAAGGCTTTTTCGTGATTTTGTATCGTTGAGCAACGAAGCTACGTGCCTCGTTCATCAATCTATCGCCCAGAGCTTCAAATTTCGAAAATGTTCCACTTTTGTTCTTTCTTGTGAAACTGTCAAGGCTTGTAAGGAATTCATATCGGCCCATCTTTAAATTTAGTACGAAAGTCACGTAGTGGGATCTAGCAATAGCAGGTATGAGGATCTGCGATATAAGTGAGACGAAAATTTTAAAAAACACCACCCCAATTGATTGTGAATAGAAATAGATGGTAGCTAACATTAAGAAATGGAAACCAAACAAAGCCAATTATAAAGCTAGATTTACAATGCAAGTTATTAAGTAATTAAAAAAGTTCAAATGACCACTTACATATTCAAGTCCTGTAATATTCAGCTTCCTGAATCTCATATAGCTGTTGAATATCCCCAGCTTCTTAGTGAATGTGCTGGCCGCCAATTCCTGGTCTTTGTTGTCCACATGGTTATCCCGTGACAGTTCGGCTAAAGTACATATCTGCGTTCCCAAATCCAGGAGAAATTATTTTTCATGCACCAACAAGTACATAATAATTGTAAATGATAATATTGTACCTATACATTCACTTATTCCATAATAGGTACATAATAAGTTATTAACCAGCAAAACGTTCATAATAATTTCACAATAGTTATAATAAATTATAAGTTGATAACAGTGCATAAATAGAAACATCGTTATTACCGAGGTTCCAACTGTCAATACCAGCCTTTTCATCTTATCTATCCGTTGTCTGAAATTCAACTGGGTTGCCCAGTTATCTATAACAAGGCTATCTACCCATTCATCGTCTTGCAACGTCCATAATTCCTTTCTTGTGAGGTTGAACCTTCCATCCATTTGGCACTGGTACATAAGTTTTTCACTGCAATCAAAAAATTTGAACTCGTAAATGCAAATGATAAAATAATCAATAAGGGGACGTTATATCCGTACATAGTTGCATTAACTATTATCTATCAATTAAAATCTGATTCTAACCACATATATACAAAACGTTGGTTAAATGAATCTAACCACAGAAACACACAACATTGGTTACTTGTCTGTTAACCACATAATGATATATCTTTGGGTAGATGACTTCTAACAACAGAACAACTGAACCTTGGTTATTCAGAAAGAAGGGTCAACTAATGGTAAATTTCACATGTGCACAATCGTGGGTATTCATTGGGTCATAGGGACAAAAGGGAGGGACGAAACATAGTAGTCATATGAGTGAAAATGCGATTGCAACTAAAACATCTACTTTGATGGCATTGTTAATCTAACGGGCACTTACTATGGCTGGTCTGGTGACCAAATATATGTGACAAGGTTCTTTTCAAACAATAACGCAGTGGATCGAGCAACATGGCCATCGAATGGGCTTTGTAAGAATTTCGAGGGCTTCTGAATTCTCTTCCTCTTACGAATGTACTTTTCTGGGCTGCTTACATTGTTGCTACAGTCGTGAACCTCCATCTGTTGTTTCATTAATGTTGTTGCACTGAAATTTAACAAGTTATATTGTTAGTTTCTACAAATATTGACTTCTAAATTAATGTACAAGTTAATACTATAGTAATATTTATAATTACTCTACTGTTTCGCCCTGCAAATTGATATCAGCAAAAACCTCAAAAAAGTTAAGTTGACAACACTCTATGTCCTTTTGATATATTTTCCTTTTTTCAGCGGAAGTCGTGGTTACTGTATGATCGAATTCGTCAGCCAACTTCCTTCTAACATTCGGAGGAGTTTGGGTGAGTCTGTAATTTTAGAGGACAGTAGACAATAACAAAATTACATGTGTAATAAACACAAGGCCAACTTGCATACTAAAATCGTTACTGAGATATAAAGTCCACTATACAAAGTAGTAGGAGAAAGTTAAAATTACCAATGTTCACACTTACAGATTAAAACTTGGTGGGCTATACGGTGAATTGACATGTTTGTTCACCGTAACTTCCTGTTCTTTATCCTCCCTAGTGTCATTAAATAATAAAATGGCAATCAGGTATGTTTATGTATTGTACTTAATGTTGGCTTTCAAATTTAAATATATACCTAGCATTGTTGACATGCACGTTAGTGGCAGAAATTGGACCAACATAAATGGTTAGTTGTGAGCATGTGTTTTCCGTGTGTGGCACAGCAGGTCTCGACACCTTAAAACCAATGTTGTGAGCATCATTTTTTGTGTTTTGACTGAATTTCACGTCTTTCTTCTCTGCTTTCATCACTGTCTGTTGCTGAATTCTCTTTGCTTTTTCACCCCTCTGGGGTTTTATGATCACCCTCATCACCAACTGATTTAACCGAATCATCATCACCCTCATATTTTCCATCGTTGCTTTCATCAGTTGCATCCACACAGTCATCAGCTTCTCTGTCTTCATTTATATTTTCCTTGCCTCTTTCCTTAAAAATATTAATGCATTCCCTGAATTGCTCAATTTGGTATTCACAAAATTTCAAATGCAAAGGGACCTGCAACATCAAATATACAAGTAAATTTTTAGTATTATGTGGCTAACCCCCTAAAAGCAAAACAATATCCACAGTTTGTGTTTCAGTACTTTTTTTTGTATACAGAGCTAACCAAGGGTAAGCATAAATGTAGTTAGAGGACCCTCACACCATTTACACATATCAGAGGTTAGCTACGTCTAACCAGATATCTACATCTTTGTTGTTAGTGTGCGATAAAAGCAAACCTTTGAAATTGGGCACTCTTTGGGATCAAATGGAATAAGTGAAATTGGGGTGCTTGGATTCATCATCGGCCTTAGTGCATATCCAGCTGCTATCCCCCGTCCATAGCCACAAAGTTTGTGCACTGCTTCCAAATTCTTCAACTCCTTCGTTGTGTCCCAGTTTTTAAGCGTGGGTGGTGTGCACGAACCCCTGGAAAAGGGACTGTTTGGTCCCATTCTCTCTAAGTAGTGAATTTGAAGTAACCAATAAGTATTAAGCATATATGTTAACAACCAATAAGAAATAAGAAACAGGAAATAAGAATTAAACATAGTTTAAGTAAATAACCAAGAAGAAGTGGAAGTCCGATTTTGGATATTTATATCCCTTTGTTCCCTCCCTTAGATGCTCCAGAATATAGTTAGCCCATTGGTATTGTGATACTGTGTTAAGGTCTTTGACTATATCTGCATACTTCAGAGACACACCATCAATGTGATCTGGACATAGAAGACACCCTAACAGATATATTAGTACAGTTTTGCACCAAGCTTCATCGCTTTCAACTTTTAATATGACCTCAGCCAGTTCTTTCTCAGCTACACGGTCGATATCTGGGACATTAACTTTTAGGCCAAGTTCTTTCTGCAACCTCAAAATTGAGTCATCTTTGCATTTGCATTCTAACGGTATTACCGGTTTTCCCTCGTTGGGCAAACTATAAACTCGTTGCACATCTTCCAACATAATGGGCAGGGCTTCGTATTTGCTTAGCCGTAATTGACTTTGATCAGGTTCAAAGTTCTCAGACACCCATTTCACGAACTCCCCAGGAATCCTGCTCCATTTGCATATGAGCGCAAGGGATCCAAACCCGGTTGACTGCAACAATTCTTTCCGAGATCCTTCAATTTTATTCAACATGGTGTGAACCCTCATTGGTTTACATATATGTCTGTATCTTGAAGGAGGTTTTGGTTCTTTAGCACCTGTAGCTTCCTTTTGGTCTCTTATTGCTAGCATCCCTGGAAAAAATAAATCAAATACATCTATTAAAAGAGAAGTTGTGAGCAAGTGTTTTAAGATACAAGCATTAACTTTGTAAACTGGCTATTAGATTTAAGAAAGCATTAATAACCACAAACTTACAATACTTTGGTTAGTGGTTTCATAACCTGACTATCACACAACATTGGATATATCCTACTCTACTCCAAAATATGTCCTTCCTAATTCTCTCGAAATAAAACAACGCGACTTCCATTAGTTTTTCATTCTTCCACCATGCTCTACTTCAAACACATATAACATATTCAATCACACATGAACACATTCTAATGGATGTCAATCACTGGTTTTTATTTTAGTACCCAAACTATTCAAAAGTTTGGTTACTAAAATAAAAACCAGTGAAATACTTTACATTGGTTATTATTGTACTAACCAAATTATTGAAAAATTTGGTGAGTGCATCAATAACCAGAGAATAACTGTACTAGGGTTAGGTCTCCTGCTAGCAAAGAACTACAATAACCAGAGAACTACTGTACTAGGGCTAGCAAAGAACTACAATAACTATAACCAAAGAACTACAAATAACAAGAGAACTACAATAACCAGAGAAGTACCTTTGTTCACCGAATCCGAGCAGCAACTACCTATCTCTTTGAAGCTAAAGGTGTCAGCGGCAACCAAGGAGTCAACGAAGATGGTAATGGCGGCAACGGCGGGGGCGAAGTCACAGAGATGACAACAGTGACAGACACAGAGACAGCAACGACGACGGCAACGGCGAAGTCACAGAGACGGCAACGGCAAGGTCACATAGACGGCGACAACGAATTCACAGAGAAGGCGACGGCGAAGTCACAAAGACAGCGACAGCGAAGTCACAGACACGGCGACGATGAAGTCACTGACACGGCGATGGCGAAGTCACTGACACGGCGACAGCGAAGTCACAAACACGGCGACGACGAAGTCACAGAGACGACGACGGATGGAACCAGAGAGATTGAACACATTGGAATGGGGGAAATTTCTGCCAGCGTTTTGATCAAAAGATAGAGATTGAAAAAAAAAAGATGGAACAGAATATGGGAAATTTCTGCCAACGTTTTGATCAAAAGAACCTGTAGAATACAAAATATCCATAATCCCATTAGTTTTTGCTTTGTAACTGTTCCGTGATTTTTGCGTACAATCTGTTCCGATATCTACTCCTTGGTATAATTACTCAAATCTGATTTATTTTAGAGATTTTTTAATTAGTATATGAAATTACCTATACAACCCTTTAGTGACTATTACTAAACTAGCAACTTAGTACCATAAGTCAGACTCGAGATTTTTATTTTACGGAGAAATGACTAAATTCCATATATAGCTCTCTCAAAGACTTCTTTAGATCTCAACAATATATAGGTGTTAGGACCTGCCCTTAGTATGTATGAAGTCTTATGACTTATTTGTAAAATTTAGACTAAATTCATTTTTTGTCCTTTAGTCTTAATTTTGGTTCTATTGAATTCCTTGCGGAATTTTATTCAAGTTAGAGTCCAGCTTCATTCAATTTGATCGCGTATTGTATGAGTTATTCAATAAACAAGAAATTAAAGTGTTCTTGAGTTCTTGAAGACATTCATAGTGTTTTTCATTTTTTTTTGTATTTTTGTTTTGAATGACCAAACTGAAACATACCATATCAATTGAAGGACCAAACTGAAACATATCAAACATAAAGAACCAATTTGACATGGATTTGAAACATAAATGACCAAAGTGGTAAAAAAAGATAAAAAAAACTAAATTGAAACTAATGTCAAAGATAAATGACAAAAAATACAATTTATAAGGTTCCATTCCAAGAACCAAGGAGAACATGATGAATTCACTTCTACAAGGCTCTCAAGCTCTCACGCCTCTCTTTGGCTCACACGGCTCTAGCTTTGCAAATATAGCAAATGATTTCACATTCATCAAAGTCTCCCAATTACACTTGGAATTAGGATATTTATATTGTGGCTCCAATGGATCTTAAGCCCACAAACTAAAGTCCAATTCAAAACACAAAACAAGACCCAAAGGCATTCCTTTCCATATAAGACTCTAGCCTCCTACTAAAGCCAACATAGCTCAAATTACAAGTTCTCACAATTATTAAAAAAAAGAAAGCAAAGCATAGGGAACACTGAGGTTTGGTTATCCTAGAAATTATCTATTATTTACATGGTCACTTTAATGTGTTTTTGTTTTAATGATTAAATTAAGTACATTAAAGTATTTTCCCGTGACTTCTTGTTTTTGGTTTTTTTAAACTTTGTTCTTTGTGACTTTCATCCAAGCTTCATAATTAGGCTAGGCATGCACGTGGCTCACATAAATTTAGCCTAAATTTTATTATATTGTAGTCAAAACCCGATAGTGAGATTAATTTATAAA
This sequence comes from Astragalus membranaceus, assembly GCA_039519185.1. Taxonomy (NCBI): domain Eukaryota; kingdom Viridiplantae; phylum Streptophyta; class Magnoliopsida; order Fabales; family Fabaceae; genus Astragalus; species Astragalus membranaceus. Next base: position 27,823,685 of record CM076849.1, on the reverse strand, counting down.
CAACATATTTTACTTTATTTCAACCTTTCCTCAACCATCGAATCCATAATCCGTAGGCCCCAACAATCTCTCAAAATTTGTCACAAGAACATTACCTCCTCTCAAGATAGACTGAAATTTCCTGATAGTTGTTTAGAGTTAGTATTGAAATATATGATGACATTTTAAATACAACTTACAAAGATATGTAAAGTTCATGATATGTAGGAAACATTTATATCCAATTTGAAATGATGCGAATCTTTAGAATTAGTCTGTTGTTGAAAAAAGAAACAGCAATGACTGTTAAATAACACTACAAAGAATAATAAAGAGGCATCAAATCAAAGCTAGGATATCAAAAGTTTACACCTTTCACGTAGCCATAATGCACGCCTAAAAGGCAACATGAATAGTCTTCGATATTCAAAAACCATCGATACCCCCTTCTGCCATTGCGTCACAATTTCAGTGATGTATCTATATTGAGCTATGCTTTATTGAGTACTGTGAAACATTGGTTCAACATAAGATTATTTGAATTTTGACTTATTGTATGGGAACGGATTGCATGCCTCGAGGGCGCGGTACCTTGGTACCTTTCCTTATTTTTTATCCGTTGGATCAATTCTGTGGTTGTAAATTTGACACGTGTCCAGTAGGGGTTATGATAAGATAGTAGGGGTTGTTAGGGGTTGTTATAGTAGGGGTTGTATTAGTAGGGGTTGTGATAGTAGGGGGTGGACACTTGTCATAATTAGAACCATGTGATTTATCTAATGGCTAAAAATAAAATAAAGGTACCAAGGCACCTAGTGCTCAAGGTACCTAATCCATTTCCTTATTGTATATGGGGATGGGCGTTAGCCCTGCAAGGGATCACTTGGGCAACTCATAATATGCTGATATTCAAAAATTCAAAATTTTTATTAGATGCTTGCTTAGGTTTGCTCGTGTAACAACGAGGATTGGGTGTGATGATAAGTGTGCCACATAAAGATATCAATTACGGTTGGTGTATCAAGTGTGAGTAAGTCCTACATTAGATAAAAATAGAAATATTGTTGAGCAATATATAAGTGAAGGCTCATACATCTAATGACTAAAGGTTTTGGGGTGAAAGATGTGGTGTTAAATCCATTTATATATTCGTTTTTGCCCCATTGTGGAGATCTTCCCGCAGTTTTAGGCTCCTCTTGTGACCCAACAGAATCCATTTTTGGTGAGTTCATAGCTGGAGGCCCGGATTATTCTACCAGGCAGGAGCCACATGAGCTAGTTGAAAATACAAATGAATTGACCAAAAACAAAGAAAAAAGAATGAGGGGGAAAATAGATACAACCACAATCACTCAAAAAAAAATCTGAGACCTAAGAGTTAAAAAAATGAATTGTTACGATAGATCTTTTTTTTAGGTATAAATCAGGTATCGTGGAGGCCAACGCTGGATTCGAATCCAAAACCTCGGTTAAGCTGGAAGAGACCCCTACCATCTCATCCAGGTGCTCTTGGGTAAATTGTTATAATAGATCTAAAACAACTGTTGAGAATCAAGACACAATGGATAGAACGAATTGACAATTAAATCGAAACAAGAACCCTAATTAGATCAATTAGCCCCAAATTGATCATTTACCCCAATTGAACCCTAAAAACCGCAAGAACAGAAATTGACAGAAATTGAAGAACACGCACGATCTGGTTACGCAGTTCAGCACCAAAATGGTAACCTACATCTGCGGGATCAAGCAATTGCTTGAGTCCATTCTTGTATTGATCATGAATTCGAGAACCCGATTACAAAGTGACGACCCGATTGAACAATCCCCCTCACTTCCCAAATCCCTTAGTTCCCGTGTTTGATTTCACTCGCACAATACCCAGATGAATTCCCTACTTTAATCTACGTCAACAACTGATACAATACCCAGGTGCCTTACCAGTCCATATTTCCTGCGGTGTCTTGTAATATAGAGCTGTAGAGGGACTCCTATTAATGAGGTAGCGTGCTGTATGCACTGCTTCACCCCAGAAAGAATTTGGAAGCTTAGCACATGACAACATGCATCTCACCTTCTCTAACAATGTTCTATTTAACCTCTCAGCTAAACCATTCTGCTGTGGGGTACCTCTCACTGTTAGATTTCTATATATACCATGTTCCTTACAAAAGTTGTTAAATTCCTCATTGCAAAACTCTAGACCATTGTCTGTTCTAAGTGTCTTAACCCTCAAGCCACTCTGGTTTTCAACTCTCTTTTTCCATTCTACAAAAGTCTTAAAAGCCTCATCTTTGGTTTTTATTAAGTAAATCCAAACCTTTCTACTAAAATCATCAGTAAAGGTTATGAAATACCTTTTACCTCCATGTGTTGGTGTCTGAGATGGCCCCCATAGATCTGAGTGAATGTAGCCCAACTTCTCTTCTGTCTTGTGTATAATAGTAGCAAACTTGACTCTTGTTTGCTTGCCTATCACACAATGTTCACAAAATCCTAATTCACTGATTTTGTCTCCACATAGAAGCCCTTGTTTCTCCAATTCCTTTAACCCTTTCTCACTCATGTGTCCAAGCCTTTGGTGCCACATGAGTGTCTTGTTATCTGAGGATTTGGTCACATTTGCTTCACCTGTGACGGTGCTGCCAATGAGCACATACAAGTTGTTCTTTCTCCTCTCACCCTTTAGAACTACCCTTGACCCTTTCATGACTTTCACCATACCATCTTCTCCTTTGAAACTGAAACCAGCAGCCTCCAAAGTACCTAGTGATATAAGGGCTCTTTTTAGATCACGTACATGCCTTACATTCGTGAGTTTCCTGACTGTGCCATCAGCTAGCAATATCTTCACAGTCCCAATACCTATCACCTTACATGCCTTATTGTTTCCCATGATGACTTGACCACCATTGTATGACTTGTACTCCACAAACCATTCTCTTTTAGGGCACATGTGATATGAGCATCCTGAATCTAACACCCATTCATCATCACCAGAGGTTGTTGCAGTAGAATTGGATTCAATCCTTTCATCATCTGCAGCAACCAGAACTTCACAGTCATTTTCATGACCTGTGCACTGAAATTCATCATATCTTCCAAGAATTTCACAGCTATCCTCATGACTTGTGCACTGAAATTCATCGTATTCTCCAAGAATTTCACAGTCACTCTCATGATCAGAACTCAAAACCTCATCAGAAACACAGTGTCAAACCTGTCATTGCAGTTATCTTCACCATTCATCAATAATAGCTCACAGCTATCATATCCATCCGATGCTACAGAAGCACTACCGGTATCTTCCTTGTTATGGTTCTTTTTCTTGTTGTTTTTCTTAGGACAATTTGCTTTAAAATGTCCCTCTTTATCACAAATATAGCACCTATTGTGTTTAGGCCTAGATTTGGATCTACTTTTGTTCTTTCCCTTACCTTTTTCTTTCTTTTCAGATCTGCCTCTAGCCATCAAGTTTTCCCCTTGATCATTGTCCCTTTGGGTTACCTTCTTTGACAGTTCCTTTGACAGTAGGGCACTCTGCACTTCCTCTAAGCTCAATGGCTCTCTTCCATACACAAGTGTATCTGCTAATGTGTCATAAGAGCTTGACAATGATCTAATTAATAGAAGGGCTTGATCCTCATCATCTACCTTGATGTCTATGTTTTCAAAATCAAGAATCAATCTATTAAATTCATCAATGTGGTCACTTATTGAAGTACCATTACTCATTTTGAAGGTGTAAAGTTTCTGTTTCAGATACAGTCTATTGGCTAGAGTCTTGGTCATATAGAGATTCTCTAATTTTAACCATATAGCAGCAGCGGATCTTTCTTTAGATACTTCCCTAAGTACCTTGTCTCCTAAGCATAAAATGATTGCACTATGAGCCTTGTTCATAATGTCTTTCTTCTCCTTCTCAGTGAGATTCTGAGGAAGTTTGCTTTCTCCTTCCAGTGCTTCCTCGAGACCCTGTTGAACAAGAATTTCCCTCATCTTCATGCGCCATAGACCAAAGTCATTCTTCCCGTTGAATCTTTCAATGTTGAACTTCATCATTTCCATCTATGCCGATCTTTCCCCAAGATTGCTACTGATACCAGTTGTTGAGAATCAAGACACAATGGATAGAACGAATTGACAATTAAATCGAAACAAGAACCCTAATTAGATCAATTAGCCCCAAATTGATCATTTGCCCCAATTGAACCCTAAAAACCGCAAGAACAGAAATTGACAGAAATTGAAGAACACGCACGATCTGGTTACGCAGTTCAGCACCAAAAATGGTAACCTACATCTGCGGGATCAAGCAATTGCTTGAGTCCATTCTTGTATTGATCATGAATTCGAGAACCCGATTACAAAGTGACGACCCGATTGAACAATCCCCCTCACTTCCCAAATCCCTTAGTTCCCGTGTTTGATTTCACTCGCACAATACCCAGATGAATTCCCTACTTTAATCTACGTCAACAACTGATACAATCTCAAATTTAAAAAAAACGATAAAAATCAATTGAATTCATAACAAGTAATGAGATATTATGAAGTCATGAATTAGAAATGAAACTAGTGAATGGATAGATATTTTGAAGTCATGAATTGCAAATAAGACTTGTGAATTTCGAAGTTGTAAATTGGAAATGAAATATAGATAGAGATATTTCAATTGAAGTTGCGAATAACAAATGAGATGTAGATAGAGATTACGAGAGTGAGATAGATATTGAAGTCTCACATGCAAAATGAGTCTTCTCCCAAAAATAAATGATTTTAAATTAGGTATTACATTTAAAATAAATGAGAGAACCCAGGGGTGTAGTCGAGTGGTTGGGGCTCATCCTCCCTTAACCAAGTGTCGAGGGTTCGATCCTCGCTTTGGGTATGGAGCAGCTTTAAATTCCTGGGCCAGCTGTCCCACCCTTCGAGGTGTTTCCAATCCAGCAAGGAGATTAGTCACTGCGTTCTGCGGTGGATATATACCCTGGTATATAAAAAAAATTCAAATAAATGAGTTAATAGTTGAAGTTAAAATAAAACCAAATATGTCAACTTTGCAACATATATATACCGATCACATGGGCATTCTTGACAATCAGTGTTTGACAAGGATCGGGCAGCCCGGTTGTGGGGCCATAGTCCAAGCTTACCAGAGGAAGAAGACTGATGTATGGATCCTAGAGGTCTTCTTCATATGTTGACTGATGTATGGATCCAGCCTTTTTACCGATATCTATCCTTTGATACTAATGTATGGATCCACGCTTTATTTAGACCAACTAGCCACATAGCCCCTGCGATGCACGGAGTGTGCTAGTATATAGGCAAGAGTATTGAGACTCGAAAGCAACCATTGAAAAGTCATCCCAATGTCTCGGGGTGGATTCAAGCAATTTTCAATTTTGTTGAATAAAAAGTATTATTCAACTTTAATGTATTCCGAGTTTGGATAATTATATATTTCATTAATAGTCCTTATTAGAATCTGCTCCGCACGATGGTGTGTGGTTGGTGACTATAATGACTTGTTATCTAATGAGGAGAAGCGAGGGAGTGCTGATAGAGCACCATGGTTGCTGAGGGGTTTTCGTGAGACTATACAAGAGTGTCTGTTATTTGATATTCCTATGGAGGGTCACCCGTTTACTTGGAGTAAGGGAGGGGGACTGACGCCTTCAAGGAGGAAAGGCTGGATAGAGTACTTGCTACTCGGGATTGGATGGATTTGTTTCCGAATTGTTGCCTTATAAATGGAGTTGCTGATCGCTCTGATCATACACCTCTTTGGCTTCAATTATGGGAACGACGGCGACGTGGGACACCTCGCCCTTTTCGATTTGAGAACGTTTGGTTGGAGGAGGAGGATCTACCTATTATTGTTGAGGAAGGTTAGATGCATGGGGGCAATGGGGATTTGATGTCTAGAGTTGAGCATTGCACTAGTGTTATTGATGCTTGGGGTAGGAGGCTACGGGGTCGTTACCGGTTGGATATCAAGAAGTGTAAGGAGGAAATGGAGGTATTGTGTGGTTCGCTTGATGAGGTTGCTATGCAACGGTATAAGGAAGTGAATGATAGGTTGAGCACGCTTTTGGCTCAAGAAGAGGCCTTTTGGAAACAACGGGCCAAGGTACATTGGTTGAAAGATGGAGATACCAACTCCAAGTTTTTCCATGCAATGGCAAGCGTGCGCCGTAGACGTAATGCTATAGCAACGTTGACAAGAGATGATGGGTCTGTGGCTGATTCGCAGGCTGCCTTGAGTGAGGTAGCGCATGACTACTTCAACACGTTATTTGCGGGAACGCCAGGTGAGTACGCCCCGGTCGTGGATTGTATGCGCACGGTTGTTACAGCAGATGATAATGTGCAGTTGACTTCACCTTTTACTATTGAGGAGTTCAAGCAGGCTTTGTTTCAGATGCACTCGGATAAAGCTCCGGGACCCGATGGTTTGAATCCGGCATTCTATAAACGTTTTTGGAATTTATATGGCGCAGAATTGTTTCATTCAGGTGTTGATTGGCTAGAAAGAGGCGAATTTCCACCTTTGATCAATGATGCTAATATAGTTTTAATTCCCAAGGTAGACAATCCTAGTACCATGCGTGATCTAAGGCCAATTTTCCTTTGTAATGTCCTCTACAAAATTATATCAAAATTTTTGGCTAATAGATTGAAAGCTTTGCTTTACAAATGTGTGTCTTTGGAGCAGTCGGCTTTTGTTTCTAATCGTTCCATCCTTGATAATGTTATGGTTGCTATAGAGACTATTCATCATTTAAAATGCAAGGTGCGGGGTAAGGTTGGGGAGGTGGCACTCAAGATTGATATTAGCAAAGCCTATGACAGAGTAGATTGGGGATATTTGCGCAGTGTGCTGGTGAAGTTGGGTTTCAGTGACAAATGGGTATCATGGATGGCTATGTGTGTTGAAACGGTACACTATTCAGTGCTTATGAATGGGGAGAGAGCTGGCTCAGTCTCACCTGGGAGAGGTCTTAGGCAGGGTGACCCACTGTCGCCCTACCTTTTTATATTGTGTGCAGAGGGATTAACAGCTCTCCTTAAAAAATATGAGGCGAGAGGCGAGATACATGGTGTTAAGGTGTGTCGAGGAGCTCCTATCCTCACACACTTACTTTTTGCAGATGACTGTTTCTTATTTTGCAGGGCCAATGTAGCTGAGGCAACAAAACTAAAGACTATTCTGACAACATACGAGAGAGCTTCCGGGCAAGCGGTTAATCTTCAAAAGTCAGAAATTTTCTTTAGCAGGAACGCTCAGGACGAGATCAGAGCGCAGGTGGTGGCAGTCTTAGGCGTGACAGAGTGTCTTGGGACTGGCAAGTATCTGGGCCTCCCTTCTATGGTGGGTCGAAGCAAGAAACAATTGTTTGGCTACTTGCGAGACCGGGTTTGGAACAAAGTGCGACAATGGTCCGGCAGGCATCTTTCCAAGGCGGGTCGAGAGGTACTAGTTAAATCAGTTGCTCAGGCCATTCCGGCTTATTGTATGAGTACCTTTCTAATCCCCACTTCTTTGGGTGAGGAAATGGAAAGAATGATCAACTCTTTCTGGTGGGGTTCCAATAGGGGGCAAGGAGAGGAATTAACTGGTTAAGTTGGGACCGTTTGGCTATGCGAAAAGAGTATGGTGGCATGGGTTTTCGACAATTCAAGAGCTTCAATCTGGCTATGTTAGGGAAACAAGGTTGGCGTTTGTGCACCAACACTGATGCTATAGTTACCCGCGTCTTCAAAGCTAAATATTTCCCTACGGGGGACTTCTTGGGGGCCTGCTTGGGCCATAATCCCAGCTATGTTTGGCGTAGCATCCACGCTTCACAGACTCTTGTCAAATTTGGCGCTCGTTGGAAGATTGGCGATGGCTCAAGTATCAACATATGGCGTAGTCCATGGGTGAAAGGAGGTAATAGTTCCCATGTGTCTTCTAATGTGGTTACGGGTACGGAAGATATGACAGTTTCATTTTTATTTAATGCTAGTAACGGGGTTTGGAATCTCTCATTGTTGGATCAACTCTTCAATGAGGAGGATAAAAATCGCATCAAGAAGATGGTTCTTTATGGTAGGGATGACAGGACACATTGGTGTGGGATAAGAGCAAAGATGGTCTCTACTCGGTTAAGTCGGCATATTATGTTCGGATGAACGAAATGGTTGATAATTCGGCTTCACGTCGTCCCGGTGATTGGAATCTAATATGGAAATTAAAAGTTCCCCATAAGGTCAAGATACATCTATGGAGGTGTGCGAGAGGGGTTCTTCCTAGCCGTGTCAATCTTCGCCGGCGTTATGTCAATTGCCCCGCGTGCCCATTTTGCGAGCATGAGGAAGAGAGTGATATGCATTGTTTTTTTGCGTGTCCTAGTGCTATTGAGGTTTGGCGTCAATCCGGGCTTTGGAATACAATCCAACAACTTCTTTCTACAGGTATGACCGATTTTCCCCAGCTAATTTTCACTATTATTGTGTCACTACCTGAGACTAGTCGGAAGGTTGTTGCTATGGTTATTTGGTGCATATGGAAACGGCGTAATGAGAAAGTCTAGGAGAATGTGGTCAAGCCCGTCCGTTTATCCTACACCCACGCTATGGAGTTGTTGCATCAATGGCAGCAAGTTAGACGCCCTGCTTTTGCTACTGGGCGGCAGCGTGCGCAGCATGACAGGCAGCCTAGGGGCGTTACTGTAGTGTGGGAGCTCCCCGCTCCTGGCTCCGTCAAGTGTAACGTCGACGTAGCGCTATTTGAGGATAATAGATTTGGCCTTGGCATGTGCATTATAGATAGCAATGGGTCCTTTGTGAAGGCAAAGTCAATGTGGTTTCATGGTTCTCCCCCACCACAAGAAGCAGAGGCATTGGGATTACTACTAGCAGTCAAATGGATTCAGGAATTAAACATCCAAAGAGTCACCATCGAGCTTGATTGCAAAGCAGTAGTCGATGGTATTAGCGGAGTGTGTAATTCTGTTACCGAATTTGGCTCAATTTTGAATTATTGTAAGTCCTTATTACTATTGACACCAAACTATGAGGTTAGTTTCATCCGGCGGCAAGCTAACTTTGTTGCCCATACTCTAGCACGGGCATCAAAGGATTTCGCTAGCTCCCAACTTCATGATTGTAGTCCGACCTGTATTTCCTCTTTACTTATTAATGAAATGATCTAGTTTTTCCGTTGTCAAAAAAAAAATGAATCTGCTCCGCACGGGCTTGAAGTTTCTAAAGCTTAGGGGAGGTGGGTTACATTTAGCTAAACCTTAGGGGAGGTGAGTGTAATTTTCCCTTTTACTAATGAGTACATTGAAATTTATTGTCTAAAAGAAATTAACATAAAAAGTTACAAAACATGCTAATAAAATTAGAGGATATAGAATACTAATCATAACATATGAAAATGTGATCCGTAAACTCAACAGGTATCTCCAGTCTGATAGAGAATCCCTCCGTGAAATTGTATTTCTTCAAAAACCATAGAACTTTTAATATGCAAATTTCCTTGATATGGATTTCCAAATTGATCAATTATCACAACACCGACATCATCCCCATCAGGGTAGGCCATTTGACAAAAACCTAAAGGTATATGTTGTATTTGAATGTTAAAATAAAATTAACAAATAATAGTGAACAAATTGAATAAGTAATTTAAAATAAAAAACGACTAACATACCAAACAAATAGTAGAGACATCACGTGATGTTAATCTTTTATGGAGAGTAAAAACAACCATGGGGTTATGTCCTATATACATAGAGTGATCCAGAGGTTCAATATTCAAGTCATTAGCTCCACGTAGCACAGGTTCTTCATCGAATCTCAAACTTTGGCGTGGACGGTGCGCAGTTTTCTTTTGAGAAAGTTTGAGAGAAGAAGAATGCAGAAGAGGAAAGAAAGAGAGAAAATAGGGAGGGATCCGGGTTTAAAAAAATTTAACAGTTAGCGACGGAATTTGCGAGGGCAATCTGTCGCTAACTTTGGCCACGTGTCAAATAAACTGCAACGGGCAGTGGCACAATTTTCAAAGATTGGCGATGGATTATTAGCGACGGAAATCCGTCGCTAAATGTGGCCACGTGTCAAATAAACTGAAACGGTCAATGGCATAGTTTACGAGATTTAGCGACGGATTATTAACGACAGAAATCCGTCACTAATTCAAAACAAAATTTTCGTCTTTTCGCGCCTTGTTAAATCTGTCGCTAAAGGAGTAAAATTTTGTCGCTAATTCTAATTTAGCGACGGACAATTGGTATCTGTAGCTAGAAATTGCATATAGAGCTTAACATCTCGCAATTTTATTATATTTATTTATTTTTGATCATGGGTTCTTTTATGAAAGAGGGGATGTCCTTCTATAGGTCACCCCTGTTTGATGGGACTAACTATGACTATTGGAGTAGTCGAATGAAATGTCATGTGCAGGCTATAGACTTCACCCTATGGAGGATTATTGTTGATGGACCACTGATTCCAATGAAAACCAAAAATAATTTATCTTTTACACATAACCTTATTCACGCCCCTCTAAGGTTATCATATAGTCCAACAATAGTCCATCGCTAATATCCGTCGCTAATCTGTCTTTTTTTTAGTGTACTACCGGTACTCCTCCACACACACAACCTCCTTACCCTCAATTTTTAGCTGAATACTGTTCCAACTATTGGAGTGCTATTCTCGGAAGCTACTTCCATGGTATTCTCTGGGATTGATATATTCAATGTCAAGAAGGTTGAAAATATAGTGTTCATGACTTTAAAGAGCTTTACCTCAGAATCTCATACATGATCATGGATTTACATAGTCTACTTTAGAATGTCCTACATACTCATGAATTTGTCATTTTGTGCTTGCAAAATTTGATTTGCAGGCAATTGTAAATATCTTTCTATTGGTACATCCTGCAATCACTACTGATATAATTGTCAGATCAAGATGTTTTTTTATTAACACTTTAGATTCCGCAGGCCGTTAAAACCAACGCTAAACACATTTTACATTTGCTTAACTTCTATGTTTGACGAAATCAGCTTATATATTTTGCAATGTGCATTGTTGTGGCAGCTAATTTTGTAGAACTTAATAATTTGCTTTGGATGTGATACTCGATTAAGTAGTGTATAAACTTATGTAAAAGGGTAATTGCACATATCTCATCATATTTTTAGTTATTTATTTGAATGCTTTTGATCTTTAATTATAGAGTTCTATTTATACTTATGCACCTCTATATTCAGAGGGCTTATTGAAGCAGGTATGAGTTCGTTCATTCCCCTTTACTGTATTGCCCATTAATATAATTGTTTGTTATCTTTTCTTTTTGCATCTTCTAGGCTGGTGCCTATTCATGCCCCCACAAGAAGCAATTATCAGATAACCACTGGATCAAGAGAGCTTGACAAGATATTGTAAGGTCAATCTATAGCCTAGTTTACTGTGCAAGTTTATCTTCTTTTATTTGGGTTGCAAATTTGAAAATTAAAATAAATTGGTGTGCATTTTAAACTATTCTACCATAATATTTCTCATTGGTTTATTCTCAATGATTCCAGAGGCATAGAATTGAAGTCCGAAAAGTTTGGAATGAAGAAAAGGGCACAAAAAAAAACAAGGAACTACCTTACAAGAATAGTGGAGTTATAAATCAAACAAAACTTTCATATATTACTAATCACGAGGGGGGTGAGGAATCTGAACAAAATATTCATTTCCTCATGGTAAGCACTTCAGAATTTTAAGTTTTTTAGCAACCATGGAATTATTTTTGATTCAATATCTCTATATATAGGAGGTATGACGTATTAAAGAATAGGCTAAAGTGCTCCCGGGGTCCCTTATCTTTATTTAAAGTAATGAATTAGTCCTTTATGTTTTTTTTGTCCCAAATAAGTCCTTTATCTTTCAAATTTTTGACACATAAATCCTTTTCCGTTAACAGTGCTGATTTATGTGTCAAAAAAAGGATTCATGTGTCAAAAATTTGAAACATAAATGACTGATTTGGGACAGAAAAGGATTTATGTGTCAAAAATTTAAAACATAAAGGACTGATTTGGGACAAAAAAAAGATAAAGGACCAAATCGTTACTTTAAATAAAGATAAAGGACCCCGAGAGCACTTTAGCCTAAAGAATATGTCTAAGGAAGGAAGTTAAAATTGTCATCCTTTGGAAGCATTTCCACAAATACTAAGCAATTCGAAATGTGCCTTGGAACATGGCATGAAGAATATTCAGAGTTTGAAGAGATGCAATGGAAGTGGGGAGATAGTCAACAATTTCTAACTTTTCTTTTGATTTTGTATTAATGTTTTTTCTGCAGATGTTTCTTCAACCACGTATTTCCTGCAAACTGCAAAGTTATGATCAATTCTTACGAAATGTGCCTTCTCATTTGTTGTGACTATTTAACTCTTTGTTATTCGCCATTTATTTATTTATTTTTTGATGAGTTATTTGCTTTTTATTTTGTCTTATTTATTTGTTTTTTATGAGTTATTTGCTTTTTATTTCGTCTTATTTATTGTTATATTATTCCTATTTGTTTTAAATATTCATCTTACTCTCATTTATTCTAACTATTTAACTCTTTACTAAATTAATCTATTTATGCATTTCTTATTTAATTTTTCTTCCTTTTGTCTTTATTTTTCTTATTTGTTTTATAATATTGTTTATTTATTTGTTGATGAGTTATTTGCTTTTTATTTTGTCTTATTTTTTTATGAGTTATTTGCTTTTTATTTCGTCTTATTTATTGTTATATTATTCCTATTTGTTTTATATATTCATCTTACTCTCATTATTCTAACTATTTAACTTTTTACTAACTTAATCTATTTATGCATTTCTTATTTAATTTTTCTTCCTTTTGTCTTTATTTTTCTTATTTGTTTTATAATATTTATTCAACTTGCTCTTATTTATTTATTTATTTATTTATTTATTGATGAGTTATTTGCTTTTTATTTCGTCTTATTTATTGTCAGGAAGGGAAAACAGTAACTCAGGATCAATAGAACTCCAAGAATATTAAACTTGGCATAGTTAGGTCTTTAATCTGATTTGGATGGTTAGACTATGCTTCGTTGTGTTTATGTTGATGTGCTTTTCTAATACTTCAAATTTTTCAACTATATGTTCTTGGTTTTGTAATTCTATTGTGAGTTATTAGTGTGCTTATCTATTACTTAAAATTTTTTAAGTTTTTCTTAATATGTAATCTTCTTAGGTATTTTAGTCGCTAATTAGAAGGATTAATTTAATCAATACTAGCTCTCATTTAATCAATACTAGCTCTCCTCGTGCATCGCACGGGTGATGAGGCTAGTAGAGATAGAAGGCCCACACAAATTCTCGCGGCAAACTCCAACAGAAATGCAAACATACTCGCGGAAAATGGGAGAGTAGTAGCGCCCAAACTGACTTCGATTTGGCACTCGCTTGAGATGAAGGATGTACTGCCATTCTCATATACTAATGCTTGTTGCGCATAGTAAAATATGTTTCTTTTCAAAATGTAAGAGATATAGTTGAACTTAGTTCACATCTGTTTGAGTGAATTGAGTTCGCGTGCGCTAAAAAATATGTCATGCACGTATGTGAACTCAATTTGTGTAAGTTTGAGTAAACTCAGTTCACATACACTAAAATAAGTTTTGCACATATGTGAATTTAGTACACATGCATTAAAAATAAGTTACGCACACATATGAACTCAATTCACGAAACAGATGTGAACTTAGTTTACAAAATGGGGTGCAGCTCAATTTTTTACATGTGGTGAACTCAGTTCACATACGAACCTGAAATGGAGAACAAAAAAGCACGATTAAAGGTCACAACATTCACTAAATGGTGTGATGGAGCACTAGTGGAGCAAGATTTGATAAATTACTTCAAGTTTTATTGAAAATTTCACCCTTTGCCCACCCATACCCATTGAGAGAGGTGGGGAATATAGTGGAAGAGGGTTTGAAAACTATAGGGGGTGTGTGTTTATTGTATCCACCAACTTTGCTGGTGAGTAATTTGCGTTGGGGAACCTGGCTGGCAACGTGTACTCCGCTTTTCGGTTTGTGTATTTCTACCCTCCTAATAGTGTTTTCGACACCCAAAGCTCGAACTTGAGACCTTGAAATGGAATCCAAAAACCCAGTTACCCTTGTTAGTAAAAATTGTTCTCAGGAATAAAATAACCACCATTTTCCGTGCTTTTATTCCCAAATGGTGGGTTAGAAAGGTTCCCATGAAGTCCGAGAAATATCATATGTATTTACTATTTACCAAACGCTTTTCCTACAAATGACCTGAAAATAGGATTTGCAGCCGAGAGACATCTTTGTTTTTACACCATAAACTCGGTCAATGACTTGAGATTGGACCATCGAGATCAATTTACCGTAAGACCCAGTTACTGCATTGAATCCCTGTGAATCTGTGATACTAGTATCCAGGAAAACGCATGTGGTCCCATGGAATGGATGATGATATTAACTACTGAACAGCTATGATAAGTGAGATACTATTAGCTTTGGGAACTGAACCAAGAACTTGTGTTGTGGGACAATAATAAAGCAAAATTCATACCAACCAAACCATATATATAGCTCACAAATCATAATAATCGTCCTTACATGGTAATTACAAGAACCAGATGGTTCAATTGGATCAAAATTTATCAGCTTCTATACGATGACCTACAAGATTCAAAGACCGTGTAAAAAAGCAATACATTTGAAGCATTTACAAATTATTATTATTATTATTATTATTATTATTATTATTATTATTATTATTATTATTATTATTATTATTATTATTATTAAATAACAAGGTTAACAGATTTAAACATTCATAATATAATATATGCTTACCAGAATAACCAATGTTAGTAGAAGAAGCCCATTGATTCTAATGCACAAAAGCTCAATCCATTGTTCCTGATAAGGAATTAAGAAAGGAAGAAAAATTGAAAAGCTGTTAGGTTTGCGTGTGATAAGGAAATTTCATTCTCTACGCAGTTTATATATCCGCAAGTAAACAGAGTTCAAGATCATAATTCATGATGCAATCGAGAGTTTATTGAAGTAATTACAATCAACTAGATATTTTAGGTATGGAATCACAATTGAAAGCCGCATCATAATGTTGATGAAGTTTCGTGTAGAATTGTGGTTGAAGGAGACTGCCGCGGCGGCGACGACAAGTAACGACGGTGATCGGAGAATCGTGAATCAAGGCACGTGTTTAAATAAATAGCACGAATCTTGTGTTAATGACGAATTCTTATCACTTATGAGATAATTAAATATTAATTAGTAATATCATCTCTGCATAATTTATTTTGCTCATTTGTTTACACCTTAAAATTTTGTGAAGAAGAACTTGGATTAGATGCAACAACATCATGAAGTTTCACTTCAAAGTTCAAATTAAGAGCATTGATTATCTGTGTGACATTTATTTATACACTGAATGGTTGGTTGGTTCATTGCAGAAGAATACTGCAATTAAGCTCTCACCTTGTTTGATAGTTTTGGAAAACTGAGCATTCTACTGGCTGATGCACCTGAAGTTCCTTTGGTGCTGCTGGTCACGTTTTTCTAACATTCACATAATAATAATAATATGTAAAGTAAATCTCTTACACATCAAGTAGAAGCAACACAATGCAAAAAATAATACTATTTTTTATTAACAATATAGAGTAGCTCTCTGACATTAAACAATGATGATGATAGAGGGCGCCCAACACACAAGTTTAGTGCAGTGGCGCCATTTTCCTTATTTTGATATCTTGATAAATTTCTAAAAATCATATTATTTTTTTTCTAGTTAAAACCAATAAATGTGGTTTTATAAGAATAATAAAATTTATATCTATATATATGGACTTTGATGAAATGAATCTATACTCCTCCTGGGTTGTCTTGTGGTCCAAAAACACGGTTGTGACAACTAGGATTGCAAGGATAAGGACAATCTATCTGATGAAATGTTCTTCTTTCATAAAACCAGTCTGCTACAGCCTTTGCAATCGTCTGCAAACATTTTAAGCAGATAAGTTAGCTATTCAGCTACATTGGATATATAATATGATTGTGTCAAAAAAGCTACATTGGATATGATAATGTGATGATGACATTAAGAATCCAAAATAGTGTGCGGCTTCTTACTGTCTTGGCTAGCAGTGGTGAGTCATTTCTGAACCATGTTTCCTGCATTTCAGTTTGGCAGTGGGCATAGCAAGAGTCTATAAACATTCCTTTGGATGGAGAGTTTCCAAGAACAGTCAATGCCCTTAGGAATTCTGTCCTGAACCCTGAAAATCAGCTCATGGCAAAACTAAAGTTAAAGAAATGCTGTAATATCTGGTAACCATATAACACCAACACGACACGACGCTAATGTCTTTACAATCAATTACTTTCATCTTCTCAAATTATTATCAGTGACTAGGTGTGAGTGTCAATGAAGTGTCTAATGTCTATGTCGGAGTTACGAACTCCAGAGTCCCCTAGCACCAAATTTCATGTTAAAGGCATGGTAAACTATATATAGACAGCATTTTAAGGGTGATTGTTGATTGCAAACTTAGAAAAATGAAAAATTAGTATTTTTCCATGAGATAGATACAAAAAATTAAGATAAGAATATTCACCTTGCATTACATCTAGTTGATTTGATGAGCAGTTGTTTATATCTAGCTTGCAGCTATGCCAGTGTCCATGAGGATCAGCAACACCCGGTGCCAAAATGTTCTTTATCTGAATCAGAGCAAGATCTTGAGGATCAGAGAAAAACTCTATTTGGAAATAGGTTAGCGTGTTTGGATTGGCTTATTTACTATTTAGGCTTATCTACTAGTACAAGCACTTGTGACACTAGTTGTGATAGCTTATGGAAACAACTTATGACATGTCTATTAATGAGCTGTTTTTTAACTTATTTCCGTAAGCTCTCTGGGATAGTTTATGAAAACAACTTATAGCTTATAAAAAAACAATTTGATTATATTTTATCTTTTATTATAGAACAACTTATGAACTTATGCATAAACATTTATATGATAAACGTTTATGCAACAAGCGCTTAGTTAAGTTGTTATCTGAACAGTTAGGTATAGAGTGACCTTGACCGGTATATAAACCAGGGATCATTTCACAAACTGATGTATGTTGAGCAACAGAATAATCTAACCTGCCATGAGTCATATGCCGCATTTACAAAGAAGATTGGTGTAGTGATTTGTGATACAAAATATTGTGGGAAAAAGCACTGCAAAATTGTTCAGAATTCAGAATTGTTAGTAACACCAAAGAAGGAAAAGAAGAATTGCAAGGTTAAGAAGATATCATAAAACTATAGTTCACAAACTTACTAGTCCTGGGCTGAGTTTTGAAGTGCATGACCGAGGCAAATTCCTTGCAGAGCCCTAACAATAAAAAGAATAGAAAAAAAATAAAATAAATCATACTTGAATATTTTAAAGTTCTTTCTAATGTGGGAAATGATCAGAGTGAGGAAAGATACATGTGTGGCAACAACTTGACTGAAGAACTGTGCAACATGATATGTTCCAGATACGTCCCTTCTGTTAACAATAGCATATTGAGTCACATAAAATGATCTTAGAACTTCAAATATTTAGGAAAATGTCAAGTAAGGATCATATAATAAAGAGACCACGAGGTGTCAGCTCAATAGTAAGAGTTTGACTTTGTAAGCTCAAGAAACAAAGTTTGAATCCCTTAAAACAGTTATAAAATGGTCGTTAATGCCACTTTAATTAATGATCATATAGTAGAGGGCTTACGCATTGATAAAGTAACCAGCATCTGAGAGGCATTTCACTTTAGCTCCTCGAGGTAGAAAAGCTCGAAAGCGATCACAATGCAGTATTGAAGTCAATCCTCCAGCTGAACATCCTGATATAATAGCCTGTAGTAACAAATTATGGTGAGTAAATTAAAAAAAAAAATCAATGAAGAGGAAGAAAAAGAGTGGCAAATCATCAATGCTTCATACATTTCTAGCATTTTTCATTCCTTTTGCTAGTAAATCCTCCATGACAGCATTAAAAACCCTTGCTCCTCTGAAATGCAACTTAGTTACCTGATCATTTGAAAGAAAAAATAGGAGAACTTTAAAAACTAATGTTTTCTTGGAAAATTAATTAGATTTTAAAATTTCTTTGAATTTGGTCCTAATGAAACTTACTGGATTCACTGCTTCCACGTCACCAGTAAATGATGAACCATCACAATATCTAACCTTGATTCTATTCCAATTGTAGAAATCTGAAATATACAGCATTCATTAGAACAAAAACATTGGATTGGTGAAGAGAAACTATAAATCAATTGACTAGTAGGAATTAGTAATACCTGGATTAAACAGTCGCCTATTATTTAAAATTCCTGAAAATGCAATTTGATTGGCCATTTTTTTGGATGATCCTAAACGATTGGTCTTGCGTGAAAGGCAAGTAGTGACATTGTTGCACCATCCCCCTCCCTAATAGAAATTGAACCTTCCATGATTTGTTCAAAAGAGAGCAAAGACTTTATTATTGATGGCAATTTATAGAAAGGGACTAACCTCAAATTGAACTAGCCAACTGTTAATCCCAGTTCCAAATCCCTTATCAAGATGGTAAGCCGGTGGACTCCCATCCAAACAAACTGCACAACATTTAAAATTTCAATTACATATCAATTGGTAATAAACATTAGTAAAAATATAAAGCATGAGATTAATAACACAATCAATAAAGCTAACTATGAACAAACACAAAAGAAAAAGAGTAAACCCTCAAATTGGTACTCCACTATCACTCTCCCTCCAATTTAGTCAAGTTAGTCTCTAAAGTTTTAAATGATTAAAGAGCCCTAAAGTTTTCTTTAAGCGGTCAAGTTAGTCTCTCTGTTAATGTGAAGAGGGACTAATTTGATGGATAGAGGTAAACGTTACAGATTTTTTAATCAATTTAAATAGTTTAAGGACTAAATTGGAGAGAGAGTAATAGTTGAAGGACCAAATTGAGGGTTTACTCGAAGAAAAATTAATCCTAACCGGCTCCTTTTGCTACCGCGTTCTTGACATAAGTGATTGGTACATAAGCAGCTTCTGCCTTCAGTAATACCAGTAGAAACACCATAAGATTTAACCATTGGCCTATTCTTGTCATCCCCATTCTGCATAAACATAAGAAATAAGAAATGATAAACCAATGGTATTCTCTTCTATATTAGGGCCTTCAGAAATCCTTTGTAACTCAACTCTTAAGGAATAAGGAAAGTGGAGAGTAGGAACAAGAATTACCAAATTCGAAGTCTTGCATTGAAAGATAAGCAGGGAGATAAAAGGAAAAGGAGAAAAGAGATTCAATATCCTTATCAACCAAAGTTCACTAATACATTCTTTATTCCAAAAGCAACATGGAACATTTCAACTTATATCATAATCTTAGAATCAGTAAATTACTTCATCAATAGGATGCCTAAAAACTAAACTTCTAATATTATAGCTGTGGAATTCTGCAGTTCACATATTGATAACTCCCAAAAATCATTGATCCAATTCCAACCCAATAACTTGTCCTAAATTCTAAAGCTAAAAGCAGAAACTTTATTCCAACCCCACAAACTGTCACATGATCAAAGCTGCAAAAAAGTTTTTTTACTTAAACAAAAAATAAAGAAGAAACCAAAAACATTAAATGTGCAGAATGAATAAGTATGAATCTGAGTAATAAGTAAGAACAGTACCTGAATTGAGAATGAGGAAGAAAGTGCTCTCAATGGGGTGATGAGATGAATTGAATTGAAACCAAGTGATGGTGGTGGACTGGGTGCTTTAATAAAGATTTGGTTGTTAATGAATGAGTTATAAAAAAAATGGAGCAACGAAAAAGGAAAGAGAATGTAACTAAGAATGGTTAAGAAGTGAGTTTCTTCTGTGGGAAAATTGAAAGGCAAATAAATGGTTGAGAAAGAAAAGAAAGTTCGTGGAGGGAGATGGGCATTAAATTAGTTAATATTCCATTTTTATGTTAAATTAAATAAAAGAAATGTGTTGTCGTTCGTTTCTGTGAAAGTGACTCGTGAGACGAAAGAGAACAAAGTTTCTTTTCTGTGTATGGGATTCGGCAGAGAACCCAAGAACCGACACTCATTTGCACAAATTAATGCCATACCCAAATTAATGTCTAATTTAATTATGTAGCTATAGTACTTTTAATATTCATTATTTTTTAGTGCTGTTATAGTGCACTAACAGTGACAGACAACTACGCAACTTTAAGTCTAATTCAGTTTTTCTCAGCTTTGAAAACCAAAGTTAGACTCAATGTTTTTATTAAATAGTTTATTTGCAAAGAAGAAGAATGTAAATAGAGTAGGAAGGGAGAAAGGATACGGTGTGTGCTACTCTTATTCTACTTTCATCATTCATCTCGTGTGCAAGACTATTAATCAGTGACATATTTATGCACTCATCGTTTGCAATATTAAGGAGTTGATTGCTAGATATCAGAATGTTTGGTAGTCTCACACTTTGCTTATCCTTTGCACGCAAACTCAACACTTTGGTTAAGCAAGAAGATACTCTTTCCATCTTATCTAAGTGCCGAGTAAAATTTCAATGTTTTAAATATTAAGTAATTCCGTAAGGCTTAGGTCAACTGGCAAATACCAAAATTGTTAGACAGGAGTTTTTAGTGGCTATCGCCACTTCGCCTGCAAAATAAATAAATAAATATTAACTAATGACATGATATACGCGTGATAACTTTCTTAAATATGAGAACGTAAGTCAAAGCCATCACTCATTATTGTATGTACAGTTACTTTTGTTTTCTTTTAAATGCTTATAACATTACAATTAAAGAATATTAATGACTAATACCAGCTTCCAGCCAAAAAAATGACTAATACCAAAACGGTTAAAATTTTGGATTGAATAATTCAATAGGTTAGATAGACCTATTTAGGAAGCAAACGTACGTTTTAGTTTTAAAATAAACAACTCATTAAAAGTAACTAATTTAATTATACCCTTTGAAATAATAAAATAATATAACATACACGAGAAATGATCGATGATTGAATTGTGTATTCAGTTTTTTAAAATTTAATAACCTTTATGGGGCACCGTAGCCCAAATAAAAAATTTATTTACCAAAATAACACCATTTTTAGATTATTTACCAAACTAGCACACATCCAAAAATTAGGCCAGAAGTCGCCCCCAAGGGAAACGACTTCTAGACTGTATTTTTGCAAAATTTTTTAATTTTACAGTGCAGAAGTCTCCCCCTGTGGGAGAGACTTCTGAACTGTGTTTTTTAAATTTTTTTTAGATTATATTAATTTAAATTAAGTTATATTAATTAATTTAGAAAATTAATATTTATAATTCTAAATTAATTATAAATATTATGGTGATAAAAAAAAGTATCGGCAACATCAAGACCATTGAAAAAAACACAAAAAAACTGTAATTAGGCACAAACAAAACACTGCACTATGCATAGTGTTTTTATATATCTAATTTTTTATTTAAAAAAATATCTTCCGTGTAGAAAAGATATAAAACTACCGTGTTGGTGGTGGCCGGCGATTCCGCCTTTAACGCTGTTGTATTGCTGGTATTTCTTACCGTTGTGTTTACCGTGTTTTTTGGTAAACACCGCTAGTTACAAACTTGAAAGTATCAACTAGAAAATCCTAGAACATCTTAGAACATTTGTGTTAAAGTTTTTCCAGAAATTATGAGTGTTCTTGCGGTTTAAACCTGAAAGTGTGAAGATAACCGTCGAAGTTATCTCCAGAAAGGAGAATTCTAAGTAGAAGGCGAAGAGAAAACAAATAAAATGCAGAAAACTTAAGAAAGTAAAAGTGAAATTGCATTAATTGTAAAGAGAATGGTGCACAATTTCATACATTGTTCTCTGACTCGTTCTCTCTGTGATGTTGGAAGTTTGAGTTTCAGAATTCTGTATGTGAGTTTGTGACCCGTTTTTCCTATGAAAAACTACTATTCATACAAGGAGGGAAACACAATAACTAACTGTACATAGAATTTAAAAAATGGTAACTGCCATGTCTTCGACCACAATAACTGATATGCTGTTTCAACAACGAGCACTTGACTTCTGATCTATCACTAACTTTCTTCTAGTCGACCCATTGGCTTCAGTTCTTCAATTTCCACTAAGTTAAGCACTGCGTCGAACCTTCTTGGGAAAACTTCTCACTGTCGAAATCAACATCTTTCCTCTTGAAATTAGCAAGTCAAACCTCGATGACTGCATTTAATTGATCCTGTCGAAAATGCAGTCTAACAAATTGCCCCCCAAAAATGTCTTTTTCGACTGAATTTTAAATGAAGGCAGAAAATGACATTTTTGAAATTACAATCAACAGCTTTATGTCGAATCTTATGACGTCACTACCATCAATTTTCAGAATTGAAAAGACACTTCCAGTAAAGGCACGTTATGGTGTCGTTATCTCAGATTTAGTGGGCCACATTTTGTATTGTAACTCTCCACTACTTATTGCAAATAACTGCTCTTTAAAGAAAACCCAAAGGTTTACCTTTTCTCTCTCTTGCTAAAACAGCTATAAAAGCAACTTCTTCGTTACTTCTTAACCTTGCGTTATTCTAACTTCCTGCAATATTGGCTCATATCTTTTTAAATATTTTCCATTTATACGCAAAATTCGATTATCAGCGCCTAATTCTTCGACTTCGTAAGCACCGTTTGAAAATACTTGTAAAATTTTAAATGGTCCTTCCCAATTTGGTGACCATTTACCTAAGACCCTATCTTTCTTGTCCATAGGTAAAATAACTTTCCAAACTAAGTCTCCCAAAGCGAAGGTTTTCGACTTAACCTTCTTATTATAGTTTTTGGCCACTCTTTCTTTTTGCCTCGTAAGAACATCTAACGCAGTTAATTTTTCTTCGTCTAAGTCCACCAATTTGTCTAACATCATATTCCAATAATGATCAGATGGAATTTCAAACTGTCTTTGAATTTTGGTTGACTGTAAACAAATTTCGACTGGCAACACTGCATCATGCCCAAATGTAAGCTTAAAAGGAGTAGTATTAATTGACTGTCTAGGAGAATTTCGACAAGCCCATAACACTTGACCAAGAGTCTTATGCCAATTCCTAGGCTTCTGCCCAATATGTTTTTTGATCAAGTTAATGATGATTTTATTGGCTGCTTCGACTTGACCATTTGCTTGTGCATAATATGGCGTCGAACTTAATAATTTGAAACCATTCTCAGAGGCAAACTCTACCATTTTTTGACCAATAAACACTGAACCTTGGTCTGTAGTAATGGTTTCTGGAATCCCATACCTATACAAAATATGGTTTTTAATGAAATTAATCACTGCTTCTTGATTAACACTAGGTAAGGGAATAGCTTCTACCCACTTAGTAAAATAATCTATCCCAACTAATATGTAACGATGGACCTTCGACGAAGTTGGTTTAATCTCGCCAATTAAATCTAAGGCCCAACCTCTAAATGGCCAAGGTTTTACTGTCGAATGTAACTCACTTGTAGGTACATGTTGCACCCCTGCATGCTTTTGACATTCTTGGCAACCTTTAGCAAATTCTATGCAGTCTTTCAACATAGTTGGCCAGTACACCCCTTGTCGAAACAAAAGCCATTTCATTTTATGACCTGTTTGATGAGATCCACAGGCTCCACTATGAGTATTGGATATTGCTAAATATGCCTCACTTTCACTAAGAGATTTAAGCAAAACTCCTTCAGAAGTCTTTTTGAACAATTCATTTCCAATAATCACATAACTTAAGGCTCTATACTTGGTTTTCCTATTAGTTATTTCTGTTGGATTTTCCAAGTATTTGACAATTTGCTTTCGCCAATCATCATTCGACATATTGCCAATGGTAAAAACTTCAAAATGCTGAAAATTTTCATGAAAATTTTCATTTGCAGTAATTGGAGGTGATAATACTTCATCTGCCCCCCCCCCCAAGTTTTGGCGTTGACAATTCATTTAAAGGATAATCTGTCGAAATTAGTCTCTCTTTTATTTCTATTAGTTCTTCTAATTTTTCTTTCGAGACTCTATAGCCTGAAGCAATCTGTGCCAATCATTTGCCTCTTGATTGTCAATTCGAGGCACATGCTTTATGTTAACACTGTTAAAACGTTTTAACAAAGCATTGGCAGCAACAAAATACACTATTAGATTTTCCTTAATGCATTTATACTCTTTAGTTAACTGCTTCACAACTAATTCAGAATCCCCCTTAATTTCGACATGTTTTGCCCCCAAGTCTAGCAAAATCTCAAGTCCTGCTATCAAGGCTTCATATTCAGCCTCATTATTGGTGCAAAAACCTTCGATGAGACAATGAGAATTCCAGAACCATTTTTATGGCTAGAACCGTCGAAGTATAACTTCCATGGCTGAATATCCACTAAATTTAATGGGACCTCGACCAATGAGTGATCGATGATAAAATCAGCCACAATTTGGCCTTTAATAGCTTTTAAAGGCTGATAAGTTAGTGAATACTCAGAAAGCGCTAAAGCCCATTTACCAATTCTACTATGTAATATTGGTTTCGACAGCATATGTTTAATAATATCAAAATGCGAGTAAACATACACATCCATAAGCTTTAAATATTGCTTCAATTTTGTACAAGAGAAATACAAGCATAGGCACAACTTTTCTATTGGATGATACCTAGTTTCAGCATCAATTAAAACTCTACTGACGTAATAAATGGCTCTTTCGACACCATTTTCATCCTCTTGTGCTAACCTGCTACATACAATTTCATTACTTTATTTCTAATAGGAGGTAACAAAATAGGAGGCTTCATCAAATAGCCCTTGATCTTGTCGAAAGCTTTTTGGTGTTCTGGATCCCACCTGAACACATCGTCTTTCTTCAGTCGAAGTAATGGCGAAAAAACTTGTGTCTTGCCACTTAGGTTTGAAATGAACCTTCTAAGGAAATTGATTTTTCCCTAGTAACGACTGTAATTCTTTCTTTGTCGAATGAGCTTTCGTCTCTAAAATTGCCTTTGTCTTGCTTTGATTTATTTCAATGCCTTTTTTGTGCACAACAAATCCTAAAAAGTCACCTGCACGTACACAGAAGGCACATTTTAGTGGATTCATTTTCAATCCATATTTTCTCATTCTTTCAAATGATTGTCGAAGATGGTCTAAATGACCACTTTCTGATGAAGACTTAACAACTATGTCATCTATGTGCACTTGCATAAAATTTTCTATAAAATCATGAAACATAGAATTCATAGCTCTTTGGTATGTAGCACCAGCATTTTTTAAGCCAAAAGGCATCACCACCCATTCATAAACACCTAATGCCCCTGGACATCGAAATGCTGTTTTTGATACATCTTTTTTAGCAATAAAAATTTGGTTATAACCAGAATAACCATCAAGCGTACTTAAATATTCAAAGGGCTGCTGCTGAATCAACAAGCATTTCTGCTACAGGCATAGGGTATTAATCTTTGGGTGTAGCATTATTTAAATCCCTGAAATCTATGCAAACTCTAAGAGTTCCATTTTTCATAATAACAGGAACTATATTTGCTAACCAATCTACATACCTGGCAGTTCTGATGAACTTGCTCTTGAGTAGTCTTTCGATTTCTGCTTTGATCTTCGACAGGATTTGTGGTGCAAATCTTCTTGGTGTCTGCTTCACTGGCTTCATTCTGGTCGTATAGGCAGCTTCAATTCCACTACTTCTCGACTCAAACCTAGCATCTCATTGTAGTCCCCAAGCAAAACAGTCTTTAAATTCCTTCAAAAGTTCGACAGTTTGCACCCTGAAAGCTTTGTCAATCTTTGCACTAATATATGTTGGCCTTTTTACAGAGCCATCTCCCAAGGGATCTCGTGCTTGTATTTTCTTGGTCAAACCCATTGGGTCCTTTTCAAAACCTAAAGGCTCATCATCATATACACAATCAAGCCTTTGGTCTTCGACCAAGTCTTCCTTACTATTACTGTCACTGGCTTCAGCAACCATTTGTTGTTGTAACTCGGCTTCCAAAGCCGCTTTTTCTTTGTTTTCGGCCACATAGGCCGTAATTCTATCCCATGCATTGGGCTTAGATATAAATAAACTATTTATGGTCCATCCCACCCAGTAGGCTTGCAAAAGCCTCTTGGGTGATTATCCTCATCCATAACCTCCCTCTCCCAAATAAATCCATAGTTTAGGGTGAAGAGTAACTGAGGAAAACACATTATCTTGGTGTACATAACCAAGATCAGAAGAAGAACATGGCGCAATGTTCGCCAATTGTTTGTCGAAAGTTTTCTTAGTGATAGTATTTACCTCCACTTTGAAGTAACTCTGATCACCTTCAATGTTTTCGACCAAACCATCTTCTCTCCAAATAATGAGCCTTTGGTGAACAGTTGATGGTATTGCCCCCACGCCATGTATCCACTCTCTTCCTAGCAATAAGTTGTAGTTAGCTTTAGAAGGAACTACAAGAAACAACGTTGATCTTTTGATGCTACCCACAGCTAACTCGACTTCAATGGCCCCAAGTGAGTGGCCAGTTTTGCCTTCATAATTTGCGAGTACCACGTTGTGTGGCCTCAAATCAGTATCACATTTACCAATTTTCCTCAACAAATGTTGTGGCATCAAGTTTACAACAGCACCACCGTCGACCAAAATCTTGTTGACACCTATGTTGTTCACTTTAGCTTGAATGAACAAAGGTTTGAGATGGTTCATCATTCCACAATCCGGTTTCTCAAATACAGTATGTTGTTCTTCGACACAACCATTCTTCAGCACATAGTAACAAATTGGTTTATAAGTAGTTTCTTCGTCGAAATCTTCCTCGACATCATTCACTTCGGAAATTACATCATACTCAATTGGTAGAATTGAGACCACATTGCATGGGACATCAAATTCCGACCCAGAATCAGCAAAATCAGACTCCATTTCTTCGTCTAAGTCAAAGCCTTCTTTGATTGCTGAGAGTGGAGGAAATATCCTCTCAGTAGCTGGCTTTCTAGCCACTTCGACAACCACTTGCTTACCTTGTTTTTTTGTTAGAACTCTTTACTTGTCCTGCACCAATAGCTTTCTTTTGGCGTTGGTGTCTACGCCATTGAGTTCTAGTCATGTGATTCTTTCGCTTGTAATTGTTGTTATAGGCATACTTGTTAGATTCAAGTGCCTTGTTTTGGCCAGTAGTACTGGTGCTGCCCTTGACCATTTTTGTGGGCTTTGGTTGATACCTAACACTTTTCCCATCAGAATTCACGGGTAAGTATCCAGTATTCTTTCCACTGGAGTACACCCATTTCTCTACATGAGACTTTGTTGATGGAACATAAGTCTTAAGTTGCTCTTTCTGAGTATGCTTTGTCGAAGTAACTTTGTACGGTATATATATCCCTCTTTTGTTGAAACTGAACTTTGGCCTTTTGTCGACCCATTTTCCTTTCCGCTTCAATTGAGGCCGATAACCTTCAAGGCTCTTTGCAACCTCTTTGTCAAAGACAGAACTGCATCTTAGACATAGCATCACTTCTGCGTTGCTTATCTTGCAACGATTAAGGAAATCAATTAATTCCTCTTCTTCTTTTGGGTAAGCATCTTTCATTTTCTCAGCATATTGGTCTTCAGTGACCATTTCGACATTAGCCTTAGAAACTTCAGTATCTTTGTCAAATTATCATTTCTAACAATAACTCCAGTGGCTTCGACAACCATGATGTCGACTTCAGCATACATTGCCTCTGCTGTTGGAAGAGGATCAGTGTCGATTTGCATTGGAGGCTTTGATTTGTCCCCAAATTTCAGCCTAACTTCATTGAGAGCTTTCTGGACCAAATCCCTGATAATAACACAACGAGAAGTGTTATGGCCTAAAAAGTTATGGAATTTACAAAAACCCATTTTCTTTCTTTGTTCCATTGGTGGTATTTTCAGGCCTTTAGGCACCAAAATTTGACCATCAGTAACCAAAAGATCAAATATTTCATCACATTTAGAAACATCAAAGGTGTAAGTTTTTGTAACAAACTTATCATTTTTAGGCTCGACAGGATTTTTCCCATCTGATGGCTTTAACACTTTACATGTATAAGGAGGCCCAGGTTTTAATTCTGCAATATTAACCGCTGTCATTAGTGTCGACATATGCGACTTTTTCTTTTTTATTATTGAACCTACTAGTCCTAACCTTTCCAGCTTTAAGCCTTTCGACCTGTCGAACTCTATCAGCCAATTGTGCCATATCTCTTAAGTGTAGAGTATCTAATTTATTTCTTACAGAATAGTCTAGGCCACCAGCAGCCATTTCGACTAACTCGTGTTCAGGCACTTGAGTAAAGCACCTTGCCTTGAGAAGTCTAAATCTATTGAGATAGTCATCAATAGACTCCGCCACTTTACGTCGAACGCTAGCCAATTCCTTAAGACTAATCTTGCATTGGCCCATATAGAATTGCTCATGGAAAGCCTTTTCTAACTGATTCCAATTAAAAATGGAATGCGGAGGTAAAGTGGTGAACCAAGTAAAAGCATTTTTAGTTAGAGAATTTGGAAATTATTTCATTCTTAAATTCTCATTGTGTGCTATGTCACCAGCCTCAGTTAAATAACGGGCAACGTGTTCGACAGTAGATTCGCTAGTTCCCCCAGCGAATTTTTTGAACTTAGGGATTTTCCATCCCCTGGGCAATTCTGTTTGCAATATATAATCCGACAAAGGTGACACAAAATTAGGCCTATGTAGGCCTAAATTAAGACCATTTTGGGCTAGAATATTTTCGACAAGATTAGCCAAACTGTTTTGGATTCCAAAATTATTTTGTTGGACTTGCCTAACCACTTCATCAGCATTTTGGTTCCTATTGACTAACACAACATCGGGAACAGGCTCTTGTTGACTCTCAATCATATGATGTAAGTTATGTATTTTTTGGACCAATTGTGCAGGTTTTTCATTGTATCACAGTCATTATCTGGGGATTTAGCCTAGTTTTAGATAATTGTAGTAGGAAGTTCATTTGTAAGTAATTCCTTCATTTTTTGGAGCTAAATGGGACTTGAAGACCTCTAAATTGGTTGTGGCATCATTCGGCGAACCAGACACTTGCCCGGAAATGCAGCAAAATGGAGGGATTTGATTTCTGTTCAATATCGCGTCGCGACCAGGAGGGTTCGCGACGCGGCCAGGAGGAATTTTGCAAGCCAGGACTTTCTGTCTTATTTCGCGTCGCGACCAGGAGGGTTCGCGACGCGACCTGGAGCAGTTTTGCGATGCCAGATGCTTCTATCTTATGTCGCGACGCGACGGGCACGGGCCGCGTCGCGATGGTGCGTGAGAATTAGGGTTTTTAAAGCAGTTTTCAGCAATTTTTCAAGATATTTCGTCTTGGGATCTGAGCCACATTTTGGAGCAGCTGGAGGGTGCGATTTTGGGGCCTTCTCACCACTTGGGAGCAAGGGATTGAAGGTTCTAATGTCTTCCTTTATGTTTGTTTTCTATTTTATGTTGGTTTCTACTCTTAGGATGGATTGTAACTAATTTGCTTAGATTAGGGAGAGATGAATCTCCCAACCCTATCATGTGAACCATTGTTCTAGTCAATTCAGTTGTTATTCGATTTACTTTGTCTAAATACCTATGTTCTTAATGCTTTTCAATTACATATGATAATTGTGATGATCTAGGCTAGTGATTGCATAGGAATATGAATTAGTAGCTGGAAATTGGGTAATTAGATCACATGCTAGTAATCATCATAGGAATATGTGGTAGCTTATGTGAATTCATTAAAATTCTTAATCTTAATGCGTTACCCTCTGGCATGACTCACCTAAGGAATTAGGGTAACTCTTAGGGTAATAGGGGTCTTGAGGCAAGGAATTGCCCTTGACCTTAATTAGTGAATTGAATCTAGAAATTGCATAATTAACTTGAATTGGCTAAGGTTCATGTGATAGGTGAGGTGAGAGGATTCGATCTCTAGTCGTTTTTCTCGTATTATTAATTCACGTTTGTACTGTTACTGATTACTCAAATTACTAAACCTTTACAATCTAAGAATTTACAATTTTGCTATTGTTGTCAACGCGCAATCCCTGTGGAATCGACCGGTTACTTACCTTATTTTATAACTTGCAACGACAATTGGTACACTTGCCAAAAGTCTTAACAGCTCTTCGACAACAAGTTGTTGCCCTTGATTGATGGGAACTACATTGTTGGGCCTTTCTATGTGGATTTCAACAGGCCTAACATTCTGAATTTGAGGAATTTGCTGGTTATGCACTGGTGGAGTGCCAAAGAAATCAGCAATTCTTCCCATTTGTGTTGCTAACATTTGGTAACTATTATTTGTGTTTTGTATTAGAGGGTTAAACACTGTACCAATTTGTTGTGTTAACATATTAACCATATCATGATTACTATCATCCATTTGTTGCCTTAATGCCAGCAAAGATGATGTGGTCAATGAAGGTTGAACATTTCTACTAAAAATCTTCTCTGATGAACTATGTGTAGGCGTAAATCCTGTAATTGCATTGTCTGCATACGTAGACGAATTTGTCTGAAGGCCTGCCATCAAGGCTGTTGGCATGCCATATGGATAACTCCTACTGTTCATAGGCAAATTAAATGGCATATTTCCAATCATTGGATTAGCCATTAAAGGACTTGTTGGTCCTAATATTGGTGGCACAGAAATTATGAGTGTTCTTGCGGTTAAAGTTTTTCCAGAAATTATGAGTGTTCTTGCGGTTTAAACTTGAAAGTATGAAGATAACCGTCGAAGTTATCTCGAGAAAGAAGAATTCTGAGTAGAAGGCGAAGAGAAAACAAATAAAATGCAGAAAACTTAAGAAAGTAAAAATGATTTTGCATTAATTGTGAAAAGAGTGGTGCACAAGTTCATACATTGTTCTCTGACTCGTTTTCTCTGTGATGTTGGAAGTTTGAGTTTCAGAATTCTGTATGTGAGTTTGTGACCCGTTTTTCTTATGAAAAACTACTATTTATACAAGGAGAGAAACACAATAACTAACTAACTGTACATAGAATTTAAAAAATGGTAACTGTCATGTCTTCGACCACAATAACTGATATGCCGTTTCAACAACGAGCACTTGACTTCTGATCTATCACTAACTTTCTTCTAGTCGAACCATTGGCTTCAATTCTTCAATTTCCACTAAGTTAAGCACTGCGTCGAACCTTCTTGGGAAAACTTCTCACTGTTGAAATCAACACCTTTCCTCTTGAAATTAGTAAGTCAAACCTCGTTGACTGCATTTAATTGATCCTGTCGAAAATGCAGGCTAACACGTTGATGAAAAGTGTCGGCACAGGGGCTACTCAGTTTTAGGGTTCTAGACCGCTACTGAGTTTTAGGGTTCTAGACTAAAAATCGGTATTCAGAAAATCTTCCCCGATTGTCTTGAAACCACAACTATTAAATCCGAAAAAAATCAAGGATCATTACTCCTGAAGAAAGGATTTCTTTTGAGGACTGTAGGGCCGAAAATCTCAAATTTCATCGTTTACTACTTTTTATGAATTTTTTAATTTTTCATAATCTCCCAAAAATCTAAAAAAAATTGTATAGTCTTGTTTCAATTTTATTAGATTTTTAGCAGCGTTGTTATAATTTTTTGATGACGTTTGACTTGTTTTTTATTTTCTGTCGTAATTTTTGCATTATACGGCTAGCGGTAACGACAATATGTTCTATAATCTGTTTGGTGTCCACTCTGGTACGCTCGAATCAGTTGCATATCTTCAGAGGCTTCAGGAGCAGGCTGGTGCTACCATGTAGAACTGGCCACCACCATGTGGAACTGGCCATGACCAGACTGGCCACCACCATGTGGAATTGCCGACACTAATAAACGGTCAAGATCTTTTATAACTCAACACAGTTGTTTTATACCGTGTAGATATTTTTTTTAAAATAAAAAATTAGATATATAAAAACACTGTGCATAATGCACAGTGTTTTATTTGTGTCTAATTACGGTTTTTTTTTTGTAATTTTGTCAATGGTCTTGATGTTGCTGATACTTTTTTTTATCACCATAATATTTATAATTATAAATATTAATTTTCTAAATTAATTAAATTAATTTGTATAACTTAATTTAAATTAATATAAACTAAAAAAAATTAAAAAACACAGTTCAGAAGTCTCTCCCACAGGGGGCGACTTCTGCACTGTAAAATTAAAAAATTTGCAAAAATGCAGTCTAGAAGTCGTTTCCCTTGGGGGTGACTTCTGGTCTAATTTTTGGATGTGTGCTAGTTTAGTAAATAACATAAAAATGGTGTTATTTTGGTAAATAAATTTTTTATTTGGGCTACAGTGGTTTTTTTGCCACTTTTATGGAAATTCTTTAGAAACATGTTTTTTTTAATAGGGCATCCACCGCAACTGTAGAGACTAATCAATCGAGTCATGTAGAGCCACAATGGGCGGCAAAGCTCTCCCCCAAAAGTTTTAGCATTCGCAACTGCAGAGACGGGACTAATCCCTTTAGTAGGGTAGGACCACAATAGACGGCAAAGCTCTCCCTCAAGAGTTTTAATGTTGTTGCATTCCCAAAGCTGGATTCGAACCCAAAATCGTAATTAAACTGGAAGAGACCATTACTATCCCATCCCATCCAAGCGCTCTTAGTTTGTAAACAGGTTTTCCAATCAAGTAAAATATGGAAGAAGATGATGTTTGAAAAATAAATAAATTTATACAAACTCTTAAAAAGTTGAAGTTTTCTTTACAACTATTTTGAAGATTTTGCTTGAATCCTTAAAAACTGAGATAGAATGTTGAAATAGAGAGGAAGTAAAGAGTAAGGTATGAGAAAATCCGACAACTATTTTATATTATTTTCCACCATAATCACTCCCGACTACAAATTCTCCTTAGGGGGTGTTTGGGAGGGGGATTTAGGAGGATTTTGGAGGGGAGAGATTGCTCTATATTTTAATATCTATTTGAGATTTTAAAAAATTGAAAAAATAACATAATAGATAATGATAAAATATTGTTAATCGCACTTCATTTTTATTTAGAAACATTTATAGCTTCCTCAATTTAGAATTGAAATTCAAGCCCTCCCCTCCATTTCCCTCCTACACCCTCCATCCAAACATACACTAAAGGTATTTTGGGCGGAGAGAGCTTTGAAGAGATAAGTTTGTATTTATATTTGATAATTTAAAAAATTCAAAAATAAAAAAAATGACATGATCTATAAAAGTATAACATTTTTAACCACACTTCATTTATGTTTATAGACATTTTATAATTTTCTCGATTTAGAATTGAAAAATATGTCCCCCTCTCACTTTAACTTCCATTGTTTGATAGTTTGGATCCAAAACCTTCCTACCTAGAGATAAATAAAGTGTAATTAAGTTGATGCTATTGTTGGACACTTACTAGTACTATACCCGTGCATCCGCACGGGCCGATCGCGTTACGTGATACAATTATCTCAAATAGAAACGTTATTTTGAGATCTCATTAATCTAAAATCAATTGTAAAATATAGATGATGACTTGCATACGGACAGATGCTGTTGTGTTCTTTTTATGAATAAATTTAGACAGTATTTAAATAATTTGAACATTACCCCTTGAAAATAAAGAAAAAATTTAAAGTAGATAAAATAGGAGTTTCAAATAAAAAATTGATAAATATTAAAACTAAAAATGTAGAAGTATCATTTAAAAACAACATGTGCATTTATCCCGTGTGTTTTTTATATATCAGTGCAGTGTTTTTTTATATATCAGTGTTGTTATCCCATGTTTATATATATATATATATATATATATATATATCATTGCAGTTATCACTGTATTTTTTTGTATATCAGTGGAGTTGTGCAGTGTTTTTTATGTATTAGTGCAGTTATCTCATAGTTTCAAGTGATTATTTGAGTTGATTAGTAGATTACTGTAGATAGTAAAAGATTGATAGTAGATTATCAGTAACAAATATTTATCCCATTTTTTTTTATATATGAATAACAATTATTTGTCCTTTTTTAGGCATTAGTGACAAATATTTGTCGCGTGTGTTTTAAATATTAATCAGTTTAAATAGTCATTAAGCCTTCTTGTTTTTTTAGATAGTATTTTTCAAAAATTATAATTATCAATGGCAAATATTAATCCCGTGTTTTTTTGAATATCACTACAGTTATCCCCGTGTTTTTTATAAATCAGTGCAGTTATCTGGTAGTTTCAATTGATTATTTTAGTTGATAGTAGATTATAGTAGATAGTAAATTTGTTAGATAGTATATTATCAATAAAAAATAATTGTTTTAAATATTATAATTAGTAATTTATATAGTCATTAAGTCTGCTTATTTTTTAGATAGTAGATTTGTAGTAGTAGGCTTCAAATTTTTTAATTATCAATAACAAATATTAATCTCATTTTTTTTATATATCAGTGCAGTTATCTCGTAGTTTCAATTGATTATTTTAGTTGATTAGTAGATTATAGTAGATAGTAAAAGAGAGATAGTAGATTATCAATAAGAAATATTTATTTTAAATATTAATCAGTAGTTTAAATAGTCAATAATTATTATTGTTTTTTAGATAGTAGGTTTATAGTAGTCTTCAAAAAATTTAATTATCAATGACAAATATTAATAGTCAATAATCACGAGTTTTAATGTTGTTGCATTCCCAAAGCTGGATTCGAACCCAAAATCGTAATTAAACTGGAAGAGACCATTACTATCCCATCCCATCCAAGCGCTCTTAGTTTGTAAACAGGTTTTCCAATCAAGTAAAATATGGAAGAAGATGATGTTTGAAAAATAAATAAATTTATACAAACTCTTAAAAAGTTGAAGTTTTCTTTACAACTATTTTGAAGATTTTGCTTGAATCCTTAAAAACTGAGATAGAATGTTGAAATAGAGAGGAAGTAAAGAGTAAGGTAAGAGAAAATCCGACAACTATTTTATATTATTTTCCACCATAATCACTCCCGACTACAAATTCTCCTTAGGGGGTGTTTGGGAGGGGGATTTAGGAGGATTTTGGAGGGGAGAGATTGCTCTATATTTTAATATCTATTTGAGATTTTAAAAAATTGAAAACATAACATAATAGATAATGATAAAATATTGTTAATCGCACTTCATTTTTATTTAGAAACATTTATAGCTTCCTCAATTTAGAATTGAAATTCAAGCCCTCCCCTCCATTTCCCTCCTACACCCTCCATCCAAACATACACTAAAGGTATTTTGGGCGGAGAGAGCTTTGAAGAGATAAGTTTGTATTTATATTTGATAATTTAAAAAATTCAAAAATAAAAAAAATGACATGATCTATAAAAGTATAACATTTTTAACCACACTTCATTTATGTTTATAGACATTTTATAATTTTCTCGATTTAGAATTGAAAAATATGTCCCCCTCTCACTTTAACTTCCATTGTTTGATAGTTTGAATCCAAAACCTTCCTACCTAGAGATAAATAAAGTGTAATTAAGTTGATGCTATTGTTGGACACTTACTAGTACTATACCCGTGCATCCGCACGGGCCGATCGCGTTACGTGATACAATTATCTCAAATAGAAACGTTATTTTGAGATCTCATTAATCTAAAATCAATTGTAAAATATAGATGATGACTTGCATACGGACAGATGCTGTTGTGTTCTTTTTATGAATAAATTTAGACAGTATTTAAATAATCTGAACATTACCCCTTGAAAATAAAGAAAAAATTTAAAGTAGATAAAATAGGAGTTTCAAATAAAAAATTGATAAATATTAAAACTAAAAATGTAGAAGTATCATTTAAAAACAATATGTGCATTTATCCCGTGTGTTTTTTATATATCAGTGCAGTGTTTTTTTATATATCAGTGTTGTTATCCCATGTTTATATATATATATATATATATATATATATATATATATATATATATATATATATATATATATCATTGCAGTTATCACTGTATTTTTTTGTATATCAGTGGAGTTGTGCAGTGTTTTTTATGTATCAGTGCAGTTATCTCATAGTTTCAAGTGATTATTTGAGTTGATTAGTAGAATACTGTAGATAGTAAAAGATTGATAGTAGATTATCAGTAACAAATATTTATCCCATTTTTTTTTATATATGAATAACAATTATTTGTCCTTTTTTAGGCATTAGTGACAAATATTTGTCGCGTGTGTTTTAAATATTAATCAGTTTAAATAGTCATTAAGCCTTCTTGTTTTTTTAGATAGTATTTTTCAAAAATTATAATTATCAATGGCAAATATTAATCCCGTGTTTTTTTGAATATCACTACAGTTATCCCCGTGTTTTTTATAAATCAGTGCAGTTATCTGGTAGTTTCAATTGATTATTTTAGTTGATAGTAGATTATAGTAGATAGTAAATTTGTTAGATAGTATATTATCAATAAAAAATAATTGTTTTAAATATTATAATTAGTAATTTATATAGTCATTAAGTCTGCTTATTTTTTAGATAGTAGATTTGTAGTAGTAGGCTTCAAATTTTTTAATTATCAATAACAAATATTAATCTCATTTTTTTTATATATCAGTGCAGTTATCTCGTAGTTTCAATTGATTATTTTAGTTGATTAGTAGATTATAGTAGATAGTAAAAGAGAGATAGTAGATTATCAATAAGAAATATTTATTTTAAATATTAATCAGTAGTTTAAATAGTCAATAATTATTATTGTTTTTTAGATAGTAGGTTTATAGTAGTCTTCAAAAAATTTAATTATCAATGACAAATATTAATAGTCAATAATCACGAGT
Source organism: Astragalus membranaceus (assembly GCA_039519185.1). Taxonomy (NCBI): domain Eukaryota; kingdom Viridiplantae; phylum Streptophyta; class Magnoliopsida; order Fabales; family Fabaceae; genus Astragalus; species Astragalus membranaceus. Next base: position 27,786,766 of record CM076849.1, on the reverse strand, counting down.
TTTAATGTTGTTGCATTCCCAAAGCTGGATTCGAACCCAAAATCGTAATTAAACTGAAAAATATACCCGTGCACCCAAAATCGTAATCACGAGTCAATAACCACACTTCATTTATGTTTATAGACATTTTATAATTTTCTCGATTTAGAATTGAAAAATATGTCCCCCTCTCACTTTAACTTCCATTGTTTGATAGTTTGAATCCAAAACCTTCCTACCTAGAGATAAATAAAGTGTAATTAAGTTGATGCTATTGTTGGACACTTACTAGTACTATACCCGTGCATCCGCACGGGCCGATCGCGTTACGTGATACAATTATCTCAAATAGAAACGTTATTTTGAGATCTCATTAATCTAAAATCAATTGTAAAATATAGATGATGACTTGCATACAGACAGATGCTGTTGTGTTCTTTTTATGAATGAATTTAGACAGTATTTAAATAATCTGAACATTACCCCTTGAAAATAAAGAAAAAATTTAAAGTAGATAAAATAGGAGTTTCAAATAAAAAAATTGATAAATATTAAAACTAAAAATGTAGAAGTATCATTTAAAAACAATATGTGCATTTATCCCGTGTGTTTTTTATATATCAGTGCAGTGTTTTTTTATATATCAGTGTTGTTATCCCATGTTTATATATATATATATATATATCATTGCAGTTATTCCTGTATTTTTTTGTATATCAGTGGAGTTGTGCAGTGTTTTTTATGTATCAGTGCAGTTATCTCATAGTTTCAATTGATTATTTGAGTTGATTAGTAGATTACTGTAGATAGTAAAAGATTGATAGTAGATTATTAGTAACAAATATTTATCCCATGTTTTTTTATATATGAATAACAATTATTTGTCCTTTTTTAGGCATTAGTGACAAATATTTGTCGCGTGTGTTTTAAATATTAATCAGTTTAAATAGTCATTAAGCCTTCTTGTTTTTTTAGATAGTATTTTTCAAAAATTATAATTATCAATGGCAAATATTAATCCCGTGTTTTTTTGAATATCACTACAGTTATCCCCGTGTTTTTTATAAATCAGTGCAGTTATCTGGTAGTTTCAATTGATTATTTTAGTTGATAGTAGATTATAGTAGATAGTAAATTTGTTAGATAGTATATTATCAATAAAAAATAATTGTTTTAAATATTAATTAGTAATTTATATAGTCATTAAGTCTGCTTATTTTTTAGATAGTAGATTTGTAGTAGTAGGCTTCAATTTTTTTAATTATCAATAACAAATATTAATCTCATTTTTTTTATATATCAGTGCAGTTATCTCGTAGTTTCAATTGATTATTTTAGTTGATTAGTAGATTATAGTAGATAGTAAAAGAGAGATAATAGATTATCAATAAGAAATATTTATTTTAAATATTAATCAGTAGTTTAAATAGTCAATAATTATTATTGTTTTTTAGATAGTAGGTTTATAGTAGTCTTCAAAATATTTAATTATCAATGACAAATATTAATCATGTGTTTTTTTTATATATTGGTGTAGTTATCCCGTGTGTTTTTATATATCATTGCAGTTATCTCATAGTTTCAATTGATTATTTGAGTTTTATAGTAGATTATTGCAGTTATCCTGTGTTTTTATATTAGATTATTTGAGTTGATTAGTTGATTATAGTAGATTATTGCAGTTATCCCATATTTTTTTAGATAGTAGGTTTATAGTAGTTTTCTAAAATTATAATTATCAATGGTAAATATTAATTATAAATTGTCAAAAAATTATAAATATCAATGGTAAATATTAATCCCGTGTTTTTTAATTATAAATTGTCAAAAAAAATTATAAATATCAATGGTAAATATTAATCCCGTGTTTTTTATATATCACTGTAGTTATCCAGGGTTTTTTTATTTATCAGTGCAGTTATATCGTAGTTTTAATTGATTATTTTAGTTGATTAGTAGATTATAGTAGATAATAAAAGTTAGATATTAGATTATCAATAAGAAATATTTGTTTTAAATATTAATTACTAATTTAAATAGTCATTAAGTCTTCTTGTTTTTTAGATAGTAGGTTTATAGTAGTAGTCTTCAAAATTTTTAATTAAAGTAGTGTTTGTATAAATTTAGAAATTTAGTTAAAAGAATTAAAGTGAAGTGATAAGAGAAAGAGAATAATTATTTATGGAAAAGTATAGTAAAAGAAAAAAAGGAAGAAAGAGAGTGTAAAAGAAAAGTGAAAAGGAGGAAAGAGAGTGTAAAAAGAAAGAGAAAAAAGGAAAAAAGAGAGTGTAAGAGAAAAGTGAAAAGTAAGAAAGAGAGTGTAAGAATAAAGAGAAAAAAAAGAAGAAATAGAGTGTAATGACATTTTTACCCTAAAAAATTTGAGGTGTCTTTTAGATAGAATGGAGGTATTGGTAAAATCTTACGTGGTCCCCCTCTCATGATCGATAAAAGTATAATATTTTTAACCACACTTCATTTATGTTTATAGACATTTTATAATTTTCTCGATTTAGAATTGAAAAATATGTCCAGCTTTCACTTTAACTTCGATTGTTTGATAGTTTGAATCCAAAACCTTCCTGCCTAGAGATAAATAAAGTGTAATTAAGTTGATGCTGTTGTTGGACACTTATTAATGAAATCCATTTTTATTGTTGTTTAGCAAAAGCAAGGTATTAGTATAGATTATTTCAATTTTGCAAATAACAAGATTGATGCTGTCATACTCATGGGTTTGTTATGTAGTGCGGGATCCGACCCAAGTGTCGTTGACGAAAAAAAAAATCGGCGTTACGCCTTACGCGTTCCCAACCACATATATACAATCAATGAGTGAGTGGTTCAAACTTCAAACGTGCAATTCGGTTAGGCTCAACTACACTATACTTTTAGTTAATTAATAAAGCTGCTGTAATGCGTTTAGGCGGGTGTGTGTTGAAGTAGAAGGAATGTGAAACAACGTGGTATAATACAAGTGGTAGATACTTGACATTCTTAATCATTTGGTCAAGAGTTCGATTCTTAGCAGGTGCGTATGGAAAAATACTTAGTGGGAGAAGTCAATCCCTTAAATAGATCTCAGTACCTCGAAAGATTAGTCTCTGCAGTTATACGCACATGTAATATATTGATTTTAAAAAAAAAGAATGTGAAGTAGGCTGATGTTGAGACTTTTTTATTGATGAAATTATGAGACCCAAAACTCTTATTTTAGTAGTTTGAACATCGGACCGACCTGAATTTGTTAAGAGAGTACCTAATAACATCAAAGGGTGATGCTGTAAGTTTTGTTTTTTAGTTCATATTTTAATCAATGTAAGCTTGATTTGTGTAATTGTTATTAGAGCTGCGTCTATATATGTATGAAGGTCTAAATATTGTACGAGGCCATTAGTTTAAGGCTTCCCTGTAAAATTTAGCATGGGAGGCTTTTTGATCGGTGTCCCATATAGGATCACTTGTATATTGTAAGGTGTTTTTGATCCATGTTTTTATGCAGCACTCATGGGTGTGGTCGAGCGGTTGAGGCTCATCATCCCTTAACCAAGTGTTGAGGGTTCGATTCTCGCATTGGGTACGGAGCAACTTTAAATCCCTAGGCTAGCTGTCTCACTCTTCGAGGTGCCTCCAATCCAGTGAGGAAATTAGTCACTGCGTTCGGCGGTAGATACACTGGTTTATAAAAAAAATTAGTGGCAGCTGAAAATTAAGTGCATTGCACGGAACATGTGATGGCGAAATCTACAACTGGAATTTCAGAATATGTGAAGAGGAAAAGCTGAAAAGGACCTTTTATGGATAAGTTCATGGAAAGCTTGGCAAGAGAGGGAACTACAATACGTGATTGGCGAATAAAGAGGGTGGTAAGCCTAACTGTATTTGAAGAGTTAACGGCATTACTTCAATTGTTGAAATCAGTTGGTTTAACTAACATAAGTGGTAAGGATAAGGAAGCCAACAACTACACCCAATTCCTTGCATTGCATGAGTTATCTTTATAGTTAGTAAGCAAACTAACAACACCAAATAGGAGACGTGTGCTTTGGGCTGTCAAAAAAAAGGAGACGTGTGGTTTGGAGAAATGGTGCGCCACCAATCACGCATCAAATTCATTTATCGCCTTTATTAGATGATGATCTTTGTTTCTTAATTCTCCATCCATTGTCGGGTTGCATAAGCTCTCTTTGTCAAAAAGTGGCGGATAACAAATAATTTAGTTGATAGCGGATAAGCTAACGGATAATTGATAGCGAATAAGCTAACGGAATTAGCGGTTGAAGTAGCTTATAAATATAAATTTAGACTAAATAACACTTTTGTTCATTTATCTTTGCTCTAGTTTCATTTTGGTCTTTTATCTTTTTTTGTCCCGTTTTGTTCCCTCATCTTCCATTTAGGTTTCATTTTGGTCATTTATCTTTTTTTTCTCACTTTAGTTATCTATCTTTCATATTTGTTTCTTGTTTCTTGAATAACTCATGCAATATGCGACCAAATTGAATGAAACTGGACCCTAACTTGAATAAAATTTCGCAAATAATTCAATGGAACCAAAATTAAGCTCAGAAAAGTGTTTATGCGCAAAATCACTTTTGGAACCGAAATCTTGAATTTGAAGTTCAAAAAATCTTCAATTTCAACAATGGTGATTTTGCTATAGAGCACCAAATTAAACGATTCTTGAGTCTAAAATGCTCGAAATTCAACAAGGAATCAAAATATGACAAGTATTTTGTTTAGAAAAGCGCTTAAAACACATACACTATCAAAAAGCAATTTGCATCTATAAACATGTTTTGACACTTATTTACTCATTTCTCAACCAATTTGTGCCAAACCAATTGCGTTCAACCCATATTGAGTGTAGAAATTGAACTATAGCAAAATGTTTCAATGAAAATGATGAAAATTCGAGAACGATGTGAAAAACAGAAACGTGAATGAAAATTTCTCTTTAGCCATAAATTAATGCAAATAGATATTTGTAATTAATGCTTAAATCCGAGAGAGAAATTTACTTGATGGAGGATAAATGAGGAATTTAGTTAAAGTAATGAGGGTGAATTTGAGAGAAAGAATGAAATGTTATAAGCTATAAGTTCAAACGCTACCCAAGTAGCGTTGCAATAAATGCTAAAAGCTAGTGAAAAAACGCTAAAAGCTAATAGTGTCAAACAGTCACAACGAACTGATCCGCTATAAGCTAATGGATCAGCTTCGCCAAACAGAACCTTAAGATGGGAAACTAGAAAACGGTCTCATCATGGGACAAATGGTGTGCCACCAATCACACCTTTTATTGTAAAAAAAAATCACACATCATTTTGGTGTTGCCTTTGTGTCTTGTGTTGTTTGTGTTTGCTTGAAATGCAAAGACTTAAGTGTAGGGAATTTGATCAGTGCATTTTAGTGGTTATTTTAGAGCATTTCACTTGGTCATTTCATATGTGTTTTGGCCTCAATATTCTAATTTTGACATGTTTTAACAATTTTGAATGTTTTAACAACTTTGAATCTTGTCGGTAAAAAAACAACTTTGAATCTTAATTGAGCTTAAGTGAGATTATTTGGTAATTTTTGGTTTTAACCTGTTTTCTTTTGCAAGCCATAACTTGTACTTATCCAATTCGAATGATTTTTATGGCGTTGGAAAGCTTTTTTTGTCAAATGACGTTGGAAAGCTAAGAAATAGAGCTATAATTCTTATGTTGACGCCAAAATCCACTTCTGAAGTCTTCTTGGTCAAAAATCCGATTTACTGGACCCGCAAATTTTCTTTTGTAATAATTTAATATTAAACCAAGTGACTCTTAATGGCCTTGGGCATTTAGACCCAATTTTAGACCCATTTGAGGCTGGACCTTTTATATTTCGTTTTTCCTTTTGAATAGGATCATTTTGAATAGGATCAGTCATGATTTTTCAATAGAACAAAACCTTGTTGTCTCTTTGTGCTCATGGAAGGCTGCCTGAGTTTCTATGAGTAATCCACGTTTCAGAATTCCAATAGGATCTTGAGGTTTGGTTTTATACGTTAACTAGCAAAATACTCGTGTATGCGCACAAGTAGCGTCGTGCTATTTTTACAAAGTAGTCTTAAATCGAAATTGTAATATAGGTATCAATTCTTAAATTGTGGATGATATTGTAGATTAATCACATATCATTCAAATTATAATATTTAAACAATATAATTATTAAACAACTAATTGAAAATGTATTTTAAATAAAAAAGAAATTATATGGTACCAGATATTCTAAAAATAAATTTGAGCAGTAAAAATAATTTATGTCCTCTTTTTTTTTGACAAAATAATTTATGTCCTCTTAGTCAAATATCTTTATAGTAGTTTTAAATAAAATCAAAAAAATTATAACATTTTATCAGTAATAAAATTATACCAACAACATGTAGCGTTTCCCTATTGTAACACAAAAACATAATATAAAAAATAATTATTCTAAAAACATTTAATGTTTTATTTTCTTGACTCAAAAAATAACAATGATTTATAAAAATTAGGCTAAATATATATTTTGGCCCTTTATCTTTGGGGTTGTGGTCACTTTGGCCCTTTATCTTTTTTTTTCTCATTTTAGACCCTCATGTTTTTTGTTTGTGTCATTTTGGCCCCTGCCGTTATGTTTATGTTTTTTTAGGCAAATTTTTAAGGACGAAAATGAAATCAATTAAAAACATAAGGGCCCAAAATGAAATCAATTAAAAACATAAGGGACTAAAATGAAATCAATTAAAAACATAAGGGACCAAAATGATAACGGCAGGGGCCAAAATGACACACACAAAAAACATAAGGGTCTAAAATGAGAAAAAAAAAAGATAAAGGGCCAAAGTGACCACAACCCCAAAGATAAAGGGCCAAAATATATATTTAGCCTAAAAATTAAATACATTCATGAAGACAAAATATAAAAATAATTATTCTAGAATTGTGTAACGTTACACTGTAGATAATCAAAACTAATGAAAGTGATAAAATTATGGCAGTGGGTAAAATAAAGAGTTTAGTAATGAGTGTTTTGATTAAATAGATTGTAGAAGATATAAAATAGAGATTTTATTAGTGAGTGTTTTGATTAAATAGGTAGCAGATAAATTTGAAATAAGAATAGAGAGAGAACAGGTGGAATTAAATTGAAATACAAATAATTTTTTGGGGAATGTGTAGTGGCCCCATGAAAATGAGAAGACATGTGAATGATTTTATTAATAGACAACTTTACCCTTGAATGTGGTGATGTGGCAAAAAAATAGCAATGGGTAAAATAGAGATCAGTAGATTTCATTTCGATATTTTATTCCTCTTCGTTCAATCTTTTACATTCAGATTGCTTGATTCGAGTTTCAATAAGGATTGAGAGAGACTACTACACTCACTACAAGAAAAACGCGTTTTTTCGGCGGAAAAAATCCGCCGGAAATGCATCAAATCCGCTTGAAAAGTGACGTTTCCGGCGGATTTTTTCCGCCGGAAATGTGCGTTTCCGGCAGATTCTTTTACATTTTTTTTAATAAAAATCCGCCGGAAATGTCGCCGGAACATTTCCAGCGGATTTTTTGAATTTGCAGCGGATTTTTTTAAATAAAAAAAATTCGCATATTCATTACCCTGATGTCAATTTTTTTTTGAGTAAAGGCCCAAATTCATCCGTGACAATTTTTTTGCGGGACGAATTCGTCCCTGACAATTTTTTCGAGACACATTGGTCCCTGACAATCCCACAACGAGACACGTTAGTCCCTCCATCCATTTAACCGTTAGCAACACAGTAAATGTCTCCTACGTGGCACGTTACGTGTCACGTTAGATTTAAAAAAGGGACGAATCAGTCATTGACAATTTAAAAAAGGGACAAATCAGTTCTCTGTTACTATTCATCATCTTCTACCTCATGATAATCCCCAAATCCCTAATCCCCAATTACCTCACGCCATTTTAGACGTGATCCAGAAACAGAACCCAAAAGCAAACGAAAATCGAAATTGGAACGAAAACCCATAAACCCATAAGCGAAAATGAATCGCGTTCGTTCAATTGGTGCTTCAATTAAGACTCTTGAAGCTAAATATTTACTAAAACTATTGGTGCTTCAGTTAAGACTCTTGAAGCTACAAAGAAAGAACAAAAGGAATTAAAAAAACGAGTTATGATGCCATGTTTCATTCTCTCGCAAATGAACATGAAGGCAAGGCACATTCGGTGGATGCTAATTCAAATTCAATGTTTTTTAATTAGAAAAAGAAAGATTCGTGTATGGCAAGGCACAAGTTTTCTGCAATCATTAATCGTTCGTTCAGATTTGAAACTCTAAGGAATTAAGGGAATTCAAGATTAAGGGTCAAGGGAATTGGGGATTAGGAGATTATCATGAGGTAGAAGACGATTGAATAGTAAAGAGGACTGATTTGTCCCTTTTTTAAATTGTCAGGGACTGATTCGTCCCTTTTTTAAATCTAACGTGACACGTGGCACTTAACGTGCCACGTAAGAGACGTTTACTGTGCTGCTAACGGTTAAATGGATGCAGGGACTAACGTGTCTCGTTTTGGAATTGACAGGGACTAATGTGTCTCGAAAAAATTGTCAAGGACGAATTCGTCCCACAAAAAAAATTGTCAGGGACGAATTTGGGCATTTACTCTTTTTTTTAGAATTAATTTTTTTTTAAAATTTTTTTCGAATTTTTTTATTTAATTAAATAAGAAGTAATAAAAAATGAAGTAGAATATGATAGAATGAGAAGTAATAGAGAAATTACTCATATAGAATAGAATGAAAAGTAATAATTAAATTTAGAATTAATCATATAGAATAGAATGAGAAGTAATAGAGAAATTAGAATGAATAAAAATGAAAGAGAGTTGTGTAAAAAAAGAATGAAAGAGAATATGGAAAAATAATATAGGAGAGAATAAGAATGAAGAAGTGAGAAGGAATAAGAATGAATGAGAGTATGAGAATGAAGAAATAAGAAGAAGTGAGTAGGAAGAAGAATGAATAAGTGAGAATGAATGAGAATGAAGAAGAAAAGAGAAATTTAGAAGAGTGTAGGAGAAAGTGAGAAGGAAATAAAGAGTGAAATGAGAAAATGAGAAAATGAGAAGAGTGTAGGAGAAAATTTTATTTATAGGAAGTTCAAAACGTTCCGGCGGATTTACCGACGGATTTTTAACAGTTCCGGCGGTTTTTTTGAATTTCTTATTATTATTTTTAAACAAAATTCGCCAGAAATTTTTGAATTTCCAACGGTTTTTTAATTTTGTTTTTTTTTTTAAAATAAATCCACCGAAAATTCAAAAAAAAAATTTAAAAAAATCCGTCGGAAATTCAAATTTTTCTACCGGAAATTTACCGACGGAAAAAATCTACCGAAAATGCCCAATTTCCGCCGGAAACGTACCAGCAGAAAAAATCTGCCGGTAATAAGCGATTTTCTTGCAGTGACTTAGTGTAGGTTTGGTGGGATTGATTTTTAAAATTAATTGTAGTTTTGAGATTCCTGATCCTTAACTTTGGTTAATCATTCATTGTGATGCTTAATACAATAGGAATTCACAGATGGTTGATTGAAGCTTTCTTGATCAATATAGTCAAACAAGAATATAATCCCAATAAGAATTTAGATCTTTGAAATCTGTGATAGGTCAGAAATTCTCAAATCAGTGGATTAGTCGTTTTATTATACGTGATTAATTAAATCTTCGTTCTTGCAATTTGTTATTCTCAATCATAAGTTTGAAGACCCCCTTTATTTGATTATGGATTTGGTTAATTGAGTTAGAAGTCTTTTGTGGGACAACTAGGTTGTTACTCTGTGTTACAATTTTAAATCAAATTTGACATGTGTACGACAGTAGATCAAATTCATGTGTAATGCAAATTCCATAGTAATTATATGCTAATTCAAAACTTAAATTCATGCATTAAAGAAAATACCAGAAAACCTGTGTAGACGTATATTCTTGAGTTGGTGCTTTATTGGCTTTACCATTCCTTGGTTTCCTTGGTTTGTACCCTTGTTGAGTAGCCAAGAGAGAACCCTATTTTATAAAGTAGAGACTGAAAGAAATCCATTGAGCCGAGTTTCAGACAAAGACAATAGAACACACCAAGGAAAGGAATAATGATTAGGAATGATTAGAAAAGGTGGAACATTGGAGGAAGACGAGTAAATAACGAGCGAATTCGATTCATGATATTAGGATTTCGATCTATTACTATTACGACCAACGCGGTTGTTCGTATTTCATTTTCTTCTTCCAAGCCTGACATGCACTAAGTTACTGACACTTACGGAATATCCAATCTTACACTGTGCACTGACCAAAGTAGGTCGAGTTGACCTTCCAATGCATTCTTTTCGATCTTGTATGAAGTATACTGCACACCTTACAAATTTTTTCATAATGCATGTTTCTCAACATTTGTTGCATGTGACCTCATACCTCTTTTTTTACTTTTGTTTGACTGTCTAACATATCTTCTAACACTGCATCATTTCTCCTATACTTTTTGGGTCTGCCAATAGTCTTTTCAACTTTGGGGGCTCCGGTCTAGAATGATCGGTGATAACCCAGTATTCTTGATTGTTCACTGGTTGGATGTAGTGTTCATAAGTTGCATTTAGCGCATCCATTGTCAGCCAATGGTGCACATAATCATCAAGATTTTGATTCTTAGCTGCTATCCCTGCAACGACATGAGCACAAGGCATACTAGTTAGTCTACTGCCATACTTGGCAAGTGCAAGTATGTAATTTTAAGTTGACCCCTACATTTGTCTTATGCCTGGTCACCTCATAAATGTCATAATTTTGATGAGTAGTCTAAGTGGATGTCCACATGTTGCTCTCTAACTTTGCTTTCTTAAGCCTTTTTTCTTTCTTTCTGAATTGGTGGAAGTTCACCCTTACAAGATCCAAGCACACTTTTATGATATTCCATCCTACTCATCAAATAAGACCTCAGATACTCTAGCACTGTCAAAATGGATGGCTCATCATGAATGAAGAGGACCCAACGTGGCTCATCATGAACTTTGCACAAAAGTCGACAAAATTGAAGCTAGTGGTACTAGATTGCTCTGGTAGAATCAGCTTGGAGCTTAAAAATGGGGGGTTAGAGTTCAAATGGAGAAGAAGGTGGGACCAATATAAGTCTGGCACGAGGGGCCAAATTGGCCAGAAAATTAGAAATGTAAGAGACTTACATTGGTGCCTTAAAATTTGGCTCACTTACACAGCCACATAAGCGACCCTAACAGCCATGTCAACACTCAAACAACTGAACTTCAACGAAAACTAATAGAGGGACTAAGTGTCCCCTGTTTGTAAATGTCAGAGTCTTATTTTAATATTAATTATTCTCAAAGACTAGTTTGGGTACTAAAATTTTTGTCAAGGACGAAATTGGGTGTTGCTAGAATTTTAATACTATTATCATAAAAACAAACCGAAAAAAGTAGAGTAGTTCTATCCTCATGCCTTCTTGGCCATCGACACCCCAAATTTTAAAAAATAAAAATTAATGACAAAAGTGCACCTACCTCTTAAACCCCATCTTAAATTATTTATTCTCTCTTCTCTCTACATTTATCTCTTATCTCCCAAGTGTCACAATTGACGAAATCTTCACCCAAAGTTGAAGAATTTCATCAAAATATGTCTCATTGTTTCTCCATTGCATAGGTAAGTAAGTAACCATTTAAATAGAGTTTGAAGCTGTTCTCTGGTTTCCCATAGCACTCGTGAACTCAATTCGTGATAGTGAAAAATTAGATTTTGTACTACATACCGTGAACTGAATTCACCATAAGCCTGTAAAACTGAAACCCACAACCTATAGCGAACTGAGCTCACTACAACTATCGTGAACTCAATTCACTATAGGTTGTTGGTTGTAGATTTACAAGCCTATAGTGAACTTGGTTTACGATGTTTGTAGTGAACTTAGTTCACATGAACTATCTATCATGAACTTAGTTTACTATAAGTTATGAGTTTTAGATTTACAGGCCTATAGTGAAGTGAGTTTATGACGATTGTAGCGAACTCAATTCAAACGAACTATCGTGAACTCAATTCACTATAGGTTTCGAGTTTCAGATTTACAAGCTTATTGTGAACTGAGTTTTACGAAAGTTGTAGTGAATTCAGTTCACGTAAACTATCGTGAATACAGTTCACTATAAGTATTGGGTTTCAGATTTACAAGCCTATTATGAAATATAGTTTTACAACAATTTCATTATAAATGTCGTGAACTTGGTTCACTACAACAGTTGTGACCTCGGTTCACTATAGGTCTGCATATTCAAAGCCTAGAACCCATAGTGAACTGAGTTCAAGATAGTTTCAGCGAACTTTGTTCACTCTAACAATCGTGATTTCAGTTACGAATGTTGTAATGGACTAAATTCATTTTGCCTATTGTAAACTGAGTTCACTATAGACTATTTTGTCTCGTTGTTTTTTGTCTTTGAAAGGGCAATTTGTTAATTGACTAGGAGAAGGAGGTGCGGATAGGCAAGAAACGGGTGAGCATAGAACCGCCCAAAAATATCAAATACGACTTCATTGGAAAATTTCCACGTTTTCTTTCTCTCCTATTAGGCTATTACCGTTACAGAGTTAATATCACGAATAGAGATGCAAACCAATCGCAAGCAATGGAGCTTGCAAAACCTTAGCAAATAGCAACCTTCCGCCGCCTTTGCCTTTCGCCTCAGCATGAACCTCATCCGTAACTGTAAGTATCTGTTTTATATAAGTAGTCCCAACTTTCAAGCCTTTTCAATTTATTATGTCGCAAATGCTTTTTCTTCAATTTCTTGGGGGAATTTACAATTTCCAACATTATTTTCTCGTTGTCGTCAGAATTTAACTCTCCATATAACTTCCTCCTTTTCTGTTTTGTTTGCTTATATTCCGGGATATTGGTATGTTTGTTTGTTTACTATTGAGCTTATCTTAATTATACATTTCTTTGTAGATTTATCTTTTGTTGTTCCGTTGTGAATTTTGTGCCCTAACTGTTTATACTATATATTAATGATTTCATAATTTTGTGTTTAACATAAATCACACGAATATCAATCTAGCAAGCACAACTGAGTTTGCCACAGTTAGGGGGAATTTGAATTTGGAAAAGCTTTCAATTGCCTTGGGGGCTGGGGCTAGTTGAGGGATAGTAGTGCTTTGTGCTTATTCACAAATGGGTATTTCAATTTGGAAAAGCTTTCAACTGCCCTGGGGCTAATTGAGGGATAGTGCTTTGGGCTAATTAGGAATGATTTCTCAAGATGTAATGCAAAATCTGATGATTCTTATAGTCAAAGAGATAAGATATGTGGCCTGATGTTGTGGGTTTAGAAGAATCCAGCACATGCGGTGCTATTAAAATCATCAAGTCATCTTTTTTATATATAGTCTGGTGATGTTCAGTAGTGCAAGAGCTAATACTTGCGTTTGGAAAGGAAAATCAAATCTTGGTTCCGTAGAAATTTCCACACTCACCCCCAACAACAATCAGACTCTAACATTGGTGCAGGAAACTGTGCCGTTAGGTCCATAGTAGTTCATTTCGACAAGCTTCTCACTGCTCACCAAGACCACAAAATCTGTATATGAAAGATCAATGTTAATACCACCACCTATCACGAACCTAAGTGCACCTATTTAGCCACACACCCAACTTTTAGTAACCGCTTCTCGGAAATCTTGATTTCCATGAACCACACAAAAAATGCACTTGGGTTCACCATGTTGTCGCGGTTTCATCAGTGTCACTTGCCTTCAATTGCTAACGCAAATCTATTGATGAAATCAAGTTGAAGAAACAGGAAAATATGCTAAAAGATTAAGATGCGCTTCCTCCTTCTCTCTTCCTAACTTGGTATTTACCTTCCTTGGGAAGCGCGTCTTTACAATTCTTTTATTTAATATTCCAGGTACTTTGACAACGACGTCCAGTTTTCTGAGGAAAATGAGCACTTCACCATCACCAGCACATCCCAAGTTTATTTCGGTAGAAGCTGCCGATATACATTCCAGAACCAAACCTGACGGTACGTAACCTTGCTTTTCTGTTATGCTTCTTCTATGATAATACTTTCACCCAATTTAATTAACTTCTAAATTTTGCGTGTGATTTTTTTTTTATTAATTCAGGCTTCAAATTCAGCATTGTTTCGTATAACTTATTGGCTCAGGTATGCTGCTAATTCTCCAATCTTCTAAAATGCTATGATTAGTTATAACTATAACAGTTTCAAATCTTATATTGACATTGATACGGTTACCATTTATTTGCCGTGACTCTTTTTTTCTCTCAATCCTTTATAATGTAGGTTTATGTTAAGAGCTCTTTGTTCACACACTCTCCTCCTTCGTGTTTAAAGTAATGTATTTTGTTTCTTTTGAACAATGATAGCAGTATTTACATTTGTAATTTGAATTTTCCCGTAATTGGATTTTGCTTTGTGTAGGTGGAAAAATCGTTCAAAGTCGATTTTAGAAGTTCTCAAGAATTTGGGAGCTGATTTTTTCTGCCTACAGGTTTTTCTTTTAATTCAATTTTAAACACGTGTCTTGCATTGCATTCAATATCAGTTTATTGTTTACTTTCTTTTGAGTAATGTTTTTGATATCTTACTTAATTTCAGGAAGTTGATGAGTTTGATAGCTTTTACAAAGGGAAGATGCAGGAGCTAGGATATTCTTCTATTTATATGAAGAGAACCGGAATAAAGAAGCGTGATGGATGTGGGGTGTTTTTCAAGCATGATCGGTATGTACACAAACTCAACAAGCTTGTAGTTTTACTGAGACCGGCTTGTAATGTTGATTTTGCCTAGAGTTATTGGACAGGAAACCGGTAAGTAGCTTGGATATTGACATGGATATAATTTGTCTAGAGTGACTACAATAACTTTTGCACATCCAAGGGTCCGACTCCAAAGTCTTTGTTTTCTTGATTTTTAAAATTGAAACCATTTTTGTTTCTCTTAGATCTGCATATTAGTATTAGTTGAGTATATATGTAGCCAAAAACAATATATTAGTTAAGTGTAAGTTTTAAATTTGTAAGAATTTCACTATAAATCTAGCAATCCCACGAGCACATATTTGATATTGTTCCAAAGAAAATTTTGGTTAATAATGCACTCTGCTGTTATCAGTTAACTACAGTTCAGGGGAGGCGAGTACGATTCTCTTTATCTGTCTTCTCTCTTTCCCTTCTCATCTTCTGCAGTCAATTGTTGTACATCTTTTCATAAATAATGAAATAGATGCGACTGAATCTTCATTCATGCTCTTTTGGTCCTTATTACCTATTATCTTTATTTAAATTTATCCTTACTTTGTGCTGTTTAGTGCAGAGTTGGTCTTAGACGAAAAAATTGAATACAATGATCTTGTAAAGTCAATTCAAGATGGGAACTCTTCAAATGATGATGAGCACAACAATGTCCAGGCCACCCTGCCAGATGAACAAAAGGATGTTGTGCCCAAAAACGGTAATTGCAAATTCATGGCAAATAGTTCTGTCTGAAATTAATATTGTATTCTTAACATCTAGGATTGTCATATCTTGACTCTTAAGCATTTACTGTTTTGGTATTATTATGTATTTATCGGTAAGCTCATGGAAGAAAAACTTTCTTCTGTTGCTTCATTATTATTGGTGCTGTTCTCCCGCTTTCCTTCATTGGATATATTTTCTTCTGTTCTATTGGCTTTTTTCCTATTATCTTTTGCTGCGTGGATTATTTTAGCACAGAATATGAGAAGTTGCTTTACTTGCATGCCTGTACAAACCTCAAAGCTTGCTACCTCTTCATTATCTGGTTTTCTGACGCAGAACCTAAATCCGGTATAGACGATCATGGAGATCTCAATGATCCTCGTGTGAGACTACAACGTGATTGCGTTGGAATTCTGGCTGCATTCAAATTCAAAGACCCCCCTGATCAATTACTTATTGTGGCTAACACCCATCTTTATTGGTAAGGAAGTGACTTCTGTGTTCTTTTTCTCATTTGTTGACTGGTAATGAAATCGTGACTTCATGTGGAAATAGTTATGTGAATATGGGTTTGCTTTAGTGGTAGAATTTATAAATTGCATATAACTTTCTGTCCCAGGGATCCTGAGTTGGCTGATGTCAAACTTGCTCAAGCTAAATATCTTCTATCTCGCTTATTGCAATTTAAAACAATGGTATCAGATAGATATGAATGCGTACCTGAAGTGATCGTGGCTGGTGACTTCAACTCTCAACCGGGAGATATGGTACCTAAAATTTCTAAAGACTTATGTTGCCTATTTCTTTATTTTGTCTAGATTCTCTTCCTCTGTGCCTTTGTCATGTTCATATCTTTGATGACTCTTGTGTTGATGCTTGAAGTACGGTGCTAGATTAAGGTGTTCCTAATCCAAAACTTATTTTTATTTCCCTGAAATCCTTCATGATGCATGAACCTACTATCAACGTTGATAGAACACTGATTTAAGTAGAAGCAAATAACATGAAATCACACAGAATTGCAGAAATTACAGCAATATTTTGCTGTCTCACTGTTCTGCAACTCCTATAGAGATTATATTTGTTCATAAAACTGTCCAACACATTCTCAGAAGAGAAAGATTCTGGTTTTTCTCCTTACGTCGAAACGATAAAGAAGAGCTTCAATGGTGACGAACTTCTGAAAGGAGATGAAGATACGAGTTCTCCTCTAGGTTAGTGAGGTTTGGTTCATGCCAAGGTCAATTTAAGTCATGGGTTAAGTGGACATTCCATAGGGTCAATTCATGTCACCTCAAAAAATGTTGTAAAGCACACCGGGTCGCATGTTCATTGATTAACGAAGTTAAATTTCATTTCTTGTTAAGATCAGCACACATTAGTAGATTAAGATTGGTTCTAATCAATTAGTGTAGTTCATAAACTTAAGAAAGACCATTCTAAAGCATCCTAAAGCATAGCAAACATATAAGTATTCAAGTAGAGCATTTAGACATCAATAGAGTGAAAATGAGGGTTGTTACAAATGGTTCTCCTTCTCAGTCTACTGGTGTAGAATCCATTATCCCCGACCCTACTTTTTTCTTTTCCATTTGCAAGGAGTTTGCTCCATTTTCTTTTACATTTTCCTATTTCTGTTGTCTCCTTTATTGATCAGAACAGAAGAATTATTCTCCTGTTGTAAGGAGTTATCTCGGTTAATATTTCATTCCACATTTAGTTTCAACCAAATTGGTATCAAAGCTCCAATCTTGGAGCTGTGGCATCATTCTTGAATATGATTCCAATGTATGATGGGAGAGGCTTATTGCCTTGATGAGGGTACGTGAGTATTTTGAGGCCAACATAATATGTAAAGAGATGAGGATTGTTATGTTTGCATTTAGAGATGAAACTCTGTAACAAAAAAAATGAAAGGTGAAACTCTCGAGTGGCTGTCTTCTTGAGCAGGGAAATTTGAAGCAACGTGGTGGGTGGACTTTGAGAAGGCACTGTACAAGGAGTTCCACGAAAAATTTGGAATTGCCTTTTAGATTTAGAATCTATGGAGCAAGAAAACTATATTTATTTTTTTTACAAACATACACCAATAACTCTTTGTACACTTAGCTAAATCATTTTAACCCATCAAAAGATATTGTAAAGTATAAAAATATAGCAGCTTTTGGGAGTTTTTAGTTAAAGCAAGAATAAACAGTACAATCATCATATTAATTTGTATTACGACTGTGCTTTTCTTGTTTCAATTGGTTCATTCACTTTACTTTGAGTCATGTGTTAGATAACAGTTATTTGTTGTTATTTATTATTATCATTATTATTATTATTATTATTATTATTATTATTATTATTATTATTATTATTATTATTATTATGTTTCGATTATATATATTATTAGGATATATTAAGGATATTATTATTAGGCAATTTTTATGTATTAGGAGGCAGATAAGGCAACAGTTATTAATTATTAGGAGCAGTTACTATCATTAGGAGCAGTTATTTAAATGAGACAGTTATCTGTAAGGGCTGTGTGTAGAATAAAAAGAGAACCAGAATTGTATTCTGATCATCTTGGAAATTGTAAGGGAATTGGGGCTTTTTTAGGCATTGGGAGAAACTAGAGGCGCTTATATGTCCTCTAGGAAATCATACTTGTGAATATTTTGTGGTTTAAGTATGTAATTCAGAATCTGTTCAATAAATAGCAGATTCTGTGTGTTTTATTTAACTGTGAAACCGATTTCTATCATCATGTTTGAGCGCACTTATTCATAGCTTTAGATGCGTTTTCAAATTTTGAGCCATGTTTCCTACAATGTTTTATTATTCTGTTTGATATTCCATGTTTTGTAGGTTTATCAGTACCTCATATCAGGCAATCCTTCGTCAGAATTGATACCTGAATGTAAAGAGGAGGCTCCGATTCCCCTATGCAGCGTCTATGCTTCTGTAAGAGGAGAGCCGCCATTTACAAATTACACACCTGGTTTCACTGGAACACTTGATTATATATTATTTTGTCCTTCTGACAACATTAAACCAGTTAGTTATCTTGAGCTTCCAGACTCAAATGCAGTTGATATTGTTGGTGGACTGCCAAATTTCAGTCATCCAAGTGACCATCTACCGATTGGTACTGAATTTGAAATCATCAAGGAATAAATCTTTATTCCAATTACTATTTGGTTCCCAGTTGTTCATGTTTCATTTCCTTTCCCCTTTGTCAATCATAAAATGAGATGAGAGTAAGCCTTTGGGATCAAGTGCACCATGAATAATGTCATATTATCATGAAATCAACATAGTCACCGCGAAAGGGCAAAGGTTCACCAAAAAGCAAATACTCTGAGGATATTTTGTTTCACGAGAAAAATTTCACAGGTTTGACTTCTTACCTGCAGGTGAAGCATTTTGAAGAAAGGACGTGGTTATTTTCACAAATTTGGCAGTTTCAAATTTTTTGTTGATCTCTGATTTATATATCTCATTAACATTAGACAATATACTTTGCTATGCATAACTTTTGGTGCGAAAGCATTTTTGGGAGAAAATCAATGCTCTTTTTAATTTCAAAGGAAATAAGGAAAGAAAAGTACCCCAGTTTTCTGTTAATCTTGAAGTTTATTTATTTATTTATAATAATTGTTAATCTTGAAACTAAAGATATCAATTTTGCTTATGGAATGTGTTCTTTTAGACCATTATCACTGTTTCTTTGTTCATGTCATAAAGATTGACTCATAATATTCTATGCCATGGCCCATGTGGTCCACGTTCTTAAGCGGACCATTTGAGCAAGAGATGTTGATGTTATGAGGATTAATCTCTGATATAGACGTTCTAGCAATATTATTGTCTCCTAACAAAAGCTTATTTAAAGTTAGCATGAGAAGATAGGGTTGCTCTGCAGCAAACTAAGATGTCTAGTTGTCAGCTTGATGATTCCTGCCAAAACTGATTTGAATATATAAGTCGTGAGAATACTTTGAAGTGCCTCCTAAAGACTCTAATTACATCATTTAGAAAAAAATATGATTTACACATTTAATATTACTTCTATTGATTATGAATGTGGATACATCAACCAATCACCATGCCGTATTAGAAATATCTTTGATTGCATGCACCGTAATGATTGAAAGTGATCATCACTTCAATGATAAGGCCCATTTATGACAGGAATGGCCGAATGAGAGGCCTTACTACTAACAATTTAGTGGAGGCCATTACTTTCCCCACACCCCCTCCTACTCTTTCACACTCCCTAACTTCTAAAAACCCTAAAATACCCTCAACTTAAAAAAAAAAAAACACACACACTCACACCCTCACACCCCTCACTCCTCTCACTTTCCCTTTCACTCTCCCTCTCATTCGAACCCTATCTTTCACTCTCCCTCTCACTCAACTTCTCACAACTCACTCAATCTCACCCAATCTCCCACTCAATCTTCTCCACAAACACCCTCAAGACCACCTGGGTTTTGTTCGCCTCCTCTCACTCTCTCTAATCGTTCCATTTTCATTCAGGTAACCCTCTCTCCCTTCTGTACATTTGGTTTTTTTTTTCTTCTGTGCATCTGCTGTGTTCGCATGACCTCATGCGAACACGTGAAAACGAAGGTGTTCGAATGAGGTCATGCGAACACCGTTCGAATGAGGCCATGCGAACACCTGTTCGAATAGGGTTGTTCGAACAGGTGCGAATGATTCTGAGGAGGATGTTGAGCCTCAGGAGCCTGCTGCTGCTCCTAGGGCTACATTCTCATTCCCTGGTGGACCTGTTGATGGTTCTGTCTTGCCCACATACGGGTCTCATATTTTGATTGAGTTCTATGCTGGCCGGGTAAGTTATTGTTATATAATAGCGTGTTGTCAATTTTGTTTCTTATTTTGTTGAACATATTGGCTTATTGTGCCTGTGTCATTTGTCAATGCAGGTTCGGCCGGACATAACTACAATTCCACATGGACCAGTTAACCTTGTGGTCCATGCTAGGATCAGGGAGACTCTTATCCTATCGGGGTTGTTCCCTCTCATAGGACTTGGTTTTCCCCTCACTCACAAGGGGCTGCTGAACGCATTCATAGAGCGTTGGCAGCCGGATATATCATCATTCCACCTTCCTGTGGGTGAGATGTCTATCACCCTTGATGATGTATCCCAGCTGCTACACATCCCCATCACGGGCCAGTTCTATGACATGCCTGACTGGACTTCGTGGCAGGGAGAGCAGCTGCTGATTGACTATTTGGGGGCCACCCCCCAAGATCCCGCTGAACAGACTTCTGCGCGAGGGTTGTCAGTTGGTCTTGTATGGCTGAGGGATCATGTCTACCACCCAGCCATAGCTGAGCAGAGGTGGCATCATGAACCCCCTTTTATAATAGGCATGGTGAAATGTCAGCCGTTGATTTCATTTTTAGATCACAAATCTGAGCCGTTTAAATTCTATCCGTTCAGACACATTTTTCAAAGGGATTGACATCCACTCCTTTATCTGACACACATTTGACTGATTGTAAGCCGTTGAACACCTGTTCGCATGACCCCATTCGAACACCTGTTCGCATGACCACATTCGAACCTGTTCGCATGACCCCATTCGAACAGGTGAAAAACACCCAAGAGGGTGTGTCCCCATATTTAACACACGCGAATGGCCTCGTGCGAACCTGTTCGAAGGCCCGTGTTCGAACAGGTGAAAATTCGTGAAAAAAAAGAGGTTTGGCCTGGCCTTTTGGTCATTTCACACCCTTATGGGGTGTGTTTTGAGTAGGAGGGGGTGTGGGAAAAGCAAACGCCTTTAGTGGAAAGAGGGGGATACGCTTTTCTCATCGGAGTGGAATATGAGCGCGTGCCTTTGTTTTGCAAATTTTGTCTATATATTGTACACTCACTCCAAAATTGTAAGCATTGCAACGAGTCTTGTCGGTTTTCCAGCAAGGCCGAAGTGTTTGCAGACAAGATTAAAGGAAATAAGGAGGAGCCTCAAAAGGTGAACCATGCCCCTCTTAAACCTACTATTCAGTATGTTTGTAAGAAGGATAAAGAGAAGTCAATTGTCATGGAGAAAAATGTTGAGCATGTGAATATATTGGATGTTGGCCCATCCAAAGCTCTGCAAGGTACTGGTGTGGTTATATCAGTAGAGGAAGATAATGATTCTAATCGTTTCAAGGGTATTAGTAACATTGTTTTATCACCCGAGGAGGTGGCCGAAATAATCCTGATGCAGGTAATACTATGCAAAAGGATTCTTCTCATTTGTCGGCTCCTCAATGTGAAATCTCTTCTGAGAAGTCTTTCTTTGTTCGAAGTTCTCCTGTGAATACTCACACTTTAGGGGTGTTGGTGGTTCCTTCTTCAACAAATAAAGCTTCGACTCAGAATTTGCATGATGTAGATTTATCCTCCACACAACCCCCACGACAAGGCTTGATGCCTCAATATCTGATGCTACTTCTAACCCAGTGGTAGCATCTGCCATGAGAATATTAGGGAAGACTTGGGGGATGTCTCAGAGGATGGTGTTGATACTGAGACTCAAGGATTAGTGGCCCATATGTTAATTTCCAACCGACGGGTTCCAAGGTCGAAAATTCGCTTTTGCCTTAAAGTCTGCTGCTACTTCTAATCTAGTAGTAGCATTTGACATGAGAATTTTAGGAAAGTTTTAGGGTGAAATGTCAGATGATGTCGGTGAGCCCTTAACATCTACCGATTATTTTGAACCGGTTGTATCCAAAACCTAAAAGAAGAAACTGAGACATGAAAATAAATTGGTCGTCGGATATAATACCCGTTCAAAGGCAAATTCTCCCTCTCTCTCTCTCTCATTCATTTTGATATGGTTTTGTAATTTTCTTTAGGATGAATTGTTTTAGGAGGTCTCCAAGTCAGAGTTCCATATTACTATTTTGACTTTAGTTTCTATTCTTGTCAAGGGTATTAATCTAGTCCCTCGTTGGCCTCTCTTTTGTCTTCCTTCTTTTTTCCTCCTTTTTTTTTTAATAAAATCAGGGGGAAGTACTCTTTTCCCTTTTGGTGTTTTCTAACATCAGGAGGTTTTAATAAGACTTCTTTACTTCTGTTTGCTTAAAAAAATAGTGGTAAGTTGGAGAAAAATTATATTTTAAAATCCTCGAGTACGGTCCAAACTAGAAACTTAAAAAATGAAATAGGGAAGACGTTTGGAAGACTTTAATTTTTCTCTAAATTACAATTAAATTACTACTAACAAGTTCACCTCTCCTCCAATCTCTGAAATGCTACCTTAGAGTATAAATACTCTTAAAAGAGTGATGGAGGCAGAAAATCTTAGGAGAACCAAATATGTTTTGAGGGACCAAAATATAGATAAATTTTGTATTTTTTTACTATCTAAAAATTAAAGGACGTACAAAAAGAAAATACTTAAAATTAAAAAATGTGGTAAATAGTCATTTTGGTCCTTAAATATGTGGGGAGTTTTCATTATACCCCCTCAATGTACCAAAATTGCAAACACGTCCAAAAGTGTCTACTTTGTTAGTAATTTAGGGACTAAATTGAAAAAAAAACAAACACATTTGAGGACCAAAATAACTAATAGACACTTGTGAGAACTAAAATGACGTTTTAAAGAGACATTTCAAACATACAAGGACTAAAATAACTGTTTACCCATAAATGGGGTGGCATGGCCTAGAAAATCTATTGCTATGATTTTTAGTGTATAAATGTTCAATTTATTTCACCAATTTTAAAATGTGTTTTTTGTTATGAATAATAGTAATGTGGATGTCCATGAGTTACAAATGTTACATAGTAAAAGAATATTAGAAGACACTCATTTATATAGATTATTATTCCTTGTAATTGTTATTCATTGTATATGTTAAAGGCACATTATAGTAGGTCTTAATTCATTTGTAGGTTACAAGACTTATGTCCTATAAATAGGACTCATATGACATTGTAAAGATGTACCTTCAAGAGTAGAATGCAAATGCTCTTTTATTCTCTCTTTCTCTTCTTCTATTTCTTCTTCATCTATAGTTTATTATAATGGTTATATCTTACTCTTGTTTGGATCAATTTTATAACACGTTATCATCACGAAGCTCTACCAAAATGAGGGCTTAATAAGCTTTTAGGCTATTTGGCAAAGATATGTTTTCTTCTACTATCTTATAGTTTATCTAACTCATGTTATCATGTTTTGTTTTCTTATAGCTTTTATTTTATCATGCTAATATAGAAATTTGGCTAAATTATAGTTTTGGTCCCCCTATTTTCAAAAATTCAGACACTTGGTCCCCCTATTTTAAAACTCAGACATTTGGTCCCCCAATTTTAAAAAATCAAATACATTTAGTCCAAAGAGGGACCAAATGTCTTTGATTTTTTAAAATTGGGGGACCAAATGTCTTTGATTTTTTAAAATTGAGGGACCAAATGTCTTTGATTATTAGCCATAAAAAACTGAAAATTCCTCTTGGGACTAAATGTCTTTGATTTTTTAAAATCGGGGGACCAAATGTCTGAGTTTTAAAATAGGGGGACCAAATGTCTGAATTTTTGAAAATAGGGGGACCAAAACTATAATTTAGCCTAGAAATTTTATTGAGAATTTTATTTAGCTGCCACAATTATCATGTTTCTATTCTTGATGAATTCCTGAAGAATTCAACATTCATGTATCCCTATTGGATTGCATAAGGACAACTATCATGTTTGTCTATTCTTGATGAATTCCAGAAGAATTCATCATTCAAGCATCCTAGAAGTATTGCACAAAGAACTCAATGAAGAGATAAAACTTAATATTCAAGAATCCCTGCAGGATTGTTCAAAGCATTTTTTTTTCAATGCTTAGTCTCGTGATATAGTTCTTGAAGAACTAAAAGAAAAAAAACACAATATTCGAGTATTCCTGTATGATTGCTTAAATAATTTTTTTTCTTTATATATAGTTCTTGAAGAACTGAAAAAAATGAATATTCGAGTATCCTTGTAGAATTACTCAAAATGTGAAGATTTGTGATAGTTGTTGAAGAACTTAAAAAAAAATTAATATTCAACCACTCGTGGAGGATTGTTCAAAGAATGATGGTAATCATATAAACTCGTGGTCAAGTTCTTGAAGAACTAAATCTTAATATTCAACCATCCCTAGAGGATCGTTTCATGAATGATGATTTTTCTTGATCATCACAAATGAAAAATTTGTAGTCAAGTTCTTGAAGAACTAAATCTTTAGACCATGATTGTAATCTAAAAGATTTATTTGATTTTAGTTTTATTGAAACAAAGAAAAAAAATGGAAATGTATTTCTTTATCCTACTCGAATATGCTCCTGGAGTAGCAAAAGTGAGAAAATATTTTTAGAATATTTTGAAAATTTAGTCACAATTGTGATTGAACAAATGACTTATGAATGATTAAAATGTGAAAGATCACATAATGGATTGAAATTTATTCCCAGAAGTGAATAAATTACATAATGATCATTACTTTATTCCCTTGTAGGATTGCTTAAAGTATGATTTATCTTTGGTCATTGTTTAGATGTGAAATATAGTTCTTGAAGAACATATGATCATAAAATATGACTTTCTTTGATAACCCTTTATAAAAATTTATGACGAGTTCTTGAAGAACATAACAAAAGGTCTGTTTTTCCCCTTTGATAACTCTTTATGATTTTCTTTGCCTTCTTTAAATAATGTAACAAAAAAAAGTTGTTATGTTGTATGTGAGAGGTAGATATTGAGTGTGCTACATGTGAATGATGATAAAAATAATCCATTATCATGATTTATGGTTATTTTTGACATATATGATTTATGGTTATATTCTTTACTATTTCTCATAATGGTGTAGCGGTTTTATTTTTATGAAAATAATGATGTAGTAACTCATATACATTTTGACAAAGTTTAATTTTTCTAAGTGTAACTTCTCTTTCTACTTACCTTTGGAATTCTAGTCTATATGATTTTACTATTTAGTATGTGTTCAATTATATTTTTCTAATATAATTATGACGACACATATTAATATTTTTGAAGGACCAAAAGATTTTTCAATATAATAAGTTTTTGTGTGTCATGTGTTCTTAATGCATACAAACTACCAGAAAGTCATATGGTACGTAGTGTGTTCTTATTATCAATTTGCAACCAAAAGTTTGCAAATGTAATTAAAGACTCAAGAAGAGCTAATTGTATTGTTACCTAGTTTGAAGAACATTCTTGAGATTCAAGTAATAATTTAAGTCTTATAGAAGCGTAAATGACATAAATAGTATTGAGAGTTGTAGAACCAAATTGAATATGCCTTAGGGTTGCAAAAGAGAAACATCAATTCATGTTATTCCCAATCACAGAGGGTGAGGTTAACATCCTGATTTATGATAATGCATCTCGTGGGACTTCTAAGGAGATTTTAGAAAATGAATTGGGTGGTAATAAATCGAGCGATGTTTTAGCAAGATGTTATGCACACATCTCTAACCTTGTAATGAATGATGGATTAAGGGATTTACACTCTTCCATTTCAAACTTAGGCAAGTAGTTGGGGTTTGTGAGGTTCTCCGTGTAATGTGTGAACCTATTATTGTAGTTTGTTATTTCAGTTAGAAGCTTGTTATTAGCTAAGTGGTAGTTGTTAGGAGTTAGTTAATCCATGCTTATAACTAACTTACACCCTAAGCCATCTATATAAAGTCTTAGCTAGGTGCTTGAGAGAGTATAATGTGTAATACATCTCTAAGTCAGATTAGAGAGAAGTGAGATCATTGCAATCTAAGAGATTGGAGAGTTGAGAGTGTGGGGAAGCCAGTTTTTTCTCCAAGAAAGCTTGCAAACACTTTTCTATTGTGTAATGATAATTGGTTTTAGCCTTAAGTGCTAAAACCCCCAGAGGTAGGGATCAAGTGGTTGGATCCTGAACTGGGTTACCAACTCTGTGTTCCTGTTTTCTACTCAATTTTATTACTTGGAGATCAACCGTGCCCGGTAGCTACTACCGCTCCCGGCAACTGTATCAGGTGTTATAGCATCGCCCTTAGCACCACAGTCTTGAATTCTGTTTCTGCAGCTGTTGCTGGGGACTTCCGCGCCTATGCTCAAGGAGCCATCCACTGCATCAGTGCTACACCAGTGCTGTAGCATCTGTGTGCAGTGACTGTCTTGTGTACACACTCTTTTAGGTGATTAATTTCACAACACCCCCTAACAGATTCTCATTTGAAGCATTTTTTAGATTATTTTTAGATTCTCTATTTTTAACAAAGTTATAACAAACGGATGAAAAACTCGGCATTACATATGTTTTTGATCCCTATAAAATTTGAGTTTTTTGGCTTAAAAAATTCACCAACTTTTGGTCCCTATAAAATTTAGTTTTTTTTTTCTTTTTGTTCCCCATGACTTTTAATAGCACTTCAAAACTTTTAATAACACTTATGAAAGGTCAAAAAAAACCTATTAAAAGTCATGAAGTATTACTAAAAGTCATGTGGACTAAAAGAAAAAAACTCAAATTTTATAGGGACTAAAAGTTGGTGAAATTTTTTTGAGGGACTAAAAACAAAAAACTCAAATTTTATAAGGTCCAAAAGTTGGTGAAATTTTTTGAGGGACTAAAAACTAGAAACTCAAATTTTATAGAGACCAAAATTTATTTAACCCAAAAACTTCTAAAATAGATAATTAATTTTTTTTTTTTTAAAAAAAGTGACCGATCTTCACAATAAGCTGTAAAGGAAATCCCAATTGACTAAAGAAATCTGTATTATTTTTCCGTGTCCACACCTTCATTGACCTCCAGCGCCCCATTAACGAGTTGTCTCCCCTACATGATACTCATCTTTGGGAGACTAGGATACAATACAACTAACTCATAGCCAAACCTATTGGGTTGGAACCATGTAAACCTCCTCCCTAGTCCATTTCCTCTATTGAGTTGGAACCATGTAAACCTCCTCCCTAGTCCATCTCCTCTAGGAAACTATTGAAACCACGAATCTCAGAAGAAGAGTCGCCATTCCACAGAACTATCTCCCACTCCTTCAAACTCATCACAAATAGAGTTAAGATATCCCGCCATGCACCCAAAGATTATAATCAAATTCACTCTTAGACATATTAATATCCCTCTATAATCCTGTTTGTAGCGAGAGCTAACAAAATGGGTTGGTCCTGTACGGACTAGGCCAAAAAAAAGCTTGATAAAACATAGGGCTATGACCACTAAAATTGAGGTTGTTCTACTATTCAGGATTTATAGCCTGGCCCCGTAAATATCGTGATTAAATTAAATAAATTGAGTATCGTGATTTATAGCCTAGCCCAGTAAATTAAATTACATTAATTCACTCTTAGACATATTAATATCCCTCTATAATCTCCTCTTCGTTACTCGTTGTGTTTTTCAAAGCCTATGTAGTTTAACAATAAATAAATTGAGTATCTTGATTAAATTAAAAAATATGTTACACCATAAACTAGGATTACATCAATCTATATATATATATATATATATATATATATATATATATATATATATAAAGGAGCCCCAAAGGAAGTTCCACAATTTTTCTCAATATTTTTATGTATTAAAATATTTATTCATAATTTAGACATAAAAAAACTTTAATTTCAATTAAAGAACATAATTGCCACTAACTTATTCAATGATAGTGAAATATTAATTAGATATTTATATCTATATGAAAATGATATTTTAATTTTAACTAATTAAATATGTTTAAGAACAAAATAATATAATATAATATAGTATAATATAATATAATATAATATAATATAATATAATATAATATAATATAATATAAAATAATATAATATAATATAATATTTTGTTTATTTTAAATAGGCTTAAATATGTTTTAAGCCCCTGCAAATATAGAGTGTTTTGGTTTAAGCCCCTGCAAAAAATTTTTTTTGTTAAAAGCCCTTGCAAAATGACATATTTTGTTATAAGCCCTTTTATGACTAAAATGTTAGCCTTAACATGGAATGCTATGATTGCTGGATATATTGAGAAGGGCTTATAACAAAATATTTCATTTTGCAAGGGCTTTTAACAAAAAAATTTTTTGCAGGGGCTTAAACCAAAACACCCTATATTTGCAGGGGCCTAAAACATATTTAAGCCTTTTAAATATAGATAAGTTATATTTGCCTTTTGGTGTCTCTAAATTTATATCATGATTAGTACTAATTATTATAGTTGGTTTTTAATATAGATAAGTTACAATTTTTTCATTTTCTTTCACTTTTAGCCTTTTTTTTCAGAGATACTATAAATACCTAAGAAGAGAAGTCACCAATTATCTTTTCATTTTTTACATCACATTTGTTTAGTTGTTACATGACTTATGTAAATTTTGTGGTTTTTACATCACCAATATTCAAGCTTGAATAAAGCCATTGTGGTAGTTAGCATCCCAAAATTTATTTGTCTAAATTTGTCTTTTATTCATAACCTTTAATTGATTGTTGATTAAGTATTGAGATTGTTATAGGTTTCAAGTTTAATGTATACATCATATTCTTATAGTGTGTAAACAAAATAAACTATCTATTCTTGGATTGAAGTATATCTTCAATTATTATTCGTAATTTTCTTGATTATATGGTTGAACCGCAACTTAGATGATGTTGTGATTTTTCTTTCTCTCTCCCCCCTCTCTCTCTCACTCTGTCTTTCTCTTTATATATATAAAGGAAACCCCAATGGAGCCTCCAAAATACTTCTCACGAGTTTTACTTATTATAATATATACATATATATATATTATTTACCATATAATTAAGTGATAAAACAAACAAAAATGAATAGTCATACCTTACGTTCTAACCAAAAAATAAAAACTTTGAATTTTTGATGTAGAGTTGTTCATTTTTTACTGATGTAGAGTTGTTCTTAACTTGAGTCAGAATTGATTCTCTTAGTAGAATATTGATTAACTATTTTTATATTTATATGAAAATTATATTTTCTTAATGAAATATAGAAGTTGATAATAACAAACTAACAATATTTTTATGTATAATATTTTTTTTGATACAAATGAAAAAAATATTTTTATCTATAATATAATATAATATAATATTTATAAATAAATAAATAAACAAAAGAAGCTTGACTCTTGAATTGTCAGTTTTTCTCCATTTTTCAATTTTATTTTAAAACACTTTATTGATAACTCTTAACTCATTACCTTTTTTTCCGACAAATTTTAACTCATTACTTGATGTTTTGTTTTTTGTTGCCTTTTTGTATCTCTAAATTATTATCATGATTAGTAGTAATTATTCTAGTTACAAATTTTTTTGACATAATTATAGTTACAAATTAAATACACAAACATAAGTATATTGAGAGGGGAGAACCACACGGACTGGCAAAGCCGAGTATACACGTGGCCAGTCAGATTCTCAGGTGTAGATTAGTCATCGGCAAAGCCAGTGGAAACTGCGCACCAATAACATGGTAGCAAAAAAAATACACAAACATAAGTGATTACTTTTATGATAGAGAAAATAATGGTAGAGAAAAAAAATAGAGTCTAATAAAGCTTAACAGAAAGATAGATTTATATCAAGTATGTATTATTTTTAATTTTTTGAATGATAAATATAAACAGATACAGAATTTAAATATCAAAATATGCAATAATTACTATAAAAAAAGTGAATTAAATATAAGATCAATTAATTAAAACTTTACATCTTCAATCCATATTTTACAAACTCATAAGTTTAATCGAAATTAAAGGAATACAATTTATAAAAAATATTTATTCTTAAAATTTTATGTCTTTGACTAAAATTTATATTTTATATACGTTTTCCAATTTATTGTATAAATATTATGTAAACATAATATTTTGTGTAGGAAGCTCAAATGGAGCCTTTAGGTTGCTCCTTATTTTTATAATTTATTTTCATATTAAATCCCAAATTTCTTATTTTAAAGTATTTATTCAACTTTGTAAATTCGTTTCACTTTTGTAAAATTATTTTCAAAACAATTAATTTGATAAAGAGTATTAACAAATATTTATATTTAAAAGGGTTAAATATGTTTTTGGTCCCTATAAAATTTGGGTTTTCGTCTTTAGTCCCTACATTAACGAAATAGGCGTTTTAGTCCCTATATTTTTTTTCCGTTTTCATTAATAGTCCCTGTCGTTAAATCCATCTGATCAGTCAACAGAAATGTGACGTGGCTGTTAAAAATATAGGGACCAAAACACCTATTTCGTTAATGTAGGGACTAAACTTAGAATGACCCAATTTTGTAGGGACCAAAAACATATTTTACCCTAAATAAAAAAAGCCTAATCAGATGGATTTAACGACCGGGACTATTAATGAAAACGGAAAAAAAATGTAGGGACCAAAACGCCTATTTCGTTAATGTAGGGACTAAACTTAGAAGGAGCCGATTTTGTAGGGACTAAAAACATATTTAACCCTATTTAAAAACACATACTTTATATAAGATTATTGCCTAAAATAAATAAATTTGATATAAGAAATTAAAATTATATTAATATCATACTATATTTTATATAACAAACCCGTGCAACGCACGGGCATTCCTCTAGTATCTACTGAATCGCAATAGAAAAGCGAAAAGACAGAGACACATAATACTCAATAAATTGTTAATTCATCTACGAATCCAGTCTCAAAATCCATGTATATGTACTCCTATTCCAATACTTTTGCAGCCAAGTCACAATCCTCACGTACCAGTACACTTGTTCCAATCACGTTCAACAACTTAGAGATCTCTGCTACCTGATTGCAACCCAAAATTTCTAACAGGACTGTTACTAAAAATAATTAGTAACATTTTTCAATTCATTCTAAGAGTTAACTATGTTGTAGTGGTTTTTTTAGAAAAGAAAAGAGCAAAACTAAAAAAAGGCTAAACAAAAACTCTGGCGAAGCAAGGGCTCCAAACCCGTTGGGGGGCCCGACCAAAAGGAGACACCTAACACTGAGCTTCGACCAAGCTTGGCTAAGTGATTCGCAGCTTCATTACCCTCTCTTAAAACATATTTGAACACAATATGAGGGATAGAATCAATCAAGGTTGTGATCTTCACCAAAAGCAATGTTTAAGTATGGAAGTCACTGCAAAAAAAAGCAGGATAGGCGACGGAAATTTCCGTCGCTAAGCCTCAAAAATTCGTCACTAAAGTGGTTTAGCTAGGGAATTAGCGACAGGAATTTTTCCGTCGCTAAAAAGGGCGTCGCTAATATTTAGCGACGGAATTTTTTTAGCGACGGATTTTCCCTCGCTAATTGAGGGCAAATTCGTCGCTAATTAGCGACGGATTTTAGTGGGGGCAAATCCGTCGCTAATTTAATTTTTTTTTTATAAAAAAACTACTTTATTTTATGCCACGTGTCCAAATTTGAAAACCTGTTTTTTTTAATAACTATATATCAAATGCAACACAATTTTAAGAATACTCAAATAAAATCTATCCAAACTAGTACCAAATATATAAAAACTAACCAACAATACCAAATATCCAAATTTTTGAGAATACTCAAATAAAATCCATCCAAACTAACCAACAATACCAAATATCCAAATCCTAAACAACTTCAAACCAGCAATAACAATCCAAATTCCAAACATGTCCAAACCAGCAAATAACAACATAATACTAAAACGAGCCATCATCAGACTCGGACTCTTCAGACTCAGAGGCATTTGGCTTCATGCTGTTATAGTACTTTAACAACTTCTCTTGCTAACGTGCAAACCTAAAGAAGTCTGTATGCATATCTTTCATAGTCCGACTCTGCTTCTGCTGCTCCTGCTGGTGCTGAGCATGCATCTCCTGTATCTGTTGCTGGTGCTGAGCACGCATCTCCTCCATCTGCTGCCTGAGCTGCTCTGTCTCACCTGAAGGACGAGGAGGTCGACTACTAGAGGAGGGTCATCTGGTGTCAAACTGATCATCCTCAATTCTCAAATTTGGAGCCAAGGGCCCCGTACCATACATACGTTTCTTGTACATCCCCCTACCAACTTCTCCCAATTGCGGTTTGCCAAAGCCATGATCTCAGGAGACAGTGGACCAAGTGACTCAGGGTTCCATCTCCCCTGAGTCGGTTCAAACATCGTCTCAGCATGTTTCTCCTATTTTGCATAACCACAAAACATAGCATAATAAGCGCTCCATTTTAAGAAAACATTATATAATACAAATCAAGTTGTATATTTACCTGAGTAGTCCTCGAGCGCTCATCAACATAAGTCTGGGTATCCTTCCTGACATGTGTGGCCCTATGCAGCTCAGCAATAGTAAGAGGGAGTCCAGCCTTCTTACTCTGTCAAAATGAAACAAATTCTCAAATATTGGTAACTAATCGCCCTAACTAAACTAAAATAGTACAAATATTTTTAAAATAACCTACCAATCTCATAGCATGCTGAGCTTGGTTGACGGAGCCACAAGTGTGAAGTGAGCCACCCTTTTCTGAATTCCGATTTTCCTTCGCTTTTTCAGCATTGGCTTTGAATTTCTGACTTCTCCAAACTTCCTGGTATTGATCCCAGACTTCTTAAGGGATATACCTCGGCCTTTCATTTTTACGGCGCAATTTGTAGAGCAAGTCCGCCAATTGCTTTGCCAATCTAGTCCAAAAAACTTTATGCACCAATTCATCATCTTCCGGTCTCCAAGTCACTTTGGTCTGTATTAAACATAATCAAAATATGTATTAGTAATTATATTAAACATTAAACAATATATTAAAATTATCAATATAGGTAATGACATAATTGATACTTACCCTAAACAAGTCCACAAAATCTTTCTTTTTCCTCTTATCAATTTTTGTCACCTTTTCATGGTACTCTTCAAAATAGAGTTTCTTAATGACATAAGTGATCGCTGATGAAGCAGTCTTCGATCTAACAAACCTGCATAATTAAGTCGTTGCATAATTAACAAACATATATACACGTCAAACAAACAATTAATTTAAATTAAAAAAAGTCAAACAATACTTACGCATCGCCAAAGGGATATATGACTTTGCGACGTCGACCATCAGGGTCGACAACCACCTGCTCATCCTCCGACCCGGATGATAATGGCTCTGAATCAGTATGACCTTGGTGGTCAGAATGATCATCTTGTAGGGACTGATCAGTATGTACCTCGGGTGTAGGCATAGATAACCCGACTGGTGTGCCCATATATTTCTGTAGAGGTGGGCCCATATACCCTGCTGGTGTGCCCATAGGATGTTGCAGAGGTGGACCCATATACCCTCCCGGTGTGCCCATAGGATGCTGCAGAGGTGAGCCCATATACCCTCTCAGTGTGCCCACAGGATGCTGGTGTGCCAGATGGGTTTATAGGATACCAATTGGGGCCGAAGGGAGAATGACCAGCAGGTGGAGCAGCTGCAGCAGAACGTGAAGTCCCAGTTCCTCCAGCAGTAGTGGTGGTCTGGGGCATCCCCAAAAATGTATCCTCTGCATTAAGTACAACCTCACGAACTCGACGCCGCCTTCTAGGTTCAGCTATCTTCTTCCCCCTAACATCTCTCGGCGGGTCAGAACCTCCTCCTGGATGCATATCTATGAAAAACGAAACGCAAGAAAAATATATAATGATATATATTAATAAATAAATTTAAATACAACAACAACGTACAATAATGATAAACGAAATGTGATATATATTAATAATTAAAATTAGATGAACAATCAACAACATGTAGAGATTAAAACTAATCAAAATATCTATGTGATACTAATAAGATTAAAAAAAGTCTTCATCTTCTACATCTTCAGTCTCATCTTCATCTTCTTCATCTTCTTCATATACTCCAATTTCTTCTTCTAATACTGGTCCAACTTCTTCAATGTGGAGTCGATCATCACATAAGGTATCAACTGGTTCAACTTCAATTACCTCATTGACGCCCGACATTTCATCCACTTGATAAAGAACCTCATCCCCCACATCAGTGGCTTCAATGCGACCCCGTTGTTTTGTCTTAATTGCAACACAATATCCTTCCCGAGTTGATGGATATGGAACATAATATACCTGCCTCACATTTTCAGGCATGATAAACGGATCATAGGCTCTATACCTTCTATCCATTCGAATGTCCACGATATTACATTTTAGATTCAATTTCGGTCCTCTATCCATTCTTTTGATAGTCTAAATATTTGTATTCAAGTTCATATATGTGTTGGATCACCCTGTAGTACTCATCTTCAGCTCCTTCTGCAACCCCTTTTACATATACCCCACTATTAATTGTTAGTTTCCCTCACTCCATGATTGGGTGTCAAATTTATAACCGTTAACGAGGTACGTGTGCCACTCACTAACTTCACGAAAAGGACCATCAGCTAAGTTCCTCAAATGTTGGATTATGGGAGTTGGTTCCGCTTCATAAACCTAAGTAATCACATATGGAAAAAAATAAGTCATCTCTCATATCTACTTTGAACTTTAGACATTAAAGCATTAATTTTATTTACTTACTCTATCATTAAACCAAGATGGAAAACTTTCATGTATACGAATAGAAGAATCTTCAGTGCGTATACCCTCAACTTGTAAGAATGCACTGAAAAAGAATTATCCATACTCTTTAAACTGAAAATTGGTCAAGGCATGATATAACTTCATACTCTAAATGTCTATGTATTGAAAACTGAATTGAAGCACACTTACTCAAGATATGGTTTAACTTCAGTGCAATTGACCAAGACATGAATATGTGCTGATTTATACTCCATATCTGATAACCACTGAGTCGACTTCTTTCCCGAGAGGCGCCCAGGTTTGCTAAACACAGATAAAGTGAGGGCATGTCTTTCTTCTTCAACCTCTATTTCGTTTCTATTATTTCTTAACAACATAAAGTTGTTGAAATAATGAGAACAGAAATAAATTGTTTCACGATGTAAGTAAGCTGCGCAGATCGATCCTTCGACTCTAGCTTTATTTTTCACCGATCGTTTATAATCACCCATCAATCTAAATATATGGAGGAAGGGGAGTTGATTAAATAAATAGTCATACTAAATATGCACTTTAATTAAAATGTTGAAATTGATAATTACCTCTCAAATGGATACACCCACCAATAATGAACTGGTCCACCAAGCCTTGCTTCATATGCAAGGTGAACCGGAGGATGCTCCATAGAATCAAAGAAACCAGGAGGAAGTATTCTCTCCAACTTACAGATAATGAAAGGAATATTCAGCTCCATCTTAATAAGATCATCTTTTCTCAATGTTGAAGAGCACATGTTTTTAAAAAATTGACTCACTTCAGTAAGTGGTTCCAAAACACACGTTGGCAATGAACTAAAAGCAATTGGAAGCAAACACTCCATGAATACATGACAATCATGACTTTTCATCCCATACATCTTCCCAGTGTTCACAGCTGCACATCTTACAAGATTAGAAGAATAGCCATCTGGCATCCTCAATCCTTTCAACCATCGACAAACATATTTTGCTTCATCGGGTGTAAGACAATATTTGGCTTTGGGTTTTGACATATTGCCATTAGTGTTGTGTGAAAACAATATGTGCAAGTATACACAGTCGCAACAAGTAATAAAGAGTAAGTAGAGATCATTCCCACGAGGATTGTTGAGTTCTTTTCTATATTTAATTAGCAAGCAAGCTAGTGAGTAAAAGCAAAGTAAAATAACAAGTTGTAGAACCCAATTTTATCAACAAACAACAAGTAAAATAACGGATTAGTGAAAATCCAGAATGAGAGTAAGTTGGGAATGCCTTCACTATGCAAATTCATAATAATGGTCTAATGCTGTATCTGATGCTACAGCACTAGGTGCTGTCGCAACATTTTCTATTCTTTCAAATACTTTTGCTAGGTTTTTGCTACAAGAGTCTATGTCTAGGCCCTAAATAGGTATACCCTAGGCTACTTACGCACCCACAATGTTCATCTTATGGAATTTTCCCTCCTATGTCTAGGTTTTAAGCAAGGATTATTAAAGTGTCCTTTACTAACCACTATCCATATTATCCTTTGAGATCAATTTATAAACCATGTCTGAATCTATAAATGGTACTTATATTTAGGTGATCAAGTCTAAAATAAGTTTGGAAATAGTATCACACAAAGGATAAAAATGCTAAACATCAAATACATGCATTAAACACACTAAGACTTCATTACATAGATCAAAGCATCCCAACTAAGAGTATTTAGCTAATGATGAGCAAACAACACAAGAAATACAACTTAAACATAATGTTTAAAGCCATAAATGCCAAAATACAAAGAAGAAATATAGTAAGAAGTGGTATACTGAAGATTGACTCCAAGAATAGTAGCATGGAGGTTCAGATCAGCTCCCAAATCCACGAAAATCTTCAAGTAATTAAGCTTCTGTATTGCTGCAGCATCACTCCCAGCAATGGTGTTTCCACTTTAGTGATTTAAGGTAGCTTGGTACAAAAATGGAGGAAAGCTATTTCTAAACTTTTCCTCCTCTGAACCAGCACACAAATGAAGAAGAAGGTGGTCTTTATATAGTACTAGGGTGCATGATCCAAGAAAACCCTAATTTGGAGGCGCCATTTGTTCTTATGTGTGCCCAAAAGTACATGTGCCTATTAAAAAGGTGGAATATTCTCTGTCCAGGTACTGGCATCCTAGGTAGTGTGTCCGTCCTTGCTTGACAGCTGTAATGCGCTCAAATCCGCGCTTCCAGCATTTTCTCTGTCATCTGTCGCAGGAATTGATGCTGCAGCACCTATTGCTGCAACAATGAAACGCACTCATAAAAGCACAAAATGGGGCACCAAATTGCCAAATGATCACAAACCAGAAATATATAGTTCTTCTTTTACACTAAACAACATATTTTAACTAATTAAACATAACATTACTTTAGAACTCATAACAATTTAAGCTAAGAAAGCATAAATAACTCTTATAATTAAGAGTTATCACACCCCCAAACTTAAACCATTGCTTGTCCTCAAGCAATGACGCTTGACAAAGAACAAACAAACACAAACAAGGCAATATCCAGCTGCACAAATTGATTCAAACAGGTTTTCAAAGATGCTAAAGTTGGGCATAAACTTTCAGATCCTTAATTACTTTCATACACCTTAAATTTTTCAAGATTTTTAGAATTGCCATCTGCTCAAACTGTGTGTGTGACAGCTAGGTCTAGTTCAACTCTTAGCAAGTTTCAAAACTTCACCTAGCTAGAGAAAGAATGGTTTTCTTTTGGCTATGCCAAGAATTTTTCAAACAGAAAGGTAGACTAACAACTTCAGCATAAGAAAGGGGGGCTTCAAAGCACAACAAAGGGCTTGATTAAACATTTCAGACTATTGGTCAGTGCACTATTATTACAAGACTTCAGATTCATTGCTGCAGCAATTGGTGCTGCAGCATTTAACACTTGACACACTATTTTGCTGCAATGCCTATTTTTCATAACACTTTTTCTTTTTCAGTTTTTTTTTTCATATATAGGCTATTTCAGCTTTAATCACTTTTATTGAACTTTTGTACAATGTACATAGACACTTAGGCACTGACCATCCTAAAATCTTCTTGCTTAGCCTTAATATAACCGATGCACCCCCAAACTTAGTTTCATACGCTACCCTAGGTTTTTAGTAGAAGCTTGGCACAACCTATGTCTACCAAAATCTAACTTAGCATCAGATCATTTTTAGCTTACTAAATTCTTACCTAAACCGAGATTAACAATGTGGGAGCAGTAGCAATCTATTCATCTGTCAAACCAGACTACAATCACTCAGTCTCACCATAATCATCATTAAGTCAGCCCAAAATGAAGCATAATCTCTTACTAATTTGAACAAAAGATACAACTAAACATGCCTTTTAAAAACAAACAACACATAAAAGGTTCTCCCCCCAACTTAAGACCCAACAGTGTCCCCACTGCTTATGCAATTACTAATGGGAGAGACCTTAGACACAATAGAATTGAATTGAAAACATTTAACACAAAACAAATTTTAAATCCTAAACAGCTGCTGGATGTTATTACAGATGCTACAGCACCCAACAGGATTATTGAAAAATTACTAAATAGAAAATAACTATTAAAAACAAACAACAAAACATAAATAACAAAAGAGAAAAGGGTTTAACTAGAAGGGACCCATGGTTTGTTGCTGGTACTGGATCTTGTAGCTTGGTGATTTCTTCAACAGTTGCATTGGATTCTGCAGCAATAGATTGCTGCAGCTCAGAATCAACATGGTCAATCAACAACTTCTGGCTCTTTACTCACAGGAGGCTCCTCTCCAAGATGCATCTGATCCAATGTCCTGGCTACTAATTTCTTTTGCAGCAATACTTAGCCTCTTTTTGGTCACCAATTTCGTTCTTACAACTTTCTGTGGTGCTGCAACAGATGCTGCAGCACTGCCTTCTGACACTGATGCTGTAACACTACCTGTGACAACATCCACTTTCTGCATTTCTTCTTCCAATGACCTATGTGTTTCTCTGTGGAAGGTTGATTTTTGGATGAATGTTTATTTGGTGAGGACTGAGGTGGTTTGGTTGATAGGGACTTTTGTGGAGTGCATTGTTTTGGAGATAGGGAAGGTGTTTGGATAAGTATTGATGGTTTTGCTTTTGGTGGAGGTGGATGAAGGGTAAGTAATGAAGGTTTGAAACAGTGATAAGTGAGATGTTGTGATGGAGAAGGTGTTTTGGGTGCAGGGGATGGTTCTTTGGTTGGTGATGGTTTAGGTGAAGGTGTGGTGGAAAGGTTTTGGGTGGGTGCTGATTGGGGAAAAGATCGTTAACAAGGTTTAAATGATGAGACAGAGAAAACACACAGCCAGTTAGTAGAGGCGATTGCCAAATCTGCCACATTGGCATTTGAAACTCCATTTTGACTTTTTGACCACGTGCTAAACACTTCAGCAATAGGTGCTGCAGCACATGGTGCTGCAACACTAAAATTCTGCATAATTGAGAGCACATCCCACAAGACCACTTATTTATACCTGAAAAAGTAAAAATAAAAACACACAAAACACAATTAGTCCTAAAAATCCGGGTTGCCTCCCAGTA
Source organism: Astragalus membranaceus (assembly GCA_039519185.1). Taxonomy (NCBI): domain Eukaryota; kingdom Viridiplantae; phylum Streptophyta; class Magnoliopsida; order Fabales; family Fabaceae; genus Astragalus; species Astragalus membranaceus. Next base: position 27,747,086 of record CM076849.1, on the reverse strand, counting down.
GCGCTTAGTTTATAGTCTTTAGCTAGACTTGGCCTTCAAAACCCAAGTTAGGGTGGATAATAGGACAAGAAGAAAATATCATCCTTCCGCTTTCTCCTTTTTGTCAGAAATCCCATGTATTTGGCATAGGGAAGCAAGTGTTCTCATGCCCCAATCAATAAGCATTTGGGATAGGAATTCCCCCTCTTTTGAGAAAAATGAAGCTCATTTTGCGGAGGACTATTTTCTTCAATTACCAAGGATTGAGTCTCACTTGTTACATGAATCTTTTCATACCTCAACCTTGGGTTTTCTTCCTTGTCACTATTTTTGAATTTTTCTTGTTCTACACCTACACAATCTTTTTGTTTTTCTTCCACTACTTCCAAATGACATATTCATTTTCACACTCTACACTCTACACTCTTTTCTTCCTTTTGCTCAACCATCTCCTCACTACAACTCTCTTCTTTTAGAAGCTCCATTATAGTCTTAATGTGAGCCTCCATATTCTTACATGAAGTTTCAAAGTTGTCATGATCCACTTTAATAGATTCAACGGAATGAGCTAAGAGTTTTTCACACTCTACACCTTTTTCTTCCTTTTGCTCAACCACCTCTTCACAACAACTCTCTTCTTTTAGATGCTCCATTATAGTCTTAATGTGAGCCTCTATACTCTTACATGAAGCTTCAAAGTTGTCATGATCCACTTTAGTAGATTCAATGTAATGAGTTAAGAGTTTTTCAAATGTACAACTCCCCTCATGTAATCCTTTGGTTTGAGCTTGAGAACTTGGCTCTTGCTCACACACAAAGTTTGACATGGGCATGGAATTTAACTCAAAACAGCTCCTTTCATCTTCATCTCCATTGAAACAATGTTGTTGAACATTATTTTCTTTCATAAAGTAAAAACTCCAATGGTCCATGGCTTACAGTGTTTTTTTTTCATAAAAAACACCAAACACAAATGAAACACACTACAAACACAAAGCACAATACAAAATAGTAAATTTTTTTTTTGCTGAAAATAGGAAAAACTAATAAAAGAATATAAACAAACTAAACTTACTAACTAAACAATAGAAAATAACTACCACAATCCCCGGCAACGGCGCCAAAAACTTGTTGTGTGGAAATAATATGTGCAAGTATACACAGTCGCAACAAGTAATAAAGAGTAAGTAGAGATCATTCCCACGAGGATTGTTGAGTTCTTTTCTATATTTAATTAGCAAGCAAATTAGTGAGTAAAAGCAAAGTAAAATAACAAGTTGTAGAACCCAATTTTATCAACAAACAACAAGTAAAATAAAGGATTAGTGAAAATCCAGAATGAGAGTAAGTTGGGAATGCCTTCACTATGCAAATTCATAATAATGGTCTAATGTTGTATCTGATGCTGCAACACTAGGTGCTGTCGCAACAGTTTCTATACTTTCAAATACTTTCACTAGGTTTTCGCTACAATAGCCTATGTCTAGGCCCTAAATAGGTATACCCTAGGCTACTTACGCACCCACAGTGTTCACCTTATGGAATTTGCCCTCCTATGTCTAGGTTTTAAGCAAGGATTATTAAAGTGTCCTTTACTAACCACTATCCATATTATCCTTTGAGATCAATTTATAAACCATGTCTGAATCTATAAATGGTACTTATATTTAGGTGATCAAGTCTAAAATAAGTTTGGAAATAGTATCACACAAAGGATAAAAATGCTAAACATCAAATACATGCATTAAACACACTAAGACTTCATTACATAGATCAAAGCATCCCAACTAAGAGTATTTAGCTCATGATGAGAAAATAACACAAGAAATACAACTTAAACATAATGTTTAAAGCCATAAATGCGAAAATACAAAGAAGAAAATATAGTAAGAAATGGTATACTAAAGATTGACTACAAGAACAGTAGCATGGAGGTTCAGATCAGCTCCCAAATCCACGAAAATCTTCAAGTAATTAAGCTTCTGTATTGCTGCACCATCACTCCCAGCAATTGTGTTTCCACTTTAGTGATTTAAGGTAGCTTGGTACAAAAATGGAGGAAAGCTATTTCTAAACTTTTCCTCCTCTGAACCAGCACACGAAATGAAGAAGAAGGCGGTCTTTATATAGTACTAGGGTGCATGATCCAAGAAAACCCTAATTTGGAGGAATTTGTCCTTATGTGTGCCCAAAAGTACATGTGGAATATTCTCTGTCCAGGTACTGGCATCCTAGGTAGTGTGTCCGTCCTTCCTTGACAGCTGTAATGCGCTCAAATCCGCGCTTCCAGCATTTTCTCTTTCATCTGTCGCAGGAATTGATGCTGCAGCACCTACTGCTGCAACAATGAAACGCACTCATAAAAGCACAAAATGGGGCACCAAATTGCCAAATGATCACAAACTATAATTAGTTCTTCTTTTACAGTAAACAACATATTTTAACTAATTAAACACAACATTACTTTAGAACTCACAACAATTTAAGCTAAGAAAGCATAAATAACTCTTATAAGTAAGAGTTATCAATTAGCCATTGGAACCAAATTCAAATTGGAACGACTTTGGCTGCAGTAAAGAGCAGAATCCATTCTAGCCTTATTATTGTCTTTGGTTTTATCTTTCACATTCATCACGGTGAACCATATGTTGTCAAAGAAATTATTCTCAATGTGCATAACATCGAGATTGTATCTCAATAGATTATCTTTCCAATATGGGAGATTCCAAAATATGCTTCTTTTTGTCCAGTTAAGCACTCGTCCATAACCATCCAATCGGGAGAGCACACCTACCTCCGTGGCTTGTGGCAAATTCATAACTCTACTCCAAATTTCATCAGATGTCAACAAAGGCGGTGGGACATCTGTTTCAACTACCCTTTTCTTGAATGCCCTTTTGTTCTTTCTAAATACATGATCTGGCGGTAAGAATCTACGATGCGAGTCAAACCAAGAATTCTTTCCCCTGTATTTCAACGTAAACGCTTTTGTGTGTTCCATGCAGTGGGGGCATGCTAATTTACCATGAGTCCCCCAACCTGACAACATACCATAAGCCGGGAAGTCATTAATTGTCCACATCAATGCCGCTCTCATCATAAAATTCTTCTTTCGTGCTGCATCATATGTCCCAACACCCTGCCACAATCTCTCGAGATCATCAATTAGAGGTTCCAAAAAGATATCAATGTTAGCTTTTGGATTGGATGGACCAGGTATCAAACAAGTCAAAAACATATACGGTTTAGTCATGCACATCTCAGGAGGAAGATTGTAAGGGGCAACAATGACTGGCCAACAAGAATAGGGCGACGCTGATGATTGGATATATGGAGTAAATCCATCAGAGCACAAACCAAGTCGAACATTCCATGGGTCAGAGGCAAAATCTGAATGCACTCGATCAAAGTGTTTCCATGCCTCACCATCAGATGGATGGCGTAAAATGTCCGAGGTATTCCTATTCTCATAATGCCACGTCATTTTCTTTGCAATTTCAGGCGATGCAAACATTCTCTGCAACCTTGGAACTAAAGGCAAATAGAACATCGACTTTACAGGAATGGGTTTATAATTACGTTTTTCCCCTTTACGAACTTTATACCTCGGCTTTCCACAAAATCTACAAGCCTGCAGCGCACCATCGGTTTTACCAAATTCGTTGTCGTAAAACAACATTTGCCCATCCTCACAACAATCAATCTTCTTACATTCCAATCCCAACTTCGAAACTAACATCTTTGCTTCATAATAAATTTTTGGCAAACTATCCTTATTAGGTGTCCCGTCCAACATCATTTGAGTCACAAAATCTAAACCCAACTCAGAAATATTGCTCATGGACTTGAGAGATAAAAGCTTCACACACATAGATAATTTTGACTTGGGCGAGCCATCATACAACGGTGTGTTTGACTCTTTTAACAAACAATTAAATCTTTGTGCTTCTTCATTTGGAAGTTCATCATGATCGTCATATTGAGGCTCATCAAATGGCACATTCACTCCGAGACCATCACAAATCATGCTTTCCATCGACTCAAATTGTTCATTAGATGGAACATCAAAACTAGAACTGCTTGAAGAAGCCCCTAAGTCAAAATTTGGAAGTCGTTCTCCATGGTCCACCCAAATCCAATAATTAGGCCTAAACCCGATACGATACAAGTGCACCCGAATTTCATCATCAGGTGTAATAGGTATACCGTCACATTTAAGGCATGGACATCTAATCCCCCTTCCTTTTTAGCCTTATCATATCGCCAAGCTACCCTAATAAACTCTTCAACCCCATTTACAAAAGTTTCCTTCAAAAATGCTCTCCCCGGATATAACCGATCATACACCCAACTACGATTCAATTGATTCCAATTCATCTACACGCGATATGATTCCCACAACTAAACCTAAAATATAACCTATCAAGTTAGTGGCATCGATATGATCTCGGTGGAGATGATTTCGAGCCAAATATGGGGGTTAAGGACAGAACAAACAAAACCCTTTTCCATATAAGTAGTGAAGGAAGTTATTTCTAACTCCCAACCTTAAAATTGTTAGTATAGTCTCGCAATTATCTCAATGGAGATGATTTCGAGCAAAATATGGGGGTGAGGGACAACACCTCACCCTTTTCCATCAAAGGCACACAATATAGTCATCTAACCTAGGGTTCGTCAAACATCAAAACAATAAAAATAAATTATAACAGGCCATATAGATAAACTATAACATGCTAAGAACCAAATCATTTTTCACCAAATTTATTCACATTTCCCACCTATGAAGATGCATATAGATAAACTCTATATAAAAGTAGCTGAAACATGGTATTACAAACATGATATTCAATCATCAAACAAATAGGCCAACAATCAAATTTAAAGTGGGAAAACCTGATGCTACCACGTGAGTACCCATGGTGGCTGCCACGGTCTGTGGCACTCCATCAGACTTCCCATTTTGCTATTTTGTGCAATTGGTCCTCAATCATCTTGTGCTCAATCCTTTCCAATCCAAAATCCCAACAACAAACCAGCTAAATAACTTCATTTCATACATCATGATAGGCAAGTAAATTACAACAAACTTCAATTCAATATCAATATCAACCATGAATCACTCAACACATAAAGTAGTATAAAATTTCAGTTCATCTCAAATTGGAACCAACTCACAATAGTTCATACCATTCAAATCAACATGGATTCATCAATTTTCATAATACTATCATTCTAATACAAACTAGTAGGATACCCGTGCTGTCGTGTTCTTTTTATGAATAAACTTAGACAGTATTTAAATAGTCTGAACATTACCACGTAAAAATAGAGACAAATTTAAAGTAGATAAAAAAAGTTTCAAATAAAAAATAGATAAATATTAAAATCTAAAAATGTAAAAGTATCATTTAAAAACAATCTGTGCATTTATCCCGTATTTTTTTATATATCAGTGCAGTGTTTTTATATATATCAATGATGTTATCCCGTGTTTTTTATATATTAGTGCAGTTATCCCGTGTTTATATATATATATATATATATATATATATATATATATATATATATATATATATATATATATATCATTGCAGTTATCCCCGTATTTTTTTACATATCAGTGCAGTTATCCCGTGATTAGTACATCATAGTAGATAGTAAAAGTTAGATTATCAATAAGAAATATTTGTTTTAAATATTAATTTGTAGTTTAAATAGTCATTAAGTCTTCTTGTTTTTTAGATAGTAGGTTTGTAGTAGTAGTCTTCAAAAAATTTAATTATCAATGACAAATATTAATCTCGTGTTTTTTATATATCAGTGCAGTTATCCCGTGTTTTTTTATATATCAGTGCAGTTATCTCGTAGTTTAAATTGATTATTTTAGTTGATTAGTAGATTATAGTAGATAGAAAAAGATAGATAGTAGATTATCAATAAGAGGTGATAGTAGATTATCAATAAGAGTGTAAACAGATTTCAGAGAGAAAAATAAAAATTTTAAGGTGATAACTTTTTCCAAAAAGGTGATAGTTTTTTTTAGTGTGACTCATTTAAATTTTTATAGGTAATTTTAGTAGAGTAGTGTTTGTATAAATTTAGAAATTTAGTTAAAAAACTAAATTTAAGTGATAAGAGAAAGAGAAGAATTGTTTTTGGGAAAAGTAAAAGTAAAGTAAAAAGAAAAAATGAAGAGAGAGAGTGTAAGCAGTGTTATCAGACCCGGACCGGCCATCGACCCGGTCAAGGCACCGGGTCACTAGACCCGGGGTCGGACCGCGGGTCTCTAGTCGGACCGGCATGACCCGGTCTATATTAAATAAATTCAAAAAATTATAATATATACTTAGAAAGTATACATTTATTAATATAGAAATTTTATTATAATTTTATTTATAATTATACATTTACTAACATGTTTATGAGTGTTGAACTTGAATCAATTTGTCAAAAAAATGTGTGTTTAATCAAAACTATTAATGAAAGAATGTGCAAAAAAAATTAACATATCCGGAATTGATTATATTTAATGAATGCGGGACAGTATCAACAAATAATAGATAGCTTAGTGGTTAAAAACTTGAAATGTTGAATACTAGGGAGGGGGTTCGAACCCCACCCAAGCCTTTTTTGTGAAAACATGCAAAATTTATAAATGGTTCATCTTAAAAACAAAAAAAAAAAAAAAAAAAGGATCAACCGGTCCGACCCGATTTTCACCGGTTCGATGACGTCGTCACCGGGCCAACTGCAGATCCGGTCCTGCACGCTGCCCGGCCCGGGAAGACCACCGGGTCCCGGTCCGACCGGTCCGACCGGCTGGTCCGGTCCGGTTCTGATAACATTGAGTGTAAGAGAAAAGTGAAAAGGAGGAAAGAGAGTGTAAGAAGAAAGAGAAAAAAAAGGAAGAAAGAGAGTGTAAGAAGAAAAAGAAAGAAAGAGAGGGTAATGGCATTTTTACCCTTAAAGTAAATACGTGTTTTGTTAATAAGAGATCCAAATTGGTAATTAGTAATTTCATAGGAGGTTTGTTTGCATAAATAGATATTAGATACCAAGCAATTAGAACATAGAATGGATGAAGAACTCACTTGTTGCAGCTGAACAAATCAAAGGCAAGTAAGCACTTGGTTTCCTAAGCAATATCAAGCTCTTAAAGACCCAAAACCAACTCCAGCTCACAATGCTCCTATTTTGCTTCTCCAATCAACAATGTAGCTTTTGTAATGCCCTAATGAACCTCCTAAACTAACATGTATAACACCCACCGTTTTGTTTCGGCATTTACTTTTCAATTGTACTATTTTGATCGTATTATTTAAATAATACGTTATGTTTGATTAATGAAGTGAATGGTTTTGGCCAAGATGGAATTAAATTATGACTTAATAATAATTATTAAGTTAAGGTTCAAAAATGGTCGCAAAATTTTAAAATAAAATTTTGCCGCATTTTAACCCGTCGGGTAGAATTTGCCCATAATAAAATTTAAAATGGACTTCATTTTTGTTTAGATTAGAGACAGATATTATGTTGATAATATATTGTTGATATTTGATGCTAGACGAATCGAAGATAAGGATTAGTGCTCGCATAAATTTATTTGACGGGCGAATCTAATTTAAATTGGTGAATTGTTTTTGCGAGCTGAATCTATTTAGCGATTGATCGAAATTGGAGAACCGAAGTCTAGGACTATGTGGTATTTTATAAGTGGTCAAAGGAGTCAACAATTAAAATTTTATTATAATGGTTATAATTGGTCCAAAAAACAAACACATTTGAGGACCAAAATAACTAATAGACACGTGTGAGAACTTAAATGACGTTTTAAAGAGACATTTCAAACATACAAGGACTAAAATAATGGTTTACCCTTAAATGGGGTGGCATGGCCTAGAAAATCTATTGCTATGATTTTTAGTGTATAAATGTTCAATTTATTTCACCAATTTTAAAATGTGTTTTTTGTTATGAATAATAGTAATGTGGATGTCCATGAGTTACAAATGTTACATAGTAGAGGAATATTAAAAGACACTCATTTATATAGATTATTATTCTTTGTAGTTGTTATTCATTGTATATGTTAAAGACACATTATGGTATGCCTTAATTCATTTGTAGGTTACAAGACTTATGTCCTATAAATAGGACTCATATGACATTGTAAAGATGTACCTTCAAGAGTAGAATGCAAATGCTCTTTTATTCTCTCATTCTCTTCTTCTATTTCTTCTTCATCTATAGTTTATTATAATGGTTATATCTTACTCTTGTTTGGATCAATTTTATAACACGTTATCAGCACGAACTCTACCAAAATGATGGCTTAATAAGCTTGTAGACTATTTGGCAAAGATATGTTTTCTTCTACTATCTTATAGTTTATCTAACTCATGTTATCATGTTTTGTTTTCTTATAGCTTTTATTTTATCATGCTAATAAAGAAATTTTATTGAAAATTTTATTTAGCTACCACGATTATCATATTTCTATTCTTGATGAATTCCTGAAGAATTCAACATTCATGCATCCCTATTGGATTGCATAAGGACAACTATCATGTTTGTCTATTCTTGATGAATTCCAGAAGAATTCATCATTCAAGCATCCTAGAAGGATTGCACAAAGAACTCAATGAAGAGATAAAACATAATATTCAAGAATCCCTGCAGGATTGTTCAAAGCATTTTTTTTCAATGCTTAGTCTCGTGATATAGTTCTTAAAGAACTGAAAGAAAAAAAACACAATATTCGAGCATTCCTGTAGGATTACTTAAAGAATTTTTTTTTCTTTATCATTGTTTGTGATGATTTGTTATATATAGTTCTTGAAGAATTGAAAAAAATGAATATTCGAGTATCCTTGTAGGATTACTCAAAATGTGAAGATTTGTGATAGTTATTGAAGAACTTTAAAAAAAATTAATATTCAACCACTCGTGGAGGATTGTTCAAAGAATGATGGTAATCATATAAACTTGTGGTTAAGTTCTTGAAGAACTAAATCTTAATATTCAACCATCCCTAGAGGATTGTTTCATGAATGATGATTTTTCTTGGTCATCACTAATGAAAAATTTGTAGTCAAGTTCTTGAAGAACTAAATCTTTAGACCATGATTGTAATCTAAAAGATCTATTTGATTTTAGTTTTACTTGAAACAAAGAAAAAAATGGAAATGTATTTCTTTATCATACTCGAATATGCTCCTGGAGTAGCAAAAGTGAGAAAATATTTTTAGAATATTCTGAAAATTTAGTCACAATTGTGATTGAACAAATGACTTATGAATGATTAAAATGTGAAAGATCACATAATGGATTGAAATTGATTCCCAGAAGTGAATAAATTACGTAATGATCAGTACTTTATTCCCTTGTAGGATTGCTTAAAGTATGATTTATCTTTGGTCATTGTTTAGATGTGAGATATAGTTCTTGAAGAACATATGATCATAAAATATGATTTTATTTGATAACCCTTTATAAAAGTTTATTGCGAGTTCTTGAAGAACATAACAAAAGATCTGTTTTTCCCCTTTGATAACTCTTTATGATTTTCTTTGCATTCTTTAAATAATGTAACAAAAAAAAAGTTGTTATGTTGTATGTGAGAGGTAAATATTGAGTGTGCTACATGTGAATGATGATAAAAAAAATCCATTATCGTGATTTATGGTTATTTTTGACATATATGATTTATGGTTATATTCTTTACTATTTCTCATAATGGTGTAGCGGTTTTATTTTTATGAAAATAATGATGTAGTAACTCATACATTATGGCAAAGTTTAATTTTTCTAAGTGTAACTTCTCTTTCTACTTACCCTTGGAATTCTAATCTACATGATTTTACTATTTAGTATGTGTTCAATTATATTTTTCTATTATAATTATGACGACACATATTAATATTTTTGAAGGACCAGAAGATTCTTCAATTCAATAAGTTTTTGTGTGTCATGTGTTCTTAATGCATATAAACTACCAGAAAGTCATATGGTTATCAATTTGCAACCAAAAGTTTGCAAATGTAATTAAAGACTCCAGAAGAGCCAATGGTATTGTTACCTAGTTTGAAGAACAAAGCATTTAAACATTGATGCCATATTCTCTCCAGTCTCATAGAAACTAATTGAGTTTCAAGGATATTCATCTAAGTGGATATACCATATCGAAAAATAAATGGAGAAAATCTTCAATGTCTGTATATCATGAGACTTACTTTAAAAAATTCAAATGCGTATTAGAAAGAAAAAAAATACCTGTGTTTCTTTTGGTTGATACTAAATGCATATTAGTACAACACATGCTACCTTAAACCAGAAGTTTATGGATTATAATAAATTTATCGTTGGCAAGACCGGTTGGGCCATCCCGGGTCTATTATGATGCGAAAAATAGTTAAAATTTTTAGTGACCATGTATTGAAGAGCCCGTAGATTCTTTAATTCATTAACTTTTGTGTATTACTAGTTCCCAAAGGAAGTTGAGAATTTGAAAGAATAAGTCTCTCACATTTCTAAAATGTGTATAAGGTGATATTTGTAAACAAATACATCAATCACGTGATATTTTATGATTTTAATTGATGCATCAATTAGATGACCACATATATACCACATATATTTTGTCGCCAACTCACAACTAGAAGTTTGTGAGATGGTTTGCTCAACTAATTTGAGTAAGAAGTCATTATGTGAATTATCTTGGAATCATTTGGTAAGTATTGTATGTATCATAAAATTGATATTGGACATCACATAGCTATGTTTATTCATAAAATGGTCTTGGAGAACCATTCATAATTAGAGGTTTAAAGTTAATAATATAATCAGTTCTTATAAGATCAAAACTTCAATTTCTACATGGGAACATGCAATATTGCAAGCAAAGACATTGATACGCATCAAGCCAATAATGTATCATATGTAAGTTCTCCCTTTTATGATTGATTTTTAGTCAATAATCCAATATCTCTCATCTTAAATTTTTTGGATGTGTTGTGTATGTTCACATTACTACACTACTATACAATAAGAAGTATGCTTAAAGAATGTTGGGAATACATGAGTATATGAATTTCCATCCATGATAAAGTATGTTGAGGCAACAACTGGAGATGTATTTATAGCTAAGTTAGTTGATTAAAACTGTGATGGATTAGTTTTCCCAATATTAGGGGGAGAGACGAGCAGCTGAAAATGAATATTATTTGAAATAAATTATTATTATCTCATCTTGATCCTCTTACAAACCAACGAGAACTAGAAGTTCAAAGGATAACTCATTTGCAAAGTTTAGCGAATTAATCACAGCTGCAGTGCTCCAATTAAAATTGATGTCCCTGTTGGACACTCAAACATTGCAAATGAATCTTTACCACGCATGAAGCGTGTAGCATGGTCGGTTCCAAAGAAAAAGAAATAATCCTCAAACAAAGAAATGAGCTTAAAAGTAAGATGGCCCAAAGGAGAATATGGGAGCTCTAAAAGAGTATATTGACACATAATTGATTTTTTATGTTCCAAAAGAACTAATCAGGTACCTGAAAAAATTCTGAAATTTGTGAAAATGGGATCTCAATAAATTATGTCATGAATGGAGAAAGATGGAACCAAAGTAAAGTCAACGTTTACGATATCTTGACATATAATATAGTGCTAAATATGATAATTGGAAATGAGGATCATGAACCAAAGTCTATCAAGGACTATAGACAAAGAAATTATTGGACAACATGAAAAGACGCAATTGAAGTGAAAATTAAACTCGTTTTGCAAGCTGAGAACCAAAGTCCATACGCCTGAAGTTGTAAAGCTACTTTAATACTAGCGATTATTGTGCAAAAGGAAAATGAGAATCGTGAAGTAGTGAGATGTAAAGTTTGACCAGTTGTTCAAGAGTATTTGCACAAATCTAATATGGATTTTGAAAATATATTCACCTGTAGTGGATGCAAGTAATTTTTAATACTTTATTAGTCTAGTAGCATAAAAAAAAGTCAATTCACATATGATTGATGTGTTACAACTTATTTATATAGCTCATTTGATAGTGATAATTACGTGAAGATCCCTGAAGGATTTAAATTCATAAGACACATTGTTCGAACTCTAGAGAAGATTACTCACTTAAATTGAATTGTTCCCTTTGTGAGATAAAATAATTTGTACGCATGTGGTGTAATCATTTCAGTGCATATTCTAAATGAGGGATATAAAGTTACCCCATTTGTTCATATATTCTTATAAAATATTTGAAAATAATTGTTGTGCATATTGATGGCATAAATAGTATACGTACTCCTGAAGAGCTTCTGAAAGTTAATTGCTTAAATAAAGAGTTTAAGAGGGAATACCTTGAAAACAAAAAGAGTTGTTTGCTATTACAATTGGAGTTTTTAAAGAATGAACTTTTTATGTTTCAAGAAGCTTTTATAAAGATCCATTTTGAAAATTTCACATATGTTTTGCACTTCCAATTGTTGTAAGAACGGTATATGTGAACAAAAATTCATTTTGACCTTGAGAAAATGATGAAGAACTACTTGGTCCTGAAGTACCATATCTTAGTGCAATTGGGGCACTAATGTAGTTTGCTAATTTCTTGATACGATCAAAATTTAGCACTACAAGAGTCAATTCGAGAATGCATTTGGTTGGCGTTGGTAATTCAACAAATACAAGAAACTTGTGGTTTGTCTTCTGGAAAATGATTACAACATGTATGAAGATAACACCGCATGCATTGTTGAGTTGAATAAGGGTATCTTATAGGAGATAAAACAAAACACATTTCGCCAAAGTTCTTCTTCAATCACGATCTTCAAACGAAAAGAGATATATTAGCATTCAACAAGTTTGTTCATGTTATAATTTAGCAATTCTTCTAACAAAGGCATTGCGAAGCAAAACTTTTGAGCAGTTTATATAAAGAATCGGCCTTCGTCGTCTCAGATATGATTGCATGCATGAGAGGGAGAAATAAACACATTGTGCACTATTTTTTCCTTTACCATGGTTTTGTCCCAATGGGTTTTCTTGGTAAGGTTTTTGACGAGGCAGCTGTAACAACCCGATAAATTCTAACATGTAGAATTACCGAAATGCACTAAATGGCATACATCAGAGTGACTTCCTGTTATTGAAATATTGAACACAACTAAAATTTTCCATAATACATATCAAATGGTTCTCTGAACCTCATTAACTTCCGGAAAATGCTCAAGTTCCATAACTTAAGACTTATACAATCCTGGTGTTCAATACTCAAAACATAAAGTAGCGGAAACGATTTACAACTGATACATGATAGTTATATAATCGATAACATAGAAACGGTAAATGGGACAAAGGTCTAAACATGAAACTCAATCCTCAATGACTCCAAGAGTCGCACCGGCTAACCGTGCTTCGTCGCCTTTGCTTTCCCCTGTTTCTCTGTAAAAACCACAAATATGAAGGGTGAGATAAACATTATCTCAGTGAGTCCTATCGAGACCCCTTACTAACTCTAGCGGTTCATTATACTTTACTTGTGAACTCATGGTCCTACTAAGCAACCATGTGGACAATGTATTTTACCTCTTGTAATTTGTAGCCCTACTAAGCGACTACGCATTACCTTTCCTTTTCATTTATCATTCTAGCATAACACCTCAAGTCTACCTATTCTTAGGCACTTCTTTGGCTTTTGGTGAACTCATCCCGCTATTTCTAGTGGGTGAAACCTTTTGAGTCTAGGTTTTGGGGCTCATGACTTCCCCTCCCCTAGTATGCCAATCCTCTAAGGGTCGTCACCCTTGACCTCAATTTATATATTTTATATAAATGTACCCGCATTGGGCCGTCTTATCATTTTTATTCATGTACCGTCTACCCTTCCTCAAGGGAATGTATCTTGTCTTTGAATTAACACATGTGTACACTCGCGTTCCACTAATGTATGATTTTTCCCAACATTCTTAACTTTAAAAATAGGGAATTTTATAGTTTGAATTACACCTCTGATTAGACCTTTCAATAAGCTTCAAAATGCAACTGAAAACACTTCAATCAGATTACCGGATCAAAAGTTATCGCGAAAACAAAATCGACAAGTTTTACTGAAATTTACACCGCGTCGCGACGCGAACAGGTTCCGTCGCGACGCGAAGAGTTACAGAAACATTTTCGTTGCAATTTTACAAAGGGTCGCGACGCGATGGCTTCCAGATAGTTCAGAAAACAGGTTTTCGAAATGCGATTTTGTTCCGTTCCGCTTTCAATCCGATACCGAGACTTTCTAGGATATCCGAGACTTAAAACAAGCATAACAAGCAATTATTCCAAACCAGCGAAAGCGATAAACAATCAATCAATGCATATCATCACAACATCAATCAACAATTCCATCAATTCGAACAATTTACAATTAACGGTTTTTCGATAAAAACGGTTTCGTCTACTTTTTCGAAAAGCGGATTTTAACGTATCGTTTCAGAAAACATTATAACTCGATATCAAAAACGTCCCTAAGCGAGTATAGAACTCACCGTATTGTGATGAAAATCACAAACAACGAAACCCCGTGAACTCGACCGCTCTGAAATGTCACGAACTCGCCCCGAATCCTCTCCAACAACGAACTCCGATATTCGATCGCTTGGACAGCCACTTAACCAAAACCCCAGCTGCTCAATCGAACTTCAAATAGGTTTTTGGCAAAAGAAGATAGGTCTTTGGACTGAATGTGGGGCTCTATTAAGACATGCAAACCTTTAGGACTCCATTTTTGAGCTTGGAGCTTCAAAGGGATGACAATGGTGAATCTGAGTTTGGGAGGAGGTTAGGTCACAAAAATTGTATCAATGGATAGAGGAGGAGAAACTGATTATGGTGATGGTGGAAATCGAGACATGCATCAAGATCCTGGATTTCTTCTTCCCTCTCCTTCTCTTCCTCGATCTCTCTCGCAACTCTCCTCTCTATTCTCTCCTCTTTCAAAATTTTCTTTTTCTGGAATTGGTGAAGTGAGGCTGGGTGTGTGGTGTTGGCTGGTCTTGGGGTGACCAGCTGACTCACTCACTAGGAATTGACAATAATGTCCCTCATTTAATCATGTACAAAGACTATTGTACCCTTCAACAACTTGATTACTTCGTATACTATGATATGGCCTAATCTAATGAACTTGGCCAAATTCTTTTTAACTTAACATAATATTTTAATTATGCATGAGTACAATCTTTTATTTAATTCAACATCACATAATTTAGCAATGTTTGCCAACTAATCATTTCATGATAACCTCTTGTGCTAAATATTTCATTTAGTTAATAATTCACCTTAACCTCTTTGCTAATTTAAATAAATTAAATTAGCTAATTAGGGGATGTTACAGCAGCTCTCATGCAGATGATATTGTACTCTTTTTCCTTCACTAAGATTTCTTCCCATTGAGTTTTTTCTTAGTAAGATTTTAATGAGGCATATCCTTAATATTGGACATCCAAGGGGGAGTGTTATGAATAATAGTAATGTGGATGTCCATGGGTTACAAATGTTACATAGTAGTGGAATATTAGAAGACACTCATTTATATAAATTATTATTCCTTGTAATTGTTATTTATTGTATATGTTAAAGGCACATTATGGTAGACCTTAATTCATTTGTAGGTTACAAGACTTATGTCTTATAAATAGGACTCGTATGACATTATAAAAATGTACCTTTAAGAGTAGAATGCAAATGCTATTTTATTCTCTCATTCTCTTCTTCTATTTCTTCTTTATTTATAGTTTATTATAATGGTTATATCTTACTCTTATTTGGATCAATTTCATAACATTTTTTATATTCTTTAGACACTTCAACACTATATATACATAACGCAAAACGAAATGTGAGAAGTAGTATTAATAACAAAACATGTATGGGGCATAGCAGCTAAGAGTCGTATATTGTAAGCATATTCGTTCATTTCGTACATGCTATTTCGTACTGCTGAGTCTATATATATATATATATATATATATATATATATATATATATATATATATATATATATATATATATATATATATATATATATATCAGAAATGAATGGAATCTTTAATCTTTATTTGCATTTTGTAAAGAATATTATCCATATTTCCAAAGTTGGAGACTTATTTGATACGCGCTATTGAAACCTATGTAATATAGGATATAGCTAGTCATGTCCTATATTACAAAATGCTAGCTATATCCTATATTACATAGGTTTCAACCTATGTAAAATCAATCACGTCCCTCTACCAAATCACGCAACCTCGTGAGCCGTCTGTACGTCTGAGACTCGGGATGAATGTCTGCGGACGCAAGCACCAACCGCAACTGCTCGCTCACAATTATCAGTCTCTCCTCAGGTCCTCTCACACCTGGTGCTCGTGCTGCTGCTGGTGGCGGTGGTGGTGCTGGAAGGAGACGAGGAACTGATACCCTATCGTACCATGGCAAGTAACCACGATGAACCTCACCCACCTCCCTGGCAGCACTAGTAGTGCTCATAACCTCCTGAACACTATCCCTCCATCTGGTCATATGCATCATGATGTCACTATACACTGGACGACCATGAAGCCGGTCACCACCACCAGACCGTGATGAAGACTCCCCTCACAAACTCGGCCATGAAGAAGTCTCCCCTCGCAAAATCAACCCCGGTGAATCACGGGGGATCCGGCCACCGATCCTCTGACGAGCCACTGAAAAAAAAATACAAACGAAGCGGATGAAACGGATCTATGTAAATCCGTTGAGGGTAAACGGATCTATATAATATACCGAATATTAATAATATTATTAATATTCGGTATATTATAAAATTATTGTTATAATATTATTAAATTATAATATTGTTATAAAATTATTGTGAAATATGGTGGTGGTGAAATATGGGAAGGAGTTTGTGTAGAGAGAGAGACGGTTAGAGAGAGAGACGGTTACAGAGAGAGAGGGAGAGGGAGAGGGAGAGAGAGAGAGAGGGGTATGGTTAGAGAGAGGAGTCAGGGTGGAAGTTAATTTTGTGGTGGTGGTCGTGGTTGTGAAATATGGGAAGGAGTTTGTGTATAGAGAGAGAGAGAGAGAGAGAGAGAGAGAGAGAGAGAGCGGGGTATGGTTAGAGAGAGAAGTGAGGGTGGAAGTTAATTTTGTGGTGGTAGTGGTGGTGGTGGTGAAATATGGGAAGAGGGTTTGTGTGTGTAGAGAGAGAGAGAGAGAAGTGTGAGGATGAGAGGAGCTATGATGTGGTGGTGGTGTGGTGGTGTAGGGTGGGTTTGGGTGGAGAGAGAGGAGAGTAAGGGAGAAAGAGAGTGAAGTGTGAGAAAAGAAAAGAAGAAGAGAAGAGAGAAGAGTGAGGAGGATTCGGTTTAATAAAAAAATTAGAATTAGCGACGGAAATTCAAATTAGCGATGGACTTTAAAATGGTGCAATTTCCAAGGAATTCGCGACGGATTTTGTGCGACGGAAATTCAAATTAGCGACGGATTCAGAATTTTACGCATTCCAAGGTCTGCGCAACGGTCACGTCAGCATTAGCGACGGATTTTAAATTTAGCGAAGGAATTTAAATTTTTTGTTAAAAAAAGCGTGCATTCGTCATTATTAGCAACAGATTTTGGTTCCCTCACTACTTAAACATTAGCGACGGATTTTGGTTCCCTTGCTAATTTTTCGTCGCTAATAAGGCATTTTTTGTAGTGCTCCCACTGTGGTCGCCAATGTTCCGTACCATATCTCGGATGGTATGGACGATCCGGGATAGTTGGTAGTAGTAGGTCTTGATTAACCGAGCTCCGTTGTGGAGTTCCGATCCTAGATGGAGTTCCGATCCTAGACGGAGTTCCGATCCTAGAGGGAGTTCCGATCCTAGATGGAGTTCCGATCCTAGAGGGAGTTCCGATCCTAGATGGAGTTCCGATCTTAGGTGGGGGTACCTGTAAAGACACTCCGACGCTCAAGTCAGGAAGTGAATTGATTAGAGGTAAAAAATGTGTGTTGACCTAATGAATCAGAGACGTCCGATCTAGGGCCTAGATCTTAGCCGTTGATCAATGAGTTTGCTTTTGATAATGAGCCTCACTATTGAGGATTTGGCCCAATCGGTAACGTGATGTTTATTCATGCTAGTTAGTTACGGCTACACAGTTGTATTAAATGTAGTTAATATTTGAAACTTAGGTATAGATAGCTTAAGATTGTCTTCAACTCTTTAAAACTTCTTTTTTCTGTATATTATGTTTGCGTAATGCTTTAGCTTTAAATAAACAATGAAGTAAAGCTGTTACAAGATAGATACAAATTATCACTAAATATTAAATCCAAAAATGTGAATATGTCTTCTTTATTGCTTTCCTTTTGATAAAAAAATCAAAAAATGTGAATAGAAAATAAGGTAATCCTTTTGTCATAAAATAAAATATAACCAAATTGCATTAAGGTTTTCTCAGATCAGAACAAAAAAAACCTAAAAAACTGAACACAACAAATAAAGCAAATATTAAGTAGGATGTACGGGAAAATAAAGGGAGATGAAAATCAAATCAAAAAATTAATAAGAAAAAGAACACTAGTGGAGAGGTGCTGAAACGATGAGAAAAGATCATCTCTATTAACTGGACAGTTTTAGTTCGGGAGAGAAAGACACAAAGAATAAAATAGTATTATTTGTAACATATTATTGTTAATTATAGGCTTAAATATGTTTTAGGCCCCTGCAAATATAGGGTGTTTTGGTTTAAGCCCCTGCAAATTATTTTTTTTTGTTAAAAGCCCTTGCAAAATGACATATTTTGTTATAAGCCCTTCTATGACTAAAATGTTAGCCTTAACATGGAATGCTATGATTGCTGGATATGTTGAGAAGGGCTTATAACAAAAGATTTCATTTTGCAAGGGCTTTTAACAAAAATTTTTTTTGCAGGGGCTTAAACCAAAACACCCTATATTTGCAGGGGCCTAAAACATATTTAAGCCTTAATTATATTCTTTTTCTGACATTCTTTTTTTTTTTTCATTTTATTAGACCTACTTGCGTTTACTATTTTATTTATTAAATATTAATTGTCAGTAATTTTTTTTCAACAGGTATTCACTAATTGCACCTCTTATTTTTTAACTTCTTGGGTTTGCCTCTAAGCCCATTTCTTCTACCATTCTTAAAAATCAATTTATATTTGCACCGCCCATTTTTTCATTTTTCACTACCTATTTTACTTCTAGTTAACTTAATCTCATGATTTTAATTTCGCTTAATTTTTTAAACCTCATTTTCATCTAACATCCTAAAAATCAAAATTCAAAAACAAGTTGTTAGCAATTGTCACTCTAACCTGTTTGAGCATTGCAAGCACCTTCAATTTTGAAACGCCTCAAATTTCAAAAAGAACATTTCATTCAAAAAATAAAAACATCAACAAAAAACATTTTATATCCAAGAATTACGTAGCTTTTGACTCTCTACTCGGGATACGTATGAGCAGAAGGGGATCCACCTCGGTCAAGCACACAAAAAAATTACTAAGTCTTTTTAATTCATTTTTTCATAATAAAAGGGTAAAATATTACAATGTTTTCTTTTTCCATCCCCTGTTACAATAATACATATATGTTATGTAGGTGATGTGCCATAACGATGTGAGATAATATGTCACGTGGGCGATGAATTATCAATTTTATTATTTTTTATTATAAATAAAAAAATTAATTATTGTTCATCTTCTTCCTCACGAACCCTAAGTTCAAAGACCCTAAAAAATCATCCCTCAAATTATAACCTACAAATCATGATTTGCAAAAAACTAAAATCATAAACCATGTGTTTATTATAGATCGAGTTCATACGAATCCAATGGAACAAGTCCCATGATTTTTTGTTGACCATAGAAGAAGAAATCCGACGAACACGATCATGGTTAAAAGCAAAACACATGTATGCATTCTGTGTATGCCTAAAGCTTGAGGAAGGAGATTGATTGTGTTAACGTGTTGAAACTTAAATGACTAATTTGGGGAGAATAAAAACATAAAAATCAACTCAGTATAAAAAATAACTTACAATGGAAATTTAGGGAAAGACGATGAACTTCAAGGTTCATGATAAGAGGAAGAAGATAGAATTGGGGAACAATCAAACCACCCCGCATATTTAAATTAACCTAAATCTTAATCTAAAACTTGTTAATCAAACTTAGGGATTAAGAGTTGAACAAGGAAAGAAGCTGAAAATGAATGTGAAGAAGGGACAAAAAAGGGGAAGAAGATGAATATTTTTTTTGTAAATAGTAAAAAATTTACGTGGAAAAAAATAAACAGGGGAAAGATGAAATGAGAAAACCACATCAACCCCGCTTTGTAACGTCAGTCATATCTGTAACAGTCACATCACGCATGTAACAGATATGTCAGCATGTTTAAAATGGATGATGGAAAAAAGGAAAATTGTGTATAGGTTTTAGAAGTTAAAGGATCTAAATGAAAAAAAAAACTTAAAAACCTAACTTGATATATGAAAATTACTTAAAGGATGTTAAAAAAATACAAATGGAATTCTACAATAGTATGTACGACTTCTTTGTGTTTTTAATGACATGTTTTTTATTTTATTTCGTAAATTTTAGAAAAGTCTATATCATACACCAACATTTCATTCATTTTGGCGAGTTATGTATTGAGAAGAAATCTAAGAAGGTTAAATTTTTGATCTGGTTGTCAACTTGTTGGTGCATCTGGCTAGTTTTAGAGGTGAAGAAGCTAAATTTGACTCGATTGTGGCTCGTATCAAATATATGTCTTGGTGTTGGTTTGAGCATACCTAATGCTCTACTCAATATATATCATTGCTTATTGGAAAAAAAATACAAATGGAATTCTACAATAGTATGTGCAACTTCTTTGTGTTTATTTCGTAAATTTTAGAAAAGTCTATATTGACATACATGACTTCTCTTTAAAAATCTAGACTAGGTAAGGTTAATCCCTTTTTGATAATAACTTTTTCAATATGCCAAATTGATAACAACAGTTTAAAATTACATTAGTATGGTAAGAAAACAAATATATCTTATGAAAAAATGGAGCTTCAGAACATTGTTTTCATTAAGCAAATTTCGTATCTTAAGAAAATTTTCATAAATTATTTCCATGTCAAAGTTGACATCATTTTAAAAAGTACAAGGCACTAGAAAGGTCTATGGGGTAAGGCAAGGATATGGCCAGATCCTTCTATACCTCATGTGGGGTTGAGAGCTAGTTATGATCTCCTTGCATATTTGTGTTTGGATGGAATGGAAGGTAAATATCATTATTTCTTCATGCTATGGGAAAGACCACAGCTACCCTTATGCCAAGGGTCAACATCATCATAAACTTTAAATGGAATGCCTTGTAAAGCCCAACAAATACTTGACATTTCAACTAACTTTTTTGATGAAGTATAGAATCAACGGTGGAAATTGAACTAAATTCATCATGTGGCCAAAATAAATGTTCAGTACATCTGATTTTTTTAAAGAGTTTGATGAAATTGCCTTTGGAGGTAGAGAAAACTTGATTAAATAAAGATTGTGTTGAGGAATATGAAAATTATTCAAGAAAAAAAATCAAATGCACTAATGAATACAAATTCGTCATTTATTCTCTTAAAGAAACAACTTTAAGTACAAACGATGACTAGTGTAAACTGTCACAGGAGGTCATTCCTTGAGCTATCTTTAAACCTTGTACTTACTGAGTCCATATTAATTGTGCACACCCTTTAATTTTAACTTTTGCTTTATAGTAACTTTTTTTTTCACAATAACAAACTTAATTCAATTTAAATGGGGTAGCAAAATACAACATGAAATAAAGTTTCTACTCAGCCTTTCAATTAACCACAACCACGAAACCCGCCCACAATGCTGTTAAATTTAGTTGATTTTGATCTTTAATTTGGGGGTTCCATTCTTACATAAATTATATTTTTCAAAAGAAGTCTTCCCAAAGCCATGATAAGCTACTAGTAGAAGCCAACAAATCCTTCAAGCTGAGTGAAGACAAATTCATGAGTTGAAGGGTACTTTGGCACATTACGGGTCCGTTTGATTCGCAAACACTGGACAGTACAGTAGTAGACAGCATGTTGTCCAGTACACTAATTGGTGAACACTGGAAATCACAAGCAAAAAAATGTAAGATTTACTATAATTCTCTTTATGCCGTTTATAATGATTTTATATAACATTTATTATAATATAATCAGAAAATTATAGTGAAAATAATATGAGAGAGGGTAGGGGAGAGAGAGAGAGGATAAGAGGGAGAGAGAGAGAGGGGGGAGACATGGGTCATGATATGAGAAGATATATAGAAGAGATATGGGAGGGAGAGAGAAGAATGAGATAGTAGAGAGGATAGAGGAGAGAGAGGGAGAGGGAGAGGGAGAGAGAGATCGTGATATGAGAAAGGGAGAGAGAGGGAGAGAGAAAGGAGAGAGGAAAATGAGATATGAGAGAGGGAGAGGAAGAGAGAGAAAGGATAGAGGAGAGAGGGATAGAGGGGAGAGAGAGGAAAGGAAAGAGGAGAGAGAAGATAGAAAAGAGAGATAGGGGAGAAAAAATTTATTTAGTAGGAAATAAAAATAGTATTTTTATAATTTTTGGGATGGACAGAAATTTTTACCGGGGGACAGAAAGTTGTACAGTGGTTTTGTGAGGGACATAAATTTGAGTTTTTGTCCAGTCTCTTGCCCTCACTGTTGTCCAGTATCATGGACAGTTTTTCAACTCAAACATGATATAATTGGAGTTGTCCAGTCGAGTCCCCTGCTTTTTAGCAAATCAAATGCACCCTACATATTTCTTTGAGTTTAGAATTTTTGCAACCAACCAAAACCATTTTTTTGTTACCATGTCATTGGTGCGTAGTTTCAACCGGCTTTGCGGTCACTAATCTACGTCGGGAAATCTGGCTGGCCACGAGTTTCTGGCTTTGCCGGCTCGTGTGATTATCCCCTCCCCAACCAAAACCATTTGGATAAAGTAATATTGGAATGTGTGTGTGGGGGGGGGGGGGGGATCCGGTTGGAACTACTATCTTATTTTTTTTGATGACTCTCTGACACAGGAAGAGAGAGAAGAGAGAGAGGAGAGAGAGAGATTAATTATATGGCTACCCTTCTACTATTTGTTAATTAAGCATTCATTCTATCATCAAAAAAATTTAAGCATTTATTCTGCTGGAGAATCAATATATCCATCCATGTTTACAACATCATGGTAATAGAGCTTAAAAAATGAAACATGCGCTTGTACACAAATGTTGGACGTACATTTCAGTTTATTTTTGGGTAGTGGAAATTGCTCACCTTAGCACATAATGATGATTAATAATATATAAAAATTAATATAAATGACACTTACACCGTATCCAACTCAAATGAGGTTCTCCAAACAAACACGTGATGCAAGACAATATTATTTTTCTTAATATTGGATTAACCATCTTTTGATAGAAAAGCTAACAATGTGAGTATTCTGCTCAAACTTTAATTATTCATTAATTACTTCTAATATATTAATCATTTCACATCAAATACAATTTTACAACAAAAGTAGGGAACATTTCAGCAAACTACGCTTAATTACAACTTGACCTTAAATTTGATAATATATAGAGATGAACATATATTATATATACTTCTAATTAAGCTACGTACCTAGCTAGACATTACAAATATTATTGCCCCTACTATATATATATAGCGGTTTTGATCCAGAAGGAGGAGCTTAATTCGCTATATAACTAATTTGCAAGAACTGGAACAGAGAAATATGGCTCTCCCATTGGTGCTTCAATTGATCCCATTTTGGACTCAGTAGCAACATCTCCAAGGAAACCATTGTAGAAAACCTTAACCTTTGTTACTAAGTAAATAAAAGATGTTGTAAGGTATGAAAAGCCCAACCTGTGAAGCTTTTGTGCTTGTAATTGTCTAGCTATATTATTTGTGCCACGTTTTGCACCCTTAATGTTGCTGTGTTCTTTGAATAAGCTTCCTTCTTCAGGGTGAATGCTCCTGCTATTCTCAATTCGATGATATTCATAAGTTTGGCGACGACATAGTGTGTAGCCACTTCCTCTTACATCATTAACAACTTGTGAAGCCATGGCTACGTACTGCTTAGAAATTAAGGGTAGGGGTGATTTAATATAAGAATGGTATATTGTAATATGTGGAAGTTAAGGAGTTTCCTCTCCCACCCACTCACTCACTCACTCACTCACTCACTCACTCACTCACTCACTCACTATCTTCTTTTTTAATTCTGATTGATTTGTGTAATGATGGGTAGATTTATATAGAGAAGAGAAGGGTAAGTCACAACTCCAATATCCTTGATTTTATTGGTTAAAGAGGGTCCAATCATTTAATACTATTTATCTTATTTTGGATTTTTTGGATTGGATGCACTCATAACTGTATAAGGTCATATACAGTCAAACGGATATGAATTGTCTGATCAAAATCAAATTATCTATACTTTAACTGTACAAAATCGTTTGATCATCAAATAGCTCATATGCGATTTAAGAGTGCTTCGATGAGATAGTTTGAGTTTCTTCCAACTTAACCAATATCATGGATTCGAATCCAACTTTGGGAGCGTTAAATCTCTTAAGGGAGAACTTTGTCATCCATTGTGGCCCTACCTGCTCGACGGATTAGTTTATCCAATTGCGCACATACCTAGTTCACACCAAAAAATAGCTGAGATACGTCTAACTAAATACAATTGTGAACATTGTATCTGATCCAAATCCCATTATTTTTTTTATGTTTAATTGTTTTTAAGTGAAATTAAATTGTGTTAATTTTATTTTGGCTTTAATGTACTTTTAATCTTCCTAAATTAATTTTTTGATAGGCGAATGTTAGTGGGGAAGGGGGGGTAAATCTTAGTTTCTCAAGTTTGAATTCGAGACCTTCTTCTTATACTTTTTCGTTATCTCTTAGCTTACCAACTGAGCTACCTATTCGGGATCTCTTAAATCATTTATATAGCAAGAGTTAATGTGATTGATACGTTAATACCAATTGCTGCAAAATATCATGAAAATGAAAACGAAAATGGGGTCCTTGATATTACGAATAAGTGCAAGGCACGTGAAGGGTAGGACCTACTAGGACAAGAGGGGTAGTATTGTCATGTTCATTTCATTTTCATCGACATGCAAGTTGGGTTGGATCACGTAATTGCATGGTAAGGAGCTTAATATAGTTCACTGATCGCCTGCAACTTGCTTGTGGAAGGTTTATGCATTCCATTTCAGAAATTGGGGATTCCAGAATTTAAGTGGTTGGATTTTATTTTCAGTTTCTCTATATTGGTCTATCACACATTTTCTCACGATTTGAAATAAATAAATAAATAAATAAATAAAATGTAGTTGTAATTTCTAAAAATCAACTTTAACTATATAACTTGGTTTTATAGAATTATTTTTAGTTAGAAGTGAGTTGAACCATGATTTATGTTTGGATAATTTATAAAAAGTGATTTCTATATATCAATTCATTTGTTTGGATAGTTTATATAATTGACTTACGTAACAAGCCAAACATGCATTTTTATATCTGACCGGTGCATTGAGCTACCCAATATGTGCACTGCTTTTTCTTTGGTTACTGTGATTTTTAAAAGGAATCATGACATATCATATCCACCACGTATTTAATCTAATACAATCTATTTATATAAACAAATATCTTATAAAATTACGAATTTGAATATCTTATTAATAAGACACATATCTAATTTTAGGGTAAAAATGTCATTACTCTCTCTTTCTTTCTTTTTCTTCTTACACTCTCTTTCTTCCTTTTTAGAAACTCTTTCTTCTTACACTCTCTTTCCTCCTTTTCACTTTTCTCTTACACTCTCTTTCAATATTTTTTCTTTTTACTTTACTTTTACTTTTTTCATAAACAGTTCTTCTATTTCTTTTATTATCACTTCACTATAGCTTTTTTTTAAACTGAATTTCTAAATCTTTTTATCTATTTATATAAACAAATATCTTATAAAATTACCAATTTGGATCACTTATTAATAAGACACATATCTAATTTAAGGATAAAAATGTCATTACTCTATCTTTTTTTCTTTTTCTTCTTACACTCTCCTTCTTCCTTTTTAGAAACTCTTTCTTTTTACGCTCTCTTTCCTCCTTTTCACTTTTCTCTTACATTCTCTTTCTTCATTTTTTCTTTTTAGTTTGCTTTTACTTTTCCCATAAACAATTCTTCTATTTCTTTTATCACTTCACTTTAGCTTTTTTTTAAACTAAATTTCTAAATCTATTTATCTATTTATACAAACAAATATCTTATAAAATTACCAATTTGGATCTCTTATTAATAAGACGCATATTTAATTTAAGGGTAAAAGTGTCATTACCCTCTCTTTTTTTCTTTTTCTTCTTACACTCTCCTTCTTCCTTTTTAGAAACTCTTTCTTCTTACGCTCTCTTTTCTCCTTTTCACTTTTCTCTTACACTTTCTTTCTTCCTTTTTTCTTTTACTTTGCTTTTACTTTTAATTTCCATAAACAATTCTTCTATTTCTCTTGTCACTTCACATTAGTTTTTTCATAAACTAAATTTCTAAATCTGTTTATCTATTTATACGAACAAACATCTTATAAAATTACCAATTTGGATCTCTTATTAATAAGACACATATCTAATTTATCTATTTATACAAACAAACATCTTATAAAATTACCAATTTGGAGCTCTTATTAATAAGACACATATCTAATTTAAGAGTAAAAATGTTACCCTCTCTTTCTTTCATTTTCTTCTTACACTCTCTTTCTTCATTTTTTTTCTTTTTCTTCTTACACTCTCTTTCCTCCTTCTCACTTTTCTCCACTCTCTTTCTTCCTTTTTTATTTTTACTTTACTTTTACCTTTCCCATAAACAATTCTTCTATTTCTCTTATCACTTCACTTAATTAGTTTTTTTTTTAAACTAAATTTCTAAATTTATTTAATCTAATCTAATATCTATTTATACAAACAAACATCTTATAAAATTACCAATTTGGATTAGCTTATTAATAAGACACGTATCTAATTTAAGGGTAAAAATGTCATTACCCTCACTTTCTTTCTTTTTCTTTTTTACACTCTCTTTCTTCCTTTTTTCTCTTTCATCTTACACTCTCTTTCATTCTTTTCACTTTTCTCTTACACTCTCTTTCTTCCTTTTTCTTTTTACTTTACTTTTACTTTTCTCATAAACAACTATCTATTTATATAAACAAAAATCTTATAAAATTACGAATTTGGATATCTTATTAATAAGACAAGTATCTAATTTAAGGGTAAAAATGTCATTACCCTCACTTTCTTTCTTTTTCTTCTTACACTCTCTTTGCTTCTTTTCACTTTTCTCTTCGTTCTTTTCACTTTTCTCTTACACTCTCTTTCTTCCTTTTTCTTTTTTCTTTACTTTTACTTTTCTCATAAACAATTATTCTATTTCTCTTATCACTTCACTTTAGTTTTTTTTAACTAAATTTATAAATTTATACAAACACTACTCTACTAAAATTAACAATAAATATGTAAAAGAGTTACACACTAAAAAAACTATCACCGTTTTTGTAAAAAAGTTATCACCTTAAATTTTAATTTTTCTCTCTGAAATCTTTTTACACTCTTATTGATAATCTACTATCTATCTTTAACTATCTACTATAATTTACTAATCAATTGAAACTAGGAGATAACTGCAATGATATATAAAAAAAACACGGGATAACTGCACTGATATATAAAAGAACACTGGAGTAATAATTTTCATTGATAATTAAATTTTTTGAAGACAACTATAAACCTAAAAACAAGAAGATTTAATGAGTATTTAAACTATTGATTAATATTTAAAACAAATATTTTTTATTGATAAAACTCTGGGTCAGCTCTCCTGCCCCTCGAGGCACCTCGAATGAGCGAGGGATTAGTCACTGCTGTCCGTGCGGTGGATACCCGGGTCAAAAAAATTCTTCTATTTCTCTTATCACTTCACTTTAGTTTTTTTTAAACTAAATTTTTTAATTTATATATTTATACAAACAAACATCTTATAAAATTACCAAATTTGATCTCTTATTAATAATACACATATTAATTTAAGGGTAAAAATGTCATTGCCCTCTCTTTCTTTCTTTTTCTTTTTACACTCTCTTTTGTCCCGTTTTTTCTCTTTCTTCTTACACTCTCTTTCTTTTTTTATTTTTACTTTACTTTTAGTTTTCCCATAAACAATTCATCTATTTCTCTTATCACTTCACTTTAGTTTTTTTTAAACTAAATTTCTAAATTTATACAAACACTACTCTACTAAAATTACCAATAAAAATGTAAATGAGTTACACTAAAAAAACTATTATCTTTTTGGAAAAAGTTATCACCTTAAAATTTTAATTTTTCTCTCTAAAATATTTTTACACTTTTATTGATGATCTACTATCTATCTTTTACTATCTACTATAATCTACTAGTCAATTGAAACTACGAGATAATTGCAATGATATATAAAAAACACGGGATAACTGTAGTGATATAGAAAAAAATACGGGATTAATATTTGTCATTGATGATTATAATTTTTGAAGACTACTATAAACCTACTATCTAAAGAAAACATGAAGGCTTAATGACTATTTAAACTGATTAATATTTAAAACACACGTAACAAATATTTGTCACTAATACCTAAAAAAGGACAAATAATTGTCACTGATATATAATAAAACACGAGATAAGTTTTTTTTACTGATAATCTATCTTTTACAATATACTATAATCTACTAATCAGCTCAAATAATCAATTAAAACTATGACATAACTGCACTGATACATATAAAAACACGGGATAACTGCACTGATATATTAAAAAACACAGGGATAATTGCAATGATAAATGTAAAAACACGGGATTGTTGCACTGATATATAAAAAAACACATGATAAATGCACAGATTGTTTTTAAATGATACTTTTACATTTTTAGATTTTAATATTTATCTATTTTTTATTTGAAATTTTTTTATCTACTTTAAATTTGTCTTTCTTTTCATGAGATAATATTCAGACTATTTAAATTATGTCTAAATTCATTCATAAAAAGAACAGGACAGCACCCGTGCGTATGCACGGGTATCTTACTAGTCTATTAGTAAAAGCCTAAAATGGTTCAAGAGAAAAAAACATGTGGAAACTCTGGCAACCGCCGATCACTTTGGCCACTGTCGATTATCACTCTGGTCATCGTCAATCACCACTTCGATTACCACCAACCATCACATCGACCACCGCTGACCACCACTCCAGGCATCGTCAACCACCACTTTGTCCAGCCACCACTCCGACCACCATTATGACCACCTCTGATCATCAATCTGACCACCAACAACTACCACTTCGACTACCGCCAACCACCACTTCAATCACTGTCATCCCCCACTACGGCCATATATCACCGACCAACACGTACTTTAACCACCGCCATTCACCACTACATCCACCACAATGGTCACCAATTTGACCACCACAGACTACCACTCCGACCACCGCCAACCACCACAGATCACCAATATGACAACCATTAGTCACCACCACCGACCACCAATATGACAACCACTGGTCACCACCACCAACCACCAATATGACAACCATTGGTCACCACCATTGACTACCACTTCAACCACTACCACCGCTGATTACCACTCGAACAGGTGTCTGTCGACAACAACTAGTTTCAACCACTACTATTAAAATTATTGCTAAATAAATACATTATAAATTTGTAATATTTTAATTTTTTTCAAACCTAATGTTATATATTGTTTTGGTTAAAATAAGTTTATGATGAATATTTATTTTTATATTTATATGTAAAACTGATTATGATTTTTGTAAATTTCTTAACCCAAAACTGAATCTGGTTTTAGTTTTTGAAAATTTTAAAACTCAAAACCGAAATTGATTTTGGTTTTAGAAAAATTTTCAAAACAGAAAACCACCCCGAACACGAACAAGGCCTAAAAAAATGAAGTCTCGTTTTAGTTCTTCAAATTTTCAAAAGGGAGATAAATTAGCCCTCTCTTCCACCTCCGTCCAAAATCATCAGTTTACCCATGGATGACATTTTACAATAATTATTTAGTGAATCGTTAAATATTATCCAAGTCCAAGTTCGTGGACATCATAATCTTGAGCCAGATTGGCCCCATGAGAAAATGAAATGTCATATGTGACAAATTAAAAAAGGACACTGTGCGATAATAGACAAGAACAGTTTACATTCAATTAGTATAGTCTTGAATATTTATTAAGTTTAAAAATTTAGGAACATATTTACATACATCATTACATCTCATCCATATTTATTTTCGTTGTAAAAAAAATCCATGTTTATTTTGTTTTTCCTATCATTTTTAAAGTATACTTACTATTCTTTAGTCTTTCAATACTACCATTATTTATTGGGAAAGGTTCATTTATTGTCTATGAAAGGGCCATTACAAGATAGGGTCTTTTTTTATACCCCACCACATAATAATATACCCCATCAAATATGAAAATCCCAAAATACACCCCATAATTTTGACTCAATCGGATTTACCTTATAAATAGGAAAATCCGATTTGAGATTAATCAAAGGCGGATTTACCTAAATCCGATTAAAATTTAAAAAAATTGCATCGGATATACTGATAGAAGGGTAAATCCGCTTTTGAATTTAACAAAGCGGATGTACTCCCACAACAGGTAGATCCGCTTTGTCTCTTTATCAAGTCGGATCTATCTGTTGTGGGGGTACATCCGCTTTGTTAAATTCAAGAGCGGATTTACCCTTTACCAGGATAAATCCGGCTTGTAAAAAAAATTTAAAACATTTAATTTGTTTTTTTTGACACCTTTAATTTGTTGGATATATATAATATATATATATATATATATATATATATGGATAAATAATTACAAAAATGTGGGTACAATAATAAATACAAGAAATGTCAATCTAAATCGTCGGAATCATGGGCTAAGTCTATAATGGTGGGCACATCAGTGGGAGAGAGACGGGGCATCTTCAAAGCGGTAGACTGCCAAAGGGCAAAACGGCCGGTATAAGGATCCAACCATGAAGTAGATTCGTCTGATCGATTATGAGACCACATCAAAGCAACTGGAGGCAATGGACAGACAGGCGAGATCGAAATATGCATCCAATGGATATCCCCGACGTTCAGAATAGATATGGTTTTATACTTAGAAGAAGAATAACTACCTCTCAAAGGAAGATAAGTAAAATTCATATCCAAAGACAATTGAATTAGGGCCACATTATTCTTAGTAGCTATAAAGTACCCCATCTCAGGCAAACTCAACCACTTATCCTCCTTCTGAAAACCGGGGTATTCAATAGATAACGCTTTTCTAAGCACTGCAAGTCTGTCCTTTCCAAACATGTAAGTATATAGTTGCTCCCTCTCCTTTGTTTCTTTGATTAAATCTTGCCTAATTATAGGCCAACTATCCTTACCAATTACCATCCCTTTCAACATCAATAATTTTTCTACATAAGAGTGCACGTGATGACGAACCGACGGTAAATTGAATTTAGTCTCACCCTGCTGTGTTAATTTTTTAGAAACACTCTGAGATAGCTTTGAAGACCGCTGTGATGATTTTGTACAAGAAGACCGCTGTGATGAATTTTTACAAGAAGTCCCAGATACTTGAGTCTGTTAATTTCATCCTCTCATCCACATGCTCCCACCCAGAAGGATCACGCTTGACATCATATAATTTCTGCTTTCAAGTGAATCAATAATGTTATGCCAAAGAGAGAAGACGTCCTTTTGCCTATCCATGTGCACCAACTCTTTAATCTTCGCTTTCACATTTTTAGTCACGTGCCAAGAACATAACAAATTTGTAGCCGAAGGAAAGACATCAAGAATAACGGACATAAGACCAAGATCTCTGTCAGTCAAGAATACCTGAGGCTGAAGCCCGTGCAAGTCAAATAATTCTTTTAGTTGCTGCAATGCCCAAGTAAAATGAATTCCAAGCTCGTGTGAAATATAGGCAAAAGCAACCGAGAAAGTTAACTTCGTTGAAGTGACTCCTACAATCTCCAATAGAGGTAGATTGTATTAATTTGTTGGTCTTGTAGGTGGTGTCAAGAATAAGAACCTTTGAAAATAACCGGAATAACTTAATAGAAGTTGGATGCACCCACATGATGTCACTGACCACATCGGAACCCTCAACTTTTCTGCTCCAACATAAATAATTTTGCGACTCAATCAATCTCAAAAGTTCCTGAATGTCCGTTCTAGGACCCCTCTTAGAAGACCTATAGGCGTAACGCTGCCTATATATTTGAGGAAGAGAAGTGACGTTGTCCGGATAATGGTTCTTCAAAGTAGTAAGACAATCTTTCGGGGCAACATTCAGATCAGTGTGCTCATTAACAATAGCTTTCTGCGGCTTAGTTAAACGACCAAAAGCTGTCGACCCGACCGGGGTAGTAAGCAACTCATGTGTGTGAAGACCACACCTAACATTCACACGCCAACCCCCATGACGTATTGTACAAGTAGCTCTCAATGTAAACGGACAGCTTCTTTTCTTAGACCCGAAAACTCTAGAATCATTAGACCACTTCCCTTGCTTCTTGCAACAAAAAATAATCTTATCTCTAGAACCCCTTTTAACTCCAGCTTTGTCAGATCTTACAATGATAACCACAACTCCAATACGTCTCCCAACCGCTTTAGCCCACTCTTCTACATCCTCACGTGTAGAAAATATCCACAAAATAGAAAAAATAGAAAAATGTTGCGTACTTAATTATTTAAATATCTACCAAACTTTGATTAAGAAAATTAGTTTGAAAAATATACTCTCTCCGTCCAGAATGCCTCTGTAGTGTCTACCACGAAATGAACAACCTGCAACTCTGTATGTGAATCAATATCCGTTTCGAAATATAACAACAGTTATATAGAAATTAATTTAAAAAAAAAACAAATCGGATTTACGTACCCCAAACGTAAATCCGCTTTGTATTTTTCAAAATCGGATATACCCCCTCCCAGGTAAATCCGATTCATTAAAAGACATAATCGGATTTACATCGGATTATACATTCGATTTGACTTATCTGTGTGTATTTATTACGTATTTAAAGCTAATCGGATTTACCTTGCATTTAGGTAAATCCGATTACCAGTTAAAGTGGTCCCCCACCAGAAAATCTTCAAAAAGTCAATTTTTGTTATTTATGTAAGGGGTATTTTCGGGATTACAATAGTGTGTGGGGGTAGAATGGAGTTGATGGGGGTATAAAAAAAACTACAAGATATATGCAACGCAAAAACTAGGGCAAATAAGAATTTCTTATTATTTTGCAGATTGATAATACATTTTAACGAACTTACATGTGAAATTCAGATGGGCTGGGACTGGGAGAGTGATCGCATATGGCACCCAGTGACCCAGAGCCTAAATTTGGAAAAGAAAATTGACTTGAAATGAAAGCAAAAATACCGATAGATTATGGCGGTGGTGTTGTACTTTTTGTGGCGGTTCCCTTGTCTTCCTGAAATTTCCGTGCAAAATACAAGATATATTATTTTCATGACAGTGATTACAATTATGAAACAAATTAAAAATAAAATGGTATCTTGTAATTAAAATTGAAAATAGTGGAAATTAATTTTACAAATGAGGTCGAATCTTCTCGAATATGAGCTTGAATAGGTACAGAAAAATGACTTAATTAACGTACATATTTTGTTGAACGAGTGTGATTGTACGTAGCTATTTTTGTACTGTGTAGAGGAGTGATGGTGAGTGATTGAAGTCCTGGCTGGCAACAATTACTACTCCTAGCTGAAACGATAGATCGTTATGACTTAAGAGGTCTGCTTCGGTGTAACAATGGCAAAGTGGGCCCGGGATCACTTTGGCCTCCCCTGATTTATCGGGAGTTGTTATTGTCGATTTAGATGAAATAGTAAATAAACACCACAAACTTGGGAGCCGACATCCCTCATGTTGTTTTAGACTGTCGATACAACCAGCAGTAGGGGATTTACCGTGAGTTTGCTAAAAATATCTGGCAGACCGCCTTCTCAATGAGTAGTCACTTAAGAAGTTATTCATCAAAAAGAGAAGTTGAATTCGTCCGACCTATAATGGATCGGCTCCGAGTTAGCCTGGCCATAAAATAAAAGAACACACAAAACGATATAAAAAAAATTCGGGCATAAAAGCAGGTTGGCCCATTTGAATTGGGCAAAAATAGCGTTTGATGCCCACAACTATGGCCTAGTGAGTTTGCAGGCTAAGTAGACTGAATTATAGGAGGTGGTTGGCTGACGAACGACAACCCACCCTAGGGCTGAAAATGAGTCTAGCTCAGTCGAACTTGGTTTAGTTCGGCTCGACTCGTTAAGATTCGGCTCAGCTCGAGTTCGATATGAACTTTTTTTGTCAGCTTGAACTCGACTCGAGTCAAGCTCGCGAGCAGCTGAGTTCAGCTCGTTAGCTTGACTGACATGAATAAAAAGTAAAAAAG
The DNA here is from genome assembly GCA_039519185.1 of Astragalus membranaceus. Lineage (NCBI taxonomy): Eukaryota > Viridiplantae > Streptophyta > Magnoliopsida > Fabales > Fabaceae > Astragalus > Astragalus membranaceus. Next base: position 27,712,425 of record CM076849.1, on the reverse strand, counting down.
AAAAAAATCTCTCTTTTTTGTGGAAAAAGTCAAAAAAATTATAGATTATTGACATTTTAAATTATCAATTTACCAGTATTTTTTAGATAATATATTTACCAAATTTTTTTATGAAAAAAAAAATTACCTAATAGAAAATATGAATATATATAGTATCTCTTGTCTACTTATCTATTGAGTTTAATAAAAAATTTAGACAAGCATAATAATTTAATTTGAGAATTATTAAATGATATAATTAATTCTATATTGTTCTAAAAACACAAAATGCATAACAAAGATTATATTAAATTTTTAAAAAAGTATAAATGTTAGTAATATATATATATATATATATATATATATATATTTATATATATATATATATATATATATATATATATATATATATATATATATATATATATTATTAACGAGTTGGTTCATGAACCAAACGAGCTCAATTATACCTAGTTCAAGTTCAGCTCATTTATTTAACGAGTTTAATTTTTAGCTCAAGTTCAACTCATTTGGTTCATGAATCGAGTTCAACGGACTATTTATCGAGTTGAGTTTCAAATTTGTTCAGAGTTGGTTCAGTCCAGCCGTAGTTCTGTCTAACAGTAGGCAAACAATACGGGAATTAAGGAAATAGGCTCCTTATTTTGATTTTAAGTAGATACTATATAGGAACCGTTTTCATAACTAGCCAAATCTATTTTTTTATGTAATGCATAGTAAAAGAACCAAAAAAAACAAGAAGGCGAAGCTGTTCTTGAATTTTCACTTTTTAGCCAAAAAAATTATATACATACTTAATAACCTTATGGCCTTTTCCATTGTGAGTTTAGCAAAAATTAGAAATTCCAACACTTCGTAATTTTCACTCGGCTTGAGTGAAATACTTATTCAAGCTTTCTATATCTCTTTGACTCACCAAAAATTATGTTTAAGGGGGACAAGCTATATTTTTTTTTGTCCAACTCCTCTATATAATATAAGTTGAGTCAGGTGGACTCATATAAGGGAGCAAAGTTATGTCGATGGCTATTTTTACTAGTCACAATCCTAAATTTGGAGATCTTTCTAAAGGGAACCAAACTTCTTACCATTTGGACCAAAGAGCCAACTACAAACTATAAGTAATATATATTTGTTGTGTTTTATTAGAAAAACAAAGAATATTTCAAAAGTGGGAAGTCTCACATTGCTTGGCTTGGGACTCACCAAAGTCTTTAAATATTAAAGCTTAATGAGAGTTTGTAAACAAGCAAGTAGAAGGGACTCCCTTACGCGCTCAAGCAGGGACCAACGTGGTTTGGTTCAGTGCAAATCTTTCGACTTCTCCTCTGCGCGCACGATTAGCTTTGCGCTAATTTTTATCAAATGAAATATTATTTTATCAGCCTATCCGAATATGCCCAATTATTGGTCAAACTGATTTACAAATAGCTTTGTAACGTATGACTTATTTTCTTGACTGCAGAATTATTTCCGAACAACTATTTTGTTTTGAACCAATTTATTTTGTAACCGCAAAATAAACACAATTTATTTTATAACTGTTTGGCTGCCTATTAAATGGTTGTTGGAGCCTATGCTTCAAACGGCTATCTCTGAGGCCTATATAAACGTTCTCCAGCAACACTTGAGAACACACTAAAAAATCCATTTCCCTTTTCTAAATATATCACTCTCCTGGGTTCATCTCCTGTTCCATCTCAAATTGTTCTTGCCAGTTCGGAGTCCTCTCTCGCTTCTGCCATTGAGACGAGACCGGTTGTACCTCGGGGAATTTGCGCTGTAAAGGCGAATAAATTCTTCAGGACAGTCGCAAGACGCCTCCGGTTGTCTAACGTTTGTTTTGTTCGCAAGTTTTTCTTTTTCCAGCATTTCGACCACATCTGTCTCAGTGGATTCGACCAATAGCATTTCGACCACATCTGTCTCAGTGGATTCGACCATCAGCATTTCGACCACAGCAGTTTTTACAATTTTGACTGCATCAGTCTTTGCAATTCGACAGCAACTGTTCCAGCATATTTCGACAGCATCTGTTCCAGCAGATTTCGACAGCAACTGTTCCAGCATATTTCGACAACATCTGTTCCAGCATATTTCCACAGCATCTGTTCCAGCATATTTTGACAGCATCTCTGTCTTGATTGAAATGTTGCCTGAATCGTGGAAGGACTACAAGCAACAACTGAAGCACAAACACAAGCAACTGTCGCTGAACGAGCTGCTAACTCATATCATCATTGAAGATACCAACCGAAAGGAGAGTACCAAAGCAAAAGCGAAATCAATGGCTGCACGTGCAAACATGGTGATGAACAACTCTTCAAGGTACGACAAAGGCAAACCTGACTCTTCAAACAAAAGGTATGATTCCAAGAAATTTGCTAATCAAAAGAATCACAAAAAGAACAATGATCATTATCCTGGTGTTCATAACTCTGAATACAAGAAAAAAGGTTTTTGCTTTGTTTGTGGAAAGCCAGGACACTTTGCACCTAAATGCAGGCATAGGGCGAGAAACGAAAATCCTCCTAAGGCAAACGCCAACTTGGCTGATGCTGGTGGAGATGATAATGAGGATGACGATGTCATTGCTGCTGTCGTTTCTCTGGTCAATATGGCAACTGGCACTACTAGAAAAATCGATATTAGAGAGGGATTTTTGTGAGGGAATTGTATCCCTCACTATTAGTGACGGATTTAGCTACGAAAATTAGGGACCACACGAAATTTCGCATTACAATTGTTTGTGACGAGTTTAGTGACGGAAAATATCCCTCACTAACGTTTCCCTCACAAAATTCGTCGCAAAAGAAAAGAAATTCTATTAGAGACGAGTTTTGAGACGGAAAATATCCGTCTCTAACCAATTAGTTGCAAAATTCCTTCCGGCATCTCTACAATTTGATTTAGAGACGGATTTTGATTTCCCTCTCTAAATAATCCCTCACTAAATCCCTCACAAACCAAAAAGTCTCTTTGTTTTGCCTAAAATCCAAAAATCACGCTCCCAAAGACCCAAACGTAAGTTACGTAACCCCACACCCTGAAACGCAAAACAAAAACCCTAAAATCACTCTCCCTCTCTCTCAGCGAACCAGAACCAAAATCCTTCAACGCAAGCTCCTCTCCATCTCTGAAGATAACGACACCAGGTCTGCGGCGGGTGCTCCTCTCCTTCTACTCCTTTCGATTTCTTCATAGCTTCTTCTGATTTTGAGGGAGTTCAATGTCGTGCTTGAATAAACCCCTAAATCTCATCCCTGAACTTGTGGCTCCGTCTCTTCAGGAACTCATCGGAGAGGACCTCTTCGTAGAGGAACTCGTGGCTCAATTTTAGGTGGGTAATCGTCATTGTCTTCCTTGTCATCAATCTCTCTCACGTGATCATTCTATTAATCGTTCTTTGAATGATGGGTAATTATTCTGTTCCACTCTTCTTTTTCTAGGTTTTCATTCACTCAGTTGATGAAAGATTGGGTAATCCTTTTTCTCTTCTCGTTTGTGAGTTTATTCGATTCGGTTTGTTCTGTTTTAGGTTTGAGTTGAAATTTTACATTTACTGCTTCCTTAACTTTCCTCTGAAAACAAAATTAGGGTAGTTTGGAATTATTTTGTTAATTACATGAAATTTGTATTTTAAATGATAAAGCTATCGCTTTATCATTTAAAAGTTTTGAAGCATATTGGGTGGGTAAAAATGTATAATTGATGAATGTATCTAAACCATATAAAGTTATGGATGGAAAAAACGAAGAGCTTTTGGCAAGGAAATCATGCTCATTTCACCTTTCTTGTCTCTGCATCTTCAACTTCATATATATTTTGGGTGACAATGACAATCATATTAGATCTGCAATTTTGGACAATGAGAAATCTGATCTCAATGCATACCGTGCTTCCAAATTTTTGATGTTAATTCATACTCTTTATAGGCCTGTATATGGTGGGAAAAGAATTCTGATATGATGAAACATGCAGATGTAGAGGTGTCTGGCACAAAATCGAGAGGCCGCACATAAGAGTAGTATGCGTAAAAAGGTATGAATATTTATACATTAATAATAGATATCTTGGATGTGTAATTATGTTTCAATATATTGATGTTCAAGTCATTTCTGACACTGCCTTACAGGCTTACGTGCAGCAGTTAGAATCAAGTCGTTTGAAGTTAATGCAGTTGGAGCAAGAGCTTGAATATGCAAGACAGCAGGTGTGGGAAGAGGAGTTATAGTACTTGTGTAGTTTCTCTTTTGGATAATTTTATGTTGTCAGTATTGTCCTTCATTTTCTTCTCTAATATCTGAGGCAGCATAATTGCAGGGAATGTATATGGGTGCGGATTAGATTCTAATAATATGTGTTTTAATGGTACAGGGGTGATAGTGATGAGAGAGAATATCTTGTCTAGTGGAAAGAGCTTCCATATGATGAATGCTATTGGGAATATGAGTCTGATATTTCTGCATTTCAACCAGAAATAGAAAGAAGTTGAAGATGGAGTCTGGCAATATTCTGCTTTTTGTTTATCTTTTCAGATTTGGATTATCTAGATTGCCTGATTTTTTGTCACGTTGGTGAAAGTTCACTACACCCATATCAACTGATGAAATGGGACTTGGTACTTAGTCTCTGTTTCTCACTCTCTTATTCTCTTATCCTTTTATTTCCATATCAAAGTACTTTGATTGTTACAAGCAGAACCAACCTCATTGAATTGATACATTTTCTTCTCTAATATTTGAGGCAACATACTGCTGCTAGATGTTTATTTGTGTTGCATTTAATAATTTTTTATGTGTTGATATTCCATGTCTTGGTAATTTAATGTTTTCATTTTAGTAGGAATTACAACCTTTGAGATGGAGTATGGACATTGGGTGGAAGAGCAAAATAGGAAAATCTCAAAAATGATAAATGCCTTAGACGTGCATATTGGTGACATAGAGTTAAGGATTCTGGTAGATGGTATATGACCTTAAGTAGGCCAATAAATATAGTGATTCTGGTAGATGGTATATGACCTTAAGTAAGCCAAAATAGAAAAACTTTAAATGTTTGTGACTTGAGAAATATGTGAGACATTACACAAATTTCTTATTACAGTAGTGAGTGAGTGGTAGAGCCCTAAGATTGCTGATATCTATGCAAACTCCTTGATTGCTGATATTAACAAGTAATGTGAGTTTTTCTAAATTCAAATTCTGAATTGCACTTTTGAAATCTTTGAATTGTGAGCTTATTGAGTTTACTTGAATCTCATAGTTTTTAGTTCTCTGTAGCTTAACTATCTGTACGTTTTTAGTTCTCTGTAGCTTAACTATCTGTACGTTTTTAGTTCTCTGTAGCTTAACTATCTGTACAAAGTTTTGAGGGATTAAGTTGGTAAATATGTGTAGCTTAACTATCTCATGTGTGGTTGATGCCTAAAACTTGAAATCTGACTCCATGGCCCAATGGATAAGGCGCTGGTCTACGGAACCAGAGATTCTGGGTTCGATCCTCAGTGGAGTCGTTTTTAATCACATTGAGAAACATGTAGTACTTTTAAGAAGGCGAGGTAGAGGTACTTTGCCACAACCAACACATTCTTCCACTTCCCACACACGTGGCTCCCCAACCTTCTCAATCTACACGAAACAATGATGTTTCTTTTGGATTGTAAGTTACTAGGTTTTGGATATGTTTCTTTTGGATTGTAAGTTACTAGGTTTATGAAACTAAAGGGTTCATGTAATTTTTTATGGATTAACAGTACTTTTGGTTATGAATTAACAGTACTTTTAGTTTCTATGAATTATGCTTATAAGATTAGTAATATGAAATATCTTCATGTAATTTTTAAAGGTTTCTTACCTCAGGTGAAAATATTTAATTGTATTGAAATACCTCCTTACTAATAGGGAATGTTGCTGCGAATGTCCCTTTGCTATTAGTGACGGAATTGTGTTCCTCGCTATTAGTGACGGAATTGTGTTCCTCGGTATTAGCGACGGAATTGTGTTCATCCCTATTAGCGACGGATACCTGTGCATCGCTATTAGCGACGGATACCTGTGCATCACTATTAGCGACGGAAAGTCAACTTTTATTTAAGATTTAATGCTGTTTTTTAGTGACGGATTATGAGTTTTTGCGAGGGAAATATCCCTCTCTAATAGCGACGGATTCACGTATCCCTCGCAAATATTTTAGTGACGCCAAAATTTGTTACGAATTTTGGTCCCTCACAAATTCCGTCGCTAAACTTTTTAGTGACGGATTTTACATGTTTAGTGACGAATTTTGGCCGTCTCTAATTTCTGTTTTTCTAGCTGTGTGGTGTGAACAAGTGGGTGGTAGATTCCGGAGCCACTAAGCATATCTGTGCTAACAGAGAAGTTTTTACTTCCTACACTGCTGTAGGGGAAGGAGAAGAACACATCTATCTGGGTGACTCACATCCTGCCCCAGTTGTGGGGAAAGGGAAAGTTCTTCTCAAGCTCACATCAGGAAAGACCTTGGCTCTCACAAATGTGCTTCATGTGCCTAATATAAGGGCAAACCTGATTTCTGTTGGTGTTCTACTGAAGCATGTTATCAAAGTGACATTTGAATCTAATAAGATTGTTCTTACCAAGAACAACATTTTTGTTGGAAATGGATATTATGATCATGGACTTTTTGTACTCAACACCGTTGATTTCAATAACAATGTTTCGACTTCTGCTTGCTTGATTGACTCTTATAATATGTGGCATGTTAGACCAGGACATATTAATTTTTTGTATATTATTAAATTGCAACGCCTTGGCATGATTTCGATTAGTGATAAACAACATAGTAAATGTGATGTGTGTGTTGAATCCAAATTAACAAAGAAATCATGTCCCCTGGTACAACGCAAAACTGAGTTGCTTAGTTTAATTCATACGGACCTAGGGGATTTAAAACAAACTCCAACTAGGGGCGGAAAAAATTACCATGTGACGTTTACAGATGATTTTTCGCGATACACTAAGGTATTTTTATTAAGACAAAAAGATGAAGCATTTGAAGCTTTTCTTTCATATAAAGCCGAAGTAGAAAACCAATTAGATAGGAAGATTAAACGAGTTAGATCCGATCGTGGAGGAGAATACATATCGTTTAATGAATTTTGTGAAAAGGAAGGTATAATACATGAGACAACTCCCCCTTATTCACCCGAATCTAATGGCATAGCCGAAAGGAAAATAGGACATTGAAAGAGATGATGAATGCTATGTTAATTAGTTCTAGTGCGCCAAATAACTTGTGGGGTGAGGCTATCTTAACTGCATGTTTTATACAAAATAGAACTCCTCATAGGAAAACCGGAAAGACCCCCTATGAACTATGGAAAGGTTATCAACCTAACTTAAAATATTTAAAAGTGTGGGGGTGTTTAGCTAAAGTTATGTTGCCTTATTCTAAGAAAAGAAAAATTGGTTGCAAAACCTCTGATTGTGTTTTTATAGGATATGCTGAACATAGCGCCGCTTATAGATTCCTTGTTGTGAAAAGTGACGTTTTAGAGAAAAACACTATTATGAAAACAAAAAATGCTGAATTCTTTGAAAATGTATTTCCTTTGAAGCATGATAGTATATCTAGACAACCATTAGTAACTACTAATGATGAAACTCGTGAGGAACCTTATGAAGAATTAAGGAGAAGTAAAAGACCAAGAAAAGAAACATCCTTCGGAAATGATTTTTATACTTATCTTGTTGAAAAAGATCCCGAAACCTTTTCTGAAGCAATTTCTTCTTCTGAGTCGAAATTTTGGAAAGAAGCTATTAAAACTGAAATAGATTCAATTTCCAAATGTAAAACTTGGACTTTATAGTTGATTTACCACCTGGAGCAAAATCAATAGGAAGCAAGTGGATTTTCAAAAGAAAATATAACCCCGATGGGTCTATTGATAAATATAAAGCTAGATTAGTAGCAAAAGGTTTTTCTCAAAAACAAAACATTGATTACTTTGATACTTTTGCTCCAGTAACAAAAATTTCTTCTATTAGAGTTTTAATAGCTTTGGCCTCTATTCATAAACTTGTTATTCACCAAATGGATGTTAAAACCGCTTTTTTGAATGGTGACTTAGAAGAAGAAATTTACATGAATCAACCCGAAGGATGTATAGTTTCTGGTCTAGAGAACAAAGTGTGCAAACTCCTTAAGTCCTTATATGGTTTAAAACAAGCACCAAAACAATGGTATGAAAAGTTTGACAAAACTTTAATTAATGATGGTTTCTCCACAACTGATGTTGATAAGTGTGTTTAACTAAAACTGTGTGTGGAGAACATGTGATTATATGCTTGTATGTAGATGACATGCTCATTTTTGGTACTTGTCTTGATATTGTTACCAAAACAAAATCCTTTCTCTCATCTAGTTTCGATATGAAAGATATGGGTGAGGCAAATGTAATATTAGGAGTTAGAGTCATCAGGGAAGGTGATAGTATTATACTATCACAAGATCATTATGTGGAAAAACTTCTTAGGAAGTTTGGTCACTATAACTCTACCCCTTTGAGTACCCCTTATGAAGCTAACTCACACTTGAAGAAAAATAGAGGTGATCCTATTGACCAACCTCAGTATGCCCAAATAATTGGGAGCCTACTGCATCTAATGAATTTTCTCGACCAGACAATGCGTTCGCAGTCGGTCGTCTGAGTAGGTATACACACAACCCTGGTCAGGATCATTGGAAGGCAATTGCTCACCTTATGCGATATTTGAGAGGTACCACAAATTATGGTATTACTTACAGTGGATTTCCCGCAGTATTGGAAGGATATTGCGATGCTAACTGAATATCTGATTTAGATGAGACAAAATCCACTAGTGGTTACATTTTTTCACTAGGTGGTGGTGCGGTAACTTGGAGGTCAGCCAAACAATCCATTATTGCTAGATCGACTATGGAATCGGAATTTGTAGCTCTGGAATTGGCTGGTACTGAAGCTGAATGGTTGAAGAACCGTTTAGCTGGAATTCCTATGGGAATAAAACCGACACCATCAGTGTCAATACATTGTGATAGTCAGTCGGCAATTGTCGTTGCAAAGAATAAGACCTATAATGGCAAAAATAGACATGTGAAATTAAGACACAATGTTGTCAAACAATTGCAGAAATATGGAGCAATGTCGATCGATTATGTGAAGTCAGAAGTGAATTTGGCCGATCCTCTGACAAAACCCCTGGGGAAGAAACTTATATATGAGACATCGAGGGGAATGGGACTAAAGTCAATTGAAATTAAGAAGTGATGGTAACCCAACCTTTGTGATTGGAGATCCCATGAAAAAGGTTCAATGTGGTAAAAACAAGTCACTTCTTGATATTGCTAGCACTAAAAATTAATTCAAGTAATTAATTGTATTATTGTATCGTCCTATGGTGTTATTGTGATAGTGCTAGACTGCAGGGTTAAAAGGATAAGCTTAAAGCTTTTAATGATTTTCATAGCCCTTATGGGTGGTGTATGACTTGCAGCATACACCTGTTGAAATCACCTGTATGAGTGTCAAGTGGGGCCGCTTGCATGAGATCCTGACGAGATCCCTAAAGCACTCATGAATACCGAGCACGCGCACGGCCTAGTAGCGCAACACCGCGGAAATAGCAAGAACTGTGGGGGTGTAATGTGATGGTAAAACCTCTAACATATAATATGTGTCTTGGGTTCCATAGCTTGCTAAACCAATTCACTGTATGTTATGTTTTATCTGTCAAGGACTAGTTCCATAGCTTGCTATACAGCTTCGATGCATTACATCTACGATGTTAACCCAGGAAACCTCTTTTATAAAATTTATTTTCAAACTTTTGAAATATGTGGGGGATTGTTGTGTTTTATTAGAAAAACAAAGAATATTTCAAAAGTGGGAAGTCCCACATTGCTTGGCTTGGGACTCACCAAAGTCTTTAAATATTAAAGCTTAATGAGAGCTTGTAAACAAGCAAGTAGAAAGGACTCCCTCACGCGCTCAGGCAGGGACCAACATGGCTTGGTTCAGTGCAAATCTTTTGACTTACCCCCCCCCCCCTTCGCGCACGATTAGCTTTGCGCTAATTTTTATCAAATGAAATATTATTTTATCAGCCTATCCAAATATGCCTAATTATTGGTCAAACTGATTTACAAATAGCTTTGTAACGTATGACTTATTTTCTTGACTGCAGAATTATTTCCAAACAGCTATTTTGTTTTAAACCAATTTATTTTGTAACCGCAAAATAAACACAATTTATTTTAGGCTTAAATATGTTTTAGGCCCCTGCAAATATAGGGTGTTTTGGTTTAAGCCCCTGCAAATTTTTTTTTTTCAAATAAGCCCTTGCAAAATGTCACTTTTTGTTTTAGGCCCTTCTGTTACTCAGCTGTTAGCTTGACGTTAAATTTGTCACAAGTTGTCTTCCACGTGGCATTTTTTTTTGTTTCCAATGCCAGGTGTACCCTTCACTTCACTGAATTGTTTGTGCATCTGTTGCTTCGTTGAATTCAATTCAACCAGAATGTGATGAATCCAGCATCAAGATAGGACAAATCTCCTGTCCAGTAGCTGTCGTAAAACAGAGCGATGACGAAGGTGAGAACGTTGCTGCACCTGATCTTGACGGCAGCACTACGAAGGAGATTGCAACTGGATGTGAGTTTAGTTTCTCTGATTGCAACGATTGGACCAGAAATGAAGGAAGAGTAGATATCCGCAAGACAACCAGCACCGCGAAGGAGATCACTGCGGAACAAAACGATTCCTCTGTTACTCGTGCCACAATCGAAAAGTCGACGCATACAGATCTGGTTTATCATGATTCACATGCGTTTGGCTTGGAAACCACCGTGTTGTCGCCGAAGAATACGACGGAGCACGGCTTCGCTGAGACGGCAACACCATAACTCAACGAAAAGCCAACAGATCTGATCCGAGCAATTCTGCGACAATCTGGTTTCATTTTCGACACCGGTGAAACGTTTACCTTCAACAACGATTCTTCTTCAGGATACACATCAGCCACCATGTCGCCGCCGGAGAAGACGGTTGAGCGCTGGTTTACTATGAAGTCAACTCTGATTGCGAACGATTTGGCTACGACGTCGCTGCTTTTCGCTGATCTCGACATCGAGTTGAACGATTCACAGCTTTACGGTCTATTCAACCAGATCGGCCAAGTTGTTTCTGTTCGCAGGAATTTGACTACTCAACAAAACCTTGTTCTGCCAAGATTTGCAGAAAAGGAACTGAGTTGCTATTTGGATCTCCAGAAAATGCAAGACAGTGTAAAATGCAAAGAAACCTGATGGAAATGGAAGAAGACACTGCACCTCCATCGATGATGAAGATGGAAGACGCATTACTGTTTGTCGATCTGTTCTTTGGCAATACATTAAAATTGAATTGTGAAGACACCTGGCATTGGAAACAAAAAAAAATGCCACGTGGAAGACAACCTGTGACAAATTTAACGTCAAGCTAACAGCTGAGTAACAGAAGGGCCTAAAACAAAAAGTGACATTTTGCAAGGGCTTATTTGAAAAAAAAAAATTTGCAGGGGCTTAAACCAAAACACCCTATATTTGCAGGGGCCTAAAACATATTTAAGCCTTTATTTTATAACTGTTGGCTGCCTATTAAATGGTTGCTGGAGCCTATGCTTCAAACGTCTATCTCTGAGGCCTATATAAACGTTCTCCAGTAACACTTGAGAACACACTGAAAAATCCATTTCCCTTTTCTAAATATATCGCTCTCCTGGCTTCATCTCCTGTTCCATCTAAAATTGTTCTTGCCAGTTCGGAGTCCTCTCGCTTCTGCCATTGAGACGAGACCGGTTGTACCTCGGAGAATTTGCGCTGTAGAGGCGAATAAATTCTTCAGGGCAGTCGCAAGACGCCTCCGGTTGTCTAACGTTTGTTTTGTTCGCAGGTTTTTCTTTTTGCAGCATGTCGACCACATCTGTCTCAGTGGATTCGACCATCAGCATTTTGACCACAGCAGTCTTTACAATTTCGACTGCATCAGTCTTTGCAATTTGACAGAAACTGTTCCAGCATATTTCGACAGCATCTGTTCCAGCAGATTTCGACAGCATCTGTTCCAGCATATTTCGACAGCATCTCTGTCCCAGCAGATTTCGACAACAATATTTTCATCATACCATTTCTTTTTACCTTTGTGTTGCGAGTACCAATACTAGTTTCTATATTAGTCTCCAGAAGTCGGAAAAAATTAGAACCTTACTCAAGTGGATTACATTTGTTAAGACTCAAGATGATCCCTAAGCCGCAATTCAAAACACGGTGAATAACACCCTATATAATATTAGGTATTATCTAGCAGGTGGTACTTATCTCGAGTGGGCTACATTTGTCAAGTCAATCTCAATGGCGCGAGGTGAAAAGTGAAAGTTATTTGCCAAAGGACTAAAATCAATAAGAAAGGACCGGACATTTGGAGTTCTTCAATATCGATTCGCAATTGTACGTGGTTTGTCTCATTCTTGGCATAGAATACAATGAAACACATGATGTATGCATACATCATAATGCATAACATGATTGTCGGAAACAAACAAGACACATATTCTAGTAATTTTGATTACGGTCATTTATTTGATGACGACTCTACAATTGAAGTATCTATTGATCTTTTCCCCTATTTTTTTGGCAACATTCTCATAAAGGTTTGCACATATGCATCAAAAACAACATCATCGCCAACTTCAAGCTGACTTGGTGGAGCATTTTTGAGAGCGTTTCGAACATGAGAACAACGAAGATTAAATTTTCTATTTTTTCATTGTTATGTATTTCTCGTTGTTTTGTATTTCTTATCCTATTTATGTAATGTTGTGTATTTCTCATATTTATATTATGATAAAAGTAACAAAAAGGGCTTGGGGATTAAAGATTATTACTAACTAAGATGAGATGTCAATACATCAAATTAAAAAATGTCTGACTTTTATCCTCCAATAGGCTTGATCATTTCTTTGATGAAGGAGCTGATGAATAATACTTTGTTGATTCTCCAAAACATTATGAGGGAGAAAAATCACACACTAATGTCAATGTTTCCACTAATATATAAAAATAGAAAATATAACAAAGTTGCTTTCAAATTGTTGGAAATATTGGATAAAAAAATATAGTTAGAAATAAAAGGAGAAGAAGAGGTTGTGATGTGGCAAATGTCACTACTTTGAAAGCAAATTCCGGTGGACCTCCGATGCAACCTAATATTCAATTTACTCCCAAAAGTTTTCACAGCAGTATCTGAATTCGTGCACTCGAAGCAGTTTCACTTTGGAGTCTCACAAACAATGCCCAAAAACATCATAAAAACTAGTGGAAGAGGACATGTGTACTATGTGTTTTTTCTATTTAACAAAAAAAAATGCTATTTTATTTTTCAACCGACTCACATTATTTTTTTTTCTTAATCAAATTCTGTTATCTAATACATTGCCACAATCTCAACTATAGTAAGCTGGAATTCTCATACAAAGTTCAAGTTTGACGAGGTAGGAATCACTACAACAAAACTGTAGAAAAAGGGCGCACTCTTAGCGCCCCTAATGCCCAAATACGCAGGGCTTTTAGGGGCGCTTTTTAAAGCGCCCCTAAAGGCCCTGCGTATTTTGAGCATCAGAGGCACTTGTTAAAAAGCGCCCCTAAAGGCCCTGCGTATTTTGAGCATCAGGGGCGCTTTTTTAAAAGCACCCCTGATGCTCAAAATACGCAGGGCCTTTAGGGGCGCTTTTTAACAAGCGCCTCTGATGCCTAAAACCGGATCCACCAACAGGGGCGCTTTTTATGAGCGCTCCCAATTCCCTAATTTTTAATTTTCGCATCCACCAACAGGGGCGCTTTCCACGAGCGCCCCCAATGCCCAATTTTTTTAATTTTCGCGTTTCCCATTTCAGATCCCCTTCGTTTCATTTCCCTCTCACTCACAGTACTGATCTCTTTCCCCCTCTATCTCTCTCCCCAAACGGCGCGCCCAGCTCTCACCCTCCCAGCTCTCTTGACGCGCGGCCATCTCTCCCCACCACCATCGCAACCCTTCTCACCCAAACGGCGCAGCCTCTCTTTCCCCCTCGATCTCCACCCAAACGGCGCGCCTCCCCATTCAGCTCTCAGACGCGGCGGACCACCAGTGGCCACCACCATCTGTTCGCAGCCCAGCCATAAGGTTTCCTTTTCCTTTTCCTTTCTCCTTTCGCAGCCCAGGCATTACGTTTGTTTTTTTTTTGTCTTGATATTTATAGTTATATAGTTATATATATGTTGCTGAAATGTTGAAGTATTTTTTGGATATTTATAGTTATATATGTTGCTGAACATGTTAAAGTATTTTTTTCTTGAATGATTAGGAATTATTTCTTGATATTTCGGTTCTTGAATGATTAATTTTTTTTATAGATAATGATAGAGTATTTTGAATGATTATTTTTTTTTGGGTTTGTCAAAAAAAGTGTAAAATTTTAATAAGTTGGATCTTTATTTTTAGTTGTTGTCAGTTAGCATTTTAGTCCTTAAGCCTTTTATCTTATTTGCAAATGAATGAGAAAAGTCTTAACAATCATTTTGAATTTCGTTGGGTTCATAATAATGATTATAATAACTTTAAGAAATTTATTTATTGGTACAGGCTCTCGTTGATCTCTCTCCTGCGCTCTCTCTGGTTCATCTCGCTTAGCTTTGCGGTTCATCTCTCTTAGCTTTTCAGGTACTTTTGTTGTTATCTAGTTTTTGATATTTTTGGACATATTTTGAATAAAACTGTTATTGGGGATGTTACCGAGAATAAGAATAGAATAGGAATTATAGCTTGGGAAAATAGGGAGAGGAATTGAAAAACTTTTAAAAAAGAAAGTTTGTTTGTTTTTTTGGATATGAATTGAAAAACTTTTAAACATTGTACTCTGTCTGTTTTTCACCTATAACATATTTAAGTTCTCTTATCAGGAATTTATATTAAATTTCGGTCTAATATGGATAGAAAGTGGATGTCTACCAATCGTCTGTCGAAAGAATATGCCGATGGAGTGGAATATTTTGTGAACTTTGCTGTTCGACGTTTAGGAACTTCTAGTAAGTTCAAGTGCCCTTGTTTAAGATGTTGTTACGCCAATCGAGTTACTGCGGTTGAGTTGGGAAGACATTTAAAAGCCAATGGAATCGATCAAAGTTATATTTGTTGGACAATGCACGGTGAGAAAAGAGGTGAACCTTCAAATATGGATAATAGTACCCAGAGATGTGATCCGGTTGATTATCCTGAAACATTTGATGGCGACCAATTTGAAGAGATGGCAAAGGCGGTTGAAGACGATCTTAATGATTCTCCTCAAATGTTTGAGAAGTTGATAACCGATGCGGAGACACCGTTGTATGCGGGCTGTACTGAATTCACAAAGTTATCGGCTGTGATAAAGCTGTATAACTTGAAAACTTGCCACGGATGGACAGATAAGAGCTTTACGGAATTACTCGCGCTATTGAAAGATATGTTGCCGAAAGACATTGTTCTCCCTTCTCGGACGTATGATGCAAAACAAATGTTAGGCACCATTGGTTTGAACTTTGAGAAGATACATGCTTGTCCGAATGATTGCATTTTATTTCGGAATGAACATGCATTGTTAAAGTCGTGCCCTAAAGATGGCATGATGATGAAAGACTCTGCTCCAGAAAAGGTATTGTGGTATTTTCCCATAACTCCTCGATTTAGGCGTATGTACCATAGTTCGGAAGATGCAAAACTGTTGACTTGGCATGATGATGAAATGATTAAAGATGGCATGCTACGACACCCGGCGGATTCTCCGCAGTGGAAAAAGCTCGATATTGATTATCCTGATTTTGGGCATGACCCAAGAAACCTACGCCTTGCATTATCTGCCGATGGATTTAACCCGCAAGGTATCCAGAGTAGCTCCCATAGTACATGGCCTGTGATTTTGGCGATCTATAACTTACCTCCATGGCTTTGCATGAAACGAAAGTATATGATGTTGTCTTTGTTAATTTCTGGCCCCAAACAACCAGGAAATGATATTGACGTATACTTGGCTCCTTTAATAGAAGACTTGAAGCAAATGTGGGAGATTGGGGTAGAGGTGTATGATGGGTTCAGAGAAGAAAGTTTCATTCTGAAGGCTATGATTTTTGGCACCATTAATGACTTTCCAGCGTACGTTAATCTATCTGGGTACAGTAACAAAGGTCAGTGTGCATGTCCTATATGTGAAGATAATACAGATTGGATGTGGTTGGAACATGGTAAGAAGAATATATATCTTGGCCATCGGAGATTTTTGCCTCCAACTCATCAATATCGGGTGAGGAGAAAGGCATTCAATGGGAATTCAGAAACTCGTAAAGCTCCCCCGCCTTTGGCCGGTGAACAACTATTTTAAAAGGTGAAAGATTTGAACATTAAGTTTGGGAAGCCTTTTGCAGGAGAGCTTGCCAAAGGCTTCCCAAACGAGGGTGGAAGAAAAAGTCGATTTTCTTTGAGTTGCCCTACTGGAAGTCATTACACGTAAGACATTTCATTGATGTGATGCATGTTGAAAAAAATGTATTCGAAAGTGTCATTGGTACCTTACTCAATATGCCAGGGAAGACTAAAGATACCATCAACACAAGATTGGATTTGGTTAGTATGGGGTTGAGACCCGAATTGGGTCCGATAAAGAAGGGTACACGTACATATCTACCTCCGGCAGCTCATACTCTATCTAGAAAGGAGAAAACCATCTTTTGTAAGTTTCTTCATGGAGTTAAAGTTCCAGAGGGGTACTCTTCAAATGTTACCAACCTTGTATCGATGAAAGACCTCAAGTTAAAGTCTCTAAAGTCTCATGATTGTCATGTTCTCATGGAGAATTTTCTACCCATTGGTATACGATCCATTATGCCCAACAAAGTGCGTCAGGCCATAACTAAACTTTGTTTCTTCTTTAAGGCGATTTGTAGTAGAGTGATTGACCCTGGAAAGTTGCCAGCTCTACAAAGATCAATTACTGTGACTTTATGTGAGCTTGAGATGTTTTTTACGCCTTCATTCTTTGACATAATGATTCATTTAATAGTTCATCTGGTTAGAGAGACACAATTGTGTGGCCCATGTTACATGAGATGGATGTACCCATTTGAGCGATACATGAAGATATTAAAAGGATATGTTAAAAACCGATCACGACCTGAGGGTTGCATTGCTGAGCGCTACATAGTTGAAGAAGCTATTGAGTTCTCCACCGACTATCTATCTAGTGTTGAATATTCTATTGGGCTGCCAAGGGTGCGTCACACAAGAAGCGTTTGTAAAGGGATGACAGGAAGAAAATTAGTGATGGTATCCAGGAAAGAACTAGAGCAAGCACACTTATATGTTCTGCACAATGATAGTCAGGTTGATTCATATGTTGCCAAACACATGGAGATTCTTAAGAGTGATCACCCATCTAAGAATCAAGTCTGGTTAAAAAAAGAACACAATCGAAGTTTCATACTATGGCTAAAAGATCAAATTGATATTGAGTTTGTTTCAAATCCTACCTCGATTTCCGAAAGATTGAGATGGTTAGCAAAAGGTCCAAATATACATGTATTCTCTTACACTAGTTATCTACAAAACGGGTACATCAGAAATTGGGTGAAAGATTGAGACTATTGTCTTATGAAAGCTGGAAAGGCGCATAGAAGATTCAGATCAACTCTAACAAAGTGGGTGAAAGATAAAGAGGGGAACATCAGAAACCATCCTCCACCACGGTATGATGGGATTATTCCATTAGAGGATTGGAGTGCATTTATATCATCACGCGAAGATGAGGAATTCCAGGTTTGTACAATTACTTATCATACATATACCTATATTTGACAATTATAAAGTATTAATGTAAAAATATGTGTCTTTATAGAGATTAAGCATTAAAAATCGCCAGAGAGCGGAAAGTCCTGAATACCCTTATAGAGCCGGTGTTAAGGGTTGTCACGAGATTGAAGAACAATTGGTAGACACATTATCTTTTATTTTATCTTTCGTATACTAAATTAATCTTTTGATTTATTTACTAATAAATGGTAAATTTTAATAGCTGCGGTAGACCGGAAAAGATCCTACTCAGGAATCTATTGACCGACATGTTTTGTGGTTAGAAGCCCGACATAACAAAGATGGTGTCGTTGATGACCCAAAAACGAGAGAGGTGTTTCAAAGAATTGTAAGTATGATAAAATTATATTACTTATAATGTTTATTAAATTTGTTGTACGTATGTACTTATGAACTTAACAAAGATGAGTCGTTACTTATGAACTTACTATTAATAATGTCTAATAATTTTGGTGAATCAGAAATCCATATCACAATCAGTATCACAAGGAGAGATTACTGATTGTGATGGTCCGAATGACATCCTTGGTCGTGCATTGGCAACTGAAGAGTATTCAGGACGTCTACGGGGTTTGGGATTTGGGATTTCTCCAACCACTTTTTGGGGTTCAAAGAGGCAAAAAAAAGATATGGAAAAAGAAAGTAGAGAAAGGCGGTTGGAGGCCATGATATTGATGCTACACAAAGAACTTAATGAATTAAAAGAAAAAGTTTGTCCAAGGACTGATGATGTACCATCTCCTAACCCAAATAGCTTCAGGGATAGTTGCAATATTGCGTCCAATGAGGTAATTATCGTTGGTCGTTTAATTTGGTTATCATTTACATTAACTTATAGGTATTAATATTTGGTTATCATTTAATTTAGGGTAACAATAACAACTGTGAATTATATACATCAAACCCGCTTACATTGGTCGCAAAGGGCTTTGTTTGTAACAATGAGGACTCCACCTTGCACAATCTACCCATTCCTCCAAATCACGCAAGAGTCAGAGTTGAATTTGTTGTTGTGGATGAAGCATTATTGCCGGTACCAATTGACACTGATTGTGTGACTTTGTTCACTGTGAATGATGCACTTGGCACCCTTGTGGCATGGCCAACAAATCTTATCAATGTATGGAGCAATTAATATATTTGTTAATACTTCATTCGCTTATTGTCATATACTAATAACTAATTATATTTCTAATATAGGTAAAGAAAGCAAGATCTCGGATTTCTGGGCATGTTGACAAATCCCAACCCTCCCCTTCTATTGGTTGCAAGAAACATGTGTCTAGGCGAGAATCTAGCGGGAATGAGATTCAATCCCAACACACCCCCCTTCTATTGCTAGCAAGAAATCAGTGTCTCGACAAGTAGATAAAGGGAAACAGATTCAATTCAAACCCCCCCCCCCTTCTAAGGAATTTATCGGCTATCTAAAGGTTCATGCCTCAACAATGATGAGTGGAGATTTGATAATTGCATCGCTTGATCCAGACATCTTGGGATATAGCAACCAAGTTTGCCTTTCAAAGGTGGAACTGAAAGAGGTATATGATCACTTGTGGGCATCTGCAACTTCTATTACAATATACATCAGGTATTATTATTATTATTATTATTATTATTATTATTATTATTTGTTAATTTATTTGTATACATCTTAACTATAGGTATTTGTACCATGAGATTATGATCCCCATGGAACAAACACAAAGATTTATATTCTTGTGCCCCGCAAATACCTTTCTACGCAACGTATGCATTGAAAAAGGCATGTCAAAAGATGTTGTTAAAGCCGTGAAGCAAGCGATTAAAGCAAACAATGAATCTGTAAAAGCCTATGTCAATAGATGTTTGGCTTTTGCACATGAAAGCAACTGTGATAGCTTATTTTTGGCACTCATCAACTTAGGGTAACAAATTTAATCCCTCTCTCTCTCTCTCTCTCTCTCTCTCTCTATATATATATATATATATATATATAACGTGTTTTTGAAATATCTGTTATTTATTTGGTTATTCAATTTTTTTGTAGGGTACATTGGGTATTGTTGGTAGTTGATCCCAAAAGAAATACAATTTTCTATTTGGATTCGTGTCATGGTCATTATAGCAACCACGTCAAGTTGAAAGGAATGTTTGAAAGGTGTGTATTTAGATACATCGCATGTTTTATCATCTAAATTATGTATGTATTTCGATTAATTAATATAGTTATATGTATGATGTTTCAGTTGTTTGATGACTTATTGGGGATCGACTGAGGTCAGGGCTAGAGTTGGGCATGTGAAAACAAAATGGATAGGAATAACGGTAAGTTTATAATCAACATTCTTATCCGTAAATATTGCTCGCATTTTAATAATTAATTGTTATTTTGATTTCTAGTGTCCCAGGCAACCAAACAATGATGATTGCGGGTATTACGTTATGAAGTTTATGAAGGACATAATCACTCACAATCAAATAGAAATTCCAGAATTTGTATGTATAGTTTGTTTTTTGACCACTTAATTCCATATCTAGCACTTAACCACTTAATTCTAAGTTTATTTTATTTTATTTTATTTTTGTAGTATTTTCCTGAACACGAGGTTGGAGCTCCATTTTCTGGTGACCAACTTGATGAGGTCAAGGGAGAGTGGTGTCATCATGTTGCCAGATTGATTAATGAAAATCGAAATTCATGTAATTAGTTTGGTTAGCTGGTTTTTGGTTCCTCATTGTATGTCATCATGTTTGTCACTTTGTTGTCTATGTTGGCATTTAGAATTTGGTTAATGATTTATGTATGTATATAGTAGATGGGTATATTGGTTGGTTGATTTGAAATTGGTAAGTTGATTTATGGAATTTAATTTGTAATTGGTTAGTTCATTTGGTTGTTGAGTTGATATTGGTCGTTGTTGGTTCTGGTTCTGTTTCTGGTTTATGCAGATTATGATATTGGCAGTTGTTGGTTGATGCAAAATATTGGATATACGAGAAACAGAAAACAATATTTAAAAAAAAACATAGAATCAGGGGCGCTTGCAGCTAAAAGCACCCCTGATTCTCAAACGTGCCAAGACCAACAGGGGCGCTTTTAGCTTCAAGCGCCCCTGATTCTCAAACGCGCCAAGACAAACAGGGGCGCTTTTAGCTTCGAGCGCCCCTGTTGCCTAATAATTAGAGGCGCTTGTTGGGCGCTCCTGTAGAAGGTTTAGCAACAGCAGTGCCAGATTTAGGGGCGCCCGAAAGCGCCCCTAATGGATTAAAAAAAGCGCCCATGATGCCTTTTACTGTTGTAGTGAATTTTATAAACGAAAAATAACACTAATCAACAACACGAGTTATGTAATACTTGTTAGACTTGAGAGTCTATAAAGTAACCTTAGAGGGGGGGGGGTGAATAAGGTTATAGGTGATTAATGGATTCTTTTTCAATTTAAAAAACTTTTTTTGATATTGGTTTGGATTAAATGCGGAATAATAATATTTGACCAATATAGAAGGAGAAGAGGAGTAGAATGAGATGATGGACAGATCAATATTGTATACTGCAATAAAATAGATAATGAGAAGAAGGATATAGAGAGATCAGGATAAGATTACAATATGATATATTTGCACAGTTATATTGAGAATATGATAAGCAGTTATATCAAGTATATGATAATATCAATATTATAAGCAAATAAAGTGCAAAATATAACGAGATAGAGAAGAGAGAGAGACACAGCAATTTAGCGAGGTTCGGGATAAAACCCCTACGTCCTCGGCCTTAGGCTTTTCAACCCTTGGACTTAGTAACCACTATATTGAAGAGAGTTTGATACAAACAGTCGACCCCAATATAAGTGAATCTCAATTCCCCTGAATTGAGAACCCAAGCACTCTTGCTAAGGATTTCTAAACCAACTCAATAACCCTATTGGGAGACCCAAGTACACAGCCCAGGATTTCAAAACACCAACTCAATCACTTGATTGAGAGACCCAAATACAAAGCCCAGGATTTCAAAAACACCTTAAAATAAAAATAAATTACACAGTAGAGTTCTATGATCCAATCACTTCAGAGAATGAGTCAGTTTAGAAACTGAGAGAGATGAATGATCTTAGGATATTATAGATGCTCTATAAGATGAGGGATGATCTTGCTTTTGCAACCACTTCAAAATTGATATAACAATAGAAGTTGAGGTTGCTTGAAAGCTTTTAAAAATATAGATATGATTTAAAAACAAAGCTTTTTGAAAAACAAGATTCAAAACAGTTGGAGCACAGGATCTCAGATTTAGATCTATAAACAGCTTTTGAAAAAAAGATATAACAATTTAAAATCAAAAGCTTATAAAAATAAAACAATGAAGAGTAATAGATCTATAGAGATTCGAATATGAGAGAGCAGAGAAGAAATTGTCAGATGAAGATTTGTTGGAGGTTGTTTGAGAAGTGAAATCAGGCTCATATTTATAGTGATAGGTGAGGTTCGATTTTTGCAAAATCATTTATGGCTTGAGATAATCGATTGTCTCATGTAGTGCAAATTGGTGATAATCGATTATGGCTCAATATGGAAGGTAAGGAATAGGCTCATAATCGATTATCCTTTGTAGTGGATTTGAGCAAGTAATCGATTATTTGCCTTCAATCAGGACAATAATCGATTATGGTATGGAGTCCATTTGAGTCAATAATCGATTATTGGTTCTAAAAATGGAAGGAGAGGAATGCATCATAATCGATTATCCTTTGTAGTGGAATTGAGCAAGTAATCGATTATTTGCTTTCAAACAAGGTAAATAATCGATTATGGTATGAATTTGGTATAGGATGGTAATCGATTATGCTATTCAAAAAAAAAAAAGGTAGGAATTGGTTCCAAGCTTTCCACAAAATTATTTTTAGGGTTTAGGTTTCCACCATATGCATGCATGCAATTTTAAAATATTTTTCAAAAACTATTTTTATGCATCATGCATGTTTTAAAAAGTCATCTCTCTCAATAACTAAAGTGTCATACACTTTAGGTGATAGGACCTTACAAGGTGTCCTAAAGAAGACTTAGACACAAATTAGGGTTTTGAACTTCATATGTTGCTTCTTCTTCAAGCTTCTCTTCTTTTGTGTCTTCTTCTCTTTAAATTAGGTCCTGCACTTTGCTCAACTTGAAACATTAGTAGATATGATGTAATTTGTTATCATACAAAATAAAGGAGTGTTTACCCTTGGTTCAACAAACTCCCCCTTTTTGATGATAACAAATTACATTATGCATAGGGTTTGATAATAATGAAAATTCTTTTAGAAAAGCTCCCCCTAAGCATAAGCATATATTTTCTCCCAATTTCTCCCCACATATAATAGTAACTTGCATATTTTCTCCCCCTTTGTTTTCATCAAAAAGGAGGGGGGGTGAAAAAAACAAATAGAAAACATATTATAAACTAGCATAATCAAGCATCCCTAGCTCTCTACGGATTTTACAAAAAGGAGCTTCGGCTAGGGGTTTAGTGAAGATATCCGCTAGTTGGTCATCCGTGCCTACAAATTTTAGTGCAATGCTCCCCCTAGACACATGATCTCTAATAAAGTGATGTCGTATGTCAATGTGTTTAGTTCTAGAGTGTTGTATAGGGTTCTTAGCAATATTAATGGCACTTGTATTATCACACAGAACAGGCACACTTTCAAAAATTAGACCAAAGTCTTCCAAAGTTTGTTTCATCCACAGAACTTGTGCGACGCAGTTTCCAACAGCCACATATTCAGCTTCAGCTGTGGACAAAGCAACACTGTTCTGCTTCTTACTAGACCAGGAGGTCAAACAAGGACCAAGAAAATGACAAGTTCCACTAGTACTTTTTCTATCAAGAGTGCAACCTTGCTCATCCTTATCTAGTTTAGTTGCTGTAGCCATAGGAGTGCTGATTTCTTTTGCGTCATTCATGTTATATTTCTTCAGCAATTCCTTTGAGAACTTTGTTTGGGATATGAAGATTCCTTCATTTGATTGTTTCACTTGAAGTCCCAAGAAAAAGTTAAGTTCTCCCATCATACTCATTTCAAATTCACTAGTCATCATCTCAGAAAATTCCTTGCACAAATCATCATTAGTAGATCCAAAGATAATATCATCAACATAGATTTGAACTACTATGATATGTTTGCCCTTGGTTTTAAGGAATAAGGTAGAATCAATCTTACCCTTTTGGAAACCATTGGCAATTAGATGTCTGCTTAATCTCTCATACCAAGCTCTAGGTGCTTGTTTCAATCCATAGAGGGCTTTGTCAAGTTTAAAGACGTGATCGGGATTTTTAAAATCTTCAAAACCAGGGGGTTGTTTTACATAAACTTCTTCTTCTAAGAAACCATTTAGGAAGGCACTTTTGACATCCATTTGATGTAGTTTGAAATCCATGTAGGAGGCAAATGCCAAAATTATCCTAATGGACTCCAATCTAGCCACAGGAGCAAAAGTTTCTTCAAAATCCACCCCTTCGATTTGATTAAAACCTTGAACTACTAGACGACTTTTGTTTAATAAAATTGTTCCATTTTCGTCAAGTTTGTTGCGAAAAACCCATTTAGTTCCTATGATGGTCCGATTGACCGGTTTTTCAACTAAGTGCCAAACTTTATTTCTTTCAAATTGTTCAAGTTCTTTTTGCATTGACAAAACCCACTCTGGATCATTTAAAGCTTCCTTGATATTATTTGGAACTATTTGAGAGACAAAAGCACTATGAAAGCATAAAAGATTAAGAGAGGAGCGAGTTGTTACCCCCTTTGATGGACTACCAATAATTTGCTCCATGGGATGATCTCGAACTGATTTCCATGTTTTGGGCAGATCATCGTGTGTTCTTCCATGGAGATGATCATCAATGTCTTGGGGCTCTTGTTCCACTATAACTTCTTCTTGAGGTTCAGCTTCCTCCTCGGCTTCTTCTACACTTTCACTGTTAGTTTCAGGTGATCTATTTTTGATCACTTCAATCACTTCATCCTCATCATTAGAAGCTTTCTTATCAAAAGGGTTAGTTTCATCAAAAGAAACATGAATAGATTCTTGCATAGTTTTATCAATTTTATTGTAAACGATATAAGCTCTACTATGATTTGAATAACCCATAAAAATACCTTCAGTTGATTTAGCATCAAACTTACCCAACTTGTCCTTTGTATTAAGAATGAAGCACTTACTTCCAAAGACTTTGAAGTATGAAATGTTTGGAGCTCTACCATTCCACAGCTCATATGGTGTTTTGTTGAGAGATGGCCTTAAGTATACACGGTTTAGCACATGACACGCTGTATCCACTGCATGACCCCAGAAGTATTTGGGAAGGTTGTGCTCATTCAGCATTGTCCTGCTCATCTCTTGTATAGTTCTGTTCTTTCTTTCAACTACACCATTTTGTTGAGGAGTTCTTGGAGCTGAAAAGTTATGATGAATGTCATACTTTTCACACCACGTCTTGAATGATGAATTTTCGTACTCTCCTCCATGATCGCTTCTAATTTCTTTGATGGCTAAGTTTTTCTCATTTTGTAGCTTTCTGCACAACTTAGCAAACTCGTTAAAAGCATCACTTTTATTTGCAAGTAGGATAACCCAAGTATATCTAGAATAATCATCAACAATAACAAAGACATACTTAGACCCTCCTAGACTTACGACATCAATTTCACCAAACAAATCGAGATGTAGCAGTTCAAGCACATTTTTGGTGGAAATAACAGGTTTTGATTTAAAAGAGGTTTTGTGCATTTTACCAAGTTGACATGCATCACATAATTGGCCTTTTTCATATTTCAATTTAGGTAGACCTCTAACATGCTCATTCTTACTTAACTTAGATGTTCTATACTAGCATGCCCTAAGCGTCTATGCCACAAATTCATATCATCAATCAAGGTAGGCATACATACTATATCATCACTTACATTATCAAAAATCAACATAGTATACATTGTTTTCTCGAAAGCCAGTAATGTAGAGTTTAGAAGTCAGGTGGGTGATAACACATTTATCAACAGAAAAGTGCACATCAAAATCATTATCGCATAATTGACTAACACTTAGTAAGTTAAATTTAACGCCATCAACTAATAAAGCATCTTTAATTTTAATTGTGTTTTCCTTACCCACACAACCTTTACCTATTACTTGAGCAGATTCATTGTTGGCAAACTTTACAGATCCACTTGCTTTGTTGCTCAGTTTTAGAAACAGTGAAGCATCACCAGTCATATGCCTTGAGCAACCACTATCAACCATCCACACATTTTTCTTTTTAGCTGAGGGACCAACCTTTGATGTATCATTTGTCATGCTGCAGACAGCATTGTCGGTCTGCTCATCTTCTTCTGATTCACCATCAGTGCTGAGATTGTCCCATGTTGCTTCAGGTGTGTTCTTTGCCATGAGGCAGACAGCATTTGCAACTTCTTCTTCTTCGGTCTCACTTTCAGTTTCTGTATTGTCCCATGTTGCTTTCATTGCTTTCTTTTGCTTAGATTTCAGCTTGTAACAGTTTTCTTTGATGTGACCGGGTTTGTTGCATTCGAAACATCTTGGTTGATCATTCTTTTTCTCATACCTGTCTTCTTTGTTGTACCCGGACTTCTTTGAAAAGTCACCCTTTCCAAACTTTTTGAATCTCATAAATTTTTTGAAATTTTTGGCAAGCATAGCCATATCTTCATCATCGGTTTCTTCTTCAGATTCAACCTCTTTCCTTGCTACTTTAGAAGTTTTAGCAGCAAGGGCAAGAGATTTCTTCTCTTTTACAGTTTCTTTTTCTTGGTTCTTTTTGGCAGCCAGAACTACCTCAAATGCTAGCAATGATCCAATAAGGTCTTCTTGAGGTAAAGTGCCAATGTCTTTGGCTTCGGTTATAGCACAAGTCTTAGGGAAGAAATCACCAGTTAAGGATTCAAGGATCTTTCCATTCAAATCCTTGTTGGTGTATTTCTTTCCTAAGGCCCTCAAGTTGTTTACAATTAAATTTAATCTCTGATGCATTGCTGCGACAGACTCACCTTCTTTCATTTTAAAACTTTCATATTCAGAGGTGAGAATTCTAATTTTAGTATCTTTTACCTGGCTTGTCCCGACATGAGTGGCTTGTAGGCAGTCCCAGATTTCCTTTGCACTTTGACACCCTTTTACTCTACCATATTCTTCTTCACAGAGTGATAGATGAAGGATATTCATGGCTTTTGCATTTAGGGATATCTTGTCAAGCTCAGATTTTCTTAACTCACTCAGGTCGATGGTGTAGATGTCTTCCACCGGTACTTCTTCAGCTTCGCCGGTGGCTTGAATTTTTGAAGTGTCACCATCAGTATTACCTGGTTTTGTGATCTTGATCTTCATCGGGATTAGAGGACCATCCACTATGATTCTCCATAGAGTGAAGTCAATTGCCTGCACATGACATTTCATACGACTACTCCAGTAATCATAGTTAGTACCATCAAATAGAGGAGGCCTATTAGAGGACATTCCTTCTTTCATGAAAGAACCCATAATTACAGATATGTAAAGGATAAATTTAGAATTGCGAGATGTAAAGCTCTAATATGCAATTCCTAGCTACTGATACCACTTGTTAGACTTGAGAGTCTATAAAGTAACCTTAGAGGGGGGGGGGGTGAATAAGGTTATAGGTGATTAATGGATTCTTTTTCAATTTAAAAAACTTTTTTTGATATTGGTTTGGATTAAATGCGGAATAATAATATTTGACCAATATAGAAGGAGAAGAGGAGTAGAATGAGATGATGGACAGATCAATATTGTATACTGCAATAAAATAGATAATGAGAAGAAGGATATAGAGAGATCAGGATAAGATTACAATATGATATATTTGCACAGTTATATTGAGAATATGATAAGCAGTTATATCAAGTATATGATAATATCAATATTATAAGCAAATAAAGTGCAAAATATAACGAGATAGAGAAGAGAGAGAGACACATCAATTTAGCGAGGTTCGGGATAAAACCCCTACGTCCTCGGCCTTAGGCTTTTCAACCCTTGGACTTAGTAACCACTATATTGAAGAGAGTTTGATACAAACAGTCGACCCCAATATAAGTGAATCTCAATTCCCCTGAATTGAGAACCCAAGCACTCTTGCTAAGGATTTCTAAACCAACTCAATAACCCTATTGAGAGACCCAAGTACACAACCCAGGATTTCAAAACACCAACTCAATCACTTGATTGAGAGACCCAAGTACAAAGCCCAGGATTTCAAAAACACCTTAAAATAAAAATAAATTACACAGTAGAGTTCTATGATCCAATCACTTCAGAGAATGAGTCAGTTTAGAAACTGAGAGAGATGAATGATCTTAGGATATTATAGATGCTCTATAAGATGAGGGATGATCTTGCTTTTGCAACCACTTCAAAATTGATATAACAATAGAAGTTGAGGTTGCTTGAAAGCTTTTAAAAATATAGATATGATTTAAAAACAAAGCTTTTTGAAAAACAAGATTCAAAACAGTTGGAGCACAGGATCTCAGATTTAGATCTATAAACAGCTTTTGAAAAAAAGATATAACAATTTAAAATCAAAAGCTTATAAAAATAAAACAATGAAGAGTAATAGATCTATAGAGATTCGAATATGAGAGAGCAGAGAAGAAATTGTCAGATGAAGATTTGTTGGAGGTTGTTTGAGAAGTGAAATCAGGCTCATATTTATAGTGATAGGTGAGGTTCGATTTTTGCAAAATCATTTATGGCTTGAGATAATCGATTGTCTCATGTAGTGCAAATTGGTGATAATCGATTATGGCTCAATATGGAAGGTAAGGAATAGGCTCATAATCGATTATCCTTTGTAGTGGATTTGAGCAAGTAATCGATTATTTGCCTTCAATCAGGACAATAATCGATTATGGTATGGAGTCCATTTGAGTCAATAATCGATTATTGGTTCTAAAAATGGAAGGAGAGGAATGCATCATAATCGATTATCCTTTGTAGTGGAATTGAGCAAGTAATCGATTATTTGCTTTCAAACAAGGTAAATAATCGATTATGGTATGAATTTGGTATAGGATGGTAATCGATTATGCTATTCAAAAAAAAAAAGGTAGGAATTGGTTCCAAGCTTTCCACAAAATTATTTTTAGGGTTTAGGTTTCCACCATATGCATGCATGCAATTTTAAAATATTTTTCAAAAACTATTTTTATGCATCATGCATGTTTTAAAAAGTCATCTCTCTCAATAACTAAAGTGTCATACACTTTAGGTGATAGGACCTTACAAGGTGTCCTAAAGAAGACTTAGACACAAATTAGGGTTTTGAACTTCATATGTTGCTTCTTCTTCAAGCTTCTCTTCTTTTGTGTCTTCTTCTCTTTAAATTAGGTCCTGCACTTTGCTCAACTTGAAACATTAGTAGATATGATGTAATTTGTTATCATACAAAATAAAGGAGTGTTTACCCTTGGTTCAACAATACTAGTTTTGTTGACATCATTATGTAATATTTTAGTTAAACAGGCATATGGGTTGATACGTTATTCTGGATAAACAAATCGATCACTGCTGCTCTGTTTATAAAATGAAACCCATAAACGCAGTCACAACTCCTTCCATCATTGGTCAGCCAACAAGAACCCTAATAGGGAAGCAACATCAACCTCAAATGCAAAAGGTTGTCTACGCAACAGCCTCCACAACATCTCAAATGTCTGGCTCTCTCGTCTGTTACCAAGTGGCTTCAGTCTCAAGAGGGGGGGTGAATTGAGATTTTAAAAGATTTTCCCCTTTAAACGACTTGGATCAATTTTTGCAAAAGTAAGGAAGGAAGGGATTAGAAAATTCATAGAGAAATTTTATACTGGTTCAATCACTTCCTGGTGATCTACTCCAGTCCCCACAAAACCTTGTGGGAGTTTCACTGGCAAAATAACATATTACTTCGGGTACTTCGACCCTTTACAATACTCAGGCACTCTTCACTCGGGATACCCCACCCTTATGCAAGATCCCTCACAAACACCCAAGGGATACCTCACCCTTGTTACAACAAGACCTTAGAGAGATGTCTCACTCTCTTTAAAACAAACCCTAAAGAGATACCTCACTCTCTATTACAACTCAAACAACAACAACAAATAGAACTGATACAATAAAAAGAAATACCTCAAAAGGTAGATTACACAAGTTGAAGACCTTTACAGCCTGACCCTTGAGAAAAATTGGCTCAAAAAGAATATTTTCAGTACGTGTATGCAGTTTTAGGGTTCCGTTTTTGCGTTGAGTTCACATGATTTTCGAAGTCTCACACTCTATTTACAGATAGGTCAAAAAATATGACCGTTGGGACTTATTTAATGCAATTTTATCACTTGTTAATCTATTAACACGATTTATTAATCGATTAATGTTATGAAAAAAGCATTATGCACACTTAGAACAAGGCCTAATCGATTAATGCAAGATTCTAATGGATTAAAAGAGACTCTGGCACACACTAAGCGATTAACATAGGATTCCTAATTGATTAACATAACATTTCTAATCCATTAACACATCTTTTGCTCACCTAATTGATTAATAGAATATTGCTAATCTATTAACACGACTCTTACTTCAACTAATGGATTAATGTGAAAGTTCTAATCCATTAATAAAATTTTTATTGAATTAATTGATTAATGCATGGCTATTAATCTGTTAAGGATATCTTTAATGGATTAAAATTCACTCTAAGCATTCTAATCAAACAACTCTAAAAACTTAATTCATTTTATTAAGCTAATGTCACTTCTAATTAGCTTGATTTATTTTACTTGTGCTTATTTATTTAGTTAGGTATCTTTTATTTTGAGCCAACCCTCAAAAGAGGCTTACAAAACTCCTAAGATAACAGACTCTCCTAACATTTACCCTTCTAACCCGAGTCTTGAGTCTTGGAGATTTATTTTCTCGTTCTTGCTTCCATTTTCTCTATTTGTCATGGTGCTCAATTAATCATCATCAAAACTCAATCTGCAACACATAGTATCCACATTCTCCCCCTTTTTAATGATGACAAAATCTTTTTAGGTGGGATGTTAGTTGATCGAGCAAATAATAATAGAAAATGATAAACATTAAAGATGTGCTAAACAGAAGCAGAATTGGATTTGTATAATATGATGATGTGTAATGAAATGCAAATGTATATGCACTCCTCCTTACTTGTTTCTCCCCCTTACTAACTGCAAAATGCAAGGAGCATTCTAGTATACTATTCTAACATGCATGTTTCTCCCCTTTTTGTCATAATCAAAAGGGATGAGTGAAGCCCAGTAGTGTGAATCGGAAACATAGCTGCAAATTCATATTGCAAAAGAGATTGAGCATAATATTCAAAAGTGTTGAAACAAGTAACAAAACAATTATGTGTCCTCATCGGTAGTCTCATCCTCATCGTCATCTGCTGCTGAGCGTCGACCAGAGATCGCAAGTGCTGAGATGCGAGTATTTAGGGCCTCAATGACCCGTATGTGGGTGCAGCCTGTAACATCCCTAGTTTCGTTAATTTCGGTTTACGAAATTAACTCACGATCTATTATTCGATTAAATGATAAATCGAGTCTCGGATATGGCTATGTTGCGAAAGCAATATTTAATTGCTCAATAAATTATATTGAATTTTATTTGAATTCTGAGAGTTGTTGTGGGAATTGGAGCACAAGGGTAAAATCGTCATTTCGACTCATGTTGAAGATGTACCATTTGACGAAATAATAAATTGGGTCCTAGTCATGATAGGATCATGGGAATGGCAGTTGAATTCCTAAGTTATATGAATTGATGAGTGCTCGGTGGATTAAAGTGGATTTAAATGAGAGTTAGGGGTAAGGGCATTTTAGTCTTTTCCCACTCATTTAAATGTTACCTCCAGCTCAGTACTAACCAACCACACCCACACTCCCAAAAGCAATCATATGCAGAAATTGAGAAGAAATAGAGAGAGTTGGAGTTAAGGTAGTGTTTAGAGTACAAGGGCATTTTGGACCTTTCACCACTTAAAAAAAACCCTCAGCTGAATTAAAAACATTCCCTCACTCTCATTTGCCTCACAATCAGAAAAGCTGAAAACCAGAAAGAAAGAGGGAGGAGAGGGCGAAGAGAGAGATGCAGAAGAAGAGGAGGAATCCACAAATCCTCATGCATGTAGGTGTTTGAGCTATCAATCTTCCTCATTTTTCTTCCTCTTTCATTTGATGTCAATTTTATGCAAAGGATCTCCTTCCATCATCTAGCCATTTCGAGTTTGAGAAGAGAAAGAAAGGGAAGGATTCTCACCCAAAAGTTGATGCATGTGAGCACCATCCACACCCTTCTTCTTCATTTCTTCAAGATTTATCCATTGTTGTTGAAGTCCAAGAACCAATATTAGAGCCTACCTACAAGCCACACTCAGATTTCAGTCACTTGGGGTAGCTCAAATTCGAAATTGGGGTAGTTTGGGGACAAGTACAGTAGCTAGAATTCAAATTTGAAGTGGTGGAGTGTTCGTGGGAAGCTTAGGACATCGTACAGGGATTGTTCGAGCGGTATCGTGTTTCGAGCATTTCACGACGTCTCGGTGTTTCGTGATTTTCATCACGATAGGTGAGTTCTATACTCGCTTAGGGATTTAAATTCGTGTCGATTGATTTTATGTGACTGAAAGTACATTGTGGTTCTTCAATTCGTTTGAAATTGTTAAAAACCGTATTTTTGTGAAAGTTCGTTTTTGTGCAATTGTTTGAGTGGATTGCTTATGAAATGTTGATGTTGTTTGGACTGACTTTGATGAATGTTTGGACTGAATTAATGTGTAAATGATGTACGGGAATTAATCAGAACGAGTATTGGAACAATTGGAATGGCCAAGTTTACATGAAAAGTCACAGTTTTTGGCATACTGATGGACATGCACGGGCCGTGCGCCCCTGAGGCACGGGCCGTGCGCCCCTGAGGCACGGACCGTGCGAAGGTTTCTGTCACCCCTTTTGAAAACACGTCTGAGGATATTCCTAACGGTTCCAATTGCATTCTAATCCTTTCCTTAACCACATATATTGATAAAATAACCGTAATTCGTGAAAAACACGTAGGTATGATTGAGGTGATGTGAACTTCCCTAGGTTATGATATTGAATGCTAATAACCATGAAGTTGAGGTCGATATTATGATATGATAAATAGACTATGTGTCCCATGAGGTTGAGGTCAAAGAAAGTTAAAATAATAATGCTTTGATATTGATTGTGACTGAGATAATTAAGTTTGGATTGAATTGTGAGGATTCCCTGAGTTATGTTATTGATGTTGATTGTGATGAAATTATGTCTTATTGATGTGATGTGAATTTCCCTAAGTTATGTTAATAAATATTAGTAACCACGAGTGAGGTAATGACATGATAAATGTTTAAACGGACAAAATGTCCTCTGAGGTTATGTTAATGAATAATACGGACGATCAGTCCAATGAGGTTAAGGTTGACGTTATAATAATAATAAAGTTGAGGTTATATATGTATAAATTATATATATTGAGGATGGGTGACGACCCTATTGAGGTTAGCGTACTAGGGGAGGGGGAGTCATGAGCCCTATGAACCTAGGCCCCTTGAGGTTTTCCCGCAGTTTATGGTAAGCGGATTGGGCTCACCGGGAATATAGACGATCATTCACGGTGATATGCTAAGCAAAAAGAGGATTGTATGTAGTTATCTTATTGGACTACGGACAATAGAAGCATAATTATATGCTAAGTAAAAAGGTTTCACGTGACTATTATTTTAGCTACGATTAAAAAGATGCATAATGAACCGATAGAGTTTTAGTGAGGGGTCTCGATAGGACTCACTGAGATAATGTGTATCTCACCCTTTAATATGTTGTGTTTTTTACAGAGAAACAGGGAAAAGCGAAGGCAAAGAGGCATGGGCAGTCAGTGCGACTTAGAGGAGATGTTGAAGCTTTAGTTTTAAGTGCTTATGTTGTTTCCCTTTGTTATCTTTGTATTATCGATTGTATGACTTATACACTATTAAAAGTTGTAAATCGTTTCCTCTACTTTTGGTTTTAGATATTGAACACTAGGACATGAGAAGTTGTAAGGCACGTAACTTAAGTATTTAAGTGATTTTATGTTAAGTTATGATATCGAGGTAACAGTTTGATGGTTGTTCATCGAAATTTTAGTTTGTGTTCAATATCTGGGACTGGAAGTTATCTCTGATGTATACTAAGTTGTGCCTTTTAGTATTTCTACTTATTAGAATTATTATTAGAATTAATTTTGGACATAAAAATCAATTTTAATTAGGCAAAATTATAGTTTTTTTCTCCCTATTTTCAAAAATTCAGACATTCGGCCCCAGTATTATAAAACTCAGATATTTAGCCCCAATGTTTTAAAAAATTCAGCAAATTTAATCCGAAAAGGGGGGTTTTTCAATTTTCTTTTGCTGAGTTGGCCTTCTGCAAAAAAAATACTGACGTGACTCTCATTAAATAATATGGCAGCCGACTCAACTTGCCCCGTCATTTAATGATGCACATAATCAATCCAGGTTAGATCAATATATTTATAATAATTTAAATAATTAAATAAACTATATTGTTATTTTTATTAATATTAACACATTGAATTGAAATTGAAATTAAAACAAAATCATTATCAGATTTATAATGGTATCTTAGCCGACGTTGTGTAGTTTTCATCACCTCGACAACCTTGACCATTTGGTCGAGGGTTCCCTCCGGCCCATGAGGCCGTGAGTATGGATAAATACCTAGTAGAAGAGTTCAACCCCTTAAATGAGTTTCAGTACTTCGGGGCATTAGTCTATGCAATTCTGCTGATATATTAATTTACCAAAAAAAATTCCCTTGAACCATAACATCGAACCTTAGAGAAACTTCGAACCCTATGTATCAAGAAGATCTTCGAAACCTAAATCGAAGATCACCATCCATTTTCGGTGCTCCTTCTGGTTTAACGTCGGCGATGGAGGTGAGACTCCGGTGACGGTCAATTATTGGAGGGTTTTATTTGTTTGAAGAGTGAGGTGGTGTTGTGAGGGTATGGTGTCGGATCAACCCGGTAATGGTTTTGGATTTAGTGATTCGGGTTGGGATGGTGTGACATAAGGAGAGTCGAGATCTCGTTCTGGAGAGACTTGAGGTTTCGAGGTTCAAGGAGGAAGCGTTTAAGATCTCGTTCTAGAGCTTCGTTTTTGTGTAGATTTCATCACCTCGACAACCTTGACCATTTGGTCGAGGGTTCCCTCCGGCCCATGAGGCCGTGAGTATGGATAAATACCTAGTAGAAGAGTTCAACCCCTTAAATGAGTTTCAGTACTTCGGGGCATTAGTCTATGCAATTCTGCTGATATATTAATTTACCAAAGAAAATTCCCTTGAACCATAACATCGAACCTTAGAGAAACTTCGAACCCTATGTATCAAGAAGATCTTCGAAACCTAAATCGAAGATCACCATCCATTTTCGGTGCTCCTTCTGGTTTAACGTCGGCGATGGAGGTGAGACTCCGGTGACGGTCAATTATTGGAGGGTTTTATTTGTTTGAAGAGTGAGGTGGTGTTGTGAGGGTATGGTGTCGGATCAACCCGGTAATGGTTTTGGATTTAGTGATTCGGGTTGGGATGGTGTGACATAAGGAGAGTCGAGATCTCGTTCTGGAGAGACTTGAGGTTTCGAGGTTCAAGGAGGAAGCGTTTAAGATCTCGTTCTAGAGCTTCGTTTTTGGGTGCGAAAATGGTGATGTTGTGATGAGTGAGAGAATGATACAGAGAGAAATGAAGAACGTGTGGAGCTGTTTTGTGACGCCATAGATGCCGCACTCCAAGGCCATTTGATGTTTAACAACAGCAGAACAAGAAATTGAGAACTGAAAAACACTACCTCTCTTGTTTTTTGTTGTTGCTGCAATTACAAGCTGGTTAAGTTCTGGATCCAATTACAAGCATCATTTGGTTTGAAATGAACTCAAAATAAAAGACATAGTTTTTGATGCAGAATTGTAACGAACCAGATGAAATGGAATGGATGCAAAATCTTGAAATTGTCGAAATTAAGGTTGCAATTATGAGCTGAAACTTGGAAAAAACAAAGGTATGGGAGATGCCTATGGTTGTTTACCTTTTATCTACGAAAGGAAACAGAACTCAAAGATTGTTGTTTATTGTTGTTGCTGCGTTTTCATAAGAAGAAGAACAAAAGGATTTTTTTTAATTTGTTTTAATTTTATATATTTTAATTTTGTAATTAAATTTTAATTTTAATTTTAATTTAAAGAAATAATGACGTGTGGTGTCTCCATCAGCTGTCATGTAATTTAATGAGAGTCCAGCATTTTTTTTTGTAGAAGTCAAACTCAGTAAAAGAAAATTAAAAACCCCACTTTTGACTGCTAAATTTTTTAAAACGGGGGGTCTAAATGTCCGAGTTTTAAAATAAGATGACCAAATATCTGAATTTTTGAAAATAGGAAAACTAAAACTATAATTTAGCCTTTTTATTAATAACACCTCAACATGCTAACATAAACTTGAAGCCACCGTAATCACTTTTAACACTCCCAATAGTGAATCCAAAACATACAATACATTTTTTTAGATAAACAATTAAATTAAGGGGCGCACAAGTGGTGCACCAACCCTTTATACCTAGGGGCCTCGTTAAAACCTACAAGGGCCAAAACCCAATTAGGAAAAAGACCCAATGAGGGAAAAAGAGTACCCTGAATACATAGAGTTACATATTGAGTTACAACGAAGTTAAACAACCCAACAGACAACTAAACCAATCCGACCAAACTACCTCACAATTTCTCCCCTTCCTAGCTTTAAACCATCCACATGCACTATTTTTAATAGCTGATACAATAGATGAGATAGATACCCCTTCCCCATTGAAGATTACATTATTCCTAGCTATCCAAATGTTCGACACCACCGCCAACCAAACGAGGTGCTTAACGGCCTGGCTCTTCTTTCCTCTTACCAATTTCCCAAACTCCTTGAAGTGCGTGACTATCTTTGCTTCAGATTCAGCTTCTCCACACCAACCATATATATGCTGCCATATTATTTTTGACACTTCACAAGATCGAAAGAGATGATCCACAGTCTCCGGCATCACATAACATAACGCACAGCAGAGATCTTCTTGTGACTGCAGTACATGTCGTAGCTTCTACTGTGAGCAAGTATTACACCATGGATTCCAAACAGATACGTTGTCAATATCAATATAAATATAATCATCAATATAAATATAAATATAAATAAATATAATCAAACAATATGTCAGTAAATTCACTATAATTTTTTTTTCGATAAGCAGTAAATTTACTATAATTGACATTCACTAAATTTGCCAAATATGTTCGTATCCAATTTTAATGTCAAATTTGTAAATGGCACACTAAAAAGACAAAATATGTCAACTTTTTTCTTTCTCGTATGTGGGCCCGTATTTTTACTTTTTTTCCTCACTCACATCCGCCAATGAAGATTGACTCAATTGGTAAGGAGTTGGCTCATTCCCCGCATGAGTGTGGTTTTAACTCCCGCTGCCGGCGTGAGGACCTCTTAATTTGGTGGATAATCTGCAAGTACCTCTGTAAGCTCACAAAGAGCCGTGAGGCCTGCCCTGACCTTGGTGAGTCCCCGGAGCCCAACTCACCTAAACTTTTTGTAACAAAAAAAAAACACTCCACTCACATCCTCCCTCTTTTCTCTCTCCTTTTGATGCCCACACCTATGGCCTGGTGAGTTTGCAAGCTAAGTAGACCGACATATAGGAAGGTGGGTGGCTGACGAACGACAACCCACCCCATTATTGCGAGCTGGTTGGCTTCCTATTTAGGTGTGCTTTGTTGTTTTTTCTTGTCTTTTAAATTTTCTTGGTTTTATCAGAGCTTTCTTTTATTAGCAACTTTGTGCTTGATAATATACTAGATCTTACACCCGTCCGATGCACAGAATATTCTTATGAAAAAATATATAGTATTATGCATATTTTAGAGAGTTTTATATAAAAAAGCAAATCTAACTCACAAATAAAGTTATGTGATGAAAACAATATTAGTGACATATATCGAGATTAAATTTTAAAATAGAAAAAAAAAACTCACTTAAGTATTTGAGTTAAAAATGAAAACAAAAATAAAGTTTTTTTTTACGGAAAAAATAAAATTATTATTTGGAATTTCCCAATTATTTTAAATTCAACTGTATAAATACTTCCTTTTTGTTTAACAACTTTAATGTTGAGAATTTATAATGGTTTTCTGAAGCACATCGAGGTTTGCTAAAGAAAGGGTTTGTGATGGGTGCTTAAAAAAATTTCCAAACCCTAAAGTATAAAAAACACACTGATAAGTGTCGTGCTTTAAATGTTTGTCATGAAATTAGTTTTTCTTTTGTGTAAGTCGGTTATTGAGGATCGAACTTGGTGTATCTGAACAGTTAAAATTTTTTCCAAACACTAAAGTACCTCAAAACACATTGTTGAGCAACACATTACATATTTTGTCGCATTTTTTTACCAAACCAGTTATTGAAGAACGAACTTTGCGAATTAGAATAGTTAAAAGTTTTTTTCTGGACCTTAAAGTACGCCAAAACGCATTGCTTATGATCACACTTTAGTATTTTGTCAAGAAATTAATTTGTTTCACCAAACCAGTTATTGAGGATCGAAATTCGCGTATTTGAACATGCAAAATTTTTTTCGGACCCTAAAGCACCTCAAAACACACCGCTTAGCGTCGCACTTTTCTCATTTTCTCACGAAATTATTTTTTTCCACCAACCCTGTTATTAAGGAACGAACTTTCCGTATTTGAACATCTAAAATTTTTTCGGACCCTAATGTACCCCAAAACACTTTGCTTAGCCCCGCACTTTACATATTTTGTCACAAAATTAATTTTATTTTTCACAAAATTGGTTATTGGGGAACGAACTTTGCCTATTTGAACACTCCAATTTTTTCTGAACCCTAAGATACCCAAAAACACGCTGCTTAGCGTCGCACTTTACGTATTTTTTTTCACGAACTAATTTTATTTTTCATCAACTTCGATATTTAGGAAAGAACTTTGCGTATTTGATCAGTTAAAATTTTTCCCGAATCCTAAAGTACCCCAAAACACACAATTTAGCTTCACACTTTACATATTTTGTCATGAAAGTAATTTTATTCACCAAACCGGTTATTGAGAAACGAACTTCGTGTATTTGAACAGTTAAAAAAAATTGAACCCTAAAGTAACCCAAAACACACTTTTTAGGGTCGCACTTTACGTACTTTATCACAAAATTAATTTTTATTTTCACGAAACCACATATTAAGGAACGAACTTCGCATATTTGGTCAATTAATTTTTTTTATCAAACTCTAAAGTTCCGGAAAACACCCTGGTTTGCATCAATTTTGCCTTAAAATTAAAAGATAATAACATTAAAAAATACATGTAACCATAGCAGGACCCACCCAAAACACATGCATTTTTTTTTACAAATTGAATATCCCTATTTTCTTACTCACATCATGATTGTGGGACCCACTAAAATGATTGTGAAACCCACTTAAAAATTGGCTCCAAAACACCACCACCAAACTTACTTACATTCAATTTAGCCTTAAGAGTTTAAAGATTTGGGTGATAGTTGCATTTGTTTGTGTGAGTAAGATCAACTCTTGGTGATTACACTTGTAACACCCGTTTCTACCCCTTTCATTTATAACAATTATCAGAGTGCACAAATTATTATTATTTTTTTTGAAACGGAATGATACATTTACTTCAAAAACACGTCAATTGTTTAACTTAAATTAAAATCATTACGTGGCATCATGGGCGGGCCATTACTCAAAAATACAGTTACAACGTTAAAATAAAATCCAACAAATCGTACAAGACAAAATCACTATCTAATAAGACGCCCCCAGGTGCTACGTATCAGAGCGACTCGAACTCAAGAGAATGAAGGTCAAAGCCTTCAAGTACGGTTACCTGTAAAGTAAAAATCAACAAAAAGGGGTGAGTCTCAAACCCTATAATAAAGTACATAAGGAGTAGTATGTACAGATACAGGACTACATCAATTACAGCAATATTCACTTTAATCACCAGTTTAGTCAACCGAAATTAATCACCAATTCATCACCAACTAAATATTCACCAAACAGTCACCAAATAAAAGTAATCACCAAACAATCACCAAATAAATAATCACCAAAGCATTCACCAACTGTATGTTTAATGTATGAGATGCAACCCAAAACTCCACGGGCATATGCATGTGGATCCATCACCAAAAATGAGCCTTGAGGGCATTCACCAAAATTTATAATAAGGCCGAAGCCCGAGGCCGAAACCTATTCACCAAAAATCATGCATATGATTATGCGACACCATGACAATGCATCACACACCAGAATCACCAAATAAAAGTATGCCATAGCATATTCACCAACAGTTTGTTTAATTCACCAACACCCAACAGAGGATCACAGACCCCATTCACCAATAATAATATACACCATATATATATATATATATATATTCGCATACCACACTGTTACACAGCACATTACTTTCACCGTGACAACACCATTTAAAATACAAGGAACAGTACCTTAGTCTCATGAAGAACACCAACATTTTATTCAAAAGGAACAGTAGCGATTTCCAATCCAAACAACAACTAGTACACAGTCACTTGGGACTTTCAGAAAACGACCGGGGAAAAATATTAAGTTTTGGTTTTGGCCTGGACAAACAGATAGACAATTAAATGAGCGTCGTAACGCACTTTGAACCACCTAAAACGGACACCCGAGTCAAAAGTTACGTTAAAAACAAGTTTAGGAAAAATTAGGCAACACTGCTGAAACTGGCGCCTTAGGCGCCCAGGCACCAGGCAACACGCGCACTGGCGCCCAGGCGCGCAACACACGCACACAACGCACGCACAACAGGCGCTCAGCGCCCAGCACTGGCGCCCAGCGCCCAGCGCAATACCCAGCAGCACGCGCACAGCACCCTTGGCGCCCAGCACAGGGCGCCTGGCGCCCAGAACACTGCCAGCAACAGATTTTTACACAATTTCAGCCCCAAACATCATTTTTCTCAAATTGTTTTCTTGACTCAATTCCAATACACATCACAACCACCATGGATACACGTTGAAAATCACAAAAACCATACTCCAATTCGTAAACATGGATCAACAACAAATCGAATTCAACAACAATTCCAATCACAACATGGACTACGAATGTAACAACATCAAGAACATGATTTCTTAATACATCCTAACAATCATAAATATCACCTAGGCTATCACTATTTAGGATCCACCTTAGGAATTGTTATAGGAATTGAAAAGGACATCCTCCTTACTTGGCTAAAACACAATAATTTGGTACGGGGCACCTAGCACAAGGGCGCCTACTTCCGTGGCCAAAATTCCAGCAACGTCAATACTTGGCGCAGGGCACCCCACTCAAGGGCGCCTAATTCCGCACCTAGACAACAATTTCCAGCAACACTAAAAATACCACAATGGCGCCTTATGCGCCTATAACACCCAAAACATCAAATTCACCAACAACAACACATGAGTACCAAGTGCTCAATCATCAACAACTATTTCAAACACCACAAAATTACTCCAAACTCAATGAATTCAGCCCAACATCATCAATTATGCATTTATTCGAGCACTTAGCACGCAATTCGAAATTCATCATACAGAGCAACAATTCGCATATCATCACAATGAGCAACAATTGAACAACAACATACTCATATATCATAAACAACATAAAAATCAATTTAAACAGGACATAGGACCTAACCCCTACATACATCCCATTATGCTCCCTATTATAAGGCAAGACCCACCCTTACCTTAGTTTCACCGAAGACAGGGATCCCTCCACGTGCACACCGAGTAACCACAGCAACTGAGCTCCTCTCCTCCTCCTTGGGATTTGCGCCTCTCTCTTCTCCTCTCCTCTCCCTTGCGCTATTTTTCCTTCTCCTTTCTTTCTCTCCTTCGCGTTTGCTTTCTTTTTCTCTCTTTCACGCTTTCTTCTCCTTTCTTTTTCACGCCCCTTCTCTTTTTCTCTCAAGTGAGGCGCCTCCCCCCAACCCCTAGTCACATGCGCCTAAGCCAACTCCTGGGCCTGGATCACGGGCCTCCATCCACTTAAGCCCATTTAAATAATTAAATATCACCACCCTCTAAAT
This sequence comes from Astragalus membranaceus, assembly GCA_039519185.1. Lineage (NCBI taxonomy): Eukaryota > Viridiplantae > Streptophyta > Magnoliopsida > Fabales > Fabaceae > Astragalus > Astragalus membranaceus. The sequence continues at coordinate 27,670,186 of CM076849.1, read as the reverse complement.
AATTAAAAAACCACCCAATATTATTATTATTATTATTATTATTTCTATCACCAACTCCTGTTTAATTAATTAAATAAATACTAAATAACTATTTAATTAATTTCGGGGTGTTACAACTCTCCCCCACTTAGATTATTTTCGTCCTCGAAAATTCGCATCAACATCTCCCTAACTCACCGGCTGGCTACGACAATTGACATCCTCACGGTTATGCTCTAACTAGTCCGTACCCACGATTACAATTAATTCACCCAACGACAAACAACAAAACTCGCAACAAGGTCTCTGTCGAAGATCAACAAGGGACACAAAGAACACACCAGGAAACAAAAGACCAATCAGAGAAGACAACACAAGACTTAAGCATTCACAACATTCAGCAGTATTAAAACAATGAGCGGCATCGGTATCGACAATAGGTTTAGCGGAAAACTTTAACGAAACACATACCTCCGAAATGATCATCATTCTTCAGCAGACTCAGTGCCCACCAAGGCAAACACCCTCCCACTAGACTTCTCTTTCTTCGGCTTGGAACACTTGGTACTAATATGTCCCATCTCCCCACAGTTTTAGCAAACAACGTCTCTCTTCTCGCACTTAGCAGCTACGTGACCTTCCTTGCCACACTTGAAACACTTGTAGGCCATGCAATCGGGACTCTTATGTCTGGGCTTACCACACTTGTGGCACACAATGTTCGCAGGGGCATCTCCCCCACTTGGCTTCCTGTCGGAATCACCAGCTGTCCACTTGCCCTTACCACCATCAACATCATAGGGCTTCTCACGATACTGAGAACTTCTCTTCTCCTTCACAATCTTGTAGGAAGCATTGCTATCTTCTTCGAAGATCCTACAGCTATCCACCAAATCAGCAAACACCCTAATCTTTTGGTAGCCAATCGCCTTTTTGATGTCGTGCCTCAGTCCATTCTCAAACTTTATGCATTTAGAAAATTCAGCTGTAGCCTCACTGTAGTGTGGATAAAATTTTGCTAATGCCACAAATTTCGCCGCATAGGCAGTCACAGACATACCACCCTGCTTCAGCTCCAAAAACTCTATCTCTTTCTTCCCTCGGACGTCTTCAGGAAAATATTTTCTCAGAAATTCTCTGCTGAATACCTCCCAAGTAATCTCTTCCTGTACAACCTCTAACCTCTGCCTAGTAGCCAACCACCAGTCGTCGGCCTCCTCGGCTAACATGTGGGTACCAAAACGGACCTTCTGCTCAACAGTACAGTCCATCACCCTGAAAATCCTCTCGATCTCCTTCAACCAAGCCATAGCACCATCTGGATCATATTTGCCCTTAAAGGTGGGCGGATTCTCTCTCTGGAAAGTAGTCAGACTCCGAAAACCAGCGTTATCTCCAGCATTCTGCTAACCCTGCACAGCCTGAGCCATAGCTTGCAATGCAGCAGCAAGAGCAGCGTCGTTCCTCCCAGCCATTTCAAACTATCACTGCAGCACAAACAGAAATTTAGAACTAATCTAACAATTCTATTTGTCATAAGACACTATGACAGGACGACTTGGCTGGACAGACCGAACTGCTCTGATACCACTATGTAACACCCGTTTCTACCCCTTTCATTTATAACAATTATCAGAGTGCACAATTTTTTTTTTTTGAAACGGAATGATACATTTACTTCAAAAACACGTCAATTGTTTAACTTAAATTAAAATCATTACGTGGCATCATGGGCGGGCCATTACTCAAAAATACAGTTACAACGTTAAAATAAAATCCAACAAATCGTACAAGACAAAATCACTATCTAATAAGACGCCCCCAGGTGCTACGTATCAGAGCGACTCGAACTCAAGAGAATGAAGGTCAAAGCCTTCAAGTACGGTTACCTGTAAAGTAAAAATCAACAAAAAGGGGTGAGTCTCAAACCCTATAATAAAGTACATAAGGAGTAGTATGTACAGATACAGGACTACATCAATTACAGCAATATTCACTTTAATCACCAGTTTAGTCAACCGAAATTAATCACCAATTCATCACCAACTAAATATTCACCAAACAGTCACCAAATAAAAGTAATCACCAAACAATCACCAAATAAATAATCACCAAAGCATTCACCAACTGTATGTTTAATGTATGAGATGCAACCCAAAACTCCACGGGCATATGCATGTGGATCCATCACCAAAAATGAGCCTTGAGGGCATTCACCAAAATTTATAATAAGGCCGAAGCCCGAGGCCGAAACCTATTCACCAAAAATCATGCATATGATTATGCGACACCATGACAATGCATCACACACCAGAATCACCAAATAAAAGTATGCCATAGCATATTCACCAACAGTTTGTTTAATTCACCAACACCCAACAGAGGATCACAGACCCCATTCACCAATAATAATATACACCATATATATATATATATATATATTCGCATACCACACTGTTACACAGCACATTACTTTCACCGTGACAACACCATTTAAAATACAAGGAACAGTACCTTAGTCTCATGAAGAACACCAACATTTTATTCAAAAGGAACAGTAGCGATTTCCAATCCAAACAACAACTAGTACACAGTCACTTGGGACTTTCAGAAAACGACCGGGGAAAAATATTAAGTTTTGGTTTTGGCCTGGACAAACAGATAGACAATTAAATGAGCGTCGTAACGCACTTTGAACCACCTAAAACGGACACCCGAGTCAAAAGTTACGTTAAAAACAAGTTTAGGAAAAATTAGGCAACACTGCTGAAACTGGCGCCTTAGGCGCCCAGGCACCAGGCAACACGCGCACTGGCGCCCAGGCGCGCAACACACGCACACAACGCACGCACAACAGGCGCTCAGCGCCCAGCACTGGCGCCCAGCGCCCAGCGCAATACCCAGCAGCACGCGCACAGCGCCCTTGGCGCCCAGCACAGGGCGCCTGGCGCCCAGAACACTGCCAGCAACAGATTTTTACACAATTTCAGCCCCAAACATCATTTTTCTCAAATTGTTTTCTTGACTCAATTCCAATACACATCACAACCACCATGGATACACGTTGAAAATCACCAAAAACCATACTCCAATTCGTAAACATGGATCAACAACAAATCGAATTCAACAACAATTCCAATCACAACATGGACTACGAATGTAACAACATCAAGAACATGATTTCTTAATACATCCTAACAATCATAAATATCACCTAGGCTATCACTACTTAGGATCCACCTTAGGAATTGTTATAGGAATTGAAAAGGACATCCTCCTTACTTGGCTAAAACACAATAATTTGGTACGGGGCACCTAGCACAAGGGCGCCTACTTCCGTGGCCAAAATTCCAGCAACGTCAATACTTGGCGCAGGGCACCCCACTCAAGGGCGCCTAATTCCGCACCTAGACAACAATTTCCAGCAACACTAAAAATACCACAATGGCGCCTTATGCGCCTATAACACCCAAAACATCAAATTCACCAACAACAACACATGAGTACCAAGTGCTCAATCATCAACAACTATTTCAAACACCACAAAATTACTCCAAACTCAATGAATTCAGCCCAACATCATCAATTATGCATTTATTCGAGCACTTAGCACGCAATTCGAAATTCATCATACAGAGCAACAATTCGCATATCATCACAATGAGCAACAATTGAACAACAACATACTCATATATCATAAACAACATAAAAATCAATTTAAACAGGACATAGGACCTAACCCCTACATACATCCCATTATGCTCCCTATTATAAGGCAAGACCCACCCTTACCTTAGTTTCACCGAAGACAGGGATCCCTCCACGTGCACACCGAGTAACCACAGCAACTGAGCTCCTCTCCTCCTCCTTGGGATTTGCGCCTCTCTCTTCTCCTCTCCTCTCCCTTGCGCTATTTTTCCTTCTCCTTTCTTTCTCTCCTTCGCGTTTGCTTTCTTTTTCTCTCTTTCACGCTTTCTTCCCTTTCTTTTTCACGCCCCTTCTCTTTTTCTCTCAAGTGAGGCGCCTCCCCCCAACCCCTAGTCACATGCGCCTAAGCCAACTCCTGGGCCTGGATCACGGGCCTCCATCCACTTAAGCCCATTTAAATAATTAAATATCACCACCCTCTAAATAATTAAAAAACCACCCAATATTATTATTATTATTATCATTATTATTATTATTATTATTTCTATCACCAACTCCTGTTTAATTAATTAAATAAATACTAAATAACTATTTAATTAATTTCGGGGTGTTACAACACTCCTTTGCATTCATCTAAGAACCTCATGAGGGTATTGGGAATGGGAAAGGGTAAGAGAGTTTCTTTACACAAAAGCCTCAGAGGTAGACATAGAGTGAGACATGAGTAAAAGATTATAGGCTAAATAGCTGTTTTGGCCATTTATCTTTGGGGTTGGTGTCACTTTGGTCCTTTATCTTTTTTTTTCTCGTTTTAGACCCTCGTGTTTTTTGTGTGTGTCATTTTGGCCCCTGCCGTTAGTTTTTTCTAACGGACGCCACGCTGGCAGTTAACTGCTAACGTGGCGCCTTATATGTCAAGGTTGACTTAGACCTGATTTGGTGATGTGGCACATAAGGGACCAAATTGAAACTTAAAAAGAACATGGGGGCCAAATTGACACAAACACAAAACATTCATCTTCTTCCTCCAAACACCACCTCCATCTTCATCTTCTCCGGCGACCCACCACCACCTCCAGTGAGCCTCCACCACCACCACCACAAACTGTGACATTGTCTCTCTCTCTCCCCCCTCCCCCCTCTCTCTCTCTCTCTCTCTCTCTCTCTCTCTCTCTCTCTCTCTCTCTTCGTCATTGAAAAACCCAAAAAACCGTAAAACGTGAATCTACATTTCCATTTCGTTTTCGATTCTTTATCATTTTTGTTGAAATCTTTTGCTAACAGTCAGTTACTGCACCAATTTTGAGTCTATTGCAAGTGGTTTGGTGAATTTTGGTTGAGTTTTGAAGGTTTCCCCAATTTGCAAAACCCAAAACGCGTTTTCCTCTGAAAATCACGTTTTTGATTAAGTTCTTCCACTTTTTTGTGAGAATTGGTGATGGATTCTAGTTCCTTGTGAAATTTTGCTTGAAATGCACTATTTATTTGCTTGATTTGGTGAAGAATTGAGAATTTGTGTGTTCTTGAGGAGAGAGAGAGGGGGAGAGAGAGAGAGAGAGAGAGAGAGAGAGAGAGAGAAATGATGTCACTGTTTGTGGTGGTGATGGCGGAGAATCATCGGAGGTGGTGGTGGCTCGCCGGAGAAGATGAAGATGGAGGTGGTGTTTGGAGGAAGAAGATGAATGTTTTGTGTTTGTGTCAATTTGCCCCCCCATGTTCTTTTTGAATTTCAATTTGGTCCTTTATGTGTCACATCACCAAATCAGGTCCAAGTCAACCCTGACATTTAAGACGCCACGTCAGCAGTTAACTGCCAGCGTGGCGTCCGTTAGAGAAAACTAACGGCAGGGCCAAAATGACACAAAAAAAAACATGAGGGTCTAAAACGAAAAAAAAAAAGATAAAGGGCCAAAGTGACACCAACCCCAAAGATAAATGGCCAAAACAGCTATTTAGCCAAGATTATAAACACTTAGCTTTTGTGGATCTGCAATATGTAAAATATATTTGTGAAAATTGATTAGAAAAAGGAAAGAATGGTAGAAAAATTAGCCTCGAAAGAAAACGAGAAGATGGAAAAAAAAAGGAATGAAAAAAAAAAACTTGAGAATACATTTAAAAATAAAGGAAAAAAGGGTGGAAACTTGGAAAGAGTTAGTAAAATTATAAGTATAGTACTTTGGGACATCGTTGTTAAGGCGATCGAGGCTTGATTATTATATAACTAATTGAAAATGTATTGTAAATAAAATAAATAATTTATATGGTAACTAACATATATTCTAAAAATGAATTTGAATAGACCAAAACACGTCATGACACTCTGCAAAATGACCAAAATACCTTTAATGAATAAACAAGTTCTAAGCGCGTCCCTTTTTTCTGGTTTTCAACGGGTACGACATTATGATAACGTACCGGTTCGGCATTATAGTGTCGTGGCTTATGTCTTGGCAAACACCCCCCCCCCCCATTTGCATGATTCTCAACATGTACGACACTATGGTATCGTACCAGTTCGACATCATAGTGTCATACTCACTAAATCTGTTTTTTTTTAAAATTGAAAAACAATATTCAGTACTATAGAACTGTACCGATTCGATACTATAGTGTCGAACCTGTGTGTTCCAAATTTTTTTAAACAGTTCGGTACTATAGTGTCGAATCACCCCTAAATGCAGAAAAAATAAGAGTAATAGAGAAAGAGAGAAAGTGAGAAAGAGGGGATAGAGGTGGTGAGAGGGAGGTGATGGTGGTGAAGGAGAAGAAAAGAGGGGACAAGGATGTAGTGGTGGTGGTGGTGGTGGTAGTGGTGGTGAGAAAGAGAAACTGGTGGTGAGAGGGAGAATGTGGTGGTAAGTGGGAGGTGGTGGTGGTGATGGTGGTGAGAGGAAGTGGGAAGGTGAAAGAGGGAGGAGGTGTGAAGTGAAGAAGAGGGAGGGAGAGTATGGGAGAAAGGAGTTTTGGGGTGGGGTAGTTTTAGAATATTTGAGTTTTGGTTTTTTTTATACCCCCATCAACTCCTTTCTACCCCCACACATTATCGTAATCCCGAAAATACCCCTGACATAATTAACAAAAATTGACTTTTGGAAGATTCTCTGGTGGGGGTCCACTTTATCTAGTAATCGGATTTACCTAAATACAAGGTAAATCCGATTAGCTTTAAATATGTAATAAATACACATGCATAAGTCAAATCGGATGTATCAAACTGACAGATAAATCCGATTTGACCATTTATTTCAGTATAGAAAGCGAACTTTTGTCCTGACGGATAGAGCTAAATCCGATGCGCAATCGAATTTACGTACCCCAAACGTAAATCCGATTATGTCTTTTAATGAATTTGATTTACCTGGATGGGGGTATATCCGATTTTGAAAAATACAAAGCGGATTTACGTTTGGGGTACGTAAATCCGATTTGTTTTTTTTGAATTAATTTCTGTATAACTTTTGTTCTATTTTGAAACAGATATTGACCCGCATACAGAGTCGCAGGTTGTTCCTTTCGTGATAGACACTACAGAGGCGTTCTGGATGGAGAGGGTATATTTTTCATACTAATTTTTTTAATCAAAGTTTGGTAGATATTTAATTAATTAAGTACGTAACATTTTTCTATTTTTTCTATTTTGTAGCTATTTTCTACACGCGAGGATGTAGAAAAGTGGGCTAAAGCGGTTGGGAGACGTATTGGAGTTGTGATTATCATTGTAAGATCTGACAAAGCTGGAATTGTGGATTCTAGAGATAAGATTATTTTTGGTTGCGAGAAACAAGGGAAGTGGTCTAATGATTCTAGAGTTTTCGGGTCTAAGAGAAGAAGCTGTCCCTTTACATTGAGAGCTACTTGTACAATACGTCATGGGGGTTGGCGTGTGAATGTTAGGTGTGGTCTTCACACACATGAGTTGCTTACTACCCCGGTCGGGTCGACAGCTTTTGGTCGTTTAACTAAGCCGTAGAAAGCTATTGTTAATGAGCACACTGATCTGAATGTTGCCCTGAAAGATTGTCTTACTGCTTTGAAGAATCATTATCCGGACAACGCCACTTCTCTTCCTCAAATATATAGGCAGCGTTACGCCTATATGTCTTCTAAGAGGGGTCCTAGAATGGACATTCAGGAGCTTTTGAGATTGATTGAGTCGCAAAATTATTTATGTTGGAGCAGAAAAGTTGAGGGTTCGGATGTGGTCAGTGGCATAATGTGGGCGCATCCCACTTCTATTAAGTTATTCCGGTTGTTTCCAAAGGTTCTTATTCTTGACACCACCTACAAGACCAACAAATACAATCTACCTCTATTGGAGATTGTAGGAGTCACTTCAACGGAGTTAACTTTCTCGGTTGCTTTTGCCTATATTTCACACGAGCTTGGAATTCATTTTACTCGAGCTTTGCAGCAACTGAAAGAATTATTTGACTTGCAGTGCTTAAAAAAGCGTTATCCATTGAATACCCCGGTTTTCAGAAGGAGGATACGTGGTTGAGTTTGCCTGAGATGGGGTACTTTATAGCTATTAAGTATAATGTGGCCCTAGTTCAATTGTCTTTGGATATGAATTTTACTTATCTTCCTTTGAGAGGTAGTTATTCTTCTTCTAAGTATAAAATCATATCTATTCTAAACGTCGGGGATTTCCATTGGATGCATATTTCGATCTCGCCTGTCTATCTGTTGCCTCCAGTTGCTTTGATGTGGTCTCATAATCGATCAGAGGAATCTACTTCATGGTTGGATCCTTATACCGGCCGTTTTGCCCTTTGGCAGTCTACCGCTCCGGTCATGCCCCGTCTCGCTCCCACTGATGCACCCACCGTTGTAGATTTAGACCATGATTCCGACGATTTCGATTGACATTTCTTGTATTTATTATTGTACCCACATTTTTGTAATTATTTATCCATATATATATATATATATATATATATGTATATATATATCCAACAAATTAAATGTGTCAAAAAAAAAACAAATTAAATGTTTTAAATTTTTTTTACAAGTCGGATTTACCCTGGTAAAGGGTAAATCCGCTTTTGAATTTAACAAAGCGGATGTACCCCCACAATAGGTAGATTCGACTTGATAAAGAGACAAAGCGGATCTACCTAATGTGGGGGTACATCCGCTTTGTTAAATTCAAAAGCGGATGTACCCCCACAACAGGTAGATCCGACTTGATAAAGAGACAAAGCGGATCTACCTATTGTGGGGGTACATCCGCTTTGTTAAATTCAAAAGCAGATTTACCCTTCTATCGGTATATCCGATGCGATTTTTATGTTTAATCGGATCTAGGTAAATCCGCCTTTGATTAATCTCAAAGCAGACTTACCTATTTATAAGGTAAATCTGATTGAGTCAAAATTATGTGGGGTATTTTGGGATTTTCATATTTTATGGGGGTATATTGTGACATTATGGGGTACAAAAAAAAACCCTTGAGGTTTAGGCGTGTGTGGTTAGTAGGAGGTGTGTGTGGTTAGTAGGAGGGGGTGGGCAAGAAGTATAGCGAACTGCAACAATTCTTTTGTTTGTAAAAACGAGTCTCCATAGTCTCCCTGGGTTTTTTCTTTGCCAAGCTGTCGCACCCCGAAAAATCCTTGGAGGGATTTTTCTTCGCACGACTGGTTTTTTAGAGTCGCCACCAATATTTTTTAAAGGTAAAACATCGGAAAAACCTTTTTTGGAAAGCAATGGTCTCTGGAACCATTAGATTTGGGTTCGGGGGTCTAATTACGTATGGGGAAGGTATTAGCACCCCACAACGTCCCTTCAAAGAAGGGTTACCTTAATTAAATATGTGATTTGCAAAGTTGATTCGGAAAAATGCTTTGTTTTACCTCTTTTGTTGATGGATGACTTAATGAAAAATCTTTAGTTTTTGCGCTTGACGGAGGGGATCCGCTCCTACGTATCTCCCGATGCGATGGAGAATTCAAAGCAACGTAGTTCTTGTTTTTGAAAAATGTTTTATTTTGGAAAAGTGTTTGGTCTTTGAAAGGAAAAATGTTTTTTGGTTTGTTGTGCTTGACAGAGGGTATCCGCTCCTACGTATCTCCTGGTGCGATGGAGAATTCAAAGCTACGTAGTTCTGGGTTTCGAGAAAAAGGTTTTTGTTTTTTATCTTGTTTAATTGTGAAAATTGAGCTTTCATGATGATCGATTGAGCGAAGGCTCCAAGTGACCACCATTAGCACTCCATTGTTAATAATCATGCAAGCAAAGGCTTCGCAAGACTGCTAACAAAGTTTTTGATTTAATGAAGATCTTTTAGGAAAATTAGGCATTCATGATAATCAATTGAGCAAGGGCTTCATGTGATCGCCACTAGTGCCTCATTGTTAATACTCATGCAAGCAAAGTCTTCGCAAGACTACTAACAAGGTTTTTCGTTTAGTGAAAATCTTTAGGAAAATTAGGCATTCATGATGACCAATTGAGCAAAGGCTCCAAGTGATCGCCACTAGTACCTCATTGTTGATAATCATGCAAGCAAAGGCTTCGCAAGACTACTAACAAAGTTTGATTTTGAAGAGTTTTCGCAATTGGATTGATTCTTGTATAGGGAAAAGAAAATCTGTTATTTTAAAAAAAGGTTTGTGAAAAAATAAGTTTACTTAGGGGAAAGAAACAAAATTTAAAAAAAGAGAAACAGGGGGTGTAGTAGTAAAATGGGGTGCAAGTTACAGGAGGGCTGTATTATAAAAGGGGGTGTAATCAGCGAGCCCAGTTCATTTTTTGAACTGGGCTGCGCGTTTTGGAAACCATGGGCTTGCGAAGGGGGAGCGCGCGAAGTAAACCGTGGGGGTGTGAATAGAAATCTGAAAAATAAAATAAAAGTGAAAGTACGAAAATGCCCTTAGGTCCATACTATAAATACCTAAACCTAAATTGGAAACCCTAAATTTCCTCTCTTCCCACGGCGCGCCTCCACACCCTAAAATGTCAAGCCTAATTTTTCTCTCCCTCTCTCTCTTGGCGCCGTGCACACCCCCCCTCTCTCTCCTTACACCGCCACCCTCAATCTCCTCCCTCTCCTGTTCTCACCATCGCTCCCTACTCTCTCGCCAAGAACCCACCTCTCTTCCTCTTCCTCGGTTTGCGAAGGTGTAGGATTCGACGGTGGTGGCTACGTTGGGTTCGATCTAAGTTTGAAGAGGGGTTGTTAGGGGTGGTTTGGTGACGGTTATAGGGGTTGGTTCGGTTTGTGGAGGAGGAACCTAGTGGTGGTGGTGACCGTGGTGGCTCTAGGACGCGGTGGTTGCGAAGGGGAGGAGTGGGTTGGGTAAGGTGTTGCGGGCGGTTTGCGGTCGTGGTGGTGTACTGTGGGTGGTTGTTGGGCGGTTCGGTGGTGGAAATGGTGAGGCCGTGGCGTTTTGGGGATGGGCCGTGAAGGTTTGGTTTCTGTGTTGGTGGTTCGCGGCGGAGACGAAGGAGGCGCACGGCCAACGGCCACCGTCCATGGTGGCCGGAGCTTCAGAGTGAGTTTTGCTATGTTTTATTTGTTTTTTTCTCTACGCTTTCGGATTGGCTGTCATACATATATTTATGTATTATTTTTTTTTAAAAAAACCCGACCTCTCTCTGTTGTTGTCTCTGACTTATTTTTGCTGCTTTGTTTCTATTTTGAAACCTTAAATCTGTTTGTGTTCTTTTATGAAACAGAAGGAAAAAAATGTTCAAGACTAAATCCGTGATTACATACATGTACATTATGAGACTACATGATTTATGTGTACATGAAACAATAAATAAAGAAGGTAAAAAGAGATATGAAAGATAAACAGATGAATTTAGGCACTAACCTAGTTCCAAGACCTTTGAAAAAAAAACAGTACTTCCCTCTATTCTGCTCAAACTGAAATATGGTTTCTGTATATTTTTTGTGTGTGTGAATTGTTGTGCGTATCTTTTTTGAAACTGATTTCTGTTCATTTTATTTATAGGCAGGAAATTATGGTGTAGGTATGGGTGTTGAGCAGAGAATCAAAACTCATAGGAGACCAAGCTGTTGGCAGCAGTGACACAGAGTGGAGCAGTGGAGCAGCAGCTTGCAGGGTGGTGCCTGCCAAAGCTGCTTTGTTGGAGCAAAAATGGAAAGGATCAAAGAGGATGAAGAAAATAGCATTGGCCTCATTCTTCAAATGGCAGCAGCAGTGCTGCCCCTAGCAGCAGGGCGCTCCTGCCCCTTTTTATTTTATTTTGTACTGTTTTTTTTCAATTAATTTTTTTTTTTGTAAAAAAGGAGTTGACTCCTCCTTTTTTGTACTATTCTGCCTTTTTTTGATTTTTTGCTTATATATGTAACAAATTTTACTTTGATTATTTTGTATATATATAAAAAACTGGACAGCTAATTATCTATAGATTCCTTTATTTCTTTGCACTTGTTCTTTAAAAACAATATCATTAGTAGTAAAATAATGATAACAATAAACAACGGGCACCAAAAAAATGCGTACACGGCGAGAGGCGAACACGCACGCGCAAAGAGAGTAACGACACGCACACGATTAGGAATGACACGCGTGTGTGGTTAGAAATAACACGTGCACGCAACAATCCAAAAACATTAAGACTAACGCGTGTACGCGACTAAAAATAATACGTGTGCACCATAGACCATATTTTTTGGGATTTTTCGATTAGTCGGACAAAATTAGGGTATGACAGCTGCCCCTCTTTATTTGGATTTTACCAAGAAATATGAATTGGCCGAGACATATTTCGAAGATAAAATATGAATAAAGAATTCAGAAATTATACCAATTTTGTCTACTTGGAGAAACCCGAATTTTCTTTTTCTGTTTCTTCTTTTTTTTTTTGAATCAACACTTGGAGCGTTGATGAGGAAACGATAAACGAAATGGTTAACAACATGCACGCTAACTGCAAAAGGCAAGGAAAGCGCTAAATGAAGAAAACGATAAAGAAAGCGGTAAAATGCCAGGCTGCCTAAAACCTTTAAACGAACCCTTGCGAATCCGAGTTTGCACGTGGCTTTGAGGAGCACGCATCCTGAAAATCTCTGGTCTTTCGAGCGACCGGGGGGATCGTTATCAGCTCCGGAACTGATATACCGATCAATGCACGGCGTCCATTGTATCTTAGGCTGATACAACTATTCCATTGAACCTCACATGGGGCTGCGGTCCATCGCGTTGCTCGTACACGATGTGAGACCATGAACAGGAGGGAGCACTGAACTCTGATAAGAGCGATTTGAACTCCAAACTGCAATGCACGCTTGAGCGCCGAACTGAAAAGCATTTGAACTCTGAACTAAGAGGGCATTTTCTGGGAACTGAGTGCGAGGATTAACATCGAAGTATTTATCCGTCCTTGTACCTACAAGTGAGATGAACAAATGCATGCAATGCAAATGCCATGATTGCTTTTTGATGGGATGAATGTGATGTGATGCAGGAGTTTCTTTTTGCTTGCAAGAATTTTTTTTTGTCTATGTGTGATGAATGCAATGCATGAATTTTATTTGTTTTATTGCTCTTTTGCTCTTTTTTTTTGGATTTTTCTTTTTTTTTTTTTGCTTCGACCAAATCGTAGGACTTGCGTTATGAGGCACGATGGTCGTCCATAATGGCGCGAGGGTCATGCTTCAGCCTTTTGAGAATTGTTTTGACGCGATCAGTGCTTTTGTTTGATTCTTGTGAATTTACCTGATTGAGAGATCATTTCTTTTCTCATGATTTTCAAAAGTTTCGCAATGATTTTAATGCTCTGATTTATGCACATTTTCATAATTCATTTATCATCTACCATAAAACATCACTTTTAAAGCACAAATGAAAAGGGAGCAATGATAAAACAATAAGCAGACGGAGTGGAAAATTTGGACTTTTTATTCATATGGAAACCGAACGCGCAAAAGGTCGCACCGACTGAAAAGAGTACATTGAGAATTTTTTGAAACTATAAAAAAACAAGAAAAATGGACGCAACAGATCTTATGAGTGCTCTTTGTCTTTAGAGTGTTGATGCCAATCACCCATACTTATATCCTTGATCACCCTTTTATCCAAGCTTTTGGAGGCGCTGCTTGCCTCTTTTACTTTTTTAAGTCCAACCTTTCTGACCCTAATTTTTACCTGGACCGCTCTTTGCGAGTTTTCAGTCCACCGGGTCGCTCTTTTTTGCCTAGGCCGCCCTTCCGGGTTTTCAACCTAGCGAGCTAATTCTTGCTTTGCTCATATTTCTCTTTTTCTTTTATTTTTTCTCAGGCGTAATATTTCTTGACTGAATCTGAATTGACTGGGTTTGAGTTCTTCACCATCCATGTTGGTGAGTATCAATGCTCCTCCAGAAAAGGCTTTCTTTACCACATATGGTCCATCATAGCTAGGAGTCCATTTCCCACGGGGTTCACTCTGAATAGGCAGGATCTTCTTGAGCACAAGGTCTCCTTCGCTGAATTCTCGGGGACGAACCTTCTTGTCGAAAGCTGTCTTCATCCTTTGTTGATACAATTGGCCATGACACAGGGCGACAATTCTTTTCTCCTCAATGAGATTCAGCTGATCCAGACGAGCCTGGACCCATTCAGCTTCTTCCAACTTGGTTTCCATCAGCACCCGTAGGGAGGGTATCTCAACTTCAATAGGGAGGACTGCTTCCGACCCATACACCAAAGAGAAAGGGGTTACCCCGGTCGAAGTACGCACTGAGGTACGATACCCATGCAAAGCGAAAGGAAGCATCTCATGCCAATCTTTGTAGGTTACTACCATCTTTTGCACGATCCTCTTGATATTCTTATTGGCTGCTTCGACTGCCCCATTCATCTTGGGACGGTATGGGGAAGAATTATGATGTTGGATTTTGAAGTCCTCGCATAATTCTTTCATCATCTTACTGTTCAGGTTGCTGCCATTATCTGTGATAATCTTGTCTGGAAGCTCATAGCGACAAACCAGGTCTCTCTTTACGAACTTAGCAACCACAGAGCTAGTAATGCTGGAGTATGGAGCAGCTTCAACCCACTTGGTGAAGTAATCAATAGCGACCAGGATGAAGCGATGCCCATTTGATGCCTTAGGCTCGATAGGACCTATGACGTCCATGCCCCACATTGAGAATGGCCAGGATGCAGTCAGGACATTTAGGGAAGCGGGTGGCACATGAATGTGATCAGCGTAGATTTGGCACTTGTGACATCTTTTCACGAAACTATAGCAATCTGATTCCATTCGCAACCAGTAATAGCCAGCTCTTAAGATTTTTCTTGCCATAGTGTGCCCACTGGAATGAACCCCAAATGAGCCCTCATGGACTTCTTTCATGATTTTTGCTGCCTCTTCTTCTGCCACACACCTCAGGAGGACCATATCATAATTCCTCTTGTATAGAACTTCACCGTTCAAAAAGAAATTCCTTGACAATCTTCTGAGGGTTCTCTTGTCATTCTCTGACGCTCGAGGAGGGTACTCTCTGTTCAAGATGTACTGCTTGATGTCATGATACCAGGGCTTGTTATCAGACTCTTCCTCAATTGCTGCGCAGTAATGATGCGTTGGCAAATCTCGATACTGAATCTTGATGTGAATCAAACTTTTGTCGTAGTTGATATTGAACATTGAAGACAAAGTGGCTAGCGCATCAGCCAACTGGTTCTCATTGCGAGGAAGATACTGAAATGTGATTTCCTCAAAAGGCTCAACCAACTCTAGAATGTAATCTCGGTAAGGGATCAACTTGGAGTCCCTGGTCTCCCAATCACCATTCACTTGGTGAATGACTAGAGCTGAATCTCCATACACATCAAGTCTCTTAACTTTCCAATCAATGGCTGCCTGGATACCAAGAATACATGCCTCATATTCTGCCATATTATTGGTGACGTAGAAGCCTAGTCTGGCAGTGAATGGAATGAAGCGATTATCAGGGGAAATCAGCACTGCCCCGGCCCCGTGCCCATATATGTTGGAGGCACCATCAAACACCACTCTCCATCTTTCATCTTCTGGGGATTTCCCTTCTTCAAACAAGGCCATGATATCTTCATCTGGAAAGTCATACTGCATAGGCTGATAATCTTCAACGGGCTGGTGTGCCAGGTACTCGGCCAGCGCACTACCTTTAATTGCTTTCTGAGTGACATATAGGAGATCATATTCTGATAACTGCATTTGCCAACGGGCGAGTCTCCCTGTAAGTGCGAGCTTCTCGAAGATGTACTTGATAGGATCCATTTTAGATACCAACCAAGTAGTGTGACTTAGCATGTACTGCCTCAAACGATGAGCAGCCCAAGCTAAAGCACAACAAGTCTTTTCTAGCAGCGAGTACCTTGTTTCACAGTCAGTGAACTTCTTGCTCAAATAGTAAATGGCATGCTCTTTCTTCCCAGATTCATCATGTTGCCCTAACACACAACCCATTGAGCTGTCTAGCACGGTTAGGTACAGGATCAGAGGTCTGTCGGGTACAGGAGGCATCAAGATAGGTGGATTCTGAAGATATTTCTTGATCTTTTCAAATGCTTCTTGACAATCATCATTCCATTTGGTCTCTTGATTCTTGCACAATAGTTTGAAGATCGGTTCACAAGTGGCAGTCAATTGGAATATGAACCTAGAGATGTAGTTCAGTCTTCCAAGGAAACCCTGAATCTCTTTTTCTGTTTTAGGAACTGGCATCTCAAGAATCGCACGCACCTTGTCTGGATCAATTTCTATCCCCTTTTGGCTGACGATGAATCCCATCAACTTTCCTGATCGCACGCCAAAGGTACACTTGGCAGGATTTAATCCGAGCTTGAATTTTCTCAACCGCTCGAAGAGCTTTTGCAAATTGACAATGTGTTCCTCATCAGTTTTAGACTTTGCGATCATATCGTCCATGTAGACCTCTATTTCTTTGTGCATCATGTCGTGAAATAATGTGACCATAGCCCTTTGATAGGTAGCACCGGCGTTCTTCAACCCGAATGGCATGACTCTGTAACAGAATGTTCCCCAAAGAGTTGTGAAAGTTGTCTTCTCCATATCCTCAGAAGCCATCTTGATCTGGTTATACCCTGAATACCCATCCATGAAGGAGAACAGTGAATGCTGCGCCGTACTATCCACTAAGACATCAATATGGGGCAGGGGAAAATCATCTTTGGGACTAGCACGATTCAGATCTCTGTAATCAACGCACATTCTAACTTTCCCGTCCTTTTTCGGAACCGGCACGATGTTAGCAACCCATTGCGGATACTTGGCTACCGCCAGGAACCCGACGTCAAACTGCTTTTTCACATCATCTCTGATCTTTAAGGACATTTCTGGCTTCATCCTTCTCAGTTTCTGCTTTACCGGAGGACATTCTGGCTTGACCGGCAACTTATGCACCACTATGTCAGTATCTAACCCTGGCATATCCTGATAAGTCCATGCGAATACATCAACATAATCATGCAGGAGTTCGATTAGCTTCTTGCGCTCACTTTCCTTTATTGAAGTACCCACCTTTACTTCCTTCTTACTGTCCTCTGTGCCTAGGTTAATTATCTCAACAGATTCCCCATGCGCCTGAATAACCTTTTCCTCTTGTTCAACCATTCTCATCAATTCTGGAGGAGTTTCCCAGTCATCCTCAACATCCTCCTCAGCTTGATTAACGGGGTGATCAAAATTAACATATGAACCGTTGGCATCATTATTTTCAAAGATATCCATTTTAGATCTGCATTTGCGGGAATAGAAAGAAATGAACAAGCAAAATAGAAACACAAGATGAAGACACATGATAATGAAAAGCAATTTTATTCATTTGAGAGTCCGAAACAACATTTTATTGATAGGTGATATTCGAAGGAAAAACATGCATGCCCTTATGAAATATTCTAAGGCCTTGGGCAGAGCCAAAGAATTTGCATTACAAAATCATTACTTTGGAATGAAAATAACAGGGAAATCAATGATCTTCAAATTATCAAGCTCTTCATCTGCAGCACTGCGACGCACCAAGGCCACACCTTTGTCTTCGACAACTGATTCTTCCTCAATGACGGCCACCTGATTGGGGTCCAGCATACCCGCGCTCCTGAAGCTCTGGGAGAGATCATAGGTAGGAACCTTCTTCAAGCTTGGTTCCCGCCCCTGAAGCTTAGCTAGCCTCCTTTCTCGCTTTTCCTCAGCCATTCTCTTCTTATCAGCTTGAGTGGGCCAATATCCTAACCCACGCCTATCCTTGTACTCTCGCAGCTGGACCGGCGCCAGAATTCCTTGCTCGGACTTTCCCAACCCTTTTCCAATCTGGTAACCATTTCTCAACATGACCTTGGCTACCATGATAGCAGCGTTAGATATCTTTGGTGCAGGCAATGGGGCTTCTTCTCCCACGAAAGCAGCATTTGCAATTTCCACCGACTGAAAGGCAAATTCAAGTGACTCCTCTACAGCCTCAATGTATTGAGAAGGATGGGGCTTGCTAATTATGAACTCTTCTTCTCCAAAAATGACTATCAGCTTGTCGTCGACTACAAACTTAAGCCTTTGGTGGAGGGATGAAGGAACAGCGCCGGCAGCATGAATCCAGGGTCTCCCCAGGAGACAGCTGTAGGATGATGCAATGTCCATGATCTGAAAATTCACATAAAATACTTCTGGCCCTATCTGCATCTGGAACTCCATTTCTCCCATAACTTCCTTCTTGGATTCGTCAAATGCCCTAACTAGTGTTGAGCTAGGCTTCATATACGAACAGTCTACAGCTAGTCTGCTCATAGTAGATTTGGGCATGACATTCAAAGAGGATCCATTGTCGATAAGGACCCGAGAGAGTGTATATTCACCATATCTAACTGAAATGTGAAGTGCCTGATTATGTCCCTTCCCCTCAGGGGTGAGCTCATCATCTGTAAAGGTAATATAATTGGATGCAACAATATTCCCTACGATGCCGTCGAGTTGGTCAACAGTGATGTTCTGGGCTACATGGGATTCATTTAATACATTCATTAGAGCTGCACGGTGGGCCTCAGAATTGAGCAGTAGGGACATGATAGAGATCTTTGCAGGAGTGTGGTGCAGCTGGTCCACCACTTTGTAATCACTCTGCCGCATGATCTTCAAAAATTCTGTGGCTTCTTGCTCTGACACCTTCCTACTTTCCTTGGGCTCTTGTGTTATACCTTTGCCTTTGCGAATCCTTTCCTCATCTTCCTTTGAGGTACATTCTTTCAGGACTTCGGGGATATAAACACGTCCGCTTCTAGTGACTCCACTGCTTCCCGCAATGTTTGTCACATCGGGAACAACTTGAGGCTTCTGAATCGGAACTGACACCCCATAGCTCCACGGAACAACACTGTTCTTTTGATAAGGAGCTGGGACAGGAATCACAATGGTCTTAGGTCTCTCCACGATCGGCTTTCGGCTATACGGGACCTCAATAGGTTTCTGAACACTTCTATTCTTATCTGATTGGAGAGTCAGCACATCCCCCTCTTTCTCTTGCACACCCATTTGGATTATATGAGGATCCAATAGGTCCTGCAAAACTGTCTTGAAGGCCTCACATGCCCCGGCACAATTAACATCAACACACACTTCTTTCTGAGTACAACCTCTCTTGATGACCCCGAGCTTGCACAGCTCTGCATGAATAACCTCTAAGGGTGTCTGGATACACTCCACAGTTCTGATTAAGGATTGGCCCCCCATATCATGGATGGAATTGGTTGCAGGTTTCTCATGACCAGGCAGCGGATTAGTTGTGATGCTTTGGCTTTCTTGTTTGAAGGTTATCCCTTTGGTATCAATCAGATCCTGCACTACAATTTTAAAGGCCTTGCAGTCCTCAACAACGTGTCCAACTGCCCCTTCATGAAATGCACAGGTAACATTGGGATTGTAGCCTCGGAAGTAGGGTGGTTGGACTGGTTTCATGGGCCTGGTATTGATGAGCTTGTTTGTGGCAAGATAGCTGAAAAGGTCAGTATAGGACATGGGGATGGGATCAAAGGTGGCCTGTTTATTGTCTTGGTAGTTTTTGTGGTAGTTACTTTGTGGTGGACGGGTTGGTTGTGTTTGAGTGGGGACAGGGATATTTTGTGGTTGATAAGGTGGGCTTATGGTGATGGTGTTGGTCTCTCCTTCTTTCTTCTTCGAAAATCCGGAGAATGGCTTCTTGTGGGTGGTTGTACCTGCGGAACCATGGGCAATCTTGTCGCTTCTCAGTCCATTTTCTAGTCTTTCACCGATGATTACCATGTCTGAGAAGTTGGAAGATACGCTGCCGATCAACCGATCATAGTATAACGGTGGCAGGGTTTCCATGAACATGAAGACCAGTTCTTTCTCCAACAAAGGGGGTGTCACTTGTGCAGCCAAAGCCCTCCACCGCTGGGCATACTCCTTAAATGACTCATTGTCTCTTTTTGCCATGTTCTGTAACTGTGTTTTGTCAGGCGCCATATCCGTATTGTACTGGTACTGCCTGAGGAAGGCGTCAGCCAAGTCCTTCCAACAATGGATATGGGACGGTTCTAGCTGCATGTACCAGTTGAGGGATTCCCCAGCAAGGCTCTCTTGGAAATAATGGATCAACAACTTGTCATCATGAGAATGTGTAGCCATTTTTCTATAGTACATGGTCAGATGGCTTTTAGGGCAAGTCACGCCTCGGTACTTGTCAAAGTCAGGCACTTTGAATTTAGGAGGTACAACTACATTCGGGATGAGACACAGATCACGAGCTTCTCTGGCTCTAGAGCTCGACCCTTCAATCATTCTTAAGCGTTCTTCTAACATATGATACCTGTCCCTAGCTTGAGGAGTTTCAGCAGGGTAGTTCTGAGGAAAACCATTCACACCGTAGTGAAAATTACTCATCGACACTACGGCTGGGTTCACGTGTGGGTCACGTTAGTGAGTGGTATTCCTAGGAATTGGTCCCTGAATTGGGGGATGGACCGTTGCTGGTGAATGAAAGCCAAACGGAGTTCCCGGCGGAATAGGAATCTGAATTTGGCCCTGAGGCGTTCCCGCTCCTCCACTGTTTGCGGCTGAGATGGATTGGACTTGCTCTGCAACCCTAAGGGGATTACTTCCTGCATTAGCCTCGGCTCCTGGAGGTGTGTATCCGGGTGGGAGTCCCCAAGGCATCCTATGCGTGGCTGGTTGGCCCTGGTTGTTGGTCCCTGAAGTATGAGCGAAGGTGGCAGTCTCAAGACTCGGAGGAGGGAGAGCGACAGCAACTTCGGTAGTGACGGCGGGATTTCCAACGGTAGTTTCGTTCCTCAAAGCTTGTAGTATCCCCATCATTTCAGTCATCTGCGTTTCCATTGCCCCAATTTTCGTTCTCAATTCCCGATTCTCCTGAGCCAATTGCTCTGGATTGGGAACCTCGGCAGTTGGGTTACCATGGTCTGATTCACCACTTCCTAAGTCTTCAATAACAGGACGGTCCAAGTCATTCTAGTTAATTGTCATGAGCCTTGCTTGCAGACGAGTCCGGTATCGATGTTGGCGAACCATCTTGCCTTTTTCTATTGATGGAACACAATTCATGAGCGCGAGAATCACATAAATGAATGCAAATGCAATTCGATATGTATGATTTTATGTTTGTTTTGGTGCCGGGAATCGCGGTGTAACTCGTCTTGTCATAGGCGTGTAAGTTTAAAGCTCTAACACTTCTTTTTTTTTTAAAAAAAAAATTTATTGGTTGCAACGAGGTTGGAAGCAATAGACAAAACAAACACGCTTTATTCAAAAGGAATGAGTACTACAACTTCAAACTCGAAAGAAAAGCAAAGTACAATATTCTGAAAACAACACTTTCAACAGAAAAGTACAATATCCCAAAGAAAATTACCACTTTTTAGAGAAAATCTACAATTTCCTAAGGATTATTACAATGCTCTAAAGTGAACGTCAAAGGCATATAGCTTTCAATTTCTCCTTCCTTTTTCTCTTCTTGCTTTCGGTTGCCCCCTTGGCCTTCTCCATGAGTTCTTCCGTCAGAATCTTGCAGTACTCGACAAACTCACACACCTTGGCCGGAGTGTTGAAAGGGTTGATTTCCGCTTCATCTCTTCTTAGCTTCTTAGGAACATCCCTCATAGCTTGGTTAGCTAGTCCTGCTAGCTTTGAAAATTTGCTCCTCCAAAGCTGAATCTCATCCCTTAGCTCCTTGACGATCTCTTGGTCTTCTATTCTGCCAATTAATGCCATGAAACGTTTCTCCCAATACTGGCCTTCTACTTGCACTTGCCCATAAGATTCTCTTAGGTATCGGAGATTCCTCTTCAATTCTTCCGACCTTCCTTGTTCAAACCCTAAAGCTTGTTGATACTCTTTCAAGATCCCTATGATAGACTCTCTATCTTGCCTGATGTTTTTCACTTGGTTCTCCAATTCAAACTTCATCACTTGGAATTCCTTTTTTGACCTAGCTAGCGTATCTCTAACCATTTTCTCATTCCTCCATGACTTGGCATATAGTTTCTTCCATTCATTTGCTTCTGCCACAGCCTTATACATCTTTGAGGCGCACCTCTTTACTTCCTCTTTAACACCTTTCAAATGTTTTTGAATTTCCCTCTAGCTCTCTTCTTCTATTTCAAGCTTCCTATTGGTTGCTTCAATAGCTGCGGCTTGGAGAGCATTTTCATTTTCTAGCTTCCGCTTGTCTTGCATCACCTTTCCCAATCTGTTTTGCAAATCCCTTTTCTCTTCTTCCGCTTTGGATAAGGCCAACCTAGCCTCTTCTAGTTCTTCAATGAGGGGAACGTGAGGTTCCGGCATTTTCTCTTCAAGTGATGGCACATTTTGGTTGGATGATCGAGTTTCCTTAATCCTCTTTTCAAGCCATTGAGTGAAGGAGATAGCAGTGGTCCTTTTAGATAACTCGTCTTTGTCCTTCCGCACCACGGTTTCCCAAGCTTGCAAGACTCGCCGAAGTAAGTCCTCGTCTTTAGGGATCCCCGCATGGAGGTAAAAACGAGACATCATAGCTTCGGAGGGTGAGTCCCGCATAGGGTACCTGAGTTGTCTCAAGGTCAAAGATGGGATATAATTGATGCATCCCTGTGTTCCCATGAGAGGAACGTTCTGGAAACTGCCACATTGGAATATCACCGAGGGTTTATCTTCCCAACACTTGTGTGAGAACCATCGAATTTGAAGGGCATCGAGGTTCTTAAAAGTATCCTTCCATTTCTGAGGGCTCATAGTCTCCGGATTACAACCCAAGGCATAGGAAAGCAAATCCCCAACATCACTTTTGTTAATGCACACATGACTGATCAACCAAGCATATAGCACAGAAAAGGAACAACACAACTTATCCTTTCGGAACTCATGATGGCGGGTGAAGGTACAATAGGTCTCTGCGAGAATAGCGGGAACCGGATTGATGGGACTTTTTGCACTCTTGAAAGCTAGGAACACACCAATAGCGGTTTCATCTATATGTTTCTCAATCTGAGGGAAAAGAACAATGCCGAAGATGGTCAAGGCAAGTACTTGCTTGAAAGAAACCCAATCATCTGATACTACATAACTAGTCATCAAACTCTCAAAGTACTCCTGAGGAAACCCAAATATCTTGTTACGCTCGACTTTGTGGGACCGCACCTCTCCTACACTGATTTGTAATAGGGAAGCGAACTTCTCATCTGAATAATACCGCCCTTGATACTGGTAAGGTCTAACCCCTGAGCGATCAAAACCCAAAATCTTCTCATACTCCTCTAAGGTAGGCGCCATTTGGAAGTTCTTGAAAAAAAAAACCTAATCTCTGAATCATAGAACCAACATAGGGCGGCAATGGCACTCTCTTGTACTTCTAACTATAATAACTTGCGGATGTTCCCATAAGTCTTGTCGAAGGACTGGAGCTCAATAGGACCTAATAGGGAAGCATACTCCTTCAAACTAGCTACATCAATCTTCTTTACAATGGGGAACCTCGAATTGAATGTGGTTTTGCCTTTTGATTCCATATTGCTTTCTTACACCCCTGTGACAAGGTTCGGTGTTATGTTGCGATTTCCGGCAAACAAACTTTAATGCATGAAGAATGCAAATGATGAAAGGTTTTTTTTTTCAAAATTTTTTCAGGTGCAAATGCAATGGTGCAAAATGATGTGAATGCGAAATGATGCGTTATTTACATGGAAAAAGGGTAAGGAAATGAGATTATTGGTGGTACTTTGAACATTTTCAAAGATACACGCTACATGCCACCTCATGTAGGTGTTTATAAGGGGAAAAGAAAATTACTTTCTACAATTTTGAAATAGGGTTTGAGAAAAAGGAATGCCTAAGCTAATGCAACAAACAAAGGCGTGCCCCCGTGTCCTACAAAGGGTGGGAATCTTAGGGTCTAGAGTCGACGAAAAGGGTAATCCTCCCATGTAGGTTCTAATCACTTCCTCACAATGGCAACCAAGAGCTAAAATCTCTCTCATGATGACACCCACAATCGTAGAAAGCTATCGAGTGTGAGGCATTATGACAAAGCGTACTCTTGGGCGAAACTTTCATGAGAGCCATACAGACAAAGGTCTACGAATGGCAGTCACTAATCGTTCCCACTCTCCTAGGTTTTTGTTCAGACCTTGGGTTTTAGGCCCCACTCAATGCTTACAAGTATAGGGTGTGAAGTGTGTGTTGAAGGCACAACACCTAGAAATAACTACCCTTCCCCACCTGCAAGAAAAACCATGAACAGTCCAGACAAAAAGGTCGTCTACCCTAGGGTTCAACATGCATACATCATTTTAATATACAAACCATTCTAAGAAATCAATAATAATTACACGCATTGTTTACCTCAAAGAAAAGGAGCCGAGAAGAAGGAATGTTCTAAAATCTAGCAAGCAAATGGCATGGAAAATAGAACAAAAGTAGGAAGAAGGGAGGTAAAACAAAGCATGTTAAATCAGCAAAGCAAATCACACATTCAATTAATCGGCTTGACCCACTTAAGAAGAAGAGTCCCAAGCAGAGTCGCCAGCTGTCGCACCCCGAAAAATCCTTGGAGGGATTTTTCTTCGCACGACTGGTTTTTTAGAGTCGCCACCAATATTTTTTAAAGGTAAAACATCGGAAAAACCTTTTTTGGAAAGCAATGGTCTCTGGAACCATTAGATTTGGGTTCGGGGGTCTAATTACGTATGGGGAAGGTATTAGCACCCCACAACGTCCCTTCAAAGAAGGGTTACCTTAATTAAATATGTGATTTGCAAAGTTGATTCGGAAAAATGCTTTGTTTTACCTCTTTTGTTGATGGATGACTTAATGAAAAATCTTTAGTTTTTGCGCTTGACGGAGGGGATCCGCTCCTACGTATCTCCCGGTGCGATGGAGAATTCAAAGCAACGTAGTTCTTGTTTTTGAAAAATGTTTTATTTTGGAAAAGTGTTTGGTCTTTGAAAGGAAAAATGTTTTTTGGTTTGTTGTGCTTGACGGAGGGTATCCGCTCCTACGTATCTCCCGGTGCGATGGAGAATTCAAAGCTACGTAGTTCGGGGTTTCGAGAAAAAGGTTTTTGTTTTTTATCTTGTTTAATTGTGAAAATTGAGCTTTCATGATGATCGATTGAGCGAAGGCTCCAAGTGACCACCATTAGCACTCCATTGTTAATAATCATGCAAGCAAAGGCTTCGCAAGACTACTAACAAAGTTTTTGATTTAATGAAGATCTTTTAGGAAAATTAGGCATTCATGATGATCAATTGAGCAAAGGCTCCAAGTGATCGCCACTAGTGCCTCATTGTTAATACTCATGCAAGCAAAGGCTTCGCAAGACTACTAACAAGGTTTTTGGTTTAGTGAAAATCTTTAGGAAAATTAGGCATTCATGATGACCAATTGAGCAAAGGCTCCAAGTGATCGCCACTAGTACCTCATTGTTGATAATCATGCAAGCAAAGGCTTCGCAAGACTACTAACAAAGTTTGATTTTGAAGAGTTTTCGCAATTGGATTGATTCTTGTTTAGGGAAAAGAAAATCTGTTATTTTAAAAAAAGGTTTGTGAAAAAATAAGTTTACTTAGGGGAAAGAAACAAAATTTAAAAAAAGAGAAACAGGGGGTGTAGTAGTAAAATGGGGTGCAAGTTACAGGAGGGCTGTATTATAAAAGGGGGTGTAATCAGCGAGCCCAGTTCATTTTTTTTGAACTGGGCTGCGCGTTTTGGAAACCATGGGCTTGCGAAGGGGGAGCGCGCGAAGTAAACCGTGGGGGTGTGAATAGAAATCTGAAAAATAAAATAAAAGTGAAAGTACGAAAATGTCCTTAGGTCCATACTATAAATACCTAAACCTAAATTGGAAACCCTAAATTTCCTCTCTTCCCACGGCGCGCCTCCACACCCTAAAATGTCAAGCCTAATTTTTCTCTCCCTCTCTCTCTTGGAGTCGTGCACACCCCCCTCTCTCTCCTTACACCGCCACTCTCAATCTCCTCCCTCTCCTCTTCTCACCATCGCTCCCTACTCTCTCGCCAAGAACCCACCTCTCTTCCTCTTCCTCGCCGCCAAACACTCTCCCCTCTTTTCCCCTCGGGTCTACGGCGGCGTTTTGGTTTGATCTGGGTTTGATTCGCGATGGGAAAGGGGATCTGACGGTGGTTCGTAAGTGGTGGTCGTTTGGGACGGAGATCGGTTTGCGAAGGTGTAGGATTCGACGGTGGTGGCTACGTTGGGTTCGATCTAAGTTTGAAGAGGGGTTGTTAGGGGTGGTTTGGTGATGGTTCTAGGGGTTGGTTCGATTTGTGGAGGAGGAACCTAGTGGTGGTGGTGACCGTGGTGGCTCTAGGACGCGGTGGTCGCGAAGGGGAGGAGTGGGTTGGGTACGGTGTTGCGGGCGGTTTGCGGTCGTGGTGGTGTACTGTGGGTGGTTGTTGGGCGGTTCGGTGGTGGAAATGGTGAGGCCGTGGCGTTTTGGGGGTGGGCCGTGAAGGTTTGGTTTCTGTGTTTGTGGTTCGCGGCGGAGACGAAGGAGGCGCACGGCCAACGGCCACCGTCCATGGTGGCCGGAGCTTCAGAGTGAGTTTTGCTATGTTTTATTTGTTTTTTTTTCTACGCTTTCGGATTGGCTGTCATACATATATTTATGTATTATTTTTTTAAAAAAAAACTCGACCTCTCTCTGTTGTTGTCTCTGACTTATTTTTGCTGCTTTGTTTCTATTTTGAAACCTTAAATCTGTTTGTGTTCTTTTATGAAACAGAAGGAAAAAAATGTTCAAGACTAAATCCGTGATTACATACATGTACATTATGAGACTACATGATTTATGTGTACATGAAACAATAAATAAAGAAGGTAAAAAGAGATATGAAAGATAAACAGATGAATTTAGGCACTAACCTAGTTCCAAGACCTTTGAAAAAAAACCAGTACTTCCCTCTATTCTGCTCAAACTGAAATATGGTTTCTGTATATTTTTTGTGTGTGTGAACTGTTGTGCGTATCTTTTTTGAAACTGATTTCTGTTCATTGTATTTATAGGCAGGAAATTATGGTGTAGGTGTGGGTGTTGAGCAGAGGATCAAAGCTCATAGGAGACCAAGCTGTTGGCAGCAGTGACACAGTGGAGCAGTGGAGCAGCAGCTTGCAGGGTGGTGCCTGCCAAAGCTGCTTTGTTGGAGCAAAAATGGAAAGGATCAAAGAGGATGAAGAAAATAGCATTGGCCTCATTCTTCAAATGGCAGCAGCAGTGCTGCCCCTAGCAGCAGCAGTGCTGCCCCTAGCAGTAGGGCGCTCCTGCCCCTTTTTATTTTATTTTGTATTGTTTTTTTTCAATTATTTTTTTTTTGTAAAAAAGGAGTTGACTCCTTTTTTGTACTATTCTGCCTTTTTTTGATTTTTTGCTTATATATGTAACAAATTTTACTTTGATTATTTTGTATATATATAAAAAACTGGACAGCTAATTATCTATAGATTCCTTTATTTCTTTGCACTTGTTCTTTAAAAACAATATCAATAGTAGTAAAATAATGATAACAATAAACAACGGGCACCAAAAAAATGCGTACACGGCGAGAGGCGAACACGCACGCGTAAAGAGAGTAACGACACGCACACGATTAGGAATGACACGCGTGTGTGGTTAAAAATAACATGTGCACGCAACAATGCAAAAACGTTAAGACTAACGCGTGTACGCGACTAAAAATAATACGTGTGCACCATAGACCCTGTTTTTTGGGATTTTTCGATTAGTCGGACAAAATTAGGGTATGACACAAGCCCCCAAATTTCAGCATATAAATTTATGTAGGGTCAAGTTTTTTGTACCCCACCAATAGACACCATGCCCCCACAGTTTTTTTTATTCCTATTTTACCTATGAAAATTGTTAAACGGATTTATCTACTAAAAACATAAATTCGTAGTTTAAAAAATGCACTACGGATTTATGTCTTTAATAGATAAATTCGTAATTGAAAAATACACTACGGATTTATCTACTAAAAACATAAATCCGTAGTTTAAAAAATGCACTACAAATTTATGTTTTTAGTAGATAAATTCGTAGTTGAAAAATGCACTACAGATTTATCTATTAAAAACATAAATCATTACTCTAAATTGTTTTTGGAAACAGGCCTACAGATTTATCACAATCTTTTTTAAATTCGTTTTGCAGCCTATAGCAGAAGCATGGAAGCTATAATAATAGTATAGCTTATATGCATGTAGGTAAAGAAAGCGTTATCCTTAATAAACACGAGTTTAGATCCTTTAAAATACTCACTATCACCATCTGTTACCAGCACTGCATCCCTCACTTCATCTTCTGCTTTGAAACAAAACAATTGAATCTGAACAAAATCAGTAACACCTGATTGAAAACACAGAGAGCTAGCTAGATTCCCATATTGTAAACATAAAGAGGGTTTACCTGGATAATTATCTTCATCTTCTTCTTCAGTGGAAGTGCCATTTTTTGGAAGAAGTTCAGGTGCACCATACCATTTCCTTAATTTAGGACCTCCTAAAAATTGAACATATAGAAGAATCAAAACAAAAGGAAGTCCGGTGGTTCAACCATAAATTGGCCTGTCTGGTGGTTGGTTCAACCTCAATTGGACTGCAATTTGGTTGAACCTTAAAGAATTGGGTTAAGCTGGGTTTGTTAAATGTAAGCTAGTTATGACTTTCATTGAGTTGTATTTTGACTGATGGTTGTTGACGTGTACTGAGTATATAAGTAGCATTCACATTGATGCAAGTTTAATAACACTGTGTTTCAGTTTTTCTGTTAACCGATTCTGTTACATCTTTTTCCCTCTCTCTCTGTGCAAGTGTGTGTAGTGTGTATGAAAAACCCCAACAAATGGTATTCAGAGCGTGATTGTTGAAGTTTTTTGAGAGTGTGAAACCAATGTGAAGAAGACGAGTGAAGTCTCAACGGTGACATAATCAGAGAGTGAACTACAATGACGACGAACAACCATTTTCCGGCGAACTTTCCGATCCTCGACGGAAGAAACTACGACCAATGGAGTATGAAGATGAAGGCGATCCTTGGTTATCAGGATGTGTGGGATCTGGTGCAGAACGGAGTAACTCCGCTACAGGCGAACGCGACTGCTGCGCAACAAGCAACATACAGAGAAGCGAAGAAGAAGGATTGGAAAGGTCTGTGTATCCTCCATCAGTGTGTGAGTTCTGCAATTTTTTAGAAAATTGCTAGATCGGAGACAAGCAAAGCAGAGTGGGACATTCTTGCGAGTTCCTATGCCGGAAATCAGAAATTGAAGAAGGTGCGACTGCAAACCCTAAGAAGACAATATGAACTGCTAGGAATGGAGGAGAGTGAATCGATTGCTGCGTATTTCACTAGAGTCCAAACTATGACGAATCAGATGCTGTATTGTGGTGAAACGTTGTCTGAATGAATCAGTTGTGGAGAAGATTTTGCGATCTGTGTCCTCGCGTTTCAATCACATCACGGTGGCGATTGAACAGGCGAAAGATTTGTCAACAATGACGATAGAAGAACTTCAAGGATCTCTTGAAGCGCATGAGCAGAGGATGAATGAGAAGAAAATGGTGAAGCCTGGCACTGAGCAAGCACTAGCAGCACAAACAGGCAACAAAACTGGGGGAAATCAAAGAGGACGTGGTAGAGGCAGAAACAACTACAGAGGAGGAAGAGCAAGAGGTAATTCTTATAACTCAAACTCTGCTAAATCAAACACTAGTGATAACAGTAACAATAATGAGCAAGGAAGTAGTAGTACTGATAGTTATAGAGGAAGAGGGAGTAGAGGTGGCAGAGGCTTTAGAGGAAAAGGGAGAAGATTTGATAAGGGCCATATACAGTGTTATAAATATGAGAAATATGGACATTTTGCTGACGAATGCTACAGCAATGCTGATGGCAATGATGCTAAAATGGCTGAAGAAGAGGAGGAGAAGGAGGAGTCTTTGCTGATGGTGATTGAGGAGACAGAGCAGTGATGAAATAGTGCAAATGGTGACAATTAAGGAGGAAGGTGAGAGCGGTGAGCATTGGTTCCTAGACACGGGCTGCTCAACACACATGACAGGGATGAGAGATTGGTTTGTTGAACTTGACTTCTCAATCAAGAGTAGAGTAAGCTTTGCTGATGATAGAACCATGAAGGTGGAAGGTGTGGGGAAAGTGATGATAAGAAAGAAGGATGGCTCACCGTGCTTCATCACAGGGGTACTGTATGTGCCAGGGATGAAGAGCAACTTGTTGAGTATTGGACAGCTATTGGAGAAGGGATACAGGATGGTGCTGGAAGGCAAGGCTATGAAGGTGTATGACACTGAACAGAGGCTGTTAATAAAGGCAACTCTCTCCAAAAATAGGACATTTAAGATAGAATTGGGTGTGCTGATGCAGCAGTGCTTAGCCACAGCAGTTGACAAGGAAGAGTGGCTGTGGCATTTCAGATATGGACACTTGAACTTTGGTGATCTGAACAGGATGCAGAGCAAGACAGTTGTGAAAGGTCTGCCTAATATCCATGTTCCAAAGGATGTATGTGCAGAATGTGTGGAGAGCAAGATGCCTAGAGGTTCCTTCAATCCAAGTGTGCCAAGTAGAGCAAAGAGGAAGCTGCAGGTGATTTTCTCAGATGTGTGTGGCCCAATACAGTATAAAACTCCTGCAGGTAACAAGTATTTTGTTACATTTATTGATGAATTCACTAGGAAGCTTTGGATTTATTTGATTAGGAGGAAGAGTGATGTGTTAGGAGTATTCAAAAAATTCAAAATCCTAGTTGAAAAACAATGTGGACAGAATATAGAAATCATAAGAACTGATGGGGGTGGGGAGTATGTTAATACTGAGTTTAATGAATTCTGTGAAGCTGAAGGAATAACACATGAGATCACACCTCCATACACTCCTCAACATAATGGAGTGGCTGAGAGGAAAAATAGGACATTGCTTAATATGGTGAGAAGCATGTTAAAAAGTAAGAATATGCCTAAGAGATGGTGGGGAGAGGCTGTCAATACTGCTGCATATATCATTAATAGAAGTCCAACAAAGAGATTGGAAAACAACACCCCTGAGGAGGCTTGGACAGGCGCCAAGCCAAATGTATCATACTTCAGAATATTTGGGTCTGTTTGCTTCAGACACGTGCCTGACCAGCTGAGAACAAAGTTAGATGATAAAGGAGAAGTGATGATTATGGTAGGCTATCACTCAACTGGAGGTTACAAATTAGTGAATCCTGTGAATAATAAAATTGTGATAAGTAGAGATGTAGTGTTTGACGAGGGGAAGACATGGAAGTGGAGTGACAAGGGAGAAAGTTCTACTGCTATAGAAAAGAATCTGTTTGATGTGCCTGCTGGTGAAACAGAGTTAGAACTTGAGGGGTGAAACTCAGCCAGTTGAAGAGAATGATGGTGAAGAAGGCAGTCCAGAGATACCAAGAAGATCACTGAGACAAAGACAGATTCCTGCAAGGCTAAGTGACTGTGAGGTAATGACTGATAGTGCAATCAATGATGAAGGTGACATAGTGCACTTTGCACTTCTTGCTGAGACAGAACCAGTAATTTGGCAAGAAGCAATGAAGAATTCTAAGTGGCTGGAAGCTATGCAAGAGGAAATCAGATCTATAGAGAAGAACCTGACTTGGGAATTGGTTGAATTGCCCAAAGGAAAGAAAGCAATAGGTGTGAAATGGATATACAAAGTGAAAGTGAATCCTAAAGGTGAAGTAGTGAAGCACAAAGCAAGATTGGTGGCTAGAGGTTTCCTCCAAAGACATGGTGTTGACTATGAAGAAGTCTTTGCACCTGTTGCAAGACTTGAAACTGTGAGAGTTGTGGTAGCTCATGCAAGTATGCAAGGGTGGAAGATACATCAACTTGATGTAAAATCTGCCTTCTTAAATGGAGAATTGGAAGAGGAGGTTTATGTTGAACAACCAGCAGATTTTGTGAAACTAGGAAGTGAGAACAAAGTCTTGAAATTGAGAAAGGCCTTGTATGGCCTAAAACAAGCTCCACGAGCTTGGAACAAGAAGATAGATAAGAGCTTGATCAACATGGGGTATGTGAGATGTATTTCTGAGCATGGGGTGTATGTGAAGTCAGAAGGTGGGGATGTGATAATCCTATGCCTCTATGTTGATGATTTATTGGTTACTGGAAACAACAAAGATAAGGTGGCTGATTTCAAGAAGAAAATGATGAATACCTTTGAAATGACAGACCTAGGGGAGATCTCTTATTTCCTAGGAATTGAATTTCAAAGTACTAGTGATGGTATGCTGCTGTCACAGAAGAAGTATGCTTCTGATATATTGCACGGGTTCAATATGCAACACTGCAATAGTGTTGAAACACCAGCAGAGGCAGGGCTATGGCTTGACAAAGATGCTGATGAACCAGAGGTTGATGCTACAGAGTTCAGACAGGTGGTTGGGGCACTGAGATATCTCTACAACACCAGACCTGACCTCAGTTTAAGTGTAGGTCTGATCAGCAGAGTTATGGGCAGGCCTAGAACATCTCACCTAGCTGCTGCAAAACGAATCCTAACATATGTCAAAGGCACTATGGCATATGGAATACTGCTGCCCAGTAAATACAGAGAAAATGAGAAGTGTCTCTATGGCTTCACTGATGCAGATTGGGGAGGTGACAAATCTGATAGAAAGAGCACTGCTGGCTCTGTGTTTCTACTTGGCACGGGTCCCATCTCATGGAGTTCAAAGAAGGAATCAGTTGTGGCATTGTCTTCATGCGAAGCTGAGTATATTGCAGCTTCAATGGGAGCCTGTCAAGCAATCTGGTTAGACAATCTGATGCAAGAACTGATGATTAAGAAGGAAAGTGCCGTTGAGCTATTTGTGGACAACAAATCTGCAATTAGCTTGGCCAAACATCCAGTGGCACATGGAAGGTCCAAGCACATAGAGACACCCTATCATTTCTTAAGAGATCAAGTTGCAAAAGGAAGGCTGAAGTTGAGCTACTGCAGATCAGATATGCAGGCAGCAGACTTATTCACCAAGGCAGTGAAGGCAGAGACATTCAAAAGGCTAAGGAGCATGCTGGATGTGGTTGATTGTAATAATTTTACTTAGATAGATTCTGTTGTATTTTGTTGTCATTTTCTTTGTGTTAGAAACTAGCTTAAGGGGGTGTGTTAAATGTAAGCTAGTTTTGACTTTCATTGAGTTGTATTTTGAGTGATTGTTCCTGACTCAGATACATGCTGACGTGTACTGAGTATATAAGTAGCATTCACAGTGATGCAAGTTTAATAACACCGTGTTTCAGTTTTTCTGTTAACCTATTCTGTTACATCTTTTTCTCTCTCTCTCTCTCTCTCTCTCTCTCTCTCTCTCTCTCTCTCTCTCTCTCTCTCTCTCTCTCTCTCTCTCTCTCTCTCTCTCTCTCTCTCTCTCTCTCTCTCTCTCTCTCTCTCTCTCTCTCTCTCTCTCTCTCTCTCTCTCTCTCTCTCTCTCTCTGTGTGTGTGCAAGTGTGTGTGTGTAGTGTGTATGAAAAACTCCAACAGGGTTGAACCACCAATTAGACCGTATTGAACAAATATTTTGAAAACTGAACCGGACATCGAACCGGTCAGACCTCCTAGTCATGGTTCAACCGTTTTTAACCCTACAAACCCGAATGAAATTGTGGTTGAATTGCTTAAATAACTGAGCCGAAGACAGTGTTGAGTCATGGTTTAACCAGTTGAATTGCTTGGTTGGTTCGATTTTTAAATCACCGTGTTGAACCATTCAAGATGTTTTTTTTTTATTTTTTTATTTACTTTTTCCCTGAAGTTTAATATTTTTTTTTATTTTTTATGTATTTATTAATTATTCGATTCAACTAACCGAATAAACCAATTATACCATAACTCAGAGGTCTCACCGGTTCGAGCTCTCATCTGGTTTTAAAAATATTTGCCCTTCAGGGATCCATGGCTTCTATCATATTGTCTCGTATATATGAAATTGATAACGTGTTTTTTATGCAAATTTGTTGAATTATATTTCTAAGCTTATTGCAATAGAATGACCGTTGTCCGTTCATAGTGTGCTACTAATGGCATGGCCGTAAAGCCAAAAGTAATGTCGAAAGAGAGTGGAATAATAATTATTGATGAAAAGAAAAGTGCTGCTAATAATGGGAATATTTGGTCATTGCCTACCTTAGTGCCCATTTTTGAACTTTGAACTTTGAAGTGACACGCATTAGTAGTAGTCGGTGGTGCAATAAGGAATCTAGGTTCCCCAAACACATGGGAAACGCTTAAGCCAACTTTGTCTATCTATGTCAGGAAAGTGGGCTCAAATGATACGTACACCCCAATCTTTTTAGAATACACCTCCATTCAAAAATATATCTATGTGTGTATTAATTTTCGTTTTTTTGTTTTTTCCTTAAAGAAGGTTTTGCATCAAAGGATTTTAACGAGACTCATTTCATTTACGTTAAAAAATTGTCAACTGGAAAAATTATATATTCAAAAATATACTTTCTGATTGGTCAAAAAAAAAAATACTTTCTGAATGGGGTGTATGCTACCAAAATTGGGGGTCTTTTTTTTTGTGCCACCCTCTTTGACCTTATACCCCCATAATTCATTTTATCCCCAAAATACCCATCACATTCTTAACAAAATTTAACTGGAAATTGATTTTTCGAAGGATTTCCGGAATTATGTGAAAATTTCCAGAATTATGACAAAAAACGGCTTCCGGAAGTATGTAAAATAAGTTATTTCCAGAATTCCCAAAAAATGACATTTACCTACGGTTACTGTTTGTAAGTAAAAGGTTTTTATCAAAAAAATGGACTTTTACCCACTGTTTTGTCCGTAGGTAAAAGGTTTTTTAAAAAATGACTTTTAGCGACAGTTGCTGTCATGGATTTTTTTAGGAATTCCGGAAATACCATACTACCGGATTTTTTTTTTAAATCCAGGACTTTTACCTACGGACAGCAACCGTCGCTAAAAGTCATTTTGAAAAAAAAACTTTTACCTACGGACAAAACCGTGGGTAGAAGTCCATTTTTTTGATAAAAACCTTTTACCTACAGACAAAACCGTGGATAAAAGTCAATTTTTTTTAAAAAGTTCCAAAACAACATTTTCCATTCCGGAAATACCCTTTTTAACATAATTCTGGAAGCCATTTTTTTGGGAAGTCAGGAAATGCCTTTTTTTACATACTTCCGGAAGCCGTTTTTCACATAATTCCGGAAATTTTCACGTAATTCCAAAAATCCTCAAAAAAAAGCGTTTCGGAATCATGTCTTAATAGGTAATTCCGGAATTTTTTTGAAAATTAGGGGTAAAATCGTCCGTTTAACTATTCTCATTAAATATCTACTAACCTACTTTGTTTTTTTCCCTACAATATACTTTTCTTAGTTGTTTCATGTAATATCAAAAAAGGTCCTTGTGAGATTCTGATACTCTATCACAGTGTGTACTACAACAAGCTTCCTATGAACCCTAATTTCTGATGGTTACCTTCAAAATATAATAAATGTATCGCAGTACGCTTCTTTGCCGCACCCATTACATTTCTCCCATCTCATTCATTTTATTCTTACACAATTACACATATGTCATGTACCTTTTAAAATTTGATGTGTCAATCTGTATCCATGTATGCATCACAATCCACTGTCCACGGTTCATTATATATTATATATATGATCCAGTGTTTTAAAAACTGAATCGAGCTGGACGGTTCAACCGATTGAGCTGTGAAATCATCTAGTTTACGGTTCGATTATTCAGGAAATTCGACCACCAATTCATACTAGTTGAGTGCTTTAAAGCAATTGAACTTTGACTCGGATGCCTCTCTGCATCATAGTTTTTAGTGAGGCTAAATCATAGTTAGAGGTGGTTTCTGTATGAAAATATACCAGAAAGTGGTATTAGTTTGTTGTTTACAAATTACATGAACCAGTTTACTGATTGATAATTCGGGTTCCACTATGAAGTTATGTGCCAAACTTTACCATATGCCTTTAGTTTTCTTGTATTTTATGATTTGATCAGTAATCAAGAAATTGGTGGAAATAAGCACCAACTTTCCAACAAAAGAGTGGCCTACTGAGATCAGCTTTTAATCATGAGATATGACATCATGACAAGCAGAACACTATGATTCATAATGTGTGATTAGAAAATATCTGTTAAGTGACACATGAACTCAAGCAATAGTGTCAATGTGCACCATGCACTAAAAACACACTATATAAGTATATGCTCAGGACCATTTTAAACCTAAGTCTCAAGATAAAGAAAAAAAACCAAAGAGGATTACTATCTTCCTTTGAAAATGTCAAATACTTTTAATCTCAAGGAAGTTGAGGCCTCAGAGTATGAGAAATTTGAAATCAGGTTCACTAGTAAAAGTGTTGTAAAAGCTGTCAATCATTTACAAGAGCCATTTTCAGTGAGTCTCTCAAATCTTGATCTACTTTCAGGCCGTTTTCCAATCACATACTTGTATTTCTACAGAAGACCAAAACTAGGCAACTTCAAATCCTTTGTTGAGAGTCTTAAGAGCTCTCTAGCACAAATACTTAATCAGTATTATCCCTTTGCTGGCCAAATTGTTCAAAATCCCAAAACTAATGAACCAGAAATCATTTGTGACAACAATGGTGCTCTACTCATTGAAGCTCATGTAAACATCCCATTAAAGCATTTAGATTTTTATAATCTCAATGATACTCTTCAAGAAAAGATAGTCTCAGTTCAACCAGATTTCCCTTTGCAAATTCAGGTAACAGAATACACATGTGGTGGCATTTCTATAGCATTTACTTTTGACCATGCATTAGGTGATGGAAGTTCATTTGGTAAATTTATTTCCTCTTGGTGTGAAATAGCACAAAATAAACCTCTATCATGTATACCAGATCATACAAGACACCTTTGTGCACGTTCTCCTCCTAAATATGAACCATCATTGGACAAAACTTTTATCAAATGCACCATGGAAGAGATAAAAAACATGCCAATAAATAACCATATCTCACATAAACATCTTTATCACATCAATGCATCAAATATTAACATGCTACAAAGACTTGCTTCTGTTAATGGTACCAAGAGAACAAAGATTGAGGCCTTTTCTGCTTATGTATGGAAGATAATGATTGGAACCATTGATCAAAGCCAACATAAAAAGTGCAAAATGGGTTGGTTGGTAGATGGAAGAGAAAGAATGGGAGGAGGGAAAAACTCTATGTCAAATTACATTGGCAATGTATTATCATTAGCTTTTGGGGAGGCAAGTACTCAAGAATTGAAGGAAGCTTCATTAGGAGATATTGGTGATATAGTGAATAAGGCAATTTCAAAGGTTAGTAATGAGGCTCATTTTTTGGATTTGATTGATTGGATTGAGTGTAATAGGCCTGGTTTGATGTTAGCAAAGGCTGTACTGGGTTTGGAGGGACCTACCCTTGTGGTGTCCTCAGGACAAAGGTTTCCTGTCAGTGAAGTTGATTTAGGATTTGGTAGTCCTTTGTTAGGGACAGTGTATACTTCTATTGAAGGGGTAGGGGTTGGTTATATGAATCAAAGGCTAAGTGCTAAGGGTGATGGTTCATGGATTGTGTCAGCTATCTTGTGGCCTCAATTAGTAGCTGCATTGAAGGATGACCCAATTTTTCAGCCCATGACTGCTTCTCATCATCAACTTTAGTGCTTTGCATTATCTATGTCTTGTACAGCAATTATCATGAATCTTAAACTTAGTCCTTAAAATTGGATTAATGTATAAGTTTGGATGGAGGGTTTTAGAGAGGAGGGTTTGAAGGGCTAAGTATATATTTTGATATATATATATATATGAGATTTTAATAACAAGATATATGATCAAGACCCAGCTTCGGTCTTGAAGCCTCATTTTCTGATGTATTATTAGCTACATAAATGTAAGAAATTGTATTTCTATAGTGTTGGTATTCCATTGATTTATAAAACTTTGGTTGAACGGTATCTTGATGGGTCTTGGAATATCTATCTTGTGATCAATAGAGATATTAGACATTATATGGTATATAGATGTACTTAAATAGTGTAGCAGTTTAATGGATCCAAGATGGGTGGAACCATTACAATTCTTCATGAAGGGTATGGTTTGAATAATAAGATACAATGAACCATTGTAACCCTACTTGAATTCCCTCTCCACCTTCTCTATAAATATATGTCTTGGTGCATATGTGAAAGACTAATGCTAAAATGTCATGTTGTCACATTGTATGCTTACCCATCAAAGCATGAGAAAGAAGGGGAGAAAGATCCTATCTTAGATCCACTACAACATTTTGGCCCTACGGCAACGCCTAAAATTGCTACTCTTAAAAAACCGTTGCCTTGGGTATAAATGGCAACGGTTTTATGAAACCGTTGGTGTTTTAATTTTTTTTTAATTTTTTTTTTCAGCAACGGCTAGAAACTGTTGCTTAAAGGTCAATAGCAACGGTTTTTTGTTTTATCTTCAGCTAACGGTTGAAAACCGTTGCTTAAAGGTCAATAGCAACGGTTTTTTGTTTTATCTTAAGCCAACGGTTTAAAACCATCCCCAAAAGGCAAGGGCAACGGTTTTGTTTCATCTATATCCAACGGTTTAGAACCGTTCCCATATATCCATTATTAAAAAAAAGTGAAAAATAAGGCGCTAAAATATGCCGCGTACATTTCGCCCCACTTCTCTTTCTTCTTTAACCTTTCTTTTTTTTTTTTAAAAAAAACAAAAACTAAGAAGATCGGAGAGAGTATTCGCGTGTTGTTTTTCTTTAACCTTTCTTCTTTAACCACCGTTCTTGTGAACCACCGTTCTTCTTTAACCTTCAGTTGTTGTTCTTTCACCCATTCACCTTCAACTCCACTGATTCTGACCAGCGAGTTCTTCATCGCAGAGCTGCGCATATTGAATCGATTCAACGGATACGAACCACCGTTCTTGTGAAGACTACACCGAAACGAAGAGGATGCATCGTCGGAGAAGACAAAGATTGTGAGCATCAGAAAATCCAGCGTGAAGATCCGAAACCCGCAAACCCAGCGTATTCGCGTGAAGAGATCAGAAAACCCACCGTGAAGATCCGAAAACCCAGCGTGAAATGGAAACCCAGAAAACCCAGCGTTTTTCAATTTGCTGGTGAGTTCTCTTCTACTGGATTTCAATTTGAATAAACCCTAGTTAGGTTCAGATTTCAATTTCACATCATCTATTGGAATAGTTTGCGATTTCAAACCCTAGTTAATGCATCTTTTAATTTTTTTTTAATCATTTGGGAATTTAGGTGGAACTTAATGCTTGTAATGTAATTTGGGACGTGTACTCTAGAAGAGGTGGGAAAGGAATTGTGTAATGTAACAGAGGTGAAGGTGTGTGTTTGTAGTAGTTGGTTATGGGGTAAGGGAACCTATGATGTGTGTAAGGCTAATATAGGGAGGGTGTGTTTCCAGGTGGTTTCTTTGCATTATGTTATTCTATTTTCCATTTAGTAGTAACCTTGTTAGAGGTGATTGCACTCTCCAAAGGAACTGTCATCTAGAGATTATAAAGGGAAACTACAAGCATCTTCCAGGCAGTAGTTGGTACCATGTATATCAAAAGATCACAAGTTTATATATAAAACAACCAATTTGATCATACCATGCTTTCAAAGTATTTTTACAGTTTAGAATGGTCACATTAATGTCCAGCTTAAATGTTCATCTCTACTTTCAATTTCATGATCTCTAATCGTCCTTTCCTATTTTAGATTCTTGAGACTACGAAGGAAACTATCTGCCTGGGCATCAGAACATAGAGTAGTACTGTAGTAGTATGATGAGTGGGTCTACCTCTTATTGCAATCAAAAGGTAATTATAATGATTCATATTTCACACAATATTCTGATTGTTTGAAAATATTCTGATTGGGTCTGAACATAGAATATTCTGTTTGAAAATATTCTGATTGTTTGAAAGTATGATGAGTGGGTCTACCTTTAAAATATTCTGATTGTTTGAAAATATTTTCATGGTCAAGTTGTTGCTTTGTATTATATAGCTTCATACAATATTCTGTTATCAAACTTTGCCTGGCTCCACTGTGGTTACTCTATAATGAATATTTGCTATCTCTATTTTTAAATAATGATAATAATAATAATAATAATAATCAGTTTATTATACTAAAATTCTTTAAAAAATTAAAGAAAATATATTTTCATCTTATTTACACTCAATAGCTCGCAACTGTTTAAGCACTCCATTTTGACCCTAGTGCACATTGCCTCCAGTCTCAGCATGCATCCATGGCTGATTTGTTGGTTTCTTTTGTTTTTGTTTTGGGCCTGTGAAAAGAATAAACAAAACATAGTTTACAATATTGAAATGGTTTTTTTTTTATGTACCCCCATCATCTCCCTATTTACCCCCACATAAAAGTGAAACCCGAAAATACCCCTGCCCAATTTTTAATTCGCTCGGATTTACCTCCATTTGAGGTAAATCCGCTTTGTTATTTTTAAAGTCGGATTTACCTCATATGGGGGTGCCCAATAGGTAAATCCGATTTCAAAAATAACAAAGCGGATTTACCTTAGCTGGAGGTAAATCCGCTTTGTTATTTTGGAAATCGGATTTACCTAGTGGGTACATAAATCCGATTTCCCTAAAAAAAGAGAAAATCGGATTTATCCCACCTAAGGTAAATCCGATTTCCCTAAAAAAAGAAAATCGGATTTATCCCACCTAAGGTGAATCCGATTTTGTTATTAAAAAAAATTGTTTTTTATTTAATTTTTTAAAAAAGGTTATAAAATACTACTAAAAATCCGTTAAACAGCCAAAACTAATCCAAAAATTATGAAAACACCACTAAAAATCTAATAAAACCAAAATAAAGTTATGCAAATTTTTTCAGATTTTTTGGAGATTATGAAAAATTTAAAAAATTAATAAAAAATAGTAAACGATGGAATTTGGGATTTTGAGGTCCCCAGTCCTAAAAGAAGTTACTTCTTGAGGAGTATTGATGCTTGATATTTTTCGGATTTAAAGAATGTGGTTTCATTATAATTTGAGTAGGTTGCCCGAAAACTGATTTTTTAGCCTAAATTATTCTCCCGACGTACAATATCGTCACGTGTTAACGAACTACACACTAAACAGAACCAAAAGACAGTCGAAATTTGTTTTTAAAATTTTAACTGATTTATTTATTTATTAATTGGGTTAACAAAGCGGATTTACCCCCACATAAGGTAAATCCGCTTTGGTTATTTTTAAAAGCGGATTTACCTTATATGATGGGGTAGATCCGCTTTTAAAAATAACAAATCGGATTTACCCCCACTTAAGGTAAATCCGATTTGTTATTTTTAAAAGCGGATCTACCCATCTTAAATAAATCCAATTTAAATTTTTAAAATTTTTTGTGGAAATCGGATTTACCTAAATCCGATTTAAATTTTTTAAAATTTTTAGTGGAAATCGGATTTACCTAAATCCGATTTCCAAAAAAAAAAATGAAATCAGGATACGTTCGGGATTTTTAAATTTTGTTAAGGGCAATTGCGTCTTTTCGCAGGGTCGGTGGGGGTAGCTGGGAGATGATGGGGGTACAAAAAAAAAATCCTATTGAAATTTAATCATGCTTCAGCTAAACGTCAGGGAATCTTGGTAAAAGAATGGAAACGGATCCACTGACGTTAACGCGGGAACGTGAGGGTGCAGTTCCACATTATCCCAACGTTGGGATACAGTATAGCGGGAAATTTATTATAAAATAATTCCACTTAATGATGACAATACTGCTACAGTGGGACCCATTCCACTTAATTCCACTGGTTTCACATTATCCCAACGTTGGGATACAGTAGGAAGGAAACTGCACCCTCACGTTCCCGCGTTAACGTCAGTGGATCCGTTCCCGTAAAAGAATGCTTCATATTGATATCATTTGTTTTGGTGAAACACGGGCTCCTAGCCCCTAACAAGGACGAGAGGAACATCAGTGAAGATTTCAGAAACATTTGACATAGAAGCGCTGTTGCGAGCCAGATATCCGCTGCTAGGGACATGCATCCACTGGATCTCGCTAAGTGTCCAAGTGAGTGTACCCTTCTTGAAGGAGGGCGACAGCAGAAGAGGAATCAGATAGGATTAAACCCTTGCCACACTTCATATTGATATCATATCAGCTACAAAATTAAGATTCCCAATTCTTAATTAATTGAAAGACAAACAAATGTTTACTCGTTGAGACAAACAAAAAGATATGCCAACTAAAAGTTAGAGTATCGTTTAAGTCAAACATGTTTACTCGTTGTCTATAGTGATGGTTTATAAATGAAGAAAGACATAGAAAGTTAGAGAAATGTAGGAAGCTCAAAGTTAGAGAATTCCTATCCTAATTTATTTGGTTTTTGCCCTTTAGGTGAT
Organism: Astragalus membranaceus; assembly: GCA_039519185.1. Classification (NCBI taxonomy): domain Eukaryota; kingdom Viridiplantae; phylum Streptophyta; class Magnoliopsida; order Fabales; family Fabaceae; genus Astragalus; species Astragalus membranaceus. Next base: position 27,627,638 of record CM076849.1, on the reverse strand, counting down.
ATTGGAATCTATGCATTGATTATTATAATTTCTCATAATTTTTTATCACTCACACATGTGTTTAGATATTAATATAGATTGTGTGTTTCAATGATGCAGGTAGTGTAGGAAAATGGATAAGGACAATGATTTTTCTCTTGAACAACTTAAAGCTAAATCAAGTGTGGACTTGATTCAAAAGTATAAAATCAAGGTGGAAAATGAGAAAGCTTCAAAAAGAAGAAAGGGAAGCGATTCAAATCAAGGAACAAATCAACAACATATTGGAAGTACTCAACAGCAGCCTATTTGCCTCGTAAGAAGTTATTTCCAAGTTTTCTAAATCTATTGGAAGCATAGTTAATATATAGGGGTTATTTCCAAGTTTTATAAATGCAGTAGCAGGCCTCATTGTTCAACATAGAAACTACTTCAGCCATAGCAGGCCTATCTACAGCAAATTCTTGTACACACAAATCTGTATGCACCTTAAAATATAATCATGATGACAAATATGTAGCAGGCCCTATATGTATGCACCTTAAAATATAATCATGATGACAAGATTCATGCATTCCCTGATCTACTAATTTTGAAATGTTGTCTTCTTTCCATTGTATCCAGACCTGAATGAAAAAAACCATACATTTGGAAGTTGTCTCAGTAAATAAAAAAAGCCTATAAATAACCCAAAAAATCAATATGGAGGCTCAGAGCATGCTCATCATCATAGAAGCTTGAGTTTCTTCTCCCACTAACAATCTCTACTATCAAAACACCAATTGTTTAATATTGGAAGCCTATTGTTTAATATTGGAAGCCTATTCAATTCTTTAAATTTTCTCCACGCATAGTTAATATTGGAAGCATAGTTGATATATACTGTACAGTTAATATTGGAAGCATAGTTAATATTGGAATAATTTCACACAGGACTCGTATATACAGAATTACTAATATATATTCTGAGCCTTTCTGATATATACTGATACTATTCTGAGCCTTTCTGATATATACTGATACTAACATATACTGATACTCGTATATACTGATATATACTGTAGTTAAATAGGCAGTATTACAGTATTACTAATATATATTCTGTCTATCAGTACATTCTGATATATAACAGTATTAGTAATACTGTAATACTGTAATACATTCTGATATACTGTCCAATACTGTAATACATTCTGATATACTGTCCAATTTACTGTAATACATTCTGATATACTGTAATAATACATTCTGATCTATCCTATTTTCCAGTCCCAAACAATAGGCACTGATCAAGGAAGGATCCAAAAGGGCCTTGGTAAATCCACAAATAGGACCCAGTCATTGACTATTGGAGGAGTTCCAATCCTAGTAAGAGGATCAACAGGGTCAATAGAAGCTCAAAACAAAAGGCAACAGCAAATGAAATCTTCCTTGAACATTAAAGTGGCAACCCAAACCATAAAAACCACTCAAGTTTCTCACCAAAAAGACCTTGCTAAATCCACAAGTAGGGCCCAACCATCGACCAATAGAGCTGCCTCTAATATTGTTCAATCTGATCTCCTTATGAAGCCTTCATTGAACAATAGAGCTACCACTACTATTGTTCAATCTGAAATCCCTATGAAGCCTTCATTGAACAATAGAGCTGCCACTAATATTGTTCAATCTGAACTCCCTATTAAGAGGCAGCTAAGGTCTACCGCTGATGGAAATCAAAGTCAAAAAGAAATGATTGAAGAACAATCCTTGAAAAAGAAAAAATACATCCCAAAGTGTCCATCAATGTCACTTGGTGAATTTATTGAAAAAAATCAGCAACCACACCAAGTGGAGGAATCAGAAGAAGAAAGTGATCAAGAAAGAGGAATTGAGGGGGATATCAACCATGGAAGTGAGGAAGTTGGGGAGTTTAATGAAAGTACAAGTAAAGGTATATCATACTTATTCTTCTTATTTATCCTTCTTACTTATTCTTGTTCATACTAATTTGTGTATTGACTCATTTCTGTTTTAATTAGAGGAAGCATCTAAAAGAAGTCGAGGGAAAACATTATGTGCGAAAATTCATACACGTTCAGCTAATGATCGAGAAGAGATTATCTTGAATGAAGTAGGACAACCTATTGGGCCAAATGCAAGGATAGTTTCCCAATTCAGTAACTTTTTGGGAACTATAGCAAGGAGTTCAGATTTTTGCCCTCTTATTTACACCAATTGGAAGTCTGTACCAGATAAAGATAAGAACATATGGGCTTACGTCAATGTAATAACTTATCTTGTTCAATTTGTGTGTTTAGTTGACTTTAATAAATTAGAGCTTTCTAATTAAGCTTCTTTTTTGTAGGAAAAATACAATGTACCTGAGAAAGGAAAGAGGGTCGTGTATACTATTATAGATGAAGCATGAAGGCGGCATAAGTGGGATATTAAAAAGAAACATTTTAGCCAATATAAAACCTTGCGCGAGCGGTTGAAGAATCGTCCCGATGACATACCAGAGGAACACTTTAAAGCATTGATGGAATATTGGGGCCTTAAGCCCGTTCAAGTAAGAAATAGTGATATTTGTGCTTTGTCTTACATTCATTTCTCAAATTTAATAAATTGCAATGTCCATTAATCAACTCAGGAAACCAGTCAGCAAAATGCTCAAAATATAGCTCAACAAAAATGTAGACATCAAGCTGGTCCTGTAAGCTTTGCTCGCATAAGGGAGACAATGGTAAATCAGCTTATTTCATGTTTCCTTAGTAAATTAATAAGCTCATTGTTTCATGTTTCCTTAGTAAATTAATAATTCAGATTTTGACTTGTTTCTACTTTCTACACTTGGTTCTGTTTTAGACCTTACCTTTGCTATTGTGTTAATGAGCTTATTATCTTGGTAGTGTGCAAGTAGTGAGGATGGAGAGCCTCCTTCTCAACTTGAGTTGTTCATCGAAACACGCCAAAGTAAGAAAGGAAAGCAATTGAACGAAGAAACAAATGATACAATTGTAAGTTTTATCAAATGAATTTATCATTTGATTCATTTCAAATATAATAATGTATATCTTTAATTAAGTGTGATTGTTTTTTAAATATGGTAGATAAAACTTCAAGACTTCGTGAGTTCTGGTCATTCTCCTTCGGAAGCTTTTCAAAAGGTGGTTGGTAAAGAAAAACATGGGAGAGTACGTACCCATGGAAGAGCGGTAACACCTACTATGTTGAAGAGAAATGAAGAAGTTGTAGAAATGAAGAGAGCACATGCAAATGAGATGGAACTACTAAGAAAAGAACATGTCAATAAGATGAATGAATTTGAAGAGAAACTACAAGAGAAACTACAAGAGAATCAGAAAGGCATGGAGAAAAAGTTTCAGCTTCTAGTAAAGACCGTATTAGATCAAAATAACTCAGGGTTGAATGTGGAGGCTTTGGCAACTATGTTTTCAACTCCGCCGGATGCTACTAGTACTCCACGTTCTTCGACATCAACACATGCCCCGGAAGCTCATAGAGTAAGTATCTAACCTTTTATGTTCTGGATCAATGCTGATATGTTCTGATTCAATATATATGCTATATATGTTAGAAGTAGTTACACAGTGAAATTACAATATATATGTTCTGATTCTTCTGCCACCTGGTGCTGATATATATGTGCTGATTCAACATATATAGGACTGTTATATGTGCTGATATATACCTGCAGCAGCTGAAGTAGTTACATATATATATTTTCACTGCTACTGCTTCCACAAATACTGTAGGACTGTTATAGGACTGTTACTGGAAAATAAGATAGACCAGCTGATATGTTCTGATTCAATATATATGCTATATATGCTATATATGTTAGAAGTAGTTACACAGTGAAATTACAATATATATGTTCTGATTCTTCTGCCTCCTGGTGCTGATATATATGTGCTGATCCAACATATATAGGACTGTTATATGTGCTGATATATACCTGCAGCAGCTGAAGTAGTTACACATATATATTTTCACTGCTACTGCTTCCACAAATACTGTAGGACTGTTATAGGACTGTTACTGGAAAATAAGATAGACCAGCTTAATACTGTTATAACTTCCAGTATTAGACCAGCTTATAATTTCCAATATTAGACCAAATTCTTACTGGAAAATAATATCAGCTTGTAATCAAGTGAAGGGAACAAATTCTTCCAGTATTAGACCAGCTTATAATTTCCACTTCCACCTATATGATATTATTTATCACCAACCCTTTTTAATTTGTAATCAAGTGAAGGGAACAAAAAAGTGAAAAGCTGTTAGAGTAACCTGCTACTGAATACTCATTATTTCAGCTTGTAATAATGCTAATTAGTGTAACCTGCTACTGAATACTCATTATTTCAGCTTGTAATAATATCACCTGTTTGTTTCAGCAATGCTCTACTTTCTTCTCTCGTATTCTTCTCTTGTAATAATATCACCTGTTTGTTTCAGCAATGCTCTACTTTCAGCTTGTAATAATATCACCTGTTTGTTACTTGTTGATTCTATCACTCAATGTCACTTGCTGATTTTATGGCATTAATCGAATTTTGTTACTTTTGTAGGAAAATAATGAAGGTATAAATCTTGAGTCTTTTAGAGACCTAAGAACAATTTTTTTCAGATATACTCTTTTTTTGGTAATTTCAAATATACCTTTTATATCATATTGACAAGTAAAAAATGATTTTTAAATATTTACAACTAATCCCTTCGGTCCACAATATAAGAGAAAAAATGTGAGTTTTGGTGGTCCACAATATAAGAAATAAATTGGCTAAATTGGGAGAAACTCACAATGCGGAAGGAGTATGGAGGATTGGGTTTTCATCATTTTCATGGTTTCAATTTAGCATTTTTAGGGAAGCAGGCGTGGAATATAGTAAACCACGCGGATACTATAGTTGGAAGGGTTTTCAAAGCGAAGTATTTTCCGAATAGCGACTTTATGGGGGCTCGCTTGGGCCATAATTCCAGTTATGTTTTGCGTAGTATCCACATTTCACAGGTGATTGTTAAGTTGGGCTCTCGGTGGCGAATTGGTGATGGGAGGAGGGTGTCGGTTTGGAAGGATCCATGGCTGAGGGGAGGGTCGGATCCGTTTGTGTAACATCCCTAGTTCGGTTAATTTCACATAACGAAATTAACTAGCGAATTATTGTTCGATTAAATGAGATATCGAGTCATGGATATGTTAAAAGCGTGAAGGCAACGTTTAATTGCTAATTATGCGAATTATGTGATTGAATGTGTGATTGGTGGTGTTTGAGTGGTTAAAAATGGGTTTAAGTGAAAATTAGTGAGCCAGGGGTAGTATTGTCTTTTCCCCTCATTTTAAACCTCAGCTCATTAAAACACCACAAAACACACACACACATGCATTAATTATTTGAGTGTGTGAATTATTGTGTGTTGGAATGAGTAGAATTGAGTTAAGTTAGAATAAGAATAAAAGGGCAATTTGGTCGGTGTGCCTTTTTATTTAAATCTCCAGCTGAAAGACACAAGGAAAAACCACACTCACTTTCATAGACTGAAGTTTCAGAATTGTTTTGAACAATAGAACTAGAGTGAGAGAGAGTGGGATAGGAGAGTTAGAGGGAGAGGAAGATGATGGGTCCTCTTCAAACCTTTGATGCATGTGAGTGAAATTAGAACCATTCTCTCCCATTTTTCATCCTCTATTCATAGACACCAAAATCACTAGCTGATTCTCCCTCCATTTCCATCTACCATTTTCGAAATTCAAGCTCCAAGTTGACCAAAAATGGAGTTCTTGCCTTGCATGTTGTTTTTGGGACACTTGAGGCTAGCATAAGGTTCTAGGAGGTTCAAAGCTAGATTTGGAAGCACATTCTCTACCCACATTGTAGTTTCAGAACCTGGAAGTGAAGCTTAGGAGCTGGGAGTCGTGATTGGAACATTTTTGGGGTTTGATTTCGTGGTCCTTGGTGGCGGAGTTGAAGAAATCAACTCACAACAAGTTCTGCAGAAAACAGTTTTGAACAGTCCTTGGTATTCTCCTTGTAACTCTCTACACAGACCTCATTTCAAGCTCATTTTTATTTCTTTAGAAACTAGACACGAAAACCTTTAAGTTAGGCACAAGAACCACTTGATTTGATTGAGTATTGAGGGAAAAAAATTAAGTACAAGTTTCACTTTTGTTACAGTAACGTTTTTGAACCAGTCTTTGTATTTTAGCCGTAATTCCCTGAATACTCGTCATAACAGTTTGGAACTTGGACCATCGAAAAATAGACAAAATTATCTACACATTAAGCACTGGTTTGAATGGTTTTGATTAGAAATTTGATAAGTTATGCTCATCCCAAAACTGCTCACAGATGCTGTCCAAAGATAATTAGAATTCGGGATCGTTCGAGAGGTTTTGTTCGTACGTGAGCTTCGCCGATTTCTATGGTTTGCGATTTTCATCGCAAGGGGTGAGTTTTACTCACGTTTAGGATTCTTTTTATCTTTTCTGAATTTTTAGCGTATGATCGAATTTGGTTGCTGAAATTTGAATGGTTGATGGTGTCAATTGCGTATAATATTGTTGTGCTGAATTTCGGTTTGAGACTGTTTTGATATAGGTTCAGTATTTCCGCGATTGTGAATGTTATGTTTGTTTGAAAAAAAATTGGTTTGTTTTCCTGGTAACTAGACACAATTTTCCACAAATTAGGTACTGAGTTTAATCAATTTGGGTAGGTATAATGGGAGAATTCTTGATTGCAATTTGAGTAAAAAATCTGGGACTGTTTTGGGTATATGTTCAGTTTTTGTCTAATTGTGAATTCTCTGGTCCTCCAAATTTCGTGGGGTTTGTTTTGTTAAACACTAGGCTTGATTTCCTTTGTTTTGGCACTGCTTTTGTTGATTTTAGGTAATTATACCTAGAGTTATTAATGTCACAAGTTAGGGTACAGATGCTGTCCTGTTCTGGAATTAGTTAGTGTGTTTTGAAAAATTGTACTAATTGGCTCATGGCAATTGAAGTCAAGCAGCACACGTGAGCTAAAAGAAAAAAAAAGGAATCAACTTGTGAAGCACGAAACCCTAGGCAGACAAAAGAATTAAAAGAAAGTTGAAGGAGGGCCGCACATTGACAATTATTCACAATTGGAATTCAAAGGAGTGTCGCACACACAAACACAAACAACGCACTAACAGTATTGCCGGCAAATAGAGGAGAGAGTTCTGGGTACTGTTCTCGACACCGTGAGAGAGCTTTGGAGCAGGAAAAGGAGACCAAAGATTCAGAATAAGAATTTCTCTAATTTCTGGGTTATTTTTATCTCTGTAATTCATGACTCTAATTCCTATTTTATTGTTCTTTATGATTTTGGATAGCTAAATCCTCTTTTAGGGTCTTAGGTGGATCTTGCATGATTAGATACCTTTTTATGTTCTAATTTCTGGTTTGAATTCCTATTTTTATTTTGATTAATATTGTCCTATTGTTTTTATCACATAATTAGGATTAGCTACCCTATGCATGTTCATAATCAATTAGTTGATCAGCGACCGTACTGTAATTAGTTGGTGGACCTATAAGATAATTGGGGCTAAAATTAATGTATGACCAAACTTTAATTTAGTCTTCCAATCATTCAACCTTTTTGCTCTTTATGCTTTTCTTGAATTTAAATTCTTGCATGACCAAATAAGGGTTAATTTAGGAAAAAGAATATTAATCACGAATGACCAAACGGATTAATAGTTTTAGTAGAGGGATTGGTAATTAAATAAAATAAAGGAATTGAAGTAGGAATTAGACATAGGGGAATCAAAGCTTGTAAGTGAAAATGTGACCCTAGACCTCTCTCCATCGATTAAATCTAGTATTTTAATTCTAGTTATTTATTTCTTTTTATTTTAGTTTTCATTACAACTAAATTATTGGTTTGTCTAAACAATATATAATCTTGACTAGTTTGGTACTTGTTAATTAATCCCTGTGGATACGATAATCTTTTATACTACTTCTGCGAAAGAGTACACTTGCTCTAAGTGTGTTTTTAACGCAACAAGTTTTTGGCGCCGTTGCCGGGGATTAATTTGCAATATTAAACGAAAAAAGATTTTTTATTGCTTTAGACATTTTTTTATGATTTAGTTTTAATTTTTTTTTATATCTTATTGAAAAAATATACAATTTTTTTTTTTGCTAATACTTTCCCAAGAGACCGTTGCAGTTCACCTTGTTTTGCAGAGAAAAGTCTAAATCTAAAACTCTTGAAGATTACATTAGAGAAGCAAGGGAACAAAAGAATTTAGAGACGTCGACTTGGTATATACCACCTCAATGTCAAGGCCCAATTCCTCCTCCTCCTTATGAGCCTTATTCAGACTATTGGGATGACTATGAGCCACCCCCCATTGAAAATTGGTGGGAAAGACACAAGGACCCAAAACGGAGGGCAACTCTAGATGAATACATTAGTGACTTGAACAAGACAATCGTGCAAAAGAGTTTAGAGTTTCTGACTTGGGTCCCTAAAGAGACAATCTCAACCCCTCCTCCTTGTGCCAATGATGTGTTGACAAGGTTTATGCAGCAGACAAATGAAAAATTTGAAAGCTTGGAGGGTCAAATCTCTAGTCTCATTGCTTTGTTATCTCAAGAGGCCCAAGAAACTTCTTCACAAACTAAGTCTACCCAAAATGAAGAAGCTGATCAATACAAAGAAAGTATTCCTTCGAGAGATGAAGGTGTCTCTATGGAATATAATCTGGAGGAAGAAGCTCTCAAGAAAGATGAGGAGACTCTTACTGAAGGGAGTCAAATCAAAATAGTAGCTCCTACTCAAGGGAGTCATATTGAAACAAAAGATCCTACCAAAGGGAGCATTTGTGAGGATAGTGAGAAAGATCCCATGGTTATTGATTTGGAGAAAAATGAGATAGTCCCAAATTTTGGGCAAATTATTTTAACCATTGGTGATGCTGTAATTGGGGTTCATAGAGGAAAGGTAACCTTAATGAGTGGTAAAGAAGAGGAGGTGATTAAAGCTTTAAATTCCAATGAAATTTTCTCTTCTTTAACTTCTCATTGTTTTTATGATGTGATTGAAACTAACATTTTCAGTGATTTAGAGATGCAGGGCTTTTTGGAAAAAAAAAAATTTATTTTGCAGGATGCTAGCATAGTGGTGGATGAAGATAAAATAAAAATTTCACAATTTTTTGAAGTTCATCCACCACGTGGAAAAAGAAAGAATAATGTGAACCACATTGTTAGAAAGCTAAGAAGTGCACTGCATTAGATGTTAAATTTGCTCTCGGAGAGCCCCCTGATTAAGCACCAACTATAGTCAGGCTCACGACGTTAAACAAGCGCTTCGCAGGAGGCAACCTGTGTTTTATTTTCAGTTATTTTTACTTTTAATTTGTTTCATTTTGTTTTTAGGAATAAGCTCAGACTGCAAGCTCTCTCAGGGAAGTCACTCTTACTCTCTCTCATTTATTTATTTGTGCTCATATTTGAATATTTTGCATTGAGGACCATGCTTCATGCTAGTGTGGGGGAGGGTAGTATATCTTCTCACTTGATCTCTATTAATGCACATACCCACCGTATATGTTGATAGCATTTTTTTTTCTGGCTTATTTTAGCGACTTATGCTTCAAGTTGAAAAAAAAATAGAGATTTTGCCTTTAGGGGATTCCATAATTAATTTACTTGACAGACTTGTGCTTAATTGTAATTGTGAGGATGTCCTTAGGAAGCTGATAATTAGCATTTGTCCCTGTTGAGTACTTTGTGTGAACTAGCTTCTAAAGGTGAGATTTGAGCCTTCATAAGGGGGTTGATACTAAATCATAAATTTTTACCCCTTTTCTTTCTATGAGTGTGTTTCCCAATTTGCTACATTCTAGAATTTGTCTTTTGACCATTTCAAGGCGAAAATTGATTTGCATCGTGTAAAAAGATTTGGGGAATTTAGGTATTTTTCTGGCCTCAGAGTTGTTTGTTGAATTTATCCCTTAGTTGCCCCCTTTGAGCTTAATTGTTATATTTTTTTTCTTTGGTATCCAGATATAATTTTTTCTTTTTTTGTGGTAACCATTTGAAATTAAATTTGGAGCAACTATTGAAAGTTACAATTTTGTCCTGTATTTTAACTGTCTATCTCATCAGGACATAAAAACAAAATAAGAGTGGCTCATATGGTTACAAGTTTCTTTTCCTGCCGAGAGAAATATAGAAAAATGAAAAGTTGGAAAGGAAAAAACAAGAGAACAAAGGAAAGCAAGAAGGAGGAAAAGGCACACCAAAAGAATGAAAGAGCCAAAGGGCAAATCCATAAAAAAAGTCTTCCAAGAGCAAAAAGCAAATCAAAAAGAGCTGACTCAATAGAAAAAGAGTGAAGAAGGAAGTGAAACTAAATTGGAGTTTGGGCAAAAATTGTAAAATAGATAGGAGCTCCATATTTTGCTTCAAATGTTACTATTTATTTCTTGTTTTTTTAGCCCTTTGATTATCCATTCATTCTTATTTCCTACCGTGCTCGACTGAATCTTGGCCCCATTACAACCCATAACACCCCATCTTTTGCATGCATGTGAACTATTTAGTGGAGATTTGGTCAAATTACAAACATATGGTAATGTGCATTTTGTTGAAACTTGAGTGTATATTTTCACTAGTCCATAAACACTTAGAGAGATTGTGAGCGAGTGTCTTTGTTCACAAAGATGTATTCTTCAGGGACATGAGCCTCTAATTGGGCAACCTTTTGGCACCTCACAAGTAATATATTGTCTATTGTCTATCATTGTGCTTCTAACTTTGGGTTCCTTATTTGGCTGTCTCTGTTACTTTTTTGAAAAAATATATTGAGCCAGAGAATTTGCTTGAGGACAAGCAAAAGTTAAGTGTGGGGGAGTTGATAAACTCCAATTTAGTGCATATTTAGAGATATTTTTGGATCGTATTTAAAGCAGTTATATATCATTTATGTTAGTTACTGTCTTAATTTGCTCTATTTTGCAGAAAACAAGATACCGTGAAAAGAATAAAAGTTCAATATTAATATTTATATATATTGGATTGAAGATTAAAATATTAGAGGAACAAGAAGGCCAACCCCAATTTAATTGGACTTACCAACAAGCTTGCTGCAATACAAGAAATAAACTAAAAGGCCCAAAAGTCGAAAAGTCAAGCCCATGGCAATTGAAGTCAAGCAGCACACGTGAGCTAAAAGAAAAAAAAAGGAATCAACTTGTGAAGCACGAAATCCTAGGCAGACAAAAGAATTAAAAGAAAGTTGAAGGAGGGTCGCCTCTGAAGCCCCGATACTCCAAAATAGCCTAAGTATCGGTGTCGGACACGTATCGGACACCGATACGGCTCCGATACGTCTGGATACGTCTGGATACGTACCCATAAAGTATCGGTGAATTAATATTTTTTTTTTAAACAAAAAAATCCCGGATACGTTTCGGATACGTTCCGGATACGTTCCGGATACGTCTTCGATACTTCAATATAAAAAAATATATTTAATGTAACTATTTTAACTTGGGCACTATTGGTCTTCGATACTTCAATATAAAAAAATATATTTAATGTAACTATTTAATGGAGGGGAGGATATTGACACAATTGGTGTTTAGTAGTGACTTATAATGTTTTTTTTTGCTATACTCTAACTTGGGCACTAAATTGTATATTTTTTGTGACATGATCTTTGGAGAAAGAATATATTTTGAATAGGTGGGGGAAAAATGTAACTATGCGCACACTAATTTTGATCACAAATATCTTTTTTGTAAGAGTGATCATATCTATTGAATATTTTGAGAAATTGTCGGTTAGTAAAGTGACTATCTTTAGTTATGTTTTATTATTTTTAATTTTAATTTAATTTTTATTTGAAGTATCCCAGCCGTATCGTATCTTGATTTTCAAATTTTTCCCGTATCCACGTATCCGTATCGTGTCGTATCCCGTATCGTATCTCGTATCGGGGCTTCAGAGAGGGTCGCACATTGACAATTATTCACAATTGGAATTCAAAGGACTGTCGCACACACAAACACAAACAACGTACTAACAGTAGTGCCGACAAATACAGGAGAGAGTTTTGGGTACCGTTCTCGACATCGTGAGAGAGCTTTGGAGCAGAAAAAGGAGACTGAAGATTCAGAATAAGAATTTCTCTAATTTCCGGGTTATTTTTATCTCTGTAATTCATGACTCTAATTCCTATTTTATTGTTCTTTATGATTTTGGATAGCTAAATCCTCTTTTAGGGTCTTAGGTGGATCTTTCATGATTAGAGACATTTTTATGTTCTAATTTCTGGTTTGAATTCCTATTTTTATTTTGATTAATATTGTCCTATTGTTTTTATCACATAATTAGGATTAGCTACCCTATGCATGTTTATAATCAATTAGTTGATCAGCGACCGTACTGCAATTAGTTGGTGGACCTATAGGATAATTAGGGCTAAAATTAATGTATGACCAAACTTTAATTTAGTCTTCCAATCATTCAACCTTTTTGCTCTTTATGCTTTTCTTGAATTTAAATTCTTGCATGACCAAACAAGGGTTAATTTAGGAAAAAGAATATTAATCACGAATGACCAAAAAGATTAATAGTTTTAGTAGAGGGATTGGTAATTAAATAAAATAAAGGAATTCAAGTAGGAATTAGACATAGGGGAATCAAAGCTTGCAAGTGAAACCGTGACCCTAGACCTCTCTCCATCGATTAAATCTAGTATTTTAATTCTAGTTATTATTTCTTTTTATTTTAGTTTTCATTACAACTAAATTATTGGTTCGTCTAAACAATATATAATCTTGACTAGTTTGGTACTTGTTAATTAATCCCTGTGGATACGATAATCTTTTATACTACTTCTGCGAAAGAGTACACTTGCCCTAAGTGTGTTTTTAACGCAATAGTGTTCGAGATCTTTGGAGGGAAGATTGTAGTGGCTAGAACAGTGACTTGATTAATCAATTATTTTCCTCTTATGATGCTAACCGTATTTTACAGGTCCCTATTCTCAATCCGGATGGGAATGATGAGCTCATTTGGTGGCGGAGTAGAAACGGGCAATATTCTGTTCGCTCTGCTTATTTCGGAGCAATGGAGGATTTGATTGACAACTCACACCTTCGCATTCAAGGAGCTTGGATGAATCCTTGGAGAATCAAGGTACCCCAGAAGGTGAAACTTTTGCTATGGCGTATTGCTAGGGGCTGTCTTCCATCACGTTGCAACCTTCGACGGAGACATGTTCCATGCTAAGAATTGTGTCCTATGTGCGAAACTGATATTGAAGATGAGGAGCATATTTTTCGGAGTTGTCCACACGCTATTGAAATCTGGCAGCAGACAGGTCTTTTGCCAGCTGTACTCTCGGTTTCACAGAATGCAGAGAACTTTAATGCTGCGTTTTTTAGCTTGTTGGAAGGGCTGTCAGCACATAAGAAGGTCATCTATGCTATGATGTTTTCGGCCATTTGGAAGAGGAGGAATGAGAAGCTTTGGGAGGGACTGATTCGGGCGTATTCTGTTTCAATTGAGGCTGCGTTAGATCACCTGCATCAATGGACTCAGGCGCGTGAAAGACAAAGCAGTATTGTCTATGTTGCTGCCCACAGAAGCGAAAACAACACTACAGTTTTTGTGCAAAAAACGATGGCTGGTAGCATGAAATGTAACGTCGATGCTGCAATTTTTGCCGAAGAAAATAGGTACGGAGTCAGTATATGTGTTAGAGATGATTGTGGTGTGTTCAGAGGAGGGAAAACATTGTGGTTTCAAGGTTCACCAAGTCCGTCAGAAGCTGAAGCAATGGGTCTTGTTCAAGCTCTAATTTTTCTACAAGAGAGGAATCTCACGTCCATTGTTATTGAGTTGGACTGACTTTCCGTAGTGAATGGCATCAACAACAATATATTCCTCAATAACGAAGTAGGTGCACTTCTCTCTAAATGTAAGACTATCATTGCAAATTGTCAAAGCTATAGGATTAGCCATATTCGACGGCAAGCAAATCTTGTTGCTCACACACTAGCTAGAGCATCTAGATCGTATGCTAGCTCTCATGTTTTTGATTTCATTCCAACCTGTATTACGCATATTATTGATAATGAAATGAAGTAAGTTTCTTTTGGTCAAAAAATATAAGAAATAAATATTGTTTTCAAGGTGTATTAATTGTCCAATTCTACCTTTATTTACCTAAAAAGAATGTTTACAAGATGCTTTTATTATCTCTACTTTCCCATGTAGTTTAGCCTTATTACTTATAGGGTAGTAAATTAGGAGAATAGATTTAGATTTTATAAAAAGAGTAGTTTTGAAAAGAAAGTTAAATTTCAACTTTATTAATTAAAAATAACATGTTCCAATGTTATTTCTTAGTACTAAGATGTCTAGTTTTTTCTCTTATATTTTGTACCGAAGAGAGTAAAAAAGAATACAAGAGTAAATGAGACTACATTAATGCTGTTTTTTTTAAAGCAAAACTACATTAATTAATGTTGTTAAAATTGACATCTCATTGTAATGATGATCTTATTTATTTGACCCCTCCTCCCATTATAGCAAAAAGTAGTTTAGGCAACAACAAAAAACCGTGGCCAGAAGTGACAAAACTGTGGCCAGAAGTGAAAAAACCGTGGCCTGAACTTTAGGCCACAGGTTGGCCACGGTTTTTTAGGCGCTGTCTAAGTGGCCATCGCCTATTCCTTTAGTCCACGGTTTTGGCACATTAGGCCACGAATTATTAAAACCGTGGTCAGAGTTATTAAAACAGACCACGATTTATAAGTCTAGTTTCCGGCCACGGTTTTGAATTGGCCACAATTAAATAACTGTGGCCTATAAGTTTAAGCCACGGTTTAAAAACTGTTGTCCAATACTTTTAAGCTACGAACCACTTTTAAGCTGCGCTTTTTCAATTGTGGCCTATAAGTTGCTTTTATTTAAATGCTATCATTCAAAGACAATATTTTAATAATCATATCACATTTATTTAACATACAAAAAATAGACATCAACTAACAAGTATGTTTGTTCATTAATAGTCATGTCAAGTGTCATTAATAGTCAAAATATAGAAACATAATACAAAAAAAATATAAAAAGTATGTTTGTTCATTAATTAAAATAAAATCCACAAAATAATTGTCATGCTTGTAGCAACATTGATCTTCAAAATGCAAAAAGTAGTCTTTTCCACTTGGATCACGTCACTCTTCAAAACCTTCAAGATCATCTTCATCAAGATCTTCTTCAAAATCATTTCCTACCTATAAACATAAAACATTACAAAAGTAACATAACATTCAAGAACATTACAAACATTGTAAACACATTCTATAATATCATATACCTTTTCAAGAGGAGCATTAGTTGATGTAGAAGAACGTGGTACCAAATTGTTATCAATATTGTGCAGTGCATCACTATTGTCATTTTCAAAAGCACACTGCATTAAGTTGTTGACAGCTTCTTCACTTAAATTTGGATTTTGTTGCATCAACACACTTTTTAAAAGAGCATCATATGCTGGCATCTTCCTTTCCAAGGCTGTAATTTTACTAGAATGTTGCTTCTTTACCGAAGCAATTTCTTCATTTTTCTTCATTATTGATGGAGTCATAGTTCTTCCATGGCTACGCACTCTACCGGACTTTTCTTTGCCAAGCAATAATTGGAATGCTTTTTTTTTGCATCTTCACTTGAAATTTCAATTGATTCTTCAAGAGTATCTTAATACAAAGAATTAAAGCATTTATAGATGCTATTAAACTAAATACAAATCTGTTACAATCTCAGCATTTATAGATGCTGTAACAAATCTGTTACAATTATCAATGAATAGATATCTGTTATATGCTTCAAGCAAAGCAAGGGTGGCAGTACACTAATATCCAATAAAGCATAATATATAAAATTGAAGTATATTTTATGAATCATTATAAAAAAGGTATGAATCATTATTCTTCCTTGTATAGTTGTACTTATGATATTTCCAGCTTCACCATGCAATGTAGATAAGTTGACCTTGATTGCCTTATTGGGTGGGCTTAATTTTGGCCTCTAATATATTATCAATGTAGCATTACTTTGTGCAGAAAAGAGTTCCAATATCATAACCTACCTAAGGCATAAGCCTGATCACCTGTCAAAACAAACTATTGCAATCTGTCCTAGAGCAAAAGAAACTAAAAACTGGACAGCAAAACAAACTATTGCAATCTGTCCTAGAGCAATGTCCACAGGGACAATCTAATTTTCTGCCTACAACAGCAAAACAAATTAACTAATCTTCAATCTGGGTAACTTTCAGCCTACAACAACAACAAACAAAACTAATTTTCTGCCTACAACAGCAACAAACAAATTCAAATGAAACCCAATATGTAGTGTACATTATTTTGCAACCAGAATGGCTCCAAGTAGACAACTGTAGCAGTCTGGCTGGATGCAATGGATAAGAATTGTACCTGTCAATGAATGAGTACTCCAACTGCTGACCCCTACGTTCAGAGATACGGGTAATAACAGCGCCAACATACCTTAGATCAAACAATTAATTATGATAGTGAATACCAGCTTTGAATGCATTGAATAAATTATACTATGCTCAGGGTTGTGGAAGAGCTTACTCACTAGGAGTAATGATGGTAGCTATCACTGTAGGTTCCCAACAGGCTATTACATGTTGCTTTGGATTAGAGGGTAACGAAGCAGGATTCTGAACTTCTAATTTGCTGAAAAGCACACCTAGAATATTAGTATACAGAGTGTGGAACTTAGCCTGACAAATACAATTTTGTTATCTACCTTCCATCAGAAAATTCGTATATATAATCTCATAGAAATTTATGAATTTTCCAAACACATGGCACCGAAACAAATTTTAGTCAGTCCATGACAAATCACGTGCACAGTGCCTATGAAGAATACATACACATAGTTAATTCTTCATAAGCACGTAGTTATTATTCTGTCACAGAAATGATCCATTCATGTGCATTACATTTAACTATGTTTCTGTTACACTGCACAGAAAGCATAAGCAGTGCCACTGATAAGTCAAGCCAAAGGAGAACTACAATGATGAAGTGATAACAGAAACATAGTTGAAGTCCCAAATGAAATGCACATGAATGGATATTTTAAGAGAATAGACACGCATATTGTAAAAAAGGAGAATAGACACAAAAAGTGAACACATATATAGAAAGCAACTGAACTTCAAAGCATCTTATTTGTTATTTCTATTATACTTCAACAGCATAAAGAAAAGAAGGTCAACACTAAACAGAGGAGGCCAATACTCCTTTCATAGTATTACCTCAGATATTTCATAATGAGAGTAATCTTCTTTAGGTCTGCATTAGTCTGGGAAATCAATCATAAAAAAAAAACCACCACAAGTTGTGTTGTTTTCAAACACAACACTTTCCTCACTAACTGCACTAACTGAAAATGTAAACAAAACAAGCATAACGATTCATAATCATCCTATGATTCTTATTCCTAAAAAAGGAAAGAGAAAACATCAATCGTAAACTTTGTTTATTCAACCAAACAGTAAAAACACTAAATTTAAAACCTTCAAAATCGAAAGCAATTAAACACGGCACAGAATAATTAGGTTTTGCTATTTTAATGTAAAATAAAATGAAAAATTAGGAAACAGACCGAGAAATTGGATCTTGGAGTTGAGTTGATCTAATTGGATCTTGAAAGCAGAAGAATCATGTTGTGGAGCGATATCTTCGATGGAAACATCGGTTTCGGAATTAACAAGGAAGAAAATTAGGGTAACAGAAAGAACGAAGACGAAGAACTTCGGAGGCGCCGTCACAATCAACGTTTGCTTCTGTGAAGGGAACGGAGGTGTGGTGGTGCGCTGTGTGGGAAAGGGAGATGGAGCTGTGTGGGAAAGAAAGATGTGCTGCGTTGGAGGAGAGGAACGAAATGAACGAATTTGGGTTTTGGGTTCAGAAGCGCTTAATCAGACTTCAGCCTTTTTTTGGAATTGGGGTTTTTCAGAAGCGCGAGATTTCATTTTGGAGAAGCCCCTTTTTTCTTTGCAAAATTTTCATACCAGCGCCTAATATTTGGAAAAAAGGCTTTAGTCCACGGTTTTTTTTAATCAAAGGGTATCCTCACTTTTTTAACCGTGGCCTAACAACAAGTTAACAAAACCGTGGCTTGATGTCTATCTCATTATGAGCACTTGTAAACGCGTGGCCTATTCCGTGTTCAGGCCAGGGTTTTCTAATTGTTGCAATGAGTTGCGTGGCCTAAAGTTAAAAATGTTGTAGTGTCATGTAGACTTAGTTCTTGGGCATCAATTTTGTAAGGCCTTGAGGCAAAGAATGTTTATTTAATTTTTCCCAATTTTGTTATTAAAATAAAGATTCTGTGGGGTTGTTTTTTATTTAAGGATTCAATCCCCACGATGTACGAGGGAAAGCCACGTAGAGACACTGTCACTCACATACACACCACATTATAACAACTGTTCTCCTCCTCCTAGTTGGGAATCGAGAGAGTCAGAGATAAAGAAAAAGAATGGCAGGGCAATCTCGGAAATGGATGATTTTGGTAGCAACTATTTGGATTCAAGCATTCACCGGAACCAATTTCGATTTCTCAGAATACTCTTCCGCCATGAAATCTGTCCTCAACATCTCTCAAGTTCAATTAAACTACCTTGCAACCGCTAGTGACATGGGCAAGGTTTTTGGTTGGTCTTCTGGACTCGCTTTAATGTATCTTCCAATTTCTCTTGTTATGTTCATTGCTGCTTTCATGGGTTTCGTTGGTTATGGTCTTCAATGGCTCCTCATCAATAACATCATCACTTTGCCTTATTTTCTGGTTCGTTACCTTTCTCTCTCTTTCTCTCTCTGTAGTTAATGCTTTCATTTTATTTTGATGAAATTTTATCACGAGGTTTTAGTTTTTTTTTTTGAGGGCTATCACGAGGTTTTAGTTTTAGGTTAAGTAACTATCACATAATTCACATCAACATTAGTGTGTTTTCGGCAGTTAAGAAGCAACTTGTCAGTTTTAAGGAGGGGAAGGGAATGGCAAGAACTTCATGTTTTTTCCTTGACCGACGGATATGGTATGGTTGTAAACAGCAGCTCCCATTGTCCACTAATCTTTTTTTTTTTGAAATATATATATATATATATATATATATATATATATATATATATATATAGGGTAAAAATGTACGAAATAATTGGTCGTAGGTAAATGTCAAATCTATCTTTATTTGCGGGTATCTCATATTTTGTGACGATTATCTTTTGTCTAGAGCTTGGAGTTAAAAGAAGGGAATAGGAAAAAGTTTTTTTCTTCGAAATATCCCAAAAACACTTTTCTGAGGTGTTTTCGGAATGATAAAAAATGTGTTCCGGAAACACTTCAAAAAATTATTTTCAGAATGATAAAAATGTGTTTTGAAAACACCTCAAAAGGTATTTTCGGAGTGATAAATGTGTTCCGAAAACACCATTTTTTTGAGGTATTTTTGAAAAAAGAAAAAAAAATAGGAGTAAAATTGATAGTATGGTCATTTGGGGGGGGTAATAGTGTCCAATGAAGGGTATGAAAAAATTAAAGAAATCGACCACAGTGGGAGTCGAACCCACGACCTTCTGATCCGAAGTCAGACGCGCTAATCCACTGCGCTATGCGGTCGTTGTTAAGTTTAATTTGTTAATAAAAAATAAGCTTGTTTTTGTCGATATGAAAGTGTTATTGGACTTGTATGTGCGGCTTGTGTTGTCTGACTGTGAGCTACCATCAATTTCTTCCTTATCATAAAACTAAAACCTATTGGAAGGAATATTATTAGTTCATCACCTCTAATTCTGCAACTCTCCGGTTAACGTCTTCACTTTTTGTTTCCAACGAATAATTCAAAAAAGGTTCTTAAAAAAAACATCTTTCTTCCCTTTTTCTCTTCCTATCTTTATTTTGTCTCTACCTACCATTCTACCAATATTCCAAGAATGTACTATCTGAAAAGAAAAAAAAACAGAGTTCTTCACAGTTTTGAATGGACGACGTATTTTCTATTTTCTTTTAAAAACAAAAAAATAAAAATATAAACTTTCATAGTCACCTCACCTCCTAAATATCTTATACGTCCTTTTTCAATTTCCGTGACGTTTTCAACTGTGATTTTGTACCTTCTGTTCTGGTGGTCCCAAAATTGTGGTTCCAGAATCCAACCAACGTTCAGATGTTTATACAATAATTAAAATTAAAAAAATATTAAAATAAATATTTTTAAATTTGAAAGGAATAAATTAACAGAGATATATATTGATATATAGGGATAGGGATTACATTACATTACATGTCCTAAGTACCACCATAAATTGACCTTAATTTTACTTTGTATATGGCTACAGGTATTTCTTCTGTGTCTATTGAGTGGATGTAGCATATGTTGGTTCAACACAGTATGTTTTGTTCTATGCATAAGAAATTTCCCAGTGAACAGACCACTTGCATTATCACTAACAGTGAGTTTCAATGGTGTAAGTGCAGCACTCTACACACTTGCTGCAAATTCAATAAACCCTTCATCACATAAATTATATCTTCTATTAAATGCACTTGTTCCCCTTCTAACCTCCATTGCAGCACTACCTCCAATTCTTCGCCAACCACCTTTACAAGACACTCCTTCTCCACATGCAGCTCGAAAAAACTCAGTAATATTTGTTATACTAAACATTTTAGCAATTTTCACTGGCCTTTATCTACTTATCTTTGCCTCATCAACTTCTGATGAAGCTACATCAAGGTTATATTTTGGTGGAGCTATTATACTTTTGATATCACCACTATGTATACCTGGTGTTATATATGCTAGAGACTGGTTTCATAGTGCTGTTCATTCCAGGATTCGTGTAGAAGCGAATGGATTCATTCTTGTTCATGTTGATGATCTTGAGCTTCATAAAGAATTACTTACACGGCAAAATAGTCTTGTTAATCTCAGTAATGGAGATGAAAATGGACAGGGGATTCAGAGAGCTAAGAGTAGTGATGTGAATTGTGACAAGTTTTTTGGGCAGGATCAATTGGCAATGTTAGGAGAAGAGCACCCAGCTGCTGTGCTTGTTAAAAGGGTGGATTTTTGGCTTTATTATGTTGCATACTTTTGTGGAGGTACAATTGGTCTTGTCTATAGCAATAATCTTGGACAGATAGCTCAATCTTTGGGCCTCACCTCAAATACTTCTACCCTGGTTACGCTATACTCGTCCTTCTCCTTCTTTGGTCGCTTGCTTTCGGCTACACCCGACTATATTCGAAAGTGAGTATATTCTCTCCATTATGTACTGTGAGACTATTTGGAAGAGATTATTAGGACTTATGTAAGTATTCGAAAGAGATAAAAATAACTTTTGATATGTTCATAAGCTCTTATATGCTAATAAGTGATAGAATAAATTATACAAGCACTTTTATGATAAATTTTTACCAAGTGATTAATTTAGTTATTTATCGAAATACTTCATTTAACATGTTTTATTAGGAGCATATTATGGAGGATGGTATTTTTGTGTGGCTTTCTTGAAAAAGCTATGTTGCACCAACACTTTAGATTGAAGGCGTGTCTTGCAGGCACACCTTCAATGTGTCTGGTGCCCGAGACGTGTTGGTGTTGGGCAGTGACACGACACCAACACATGTGATTACGCTCAATCACTTCCATTTTTTAAATTATTATCAATGTCTATGTGTTTGTGTCAATGTTGTGTCTAGTGTCCGTGTCTGATGTGTTGGTTCTTCATAGTGAGAAAACTTATGAGACAGTAAGTTTTTCTGTATTGCAGAAAGTTCTACTTTGCAAGGACAGGGTGGCTAACCATAGCACTGATACCAACTCCAATTGCATTCATCTTACTAGCAGCATCAGACAGTGCAATGGCACTTAACATAGGCACTGCACTAATTGGTTTAAGCTCTGGTTTCATATTTGCAGCTGCTGTAGCAGTTACATCTGAACTATTTGGACCTAACAGTCTAAGTGTCAATCACAACATTCTCATAACAAACATTCCAATCGGATCCCTTCTCTACGGTTTTCTCGCCGCGTTAGTTTACGATTCCAATGCTAATTCATCACCTGGAAACCTAATGTCTGGCTCACAAGTGTGCATGGGAAGGCAGTGCTATTTCTGGACATTTGTGTCGTGGGGATGTATATCTGTCCTTGGATTAGCTTCTAGTTTGCTTTTATTTTTAAGAACTAAACATGCTTATGATCATTTCGAAAGACATCGGATTTCGGCACAATCAACTTTGTCTTGACTTTACATTTGGCACTGCAATGCAAGGATGTGAATATCATTCATATAGACAAGGGTGACAATTGGTGAACGGATCCGGATCATGTTCAGTCGGCATCTTGCGACGTATACGGTATATGAGAGATGTAGATTCACAATGCACCAAACAAGGATGGAAGCTTTGGATGCAAGGGGTTTGATGAAATGTGTCAATGAAGTTTTGATCTTCAATTCTTGATGAGGTTTTGCAACTAGGACTTGGGGTCAAAGTTAGCAAACAATTACTCTTCTTTGTAATTTGTAAGTAATTTTCTTTAGGCAACAAAAGCCACACAGCTAAACTAGTATTTGACAGCTCAATTTTACAATTTGGCAATTTTGGTCTTTATGGTTTTTTAAATTTTAGGTTGATATATTTTTAGAAAATTATAATCTTATTTATAAAAGTATGCAAGCAAAACTAGTATTTGGCAGCTCAGTTTTGAAATTTAGGAGTATTGGTGTTTTTGGTTTTTGCAAATAGTAGGATATTTTGTACTTTTGTTTTCTGTTTTGAAATGTAAAAAATGTATTATATTTTAATTATAAACAAAAACATATAAACTGAAAATAAAACAAAAACAAATGAAACATTTATTTATTTCCTTTTTTTGACAAGAGTTGTTTATTTCCTTAGTCATTGTAAACCCCATAACCATTTCCTATGCAATTCATGTAGCACATGGAGCATTTATTCACTCAATAATTTCCTACAGTACGCAATCTCCGTAGTTGTTGACTAGATTTAGAGGTTATAAATATATATATATATATATAGTAATTATGTAAGATTTGACAGAAAACAAGTAACATAGGACTTGGTAGATAAAGACTGAATTGATTGACTTTGTTATATAATACAAGTATGTATGGATATGGTGGCAAGATCATCACAACCCCCAAACTTCTTAATTATGAGAACAGAATATCAACTTAATAAATGTTTAAAAAAAATATGACATAGTCATCTCATTGAATAAAAGAAACAGAAAAGCAATGACAGAAACTCAGAAAGGAAAATATTAGTATATTATCTGTAAGCTTAAACCTCAAGGATAGGTACAAAATGTATCTCTTTTTATGCATAAGAAAAGCCTCTCATATGCTAATGCCATCTTTCTTGCTGAAAACATTGAATTTGCATATTCACGACAAGCCTTTCCCCTCTTAGCTAACCTCTCTTTCCCTTCCTTAACAACTTGTTCAAGTGCCTCTAACAAGGACTCCACATTAGGAGAAAACATATAACCAAATTCATCATTAACCACAACACTACCTTTAATACTAGGAAACCTTGAAGCCAAAAGAGGTTTCCCAATCATCATAGCCTCCATTAGAGTAAGATCAAGTCCTTGTGGTCTTAATGTAGGATTAACAAAAGCGTCGATCGCGTTATAGAACGCTCGTAGCATCGAAGGATTCATAGATCCAAGAACAAAAACTTGGCTCCCTAAATCCTTATATCTATTCTCCCATGGTCCAGAACCAGCTATAATTAAGTAAACATTGGTGTACTTAGTTATAAGCCTTGAAAATGCTTCATGAAGTAATGGATGACCTTTATCTTTCACTAATCTTCCAGCTACACCAAGTACTAAACTAGCATTCCTTGGAATGCCAATTTTGGTTCTAAATTCCTTTCCTAATTCTACATCTTCTCTGAAATCATCCTCATCAACACCATTGAGAATTACATGGACTCTTTTGTTAGGAATTTGGTAGAAATCTCTTAACATTTCACCACAACTATCACTTATAGCAATATGATGAGCATAATTACTGAAGAACCTTATTTCATTCAGAACTGTAGGAATAACTCCTTGTAAGCCTTTTTCGAAATCAGGCGATCTCGGCTCGTCTGGTCGACGAGCCAAGTCTTGAAAAATTCTTGATTGCAAGCTTTCCAAAGCTATGCCATGCCAAGAAACTGCAAGGTTCGGAAGTTTACGTGCAAGCCAATGAGGAAGTGCAACACTTTCTGAATGAACAACATCAAATGGTTCTCTTTGATTTTCTTCAAGAAATTGTTCCCATGCTTTGTTGTATCGCCATTTACCCGGTTCGCCTTCGTGACAATGAATATAAGGCGAAGAAGGTGCACCTGCTTGATGATAAGATGAGACTGAAGTAGTTTCATCTTCTGGGGGAGATGTGAAGACATGAACTTGATGTCCGCGACGAGCTAAAGCAGTGTGTAGCGTGTGAGCGTGGCGTTCCATGCCACCGGGAGTTGTTCCCATAGGCCATTTTCTAGAAAAGACAGCAATTTTTAAAAGTATAGGTGAAGGGTTATGTTCTGTAAAGGAAAGTTTGTTCCATGCAAAGTCAGCTAAAGGAAGTTCACCTGACCAAGAATTCTTCAGAGTGGTACATGTGGAGTTTGTAGTGGAGATATGGAGGAAAATAGCTGGTATTGTTAAGATGACAATGAAGAAAAGAGTGATACAAAGATTGAAATTACAAGGTGCATTATTGGACTTCTTGGATTTGTTGTTGAAGGCCATTCTTTAAAGGGGTTATGAAGTTTTTGGTATATGTTTGAATCTTGCGATCTATGGGGAGAAGTAAGGCAAAAGAATGTTGGGTTGGGTTTTTCTTTATGTGTATTGTCATGCCCCTTATGAGAGCAAAAAGTGGATCCATGTGACTAAGGTTTCGTAAATTTGAGTTAGAAACTGTATTTAACATGTACACTCTATTAGGTGTTAATTACCTCAACATCCACGCAAAAGAAACTCAAAAGGAATTTAGAATAGATATTAATATCCTGAATTTCTGGTCAAGTAAAAGCTACAAACATGTGAACAATGAAATAGTTTTATCATTCATTATTATTGACGAAATTAAAAAGTTGTTATTTGTAGAAAGTAAAAGCTTAAACCAACTGTTTCACTCAACCATTTTGATAATAGAAGTCAATGAGAACAGTTGAAATGAAGCAGATACAAGATGCAGATCTTGCATTTTGCTTACATGATTTGAAAGCATAATATCTAATTGCAGTCAAGTTATGTGACGTAGTTATAGGATTTGTTCATTCCTAAAGCAGTTGGAAACTTTACTCTTTTTCTTGGCTTTTCATCTCTAGCATTGCGTATAATTTTGAATACTTAGCATTTACATGCTATTGAATGAATGAAAGGAGACCTCAATTGTCAAAGGAAGATTTTATTATATACTCCAACAGTTTATCTATACTGCATGCACATTTATATATATATTTTATATATATATAGATAGAGGGTGGCTTAAGAATAACTCTATCTAGCCATACCGCATGTGATATTTTACACTTAATTTTTTGACTGGATATTATTATACACTAAATTAAAAAGCACTCTTCAAGTTCAAATAATTCCCAATAATCAAGTTTTTATGCTCCTAACTGGAGCTGGTTGCTTCTGATTAGCACTTCCTCTAGTTTTCACTTTATTATTAGAAGCTCCATTTCTAGTAGATTTTTGTGATATAGGCCAATGACCACTAGTAACTGCCATATCCTTGAACTGTTGAAGGCTTTCAAGAATTTCAACAATTGTTGCCATTCTTGGTCTATCTTTAGGATGCAAACTTATACATTGCAATGCCAAATGAGCTATCTCTTTTGCACCCTTCATAGAATATTGACCTGCAAGTCTTGGATCAATAATGTACCTCAACCTTCTACTGCTACTTAAATAAGGCTTTGACCAATCCACAAGGTTTTGTTCTGTCTTTGGTCTTGTCTTTTCCATTGCTCTCCTTCCTGTGAGTAGTTCTAGTAGTACTACCCCGAAGCTATACACATCGCTTTTTGTAGTCAAGTGTCCTGTAAACAATCATACAGTTATTAGTCAATTTGATCTCTGAAATTTCACAAGAGTCAATTTAGTCTCTGACATTTACAATATATCAACTTAGTCCCCCCCCCCCCCCCGACTTTTGTAAACTTGGATCCTCTACCGTTGCGGTACCATACAGCAAGCAGCTTGCTGCACCGTGCAGCAGCAGCAGAAGATGCAAACTCGTTTCAATTACCTGTTGAGATGTATTCTGGGGCTGCATATCCATAGGTGCCCATAACCCTGGTTGTGACATGTGACTTTGATCCTTCTGGACCCATTTTTGCAAGCCCAAAATCTGATAATTTTGCTGTGAAGTCCTATTTCCAACAGAACCAATTGATGCACAAATACTAGGTGAGCTTACTTTCTTGTGCATTAAAAAAGCCTAGGTTACTTTGCCATTTGAATCAGTAAAAATAAGAATAAAATAATACTCACTGAATCAAGCAAGACATTGGAAGTCTTGAAGTCTCTATAAATGACTGGTTTTTCAGCTCCATGTAAGAATGAAAGGCCTTTAGCAGCACCTATTGCAATTTTTAATCTTGTTGCCCATGGCAGTGATGTTAGCCCTACAATAACATGCAGTTGCTAACTTATTAAGTATCATAAAAGAGGCATTTACCATATAGCTGCCAAAGAGTTTTTGATGCATATATGAATTCATAAATTAGGATTATTATGGTACATACTTCTGAATAAGTGATTCTCCAAGCTTCCTCGTGGCATGAACTCATAAACAAGTAGCCGTTCTTCATCCTCACAACAATAACCAATCAACTTAACCAAATTTGGGTGGCTTAGCTGCCCAAGAAAAATCACTTCTGCCTGCAACGCAACCCAGATCATTTGGTTCAGCGACAAAGATACTTCTACTTTTGTACAATTTTAATTATTATTATTTTTCGAAAAATTGCTAGCTACCAACATAGTGTCCCAATGTTTTCAAACAAAGACTAATCTCCACTCGTGTAAGCAAATTTCGCACTAACTAATACCGAGTTTGTACACTGCAGGAATCGAACCCGAGAGCACCAGGTCGACCCTGCGTCTTTGGGTAGCTTATGCCTATGGACCAACTGTGTTGATTGTACAATTTTTATTATCTATGAAAACTACGTAGTTCCTAAACTATTTTAGATTTTTTAAATAGGTTCCTAACAATATTTTGCAATTAAATCCCTGAACTTGACAATATTTTGTAATTGTGTCCATATATGTTAAAACTTTTAAATAATTTGTAATTAGGTCCCTAAAATTTAAAATAAATTGTAATTAGGTCTTTGTGGTTAGGGGCTCGAGTATAAATTATTTACAAGTTTAAGGACCTAATTTCAAATTATTTAAAAGTTTAGAAACCTAATTAAAAGACAGAGACCTAACTACAAAAAATTTAAAAGTTCAGGACCCAATTGTAAATTTAAGAAGTAATGAAACCTTTATTTGATTACAAAATAAAAATTATAACTATTGATTGAAAATTCAACCACAAAAGTATTAAAGAAATTGCTGTAGAATTTAACAATTGCATATATGTAACAAAGTATAAATTTGGTTAAATTACTCTATAATTTTATTCATCAACTATCTCAATTGATGAAAAATATATGCTATAAATAAATATATACTTACAAGCCATTCACGGTGTCCTTGTAATCCTTCAATATCAAGAAGCTTAACAGCAACAGGTTGTGACTTCAAACCTTGTCTCAAATTATCATCTAAATAACCCTTATGAACAGTTCCAAACCCACCTTCACCAAGCAAGAAATTACTAGAAAAATTCTGAGTAATAGCACGCAACTCACTCAGCTGAAAATCATGCAAATCAGAACCAAAAGACAGTGCAAGATCCTCATTAATTCGCGTAGACGAAGAGCGACTAAGATCAGAGAAAGAGATCCTCCTAAAAGATGGTAAAGGAGCAATGTTCTTAGAGTAATCAGAAGATGAGGAAGGCTTGCACCTACTGAAGTTTCTAAATTTTGTTTGATTCTCAGTTGAACAACAATTTGATGTAAAGGGTCTCCATGGTTTTGATGGTTCCTTCATTTTTTGTTGTAAAAGGAATAAGGAAATGAAGACTTTGTTTGTTGTATTGGAAATGTGTATCAAGATTGTATAATAAATATAGTAGAAGGGTTTATTTCTAAGTGAAAAAGACAGAGGAATAAGGTGGAGATTGAAGAAATATATTCTTTCTTCAACTGCTCTCTAACCACTCTCGTAGAGGAATTATGTTGTTATATTTTATTTGGTTAATATATGTTATATATCTTGGTGTCTTCATGCAAATACACCAATATCTTTTTGCCTTTTGGTGGTTTTGACCACTCGTTGCTATTTTGGGTTGCACAAGCCAGGGTTTTAACTTTTAATCAAT
The DNA here is from genome assembly GCA_039519185.1 of Astragalus membranaceus. Lineage (NCBI taxonomy): Eukaryota > Viridiplantae > Streptophyta > Magnoliopsida > Fabales > Fabaceae > Astragalus > Astragalus membranaceus. The sequence continues at coordinate 27,599,075 of CM076849.1, read as the reverse complement.
GAGGATTAGGCTAGAAGATTAAAACTATTGGATAGATCACAATGATCAACTTTCTCACGAATTGCTACAACTTGGGTGTCTTGTTGTTTGAGTACTACTGCTATTTATTGCGAAGAGTTTTCATACTCCCATTTGGACATCATATCCCCCCAATTGACCAACTATCAATTTTACCCCTGACTCCTCAAACAAATTTCTGGATTTACCTCTTAACATATAATTTCGGAACGTATTTTTTGATTTTTTTTCCAGATTTACATCTTAACACGTAATTTCGGAACTCAATTTTTGATTTTTTTCGGATTTACCTATCAAAACATAATTCTGGAAGGTTTTTAAAAAAACGACTTTTACCTACGGACAGAAACCGTCACTAAAAGTGGTAAATTAAATTAAAAGACTTCTCTTTCTACTTTACCATCATTTCAACATAAGCAGTTCCTACACTATGACACCAATGAACTGTACGCCGTGTTTGCACTTCTTTCATGGCTTTTAAACCTCAAAAGAATGAGTCATTGGCAATGATTCAAAGCATGTTTGATGTTTTGCAAAGTGACATAAATGTTGAAGGAAATGGTTGGGACTACATATTCATTAGGAAAAATTGTTCTTGTGCTGCTGGTATCAAGAAATATGTGTCTAACACTACTTTCACTGTGAAATCAAATGAAGGGTCTGTGGTTGATTTGGTGATGGATGCTTATGATGGTCTTGTTTTGCTTCCTAACACTACAAGGAAGGCAAGGAATGGTGTTGTTGTGTCTTCGAGATTGTTTTGTGGTTGCTCTAGTGACTTTTACCTACGAACAGAGACCGTCACTACAAACTGTTTGACAAAATGTTCACATTCAGTGACAGTTTCTGTCCGTAGGTAACAGTCAATTTTTTTAAAAAAACTTCCCAAATCCGGAAATACCTTTTGGAAGATAAATCCGGAATGTATTTCTCTAATAAATCCAGAAATACCTTTTGGAAGATAAATCCGAAATGTATTTTTAGTTCCGGAAATACCTTTAGGAAGATAAATCCAAAAATTCTAAAATTTTTGGTAAATTTTTGTGAAATTGAGAGGGGTATTTTGGGGTTATTTCGAAAAATGGGGGTATAGAGTCATTTTTCAGTTATCAAATGTGTTTTTTGTTAGTCATTTTGATCCTTAAATATGTTTTTTTGTTGATCAATTTAATCTATGAAATTACTAATAGAAGAGACACTTATAATTAGATTTTTTTAGTACACTAATTCGATTTAATTGTTGCCTAGTGTCATACCCTAATTTTGTCCGATCGTTTAAAATCCAAAAAGAAAGCTCTCATTCTCATCTCGTCACACATTGTTCTAAACGCGCGTGTCTTTGACACTCTCGTATAACGATTGTTTGACGCTCATTTTATTTTATTTCGTCGTTGTTATTATTTTAGTCTATTTGTTATTGATGCAAAAATAATTGAAAAAAATGAATAATCAAAGGTTTTTACATATAATGTAGTTTCTTTGCACATATGAACCAAAAAAGCAAAACAGCAAAAATAGTACAAAAATAATACAAAAATTAAAAAAAAATACAAAATTTCAAAAAAGGAAAAAAGAAGAGGCAAAGGACGCAGCAGCTGCCCTAGCTGCTGGGTTGTCCTTTTGAGTCCTTTTCTTCTTGCTATTGTCCTTCATTTGATTGTCCTTGGCACCCTAAATTTCTCCAGTTCTTGTCCTTTTTATTCCCCTCAAATATGTTGTCCTTTTGATGCCATTTTTTGTCTTAATTGCTGACCGTCCTCAGCACCTCATCAATCGACTTATAAAACAGTAAACACAGCCACAGAAGAGAGAAAAGAAAAAATTGACACCAAAATATAGAGAAGAAATACCCAAACAGAGACACTCAATCACAGAAATACACACACACAAATACGAAAATTCAGAGATTCGGAGCACCAAATTTAGGGTTTCACACTGAAACCCTAATTTCCATAATACCAAAGTTTCAGAAGCAGAATTAGTCAGTAGCACGGAAGGCAGCAGTAGTAACGGTGTCAATTAAAACATAAAGGGGACCTGTCAGAGGCTGGAAAACTAGGTTGGTTCTTGTGTTATTAATTTCTAAAATGAAGAAAAATACATGCTTAATCTGATGTTCATATCCGTATCGTATGTTGTTGTTGGCTGAATACGAGTAACAAAACAAGTATATAGTTTTTGTTTTTTAAAGGAAAACGAAAATGGGAGTTTAATAGAACCAGTAGTAAAAAATCATCTTTCATTTCTTTCTCAGAGTTTCAGTGTTAGGGTAAAAAATAAAACAGAAATCATAAGATTTAGTAATGGAAAATAGGGAAAGAAAGAGTGGAGATATTTTACCTCCAGCCACCGCAAGCGGTGGCCACCGCCGTAGCCTCACCGTCGCCTTCCCTCACGGTCAGCCTCCACCAAACGGCCACCACCATCACTGCCATATCTTAATTTCAAGCCACCCAACCACCCCCAAACGGCCACACCACCGTCATCCATCCACCTAACCGCCTTCAACCACCCACAGCGCACCACCACGAACGAACCCTCCTCCACCAACGACACAGAACCACCGAACGCCTCCCCTTCGCAACCATCACCACTGTTCCCTTCCTTTCTCCTTCGTTCACCACCCCCTCTCCCTATTTTGGTCATCGACGGCAATGACGTGATAGAGCGCGAGATCAGGGTATGTGAGAGGAGAAGAGAGGGAGGTTACGGCTTGGTGAGGGGAAAACGGAGTAGAGGAGAAGAGAGGGTGAGGATCGGTGAGGGGGAAAGAAAGGCGAAGTCACGGTTGAAGGAGAGAGAGAGAGAGAAACGGCGTTGAGCAAAGGGGAAACGAAAATTGGGGTTAGAGGAGAAGAAAGGGTGAGGAACGACGCTGCTAGGGGGAAAGGCGAAAGCTTGGGTTGGTGTGGAAAGGATGAGAAGGGAAGAGAGGAAGGCGAGGCTAAGGTGAGAAAGATGGAGATGCGGCGCTGTGAGAGGGAGAAGAAGGATTAGGTTTGAGAGTTTAGGGTTTTTTTTTTGGTTTAGCTTTTATATAGTAAGGTTTTTTTTTACGTTTACTTCTCGTACCCCTCCGTTTGCTGCGCGAAACCCCCCTTGAGAAGCCCAGGTTTCGTGGGTTGTTGTTGAATCCAGTATAGGAACTGGGCTGTTCAATATTTACACCCCATTTTTTTGTACAACCCCTATTTCTAAGCACACTCCCCGTTTTAATAGCTTGCACCCCCTGCGCAAGCCCACCTTTTAGAATGCAGCCCAGTTCACAGAAAACGAACTGGGCCTGTTTTCTGCACCCACTACTTTAAAATACAACCCTTTTCTGCTAATCACACCCCATTTTACTACTGCACCCCCTGTTTCTCTTTTTTTAAAAAAAAAATTCTTTTCCATAAATAAACATTTTCTTTCACAAACCTATTTTTTCCCAAATAACGAATAAATGTTTTCCCAAACATAAAAAATGGTTTGTTACTAATGATCACTCTGAGCTTAGCTTGTTTGACCGCTAATAACAGCTTTAGTTTTCAAACGACCTATGAGTGACAACCACTCTGAGTTTTACTTGTTTGGTCGTCACGAATACATCTCCCAATTTCAAAAATAAATAAAAAACACCAAACAGACAAACATTTGCTACCCAAGAACTACGTAGCTTTGATTTCTCCATCGCACCTGGAAATACGTAGGAGCAGGGGCCCACTCTTGTCAAGCACAAAAAACTAAAATTTTTATTAAGTCCTCCTTTTCAATTTCGCGAATAATAAAAAAGGTAAATTAGAGTATTTTTTTTAATTAACTTTCTTTCTACACATTAAATTAAATGGTAACCTTTCTTTTGAAAGGATGTTGTGGGGTGCTAATACCTTCCTCACGCATAATCGACCCCCGAATCCAAAAATAAATGTTTTTTCAATGTTTTCCTATTTAATAAATATTGATGACGGCTTCATTGCAAAATGACGAAGAATTCCTCCTTCGAATTTTTTGGTCGCTATACCTAGATTTAATTCTCTCATTTGAGAGATTTGTCAAAAAAAAATTTCTCTCATTTGAGATGTCTTGTACCCACAGAAGGATGCACATTAGTGAATAAAGTGACATAATTTGATTGTAGATTTATAATTATTATTGGCATGATAATTAATTTAAAGTTGAATTTGTGATTGGTTAGAACCTTATATATCTGATCATGAGTGCGCTCTGTTGTATATACTATATTATAAAAATATTGATGATGTGCTAACTGCTATCCAAACTTCAATTGATAATTTATGTTTAGGGATCATAAAAGAAAACTTAATCTCATCTCTATGAATAAATATTGTATGTTCGCTAATGATTTGGTAGCCTAAGTAATTGTACTAGTAAACTAGTACAATAGTGACGAAGGGAATGATAGCATCAATTTGTGTCTTTATTCAGAAATACAACTACTGACAGTGACAAGTAACAAATTGTGTTCAGCAAAGAGGAGCAGTTACAGGTGGAAATGTTGGATAACGTATGGGATACACAGGAATAGTCTAGTCCAAAAAAAACATTATAGACGAAAAAAGAAAAGCACGTAAAAATTGAATAACAAAGGATGTCATACTTTGAAAATGTTGGTCACTGTTGCATCACTTGATCAATATCAATCAGATTCAACCTAAACTAGAATGTTTTTCATAAGATTTTGATTGATCCTCATCCAAACCATGTCTATGGTGCTAACTTGAACAATGTTTCAACTACTATGAGGCCGTCTTTCAACTACTAAGTCATTATTAATTAGTAACAAAAAGATGGACGACTTTCAAGTACTATGAGTTCGATCACTGGTCGGTGCGTATGGAAAAATATTTGTTGGGAGAGGTCAACTCCCTTAAATTGATCTCAGATACCTCGAATGATTAGTCTCTACAGTCGCCGTGGAGAATACATTAGTTTACCAAAAAAAGATGGACGACTTTTGTAGTGAAGAACCGTAATAAAGAGTTTGGGATCGACTTCATTTCTCCGGAGAAAAAGGACACGATTTCCATTTGGAGCGAAATACACAAAGGTGGGGATGGGCCATGGAATCATTTGTCATTTTAAATAATTTTATCTTTGAAAATTTGTGTTTTTCATTCTCATAAATGGAACTCTCTATTTCTTTTAATGTTTTTCAAGCTCATATCATTTCATTATGTAAAATAGTCTCAATATAGATTGGAATGAAAAAAAAAGTGGGAACTAGCCCATAATTTTGCTTGTCTCCGAACAAAGCTAACTTGAAAGCTTCGAAAATTATCAAGAAAATTCTTACACTCGGAAATTAAAGAACCAAACTCAGTATTCGGTAAAGGATCTGTCATCAAGCCATTTACAACTGGTAAACAATCCAGCTCTATGGAAACATAAGTCAGCCCCAATTCGTGACTTTTGATCAGCGGTCGTACGCGGGTCAAAATAATAAAAAAAAGGTAAATATAGTATCAAGGTAAGAGACATTGGTCGTCTCTCGAGGACCTCTAAATACAGAAATTACCAAAATCAGGAACCAAAATAAACAATAAAAATGGGGGTTTTTGAAGAAAAGAGTTTGATGTTTAATGAAGAAAAATAATTAAAGATAGACAATCAATCCAATGGTTTCAGGTGTGTTTCTTGGATTTCTCATCGGTTCTAAAATAAAGATTTGTGCAAGGTTTGATAATTCTTGATTGATCATAAACGAAGTGAACAAGGCGAGTCAGTTTATACGAATTCACAGCGTTTTAAAGCAAGCGTCAAAACAGTGTGTTCAATCAATCGTGATAGCGAACAAGTGTCAGTATCACAATTAACAACATAACTGAATTCTATCAATCCTATAAACAAGCGTCATAGACTCTATCAATTCCTATCCAAACTAAATTAAACAAGTGATAAAATAGTTTGTATAATGAAAGTTGCAAAACATAATCATGATTAAGTGATTAAGCAAAACTGAATCATAAAACGAATCACATAAGCAAATCACAGAGTTTGAGTAATTAAGCAAAACACAAACCGAATTTGCAGCAAGAGTTACAGAGATTAAATTGATAGAGAAAGAATTAAAACCATAAAAACAAAATAAGCATTAAGCACTGAACCTCAAAATCCTTACAGCAACACCCTTCACCAATAGATTGATCTAGGGCTTTAAGCTTCCATGGAGGTTAGGGCACAAAACGTAAAATTGAAAGTGGGAATGAGTAAGAGAGCCAAGACGGCTCTGAAAAGTGTATTTAGTCTTAAAGAAAACGAAATACCTAAATCCCTAAACGGGTTCTATGATAAAAGCCGGATAAAAATAGTAAATTGGCCCGTAAACCCGTTTTACACAGTACTGGGTTTCGAGCTCAACAGTAGAATTGTAGCTCTTTTCCTTAGCTTTCCAACGCATGCTTGCACGCCTCAATCAGATAAGCACAGCCAAAGTTATGGCCTACAGAGTAGACATGGGTCAATTTGCAATAAAAACAAGAATTAATCAAAAAATTTCTATATTGCTCAATTAAGACCCAAAGTCTAGAAACGTGCTAAGACTTAAATATTAGGCACAAACCACAATTAAAATCACCAAGTGAAAAGCTATAAATAGTGCATTAAAATACACTGATCAACTTTTAATAACGCTTGTTTGGACCATTTATAGCACACACGCCTGATACCTCGATAACAAGTTTTTGCTTGTAGGCACTCCAACCGAAGGAACTCATTCTATGAGGTGCATTGAGCTTCCAAATATGATTCCAATTTCCAATAATATAAGTGTGATTGGATGATACTCCCTTCGGTCCATTTTATAAAACAAATACTCCATCTGTTCCTAATATTTGGTACTTTTAGCCTCATATTTTTGTTCCAAAACAATAGTATTCTTGAAAACCCAAAGTATAATTCCCACAATTTTTCCAATTACACCATTTATATTTATTGAGTCTTTTAGAGTTCCAAAGTAAGAATCAATTGTCTCAAAACTCTTTTATTTTGAATTCAATTATCTCAAGACAATTACAAAGAGGGTATTTTAGTACTTAACTAAATTAATGGTACATTAATTTGTGTGTAACAAGCCAAAAGTACCAAAGATTAGGAACAAATGGAGTAGTATTTTTTTGGTGGTCCACAATATAAGAAACAAACAATTTTTAAGGTGTATTAAATGATCAATCTCAACTTTATTCCTATTTAAGTGATGTCATTAATTAAGAGTATAAATTATCATTTAATGAAACCGACAAATTTGGAAAGAAGTTAAACTTTTAACCTTATTAAATGATGATAGTTGATTTCAATGTCATTCTTTTATTCTATGTGATGTAGGGTTTATTTGGAAATGGATTGTCTACCTTTATGGTGGGAAAAGGTACATACATTTAGGTAATATTAGGCATAAAAGAGAAGAGAGAATGTATAGAAAATGGAGGGAAAATAGGAGAGAAAAGGAAAGATGAGAGAGATAAAGACAAAGGCAGATGCATTTTCTCGCTTTCAAGATAGAGAATCCATATCTAGTTTATTTATTATATTATGGATCGAAGGGAGTAGAGCAGAATTCATATAAAGATTATATGTCAACCCAACAGTATATGCATATGCTCCATATGTTGTGACGTTACTTACTCATCTATCTATCTCAACAACTTCTGTGTCTACGGTATTTTCTTGGCAGAATTGCCCTCCTATTAATTCATTTTTCTAGGAGCATCAATTATGATCAATTGAATGGTCCTTCACAGTTGATTGTCTTGGCAATTTCAGCGACATGCAGACATCGGCTCCTGGGTTCGAACTCGGGTGTGACCAATGATAGTGTGTGTGCGTAGAGCCTAACTATTATTTGAATGGAGGAAAAAAGAACATGTGGGATTAGAATAGATTTGAATCGAAATGATAGAGCCGTAACACATTGTTATGATGAAAATCAAAGAAAGTATTAGATATTATTAGAATAATTGAAAATAAGATATTTTATCTTATTTAGATTTTAGGGTTAGTTTGTTAGATCTATGTTAAGATCAAAGTAATCTTTTTATGACTATATAAGCCTCTAGCCTCATTTTTGTAAACAATTCATTTTCCACAGTCGATCAAGATTTTTCACTTTTCATTTCTTTGTTATTGTGTATAAGGTTTTGAATCAGAAACATTGATTACACTGAATTTCAACACCGATGATTACACATAGAAATGAATTACATCAGAATCAAGAATTTTAAACTGTTTAGAGTTTATTAGACCAAAACATAGTTGGTGAGATCGACTCCATTTGCCTATCAGTTGAATCCTAATCAAAGGAATAACTCCACACACACTCTAAACAAATAAAAAACGAATAACTATGTATCAAAGTTTTCAACTTTGTCCCTGTACAAGAATTGAATAACTTTATGTTTAATTACATCAAAACATGATAACTCACGAGTGTTCCCTAACTGCTGTATCTTCTTTGTGTTCGCCAACAATAATCGATTTGATTGTAGAAGCGTCAATTCTAGCTGATTCTTGTTTCACCCATTGGACAACCCTTTCTGCTTCCACGTTTGCCTTCTTTTCATCTTCCACCGCTTTCTTTAATCTTCTTTCTTGTTCTTTCACCGAAAAAGTGCTTACATCAGAGAGTAGTTCATCATTCTTTCCCCAATTATCGTGGCCTGAACTTGAAACTCCCCTGCTCTTATCATTCTTTGCAACGCTCTGTTTCTTCTTGATGGAGAACCAAAAGCAACATGTTCTTGATCCTTCTGGATTCTCTGTTTCCATCATCCAGTTTTGGTGCATAAAAAAGTTGACTCTTTCTTTCTTTTTGTTAAGAAAAAAACTAACCGCTTTTTTTGAAACTTAATGGAGACCACTTTGTTGATGTAATTTGATAATATCCTCTGACCCAAGAGGAAAATGAATGTTGTAGGGAAATTTTTTATTTAAGGGAGAACTAACACACTTCTATCATGTTTGTATTAGCAACTAAAATTTCAAGGAGTAATTTAATACCTTTGATTTATTTTTAATTTATTTTTAGGAGTTATATTTTTTGTGTTTGTTTTTATTTATTTTATGAGGTTTGGTTCTGGTCCCTTATTATTTGTTTTATTAATAATATGTAGGGTTTATAGGAAAAAAAAATAACAGGTAGGTTAATGAGTTTAATCTCTTATACACTTTTTATTTTGCTTATTATTAAAATGTGAGACTTCTTCATTTCACACTCACTTCTATACTTGTCGATGAAGGTTGACTCAGCTAGTAAGGAGTTGGCTCATTCTCCGCAAGAACGTGGGTTCCCGCTGCTGGCGTGAATACCTCTTTGGTGGATAATAATCTCTGTAAGTACTCAAAGAGTTGTGAGGTCTCTCCTAATCCTAGTGAGTCCCCGAAGCCCGACTCATGTCACCAAAAAAATACAAAAAATACTAGCTTGTATACCTAACATCCTCCACATCTGATCTCTTCAATCGAGTCATTCTCGCACTTTTCATGCACATAATTGTGCTTGTACCTCGTACATCAAAACATAACATATTGTCATTTCTAATCACATCATAAATACAAAGAGTTGCTCATCTTTAATCACATGATTGATAAGGGAATTGAGGAATTTCACAAGGCGAAAGAGATGTCAAAAGAGACGATTTCGGAAGCAATTTTGTTGAATTTTTCTGGAAACACTTCAAAAGAGGATGATTTCGAAAGTCATTTTCGTGTTCCGAAAATACCTCTTTTAAGGTGTTTTCGGAAAAATTCAAAACTTGCTTCCGGAATCATCCTCTCTTGAGGTGTTTTCGAAAAAATTCAACAAAATTGCTTCCGAAAAATACCTCAAAAAAAGATATTTCTGAAAAGTGGGGTAAAATGGTCAGTTTGGCCAAAGTGGGGGGGGGGTACACAGTCTATGAGGGGGCTACCAAAAAAAAAGGTCATGTATTATCTCAAACACTAACCGAAGCCTCTTCCCATTATTATGGCTATGTTTGGTAAAAAGTAGCGGATAGTGGATGAACTAGCAGATAGCGGATAGCGGATGAACTAGCTGATAGCAAATGATGTGTTTGGTAAAACTAGCAGTTAAAATAGCTGATAAATGTAAAATGACATAAAAGGATATTTAATTAATGATTAAATTATTTAACGATGACAAAATGTAAATGAGGAAAGAGAAGTAATTTAAGAAAAATAAAAAGGGTAAAAATGTCAAAAAAAAGTGAAACGCTATCCGCTAGCATTAGAAAAAATGCTACTTAATTGAAGTAGCGTCTGAAAAAACGCTAAACGCTACCCGAAAAATGCTAAACGCTAGTGCTTACCAAACACGCGTACTCTTCACCTGCTAGTTTCATCCGTTAGCGGATAGGACGCACCTAACAGAGCCTATATTGTTTGTCGTGTGTCCATTCTTACATTTCGTAGAATCATTTTTCGTACCAAATACCAATACTCTATTGCTAATCAAGGCCGGCCCTGGGCCTAGGTCGGGGGTGCGACTGCCTAGGGCCCAGGTTCGTAAGGGCCCCAAAAAAAATTATACTAAGCCTAAAATATACTAGTGTTATAACTAAAAACAAATTTAAGTAAAAAAGCCCCCAAAAAAAAGCCTACAGTATGACTGTTTCTCTTTCCAAATTGATTCTTCCCAAATTGCAATTAATTGCTCTTAATACATTTCCTGATTTTACTCGTTCAATGTTTAGTGTTTAAAGCCTAATAAACTCAATTACTAAATACCCTTAACAAATAACAATACTCAATTACATCTTCTTTTTCGACAATTTTCTTCACTCTTTCTATTCCTCTCACTTGCAATTCCAAGAACACAAGTTCAGCTCCACCGCCTACCACAGCAAAAGCACATAATTTCAATTATTATCCCCTTTTCCCTCTTTCTATATGTTAATTTATTGATTTCTAATTTTCTATGCTACTTCCTCAATGTTCTGCTGTATTCTATTTCTATTCAACTTGTTTTAGGAGATGTTAGGTTTCGTTTTATTTGAGATTTCACTTGCATCTCAAAATACTCAAAGAAACCGCCTCTTATGGCTTTCCAAGAAAAGAATTTTTTTTTGATATTTTGTAAAACTATTATTCTTACGATTGGACTTTTTGTAGTTTTCACTAAGGCCCAATACCAAAGGCCAAATCCATTAACCAATGGTGAAGATCAAAGACTTAGATCCAATGGTTCACATTGATCCCCAAAACCTATAAATAAGCATTCAATGCTAGCAGTAAAGGTACACATTTCCCAATTCTCTTACTTGCAACTGATTCACTTGCTGACTTGAGCGTCGAAGTATCATTGCAGGCACCACCCCACCTCGGATCGGAGCATAACTCGGATTGACCAAGGACACTTCTACCAACTACCCCAGGTCGGACCAAGTATCCAAGATAGGATACAAGGCAGGAGATACGGTTCAGATCATTGGCGACCACAGTGGGAAAATCTTGTACTCTAGTCCCTCTCCCATCTCCTTGGTCAGCGATGGCTCCAGTATTACGTCAAAGGAACGTCTCAAGCACGATAGTGAGACCGGATCTGCAGCAGGAAACTCCCGAAGGCGTGGCAGTCACCCTACCCCCTAGCTCAGCACACGGTCGTAACTCGTCCAGGACTATTATTCCTAGGAATTCGGCCCGGAATCAACTTCTGCCTCCTCCCCGGACTGTCTAAGTGCCGGTCGATGCTGTTCAACAGCTCGTCCAGTTACTAACTAGGCAGGCCGAGATTGATTAGCAGAGGAGCCAACGCTACACCCAGTTGGAGGCTGATATTGCCGAGATCTGGGATCGCAACATCCCGGATCGGTCTTCTCCTCAACGTCATCCTCCTAGTCGTAGGCGTCACCGATTTCCGGCCTGGAGGAGACACCACCATCGCTCCCTACCTCATCGAAGAGAAGGGTGAGGATCCGGAACTCCCCCAAGCCGAGTCCTTGATGATACTTACTGTCCTGAAGGTTCCCCTCGCCAAAGCTCGTCTTTGGCATCCTCATCTCCGAGGCGACATTCTATAAGCCGGGAAAGATCCCCGAGACACACGTCAGCGACCATAAAATCGGTCACACACGTCAGCGACCATAAAATCGGTTGTAACACCCAAAATAATTTAATTAATTATTTGATTAAATTATTTAAGTGTTGCAATATTATTATTATTATTATTGGTAATATTATTAGTATAAATTATTAATATGTTATTCTTATTTAAATTTGAGTCAGGGAGTGGTGTTGGTAATTCCGGGACGGTGTGACTGGCCCATGAAGCCCAAGCCCGTTAGCTTAGGCTCCAAAGGCGCTAGGGTCTTAGGAATCGCATCAATTGTGGAGAAAAGAAAGAAAAAGCTTGCGAAGGGAGGGAGAGAAAAGAAGAGTGCGACAGCGCTGAGAAGAGGAAGGGAAGGAAGAGCTTTCGTGTTGCGGTGTTCTCGTACGTGATCATCTTCTTCGTGCTAGGGGCTTACGCATTCGAGGTAAGGGTGAGCGTTTCGATTTAATATAATTGAGTATGTGATTTGATGAATTGCAAATTATGATGTTGCGAAGTATGATGTTGTTATGAGAGTTGCGAATTATGATGTTGCGAATTATGATGTTGCGAATTATGAGAGTTGCGGATTATGATGTTGTTTGATGAATCGTTGATGTTGTTATGTGTAGTTTCGTATGTGTGATGTTTGATGATGGTTGGGAAGGAATTATGATGTGATCATGCTGATTTTCGTGTAAAAAATTCTGCTGCATGTAAACTATTCGATGAAATGGCATTGTTGTGCGCATATGGGGTGTTTTAGGTGAAACTTCGAATTCTGGGCATATTTTACCGTGCCATCTTTTGCATTTGCGTGCCCAAATTCAATTTTAAACATTTTGGCTCGAGTGGTTTTATTTTTTCACGTGTCATTTTGGAGTTGTCCTGGGGGTGTGTGTGTGTGGCGCTGCTGTGCGCGTGGTGCTGGGCGCTGCCTCTGGGCGCGCCTGGTGCGTGTGTTGCGTGGTGCTGGGCGCGCCTTGTGCGCTGCCCCGTGCGCCAACAATTTTATGCCTGTGCCAGAATTTTACCGAGAGTCCGGAAATAATATTTTAAACATAAAAATGCTGCTGTTGATGAAATAAAAATGCTGTTGTTTCCTTAAATGTTAAGGTGTTGTTTTCTCAATTTAAATGTGATGTTTATGATGATGATGTGATATAATTGTGATGATTATGACGAGTAGACTCTATGAGTGTTTTTATGACGACGATGACGAGGACTCCAGGTGAGTGATTTGGTGTGGCACATGTGTCCATAGTGTCTCATAGCATGTGCATATTATGACGAATAGGCTTCGGCCTCTTTTTGACGTAAAACAGTGACGATGTGCCCATAGTGGCTTAATTATGACGAGAATGGTACCATCATGCATATACCCAGGCATGGGTTGCATTTCCATGCACATTCATGATTTATGACTTGTGGTAAAAAATTGTGATTTGGGTTAGTGTTCAGTGACGATGATGTTGGTGGTGATGACGATGTTGTATGACTGTTTTGTTCACATTCTCTATTATGTGCTTAATTATGTTTTGTTGAAATTCTCACCCCTTCTGCTTGGAATGTTGCTCTGTTGTGGCAACGCTGCAGGTAACCGCGAGTGAAGGTCCTGCTGCCTTCTTTAATAGCTATTGGGATGTCTGTCGAGTCGCTCTCTGATACTGTGACACCTAGGGGGCGTGGTTGGAATTTGTTAATTAATTAACTAGTTGTTTAATGATTATGTCGATGATGTGAGACGTGTTTGAGTGGTATTAGTGAGTTATTGTTTTATTCCGCTGTGATGTGATTTTTGGAGTTTAACTTTCATGACGGGTACCTTGTTGCACAAACCTTGATGGGTGCAATTGATGAGTTTTGTTAATGACGATGTGGCATTTCTTTTCTATCAGTTGAATTAATATTTGCGAAAAAGAATTACTCTGATAAATGACGTATAAATTATGGGGTGGAAAATGGGTGTTACATTAGTGGTATCAGAGCAGTTCGGTCTGTCCGGCCGGTGGTCGAGTCGTCAAGTTGAGTAGCATTTGAGTTTTGTTACTCGTTTCTGAATTCTGTTTTCTGTTGCAGTGCTAGAATGGCAGGACGGAACGATGCTGCACTTGCTGCTGCTTTGCAGGCTATAGCTGGGGTTGTGGGCAACATGCCAGGTGCTGGTGATGCTGGGACGCGCAGTTTGGCTACGTTCCAGCGAGAGAACCCTCCTACTTTTGAAGTTGGGTATAACCCTGATGGTGCCCTTGAGTGGCTGAGAGAGATGGAGCGGATCTTCCGCGTTATGGATTGTTCCGATGCTCAGAAGGTTCGTTATGGTACGCACATGTTGAAGAGAGAGGCTGATGACTGGTGGATGGCGGCTAGGCAGAGGTTGATGGTCGCCAATGAAGAGATTACTTGGGCTGTGTTCCAGAGAGAGTTCAGGAGGAAATACTATCCGGAAGATGTCCGCGGAAAGAAAGAGGTTGAGTTTCTGAGGCTTGAACAAGGTAACATGTCGGTAACTGAATATGCTGCAAAATTTACTGAGCTGTCCAAGTTTTATCCGCACTATGATGGAGAGGGTTCTGAGTTCTCCAAATGCATTAAGTTTGAAAACGGGTTGCGTGCCGATATTAAGAAAGCCATAGGGTATCAACAAATTCGTGTGTTCTCTCTGTTGGTTGATAGCTGCCGGATTTTTGAGGAGGACAGTAATGCCTTCTCCAGAGTTATGAAAGAAAAGCAAAAGAACTTCTCGAGTCGTGGTAAGCCATATGAGGTGCCTGCTGTAAGGGCAAAGGGAAGTTTGTTGGTGGGTCTAAGCGAAGTGGGGGAGATGCTGCAGCCAGTATTACTTGTTACACGTGTGGGAGAGCAGGTCATAAGAGTCCAGATTGCCCAAGCGGGGATAAGAAGAGATGTTATCGGTGTGGGAAAGAGGGGCACATATCTTCCAGCTGTGATAAGAAGGAGGTGGTATGCTTTAATTGTGGGGAGGGTGGTCACATCAGTACATAGTGCTCAAAACCCAAGAAGGAGAAGTCTTTTGGGAAAGTGTTCGCTCTGGCTGGGTCTGATGTGGTGAATGAGATTCGAGGTATGTGCTATATCAATAATTTTCCTCTTATTGCTATTGTTGATACTGGTGCTACCCATAGTTTTATTGCTGCCACATGTGTTGAGAAACTGAGTCTTGTCTTATCTGATATGTTGAGAGAGATGGTTATCGATACTCCAGCTAAGGGTTCGGTAACTACCTCTGTTGTTTGTGCCAAATGTCCCGTATCTATATATGGTAGAGAATTTTTAGTTGATTTGATCTGTTTTCCGCTGAGTGGAATGGATGTCATTCTGGGTATGGACTGGTTAGTTGATAATCATGTTCATATCAACTGTCGCGAAAGGTCCGTGAGTTTCGCTTCGCCGGAAGAGAAGTCTGGTTTGCTATCTGCGGGTCAGCTGCATAGGGTGATGAGAGAAGAGGTTCAGCTATTTTCTCTGTTAGCATCGTTGTCTGCTGAGAGCCAAGCGAAGATTGATGAGTTGCAGGTGGTGTGTGAGTTTTCCGAGGTGTTTCCTGACGAGATTCCGGATATACCACCAGAAAGAGAGGTGGAGTTTACTATTGATCTAGTTCCTGGCACTAAGCCTGTGTCTATGGCACCATATAGAATGTCTGCGTCTGAGTTGGCAGAATTGAAGAAGCAACTTGAGGATTTGTTAGAAAAGAAGTTTGTAAGACCGAGTGTGTCGCCGTGGGGAGCTCCAGTGTTGCTAGTGAAAAAGAAAGATGGTAGTATGAGGTTGTGTGTAGACTATCGTCAATTGAATAAAGTTACAATCAAGAACAAGTATCCGTTGCCGAGGATTGATGACTTGATGGATCAGTTGGTGGGTGCTAAAGTATTCAGCAAGATTGACTTAAGGTCTGGTTATCATCAGATCAAGGTAAAAGATGAAGACATCCAGAAGACGGCGTTTAGGACAAGATATGGGCACTATGAGTATTCCGTAATGCCTTTCGGTGTGACTAATGCGCCGGGGGTATTCATGGGGTACATGAACCAAATCTTTCGCGAGTATCTGGACAAGTTTGTGGTGGTTTTCATTGATGATATTCTAATTTATTCTAAGTCGGAAGAGGAGCATGCGGAACATCTGAGGTTGGTGTTGGAAATTCTGAGGGATCGAAAGTTATATGCGAAGTTGTCCAAGTGTGAGTTTTGGTTGAAAGAAGTCAGTTTTCTCGGTCATGTGATTTCTAGTGAGGGGATTGCGGTGGATCCTTCTAAGGTTGATGCAGTGTTGCAGTGGGAGTCCCCGAAGTCAGTTACTGAGATAAGGAGTTTTCTGGGATTAGCGGGTTATTATAGAAGATTCATTGAGGGGTTTTCGAAGTTGGCTCTGCCGTTGACCCAATTGACTTGCAAGGGTAAGGCTTTTGTTTGGGATGACCGATGTGAAGAGAGTTTCAATGAGTTGAAGAAGAGGTTGACTACGTCTCCAGTGTTGACCCTGCCTAATCCGGTTGAGCCGTTTGTGGTCTATTGTGATGCTTCCAAAATGGGTTTGGGTGGTGTGCTTATGCAGAATGGGAAAGTGGTCGCTTATGCGTCGAGACAGTTGAGAACTCATGAAAAGAATTACCCTACTCATGACTTAGAACTTGCTGCTGTGGTATTCGCGCTGAAAATCTGGAGACATTACTTGTATGGATCGAGATTTGAGGTGTTCAGTGATCACAAGGGCCTTCAGTATCTGTTCGATCAGAAAGAGTTGAATATGAAGCAGTGCCGGTGGTTAGAACTATTGAAAGATTATGATTTTGAATTGAGTTATCATCCGGGAAAAGCTAATGTGGTTGCAGATGCTTTGAGTCGGAAGACTTTGCATATGTCGGCATTGATGGCTAGAGAGCTTGAGTTAATTGAGCAATTCAGGGACATGAGTTTAGTGTGTGAGGTCACACCTCAGAGTATCAGGTTGGGTATGTTGAAAATTGGCAACGATTTTATGGCTAGTATCCGGGAAGCGCAGAAGTTAGACGTGAAATTGGTTGATCTGATGGGTGGGATTGATCAGTCTGAGAATAAGGACTTCGAGATAGATGTGCATAATGTATTGAGATATCGTGGAAGAATTTGTGTTCCCGAAGATGAAGAAATGAGAAAGGCAATTCTCGAGGAAGGCCACAGAAGTAAGTTGAGTATCCATCCTGGAGCGACAAAGATGTATCAAGATCTGAAAAAGATGTTCTGGTGGCCTGGGTTGAAGCGCGACGTGGCGCAGTTTGTGTGTTCGTGTTTGACCTGTCAAAAATCGAAGGTCGAGCATCAGAAGCCTGCGGGGATGATGCAACCGTTGAATGTTCCAGAGTGGAAGTGGGATAGTATTTCCATGGATTTCGTGACTGGGTTACCCAATACGGTGAGAGGACATGATTCGATTTGGGTGGTTGTGGATAGATTGACGAAGTCTGCTCATTTCATTCCTATCGGCATTAAGTATCCAGTGTCGAGATTGGCAGAGATCTATATTCAGGTGATTGTGAAGCTGCATGGCGTTCCTTTGTGCATTGTGTCGAATAGAGACCCAAGGTTCACTTCGGACTTTTGGAGTAGTTTGCAGAAGGAGTTGGGTTCGAAATTGAGGTTGAGTTCAGCTTATCATCCTCAAACTGATGGGCAGACAGAGAGGGCGATTCAATCGTTGGAAGATCTGTTGAGGTCATGTGTTCTAGAGCAGGGAGGTGCGTGGGATACTCATCTTCCATTGATCGAGTTTACCTACAACAACAGTTATCATTCCAGTATCGGGATGGCGCCGTTTGAGGCGTTGTATGGTCGGAGGTGTAGGACTCCAGTGTATTGGTATGAGACTGGGGAAAGTTTAGTACTTGGACCTGAGCTAGTCAGAGAAACTACTGAGAAAGTGAAGGTGATCCGGGAGAAAATGAAAGCGTCGCAGAGTAGACAGAAGAGCTACCATGATAAGAGAAGGAAAGATTTAGAATTTGAAGCGGGTGACCACGTGTTCCTGAGGGTCACACCTATGACTGGTGTTGGGCGTGCGCTGAAATCGAAGAAGTTGACTCCTCGTTTCATTGGGCCGTATCAGATTACGGAAAGAGTTGGAAGTGTTGCATATCGGGTGGCCTTGCCACCTAATCTTTCGAACTTGCACGACGTGTTTCACGTGTCACAGCTTCGGAAGTATATTGCGGATCCGTCTCATGTGATTCAACCAGACGATGTGGAGGTGCGGGATAATCTCACTGTGGAGACTATGCCTGTACGAATTGAGGATCGTGAGGTGAAGACCTTACGAGGTAAGGAGATCAATCTGGTGAAGGTTGTTTGGTTTGGAGCAGCTGGTGAAAGCCTGACATGGGAGCTGGAGGATAAGATGCGAGAGTCGTATCCAGAGTTGTTTGAGTCAGGTAAGAATTTCGAGGACGAAAATTTCCTAAGTGGGGGAGAGTTGTAACACCCAAAATAATTTAATTAATTATTTGATTAAATTATTTAAGTGTTGCAATATTATTATTATTATTATTATTATTGGTAATATTATTAGTATAAATTATTAATATGTTATTCTTATTTAAATTCGAGTCAGGGAGTGGTGTTGGTAATTCCGGGACGGTGTGACTGGCCCATGAAGCCCAAGCCCGTTAGCTTAGGCTCCAAAGGCGCTAGGGTCTTAGGAATCGCATCACTTGTGGAGAAAAGAAAGAAAAAGCTTGCGAAGGGAGGGAGAAAAAAGAAGAGTGCGACGGCGCTGAGAAGAGGAAGGGAAGGAAGAGCTTTCGTGTTGCGGTGTTCTCGTACGTGATCATCTTCTTCGTGCTAGGGGCTTACGCATTCGAGGTAAGGGTGAGCGTTTCAATTTAATATAATTGAGTATGTGATTTGATGAATTGCGAATTATGATGTTGCGAAGTATGATGTTGTTATGAGAGTTGCGAATTATGATATTGCGAATTATGATGTTGCGAATTATGAGAGTTGCGGATTATTATGTTGTTTGATGAATCGTTGATGTTGTTATGTGTAGTTTCGTATGTGTGATGTTTGATGATGGTTGGGAAGGAATTATGATGTGATCATGCTGATTTTCGTGTAAAAAATTCTGCTGCATGTAAACTATTCGATGAAATGGCATTGTTGTGCGCATATGGGGTGTTTTGGGTGAAACTTCGAATTCTGGGCATATTTTACCGTGCCATCTTTTGCATTTGCGTGCCCAAATTCAATTTTAAACATTTTGGCTCGAGTGGTTTTATTTTTTCACGTGTCATTTTGGAGTTGTCCAGGGGGTGTGTGTGTGGCGCTGGTGTGCGCGTGGTGCTGGGCGCTGCCTCTGGGCGCGCCTGGTGCGTGTGTTGCGTGGTGCTGGGCGCGCCTTGTGCGCTGCCCCGTGCGCCAACAATTTTATGCCTGTGCCGGAATTTTACCGAGAGTCCGGAAATAATATTTTAAACATAAAAATGCTGCTGTTGATGAAATAAAAATGCTGATGTTTCCTTAAATGTTAATGTGTTGTTTTCTCGATTTAAATGTGATGTTTATGATGATGATGTGATATAATTGTGATGATTATGACGAGTACACTCTATGAGTGTTTTTATGACGACGATGACGAGGACTCCAGGTGAGTGATTTGGTGTGGCACATGTGTCCATAGTGTCTCATAGCATGTGCATATTATGACGGATAGGCTTCGGCCTCTTATTGACGTAAAACAGTGACGATGTGCCCATAGTGGCTTAATTATGACGAGAATGGTACCATCATGCATATACCCAGGCGTGAGTTGCATTTCCATGCACATTCATGATTTATGACTTGTGGTAAAAAATTGTGATTTGGGTTAGTGTTCAGTGACGATGATGTTGGTGGTGATGACGATGTTGTATGACTGTTTTGTTCACATTCTCTATTATGTGCTTAATTATGTTTTGTTGAAATTCTCACCCCTTCTGCTTGGAATGTTGCTCTGTTGTGGCAACGCTGCAGGTAACCGCGAGTGAAGGTCCTGCTGCCTTCTTTAATAGCTATTGGGATGTCTGTCGAGTCGCTCTCTAATACTGTGACACCTAGGGGGCGTGGTTGGAATTTGTTAATTAATTAACTAGTTGTTTAATGATTATGTCGATGATGTGAGACGTGTTTGAGTGGTATTAGTGAGTTATTGTTTTATTCCGCTGTGATGTGATTTTTGGAGTTTAACTTTCATGACGGGTGCCTTGTTGCACAAACCTTGATGGGTGCAATTGATGAGTTTTGTTAATGACGATGTGGCATTTCTTTTCTATCAGTTGAATTAATATTTGCGAAAAAGAATTACTCTGATAAATGACGTATAAATTATGGGGTAGAAAAGGGGTGTTACATCGGTCGCTAAACCAAAAGTATTTTAAAACTTATAAGATGGTCTCTAAATCGGTCGCTAAAGTGACCAATTATATTTAGTCTCTAAATCGGTCACTATTTAGTGAAATTCTAGTAGTGCACCACCACCACCACATAGCTCATTTCTCTCTCTCTCTCTCTCTCTCTCTCTCTCTCTCTCTCTCTCTCTCTCTCTCTCTCTCTCTCTCTCTCTCTCTCTCTCTCTCTCCTTCTCTCTCTACCCTAATACCCTTCCCCACCACCACCACCACACCACCACCACCACCACACCATAATAATAATAATATTAATTATAACTATATAAAAAAATAGGCTGATATAAAAAAAATGTGGCTGTCAGACTTAGCGACGGAATATTCCCTCGCTAATTAGCGACGGAATATTCCCTCGCTAATTAGCGAGGGAATTAGCGACGGAATATTCCCTCGCTAATTAGCGAGGGATTCAAATTCCCTTGCTAATTCCCACTAGCGAGGAGCAATTTAGCGAGGGACTGATTCCGTCACTAATTCCCTCGCTAATGGGAATTAGCGACGGATTTGGGGCACTTAGCGAGGGAAAAATCCCTCG
This sequence comes from Astragalus membranaceus, assembly GCA_039519185.1. NCBI lineage: Eukaryota > Viridiplantae > Streptophyta > Magnoliopsida > Fabales > Fabaceae > Astragalus > Astragalus membranaceus. The sequence continues at coordinate 27,578,063 of CM076849.1, read as the reverse complement.
CTAATGGGCAATTTTTTTGTAGTGGTTTATGGTCCTTTTCCTCCTTGTTCCTTCAATCCAAATTGAAAAGTTGCATGTGAGCTAGGAAGCATGAATTGAAGAGGGATTGAGTTGCATGCCCAGTTGGAAGCTTTGGTTGGGTTCCTAGAAGCTACATTTTCGATTTTGAGGGTCAAGGAAGGGTAGTGGAGTTTTGGGTTCGAGTTTGGGAGCTTGAGGGGGGCTGTGTTGGTGTCTAGAACCGATTTGGGAGAGTTCGGGAACCACATTGTATACAAATTTGGATTTCACTCTGAGACTTGTGAGTTCTTTACCCTAGTTAGTGTCATTTTGATGACTTCATAAATTGCATGTTGATTTTGAGTTAAATACAATGCATGTGATTTTCAAGAATGATTTTGATGTTTGATTGAGCTTTAAACCCATGGTGTGCTGAAAGGTGAAGTGGTTAAATGGAATGTGCTCTTTGTGATTGTTGTGTGGTTAAATTGATGAAAGACTGGGAATCGAAACAGAGTGAAAACGTTCAAAATTCCAAATTTATCAGGGTGGCACGAACCGTGCGCCTGGTGGCACGGACCATGCGCTTGTTTCTTGTCACCATTTTCAAATTACTCAAAAAACACTCTATTTTGGCACCAATGCTTTCCCGACCCTATTCTGACTAATAGATGTTATTGTGAATGTATTTGACTGAATTGGCATAAGATATGACCATTGTACAAAGATGATTGTTAATTGTTTTATGAGTGATTATACTAACAAGGGTAAAATATGTTTTTAGTCCCTACAAAATCGGCTCGTTCTAAGTTTAGTCTCTATATTAACGAAATAGGCGTTTTGGTCCTCATCTTATTTTTTCGTTTTCAATTTTAGTCCCTCATGACTTTTAATAGCGTTTCAAAACTTTTAATAGCGCTTTTTTGACCTTTTATAAGCGTTATTAAAAGTTTTGAAGCCCTATTAAAAGTCATGAGGGACTAAAATTGAAAACGGCAAAATAAGATGAGGATCAAAACGCCTATTTTGTTAATGTAGGGACTAAACTTAGAATGAGCCGATTTTGTAGGGACTAAAAAGATATTTAACTCTACTTAACAATGATTGATAATTGGAATGAGGTTTTGAATTACGCAATAATCATCTTAGTTGGAACAATATTTTATTAAATGAAATAATAAAAACACAATTATGACTATGAATAAAAGACACTGTAGAGATGACGATCCCAAGAAGTTAATTAACGTACTTGAAATGGGAGGTAATCACTCCTGAGTTAGAAGGTCCGGTCGTTGTCCATATCCTCGTTCATTATCCTCATTCACATTCATTCCTGAGTTTATTTTTGACAATGCTAAGTAGTGGGTCCCTTAAAATTGCGCGAGTGGACCTCACACACTTCAAGAGTGTGAGTGAGTATCCCAGCTAAGCTAGCCGTTGCTGAAGAGTTGATCCCGTCTTCTCTCTTTTCACACTCCCCACCCCCACTCACACAAACCAACCTCCATTTCTAACAATCACCACCACGCTCACGCTCCCCCTCCTTCTCTAACAACTAAAACAATAATGGGATTCTCCAACTCCTCCGCAGTTGATGAAATCATCTCTCAAGCTAAAGACGCTTCTGTTCTCGAACAAATCTCCGCCATCAACTGCTCCTCTTTCACCGATTCCCTTCTTCCCACCGACCTCGAAATCCGCTTCCGCAAACTCAATTCTTTACCAGCTAATCGCACCACCCCACCACCTTCCAATCTCAAAGCTCGTTCCTTTTCCACCCTCAATTCAACAATCTCCCATAACCCCATCATGGGTAACCCCCAAAATCACAATTTTACCCCTTCCATAAATAACCCACTTTCTGATTCTGTCCCTTCACTCTCAGATTCGTCACATGGGAAAAATGATCCAAAATCAAAACCCCAAAAAGGGTCTCTTTCACCTTCTGGGTCTTCTCATACTTCTGAAGAAAGCTCAATTTCTTCGATGTTCATGCCAACACAGAAAGATGAAGGAAAGTCTTTGTCTCCGAATCCATCGCCTCCTCGAAAATGGGGTTGTTTTTGGTGTTCCCCTAAGAAGGAGAAGAAGAAGGAAATTAAGGAGAATGTTCTTGGGTGGGATTATAAAGCAAGTGATGAGTTATTGGCTGGTTTGGGAAGTTTGTCGAGCAAGAAACAACAGAAGATTATTAAGAAGGCAATGAAGGAAGAAGAGAAGATTAACCGGGAGGCTGAGAAGATTGTTGAGTGGGCTAAACATGTATCTGCTAGAATGAACCTTTCTGATATTGAGGATGAACTCAGTGATGATTAGGGTATAGACTATACAACACTACATTTTGGAAATTGGATTCAATCCTTTTAGTTCCAGATTTCCTTATTAGCATACTTGTTTGTTATGAAGTGTTGCAAATATATTACCTTGTTTTTTCTATACATGTTACTGTTTACCCCGTTATACAAATGATCTTATACAATTTAGTGATTTTCTGTCAACATATGATCTTATACAATTTAGTGATTTTCTGTCCATATTCTATTATACAAGTTTTTTTGGTCTAGAGGTGTCAAACTCGGCCAGGAGGTAAGTTAGGTCGGGCTCTAACTTGTTTCTAGCTATGTTCTTATAATCGGACCAGAGATCGAACTGACGAGACCTTCAGGTCATGGTTCAATTAGTTCATCTGGATGACTAATAAATAAATAAAAGTATTAAATTCTAGGAAGAAAGAAAATATAAAAGGCAAAAAAAAAATTGAACAGTTCAACCCTTGATGGTTTAACCCCGTTCTTGCTGGTTGAACCAGCTGCCAGACTAGCCGGTTTTTGGTTGAACCGTCTGGTTCGGTTCTCACAACAGTTTCACGCATGATTGAACTCAGACATTAGCAAAAATTGATGTCATATTTTTAGATGGAGTGCGTTAGTGATTCGCACTCAAATTTGAAATAATATTCTATTATACAATGGATTGAGTGCTGGTATTTTGATTTGATGAAATAATCTTTATAGTGTTTTCACCTTTCAGTATATATTCAGATGCAATGCAAAATATTTGTTGTAGGATCAGAATGTCTTGTGGACAATGGACATAATTACAGGCTTACAGCTCCACTCTGCTTCTTTCATATTTGGTTCTTGTTTTGGAGTTTGTCTGATTTAATTATATGTGCTATGTCATGGTCAATATTAGAGGCAAGCTTTATAGGGTACATTCTTGAATCTCATTTTTTCAATACAATGTTGCTAGTAATGATTTTGATAATCAGGCATTTTTTGGAAATTCTTCTTTGTAAGGAAGTTATTTAACTAAATGTAAGTTTGTTTGACATGGTACATTATATTGGAAGTTAACATAATGGGAAACAATTAATGTATCGGGCATTGTTTTTCAAGTGGACTACTTTGACTGGGAGATCCTTAGGGTTTACTTTCTGTTGACCCTTGAATGGTGACATGAATCTCTCTCTACACAAGTCAATTATAAAAATTAAATGGTATATAAATACCAAACAAAACTACAAAGGAAGCTTTGTTTACAAGCTGAATCTGATCCTTCAAGTGCATGTAGCTATCAAGTTTCTGTTCTTAACCATGAAAGAAAGTTCATACTTTTTTGCTTTACATTATCTTGCACTCAACTTTGTATCCTTCATTTGCAAACACAGCTTCAGAATCTGAGTTGGACAAAGATCTTAGGGAGATGCCCTGAGCTGTTTAACATACCATCAATTTCATGCTTGGTTGTAGCATCTGATCAAGCAGACAAAAGAGGATGATATATAGCTGGAGGCAAGTACTCAAGGTAAAAGTTAGTTAAAAGTTCTGATAATGTTCTGAACTGTTGGAATTAATCGTTACCTGAAATTAAGTTAATGGACCTCGGGAGCAATTTAGCCTATCTATAATAATGCTAGAATATCTCGATTTATCTCTTAGGGTTAGTTTTCAATCTTAGCGTATCTCCTAGGATTAATTTCCATATCTATTATTTGTATCTTGATTTTCTTATTTAGGGTTGAGTCTTCGTATTCTTTATACAGGGCCAGCCCAAGGCCCAAACTACTAAAGCAAGGGCGTTAGGCCACAAATTTTATATTAAAAAAGGGGTCTCAAATCTTGTTGGAGCCACTTTTGTTAAGTAATATTTAGACTAAATTTTGATAAATTACATCAAGTTTGTGTAGCTGATTCGACTCGCAGGTAGCTTATTATCCTCTTGTGCTTGTGTTCAAATCTTGTTGGAGCCACTTTTTTTTTATTTTTTAAATTGATTTATTTTGTGAGTACATAGCTCTTCATGTAAATAGTGAAAGCCCAATAAAAAAAGACTACTTAGAGGGTTAGTGGCCCAAATGTAGATTAATAAAAAGTCTCAAATTATTTATTTATTTTTCTCAACTTAAATTATTCATTTAAGCTAGCCAAATAGTATATGAAGTTCTTGAAAAAAAAGTAATATATTTAATGGAGTTTGGTTTTTTCGTTTGTATTATTTTGTTGCTATTATGATGTCCGACAATTGTTTTCATTAAAATCTATGAAAATTGAGTTAAAGATATATTGAATTGGACATTAACCCTATGTTTGGATGAAATATCTTTTGGGAGTAATGTAATTTTTTGGGGGTATTGAAATATTTTAAATTAATTTATTTTAAAATGGATTGTATACATGGATATCACCCAAGAAGGAAGTGGGAAACGAAATTTAGTAAACTAAATTGAACATCGAGTGTGAGGATTATGCTCGTGTTTGGTAACTTTGGTTGTAACTAACAAGAAGGAAAATTACTTCTTGATTGATAGACTGCTTTGCCTTATCCTGATTCTTCCAGTTTCTATAGCACAACTGAGAGATCTTTTCGCCAATGAAAATTCACTTGAATCACCTAGTGCATTATTTTACGGTGTTAACCTTTTTTGATGATCAACTAATTTGTACTTATTACAACTTAATTTATATATATATATATATATATATATATATATATATTGCATATTTAATTTATATATTATATATGGTTAATTTTAGCAGCTCACCTGAGCTTTTTAGTCAAGTTCCACCACTTAATAACCCTATCATGTACATGATGTGCAACACATAGATTATTCTATTATATATTTTAGATAAAGTAATATATACATATATATATATATATATATTATGTTAATGACAAAACTACCACTGTGACAACTATATTTCATTTGTTGAGAAGTTAAATAAATTTTTTATTTTTATACTTTTTTAATAATAATTTTTGTATCATTTATTTTAATTTTTTATTTTAGATAAACTAATATATATATATATATATATATATATATATATATATTATGTTAATGATAAAACTACCATTGTAACAACTATATTTCATTTGTTGAGAAGTTAAATATATTTTCTATTTTTATACCTTTTTAATAATAATTTTTGCATCGCTTATTTTAGTTTTTTTTAAGAGTACTACGAGAAGAAAGCAGCGAAAGTGCTTATTTAATAGGCACCGCATAACACAACAGGAAGAGGTTGTGGTGTTTGTAGTGCATTTCGTAGGTTTCGTCTCGTACTATCCCGAATTATCCTTTTTTTAAACTTCAAGAGATTTTTAAATTTTTAGATTATACAGAAAGACAAAATTTTAAATTAAGTACATAATTTTTAAAATTAAGTATTAATATTTTTAATTTTTTATTTATGTTTTTTCAAATATATTTATTTTTTAATAGATTTCATATTTTTATATTTTAAAAGAGTATATGAATAAATTATTTTCTTATTCAATAATTCTCTTATAAATAATTAATGTGTAATGAAAATATAAGGAGACATGTGTAATGATATTCAATAATTCTCTTATAAATAATTAATGTGTGATGAAACCATCTTTTTTCTCATAAAAAAACATGAATCCATATTTATTATAATTAATTATTCAGCATTTTACACATTCAAAATGTGAACATTAATTCTTGTTTGGACAACAATGACAAGTATGGTCGATGTTGTTAATTTTCTTAACCATGTATTGAATTTTTTTGCTTGCAGGTTGTATTCAGTAACACATGGGGTGCAGGCAGTAGATTCAAACAAGGCAGACCCAACAAAAACAACTCCCACTCAGATGGGTCCAAAAATACCCATGCGGCACCCAATGGGTCTCCACGGTAGCAACATGCGGATCTCTTTGACCCGCAGTATATAAACTAAACCCTAACTGATTTCCTCAGAAATTCAAGATCCACCCTCTTTGTTTCTTTCTTCCACGCCGTTCTCTCCTTCGTCTCTCTCACAACGTTTCTGCTAGGGTTTTCACTGATCTTGCTGATTTCTTGATGAAATCAGCTATGAAATTAGCAACGAAGGTTGATACGACTACGAAGAACAAGGTAGATCACTTTTCCCCTTTTAATTTCTTCTTCTCTTTTCTGATTTTGAAACCCTCGTTTCAAAATACTAAGTTTGTTTGATTTCCCTTTTTCATGTGATGATTCTGAGCAACGAACACCACGATTGTTACAAATGAAGGTATACTTCTTACCTTTGCTTCCGATTTCACTGAAATGATACACAAACCCAGAAAACCTAACTTGTTTTCTGTGTTAGATGAACAATACACACAGAGATCCCTTGTAAGCACACTTCAAAGGTAAAGATACCGAACTCTGTGTTTTTTTACTCTATTGTTAAAACACACAATCCTAATCTGTGTTTTGTTGATGTATGTACTGAGCATACGGATTCTTGAGAACACATCAAGTTCTCAAGAGTGATACCTTCAATTACACAACTTGTCTCAAAGGTAAACACTTAATTTGAATTTCTATCTTGATTATTCTCAATTTTACTCACTGAAATTGTATTCTAATCCTTTCTTTTCTTATTGCAAGGTTCAACAACCACTTGTTGAAGATCCTCACCTCTCAAGAACTCAAGGAAGAAGAAGAAGAAACGAAGACAGAAAGTATTTTGTGTAAAACAGTGTAAAACAACTTGTAAACTGTTTCTTCTGTGTGTGATTACAATATGTACAGGTTTATTTATACAGCTTTATCTGGATTTTAGCTGTTAGATGGGTTTGTGTTAGTTACAAACCTAGTTTGTTGAAATAACAAACTAGTTAACAAACTGTTAACTATAAAAGAGATTTTTGTAACTGCCTTATAACAGCTATAATAGATAAATAATTGTTGTACCTATTATGAGGGTGTTTTAGGAATTTTGCATTAAATTCCAGCATCCTCCCTTAATGCAAAACCTAAAAAACTTAGTAATAGGAGAGATACCTAAAACAGGACAAGCCCCTGTTGACATAGCTTTAAAACCTCAGATGATCCAGAACAAACCTCTGGATAATAACTTTAGAAGTTTCATTCTTAGGTTAAAATGCAACCAAATCTAATTCTCTCCTAAATTTAGTAAAAGACTCACCCTTTAGTGCCTTAGTAAACACATCAGCAAGCTGTTCTTTGGTTGGGCAGTAGTCTACAACCAAATTACCTTTAGTAACCTGATCTCTAAGGTAATGGTACCTTGTCTCGATATGTTTCGTCCTTCCATGCCCTATAGGATTCTTAGCAAGTCGTAAGGCAGATTTGTTGTCAATTAGGAGTGTAGGAGATTGAGTAAGTTCCACCTTTAGCTCCTTTAGCAATGCTTCCAGCCATGGTGCCTGTGTGGCAACACTACATGCAGAGACATACTCTTCTTCACAGGAGGAAAGAGCAACTATTTGTTGCTTTTTGGAACTCCATGAAACAGATATCCCTTGAAACTTGAACAAAAAGCCTGAAGTACTCCTTCTATCTATGTGATCTCCACACCAATCACTGTCAGAGTACCCCAGTAGCTCAAACTTTCCTAGATCAATGCCTTTAGGAAAGAACAAGCCATAATTCAAAGTGCCCTTAATGTACCTAAGGACCCTCTTAGCAACATTAAGGTGTATCTCCAATGGTTCATTCATGAACCTGCTAATCATCCCAGTAGCAAACAAGATATTAGGCATGATGTGGCACAGATATCTTAGTGAACCTACAATCTGCCTGAAAAATGTAGGGTCCATTTTAGAGCCTTTTTCACCCTCCTTTTGCATTGAAACCCTTCTGCTGGATAGAGGGCAGAATTGCATTCTGCCATTTCAAATCTGGTGAGTAATTCCTTAGCATATTTTGTTTGATGTAGGATTAGACCTTTTGGCACCCTTAGGAATTCTAATCCTAGGAAGTAGGGTAGTCTTCCCAAGTCTGTCGTCTCAAATTCACTCTTCATAGAAGCTTTGAACTTGAACTTGTTAATCTCCATAGGACAGCAACCTGTTACCAAAAGATCATCAACATATGAACAAATTAGTAGCAAATCAGTATCCATAGTGCCTTTCACATATACACCAAACTCATTGGTGCATTTTTTGAAACCACCTTCCACAAAAAAAATGTGTCAATTCTTTTGTTCCAGGCTCTTGGAGCCTCTTTCAGCCCATACAAAGCCTTGTGTAAATGGCATACAAGATTTTCTTTTCCTTTTATCTCAAAGCCAGGTGGCTGTGAGATAAAAACAATCTCTTCCAAGGGTCCATTCAAAAAGGCAGACTTAACATCTAAATGATGTAAGTCCCATTTCTTACTCCAGGCCAAGGCAGTGACCAACCTAATGGTCTCATGCCTGGCCACAGGTGAGAACACTTCCTCATAATCTATCCCTTGCTTTTGTTGGAACCCTCTAGCAACAAGTCTTGCTTTATGCTTGACTATTTTGCCATTGGGATCCAACTTGAGCTTAAAGACCCATTTAACACTTATTGCCTTCTTTCCTTTAGGCAAGGCTGTCAAAGACCAGGTCTTATTTTTCTCAATAGAGGCCAGCTCCTCTATCATAGCATTTTTCCAGTTTTTATCCTTTAAAGCCTCCTTAAAGTCCACTGGTTTAGTATCAGCCATCATAGCATAGTGGATGAGGTCACCATGCTCATTCACTTCACTATCTATGGCAATATCATAATCTGCAAGCCTCCTAGGAGGCTGTCTCAACCTTTGTGTTCTAGGCAGGGCCTGAACAGTAGGTTCAGGTTCTGTTTCAGCATTGTCCTCTTCCTCTTCTTGAGGATTCTGATCCTCATTAGGTAGAATAGGATCCTCTTCATCAGAACTATCACCAATAGGATTACGTTCAGTGTCTAAGACCTCCTCTAGGATTGTAGAGTCCACTAAACTTACTAGTTCAGCTTTGTCCCAGTCCCATTGGTTGTCTTCAAGCACAACCACATCCCTAGATATCTCAATCTTGTCAGTTTTAGGATCTAGCAGTCTGTAAGCACCTGTAGGATGATATCCAACAAGGATTAAGGGCCTGCTCTTATCTTCTAACTTGTTTCTCTTACCATCAGGTATATGGCTATATGCAAGTGAGCCAAATACCCTTAGGTGAGAAACTTTAGGCTTGTCATGATAACTCATATTTATATGGGTTATTTATGCTCTTATTACATAAATCAAACTGTGTTCTCAAGTAATTCTAGTACTTTAATATGTAAATATGTAATTAAACGTATAAATATAGGTTCAGAGTTGATTTCCTAAATATTGGGCATAATAGGTGCCTTTGTGAATATATTGATGTTTTGCTTGAGTGCTGCAGCGGTAGACGCTATGCAGCGGTAAGCGCTACAGCGCTAGGGAACAGTTGGCCACTTAGATATTTATGAAGCCACTTGCTGATTGATGAGTCATCACTCTGATCTTCTTCTTCTCAGCCTGACATTGGAGCCTCCAACTGGATTCAATAAGACACTTGGCGTATCCTAATTGAAGCTCATGTGATAGTTGGTGATGAATGTAATCATTGCCCTTTTTGTAAAGCCACTTTATGGAGTTGGAGATAATATCTAAGTATCTTTTTCTCCATAGGATAATATTATTAATATATACCATTCGTAGATAGAGAGAGTACGGACTTGGAGAAAGAACTAACTTGACATTTTAGACTTCCTCCATTGTTGCTCTACTCTTAAGCTTTATTTTTAGTTTAGTTTTATTATCTCACCTACGGTTTGCTCACGCCATAGCATCATCCATCGTGTATAACTTGGGATTCTTGGAGTGCATTTTTGTAACCATTCTTCTCTTGCTCACCTACGGTAATATGCACTTTTTCAGTTTATGTTGTGTTGATGATGCTTGTCATGAGCTAAACACTTGTAGTTGGATTGTTCTTAGTTTGTAATGAACCTTGAGTAGTGTTTATATAATATTATGATGTTTGCGTTTCATTCCTTGTGTTATAATGCTTTCAAACTTGTTTTGGGATTGATCAACTAAAATAAGGGGCTTCGTAGGTACAGACATGGTTTACGAAGAGACTTCAAGGATTGATATGAATGAAATGTCATTTAAATGACTTGTGCTTAACCCTAGACATAGGGGAGTAATAGATCATAAGGTGAAAGCTGTGAGTTCTTCATTATACATGGGTGAACTTATTTAGAGCCTAGACATAGGAGTCTTGTAACAAAACCCTGACGACAGTGACTGAAAGGCACGCTTCCATACGCTACAGCGCTTAACGCTACAGCGTCTAATATTATAACACTTTACTCTTGGGAATTTACATAACAAATGAGCTATCCAACTTACTCTTTAACACTTTAAATTCACTACTGTTTTACCACAAACTTCTTATGTTTACAATTTCACATTTGTTATTATCACTTGACTTGTTTCACTAAATTGCTAATCTCTTAAACTCTTAAATTAATTCTAATCCCTGTGGGAACGATCTCTACTTATCATTGTATTACTTGTTGCGATTGTGTATACTTGCACAAACTACTTTTCGCACCAACATGTCACCACACCAGACATGTTCTGGTACCTTGTCTTTCAAACCTTTAGTAGAGCACCTATTTAGGATATAGACAGTTGTATGGACAGCTTCTGCCCATAGCCTTTTAGGTAGCCCCTTTGACTTGATCATGCTCCTAGCCATATCAAGTATTGTCCTATTCCTCCTTTCAGCAATACCATTATGCTGAGGAGTATAGGGTGATGTTACCTCATGTATTATACCTTGAGTGGTGCAGTATCCCTCAAAATCTTTTGAGGTGTACTCACCACCACCATCAGTCCTTAAGACCTTAAGTTTCTTACCATTTTGAGTTTCTGCCATTGCCTTAAACTCCTTAAAAACACCATTGGCTTCTCCTTTAGTCTTAAGTAGATATAGCCAGATTTTTCTTGAAAATTCATCTACAAAAGTCATAAAGTATTTATTTCCCCTAATAGAGGGTACATCAAGTGGTCCACATAGGTCAGAATATACAACATGCAAGATATCCTTAGAAGAATGTTTCATTTCCTTATTAAACTTCTTTCTAGGTTGCTTACCCACTAGGCAAGTAGTACATGTCTCTTTAGTAACTTCAATTTTAGGTAACCCTTCTACTAACCCTTTAGCACTTAGGTTACTGAGGCCTTTGAAGTTTAAATGCCCAGACCTTTTATGCCATAACATCCCTTCAAAACTAGCTGTGGCACTTAGACAATCTGTCTCTGTGATACTAATGTTGGTTTTGAAGGTTCTATTGGTGGCTAAAGGTGTTGTTAAAACTAATTTGTCTTTAACATCATACAACTTTAGTTTTAGGTCCTTCATTACTACTAAAAAACCCTTCTCTATGAGCTGTCCTATGCTGATAAGGTTACAGCTGATCCCAGGAACATAGAAAACATCTTTTATCAAAATTACTTGTCTATTTTCTTTTGTAAATCTTATGTTTCCTATTCCTTCAGCAGATATAGCCTTATTGCTAGCACACTTTATAGTGGTTTTTCTACTAGAATCAAAGTCAACCAACCACTCTTTGTTTCCAATCATGTGATTAGAACACCCTGAATCTAGATACCAAATTTCAGTGATGGTTTTTCCATCACTTGTAGTAACTGACAGGACTACACAGTCACTGTTTTCCTTTAAGTTTAGGTTAGTTACAACAAAATTCTCCCTAGGTTCTGTTTCTCCTAACTCATCAGTTATCATACTAAAGCCTACATGTTTAGATTCTGAATCAGAGTCTTCTTTAGCCATATTGGCTTCAGTTTCCTTAGGCTTAGAGTCCTTTCTAGTAGGGCATTCAGTAGCATAATATCCATATTTATCACATCTATAGCATTGTACCTTAGATTTGTCCTTCTTTTTACTAGAATCAGAATTTTTCTTAGTGGAGTCACCCTTACCACTAGACTTACCTGACTTACCCTTAGACCAATTACCTTTACCTGATTGGTTGTTGTTGTTGTTTCCCTTAGTCCATTTCTTCCCTTTTGGTTTGGCTGCAAACATAGCTTGATTTTCTTCACCTTCACCATTCAAGAGATTCATCCTAATCTCTTTGGCTTCAAGCCTACTTTGGAGATCTTCAAGTTAAAGATCTTCAGGCTTGATGGTGTCTTCAATGCTGTTCACAATAAAACCAAATTTTCTATTTAAGGACCTAAGAATTTTCTTACAAACAGCTTGTTCTGTTAATGTCTCTCCATTGAGACTCATTGCATTAGTGATTTTCTTTAGTCTCCCAAAGAAATCAGTAATGCTTTCACCCTCCTGCATATTCAAATTTTCATACTGCTTTCTCAATGATTGCAGCTTCTCCTCCTTGACCGGTGCAGCACAATTATAATATTTGTCAAGGAGGTCCCAGGCAATTTTAGAGACTTTGATGCCTCTAATTCTGTTGAACTTACTCTCATCACACCCCTGGTGTATGAGATAGATGGCTTTCCAATCCTTCTTGGTATTTTCCTTATGTTGAGCCCTTTGTTCAGGGGGTTGGGTTCTGAGCTAGTGCTGGAACCCCTTCTTGAACAATTTCTAAAACATCATGGAGGCCAAAAATGGCTTCCATTTGCAAACTCCACCTGTCCCAGTTTTTCCCAGTTAGTTTAGGAATCTGGGTAGACAAACCAGCATTTGACATGTTGATCTTGCACCTTAACTAGCACATTTATGTTGCCAAGTGGCTTCAGTCTCAAGAGGGGGGGTGAATTGAGATTGTAAACTTTTGAAAACTTTTTCCCCTTTTCAATGACTTAGACTAATTTTCGCGCAGGTTCATTGGAAGCGAAGGAATTAGAAAATAAAGCGATAAAGCACACAGAGATTTATCCTGGTTCGGTCACCTCCTAGTGACCTACGTCCAGTCCTCACACCCTTGTGAGATTTTCCACTAACACAAAACAAGGCTTACAGGTGCCTTGGAAAACCTTTACAGACTCAGGCACTCTTCACCTAGGATACCCCACCTATTGAAGAGCCCTCAAATCTAACCACAATACAACAAGAGATACCCCACCCTTTTTACAACAAGCTGCCCCAGAAAGATACCCCACTTCCTAGTCCAAACAGCTACCCTAGAGAGATACCACACTCCCTAGTACAAATCACAACAAATAAACAATTACAAACTTAAAGACTGAAATACCTCTTACGTAGGCAGATAATACAACTTGAAGATTCCAACCCCTGACTAACTCTTGCGAAAGTCAGCTATGACGGACCAGCAGTGCTGAAGAGCAGAAATAAAAGTATGAAGAGTTTTTCTCAAATGTGATTTTGACTCGTGAAATTGGGTTGTGAGAAATGAAGAGTATGAAGCCTCTATTTATAGGCTATGAGAAAAATATTACCGTTGAGACAATTTTGGAAATGTCAGAATCGATTGTTTTCCTGAATGCACTGAAGATGAAAATCGATTTCATGCCTAAGTAGATCTAGGATGAGAAATCGATTATGTGTTTGTTTGAAGTAAGATGGAAATCGATTCATGGCTTTAAAACAAGTAAAGAATCGATTTTGTTATAAGTGAAAGACAATGTGAATCGATTCTTTGCTTGTGTAGAAAGAGATGCAAATCGATTGTATACTTTATATGCTATAGAGAGAAAATCGATTATGCACTTTTGAAATAGGAAGAGAGTCGATTGTATACTTAGAGAAAACAATATGAATCGATTTCTTTCCTTTTTAAAACAACTTGGTAATCGATTCTTTGATTTAGAAAAGAGTTTATGAATCGATTGCTTTCTTTCATAGTGAGTTAGAAATCGATTTTGAGGTTTAGTTAACAGTAGTGAATCGATTTCTTTCTTTTTCAAAATTGGTTTTTGTGTTTACGTGTGCATGCATGCATTTTGAAAAACGTGGGACTTTGAGAGATGAGCTGACATTCGTAAGAGCTTACACTTTTTCCTAAGACACACCCAAACCCTAAGGACTACCCTTATTTATAAGGACTACCCTTATATCTTGAAACTTCAATTCTTCAGCTTGATTGTCTTGGATTGTGACTTTCGTACTTTGTCACTTTCATCACCTTTGGCCATCAACTTTAGTTTTGGTTAACTTTTACTCTTATCACCTCTAGCTCTAGTCTTTTTCATCATCAAAACCTTTGACCTGCAATACAAGTCCTGCAGTACAAGATATCCACACTTTAGCTATTCTGTGACAAAGAAACAAACTGTCAAAAACTCACAGCTACACAGTCACTTACTGTGTAGGAAAAACAGAAATCTGTAAAGAAAGATAAAGAAAGATAAAGAACTAGAATTTAGATTTAGAATTGTCCCTGGATTATTACTATGCTTTGAGATACCATGTTAATTTTCTTAACCATGTATTGAATTTTTTTGCTTGAAGGCTGTATTCAGTAACACAAGGGGTGCAGGCAGTAGATTCAAACAAGGCAGGCCCAACAAAAACAACTCCCACTCAGATGGGTCCAAAAATACCCATGCGGCACCTAATGGGTCTCCACTGTAGCAACACGCGGATCTCTTTGACCCGCAGTATATAAACTAAACCCTAACTGATTTCCTCAGAAATTCAAGATCCACCGTTCTCTCCTTCGTCTCTCTCACAACGTTTCTGCTAGGGTTTTCACTGATCTTGCTGATTTCTTGATGAAATTAGCTATGAAATTAGCAACGAAGGTTGATACGACCACGTAGAACAAGGTAGATCACTTTTCCCCTTTTAATTTCTTCTTCTGTTTTCTGATTTTGAAACCCTCGTTTCAAAATACTAATTTGTTTGATTTCTCTTTTTCATGTGATGATTCTAAGCAACGAACACCACGATTGTTACAAACGAAGGTATACTTCTTACCTTTGCTTCTGATTTCACTAAAATGATGCACAAACCCAGAAAACCTAACTTGTTTTCTGTGTTAGATGAACAATACACACACAGATCCCTTGTAAGCACACTTCAAAGGTAAAGATACTGAACTCTGTGTTTTTTTGCTCTATTGTTAAAACACACAATCCCAATCTGTGTTTTGTTGATGTATGTACTGAGCATACGGATTCTTGAGAACACAGCAAGTTCTCAAGAGTGATACCTTCAATTACACAACTTGTCTCAAAGGTAAACACTTAATCTGACTTTCTATCTTGATTATTTTCAATTTTACTCACTGAAATTGTATTGTAATCCTTTCTTTTCTTATTGCAAGGTTCAACAACCACTTGTTGAAGATCCTCACCTCTCAAGAACTCAAGGAAGAAGAAGAAACGAAGACAGAAAGTATTTTGTGTAAAACATTGTAAAACAACTTGTAAACTGTTTCTTCTGTGTGTGTGATTACAATATGTACAGGTTTATTTATATAGATTTCTCTGGATTTTAGCTGTTAGATGGGTTTGTGTTAGTTACAAACCTGGTTTGTTGAAATAACAAACTAGTTAACAAACTGTTAACTATAAAACAGATTTTTGTAACTGCCTTATAACAGCTATAATAGATAAATAGCTGTTATATCTATTCTGAGGGTGTTTTAGGAATTTTGCATTAAATTCCAGCAGCTGTGACAACGCCCAGTATCATCTATTTCTTTACACATTTTTGCCTTGCAGTAGAAATAGTAATACCCAGGTACACTAAACCATCCACAATACTTATGTAGAATGTATTCACATTGTGGTTGGTTATCAGCCTTCAACATTAGCATGTGATTTCCTGTACAAAATAATTTAATCTAGTCATTCACAAACATCGTTTGTCAGAGATCCTCAAATGATTATGAAATTGCACACTAAATAAATCTAAATATCAAAGTGCATACCAAAATCAATGGAGAAAATAAGAAAGAGGATGGAAAAATAAACGAAGATCTTCATGTCTTTGGTTTAGGAACAACGTTCAGGTTTTTCAATTGTGACATTGAGAGGTCCTTGAGTTTTATATGCACCAAATTAAAGGCTTTAAAATAACCAAATTTATTTTTTTTTGGACTGGGATAATCAAATTTAATGAAGGAAGTAATTATATATGGAAGGTTTAATGAAGAAAGAGAAAGTTTGAAATAAATTTTAATGAACAGATAAATTATGACTTTAATAATAATTAATTTAATTACTGAGAAAAAGTATATATTTGAAACTTTAAAGTAATAATAAATAATAAATATATAAATTGAAAGATAAACATTAAGAATTGTTGTTTCACATAAAGCTATAAAATTGTTTACTTTCCCGTCTTGTTGTAGTATTCATTTGGTTCAGATTGATATTTCAACTTCGATTCATTACATTTTTTTACAGCAATTTAGGCGTCAACATTGCAAATTCTAAGGCATTGGTGTTCATGTCACTTTAATTTTATCATATTTGTTGGTATTTTGCCATTTATGCTATTAATTTAATTGTTGCAAGCTTGTTCAAAGGTTATCCCGTTCGATTCTAGCAATGTTGAATTTATATCATATTTGAAGTATTCTTCGAATTCGAATTTGAATGAATATTTTTTTAATAAAAAAAGACGGTTATGTAGATCACATTAATTAAACATATGTTGGACAAATGGTCAGTGTACTTACTTTTAAAAAAATATTGTAGAAAGTTTATTTTTGAAGTAGTGATGGCTCGTACTGTGCACACATACAATATTCAAGATTATAATTTTAACTGTGTCAAAAAAAATTATAATTTTAAGAGAATCTTCTTCATTATGTTGAAAGATAATTTATATTTAAAATTCAATTATTATTAAAATATTCATCGCAAAATAGTTTTTTAGTATATAGTCAACGATGTAAATAAATATTTTTCTCATATGGTCAATGTAAATTAATAATTACATGGTACTGCTCTAGACTTATTTATAAACAAAAAAAAATGTAGTTTTAAGTTTATTGAATAACTGATATATTTGATCTAACACCCTAACACCATGGTACCGAGTAACAAAAAACTATATTTATTTGTTAGTCTAGCAAGACATCATGTCACAAAAATAAAAATAAAGATAGAAATTACTTTATCAATATTGATACATTGAAAGATGTATGCTTCTTGCTTGCCATATTTTCATCTAGAATTACAGACCATGTCCTATAAAAATATAGACAGTGGAAGTTTAACATTTATCCACTTAGGTAACCTTTTCATCTCAAAAAATAAGTTCCTTTAGGTAACCCTAAGGGCTTAAACAAATGGCAATCATATATCAATCTACATATTTGAACTGCTATTTACTGTTACAATTATGCTTACAAATAAATAACATACTGCACAGATGACAGGACCATCCAAAAAAATATAATTGCAAGCACATACTATACCTTTTCAAATGCACCTATTCAGTGATTACGAGAATATACAATTATTGTCTCACCTATTCAAAAGACCAATGTTGGCATAATGTTGATGTTATTCAACTATCTTGCTGGCTGGTACCACATCTTGTCTTTGTACATATGCAGAAGGAAACCATCCAGCATTGCCCTTGAATTCTCCTTCAGACCATCCATTAGGAGCAACCTGGAAATTGAATGACCAAAAGGAAAATGAGAATGCAAGTCAAATAAAAAGTTGAACTAATAGTTATTTCAACTTACACAAGAAGCTATTGTTTGAAAAATTCATAATCATTGTAAGATTCTTTTCATAAGTACTTTTTAAGAAGTTTGCCGATACAAACTCTAAAGTCGTTAAAGCAATACCTGCCGTACTACAACATAATCATCAACTGATAAATTAAGCTCCCCTTCAGCTTGAGCATCGAATGGATGTATAACCTAAAAATAGACAGATGATGATGAGCATTGATAGGTACCAAGTACAATAGAGGGTAAAAGAGAGAAAAATGGATGGAACAGTAACAAGAATGAGAGAAATTGTACTTGTATTCTATGGAATTCAGTGCAATATACAAGTAAGATTAAAAAAGAAACTCGTACAGAGCACCAGAGAGGTGATTGTACGCCCACACCCAGCCCAGCCAATAGCTAATACCAGCCTACCACAAAATGGACACTTCCACTACTTTTATTCCTCAGCATCACCTGTGTGAATTACTGAATCCTAACAGAATTGCACTCTCACTCGTGCCAAATCAGCAGCTGATTCCCCCACTATTCCACTACTTAGACGAATTACCCTTCTTACCCTTCCTTACATAATATTTCCCAAACTTATCTTTTCTTCCAAGTTTACCCCTGTTCTCATCAAGCATGAATCAATTTCAGAATGTAAATGAAAGATTGCACTTAGCTGAGATTTAACAAGTTTTGAATAATACAAAATCTTTTTTCCTTTTTTGTTCACCGATACATGTCAAAGTAAATGGAAATACAGTACTGTAGGTACTGGTGATGGTATTCTTTACATAATAAACAAGGTAACTGCTACAAACTACCTCGGGGGTGTATTTTTATTAGTACTTATTATGTCGGTTAGCAAAAAGAAACTGACAATTTTGTCTCGAACAGAACACAGTACCAAAGGTATCGCTCTAAATAAATTGCATAAATATAATACATCAAACATCCACAAATTCAAATATCCAAATGGAATAAAGATCAACATTAACAAGAAATCAAACAAAGATCAAGATTCCAGATGTGATATTAGTCGCAACAAAATTAAAGCTAAATTATCTGTATAGGCATCAACTTGAACAGCAGTCAACTGCAGGAATGTGGCTATATGATATGTAATGAGGAGCTCTAAAGGCAATTTAATTCATTCATTTGTATGTGAGTTACCTTCGCAAAAAAGTATGTGCCCATTTGACTGTCATGTTTGTAATCAAAGCCATTTGAATTAGCTTTCTCGTCTGCGGATTGATTATGTCCATCTTTTGGAAGTGGAGATGATGTAGGGTCTTCTGGTGGCCTCTCATCAATCATCTAACTCCAAGAACATCCAATAGAAGGTACAACAGGTTATGAATAAGATCAGAATATTATGCCAGAAGCCAACAAGAAGAATAAACATTAAAATTGGGACTAATTTTTCCAATTTGAAGGAAGTGTTGCCTACAAGGTAGCTAACCTCAGCATATAGTTTCTCTAGAATAACAAGGGCATGCCGATGATAGGCTCTCTCGGCGTCCACCTGCCAAAAAGGAGATCAAATGAAAAAAATAAATAAAAAAAAATGGTTTTCTCAAAGTTCGAAAACCATACAAAATTAATATAACTAATTTACAAGTGAAGCGAACAGTAGATAAGATACCACATTATGCATGGTGAGGACCAAAATTTACTATCATGAATTTGGATTCTCATAAAATTTTTGAACCATAGCTACAGAAAATTGATCACTACCATGTCAAGAAATCTAGTTACTTTAGTACCTACTAGTTCAAGTAACCAAACCCTATGTTTAATGTGAATACTTCAATTAATCCAATCAAGTCTACAGCCTAATGGACAAGTTTACTGTGAAAAGTATGTAATTAGCATGCAGATTTTCCTATATCTTTTTTGTATCTTCATGTAGGAAGAAACAACTTCGCCAATGAGAAACAAGAAAATAAATTAACTCGACCTACAACTTTTGGTAAATGTAAGTGTGTCTCTTGTATGAATAATAAATACTGACATCTTCAAAATTTTAATAGTTAACATCCATTCAGCTGTTACTGTTAGCAATGTAAAATTGCAAATAAAAGCCAAATCACCAATTACATGGCAAGAAATTAATTCTATAAAGAATCTAGCAATACCATTGTAGAAAGGCTCTGGAGAGTTATCTGTTGCTGTTGTTCTTCAACTGACAACATAGCAGCAGTTGCTTCTCTACCAAGTGCCGCCAAGGCAGATTTAAGGTCTTTCAACCTTGTTTCTGCGTTTTGAAGCCTCGTGGAATTGTCTGCAGAAACAGAAGAAGTCCTCAACTTTGATCGACGCCTCAAAACTTCAGCAGCCTGATGAGAAGATATCTAAGGTAAATATCATGCATTGCACACCACCATATGCATGCCATTGTGGCAGTAACATATTACCTGAGCTTCTACTTCTTGACGAAGTTTGTCATAGTGGTGAGTAAGGTGACGTGCATCCTCCAAAGGAGCTCCTGTTATTTGTGCCCGAAGTGGCTCAGAGATCTATACAAAACCTAAAGCACAATTAGAAGCACCAAAATGCTTTTTGGGGGGAGGGGGGCGAAATGGAAAACTCGAGATATGAGTATATGACATACAAGTTTTTGTAAATCAAAAAATTCTTACGAAACTAATAGTTCAAAAGAGTTAGCACTACTCTTAAGAAGCACTAACAAGTGAATAGTTCCCTTAAGTTGTCTAAGCGGATAGTTCCATGTGAATAGTTCCCTTAAGTTGTCCAACCTAAAGCACAATTAGAAGCACCAAAACGCATAGCATGAGCCTAGGTCCAATTCCCACATTGCCTGCAAAGTCCTACTCTAATACACTTTAAGTGAGGGTTGGGTCTCACTCCCAAAAGCTGGCTTCAAGGAGGAGGGCCCCTAACCTATGTAGTCAATAACAAATAACATAGTGTAGCGGCCGACTCACAAAATGCTATACCAGTGTAGCGGGTAGCAGTATGGCCGCTACATGGAAGTCTAGGGAAACTATACAAGCTATTTATACCTTACAAATAAAAGCTCAAAAATATAAGAATACACGAAATTAATACCCAAACATTGAAAACAAAGTAGTGGGTGTGGGTGTGACTGGGCTGATGTCATACCAATGTCAAAACTGTGAAAACAGAGCCCAAATGGCAAGAAAGATAGAGGTACTGTGCAAAATAGTGAACGGAGAAGACAAACAATGGAAATAACAAATTGGGAAGAGTAATAGAGGCACAGAGCTGCACCGTCTCGGTTGGCTAATATTGACCAAAAAACCTAAAAAGAATAGGGAATGACTAAAAGCGAGGGAAAAATTGGATATTTAACGAAACTTCACCATAGCTGCTGCAACGAGTGCTATTTGTAGCGCTACGACCACTACTCAAAACCACAACACAATGGTGAATTGCATAGCGCCTAGGGATCGGTACGCAATCCTATGCCGCTATAGCCGCCGCTACAGCCACTATTGACTACAGACCAACCACATAATATAAGCATCACACAAAGAAGAAACCAGGCAATGTGAGACAAAAGTGCAACTTCAACATATAGTAAAAAGTTATTGCAGCAAGACTACAAGTAAATAAGAAATGCATAATGTTACACTGAATCACATTAATCTGCACCTTGATATATCATATGCTCTGCTGTAAGCTATATTTCACAAAATGAACCCTCAAGACTACACTAAAGTAAAGAGTGTGAAAGAAATTTCCCAAAAGATTACCTGATTACTTAAGATCCCAAGTAAAGTCTCCCTCTCATTTTCCAATATATCATACGAGTTCCCGAATTGAAGAGAAGCCCTTGCAAGGGGGTAATTACTACCTTGATTCTCAGTCCCATACTTACAGCAGTCCTTAACCATCTTCCTAACTGGAGTATATACAAAAAAACACTAATTATTAGCCTTGAGACATAAACCAAATAAACCAAATTAATACATGGGCAAAAGGCCAAAAGCAAAGTCACCTCACCTATCTCCACCTGCTTAGAACTAACAGAGATGAATCCTTCAATACCACGAACAATATGCCGCTGAAATTGCTGTAAGCATCACATTGTTAAAAAACTTTACCAAACAAAGCTCACTGAATTCATTAAATGTCAGTCCCCAGATGATAAATAAACTGATACTCCCTCCATTCCAAATTAATAGTCGTTTAAGGTTTTAACACAGATTAAGAAAAGCAATAAGTTGGCTAAGTAACATGGTAGTTTTACTAAATTAACCCCATCAATTTATAAATGCATGTTGGTAATGTCTTTGGTTTGTGAAAAGTTACAACAATTAATGAGGGTAAAATTGAAAAGATTTAATTAATGATGCATTGGAATGACAAAACGACAATTAATTTGAAATTTTTTGCTTAGGCTAAAACGACTATTAATTTGAAACGGAGGGAGTAATACAAATACACCTTGGCAGTCTTTGTAGAAGTGTATAACTTTTGAAGCTGTTGGTAACATTCAAGTTCAGATTCATCAGTACTTAGTGGTTCATTGCTAAGTTGGCCCAATTGTCTAAGTATAGCCTGCAACAACATCACCAACATCAACATCAAAATCAACATCATGACAAAAGACAGAAGTCAAACAAATGAAACAAAACCACTATATACAAACAGCAAAGTGAACAGTTTACAAACAAAATTTACACTTTCAGTTTATTAGTTTAAGGATCCCCCACCATCAGTTCAAGCCTGAAGCAACAACAAGCCTTTCATGTAACACCTCACTTCAAAAATTCAAGTTAAATTGATGTTATCACACCATGCTACAGAAGCAATTTTAACCTAAATGGTGAATACTAGCACAGAAATCACTGTACAATGAACCAATTGGCAAATACACCATACAAAAAAAAAGTATCATCTGAGAGAATAAAGTAAGGAATTAGTAGAATAGGAATTATAACCTGTTGTTGTCTAGCAACTTGTTCTCTCAATTTGCTAGCTTGCTTTCGAATAGCATCCATTTTTATCCTTATTTTGCAATAAAAACAGTGACTTTGTTGCAGTATAGAGAGGAAATGATCAGAAAAACTTTGTATTGGGGTTTCAATTCGTTGAAGCAGAAAACAAAGGTATGGGGATCAAAAAGTGAGGATTGATTATCTGTACCTGAGCCTTTCCAGAGAGATAGAGGTTTGCAACAGTTAACAGAATAGAGGGTATAATAATGCAATGGAATGGAGTGAAAGTGAAAACTGCAACGTTAATGAGAGAGAATCATGGGATTAGGGGAAAAAGCGTCCTTTTTAAGACTACCACCCGACACGGACACGCGCTTGAGTTTTAGGAAATTACTCTCACCAAACAAAACGCTGTTTTGCTCTTTTACGAATTTCTATTAGCCGGCGATAAATAAAAAAAGTTGGATTATATAAGTCCATGTTGCGGTCTAGATTTGTGTTTTTTTAAGTGGTAGAAATGTCAATTAAAAATGTTTGGTTGATATCGTTGCTATGATGATGGAAAAATCGCATAAGCTAAGAAAACTTAATCTCATCACTGATCTAAACATATACTTAAGTGCTTATATCTCATTTGATGGATGATTGAAAAATGAGATATGAAAATGTGTAGGATGACATCACTAAACAATTTGCTAAAGGAGTTTCTTGCTTAATAGTATCAAGCTACTCACGCTAGGTCGATGAATATTGCATTGATGCTCGATTAGCTCTAGTGCTGGTAAATTGTTAGAGCAAGTCCCGGTGCCAATCTCATGGACTATAGATATGAGATATTAAATCAACACATAAATATAAGATACGAAATATTATGCCAGATTGACCCACTATAAGGACGCTTTACAACAATCAGCTGAGTACTTTGACTTGAAGTCATTATGATTCTTAATATGTACGTAGACTTTATGCTATTAAACATTGTCTGGAACTGGATGATCATAAATGTAGTATTTGGGTCTATAGTGAATCATATTGATGTATGTCGGTGATATAGAAAGTATTTACCCCCCTTATAACAGGAGTAATGCATTTAGAGTGAGACATGGAACAATGCATGTCCATGCTTAGAATGGCAAATATAAGATATTGAGCCTATTGGGATTACAGGTCTACTTGTGATCAAGAAACGTACGATACGATTAGATATAATGGGGATGGCATATTCATTCCTCATGTTCAATTAATACATATGGAAAGGGACATGAGCTTCATAGTGCACATGACCGTGACAAGATTCTTATCGGATCAATGATTCTTAGTCCCCATTTGTAGCAAGAACAATTTCTTTTTTAACATAAGAACTAAGACAGATATAATATTAAACTAACACACTGAATCTCAGATGTGAGAAACTTTGAGCAACCACTACAGTTAGATGAATTCTTTAATGGAAAAAACATATATATTACAAAAAATAATTAACAATAATCACTTGCGGAAGTGGAATTTCTGAAATTATACATAAATCATATACACTTAAATTGGAGTGAACAAATGTGACTAAGATTACAGATGCTAACAAAAGAGGGGGAGGGGGTCACAAAAGAGGAAGAGAGAACCACGATGAAATATCACATGCAACTCAACTCAGGAAGACAAAGAAATGCATGCAAGTGTCCAGTGATGAAATCCGACGAAGAACATCTTCTGTCGTGAAGTGTAATGAAGGACATCTTTCATTAGATACTTGCTTTAAGAATGAATGCAATGGAGATGAAAATTTGAGCTGCAGGTTCTAGCTTCTTCCATAGCTTCTGACTTGCAAGTAATTTGCAGTGACATGGTTGCAAACACAACATACCGTTTATTTGTCTTCGCAAGCTTTCTAGTCAGAATCATAGAAGTCACTTGGGCATGGTGTTACTACCTCTGATTCAAGCAACTGGACCACTCGGTGCATAGTGGGTCGATCCTCTGGACTTGAGGAAATACACTGAATAGCCACAGAAAGCAAGGCATCAAGGCTCTCCATCTGCACCCCATCACATAATGGATCGACGATTTCCCTCGGCCTGTTTTCGGTAATAAGAAAATTCAACTGCAACAATGGCAAATGTGGCATTAGAATGGGAATACTTCCCCCTTACAAAACAAAGACTATCTTGGCTTTGTAATCCCATACAAGCTACACAACTTGTGTGTGTAGCTTCAGTACTGAGTATTTATTTTCAAAAGTAAAAACTAAAAAAAAAAGTTAAGTTATTAAGAAAATAGAAAAGAGATTATAATTCGCAATAGTAAGAAACTAATATTTAGGTGCATGGCATACCCAACCAACAATATTGAGACCCTTTTCAATGAAGGATGCATCTGTAGGTCGTTTTCCACTAAGCACTTCAAGTGTCAGCACACCAAAACTATACACATCAGTCTTCTCAGTTGCTCTGCCACTTTGCATATACTCTGCAATCAAGTAATGAGGCTTGTGTAAACAATATGGAGTTAAAATGAAAATCTAATAGTCTAACAAAAATCATATTTTAGCACACTCAAACTTAAACCGGCCCTTTCAATGTCGCACAATTGTGAAGCCCAATGCAAATATTGATTATTTTCTTTGTGAAGAGAGAAATGGGTAAGAGAATGTGTGGGGAAAAATATGATAGATTTGAGGTATTGTTGGTATAAGATAAATAGAGAAGAGAAAAACAAAGGGATTTTATAAATTGAGACGACAGCCCATATCTTACCAAGTAAAATTTTTTTGACAAATACCACGTAAAAATCTCAGTTAATTGATTTAATTTTTTATTTTAATTAATTAAATTACTTGATTGATTTACCATATATTTTATTTTAATTAATTAATATTTTCAACACTGCTGCATTTTGTCTCTCAAAAATCAATCCAGCACGATTTCACACACACTCACCAAAGAAAAATATTTAATGTGAACACATCAAAACAAGAGAAGCAAATAATCTTCCATGCAGTGTTAGACCACCTAATAACTAGTTATAGATACCACCGACAAGAGACCCTAATTAATAGTTCAAGTGCTAATACTATCTATCATGCTCCAGCCAACTATTAATAGAGTGAATATCATATCCATTATGTACTTCTTACCTGGAGCTAAATAACCAAATGTTCCAGCGACGATAGTAGTGATGTGAGATTCTTCATCCTCCAGAAGTTTGGCAAGTCCAAAATCGGAAACTCGAGCATCCAATTTTCCATCAAGCAAAATGTTGCTTGATTTTATGTCTCGGTGTATGATCCTAGGGGAACAATCGTGGTGCAAGTAGGCAAGCCCTTTTGCAGCTCCCATGATTATATTCAAGCGTGAATCCCAGTCTAGTTGCTCAGATCTTTCTGTGCAATGCATCGCAAACATTATTATCTCCCCCAAAAAGATTTAAGCAGAGATTCCTATACTAGCTTCCATGTTAAATTTGTTTCAACTAGTGCAGAATAAATAGAAAGGCCATATTTAACAACAATACCTCAAATCCCAAGTAGGCGTAAGTTATTGTAAGTTATAACCTAATCTTGACACATTAAAAGGTTCCATAGATCAAGATTCCTGGTTGAATTGGTATTACATATCCAAAAAACCATCAAATGGCAAAGAAAAGGTTGCTATTACATGTTTAATGAAGATTGTGCACAATCTAATAAAAAACCTAATTAGGGATTTGGTCAGTTCTAGGAAGTAAATGATGATTACTGCATGTAAATATCTGACTTTCTAATTATCACATGCCCTCTTAAGAGTCTCACTTGTACATAATAATATAGCTTTAGCTGCTACATGTATTAATATTATTATCATAAAATATAGCAAGTCTTCAAATAAAGATCTCACCATGAAGAACTTCATCAAGACTACCACCAGGTAGGTAGTCATATATTAACAACTTTGATGTAGGTGAATTGCAATATCCTCGTAAGTTCACCAAATAACGGTGTTTGATGCTACCAAGAATTTCAAGCTCCCTCTCAAAAAAACGATCAAAGCCCTCATTCAACTTTACAATCCTTTTCAAAGCAAATTCATTTCCATCATCCATTGCAAGCTTGTAAACAGTTCCAAATCCCCCTACCCCTATTATATGTTCCTCATTCAAAGTCTCCAGCTTCTTAATAATGTCTTTTGAAGAATATGGTAGGTCTCCATGAAACATCACTATTGAGGCACCTACAAGGACATTATTCCGAGATATTAACTTTCAAGGACTTTTCATTGCATAAAGTAGAAAAAAGCTAGTTCAAATATGCCATATGCAAGCCGCGGAAAGATAAGGAGCACACCTGCACCGACATCCATTGCGAGACTTATTCTATCATTTTTGCCAAACTTTTTATACAGAAAACAACCCCAGAAGCACATAAGTGCCACCAAAAGTAGTGCGCCCACAGTTGCTAATGCACTGATGAGAAGTTTTCCAGAATATTTCTTCTTTCCAATTTCACTTTGGTCTATTAAGAGTAAAACAATAGAAGTCAAAATAAAACTGGTGACAACATGATCTAACTGACTGTATTATTTACATTGTCAAAACTGTAGTCGTGAATACAAAAAATTACGAAGTCCAATAAGGACTGTGCCAAAATATAAGTCAGACAGATTCTGTGACCTGTTAGCTTACATTGTTCAGATATTTTGAAAAAAAAGAGTCTCGGGAAAAAATTACAAAAAGAATGGTCTCATTACATTTATGTTGATGAAAACAAAACTAGAAATATCTTTAAACTGCATTTCCAATTCCACCATAAATTGCTGCGCAATTCCGTCTCCAAAATTAAGGATTTCTTAGATGGCCTTAGGTGCTTCCAGGACAAATCCTTTTCAATCGTAAGATTTTATTGAATTAACGTAGAATTAAATTCTAAACTTCTATTTTTCTGTTGATTTGGTTACCATTCTTACACCCTCCCAAAAAAAAATCCTGCTTTTGATTTTAGCTTCATCTAAAAGCAGTTGAGTCAGAGTTACCATCTTTTTTCAAAAAGATTAAACCACAATATCTGTAGAGCTGAAAGCTTATACTAATACTAGAAGTATATTTATGAAAAGACAGCACATCAATAAAAACAAAATAACATCTACTAACAAAGAGAGCAGGCTTGGCATGAGGACAGGTTAAATGAAGGATACAAGAAGATCAGGCAGCTTACCTGAAGTAGATTGACCATTTGTCCCAGGCGAACCATCATCTTTACATGTTGAATCGATTTTCACTCCACACAAACCACGATTTCCAACAAAACTGCAAAAGGGTGTGTTTGTCTCAATATTGAAAAATAAATTTAGTTCCTTTAAGATAGATTACTACATTAGGACAGTCTAATATCATATTTTTGCATATAGGACAGTCTAATGTCATTAACCAGCAAGGATAAAAATATCAACATAATACATTTATTGGCAAAGTCATGACTTCATCTATTGATAGAAATCTCAGCCAGAACAACATAATAAAGCTAATACATGGGTATTTTCAGTAAAAAAGTATGCCTACAAATATCTATATGCACGGGTAAAAAGTAACAATAAGAAATTGGAATATCAAAAGTTATGATATTTCTAATTTCTATGGAGCACCGACACTTAAGGATGAAGGTAGATCCAAGTGTCCGACACGTGTTGGACACCAACACTCGTACAACACGTTGGACACTCCATTTCGTTGTCACAATATAAAAATATTTTATTTAGCTCCGACACCTAGTGGTCACTTCCATAAATTTCCAAAAAAAAATTAGGATTATTATCAACTAGGAGGGGAACTTGAAAAGCCTTCAATTGATTAGATCTCGTGTTTAACTTTTTGTTGGTTGATGGATGGATCAAAGGCGAAAGACATAGTTCAATAGTTCATCATTTTTGGAAAGAAACAAAGTGTTTAAATTCTCTAATGATGTCTCTTAGTATTTTTTTGGGTGAGACTCATTATTATAGGGAAAATGCAATATTTAACAAAGTGTTTAAATTGTTTAATGATGTCTCTTAGTATTTTTTGATGAGACTCATTATTATAGGGAAAATGTAATACTTAACAAATTGTTTAATAATGTCTCTTAGTATGCTTTTAATGGATAGCATACCACAGCCATCAAAGGAGGATCAATACAACTGCATACCAGAATTCACATGAAATTAGAATATTAATTGCTCATGATCCAATCTCAATCGCATATTCCCTTCATCTTAATTTTCTTGAAGTATCTCTATTCAGTAATCCGATTAGAAGATTTAAAATATTTTGTAGTTGTTAAATGCCTTTCGCATGTACTCCATCTCTTGCTTAAAAGAATCTTACAATGCTGATCAGAATCGTGGATGATGCTATTACTATTAGCACTCCCAATTACCTAATCAGCTCGCAGCAAACAACTCGATTGTAACTTCCTAAACTAGCCTCAAATAATTTCTATTAATCTATTCAATTTAGTCATAATTAGTTATATACTATTGGTCAGTTAACATTAACACTCCTAGCTAACACTTCACTCTGATATTTTTTTAAACACCAAACCTCTTCATTCCTCTGAAAATAAAATCAAAACACAAGGAAAAGCCGCAAAAGTCCACAGCTTGTGGTAATAAAATGTCTTAGTACAATTAAATTATTAAAATTTCAAAACACAAGGTCATCAAATAATAGTAGCTATGTCAAGTTCCTAATAAAGAGAAAATACATTGACTAATCCATAAGGCCTAGCTCAACTGGCAAATGCCGAAATTGTTAGGCTGGATATCATGTCCCGGGTTCGAACCCGGGACCTCACAGTTGTGTGCGTGAGTTTCTAGTGGCAATTGTCACTCCGTCTACAAACCCAAAAAAATACATTGACTAGTTTATTGAAAATTAAATGTGTGACAAGCAAGCTAACCAGTAAAAAGATAAAAAGCAATTTAAATAATATAAATACTGAAAAAAGTAAGATTTTGAACACATAAATAAAAGCCTAGGTGAATAATATTGTGGAGTGGGAATAGACTAATAATATTAACATATTTAATTACAATTCAAATCTAATTAAAAATTGGGCAAGAGCACTTAGGAAATTACAATTATGAGTTGTTAATTTGGAGTTTGAATAAGTAATTGAGAGTATCAATATCCTCACCAATAAAACCCTAGGATGCAAAAAAGTTTATGCAGAACAATCAGTCATGTTCCCTTCAGCACTTAACCTATAGGAATCTATAAACAGAAAAAGCCGTACTTACGAGCTTCCAGTAAAGTTGCCAAGGACACCATCAGACGGTATTGGTCCAACTAGAAAATTTGTTGATACATTGCTGCAAAATATCCATATTTATTAAAAAGATTAAAAGAGACAATTTTAAAAAACAAAATAGCAAATAATAAAAATGAGTATAAGAAAGAAGAATTGCAGCTGAAAAGACATCTACATACAAGTTTTTGAGATTATACAACTTCCCCAGTGATGCTGGAATGTTTCCACTAAGGGAATTGCTTGATATATCCCTGTAAAATAGGGAGACATGTTAATGAATATGGCCTATGTAACACCAGAACTACGTAATTTGATTTTGAAGAAAAAAACAAAAGAAGATTGGAAACTTCACTAGATAACCAAACTATCGAACATTACGCACACAAATGCCAGATAAATTGTCTCAAATATTCATTTTTCTTTCCTCCTTTTCTCCTAGGCCATTTATTATAGTTCCAGTGAAAACAGAGTGAACTCATACTATAATATAATTATTTCTGGTGCTTGATCCACACAAATTAAAAAATGGTATAAATAAAAATAGAAACTCACAAATTTTGAAGCTGTGAGAGGTTTCCTATTTCACTTGGAATCATTCCACTGAGGTAATTACCCTGCAAAAATCTGTAAAACACAAATCAACAGTTGTTACCAAGTAGCAATATAGAACTATTGGATTTGCCCAATTTAAAGCTCGACATAAAGAACATGATCTAGCAGTTATATTAGAGTCCAGAAAAACTTTCTTTCTGAAAGTGAAGTCATACAAGACATTAACTGCAAAACATCATGCTCAAAATTAATGCAAATAGATTTCAAATATATGTGAGAAATTTGAATACGTAGGTACATGCATTAAATTAAAGATAACAAAGGCGGGATTATATTACTAAAGTTCATTATCTTACAAACATCATCAACTGAGATAAATGTAGATAACTTTCCGAGGTAAATAGAAAAATAAAAAATGGAACAGAACTAGACAAACGAACCAAAGTTGATACATACATTCCCTGCAAGTCAGTGCAGTTTCCCAGTTCTGATGGAATTGTCCCAAAGAAGTTGTTGTTATGAAGAGCACTGCAACAGATACATTATCATTATCATTACAAAAGCAGTTACGTAACCTATCAAAAAAAATTAAAAGAAAATATGTATGCAAGCAAAGTTTTAGAAATACATACAGAACTTTCAGATGCTCTAGCTTCCCAAGGTCGGGTGGTATAGCCCCACTTATCCTATGGTAAGCTAGACTCCTAGAACACCACCAATGAAAGCAGAGTTAGATGAATTCCAGACATGATTGCAAGCAAAGCAAGTCTCCTGTCATGTATTGATGAAGATGAAGTACTTTTTTTATAAAATTAAGAAGTACTGTAACCGAAGTATTGCTCAGATACAATTTTTCAAGGAAATGTTCATACAAAAACAGAGCACCTTATCCTGCTTTAATGGAACACTACTCCAGTACAAAACCCAGAAAAGAAAAGAGGGGAGGGCTAAAAAGATGGTGGAAGAAATTGAAGAAATTTGAATCATTAAGTTACTAAAATATCATAGACTAAAGCAATGAGAAAGTGAAAAGGAAAATTCTTGTCTGAAATTTACTATCACAACTAGCTCCAAGAATTAGACATACATTAGTTTACAGAACTTAGAAGTCAAAATCAGAATAAATGTACCAGACATGGTTAAAAAAATTCCCATGAAGCTTCATAAAAGTTTGGTCCATACTTATCAATTATAAGACTAACATGATATAATTTATTTACCCTTTATATAATACATGTGATTATAGAGACAAGATGATGTATGAAAGACTTTCATCACCAAAAACTGGGTCTTATATCAGGTGCAAGACCAGAAATGTCAAAATCACTATAAAAACTCACAGATGTGTTACTCTCTTGATTTTTAGATCACATTTCACTCCTTTCCATTTACATGGATCAGGATCCTCTGGCCTCCATTGTAAGAGAATACCATCGGAGCTAGTAATTGCTGCCCTGAAGCTAAGAAGTACTTCACCTATAAATATGAAATTTGATTAAATCAGACACAGACTTATATACCGACAATAGCTTCTAAAGTAACAAGAATAAGAAATACATGTGATCATACCATCAGGACTGATTGCTTCACTTGTATTAATTACAATATGTATCGGCAGAACAAAAAGAAGCCACAGCCATTGCCACTTTATCAGACAAATGCCCATAGCAACACTGTTCAAAAATAGTAGAGCTAATAAAAGTCATCTGAGACGAGAGTATCTGAAATGTCTCTCCACCATTTAATTATCTGGTTGATATACACATCATCAGTGTATACGAACGTAGACCTGCAACAGAAAGGCAACTAAACTGAAATTAAAGCAGACAAATTTATCATTTATCATAGGAAAAATACACCAGACAACCAAATGTTATTCTGGCAGTTACGCCTATCAGTGTTTTCGGCGGCACTTAGAAACATTTAACGGTTACACATACATATAACTCACCTAGTAAATAAATAAACAAAATTAAGTTATCTATATTTTAGTTTAAGACTATGCATATTGACAAAACTATAAATGCACAAAAAACGTTATCTATGAAAGAATCATCAAGTCTTATAATCGATACAATACGAGCAAATGCTTCAACTTATTTTCCAAAATTTTCAGTTCAAACACATAAGCACTTTTTCTATTCTTCTACCTATCGAGACAAAGGAATGAAAAAGCAGCGCAAAAGCTTAATTGAAAAGCTCTCATAAAGTAGAAGCTAATCTAAACTGAACCTAGGTAAACTACTGGAAGAGCTTCAAATCCAGCACACTAGATAGAAATTCAGCATTTCAAATCAAAAGAGCAATGCACAAACACAAAATCTAGGTCAATTAATCCTCCGGTTCAATTGCACAAATAGCGATGGTGAATTTTGTCTGTTTCCCCGGAAAATCGAAGAAGAAGAGAGAGAAAAGTAGATACACTGACCTCGATTTCGATCTGAATGAGATGCGAAAGTGAGATAGAAATGCAAGTTGAGCTGTAAAGGAATAACAACAAAAACGTCAAAAACCACCGTTATCACTACTCACACACACTGCGCCTGAGATTTGTGTGATTCCAATCCAAAGAGCGAGTGCGAGTACAAGTGCGAGTGTGCGTGTGAGTGAGAATAAAATGCTCTTGTAAAATAAAGAAGGAGCCAATGAAAGCAAGGCTGTTTGGCACGTGAGAACAGACACAACGCACGTGCGACCGACGCCTTTGGTCACAGCTCACAAAATTGACGCCTGTTCTCTGTAGACCGTAGCTTATATTGCGTACAGTACAACACTTCTTCTCCCTATTCGATTTTTTCTCTCCTTGTTTTTTCTCCCGGAGTCTATATATATTTCTGTATTTCTTTTTTTTTGACAAAATAATTTTGTATTTCTTTTTTTTTACCAATAATTTTGTATTTCTATTTTTTCATTTTTTACAATGTTAATTATTTATAGAGTTTAGTTGTACGCATTATTGCGTAGACTTTTTTACAATAACAACCCAGAGCGTGGGGTTCCGGCGGTTAGAGCTGATCCTCTCATAACCAAAGGTCGGGGGTTCGATCCCCACCTTGGGTACAGAGCTGCGTTAAAACTCTGGGTCAACTGTGATTAGTCACTTGCGGTCGGCTGTTGATACCCTGGGTAAAACCAAAAAAAAAAATACAACCAATAACAATTTATGGTATGGTTGACGGATAATGTGGTTATTAATTGACTTACTTCTTTTTAGTGATATGTCAATTAGTAATTAGTAGATGGTGTAAAAAATGTTTATACACCGTATATAAATTAAATCATTATTTATATATATATATATATAGATTTGATTTATATGCGTAGTCGGTGTGTATAAATGTTTTACATTATCGACTCAATAACTAACTACCTTATATGTCACTATTATTATGAATTGTTATAGGTTGTGTTATGGTGATTATACTGTTTTCTATTTGCACCCCCTCTCCAAAAGCCCAATTGATGAGAAGCCCAATTATAATCAAGAGAGTCCAATCTTCAATGGCCAAGATCAGCCCGCAAGATCGGACGGCCCAAAAACGCCAACACAAACACATCCAAACTCTATAAATACCCCATTTAATGCTCATTAATGGTAAGCACTTTTCTAACCAAACATTCATTCTCTCAAATACTGACTTGAGCGTCGGAGTATCATTGCAGGTACAACCTCGCCCTTCAAGATCGAACATCTCAAGATCGAACACCTCAACATCGCCTCTCAAGGTCGAACATCCCGGGTCGAACAAAACTTTCCTCTCAAAGCCTGAAGACAAAGATAGAATCAAGGACCAAATATCTACCAACTGCATAATATCGATCCTCACGATCGGAAGCACGGTACAGAACATTGGCGACCACAGTGGGAGTAACCAATACCCGATTTTTCTCACCATCTCCTTGAACTTATTGAATGGCACCAACACACCGCTCAATACCGACTAGTCTCATGGCCGAACCTGACCTCGGCCCTCAGCGAACTCCTGAAGGCCACGTCCAGGAACTCACGAATTCGTCGCAAACACGAAGCCGACATCCCAACACGGGACCTTCCCGAGCACAATCGGGCGCAGATGAGACGAGCTTACCATCTCCCCCTCAATTACTCCCGGCCTTGACGGACGCGGTTCAACATCTCGTTCAGCTATTGGCCCGGCAAGAAGCGGTAAATGAAGAAAGAAACAACCGTTTCGCCAACCTCGAATCCGAAGTAGCGAGACTGCAAAGTCGGAACGTCCTGGACCAACAATCATCCGGGCAGAGCTCACTGGAGGAACGACGCCCAACTCGAAGAAGACTTTTTCATCGATCACCCCCACGGAGAAAGCTCACTCATCGCTCCCCCGCACGCCGTCAACGAGGGAATGTTTCCCGTTCTCCTCTGGCTCGACAACACGAGGCTCATTCCCGTTCTCCTCTGGCTCGACAACACGAGGCTCATTCCCGTTCTCCATCAGCTCGACAATACGACGATCTAGATGATCCTCATTCTCCTCCACGCCGCCACCAAGGGAATGTTTCCCGTTCTCCTCTGGCTCGCCAAATTGAAGGCTCGACCTCGTCACGGAGACGATCGAGAAGCCATGACATCATTCAAAAGGTCCATCACAGACGCCAACCACTGTCACGAGCAAATCGACCTGGGCGAAAAGGTCCTTTCACAAAGTCGATCGACAACTTCCGGGTCCCCCGGTATCTCGAAAAACCACCTGGAGGATTGAAGACTTACGACGGGACGGGCGACCCCGACAGACATCTAGACCAATTTGACACGACCATGCAGTATCGAAATGTACCCATGGAAATGAAATGCCGAATATTCCCTTTGACCCTAGACAAAATGGCTTCCGAATGGTTTCGGACGTTAAGGTCGAATACCATTTCCTCATGGGACCAGTTAGCAAAACACTTCTCGGTGCACTTTGCCCATTCCAAGAGCAAACCCAAAAACAAAAATGTTCTAGCATCTATTGTCCAGAAAGCAAATGAACCCCTGAGGGAATATATAGAGCGATTCAACACCGAAGCTCTTCAGGTTCGGCAGTTAGACAACGCTTTTCGAATTTTCTTCATGGCCCAAGGTCTGCTCCCTGGAAGCTCGTTCCGAAAGCACATCAACACCTGGGAACCTAACACCCTTCAAGAATTCCTCGAACTATCCCAGTGCTTTATTAACGAAGAAGAAAATTCCAAGGTCGGCAAAACGTCTTTACATGCAGAATCGTCGAAACGCCACATCGAGGTCGACCCTCAAAAAGGCTCCTGGAACATCGGTAGGAAAAATCGTCACCAGGTATACACCGAACTCAACGTTTCCAACGCCCAGTTACTAGGGGAATGTTGGAACGTCGAATTCAGGGACGTCAAGCCTCCCAGGTCCTTACCTGTCCGACCTGGGCAGAAGGCCAACAAATACTGCCGATACCACAGAAGCAATGGCCATGACACAAACCATTGCAACGCCTTAAAGGATGACATAGAAGATTTAATTAAACGGGGAAAACTATCTTCTTATGTTAAAAGGGAGGGAGAACGATCTGACAACTTCGGAAGAGAAAGAAATGAAAATCTCAGGGCAAAAGGAAAAGAAATGATCGACCCAGACCGCGAAGAGCTGGATAAAAAACGCTCGGTTATCATGATGATAACTGGGGGATTCGATCATGAAGGATCGGGAAAATCCATGAAGAGAAAATGGAAGGAATTGTTGTGCGTGGCTTCAACGTCAACAACCCCGGTCAAAACTAACCGACCTCCATTATCTTTTAGTGACAACGACCTTATTGACGGAAAAGCTAACAAACACGTACCTCTCTTGATATCGGCAATCATAGCCAACAAGGAGGTACGTAGAATCCTGGTCGATCAGGGGAGCTCATCAGACATCATCTTTATCGATCTTCTGCGCAAAATGGGGATCGATAAAGAGGAACTCACCCCTTACAGAGGGACGGCTTTGTCCGGCTTTAACGGATCTCGAACGAAACCCCTTGGGCATCTGGAGCTAATGGTTACCTACGGAACCGAACCAATGGTTCGAACCGTCAGAACCAAATTCCTCGTCTTGCCTTGTGAATCCATATACAACGGCATTATAGGAAGACCGACCCTCGGCAGGCTCGGGGCGGTTACATCCACCACGCACTTAAAGATGAAAGTCCACTCTCTTTGCGACAGAGTTATCACTTTAAACTCTGACTTAGAGTCGGCCTCCAGGTGTTTTTTCCTATGGACTAAGAACGAACGAAAAGCTTCGGAGCATGAAGGGGTTCCCCCTTCGGAAGAACTGTCGACTCCCAAAATACCAAAGGGAAGATCAACCGAAGTTAACACTGCCACTAACGTAGAAACCAACTGCGATCCGAAGGTCGAAAAACAGATAGACGTCGACGAGCTAACCAAAGAGCTCAAACAAAAAATCAAAAGACCAAAGCCTGATGGAAAGTTCGTCGAAATAGAGCTCGGTTCAGACACCTCCCAAAAGATCAAAATAGGGATCGACCTTCCAGAAAAGATCAAGATCGAATTAACCCAATGTCTTAAAGATTTCAAAGACATCTTCGCTTGGTCGGCCGAAGACATGCCTGGGATCCCGCCCGAGGTTGCCTGCCATCGACTCGCAATAAACCCAGAAGCAAGATGGATCGCCCAAAGAAAGCGGGCCCAAAGCAAAGAGAAAGCCATTGCTGCCGCCTTAGCAGTAGACGACCTCATCCGAGCCAACTTTATCTCTGAGGTTAAATACACAACTTGGTTATCAAACCCAGTCCTGGTGAAGAAATCTAACGGAAAATGGCGTATGTGTGTCGACTACACCGATCTTAATAAAGCTTGCCCAAAAGACGCCTTTCCGGTCCCCAGCATCGATCGTTTGGTCGACAGCGCTTCCGGTTTTCGGTTGTTATCCTTCATGGACGCATACTCCGGATACAACCAAATCGCCATGTTTCCCCCAGATCAAGCAAAAACCGCCTTCATCACTGACCGAGGAAACTTCGCGTACCGTGTTATGCCCTTTGGTTTAAAAAACGCCGGAGCAACTTATCAAAGAATGATGAACAAAGTGTTCCAAAACCAGATCGGTAAAAGCGTAGAGGTTTACCTCGACGATATGATCGCCAAAAGCAAAAGTGACGACGACCATATAAGCGATCTGAGAGCGATTTTTTCTGAGGTACGAAAGAATAGAATGAGATTAAACCCAGAAAAATGCACTTTCGGAGTTCGAGCCGGGAAATTCTTAGGTTTCTTCTTAACAGAACGAGGAATCGAGGCGAACCCGGATAAATGTCGATCCGTCACAGAAATGCGAACTCCGACGTCCAAGAGAGAAGTGCAAAAACTCAATGGAATGATAGTTGCTCTATCTCGTTTCATATCGAATGCAGCGTTCAAATCTCTTCCACTTTTCAAAATCCTCAAAAAAGAAGAAAGAGATTTCGAATGGACGCCCGAGCAAGACGAAGCTTTGAAACAACTGAAAAAATCTCTCCCCGAGCCTCCAATTTTAACTCGACCAAATGAAGGGGAAACATTATACTTATATCTAGCGGTCTCGGAAGAGGCGTTAGCTGCCGTTCTAGTACGCGAGCTCGAAACCGGGCAAAGTCCCATCTACTTCGCAAGCAAGGCTCTGCACGGGGCTGAAAGTCGTTACTAGAAAATCGAGAAAATCGCCCTAGCTCTCATTATCGCAGCTCGACATTTTCGAGCCTATTTTGTCGCTCACCAGGTAGTCGTCCGAACTAACTACCCAATCAGACAGATACTCCACAGACCCGATCTAGCTGGAAGAATGATCAAATG
This sequence comes from Astragalus membranaceus, assembly GCA_039519185.1. NCBI lineage: Eukaryota > Viridiplantae > Streptophyta > Magnoliopsida > Fabales > Fabaceae > Astragalus > Astragalus membranaceus. Next base: position 27,539,660 of record CM076849.1, on the reverse strand, counting down.
GGTCGTGGAACTCTCAGAGTTCGGTATCAAATATGAAGCTCGAACTACACTTAAAGCGCAAGTTTTGGTGGACTTCATCGCCGAGATGACACCTGCTAACGCCGAATCTGACATATGGATCCTATACGTCGATGGGTCCTTAAATCCAAAAGGGAGTGGCGCTGGGATTATGCTAGAAAGCCCGACTGGGGTCATCATCGAAGTTTCCCTTACATTCGGTTTCCCCACCTCGAACAACCAAGCAGAGTACGAGGCTTGCATCGCCGGACTTCGCCTGTCAATTGACTTCCAAGTCCCAAAAATTAAACTCCATACCGACTCTCTTGGTGGTCTCCCAGATCGGAAGCAAATACGAGACCAAAGAACCGATCCTGCAAAAATACCTACTTCAGGTACAGTCACTAATAGCTAAATTTGAAACAAGCGAGATAGTTCATGTCCCAAGAACGGAAAACCAACGAGCTGATATCCTCGCCAAACTCGCAAGCACAAAAACCCCAGGTAACCAAAGGACGACTATCCAAGAAACACTACACAAACCCAGTGTATCTCTCGAGCCTCTGTTTAACCCGACCATCTGCATGCTCGAAGAAACAGACAGGTGGATAACCCCAATTTTAGAATACATCGTCTCAGGAACGGAACCCCCAGACAGAAACGACGCCAAATATATAAGGAGAAGAGCCTCGGCTTTTTCAGCCATCAACGGAACGCTCTATAAAAGAAGTCTCTCTTCCCCGTTAATAAAATGCATCGAGGGAGAGGAAGCGGCCTATGTATTAACAGAAATTCATGAGGGAATCTGCGGCCAGCACATGGGAGCTCGATCTTTAGCACGTAAAACCCTTCGAGCCGGCTACTACTGGCCGAGCATGATCGGCGATGCTAGCGATCATGTGAAGAAATGCAAAAAATGTCAAGTCCACGCCAATGTGCACATAGCTCCCCCCACAGACCTCACGAGTTTATCCTCCACATGGCCCTTCGCATGGTGGGGAATGGACTTACTCGGACCTTTCGCAAAGGCACCAGGACAAGTCAAATTCTTGATCGTCGCCGTAGACTACTTCAGCAAATGGATAGAAGCGGAACCCCTGGCGACCATCACTGCAAAAAACTGCATAAAATTCTTCAAAAAAAGCATCATGAGCAGGTTCGGGATCCCCGAGGTAGTAGTAACGGACAACGGGACGCAATTCACAGACACGGGATTTCGCAAACTAATGTTCGAGCTTAAAATTAAGCACCATTTCACTTCAGTAGAGCACCCTCAAACCAACGGTCAAGCAGAGGCTGCAAACAAAGTAATACTGAACGGGCTGAAACGACGTTTGGACGATGCTAAAGGAAATTGGGTAGAAGAATTGCCTTACGTCCTCTGGGGATACCGGACGACCCCCCAAAGCTCCACTGGGGAAACACCTTTTAGGCTCTCCTACGGCAGCGAGGCAGTCATCCCCGTCGAGATCGGCGAACTTAGTTGGAGAACGGCGAATCCCAAAACACAAAGCAATAACGATCAAGCCTTAAGAGAAGAACTCGACCTCATCGATGAAATCCGAGGTCAGGCCTCGCTCCGAGAAGCGATCATCAAACAAAAGGTTGCAACCAGATACAACACCAAGGTCGTTCACAGAGATTTCGATCCTGGCGATCTGGTACTCAGAAGAGCTGACGTCGGTCAGAAAAACGCCTCCCAAGTAAAGCTCGCCCCGAACTGGGAAGGCCCCTACCGAATTTTATCTAAAACCGGTACGGGAGCCTTTAAATTGGAGACCCTCCAAGGAAGAAAGATTGAGAGGACTTGGAACGCAACAAAACTGAAAAGTTATTATCCTTAGAAAGAAATCATTTACACCGATCTTATGTAAACTCGAAACAAGTTATTAATCAAAAAAGAAACTTGACATTTCTTTCAAACACTTTCGATGCTTCTCAAAAGTTTTTTTTACCAGGTCTCCACACATTCTTGATTTTCATCAAACAGAATGAAGGGACCCAATTCCCCCCACCGGGAATCAACTGGGACCGATCTTAAATGATCTCCCCAAAAGCGACCACCCAAGGTCGCAAACTCTTTGAGAAAACAGTTAAATCCGAGCCGAGTCTTGGCAAACTATCTCAAAGAGACCGGGTCTTCGAGGATCGAAACGTCCTAAGAACGACCATCGGCCACAGCTGCCGATACCCCTATGGGGCGAGTTAAATCTGGGCCGAGTCCTAGTAAACTGTCCTATAGGTTCGAACCTGTAAATCGAGTTCCTCGTTTACCGACGTTTTTACATCATACGCGACGTGCAGAATTAAAAAAGCACTCGTTAAAACTCGCAAAAAACGACATACATGACATGCGAAATTCAAAAAGCATTCATTAAAGCTCGTAAACGCCTGATAGGCATATCCCAAAAGAGGTTACAAATATCTCCAGCCAGACCGACAGAAGTTCCGGATCTATACGAAAAACTACATAAGTAAAAGCATACACCAGGAACTTCTGCAAAAGAAACGCTGTTAAAACATCAGGCAGTAGAGGTCGGAAAAATCACAGTTTTCTTCTCCGTCTGAGCATCGATCTTAACGATCTTACCCCCTTCAACCTCGTGGTCGGCATCAATAATTGACCGATCCAAATTCACAGAAGGATTGACCAAAGCAATTTGCTCCTGGGCACACTCAAAACCCTCCTTATACAGCTCAATTGCAGAGTTAGCAGCTTCACGAGCCTCCCTCCTAGCCTCGTTTGCAAGCTTCGCAGCCTCTTTAGCATTTTTTCTGCTTTGCTGAAGGGCTACTTCAAGCTCTGCAATTCGAGCCTCCGCATCGCCGCTTGTACCGACCCGTGCCTCAGATGCTTTCTCCAAATCATCTTCCAAACCAGCTACACGAAACTCCAAACCTTTAATCTTCTCATTAGCCTCGACCAGTTGCCCCTCCAAAACTTTTTCCCTTTCTTCTAGCTCCTTTACGCGATCCTCCGCGAACTCCGCCCGACGTACAACCTCCCCTTGGCTTTCCTTCAGAGCCTGAAGTTCTTGCTTTGTTCGAGCGAGCTCTTTCGATTTTGAAGCCACATCTTCCACAAGCTTCACTCTCTTTGACTTCTCGAGCTCCAACGAAGCTGCAAGCACGAAAATAAGAAAAATCAGTTTATGAAGAAAGAGATGTTTTTATGAATGTAAGAAAGTAATGTTATTTACCCTTAGCCCTTTGCTCATATTTCTCTTTTTCGATCCTATGAACGTCGGCCAAATTCGCCAACAATTTAACAGACGCCCCGACGGGATCCTCCCGCCATTGGGCATAGTTTTGCTCCAAAAAACCCTCCTCTAAAGGTACGGCCTTGTTCTTATGCTTCGGTCTCCTCGAGGTCTTACTCCTCTTTTCCGGCCTTTGCTCGCCACTTGCCTCGGTGCGCACCCTTTTTGCCGAGGGCCCTGCACCAGCGTCGGGAGCAGCCGGGGGAGGAGAACTGGAAACAAGATCGACCAGAGCCTCATAGGCAAGGTCCTCCTGGGTAACAGTGTTGATCGGGGAAGCAGCAGTAACCGTCCCAACAACAGTCTCAACCTGGGGAGACGTCGGAAGCGGAACACCCACCTCCTCAGCATCTCCAGATATGTCGACGCTCCTCATCGCCAGCGCCTTCATTACGGCAAGTTTCTTTGGGGTCATGGTATCTGGAAAAGAAACATAAATCGGTCATACAAACTACGGTCAAAGATGTGCAAAAATCAAAAGCAAGAAAAACGAACTACCTAAGACAAGTTGCACTCGTCTTCGCTTCCCAGCCTGAACTATCTTAGCCGCAGGGATACCCCGATACTTATGTTTTGAAAACGGAATGTTCTCAGAAATAAACATCAGGATCCTCTTGGTAAGAAGATCGACAGCGTTCAAACGATCCTGACTAACAGAAAAGGAATTGGTGGATCGTTCAAAATGGGCCTGACTCCAACCAATGGGAAACTTGGTGGACACCAAAGTCCGACCATCCTCTGAAAACTTTCCCACTCTCTCGATCGCTTCGTCGGTCACCGGTTCGACCCAGTAAAATAACTCCTTCCAATTCCCCTTCAACGAGTCCGCATAGGCTTTGAAAATCTTGGCCCCTCGCCTCGAGCGAAGACTGACATGCTCGCGACCAGACTTATTTTCACTGCTGTTCCGATTGATCTCAAACAAATGGAAAAAGAGCAACGGCGAGACCGGCCTCTCCAGATGAAGACACATGAGTTCGTAGGCTCGAACAAAAGCCCACGCGTTTGGGTGCAACTGAGAAGGCGCAACATCCAAAGTCGCCAAAACCGTCTGCTCGAACCAAGTGAAAGGAGGCCGGATATTCATCTCGTTTATCAGCATATGATACAAAGTGAACTTGAGCTCTCCAGGCCACAAAGCCACATGCTCTCCCTTTTTCATTCCCTCAACTCTCCAAATCCGCTTCGAGTGACCCGAAGCTTTCCTCCCGACCCTCTCCAAATTAAACCCGTGCTGGTACAACGATTCAATCTCCAAAATATTTCTGGAAACCCAATCATATTGAGAGACCTCTCGCACCGGTACGTCAAGGTCCCCACAACCAGTACTAGAGTACCCATCCAGAGAAACAGCAGAAGCTCGGCTGGACCCCGGTTGGCTCTTAGGGCGAGATTCAACTTGTTTTTCAACACCCTCTCTATCGGATTCATCGGCAGAGTCGGAACTCGACCCAAGATCGACCTCGGAATCCTGATTCCTCCACTGGGATTTCCTCATCGGACTCGGAAGTGATAGCCATCACATCCACCAAGCAATCCTCCTCCGCATCTTCGGGAGTATCGTCATTCGGCTCATTAGCATCGGTCGCAGGAGAAGAACTCTCGCTCTCAAAATTATCTTCCGCCTTATCACTCACAGGGGCGGAAGCAGAGTGCTCTTGCACGTCCGGGGCGGCGACTTCAAGAGGCTCGGTACGAACCTCAGGGATTTCACCACCAGAAGCCATCGCGTTCGTAAACTCTTTTCGGTACTGAGTGACGTCTCTCCGAGTTTGTTTCGTCCTCGCCAGATCGAATCTACAGGAATGAGGGACGAAATGTCAGGATTAAAGATCGAAAATGGGTTCGCGAGCAAGTCGGAACCCGACCTGACGACCCCCATTCTAAGATCAAAGGGGACGGGGGGAGGTCCAGGCACAAACGAAAAGAAAAGTAAAGAAAAAACCAAAAATAGACTAACCTCGGAACTATGTCGCAAGCTGATTATATCTGGAAATAAACGGTTGTCGATCCTCAGAAATCGACCTTAAAAGTACTTCAAAATTTCTTCAAACTCGTTCACTTTAAAGAAGCTCGGGAGCTCTCGAAGATCGGCAAATCAAAAACAAATGAACAACAAGCAACAAATGAGGTGGTGAGACCCTTTATTTATAGCAAGGCGAATCCAATGGGCCTGGGCCTGGAAGTCGAAGCGTCACGTCCAAACCATGGTCCATTAAAATCCGCACGCTGAAGAATAAACGTCACCATCATGCGCCGCCACTACGAAGAGACACCTTGTCAGAAACAGTAAAAATGGCACTGATTCCAAGAATACACTGATTCCAAAGCAGCACTGAGTTCGGAAAAACCATTCACCTCGCTCGAAAGCTCGACGGACAGTTAAACATCGCTCGAAAACCCCAGCCCCGACATAAGCTCGATACCGGATAAGATCGCCCCTCAAAGTCAAGATCGCTCCTCATAGCGACCAGACTTGGGGGACCACTGTTATGGTGATTATACTGTTTTCTATTTGCACCCCCTCTCCAAAAGCCCAATTGATGAGAAGCCCAATTATAATCAAGAGAGTCCAATCTTCAATGGCCAAGATCAGCCCGCAAGATCGGACGGCCCAAAAACGCCAACACAAACACATCCAAACTCTATAAATACCCCATTTAATGCTCATTAATGGTAAGCACTTTTCTAACCAAACATTCATTCTCTCAAATACTGACTTGAGCGTCGGAGTATCATTGCAGGTACAACCTCGCCCTTCAAGATCGAACATCTCAAGATCGAACACCTCAACATCGCCTCTCAAGGTCGAACATCCCGGGTCGAACAAAACTTTCCTCTCAAAGCCTAAAGACAAAGATAGAATCAAGGACCAAATATCTACCAACTGCATAATATCGATCCTCATGATCGGAAGCACGGTACAGAACAGGTTGTAATTATAAAAAAAGTTACATCGACAATATATATATATATATATTGTCGATGTAACTTTTTTTATAATTACAACCTGTTCTGTACCGTGCTTCCGATCATGAGGATCGATATTATGCAGTTGGCTCTGATACCAAGAGGGGATCGGAATCAGAAGATAAAAGAAATTAAAGAGACAGAGGGGAAGTAGGTAGCATGCGGAATGCTAAAACAAGAAATTAAATTGAAGTGCAGAATCAAAATAACATAAATTAGGAGGCAAAGCCTTCCATACAAGACAGTAAACTGTCTATGAGTTACAAGATTGAAGATTGAAGAAGATCTTACAAGATTGCAGAAGAGATTGAAGAAGAAGAAGAGAGCTTACAAGTTGCTCTGACTTCTCACTAAACTAGAGAGAGAATTGTAATTGAAGCGTAAGGTGAAGCGTGCTTCTAACAAATGCCTAAGCACGTATATATAATTGAAAGATTGAATAGTAACCGGTTACTAACCGGTAGGAACAGTAAAGGACTACTGTTTGGAATCCAAAGACTGTTGAGTGGGACTGTGCACTTAGGTGACCTGCACTGTGCAAACGAGTCTTGAAATGTTGACCGGTACTATGCACTTGAATAGTGGACAGGGAACCGGTACTGTTTGGTATCCAAGGCTTGAACCTGTGGAGTCTTGGAAGGTGGCAGGAGGTGGGAACCACGTATCTGTCATGATTGAAGCCTTTTGCCAAGTGGCAAGGAAAGCAGGGGTAAAAGCAGTTTCCTTTTGACTGCTTGTGATGATTTGCATTAGTGGGGGACAAAAGCAGAGATGCTCTTTGCCTGCCATGATTGCTGTCTTTGACTATAGGAAACAATAATTGGTTAGGTAAAACAATAGTAAAAACTGGACAGTTTTTCATGTCATTACTGACACTACAGTCACCGTGTCCAAGGGTGGTTGAACAGTTTTTCATGCCATTGCTGGCACTACAATCACCATGTTCAAGGGTGGTTGAACAGTTTTTCCCACCAAAGGTGGTACAGTTGTCATATTCAAGGACAGAAGTTTTGAAAAGATTGATTTTTAAGGTTTTCTGAAGATCTCTAGTGAAGATCATCAGGAGAGTAATCATCGCAACAACCTTCTTCGTTCTGGTAAAATGAATCAGAGGATGAAGAAGATGCAGTTTGAACTTGTTCTTTTCCTCTGGTTTTACTTGCAGAAGAAGAAGAGGTAACCTTGTTAATGGTTTGATCTTGGAGAAGATTCATAATGTTCTGCAAACTTTCCAAAACATCTTCTTTAGAAGTGGAAGCAGCAAGGGCTGCAGAGATCCTAGCCTTTTGATTGAGGAACCTGCAAGTCTCTGGATCAGCAACCTGCAAAGATCTAGGATTGTTTTTGAACCATTCTGTTACGCTAAGAGAAGATGCCATTGAAGCATCAAACTTAGGCCACCATTTGACAAAAGATTGTTTATAAAAAGATGAAACATTTTTCAGGTGATAATCACCAATCTTGTATTGCCAGGAAAAGATCCATGACAACGAGAATGTGGTAAAAAAGTTTAAAAAGATTGGGTAATGGTTAAGATCTTTATTGAATCTTTTCGAAAAGGTTTGGAATCCTTCATGGACTTCAATGGGAAGAATTTCAGGGATTGGCCCAAAGAAATTCCACCATTGGAGGAACCAATTGGGGAAGGAGTACTTGGTTGCTCTTTTAAAGTAGATTAACCAAGAATGCTTGAAGGTTTGGTTTTGTAAGCCAAGGATAGCATAATCCCAGGCTTTAACATAGTCCCAATAGTTGTATCCTATAGGATCAAAATTCTGGGAAAATTTCTTGGGTCTATTTGGGTTTTGGCCAAAGTCTGTAGGAGTTAGAACTTTTAAGATTTGGAAGGTTGAGTGGGTGATGAAGGTTTGGTCTTTTGGGTCTCTGTAATGTTTGATAGACACGGATTCTGTATCTATGAGAATAAACTCATAGAATGTCTGGGTTTTGTTTGAACTCAGGGGGATAAAGTGGGATTGAGATGGGAAGATCTTAGATGGGATCTTGTTAGGGGTCTTATCCATGAACTCAGGTTCTAGATGAGTCAAAAAGAAATAATTCTCTTTAGGTATGTATTGAACCTGGGTTGTTTGGGTTTTGATTGTGGTGATTTGGGATGAAGCTGGGTTGTTCCTGGTAACCAGATTTTTCTGGGCTTGGATAGCCAGGTCCAGAGAGGGCATATCTTGGTCACTGCCATCCTCGGCAATGCTGGCCCAAGTTCTTCTGGGAAGATTGATTGCTCCGTGTTCCTGAAGAGCAAGGAGAGTTTGAACAGGAAAAGCATAATCCTGCTTAGTTTGTTTAGGTTGATTTTGGGGTAAGATTGGTTGGGTATTCTGGGAAGAAGACCCTGTTTGTTTTTTGATGGAGGACCCTGTGGTGATTGGTAAGGGGGATCCTGTAGTAACTGGTAAAATGGGGTTTCCTGTAGTGATTGGTAAGGCATCTGGATTGATTTTACCTTTACCTCTACCTCTTCCTCTGGAGGAGGAGGCCCTGGAAGCCATAGTGATCGTAGCCCTGTAATTAACCATAAGAGGGTTAGTCTGGGAAAGTTTTACTTGAATTTTTAATATATCAAAATTAAATAAGCTTAAAATATCAAAAATACTTTGGATATTGTGCCTTTTGATATAAACATAATATGTAACTAGTTTATATTTAAAAGACAATCTAAATTGATGTCTTGGTTCAAGAAATTTGATAGTTAAAACACTTCTATTAAAAAAGGTTTTAACAGGATTAAAAGATAAATTAATTTGTTTATCAGGAATGAAACCAATGATGGTGAAATCCTTCCTTTTGTTAGAGAAGGTTTTAGCAAGATTATAGGGATAAACATAATAATTAGTACAAGAACCAATACTGGAGACTGGTCCATTAGTAATCCTATTGGTCCCTATTTTGATATAGTTCTGTTTTAGGCCAGAATTAATATCAAAATTAGAGGTAATGTTGTGGTTTAAATTCAAAGATTTAAAGATAATGGGCAAAGATTTAAACATAATGAGTTGCCCCAAGTAGTGGATACTTATGCCCTTTATAGAAGAATGGAAGGAGAGAGGTATAACTGGAGATTCCCAGATAATTCTTCTTTCGAAATTCTTAATAAGGGACAACATACTAATATTGAAACTATTAATTGTAGTTGAAAGACTAAAAAGATAAGAATCAGAGCAGGGTTTTCTAAATGATTGACATAACCATTTATAAGTTTTGCTGCTGGTTCTGGGATCAAGATTCAAGGTTTCAAGATAATTTTGGATATTATCATACCTACTGGGCTTGTTATCCTTACAGTGGGTAATGATATTGGCTTTGGTATTAGGATCTATCTTAAGGGCTTTTAGCTTCCTAATGATCCGACAAGTTCTGCTTTTGTGACCAATTTTGTCACAGATAAAGCAAGTGGTAGTTTTCCTGGGTTTAACCCTTTGCTTTTCAGGCGATTGGTTGGTAACCTGGATTTCGGGTTTGTTCTTGCCACAAGTGCACATACCACAAGTACAGGTGCTAGGAGTAGCCTGAGGTTTGTCCTGGATATCAGGTTCATGGTTAGCCCCTTGGTTTGCCTTTTTTCCCTTACGGTGTTTAGGCATATAACCAGGTTGGGGTTGGTTAGGACAATGCCTGCTGATGTGGCCAGGCATACTGCATTTGAAGCAGATGACCCTGTCAATGTCAGAGGGGTCGTGTTTAACCGTATTGATGGATTTATTCTTGTTAGGCTTGAGTTTTATAGCCTTGAGTAGGTCAAGTTCCCTTTTGACTATGGCTAGGAGTTCTTTCCTACTATTATCTTGAATATCATGGTTGATGGTGGAACCACATTTCTGGGCAGGGCTATCTAAGGCCTGGAGATATTTATTTTGTTCTAAAGTATCTGTGGGACCTTTGGTAGCGTTAACAGAGACTTCCTGTTTACCTGCTAAATTGGATTTGAAAGGGTAATCAATACCTTTCCTAATGGTATACTTGCGGAACCAGTAAAAGAAAGGAACATTACGTTTAATTTTTCTGAGAAATTTATAGAATTTCTCCTGGATTTCCTTAGCTTTGGGACCCTGATAATGCAGAAAGAACCACTCTCTTTGAGGAGACCATTCCTCAGAGTATAAGTCTTTCTTAAGGGTTTTCTTATCAATAATGAACTCAGATATCATAAGGTTCATTAAGGGAAGAGTAGGTTGGAGATTGGATAGATCTAGGTTCCTCCTCATCCTTTTGATAAGAAGTTGTTACAGGGGTTGTTGTTTTGAATCCCTGTAAATGGATAGTGGAATCATCATGGGATGTTCCAATATGAGGTTTGGAGGGTTCTGTTGAAAAGGACCTTCTAGACAAGGTTCCCCTAGACATAGCCGTTCTGAAGCTTTCTTCAGAATGTAGGGATCTAGGGATGGAAAAGGAGTTACTCCTATTGAAGACAAGGTCAACTTTTCCAGATTGATATTGTATGACATCTTGAAACTCCGGTGTTAACCTAGGTGCCGCAGGAGCAGCCTTTTCTAGGGTCCAAGTTTCTGGTAAGGTGATGTCACTCCATTGGATAGTTTTAGGTACAATAATATTGGCCTTACTATTGTCAGTGAGAAACAAAGTGGTTTCCCCTAATTTGTGACATTTTGTTTTGAGGAAGTTGGATCTGATAGAGTTCATTACTTTGTATTGAACTCTGTATATCAGAGTGATTGGGACAGATCCTTCCTTCATGTCATAGCCATGGCATTTGACATTAAGAAATAGAACGTCAAGGATGTTCTTGTCATCCAGACTAACGGTTAGGTCAGGGAAGCAATTGAAAAAGATAGGCCCATGTATAAGGCTAGTTTCGACAGTTCCTAACAAGGAATCATGAAACTGGTTGTGACGAGCATCTCTTAAACATAGCAATACTGCTACGTTAAGGGATTCTCTAGTCAAGGGTTTCATACCTACCTGGACACTTCCTATGTGCAAGTAGTTAAAATTGTCCTGTTGATGGGTTTTCACACTTTTCTCAGAGAGAAGATGAAGTTCTTCATCATCTTTTCGAAGTATGATTTTTTGTTCAACCGTTCTGATGATGTAATCAGATTTAGAGAAAAATGATGTTTTTGGTTTGTAGATATCTTTGTGGGATATCTTTGGAATATCCCAATCATCAAGATCTTGATTGATATTTTCAAAATGAATTTCTTCTTTGAAAATTTTGTTTGAAAGAGATTGTCTTGATTGGTCTTCGCTAAACGAAGGAGATTGAGATGAGGATGAGGGTCTACTAGAGCTACAGGAGAAACGTGAGGAAAAGGCTTTAAACATTAAAAACAATATTTTCCTCACCCGTAAGCATCATTGCCTTCATCTGGTTACTTGCAGAAATATAAGTATTAAAATTGAACTAGTTACTTACCATCTGGGAAATGCCGTTTAGGTTAACCATGTTTTGTCAAAAACTCAGTTCGTAAAGCCATGTTGCCGGATATCAAAGCTTGAATAATAAAATTATTTTCTATTTCATATTTTGGAGTAGAGGTTACCGTAGTTCATAGAGAATTAAAGTAAATACTGAAGTATATTAAACCAGATTTAAACACTCAAAGCCTAAGTTATTCCTTGCTTCAAACATGTCTATGACCAAAATTAAAGTATTTTCGAAATATTTTTCTCCGTTTAGGATTAGAATACTTTAGGATAATAAACCTCAAATTATGGTATATGACTGCCCAGTCAACCTGCAGGGTCTTACGTACTTCGCTACCATTTACGTCGCTAATGAGGTACCCTGATATCCTTACTAATATTCTACGGTCCTTGGAGTATATAAAATTTTTCTTTTGAAAAGCTTTAGAAGTATTTTGATCATAAACATTTTAAGTGCAAAGGTATAACAAAGAACTTAAAAGTGTATCTTAGTATAATTCACTGCAGTACATTACAATAATAGTACTGAGAACATAAGTATTTACTGCAAAATATAAACATAGATGAATAATTAAATTATTCAAATATTATTACGTTCATTTTTAAATAGTTATAAAATAGTGGACTGGTTGACTATAGGATTATCCGATCGAGGCGGATAAATACGGCACATTTCAATTGCCCTTGCCAGACGCCTGTATTGACGTACGCTTGCGGCATTTAGCTATAGTCAAAGAGTACACTAGTAGTATAACCTTTAAATTAATTTAATTTAGAATTAATATCCATTTATGGCAAATATGGGTATGAACAAGTGTATGGTTAAATTAAAAGCATAACCAGAGTAGTAACCAACAGTTCAAAATTAATATCTACATTCCTACTTCCACCATCTGGCTCTGATACCAAGAGGGGATCGGAGCCAGATGGTGGAAGTAGGAATGTAGATATTAATTTTGAACTGTTGGTTACTACTCTGGTTATGCTTTTAATTTAACCATACACTTGTTCATACCCATATTTGCCATAAATGGATATTAATTCTAAATTAAATTAATTTAAAGGTTATACTACTAGTGTACTCTTTGACTATAGCTAAATGCCGCAAGCGTACGTCAATACAGGCGTCTGGCAAGGGCAATTGAAATGTGCCGTATTTATCCGCCTCGATCGGATAATCCTATAGTCAACCAGTCCACTATTTTATAACTATTTAAAATGAACGTAATAATATTTGAATAATTTAATTATTCATCTATGTTTATATTTTGCAGTAAATACTTATGTTCTCAGTACTATTATTGTAATGTACTGCAGTGAATTATACTAAGATACACTTTTAAGTTCTTTGTTATACCTTTGCACTTAAAATGTTTATGATCAAAATACTTCTAAAGCTTTTCAAAAGAAAAATTTTATATACTCCAAGGACCGTAGAATATTAGTAAGGATATCTGGGTACCTCATTAGCGACGTAAATGGTAGCGAAGTACGTAAGACCCTGCAGGTTGACTGGGCAGTCATATACCATAATTTGAGGTTTATTATCCTAAAGTATTCTAATCCTAAACGGAGAAAAATATTTCGAAAATACTTTAATTTTGGTCATAGACATGTTTGAAGCAAGGAATAACTTAGGCTTTGAGTGTTTAAATCTGGTTTAATATACTTCAGTATTTACTTTAATTCTCTATGAACTACGGTAACCTCTACTCCAAAATATGAAATAGAAAATAATTTTATTATTCAAGCTTTGATATCCGGCAACATGGCTTTACGAACTGAGTTTTTGACAAAACATGGTTAACCTAAACGGCATTTCCCAGATGGTAAGTAACTAGTTCAATTTTAATACTTATATTTCTGCAAGTAACCAGATGAAGGCAATGATGCTTACGGGTGAGGAAAATATTGTTTTTAATGTTTAAAGCCTTTTCCTCACGTTTCTCCTGTAGCTCTAGTAGACCCTCATCCTCATCTCAATCTCCTTCGTTTAGCGAAGACCAATCAAGACAATCTCTTTCAAACAAAATTTTCAAAGAAGAAATTCATTTTGAAAATATCAATCAAGATCTTGATGATTGGGATATTCCAAAGATATCCCACAAAGATATCTACAAACCAAAAACATCCTTTTTCTCTAAATCTGATTACATCATCAGAACGGTTGAACAAAAAATCATACTTCGAAAAGATGATGAAGAACTTCATCTTCTCTCTGAGAAAAGTGTGAAAACCCATCAACAGGACAATTTTAACTACTTGCACATAGGAAGTGTCCAGGTAGGTATGAAACCCTTGACTAGAGAATCCCTTAACGTAGCAGTATTGCTATGTTTAAGAGATGCTCGTCACAACCAGTTTCATGATTCCTTGTTAGGAACTGTCGAAACTAGCCTTATACATGGGCCTATCTTTTTCAATTGCTTCCCTGACCTAACCGTTAGTCTGGATGACAAGAACATCCTTGACGTTCTATTTCTTAATGTCAAATGCCATGGCTATGACATGAAGGAAGGATCTGTCCCAATCACTCTGATATACAGAGTTCAATACAAAGTAATGAACTCTATCAGATCCAACTTCCTCAAAACAAAATGTCACAAATTAGGGGAAACCACTTTGTTTCTCACTGACAATAGTAAGGCCAATATTATTGTACCTAAAACTATCCAATGGAGTGACATCACCTTACCAGAAACTTGGACCCTAGAAAAGGCTGCTCCTGCGGCACCTAGGTTAACACCGGAGTTTCAAGATGTCATACAATATCAATCTGGAAAAGTTGACCTTGTCTTCAATAGGAGTAACTCCTTTTCCATCCCTAGATCCCTACATTCTGAAGAAAGCTTCAGAACGGCTATGTCTAGGGGAACCTTGTCTAGAAGGTCCTTTTCAACAGAACCCTCCAAACCTCATATTGGAACATCCCATGATGATTCCACTATCCATTTACAGGGATTCAAAACAACAACCCCTGTAACAACTTCTTATCAAAAGGATGAGGAGGAACCTAGATCTATCCAATCTCCAACCTACTCTTCCCTTAATGAACCTTATGATATCTGAGTTCATTATTGATAAGAAAACCCTTAAGAAAGACTTATACTCTGAGGAATGGTCTCCTCAAAGAGAGTGGTTCTTTCTGCATTATCAGGGTCCCAAAGCTAAGGAAATCCAGGAGAAATTCTATAAATTTCTCAGAAAAATTAAACGTAATGTTCCTTTCTTTTACTGGTTCCGCAAGTATACCATTAGGAAAGGTATTGATTACCCTTTCAAATCCAATTTAGCAGGTAAACAGGAAGTCTCTGTTAACGCTACCAAAGGTCCCACAGATACTTTAGAACAAAATAAATATCTCCAGGCCTTAGATAGCCCTGCCCAGAAATGTGGTTCCACCATCAACCATGATATTCAAGATAATAGTAGGAAAGAACTCCTAGCCATAGTCAAAAGGGAACTTGACCTACTCAAGGCTATAAAACTCAAGCCTAACAAGAATAAATCCATCAATACGGTTAAACACGACCCCTCTGACATTGACAGGGTCATCTGCTTCAAATGCAGTATGCCTGGCCACATCAGCAGGCATTGTCCTAACCAACCCCAACCTGGTTATATGCCTAAACACCGTAAGGGAAAAAAGGCAAACCAAGGGGCTAACCATGAACCTGATATCCAGGACAAACCTCAGGCTACTCCTAGCACCTGTACTTGTGGTATGTGCACTTGTGGCAAGAACAAACCCGAAATCCAGGTTACCAACCAATCGCCTGAAAAGCAAAGGGTTAAACCCAGGAAAACTACCACTTGCTTTATCTGTGACAAAATTGGTCACAAAAGCAGAACTTGTCGGATCATTAGGAAGCTAAAAGCCCTTAAGATAGATCCTAATACCAAAGCCAATATCATTACCCACTGTAAGGATAACAAGCCCAGTAGGTATGATAATATCCAAAATTATCTTGAAACCTTGAATCTTGATCCCAGAACCAGCAGCAAAACTTATAAATGGTTATGTCAATCATTTAGAAAACCCTGCTCTGATTCTTATCTTTTTAGTCTTTCAACTACAATTAATAGTTTCAATATTAGTATGTTGTCCCTTATTAAGAATTTCGAAAGAAGAATTATCTGGGAATCTCCAGTTATACCTCTCTCCTTCCATTCTTCTATAAAGGGCATAAGTATCCACTACTTGGGGCAACTCATTATGTTTAAATCTTTGCCCATTATCTTTAAATCTTTGAATTTAAACCACAACATTACCTCTAATTTTGATATTAATTCTGGCCTAAAACAGAACTATATCAAAATAGGGACCAATAGGATTACTAATGGACCAGTCTCCAGTATTGGTTCTTGTACTAATTATTATGTTTATCCCTATAATCTTGCTAAAACCTTCTCTAACAAAAGGAAGGATTTCACCATCATTGGTTTCATTCCTGATAAACAAATTAATTTATCTTTTAATCCTGTTAAAACCTTTTTTAATAGAAGTGTTTTAACTATCAAATTTCTTGAACCAAGACATCAATTTAGATTGTCTTTTAAATATAAACTAGTTACATATTATGTTTATATCAAAAGGCACAATATCCAAAGTATTTTTGATATTTTAAGCTTATTTAATTTTGATATATTAAAAATTCAAGTAAAACTTTCCCAGACTAACCCTCTTATGGTTAATTACAGGGCTACGATCACTATGGCTTCCAGGGCCTCCTCCTCCAGAGGAAGAGGTAGAGGTAAAGGTAAAATCAATCCAGATGCCTTACCAATCACTACAGGAAACCCCATTTTACCAGTTACTACAGGATCCCCCTTACCAATCACCACAGGGTCCTCCATCAAAAAACAAACAGGGTCTTCTTCCCAGAATACCCAACCAATCTTACCCCAAAATCAACCTAAACAAACTAAGCAGGATTATGCTTTTCCTGTTCAAACTCTCCTTGCTCTTCAGGAACACGGAGCAATCAATCTTCCCAGAAGAACTTGGGCCAGCATTGCCGAGGATGGCAGTGACCAAGATATGCCCTCTCTGGACCTGGCTATCCAAGCCCAGAAAAATCTGGTTACCAGGAACAACCCAGCTTCATCCCAAATCACCACAATCAAAACCCAAACAACCCAGGTTCAATACATACCTAAAGAGAATTATTTCTTTTTGACTCATCTAGAACCTGAGTTCATGGATAAGACCCCTAACAAGATCCCATCTAAGATCTTCCCATCTCAATCCCACTTTATCCCCCTGAGTTCAAACAAAACCCAGACATTCTATGAGTTTATTCTCATAGATACAGAATCCGTGTCTATCAAACATTACAGAGACCCAAAAGACCAAACCTTCATCACCCACTCAACCTTCCAAATCTTAAAAGTTCTAACTCCTACAGACTTTGGCCAAAACCCAAATAGACCCAAGAAATTTTCCCAGAATTTTGATCCTATAGGATACAACTATTGGGACTATGTTAAAGCCTGGGATTATGCTATCCTTGGCTTACAAAACCAAACCTTCAAGCATTCTTGGTTAATCTACTTTAAAAGAGCAACCAAGTACTCCTTCCCCAATTGGTTCCTCCAATGGTGGAATTTCTTTGGGCCAATCCCTGAAATTCTTCCCATTGAAGTCCATGAAGGATTCCAAACCTTTTCGAAAAGATTCAATAAAGATCTTAACCATTACCCAATCTTTTTAAACTTTTTTACCACATTCTCGTTGTCATGGATCTTTTCCTGGCAATACAAGATTGGTGATTATCACCTGAAAAATGTTTCATCTTTTTATAAACAATCTTTTGTCAAATGGTGGCCTAAGTTTGATGCTTCAATGGCATCTTCTCTTAGCGTAACAGAATGGTTCAAAAACAATCCTAGATCTTTGCAGGTTGCTGATCCAGAGACTTGCAGGTTCCTCAATCAAAAGGCTAGGATCTCTGCAGCCCTTGCTGCTTCCACTTCTAAAGAAGATGTTTTGGAAAGTTTGCAGAACATTATGAATCTTCTCCAAGATCAAACCATTAACAAGGTTACCTCTTCTTCTTCTGCAAGTAAAACCAGAGGAAAAGAACAAGTTCAAACTGCATCTTCTTCATCCTCTGATTCATTTTACCAGAACGAAGAAGGTTGTTGCGATGATTACTCTCCTGATGATCTTCACTAGAGATCTTCAGAAAACCTTAAAAATCAATCTTTTCAAAACTTCTGTCCTTGAATATGACAACTGTACCACCTTTGGTGGGAAAAACTGTTCAACCACCCTTGAACATGGTGATTGTAGTGCCAGCAATGGCATGAAAAACTGTTCAACCACCCTTGGACACGGTGACTGTAGTGTCAGTAATGACATGAAAAACTGTCCAGTTTTTACTATTGTTTTACCTAACCAATTATTGTTTCCTATAGTCAAAGACAGCAATCATGGCAGGCAAAGAGCATCTCTGCTTTTGTCCCCCACTAATGCAAATCATCACAAGCAGTCAAAAGGAAACTGCTTTTACCCCTGCTTTCCTTGCCACTTGGCAAAAGGCTTCAATCATGACAGATACGTGGTTCCCACCTCCTGCCACCTTCCAAGACTCCACAGGTTCAAGCCTTGGATACCAAACAGTACCGGTTCCCTGTCCACTATTCAAGTGCATAGTACCGGTCAACATTTCAAGACTCGTTTGCACAGTGCAGGTCACCTAAGTGCACAGTCCCACTCAACAGTCTTTGGATTCCAAACAGTAGTCCTTTACTGTTCCTACCGGTTAGTAACCGGTTACTATTCAATCTTTCAATTATATATACGTGCTTAGGCATTTGTTAGAAACACGCTTCACCTTACGCTTCAATTACAATTCTCTCTCTAGTTTAGTGAGAAGTCAGAGCAACTTGTAAGCTCTCTTCTTCTTCTTCAATCTCTTCTGCAATCTTGTAAGATCTTCTTCAATCTTCAATCTTGTAACTCATAGACAGTTTACTGTCTTGTATGGAAGGCTTTGCCTCCTAATTTATGTTATTTTGATTCTGCACTTCAATTTAATTTCTTGTTTTAGCATTCCGCATGCTACCTACTTCCCCTCTGTCTCTTTAATTTCTTTTATATATATATATATATATATATATATAACCAAGTGGGTGTGGGACAAGTGGTAAGTTGCTTGAGTCCCTTAAGCATTTGGTCAGGGGTTCGATCCCTGGCCGGTGTGTATGGAGAGACATCGCTTGGGAGAGGTCAGTACCTCGAGGGATTAGTCTCCACAGTCACCGTAGAGGATACCCTGGTTTACCCAATATATATATATATATATATATATATATATATATATATATATATATATATATATATATATATATATATGACGACTCGGATGAGAATGCTTAGTTATTATGAAAAATGAGAATATTTGCTCTGATTTTGTCATTAATTACAAGATTGCATATGATTCTTTCCTTTTTAATTAATGATCATAATCTTGTAATTAATGACAAAATCACAACCATTAATTTTAATCTAACTGTTATAACTCATGTGATAATACTTTTTTCCATCACATAACACTTGGTTATTATTAGAAACGGGAAGATTTAATTATAATCGTTGAATTAAAATTAACGACTCAGATTCTATCATTAATTATGATATCTCTTGTGATCTTTAATTGAAAATGAAATAATCATACTAAATCAAGTAATTAATTACAAAATCTGAGTTGTTAATTTTAATTCAACGATTATAATTAAATGTTTTCATGTCTCATAATAATTAAGTGTCTTTGAGTCAAAAAAAAAATAATCAACTGAGACATGTAAGGATAAGATGTAATGTAACTACTACTTGTTATGCTTTACTATTTTTTTTTTGGTACAATGTTATGCTTTACTATTTATTCACAACTCAAGTATATATTTAGTCTATCATTAGCATAATTTTACAAAAAAATGTAACATTTTAAAACTGTGTTGTTTTATTGGAATGGGAAATTAAATCTTTATTCGAATGGGAAATCATAAAAGATGATCTATTTTTAGTTTTGCTTTTTTCTACACAATACCAAAATATGTCATTTTTCTATTTTTGTTTTTCGAATAGGGGTAAAGCTAACCCAAAATTAAATTTAAAATGTACTCGTGATTTTTTATTTTTGTACAATGAAGGGGCTAAAGCCACTTAAATTAGTTCGCGAGAAAAACAACTAGTGTTTGTATCTGCTTAAAGGGGGTGCGAATGAAAACCCAACACATATTCAAAAAGTTTACAAGGGATGTCAAATTGATCCATATCTTAAGGGTACACTACAAGAATAAGTGCTGTTTCCTGCCATTTTTTCCGACGAACTCTAGTCCGTCGCAATTTCCGACGGATTTGCGACCAAAATGTCGTCGCAAATGTTCAGAAAAAAGAGGCGCTAAAATTCCCGCTTATATTTCCGACGAAAATATTTTCGTCGCTAATTTCCGACGGATAGTTCCCTCGGAAACCATTAAATATCCGTCGGAAACCATTAGACACTAATTAAAACAAAACTAAGCCCTCGAAGGCTCTCATAATTCACACGAATTCAAAAGTCAGAACGCACCTCCTCCACTCCTCTCTCATTTCTCCGTAACTATTTTCTCTTCTCCGTTGAGCTCCTGTCTCCTCAGCCCTCCTCTTCCCTCCTCTGCACTCCCACACCCTTGAACGACCTCATTCCTCTTCTCTGCTCGCTCTCCGTTTCGTTTCTGCCTTCCCTGCGCCCTAACAGAAGCTTCTCCACCGCTCTCCACCGCTTCTGTTCGTCTTCCCTGGTTAGACATTAATTCTTCTCAGTTTTTCTGTTATTGTAAGTTTTTTATTCCTAATTTATCTGATTTACTGAAACCCTAAGGTTTTGCCTCTCATTTTTTATTCCTAATTTATCTGATTTACTGAAACCCTAAGGTTTTCCCTCTCACACAGAGAGCTTTTGTGAAAATGAGTGTTTTTTGTGATCTGGGTATTGCCTCATTTTGTTAGATCTATGATTATTTTGCTTTTCTATTTTCATGATCGTGGTGCTTGATTCCCCCATGTGGTAGTGTGAAAGATAGATCTGTGTTGAATTTTTTATTCTTTGTTCTTAATTGTGTTGTAATATGTTTAATATGTTTGTGAGGATGTGAAGTGTTGCCTACGTTTCTTCTTTTCCTTTGGGGTCGAATTTTGTGCCTTTTGTGTTTTGTTGTTTACTTTTTGTTTTTAATCCCTAGATTTTGGAGATTAGACTTCTTTGTAACATGTTATTGATTAGTAATATAACCTTTTATTTGTTCATCTGTTTGCCTTTACATACTAACTACCTAGATGAAGAAAATATTTTGTTTTATTGTAATGCTTTATTTCTCTTGAAGTTATCTTCAAGTTATCTTGATCTTTGGTGCTTTAGTTTCCTTGTGGTACTTTTTTCTTGGCACTCATATCATGGTAGTTTGATTCTGCAAAAATTTATGTTGCTATGATTTCCACTTACAATTGGCCTGGTTGTTGCACTATGATTTCCTCTTAGTTCTATTCAATTGATGTTGCTATTGTGTTGTTTATCAATGAGATTTAATTTTTGTTTGTGGTTCTAATTGATGTACTGTGTGATGATATATCTTTGTTTTTATTGTGTAGGTAGCCTAACATGGCTTCATACACTCCAAAGAATATCCTTCCCTCAGATTCATTCCTTTTTCGAGTTCAGGGTTTCTAAATTAGGGTTGATTGTAGATTAATCGCTTTCTCCTTGTGTTTTCGATTTCTGAGCTAGTTTCGTTTGATACTGATTTCTATCTTTCTAATTTTAATTTTCTCATTTTTATTGAATTTCAGAAACAAGGTTTTCTTGTGGATTATGCAGGTATCGTTTTTTAGTGTTAATTGTTTGTTTCTCATTGTTTTGAAGCTGCTCTCTAATTTTTTTTATGGAAATTTTTTGTTCTATTGATATGGGAGTAGACATTTAATAATTATTTATCATTGTTGTTATTTCTCAAACTAGTGCACTGCTCTCTAATGTGTTGTTATTTCGAATCTCTCTGTTAACTCTGTCAAAAGTAGGGAGATGATGATAACACATATTAGCTTGTACAAATAAATCTTATTCTTATGCTATAGAGATTGAGCGATTGAAATGGTTGTGTATGCCAATGTCATTGAGCATGGTTTCTAGTTTTGAGGTTTTGTTTCCAAAAGAAGCTGTTGAATATTGTTTTGGCATTGCAATGTGTAGAGGCAAACTCAAGAGTTGTTGCTGAGTTTCTAGTTTTGAAGTGTTGTTTCCAAGGAAGCTGTTGAATGTTTTGGCATTGTAATGTGTAGAGGCATACTCAATAATTGTTTCTGAATTTCTGATTTTGGTTATTGCCTATTAGGTTGACCATTGCTATTAATTATTGGTGGAGATCCAACATAATTTATTGCATGTTAGAACACTTGGATGCTTATTATAAACGCAGAATTTTGAAAAGGTATCGGTGATAATGTACTTCCCTGTTTGAAATTTGTCGCTGAGTAGATGCTTATATGATAAACGGACTTTTGGTTTGAATGTTATTTTTTTCTCAAATATCATTCAGGGTGTGAAAAGACCAAAAGGCCAAAAGGCCAGGCCAAACCTCTTTTTTTTCACGAATTTTCACCTGTTCGAACACGGGCATTCGAACAGGTTCGAATGACATCGTTCGAGTGTGTTAAATTTTGACTTCACACCCTTTTGGGCGTTTTTCACCTGTTCGCATGAGGTCATGCGAACCTGTTCGCATGACCTCGTTCGAACACATTCGAACGACATCGTTCGAGTGTGTTAAATTTTGACTTCACACCCTTTTGGGCGTTTTTAAACTGTTCGCATGAGGTCATGCGAACCTGTTCGAACAAGGTCGTTCGAACAGTCATAAAACACGTCCTCGCAGCGTCTCACGCGAGGTTATTTTTGGAATAAAATTTGTTAAGGGGTGTGAAAGAGTAGGAGGGGGTGTGGGAAAAGCAAAACCCTGTCTTAAAAGAGCATCAGCTCGCTGGTTTGGTTCTCTCAAGACATGCGGCCACATAAAAGTGGTATTTACCCTATGAATCAAGTCCACCAAGCTAAAAGCAAGGATGACTTATAGGACATTCTTTCTACAAGAAATTTATTGTGATCAACAAATTTAATTTCACATGAATACTCTTGAAACCTCTCTCCCACGCCAGCTTAAGACCATAGTGAATATCCTACGCAAATTCGGCAATCTATAATCGCTTCTAATAACATCAATGCAATTGGTTGTGCACTCCAGGTTTCTAGAGAGCATTGTCAAAGTTGATAGAAACAAACCCAGGGAGAAGACATATTTTTTGTCAAGTTCTTGAGTTATAAATGTATTGTCTCACAAGTGCACCCTCCTCAAAACTGTTAAATAAGTAAGCTAGTTCAACACCTGCTAGTTCGACACCTACTAGTTCGACTCACAGAAGTATTCTGTCGAAGTGAGGGAGTCGAAGTCGAAGTGAGGGTGTCGAAGTTACACTTTCATTCAGTTGTATGTTTACTTTTGTTTGCTGACTCAGCATGCTTACATGGACTGAGTATATAAGCAGCATTCACAGTGATGCAATAAGAACACTGAATTCAGTTTTACTGTTAACAGATTTCAGTTACATCTTATTCTCTCTGTCCCAGTGCGTGTGTGAGTGTGTGTGGTGTGTATGTAAAACTCCAACAAATGGTATTCAGAGCGTGATTGTTGAAGTTTTTCGAGAGTGAATCCAGTGTGAGAAGACGAGTGAAGTCTCAACGGTGAGAGTAAACTGCGATGACGACGAACGGCCATTTTCCGGCGAACTTTCCGATCCTCGACGGAAGAAACTACGACCAGTGGAGTATGAAGATGAAGGCGATCCTTGGTTATCAGGATGTGTGAGATTTGGTGCATGAAGGTGGAACGTGTGGGGAAGGTGATGATAAGAAAGAAGGATGGTTCACTGTGCTTCATTTCTGGTGTACTGTATGTGTCAGGGATGAAGAGCAATTTGCTGAGTATTGGACAGCTATTGGAGAAGGGATATAGGATGGTGCTGGAAGACAATGCTATGAAGGTGTATGACACTGAACAGAGGTTATTGATAAAGGCAACTCTCTCCAAGAACAGGACATTTAAGATCGAATTGGGTGTGCTGATGCAACAGTGCTTAGCCACAGCAGTGGACAAGGAAGAGTGGCTGTGGCATTTCAGATATGGACACTTGAATTTTGGTGATCTGAACAGGATGCAGAGCAAGACAGTTGTGAAAGGTCTGCCTCATATCCATGTTCCAAAGGATGTATGTGCAGAGTGTGTGGAGAGCAAAATGCCTAGAGGTTCCTTCAATCCAAGTGTGCCAAGTAGATCAAAGAGAAAGCTGCAGGTGATTTTTTCAGATGTGTGTGGTCCAATACAGCATGAAACTCCTGCAGGTAACAAGTATTTTGTTACATTCATTGATGAATTCACTAGGAAGCTTTGGATTTATTTGATTAGGAGGAAGAATGATGTGTTAGGAGTATTCAAAAAATTCAAAGTCCTAGTCGAAAAACAGTGTGGACAGAATATAGAAGTGCTAAGAACTGATGGGGGTGGGGAGTATGTAAATACTGAGTTTAATGAATTCTGTGAAGCTGAAGGAATAACACAAGAGATCACACCTCCATACACTCCTCAACATAATGGAGTGGCTGAGAGGAAAAACAGGACATTGCTTAATATGGTGAGAAGCATGTTAAAAAGTAAGAATATGCCTAAGAGATGGTGGGGGAGAGGCTGTTAATAATGCTGCATATATCATTAATAGAAGTCCAACAAAGAGAATGGAGAATATCACCCCTGAGGAGGCTTGGACAGGTGCCAAGCCAAATGTATCACACTTCAGAATATTTGGGATAGTTTGCTACAGACACGTGCCTGACCAGCAGAGAACAAAGTTAGATGATAAAGGATAAGTGATGGTTATGGTAGGCTATCATTCGGCTGGAGGTTACAAGTTAGTGAATCCTGTGAATAATAAAATTGTGATAAGTAGAGATGTGGTGTTTGATTAGGGGAAGT
Source organism: Astragalus membranaceus (assembly GCA_039519185.1). NCBI lineage: Eukaryota > Viridiplantae > Streptophyta > Magnoliopsida > Fabales > Fabaceae > Astragalus > Astragalus membranaceus. The sequence goes on along the minus strand of CM076849.1, from coordinate 27,514,959 downwards.
CATGGAAGTGGAGTGACAAGGGAGAGAGTTCCACTGCTGTCGAACAGAATCTGTTTGAGGTGCCTGCTGGTGAAACAGAGTTAGAACTGGAAGGTGAAACTGAGCCTGTCGAAGAGAATGATGGTGAAGAAGGTAGTCCAGAGATACTAAGAAGATCACTGAGACAAAGGCAGGTTCCTGCAAGGCTAAGTGATTGTGAGGTAATGACTGATAGTGCAGTCAATGATGAAGGTGATATAGTGCACTTTGCACTTCTTGCTGAGACAACCAGTAACTTGGCAGGAAGCAATGAAAAATTCTAAGTGGCTGGAAGCTATGCAAGAGGAGATCAGATCTATAGAGAATAACATGACTTGGGAATTGGTCGAATTGCCCAAAGGAAAGAAAGCAATAGGTGTGAAATGGATATACAAAGTGAAAGTAAATCCTAAAGGTGAAGTGGTGAAGCACAAAGCAAGATTGGTGGCTAGAGGTTTCCTACAAAAATATGGTGTTGACTATGAAGAGGTCTTTGCACCCTGTTGCAAGACTTGAAACTGTGAGAGTTGTGGGAGCTCATGCAAGTATGCAAGGGTGGAAGATACATCAACTTGATGTAAAATCTGCCTTCTTAAATGGAGAATTGGAAGAGGAGGTTTATGTCGAACAACCAGCAGGTTTTGTGAAACAAGGAAGTGAGAACAAAGTCTTGAAATTGAGAAAGGCATTGTATGGCCTAAAACAAGCTCCACGAGCTTGGAACAAGAAGATAGATAAGAGCTTGATCAACATGGGGTATGTGAGATGTATTTCTGAGCATGGGGTGTATGTGAAGTCAGACGGTGGAGATGTGATAATCCTATGCCTCTATGTTGATGATTTATTGGTTACTGGAAACAATGAAGCTAAGGTGGCTGAGTTCAAGAAGAGAATGATGAATACTTTTGAAATGACAGACCTAGGAGAGATCTCTTATTTCCTAGGAATTGAATTTCAAAGTACTGATGATGATATGCTGCTGTCACAGAAGAAGTATGCTTCTGATATACTGCACAGGTTCAATATGCTACACTGCAATAGTGTCGAAACACCAGCAGAGGCAGGGATATGGCTCGACAAAGATGCTGATGAACCAGAGGTGGATGCTACAGAGTTAAGACAGGTGGTTGGGGCACTGAGATATCTCTGCAACACTAGACCTGACCTCAGTTTAAGTGTAGGTCTGATTAGCAGAGTTATGGGCAGGCCTAGAACATCACACCTAGCTGCTGCAAAACGAATCCTAAGATATGTCAAAGGCACTATGGCATATGGAATTCTGTTGCCCAGTAAATGCAGAGACATTCAAAAGGCTAAGGAGCATGCTGAATGTGGTTGATTGTAATAAGTTTACTTAGATAGATTTTGTTGTATTTTGTTGTTGTTTGTTTGTGATAGAAACTAGCTTAAGGGGGTGTGTTAAATAAGTAAGCTAGTTCGACACCTGCTAGTTCGACTCACAGAACTGTTCTGTCGAAGTGAGGGAATCGAAGTCGAAGTGAGGGTGTCGAAGTTACACTTTCATTCTGTTGTATGTTTACTTTTGTTTGCTGACTCCGCATTCTTACATGGACTGAGTATATAAGCAGCATTCACAGTGATGCAATAAGAACACTGATTTCAGTTACATCTTCTTCCCTCTCTCTCAGTGCGTGTGTGAGTGCGTGTAGTGTGTATGTAAAACTCCAACAAAAACAGCATCTCACATAATCCCTAGTTGTTACGCACCGCCTCATTGATGGCTTTACATGTGTGGCTTTTAGCAAACTCGTTACAAGCTTGCCACGGTTGGTCCAAAGCAACCCAAAAAATCAAATTTGTTACGAGCTTGCCACTATTGGTCCAGAGCGTCCTAGAGTGTGTTTGGATGGAATATTTTTTAGGGGTGGAGGATTGAAATATTTTAGCCTAAAATTTTCAGATAAAATATTGCAAATTCCCCAAAAATTACATTGCCCCCAACAAACATCCCCAAAATTTCTCGGTAACATGCAACCACAATTTCAACTCAAAATCAAGAAACATCCCCAATATTTCTCAATTTTTCCAAATGTTCTTCAAAAACGAGTTTCAACTCAATATCATACCAGACATCGGAATAAGGGAATAGAAATTACAAATTTGAAACTTATGGTTGCCCATTAGCATAAAAGCAGAACTTACCTCAAACAGAAGCTCTACAAATCAAATGTTGAGATGAAAGGAAGAAGAAAATGTGAGCTTGAAGTAGATGGAAAACAAAAAAACAAAAAACAAATTCTAGGGTTACCCTTGGTGACCCAAAAATTCCTTCCATCCAAGTCTTACTTCCTTCTTTCTCTAAATATATTTCTCAGTTGTGCTCCCTTTCATCCTTTCTTGTTTCTTCCACTTTCTCAAATTTTCCTCTTTTTTCTCTCTTCTTTTATTTTCTCTAATTTTGGTTGTAAGTGTATGAGTGTGCATAAATGAGATGGAGATAATCGGTCACCAGAAATGGGTGAGTGATTGCACGTGTTTTGAGTGGATGTGAGGTGAAGGAGAATGGATCATCTGAGAGTGTCTTGCATGTTTTATGAATGGGTGAAAGAGTTAGTCAAAGGTGATTAGTGCTACCTTTGGGAATTGTAGCAAATACATTTATAACTCCAATCTCCCACTATAGTTATTGATGTGTATCAAACCCAACCCAGAATACACAAACTGGTTCACTATTGATCAGCTCATCATCAACCATCTTCTCTCATCCATGGTTGAAGCAGGCGGTTTCTCCTTTGCCTCTTATGACTCTGCTCACACACTCTTGGTTTCCATTGAAGCCCAATATGCGGACACTTCTCGCTCTCATGTCATGTCCATCAAAAATCAGATTCAACATTGCACCAAGGGTGACAAATCCGTAAGTTTCTTTGTGACTTTGATTTTGTAAATTCCAAATCTGACTCATCTCTAGTTTAAGTTTTCTTTTTGTTGCAATTTACTAAATATCCCCCATTGACTTTTATTATTTTATATTTCTTCCCCGACTAACTTATTTCCTGCACCCCTTAAATTACTAACACAACACAAAACAAAATATTTAAAAATACTAAAATAAATAGAATTGAGGTCATGATTAACCAAATATTTTGACATGGAGGGATGTTGCATATTGTCATATTGAATGTAATATAGTGTATGGGCCTAATCTGTTTTAATAAGCCCAATGTATTAGTGTTTCTATACTTGTAAATAGTGGGCCTTTTGTTGTGTGGCCCAATGTATTGTTTCTGATTCAATTTGGATTGGGTAGGATTCTGTTAGTTACAAGTGAACAAACTCTCTCTGTATAAACATTCAACTGAAACGAATGCAAGGTCGGATTTTTCTGCAAACAGTTTTCTCTATCTTTCGCATTTGGTATCAGAGCTCCACAATGGGGCCTGAGCAAGAAACTGAAGATTTTCGTTGCAACAAACCGTGAAGATACAGAAGCGCGGATGGCGGAAAAGGAAAATGGAAGCTACGTACGTGCAACCCGCGATACCCAAATTCGATGGTCACTATGACCATTGGAATATGCTGATGGAGAACCTTCTTAGGTCAAAAGATTACTGGGACGTTGTTGAAAACAGAATTCCAGTATTGGGGAAAATGCGACTCAAGAACAGAGAAAGGCGCATGACGAGGCCAAATTGAAAGATTTGAAGGCCAAGAACTACCTGTTTCAAGCAATTGAAAGAGGAATCTTGGAGACCATTCTGAAGAGCGACACCGCGAAGGACATTTGGGAATCTTTACGATAGAAACACCAAGGATCCACCAAAGTGAAGCGCGCACAACTTCAAGCCCTAAGACGCAAATTTGAACTATTGACGATGAAAGAAGAGGAATCAGTGAATGAATACTTCGCAAGAACCCTCACAATTGCAAACAAGATGAGAAGCCACAGGAAGAAGGTGACCGAGAAGAAAGTTGTAGAGAAGATCTTGAGATCGATGCCCACGAAGTACAACTATGTAGTGTGCTCGATCGAGGAAGGAAACGACGTGGAACAGATGTCAATTGATACATTGCAAAGCAGTCTATTGGTGCAAGAAGCGCGAATGAAGGGACAAAAGGAGGAGGAATAGGCTCTCAAGGTTAGTTATCCATCAAGAGGAAGAGGAAGGGGTCGTGGTGCAGAAAGAGGTAGAGTAAGACAGGCTTCAAAGGAGCACATAGAGTGCTACAAGTGCCGAAAGCTTGGCCACTACCAAAATGAGTGCCCAAGTCTTGAAGGCAATGTGGCAAACTATGCAGGTTTCGATGATGAAGAGGAAATGCTCCTCATGGCAATTGGAAATGATCAAGAATCCATAAGGGAGTGGATATGGTTCTTGGACTCGGGATGTAGCACACATATGTGTGGGAAAAAGGAGTGGTTTGTAGACATTGATGAGAATTTTAGAGAAACAGTGAAACTTGGAGATGGAAGAATGTTGAGTGTTGAAGGAAAAGGGAGTGTCAAGTTGAAAATTGAGGGAAGAGTTCAAGTAATTTCTGATGTATACTATGTTCCCAATCTAAGAAGCAATTTGCTGAGCATAGGGCAGTTGCAGCAAAAGAAGCTTAAAATAGTATTTGAAGATGACAAGTGCCTGGTGTATCATAAGGAGAAGGGACTTATTATGACCTCACATATGGCAAGCAACAGAATGTTTGCAGTTAAGGCAATTCAAGTGCTGTCTGATTTTGCTTGTCTGCAAGTTGCTGAAGAGGAAGTAACTGAGTTGTGGCATAGGGGGTATGCTCATCTTGGCTACAAGAGATTGATGCTGCTCAAGCAAAGAGAGATGGTGAAGGGACTTCCTTCACTAAAAGAGACAGAGAAGGTATGTGCTAACTGTCAAATTGGAAAGCAACACACGGAGAGTATGGCAAAACAGAGCAACTGGAGAGCTACAAAGAAGCTGGAGCTTGTGCACTCAGATATCTGTGGTCCCATCACACCAGAGTCAAACAGCAAGATGAGGTATTTCATTTCATTCATTGATGATTTTAGTAGAAATGGTTGGATTTATTTCTTAAGAGAAAAATTTGCTGCTTTTGAAACCTTTAAGAAGTTTAGATCAATGGTTGAAAAGGGAAAGTGACTGTGTGATTAGTTGTCTTAGAACGGATAGAGGTGGAGAGTTTAACTCAAAATAATTTAGTGATTTTTGCTCTAAAAATGGTATAAGAAGGCAGTTGACAGCTGCATTTACACCACAGCAAAATGGTGTAGCAGAGAGAAAGAAGAGAACTGTAATGAATATGGTTAGGTGTCTCTTGAGTGACTCTACTACCTAAAAGTTTCTGGCCAGAGGCTGCAAAATGGAGTTTTTATATACTAGATAGGTGTCCCACTGTGTCAGTTAAAGACTTCACACCACAGGAAGCCTGGAGTAACATAAAGCCCTCTGTCAAACATTTTAGGGTGTTTGGTTGCCTTGCATACATGCATATTCCTGACTCACAGAAAGAAGCTTGATGATAAGAGTAAGAGATGTGTATTTTTGGGAGTGAGTAAAGAGTCCAAAGCTTATAGACTCTATGATCCCACCACCAAGAAAATTTTGATCAGTAGGGATGTAAATTTTGATGAGACCAAAACATGGAACTGGAAGAGCATAGAAAGAAATGAGACAGGGTGTGAACTTGATTATGAGTCAATTCCCACAAACACAAATACAGAAACTGACATGAATAATGATGCTGGTGTGAATAATGATGCTACAGAAAAGATACAAAAACTGCTCAAGACTTGAATCAAGAGAGGACGGGATATGAGCAAGAAGGTGACTCAAGCTTGAGATTTGGCTCACCAAGGAAGACAAAAAAAACCTGTGTGGTGGCAAGAATATGTTGTTACCGATGTTCCAAGCACTAGCAGAAATCAAACTGATAATGCTGCCAGTGAATTATTTACAGGATTTAATCAATGATGAAAATGAGCTGCACAGTTTGGATGCATTTAATAACCTTGCCGATCCTTTGACTTATGAGGAAGCATGTCAACACGAGAAGTGGAAAAGGGCAATGGATATTGAAATAGAATCCATTGAGAGAAATAGAACTTGGGAGCTAGAACACTTACCACCAGGGACCAAGAAGATTGGAGTAAAATGGGTATTCAAGACCAAATATAATGAAGAGGGTAAGATTGACAAACACGAAGCACGTTTGGTGGGCAAAGGATATTCACAGCAAGCTGGAATTGATTTTTCAGAAGTGTTTGCACCTGTGGCAAGGTGGGACACCATCAGATCTGTTCTAGCAATAGCAGCAGGAGAAGGATGGGAAGTATACCAATTGGATGTAAAATCAGCCTTTTTACATGGTGAATTAAAAGAGATTGTATATATAGAGAAACCCAAAGGTTATGAGAAGAAAGGGAAAGCAGAGCAGGCTTACAGGCTGAAGAAAGCTCTATACGGGCTCAGGCAGGCTCCTAGAGCCTGGTACAGTAGAATTGACTCATATTTCAACAAAGAAGGGTTCAATAAATGCCCTTATGAACACACTCTCTTCACTAAGAGAGGAGATAAAGATAAATTACTTGTTGCCAGCTTGTATGTAGACGATTTAATATACACTGGAAATGACTCTCTTCTCATTGATAATTTCAAGAAGTCAATGAAGAAAGAGTTTGATATGTCAGATCTTGGGAGAATGAGATACTTCCTTGGTGTGGTGGTGATTCAAAACAGCAAAGGAATCTTTGTTACTCAACAAAGATACATTAATGAAGTTCTGGAAAGGTTTGGGATGGAGGAAAGTAAGTCAGTGGGCAGTCCAGTAGTGACAGGGAACAAACTCAGAAGAAGTGAAGAAGACAGCAGAGTTAATCCAACAACCTTTAAGCAGATTGTTGGGAGTTTGATGTATTTGAATGCCACCAGGTCTGATATCATGTTTGGAGTGAGCCTAATCAGTAGGTTCATGGATAAACCAACTGATGTGCACCTCATTGCAGCAAAGAGAATACTTAGATACTTAAAGGGATCAACTGATATAGGTATTCTGTACAAGAAAGAGAAGAAACAGGAATTGATGGCATACTATAACAGTGATTATGCAGGGGATTTAGATGATAGAAAGATCACAAGTGGCTATGTGTTCATGATGAATGGTGGAGCTATCTCATGGTCATCAAAGAAGCAACCCATTGTCACCTTATCAACCACAGAAGCAGAGTTTGTGGCTACTGCCTACTGTGTCTGTCAAGGACTGTGGCTGAAACGCATTCTGGAAGAAATTGGTCAGAAGCAGAATGATTGCCTCAGTGTGTATTGTGACAACAGTTCCACAATCAAGCTCTCCAAAAATCCTGTGATGCATGGGAGAAGCAAACATATAGATGTGAGATTTCACTTCTTGAGAGAGCTGAGTAATTCTGGCAGTATTGAGTTGAAATTCTGTCCCTCTCACAGTCAACTAGCAGACATTTTAACCAAGAGTTTGACGATTGAGAGCTTCAGCAAGATAAAGAAAGAAATTGGTCTGTGTAGCCTGAAAGAAACTGAAACTGATAATCTGAGTAATTAAGTATACTTCAGTTTAAGAAAGGAAATGTAATATAGTGTATGGGCCTAATCTGATTTAATAAGCCCAATGTATTAGTGTTTCTATACTTGTAAATAGTGGGCCTTTTGTTGTGTGGCCCAATGTATTGTTTCTGATTCAATTTGGCTTGGGTAGGATTCTGTTAGTTACAAGTGAACAAACTCTCTTTGTATAAACATTCAACTGAAACGAATGCAAGCTCAGTTTTTTCTGCAAACAGATTTCTCTATCTTTCACATTGAGCACAGAGCACTCACATGTTCTAATCAAATAGGCACTCGAGTTAAGTAGTATGGAAAAAGGTTTAAGGTCAAAGGCACATTCTAATCAATTGGAGAATAGTTGTTGATTAGGAGTTCTTTGATTTTTATGCACTAAATGAGTCCCTCCAAAGACAAGAATATGAGGAGCTGCAAATGAGACAAGAATTAACCGAGACTAGAAGACAATACTTAATGGACATCTTGGATTTGCGGCATTTTCTTCCCGTCCATTTTCATTGCCTCAACCTAGCAACAATGAAAATAATGAAGACGATAGTTATGAGTCTAGCAATCATATTGATTGAGATTTTAAGTAACAAATTAATTGTGTTTCCTTTTTCTTTATTTGTCGCTTGTACTTTGATTAATGTCTTTTAAGATGAGTGGTTTATAAATTTTTATGTTTTTATTGTGGAAATTTTTGTTTACCATTTTTATTTATTAATGAATGTTAATTTATACGTCCCTCCGTTCCTTATTACTAAATGATAGATATTATTAAAAATGTGTATATATTTTTTAATATTAAAAGTAACAACTTTGTATAGAGTGTATATTATTAAAAATTTGTATATATTAGAAATAACGGAGGGATGAATATACAAAGTTGTTACTTAAAATCTCAAGGAACAACAATTTGCGTATAAATATTATTAAAGATCTCAAGGAACGGAGGGATTAATATTCATCCCAGGAACTTTGCGTATACACAACTTGTCACCTTATTAAAGGTCTCAAATTTGTGTATATTATTAAAGATCTCAAGGAACGGAGGGATTAATCTCAAGTTGGTCATCAAAGAAGCAACCCATTGTCACCTTATCAACCACAAATTTGTGTATACGCAACTTTGCGTTATTCAAACTTGTATAAATATTAATCCCGGGAACGGAGGGATTAAAAATCTCAAGTTGTGTATAAATATCTCAAGTTGTGTATAAATATTTATACACAAAGTCGTTATTCAAATTTGTATAAATATTCATCCCTCCCTTGTGTATACAAATTTGCGTATAAATATTATTAAAGATCTCAAGGAACGGAGGGACGTATAAATATATATTTTTTAATAATATATTCATCCCTCCGTTATTACTTTTTAATAATAATAATAATAATAATAATATAATTTATAATTTTATTTCTACTTATAAACTCAAATTACTTGTGAATTATAATTTTTTTTTAAAAATTGTAACAAAGTTACTCGCACATTATTGATCTGTTGAAGGCATAGCACATTCTAAGAAAATCATTGTTGTAGAAAAAAGGGGTCGCAAATACTTGTGCTTTGAATTCCAAAATTCTCAAATAATAAGTTATCTACAAAGATATTACTTGGAAGTAAAACTTTGCAGGGCAAACTCCCACTAAAAGGGGAACCTTAGCGGCGATGAGAGAGAGAGAGAGCGTGAAAAGGGGAGAGAGAAAGGAGGCGGTGGAGGCGAGAGAGGAGGAGGACGGTGGGCTGGTGGTGATCAACGTTTTGGTTGGCATCGCAGGAGGGTTGGGGAAGTTGAAAATAGAAGGAGGTTTGAGGAGAGAGTGCGCCCTAGGGAGGAGCAAGGGGGATGGTAGGTTGTTTAAAGAAGAAGGGAGAGAGGTGGATTCTTGAGAACTGATATTGCATCTAGACCTAATTGGGAGGGGAAGACTTACGATACTGTTTCATCATTCTATTTCACTGACTTCCCTGTTAGGCTTAGGGCAAAAAATTTACTTGAGATCTTTTCAAAACACGGGAGGGTGTTGGAGGTGGTGATCCCGGCAAGGAGGAATGGTGGTGGGAACCGTTTTGGTTTTGTGCGATTCCTTGACGTGAAGGAACCGGAGAGATTGGCCATCCATCTTGATAATATATTCATCGATGACTTAAAGCTTTACGTGAATCTGCCCCGTTTTGAACGTGATGATCGTAAAGGCGCTAAGTTCTCGGAGGCCCCTCTGAAACCAGCTCCGAATCATGCTCAGGGAGTGCTTTTGCAACAATTGTGGGTTCCGAAGAATTCATCCAACCAAGATCATGGTGTGAAACACAAGGTGGAGGTGAATAAGGCAGTGGTTTGTTGTGACCTTTCAGTTGAGATGGCGTCGGAGCAAAGCCTGGACCTTTCCAAAGTCATGGTGGGAGAAGTGATTCATCCGGGTAAATCATATTTCATCCATGATGAATTTGTAAGACAAGGGGTGTTCTCGATAAAGGCAACACCGATGGGGGCTAACTTGGTGCTTCTTGAAGGTAGTAAGGATGAGGAGGACTTTAAGGGGTTCGTGGAAGAAGCAAGGGAATGGTTGTATCAATGGTTCAAATGGATAAGACCATGGAAGGCATCAGACGTGGACAATGAGCGCATTGTATGGATTCGATGTTTTGGAGTACCCCTACATGTTTGGAATGTCGATTTCTTCAGAGTTTACTTTGTCAGTGGGAACGTATTTATGTGCTGATGAGGATACTGAGAAAAGGAAGAAGATGGATATTGCCCGTGTTATGATTCGAACTCAGTCTTTTGAAAACATCAACTGTGTGTTGCAAGTATCGATAAATAACGTTATGTTTACGATTAGATTGGTAGAGTATTGGAGCGGTCCGTTTAGGTGGAGTGATGGGGATTCGAAACCAATGGCGGATGCCGCATCTTCTGAGAGTGACTCTCTTAATTCCGTTGAGGAATGGCAAGACAATTTTGGGCTCGTCGGAGATGTTGCCGGTGCCGGAGACGCAGGTGGTAATTTGGCTGTTGATGATGCAATTCAAACGGCCACTAATTGCTCCAATGATTGTGGGCGGAATTTGAGGGGTGGTGATGGGGGGAGAGCCAATTCCGAGTTTCAAGGGAGTTATAATAGGGAGGAGAATATTCCTTGCCAAGTGGATAACTCCTCTAATGCTAATTCAAACTTGGATCCACTAATTAACTCTTATTCTCAAGATGGCAATGTACCTGACTCTTTGGTTAATGAAGATGGATTGGGCCGAATTGGTGCTTCTCTTTTGGACTTATCCCACCAAAGCCAAACGGAAGAGCCACAGGCGGACACTTTTGAAGCGAGCTCTCCTATTGATATCTTATCAAGGCCCAATTCGTTTTTCTCAGGCCCAAGACATTCCCGTAAGAAGCAGCGCAAGTTACGTAAGGTGGGTGTTAGGAGATCTCCTCGGTCCAGTAAATTATGTCGTGTTGTTCATGAGTTGAAGGAAGTATCTGAGAAAGAATGCAGAGAGGGTAATGATATTGAAGCTGGTGGTGAATCCGTTAATCATATGATTAGTACATCTCAAGAAGCTAGTAATAAGGGGGTGGCCAAAAATGGTGTCTCATGAATATTCTCTCATTAAATCTTAGAGGGTGAGGCGACAGTGAAAAACATCGTCAGTTGGCTTCCTCTATTCGGTCGAGTAAGTTTGACTTTATTTACTTACAAGAAACTAAGAGGGAGATTTTAGATAGCGCTCAGATTGGGCTTTTTTGGGGTAATAATCAGTTTGATTGGTCTTTTATGCCGTCTCGGGGACTTTTCGGTGGTATATTGTCTTCCTGGTTGGTAGACACTGGTCTGTTTATTTCTCTTTTAAGGGTGTTGGGTTTGTTGGTGTTTGTGCCGTGTTTCACGATACTTTAATATACGTCGTTAATGTGTACGCTCCATGTTCTTTGGTTGAGAAAAGGAAGGGTTGGGAAGAGTTGAAGAGGTTGAAGTCGAGTTTTGCTAGGGGTGAGTGGTGTGTGGTTGGGGACTTTAACTCCGTGACTAGTGTTGAAGAAAGAAGAGGTAGGGGTGGGGATGGGAGTTGTCTTCATGAGATTGCTGAATTCAATAATTTTATTTATGACATGGACCTCATTGACGTATCTCTATTCGGAAAAAAATTCTCTTGGTTTTGTTCAGGTGGAATTTCTATGAGCAGGTTGGATCGGTTTCTTATAACGGAAGGACTTATCTCTCTTTGGAATGTCTCGGGACAGTGGATTGGTGATAGAGACGTATCGGACCATTGCCCGATATGGCTCATACGATCTTTAAAGGATTGGGGTCCTAAGCCATTTCGCTTTATTAATGGATGGCTTGAGCATTGTGACTTTCGCCCTTTTGTGCAATCTTGTTGGGCCGGTTTTGGTGTTCAAGGTAATAAGGCCTATGTTTTGAAGGAAAAAATCAAATTACTCAAAGCAAAGTTGAGGTATTGGAATAAGGAGGTGTATGGTGTTACTGATTTGAACATTGGAAAAGAGGTCCAGGATATTAATATGCTTGATGATATGTTGATTGATTGTTTTGACTCTGACGTACTCTTATGGAGGAAAGAAGTCACTGCTAAGTTCTGGAAGGATATTAGAATGAAGGAAAGCTTATTATATCAAAAATCTAGACCGCGGTGGCTTAGAGAGGGTGATGCCAATTCAAAGTACTTTCATTCCATTATGAAGAGTAGAAGGAGGCGAAGTCGTTTTCTCCTTATGGATGCGAATGGTGCTTTAATTGATGATGTGGACGAAGTCAAGGAGGTTGTTCCATACCATTTTGAGAAGTGCTTTGAGGAGACCCAACAAACTCGGCCCAATCTTGATGGGATTGAGTTTAATCGGATTTCTAGTGTTGATAATGAACTTTTGGTAAAGCCTTTCTCGGAGGAGGAGATTAAGGAGGAGGTTTGGAATTGTGATGGTGACAAGAGTCCGGGTCCGGATGGTTTTAACTTGAAGTTTATTAAGGAGTGTTGGGATTTGCTCCGGGAAGATATAGTTGCTTTTTTCCATGAATTCTTTGTGAAGGCGTCTTTACCAAAGGCATTCACAGCCTCCTTCATTGCTCTCATCTCCAAAAACGACCATCCTCAAAGTTTAGGGGAGTATAGGCCTATTTACTTGATTGGTTGTATTTACAAAATCCTTGCCAAGGTGCTAGCTAGTAGATTGAAGCGAGTTCTTCCCAAGGTGATCTCTAATTACCAATCGGTGTTCTTGGGGGACCGTCACATTTTAGATGGTGTTTTGGTGGTTAATGAGGTTGTTGATCTAGCTAAGCGTAGGAAGGAGGATTGTTTGCTTTTCAAAGTTGATTTTGAGAAGGAATATGACTCTATTTCTTAAAATTTTTTGGTCTACATGATGGAAAGGTTGGGTTTTGGCGTGGAGTGGATTAGGTGGGTGAAGGCGTGCGTGTGTTCTAGCTCCATGTCCGTGTTGGTTAACGGTAGTCCAACTAAGGACTTTCAAGTTGGCAGAGGTCTCCGTCAAGGTGATCCCCTTTCACCTTTTCTCTTCTTGATTGTTGCCGAGGGCTTATCGGGCATGATGTCAAAGGCGGTTGAGGTAGGTTCGTTTGTTGAATACACGGTTCATGACAATCTCCGGTTTTCTATGCTTCAATTTGCCGATGATACTATTATGATGGGGAAGGCAACGCGGGAGAATTTGTGGTGTATCAAGTCTATTCTTAGAGGCTTTGAAATGGTGTCGGGGTTGAAGGTTAATTTCCATAAAAGCAAACTTATTGGCATCAATGTGTCGGAGGATTTTCTAGATTCGGCTTCCATTTTCCTTCATTGTCGAACGGAGTCTATTCCGTTCAAGTTTTTGGGTATTCCCGTGGGCGCAAACCCAAGACAGAGTTCTACTTGGAAGCCGGTTATTAACAAGATTCGTAGTAGGTTGGCTTTATGACAAGGGCGTTCCTTATCTATTGGAGGTCGGGTAATTCTTATAAACTCTGTCTTAAATAGTATACCCCTTTATTACCTGTCTTTTTACAAAGCGCCGAATGTGGTGATTAAGACTCTAATTAAACTTCAAAGAGACTTCTTGTGGGGTATAAAGGAGGATTCGAGGGGTATGTATTGGGTAGCTTGGGAGAAGATTTGTAGACCAAAAGAGGAGGGAGGACTAGGAGTGAAGGATATTTAATTGTTTAATATTGCTCTCTTGACTAAATGGAAGTGGAGGATTTTGTCAGATGAGGAAGCGTCTTGGAGGGGTATTCTATCTTATAGATATGGTGAGTTGGGGTCTATATTTTTCAACGGCACATCTTCGGTGGATAGAAGGTTAGACTCTTTGTGGTGGCGTGACCTTAGGTGTGTGGGGGAGGAGAGGCTTTCGGTGGGTTGGTTTGAATCAAATATTAGACGGAGATTGGGAGATGGTCGTGGAGTGGATTTTTGGCACCACCAATGGCTTGGGCAACGCTCGTTGAAACATGTGTTCGACAACATTTTTAATAATTGTTATAATAAAAATGTGAGGCTGGCTGAGCTTGGTATTTGGTGCGAGGATACTTGGCATTGGACTGCTTCTTTTTTTTTGCAGGTGCTGCCTCTGAGCTTCACGATGATGTTACTGAGCTGCTGCTAATCCTGCGTGACATTCAAGTGGTCCGCGGAGTTGATGACCGTTGGTGCTGGTCTTTGGAACAATCTAAACAGTTTACAGTCCGTTCTTGCTATAAGTTCATCTCGCAGTTTGCTCATATCCCAACCGCAGAAAGCAACAGGCCGTTCTCGACGCTGCAGAAATCTGATCTGATATCAATGTGGAGGACTAGCATTCCGGCGAAGATTTTGATGTTCGGTTGGAGAATTTTTAACAATTCATTACCAGTTCGTTCTTTGTTATTGCGTCGTCATGTTATTTCTTCGGAGGAGGAGGCGATTTGTGCTTTTTGTAGGCATGACTTGGAGGATTCACAGTACTTGTTTTTGGGATGTGATTTCTCCTTGAAGGTGTGGAGTGAGATTGATCGTTGGCTGGATGTCCAAGTGCCTTACCCTTCTAGCTTAATTGATCATTTTCTTGGTTATGGAGAGCTTTGCATTGGCAAGAAAACAAAGAGGGTAAAATATCTTATTTGGTTGACAACTTGTTGGTGTATTTGGCTATCCCGCAACAGTGTTTGTTTTAGAGAGGATGAGCCAAAGGTTGATTCGATTGTGGCCCAAGTGAAGTTCTTATCTTGGTGCTGGTTCATTTATGGGGTGGGTAGTAAGTCTTCTTTTATTCCATATTTATGGTGGAATAACGCACTCTCATGTATAAACAACTTGTGAACCCATCTTTGTATTTGTGATTTTGAGCACCCCTAGTGCTCCTTTGAATGAAACATTGCTTATCGAAAAAAAAATTTGCGGGGCTTTTGAAAAAATTCGCTAGAAACACTGAAAAGTCCTAAAAATAATACAATTAGGTTTCAAAACTACTGATTTTAGATTTCACAAGGGATCAAAACCAAAACTCGTTCATTTTGATAGAAAAGTCGTAAATTATTATCATTATTATTATTATTATTATCAAAATTCAAAACCAAAATTCGCAAATAATAAGTTATTATTATTATTATTATTATTATTATTGTAATAATAAAAAATTCGTAATCTTAAGGCTAAATTGAATGTAAGTAAGTTTAGTGGTAGTGTTTTGGAGCCAATTTTTAGGTGGGTTCCACAATCATTTTAGTGGGTCCCACAAACAATGTATGAGTAAGAAGAAGGGATATTCAATTTGCAAGAAAAGATGCAAGTGCCTTGGGTGGGTCCCACTATGGTAAAATATTTTTTTTAATGCTATCATCTTTTAATCTTAAGGCAAAATTGATGCTAAGCAAAATTGGTGAAAAATAAAATTAGTTTTGTGACAAAATAAGTAAAGTGCGGTGCTAAGCAGTGTATTTTGGGGTACTTTACGGCTCAAAAAAAAAATTTAACTGTTCAAATAGGCAAAGTGCTTTCCTCGATAATCAGTTTTGTGAAAAATAAAATTAATTTCATGATAAAATATGTAAAGTGCGGTGCTAAGCAGTGTGTTTTGGGGTTTAGGGTCTCAAAAAATTTAGATATTGAAATACGTGAAGTTCGTTTCTCACTAACCAGGTTGGTGGGAAAAAATAATAGCAGTGTGTTATGAGGTACTTTAGGGTCTGAAAAAATTTCATATGTTTAAATACACGAAGATCGTTCCTCAATAACAGGTTTGGTGAAAAAAAATTAATTTCTCGACAAAATACTAAAATGCGACCATAAGCAATGTGTTTTGGGTACTTTAAGGTTCAGAAAAAATCTTATAACTATTTAAATACGCAAAGTTTGTTCCTTGATAACCAATTTGGTAAAAAAATTAATTCTGTGACAAAATATGGAAAGTGTGACGCTAAGCAATGTGCTTTTGGGGTACTTTAGGGCTTGAAAAAAAATTAACTTTTCAAATACGCAAAGGTTGATCCTCAATAACCGGCATACGCAGAGAAAAGTTAATTTTGTGACAAAATATGTAAAGCGCGACACTTATTAGTGTGTTTTGGGTACTTTAGGGTTTGGAAAAAAATTTAAGTACCCATCACAACCTTCTTCTTCGGTAAACCTCCACGCGTTTCAGAAGACCATCACAAATCCCCAACCGGAAAGCTGTTAAAACAAGAGGGAAATAATGATAGAGTTGAATTTAAAATAGTTGGGAGATTCTAAATAATAATTTTAATTTTTTCCTTGAAAAAAAAATTTAGTTTTCATTTTTAACTGAAATTACTTAAGTAAGCATTTTTTTTCCATTTTTAAATTTAACCTCGGTGGTGTATGTCACTAATTTATTCCATCAAATTATTTTATCTGAGTTAGATTTGATTTTTTTATATAAAATTCTCTCATAATAAACTGCCTATCAAGTACGTAACAAATTGAAATATGCATGATACTATCTAATTTTTCATAAAAATATCTCTGTGCGATGCACGGGGTAATGTCTAGTTTCAGCATTAAGACGATAACGCTCATGTTCTAACAATAGAAAAGTAATCATTTGCGTTATCAAGAAAGTTTCCAGGAGCCGCTCTTCACGACAATAATCATTTCCGTTCTTGAAGTTTATTTTTCTATGGAATTGCAAACTCAATTTTTGTTAACAACTTCCCTAATTGAAACAAACACTAATCTTAAGTTATAACTAGTAGGATACCCGTGCATACGCACGAGTACTGTCGTGTTTTTTTTACGAATGAACTTAGACAGTATTTAAATAGTCTGAACATTACCCCGTGAAAATAAAGACAAATTTAAAGTAGATAAAAAAGAAGTTTCAAATAAAAAACAGATAAATATTAAAATCTAAAAATGTAAAAGTATTATTTAAAAACAATCTGTGTTTAAAAGTATTAATCCTGTGTTTTTTAGAAGTATTATTTATAGTAGTCTTCAAAAATTTTAATTATCAATGACAAATATTAATCCTGTGTTATTTTATATATAAATGTTGTTATCCCGTGTTTTTTTATATATTGTAACACCCCGACATTTCTAGCTTGTAGAAATACCAAACTGCACCACTTGGCATACATCAGAGTAACTTCTTGTTATTGAATATTGAACACAACTAAAAGCTTCTGATAAATAATTGCCAAGTGGTTCCATGTCTTATTCTTTTCTTTAACTTAACATAACACCTCAAGCTACCTTATTCCGTTATTTCTTTTGCTTTTGGTGAACCCAATCCCGCTGACCTTGGAAAGCGGGCTACATGGAAGGGGCCTAGGGTTCGGGCTCGTGACTTCCCTGCCCTAGTATGCTAATAAATCTGGGGTCGTCACCCTTGATATACATATATTATTATATGTATGCCATTCTTCCTTTCCTCAAGGGAAAGGAACTTAACTTGTTTTTACATGAATTGAAACGTACATGAATTGTATGGACTTATAGTCGTTTATCTTAACTTGACTTGTATGGACTTATAGTCCTTTATCTCAACTTGACTTGTATGGACTTATAGTCCTTTATCTTAACTTGACTTGTGTACACTCGCGCTTACTAATGTACGGTTTTTCATAACTTCCATAACTTAATAAATTTTCATCTCAAACATACCCAATTTCATGGTATTCATGTATTATAATTATTGGGAAACCTTGGGGAAATGATTAGAAGGAACTTGGAATCATTTGGAATGGACTAAGGTGCATTTTAAAAATGGGTGACAGAAGCTCACGCACGGTCCGTGCCCTGGAGGCGCACGACCCGTGCGTGTTTCCAAAAATTTTGAAACACAATTGCGTAGGGTATGCACGGTCCGTTCCCTAGGGCGCACGGTCCGTGCCATGTTTTTAAAACTTTTCAGGTCACCTGCGAACGAGACGCACGGTCCGTGCCACTGGGGGTGCACGATCCGTGCGTGTTCATCAGTAACCCAGAAATTTGCTGTTTTCATAAATTCTTTCCATTCCGTTTCGATTCCAAATTTCATTCCGATTGATACCCTAACACAACAAACAGTATTTCAGTCCAGACAACAATCAATACTTCAATCAATTCAAACAATCACAATGTCAATCAATCAATCGTATAAATTATCGTTAAAACGGTTTTTGACTCGATTCTCTTTGAAACGAAAACGTTGAACACATGAAATCAAGACCTGGAACTCAGTATCTCACGAACATCCCTAAGCGAGTATAGAACTCACCAATCGTGATGAAAATCACGTAAAACCGATTATCAACGAAGTTCACGAACAATCAAAATCACACGAACGGTCCCCGAATGACTCTAACGTTCCCACGAACTCGGAATCACTCCAAAGCTAGCTCAAACTCGAATCCAGAAATTCAAACATTCTTTATTGCTACTGAACTTCCTTCCTATCTACTGAGTCGATGTCTCTCGAAACTTTGTCGACTCGAAACCGAAATTCGACGAACCGACATTCCATACTCCACTTCTATTTTACAGCATCTGCATGCAGATTTGTAACAAGTGTATCAAGATCAATTCTCAACTTAAACCACTCAAACCAGTGTCCATTGTGTAGGTAATTTTGTCTAGTTTCATATGGTTCAAGTCCCACACTGTTTCGACGAGTATTCAAGGATTTATGGCTACAATACGGTGACTGGTTCAAAATCGGTACTATTACTAAAGCATAACTTGTAACTAACTTTTATCCCTCAATACTCAGTCAAATAAGGTGGTTCTTGTGCTTAACCTGAAGCCTTTTGAGGCTAGTTTCTAAAGAAATTAAAATGAGCTTCAAAAGAGGTCTGTGGTGAGATATACATCGAAATTATCAAACACTGCTCCATACGGGTTTGCTGTAAACTTTTCCAGCAACATATTCTTTTGACCAATCCTTCATATCTCCACGAATTAGAGTTCCATAGCTAACCCAAAAACCCAAAACAGAACCAAGCTACCCACACTCTAGAAATTTCGAAATGTGGGTGGTAATGCACACTAGTGTTGCTTAAAATTCACATGTAAGGCTTAAAACTTCACTTTTGGTGCTTTGACATCAACATGCAAGGGTGTTGGTTTCACTCTTGGTTCTTTGAGCTTAAATGTCCAAAAATGGCGAATTGAAAATGGGGAGGAAACAAGTGCTGATTTTTGTATCAATGGATAGAGAATGAAAACTGGTGAAGAAAGGTATGAACAACACTCACATGCACCAAGAATGGAAGCTTGGCCTTTTCCTTCGCTTTCCTCTCACTCTCGTGTATCCCTTTCTCTCTCACTATGTTTTCTGAAATTCTTCAGACTCAGCATGAAAGTGTGTGGCTGCTGTTTTGTCTAGTGAGCTGAGGGTATTAATATTGAGGTAGGAATTGACTCTTTTGCCCTTAAGTGATTCATACTCCACAATCTCACTTAAATCTATCTTAATCCACTTATAATCACTTAATCAAACAATAATTTATACAACAATTAATTAATGCATATGGGGTTGTTTTGTGGAAGGTGGTTCAGCTGAACTCACTTATGGGTGGAAAAGACGAAAATACCTCTATCCTAGTATTCTCACTTAAAATTCCAATTAGCTCACAAGTACAACGCAATTCAGCTAGTCAATTATGCTAATTAACTATCTTGGCCTCTTGCTAATTTCAATAAATGAAATTAGCTAAATAGGGGATGTTACATATATCATTGCAGTTAGCTCGTAGTTTCAATTGATTATTTTAGTTGATTAGTAGATTATAGTAGGTAGTAAAAGATAGATAGTAGATTATCAATAAGATGTGATAGTAGATTATCAATAATAGTGTAAACAGAGTTCGGAGAGAAAAATTAAAATTTTAAGGTGATAACTTTTTCCAAAATGGTGATAGTTTTTTTTTTGTTTTTTAGTGTCACTCATTTACATTTTTATAGGTAAATTTAGTAGAGTAGTGTTTGTTTGTATAAATTTAGAAATTTAGTTAAAAAAAACTAAAGTGAAGTGATAAGAGAAATAGAATAATTGTTTATGGGAAAAGTAAAAGTAAAGTAAAAAGAAAAAAGGAAGAAAGAGAGTGTAAGAGAAAAGTGAAAAGGAGGAAAGAGAGTGTAAGAAGAAAGAGAAAAAAAGAAGAAACATAGTGTAAGAAGAAAAAGAAAGAAAAAGAGGGTAATGACATTTTTACCCTTAAATTAGATATGTGTCTTGTTAATAGGAGATCCAAATTGGTAATTTCATAGGAGGTTTGTTTGGATAAATAGACTTTAGTGTGACTCATTTACATTTTTATAGGTAATTTTAGTAGAGTAGTGTTTGTATAAATTTAGAAGTTTAATTAAAAAAAACTTAGGTGAAGTGATAAGAGAAATAGAATAATTGTTTATAGGAAAAGTAAAAGTAAAGTAAAAAGAAAAAAAGAAGAAAGAAAATGTAAGAGAAAAGTGAAAAAGAGGAAAAAGAGTGTAAGAAGAAAAAGAAAAAAAAGGAAGAAAGAGAGTGTAAGAAGAAAAAGAAAGAAATAGAGGGTAATGACATTTTTACCCTTAAATTAGATATGTGTCATGTTAATAAGAGATCCAAATTGGTAATTTCATATGAGGTTTGTTTGTATAAATAGAATACTAGTAGGATACCCGTGCATACACGCAGATGATGTCGTATTCTTTTTATGAATGAACTTAGAGAGTATTTAAATAGTCTAAACATTACCCCGTGAAAATAAAGACAAATTTAAATAGTCTGAACATTACCCCGTGAAAAGAAAGACAAATTTAAATAGATAAAAAAGGAGTTTCAAATAAAAAAATAGATAAATATTAAAATCTAAAAATGTAAAAGTATCATTTAAAAACAATCAGTGCATTTATCGTGTGTTTTTTTATATATTAGTGCAGTGTTTTTCTATATATCAGTGTTGTTATTCCGTGTATTTTTATATATCAGGGCAGCTATCCCGTGTTTTTATATATATCATTGCAGTTATCCCCGTATTTTTTTTTATATAGTCAGTGCAGTTATTTCATGTTTTGAGGTAGTTTCAATTGATTATATGAGTTGATTAGTAGATTATAGTAGATAGTAAAAGATAGATAATAGATTATAAATAAGAAATATTTATCCCGTGGTTTTTT
Source organism: Astragalus membranaceus (assembly GCA_039519185.1). Taxonomy (NCBI): domain Eukaryota; kingdom Viridiplantae; phylum Streptophyta; class Magnoliopsida; order Fabales; family Fabaceae; genus Astragalus; species Astragalus membranaceus. Next base: position 27,493,809 of record CM076849.1, on the reverse strand, counting down.
ATATTTCAGTGACAATTATTTGTCCTTTTTAGGTATTAATGACAAATATTTATCACGTGTGTTTTAAATATTAATCAGTTTAAATAGTCATTAAGCCTTCTTGTTTTTTTAGATAGTAAGTTTATAGTAGTCTTAAAAAATTATAATTATCAATGGCAAATATTAATCCCGTGTTTTTTATACATCACTGCAGTTATCCCGTGTTTTTTATATATAAGTTTCGTTATCTCGTAGTTTTAATTGATTATTTTAGTTGATTAGTAGATTATAGTAGATAGTAAAAGTTAGATAGTAGATTATCAATAAGAAATATTTGTTTTAAATATTAATTAGTAGTTTAAACAGTCATTAAGTCTTCTTATTGTTTAGATAGTAGGTTTATAGTAATCATCAAAATTTTTAATTATCAATGACAAATAATAATCTCGTGTTTTTTTATACATCAATGCAGTTATCCTGTATTTTTTTTATATATCAGTGCAGTTATCTCGTAGTTTTAGTTGATTATTTTAGTTGATTAGTAGATTATAGTAGATAGTAAAAGTTAGATAGTAGATTATCAATAAGAAATATTTGTTTTAAATATTAATTAGTTGTTTAAATAGTCATTAAGTCTTCTAGTTTGTTAGATAGTAGGTTTGTAGTAGTAGTCCTCAAAATTTTTAATTATCAATGACAAATTTTAATCTTATGTTTTTTATATATCAATGCAGTTATCCCGGATTTTTTTATATAGAAAGTACCAAGATATACAGCATAGCATACATCAGAGTTAACTTGCTGTCTCAGATATTGAACACAAACTAAATTTTCGATGAATAATCATCAAACGGTCACTTCAGTTTCATAACTTAATATAAATTACTTAAATACTTAAGTTACATGCCTTACAAAATTCTCATGTCCTAGTGTTCAATATCAAGAGCGAAAGTAGCGGAAGCGATTTACAACTTTTAATAATGTATAAGTCGTACAATCGAAAATACAAATGCGACAAGATAAAGTAACATAAGCATATAGAATTAAAGCTTCAACATCTTCTTTAGGTCGCGTCGTAGCCATGCCTCATCGCCTTTAACTTTTCCCGTTTCTCTGAAAAAAAACCACAAAACATGAAGGGTGAGATAAACATTATCTCAGTGAGTCCTATCGAGACCCCTTACTAACTCTCTCGGTTCATAATGCCTTTTTTAACTCGTAGCCCTAATAAGCGACTACGTGAAACCTCTTTCATAATACTTAGCATATCACCGTTCATTATTGTATAAAAAATCCCGGTGAACCCAATCCGCTAACCAGAAACTGCGGGCAAATCTCATGGGGCCTAGGTTCATAGGGCTCATGACTTCCTATAACATCCCTAGTTCGGTTAATTTCACATAACGAAAGTAACTTGTGATTTATCGTCAATTAAATGATAAGTCGAGTCACGGCTAAGTCTGTGTCAGGAAAGCAATGTTAAATTGCTCACTTAGATGATTTATATGCATTATTTAATTAATCATATGAATTATTGTATATTTGTTTGATTGGAAATGAGTTTACGTGGAATTAGAGGAAAGTTAAGTAGAGGGGTATTTTGGTCATTTACGCTACATTAAGCCTTCAGCTGGAATTGAACACCAAACCCACTCCTCACTCCCACATAACAACCATAATTTTGAGGGAAATTATTGAGTTAGTGGTTGGTTAGAAGTAAATTAAGGTGATGTAATAAGTTAAGGGCATAGTGCTCTTTTACACCTCATTTAATTCACTCAGCTCACAAGCACAAAACACAACACCAAACACTCTCACTTGCAGAACTTCTGAATTGAAGAAAGAGAGAAAAGAGAGAGAGAGGCCATAGGGAGAGAAGGAGAAGAAGAGGGTGGAAGGCCCATGAATCCTTGATGCATGTCCAACTTTCTTCCACCATTGTAATCCTTGTCATCTCCTCTTCAATATGATACCAGTTTCACCATCATCTCACTTCAGCTCACTCATAATTTCAGAATCATCACTTCCTTTCATCCCTTGAAATCGAGTTGCATGTGAGATGTGAAGCTAGATAGAGTTCTCTTGGTAGTTGCTTGTCTTTTTTTTGGGAGCTAAAATTTCGGTTTTGGTCTTGCATGTTACATCTGGAGCTGGAGCTGGAGCAGTAGAGTTTGCGGTTCTCTTAGGCCATTGAAGTGTCAAATTTCAAGTCTTGGGGCTGGTATGAGTGATGGATATGAAGATAGCAACTCAAATCAAAAACTCTACAGTAAACCCGTTTTGACAGTCTCTGGTAATTCACGCGTAACTTCCTCCACAGACCTCATTTGAATGCCATTTTTGATTCATTAGAAACTAGACACGAAATCCTTCATTTTTCGCACAAGAAGCATTTAATTTCATTGAGTATTGAAGGATAAATTAAACAGACAAGTTAGCATTGTGAATCAGTGGCAGTTTGGACCTAGCTGTATTGTTCTAACCATATCTCACTAAATACCTAGGGTATCAGTTTGAAACCTACACCAATAGAAACTAGACAACATTTCCTTCATAATAGACCTTTGAATTGGTGAATTTGGTGAAGTATTGAGTCAGATATGCATGATGCAAAACTGCTCACTGTTGCTGAAAAACAGAATTTTGAAACGATTTCATTAGCACCTAAATCCCAACTCTCGGGTGTGTTGTGGTAGGAGCTGGAGAATCACTCCAGGGATGTAATAGGAACCTACATGATAGTTTGGGAGCTTTGGAGTAAATATCAAAGGGTAAGGATAGCGATTGGAGCCGTTCGGGTAGTTCGAGTTCGAATTAGAAAGTGTTTCGTGTAGTTCGTGTTGATTGAAGCCTACACTTGTTGCCGTTCCTTGTGGTTATGTGATTTTCATGACATTCCGGTGAGTTCTATACTCGCTTAGGGTTTTATTTTCTAAGCGTTGATTGCATTCTCTGGTTCCACGTTTAGTTCGTGCATTTTCGAGTCCAAAACCGTTTTTATGAAAATTGCGTGTTGAATGATGAATTATATGGTTGATTGATTGATGATTATGTGATTGCTATGATGTTGTTTGGACTGGAATATTGTTTGGTATTATCTGTTTTGAGGTTGGATTTTGATCGGATTACGGATTGGACGCGAACGGAGAAGCGAAACAAGAAAAGCGGAACGAATTGGTGTGCTGATAGAAGCGCACGGGTCGTGCGCCTATGGTACACGGACCGTGCGTGAGCTTCTGTTACCGCACACCTAATTCTCATTTCGTCGCTCCTTTCGATTCCAAACCTCTTCTAATCTTCTTCCCAACCATCCCTCATGTCATGGAACCAATGATGCTCTGTTTTTGAACATGATTGCAAGGTTTAAAGTGAATTGTTTTTGGAAATTATAAATTTTTCAAAAACCGTAAAGTAGTACTCGCGAGCGAACATGTGTTATGTTTAATGTCATGGAACTAAATGTTCAAGCAACTGTTTAAGGTCATGGAACTAAATGTTCAAGCAAGGTAATGATATATAAATTATGTCAGGTGCGGGTGACGACCCAGTTAATTAGTATACTAGGGGAGGGGAAGTCATGAGCCCTAGAACCTTGACCTCATGAGGTTTGAAGCTAGTGTAAGCTAGTGGAGAGGTTCGACGGTAACGGCGTGGTCATTACCGGAGATGTACTATGTCATGTCATGTAAAAAGTATATGCACGTAGGGCCTAAATGGACTACGATTGAACGAATGAAATAAATGAACCGCGAGTGTGTAGTAAGGGGTCTCGATAGGACTCACTGAGATAATGTTTATCTCACCCTTCATGTTTTGTGATTTTTACAGAAAAACAGGGAAAAACTAAGGCGAAGAGGTACGACCAGTCGATGTGACCTTGGAGGAGATGTTGAAGCTTTAGTTTAAGTGCTTATATTCTCCCATTTGTTATCTTTGTATTATCGATTGTATGACTTATACTTGTTACAAGTTGTAAATCCTTTCCGCTACTTTTGGTTTTGGATATTGAACACTAGGTCATGAGAAGTTGTAAGGCACGTAACTTAAATATTTAAGTGATTTTATGTTATGTTATGATACTGAGGCGACTGTTTGATGATTGTTCATCGAAGTTTTTAGTTGTGTTCAATATCTGGGACTTTAAGTTATCTCTGATTTATGCTAAGCTGTGCATTTTAGTATTTCTACCTGTAAGAAATATTAGGGTGTTACATTTTGGTATCAGAGCAGTTCGACCTAGTCGGGCTTAGTGACCTTATGGTCAAGAGGTTAATAGATCGAGTCAGTTAGGGACTTAGACAATTAAATGTCAGAACCTTTCAGTATATTATGTGAAGTATTGAGTCAGGATCCGCTCAATGTTTCATGTGAGTTACTGAGAATGATGACTATTGGTTGCCTCAGCCCCGAAAATGTCCGAAACCCTGAACCAAAGGATTTCTAGCCTTCGCATTTCATCAGAGTGCGCAGCAGAAGCAGAGGGCTACAGATGACATTCCGGAACCATAGATGGGCATCCGTGATGGTTCAATGAAGCTCTGGGCGAATGTTCAATTTTTGAAGCCGAAGCGAACGTGGTACTGCGCCGTAAACCTTTATTGGTCGTCCAGAAAGTTGCAATCTAACAAAATTTTCAGGCAATAAGAGTGTAGTGTTCGGAGATCTGTTTAGGAGTAACCGACACAGTTAAACTCCAAATCATGTTCAACCAAGTTTCTCAGTTTTCGAGTCAACGTCTAGTAGTTACCCTAAGAAGCAACATGGCAAAATTACTCAAGGGATAAACAACCCTAAAACTAATCTAAGCCCGACTAGGTCGAACTGCTCTGATACCATAATGTAACACCCTGGTTTTTCTTACATAGAAAGTACCAAGATATATAGCATGACATACATCAGAGTTAACTTCCTGTCTCAGATATTGAACACAAACTAAATCTTCGATGAATAATCATCAAACGGTCACTTCAGTTTCATAACTTAATATAAATTACTTAAATACTTAAGCGAGTATAGAACTCACCACAATACCCGCATTGGGCCGTCTCTTATACTTGACATAAACATAACATAACCTCAACCTCAACCTCAAGGGACATTTTAGTCCGTTTTATCCTTTCATGACATTACCTCACTCGTGGTTACTAACATTTGTTTAACATCACTTAGAACATTCACAATTCAATCCAATCAGACATATCTCAATCACAATCAACAGAGCCATTTCAATTACAATCAATATCATAGTATTAACCTCAACCTCTTGGGACATTTATTCCAGTTGTCATGACATAACATTAACATGACTTAGAACATTCGCATAACATCAATCATACCTACGTGCTTTCCACAAATTACGGCTTTTTCATCCTTACATATGGTTAGGGAAAGGATTAGAACGCAATTGGAACCGTTCGGAATAGCCTAAAACATGTTTTGAAGTTGGGAAACAGAAGCATACGCACGGTCCGTGCCCTAGGGGCGCACAGTCCGTGCCATGTTTTTAAAATTTAACAGACAGCCTGCGAAAGGGACGCACGGTTCGTGCTACTGGGGCGCACGACTCGTGCATGTCCATCAGTAACCCAGAACTGTGATTTTTCATGAAAACTTGGCCATTCCGATCGTTCCAATACTCGTTCCGATTAATTCCCGAACATCATTATACATTAATTCAGTCCAAACAATCATCATAACAATCACATAATTGTCAACAATCAATCATTCAAACACTTCAAACATCAATAATTCACCAATCAATAATTCGTTTCGAGACACATAAACGCATCGTTTTTCAAAAATACGGTTTTTAGTGAAACGAAAACACATTATCAGTCATATGTGATCTTGACACGAAATTAAATCCCTAAGCGAGTATAGAACTCACCACAATACCGAAGAGGAGTTTGAGACAAATTTGAAATATGCTTAAACAAGAAATGTCACCAACAAGCTTCTAGGAATAATCCCCAATTCTTCAAACACAAACCCAACAACTAAGACTGCTCCACAATTACCCAAACGAACTGAAACTATGACGTGGTTGGTTAAGGTGCTCTAGTAACTGACTTTTGAGCTTCAACAAGAACATACAAGGCTTGCGAACTCGACTTCTCTCTAAGATAGAGCTTGAGTTCGAAAATGGTGTTTTGAGAAGGAAGAGATGTGTGTGATGTTTTTGGTATCAATGGGAAGGGGGGAAGGTAAGGATCACAAAGGTGTAAAAATGTATAACATGCATTCAGATTTCAGCATTCCCTCTCCAATTCTTCTCCCTCTCTTCTCGCAAGCTTTCTCTCTCTCTCAAACCCTCAATTCTATTTTCTAATTTTCTGAACTTGTGTGGGAGTGTGTACGGTATTTTTGTTTTAATGAGAGTGAGTGCCTTTGATCCAGCTAAAGGTATTTTTAAAGGTGTGTATTTACTGTTTTGCCCTTGGCATTCTAGCACTCACTTAACCCCAATTTAACTTAATATCTCAAATAATTAATATATTCTAGCATACAAGCACAACATAAATCACCTAGTCAATGACAACCATCTCATAACAATTAATAATATATGCTAAAATATTCAATTTAGCTAATTATTTAATTATGTCTCTTGCTAATTTCAATAAATGAAATTAGCTAAATTGGGGATGTTACAATAGTAGTCTTCAAAAATTACAATTATCAAAGGCAAATATTAATTCCGTGTTTTTTTACACATCACTGCAGTTATCCCGTGTTTTTTTATATATCAGTGTCGTTATCTCGTAGTTTCAATTGATTATTTTAGTTGATTAGTAGATTATAGTAGATAGTAAAAGTTAGATAGTAGATTATCAATAAGAAATATTTGTTTTAAATATTACTTCGTAGTTTAAGCAGTCATTAAGTCTTCTTATTTTTTAGATAGTAGGTTTATAGTAATCTTCAAAAAATTTAATTATCAATGACAAAATTTAATCTCGTGTTTTTTTATATATCAATGCAGTTATCCTGTATTTTTTATATATCAGTGCAGTTATCTCGTAGTTTCAATTGACTATTTTAGTTGATTAGTAGATTATAGTAGATAGTAAAAGTTAGATAGTAGATTATCAATAAGAAATATTTGTTTTAAATATTAATTGGTAGTTTAAAAAGTCATTAAGTCTTCTAGTTTGTTAGATAGTAGGTTTGTAGTAGCAGTCTTCAAAAATTTTAATTATCAATGACAAATATTAATCTTGTGTTTTAATATATCAATGCAATTATCCCGTGTTTTTTTTATATATCATTGCAGTTATCTCGTAGTTTCGATTGATTATTTTAGTTGATTAGTAGATAGTAAAAGTTAGATAGTAGATTATCAGTAAGAGGTGATAGTAGATTATCAATAAGGTGATAACTTTGTCCAAAAAAGTGATTTTTTTTTGTTTTTAGTGTGACTCATTTACATTTTTATAGGAAAAGTAAAAGTAAAGTGAGGGTAATGACATTTAGAGAAAGAGAAGAATTGTTTATGGGAAAAGTAAAAGTAAAGTAAAAAAAAAGAAGAAAGAGAGTGTAAGAGAAAAGTGAAAAGAAGGAAAGTGAGTGTAAGAAGAAAGAGAAAAAAAATGAAGAAATAGAGTGTAAGAAAAAAAAAGAAAGTGAGGGTAATGACATTTTTACCCTTAAATTAGATATGTGTTTGTATAAATTTAGAGAAAGAGAAGAATTGTTTATGGGAAAAGTAAAAATAAAGTAAAAAAAAAGAAGAAAGAGAGTGTAAGAGAAAAGTGAAAAGAAGGAAAGTGAGTGTAAGATGAAAGAGAAAAAAAATGAAGAAATAGAGTGTAAGAAAAAAAAAGAAAGTGAGGGTAATGACATTTTTACCCTTAAATTAGATATGTGTCTTGTTAATAAAAGATCTAAATTGGTATTTTTGTAGGAGGTTTGTTAGGTAATTTTAGTAGAGTAGTGTTTGTATAAATTTAGAAAGAAAAAGAGAAGAATTGTTTATGGGAAAAGTAAAAGTAAATAAAAAAAAAGGAATAAAGAGAGTGTAAGAGAAAAGTGAAAAGAAGGAAAGTGGGTGTAAGAAGAAAGAGAAAAAAAGAAGAAAGAGAGTGTAAGAAGAAAAAAAAGTGAGGGTAATGACATTTTTACCCTTTGTAGCGACCGAAAAATTCGGAGGAGGGATTCTTCGAAGTTTTTGAAATGAGGCCGCCACCAAAGTTTAGTTTAAGGGCAAACATTGGAAAATCCCTGTTGAGTGGATAAGGGGGTTTTGCGGACCAGGTTGAGGCTCGGGAGTCGTTTATGCATAGGGAATGTATTAGCACCCTACGACATCCTTCCTAAGGAAGGTTACCTTTTAACTAAATGTGTAGAAAAAATTTATTAATTTAAAAAATTATTTTTACCCTTGTTTACAAATTAAAAGAAAGAGGACTTGGAAGGAGGACATTTAATTATTTTTGTTTGTTTTTGAAAAAAAATAAGAAATAAGAAATTTATAAAAGGACTAAAAAGGGTTTTTATTAATGCAATTGACAGAGGTCGGCCGCCCTCTGCTCCTACGTATCTCCTGGTAGAGAATCAAGTCACACGTAGTTCTTAGTAGAAAACATTTGTGGGTTTGGTGTTTTTTATTTATATTTTTTTTTGAGATTTGTAGGGCGTTCGTAATGACCAAACAAGTAAATTCAGAGTGGTCACTACTAATAGCTCATTTGAAAATATAAGATGTTCACAACAGTCAAACGGGTTGTACCCAGAGTGTCTATCGCAAATAACCGATTTGTGATTGAATGTTTGATTATTTTGTAAGTGTTCGCTTGGAAACATGATTACACAAAAATGAGTTGGACTCATTAGTTTGTAAAATAAAAGGGGTGGGTTAAAACCCAAGATTATATTGGTTAGAAAAACGAAAAAAGAACCATGGTGTAAATAGTAATAATAATTAATCAAGCTAATACACAAATGAATGATAGTAGCAATGTACCGAAATAAAAGGATGAGTCAGAGGAGGAGATATCAAAACTGGAAAAAGGGTGTTAGTAACAACATTTGATCAATATAAATAAATAAACAAGATAGAGACAAAATAATAAAAAAACAAATATCAGACAAAAACAAGGGGTGGGGGTTACTAAAGGAAAAAGAGGAGGTGTAAAAAATTTATTCTTGTTAAACTGATATGCATAAGTAACTTATTATCTTCTTTATTCAGCTGAATGGTGGATAATACATGGATCTTGTGCCCCTGAACTTCAAAATATAGCTGTGAAAGTTCTTAGCCAAACAACTTCAGCTTCAAATTGTGAGCGAAATTGGAGTACTTTTAGCTGCATACATACAAAAACAAGAAATAGGCTGTAAGTATCAAAGACTACAAAAGCTTGTCTTTGCATATTACAACATGAAGCTAAAAATGAGAACCACCATGAGAAGAAGCCAGGAAGATATTGAAAGCAGCTTCATTCCTATCAACCTAAATCATATATTTCAGGAAGATTATTTAGCTCCATGGATTGAGGAGCGAGAGGGGCCATTATTGGAAGGAGCCGAAAATGCAGGATGGCTGCCTGTTGATTCTGATGATGAGTTTGAAGAACCAGCTGGTGGAGACGCCTCAAATTCAGGTCAAGTACCTAGTGAAGGTGGTGATGGTGGTTTAAGTACACCCAGTGAGGGAAATAGTGGCAGTAGTGGTGGTAATGGTGGTGTTGGTAATCTAGATCAAAGTTATGGAGTAGGTGAAGGGCCTTTTTTCTCTTATAATGAAGAACCATCTGTTAGGCGTGATGAAAATCTATTGCCTCCTAGAATGGAAGGAGATTAACATGAGAATATGACTGCTGGTCGTAGCAGAGGTCAAGCTAAACGTGGTAAAGGTAGAAGACATGAAGCGACTCCAATGGATTATTCTTCATCATCTAGTGTTTCACAATCATTTGGTAATTTTGGTCTTGCTGCACAATCTGATGACAGTCAAGGTAATTACCCATCATATTACCAACCACCTTCTTACATGCCACATGGGTATTATCCATAGGCCAAATCCCAACCTACCACAATACCAACCTCCTATGAATTACAATGATTCATCAGCAACTTCTTCATATGGTTACCAACAGATAGAACCACCAAGAAGCTCCGGATTGTTTGACTATGTTTTTGGAGGAAGTGGATATAACAATGATCAATGTGATAGTGGAAGTTATGATCCTGCACGCCATTCTACCATGTGGTGACTATTGATCCAATTAACAACAGTTTAGTAATCTTTCTTCAAATATATTAGTAGTTTCTTATAATGTAATGTGAACTCAATGTATCCAATATATTATGAACTTTGTTTTAAGATCTAAGATGAACTTTTATTAGATAATTAATCATAAACTACTATTATGTTAGTACAAATAATTTTAATTAATTTTTTGCATTATTGTGGTTAATTCACACCGCGACGCCCGAAACACGTATCGCAACGGCTGAAACGGCCGAAACCGCGAAAGCCTTAACGCGACCGTTTTTTGCATTATTGTTTTTGAAAAAAATAAGAAATAAGAAATTTATAAAAGGACTAAAAAGGGTTTTTATTAATGCAATTGACAGAGGTCGGCCGCCCTCTGCTCCTACGTATCTCCTGGTAGAGAATCAAGTCACACGTAGTTCTTGGTAGAAAACATTTGTGGGTTTGGTGTTTTTTATTTATATTTTTTTTTTTAGATTTGTAGGGCGTTCGTAATGACCAAACAAGTAAATTCAGAGTGGTCACTACTAATAGCTCATTTGAAAATATAAGATGTTCACAATAGTCAAACGGGTTGTACCCAGAGTGTCTATCGCAAATAACCGATTTGTGATTGAATGTTTGATTATTTTGTAAGTGTTCGCTTGGAAACATGATTACACAAAAATGAGTTGGACTCATTAGTTTGTAAAATAAAAGGGGTGGGTTAAAACCCAAGATTATATTGGTTAGAAAAACGAAAAAAGAACCATGGTGTAAATAGTAATAATAATTAATCAAGCTAATACACAAATGAATAATAGTAGCAATGTACCGAAATAAAAGGATGAGTCAGAGGAGGAGATATCAAAACTGGAAAAAGGGTGTTAGTAACAACATTTGATCAATATAAATAAATAAACAAGATAGAGACAAAATAACAAAAAAACAAATATCAGACAAAAACAAGGGGTGGGGGTTACTAAAGGAAAAAGAGGAGGTGTAAATACTAGTCTTTTAGTAAATAAATAAATAAATAGAATAATGATAGGGGAGGGGGGGTCACGATCAACAGAGGAGAGTTGAGAGAAATGGTATTTACTATTTAGCATTCAACATGATTTATTACCATTATTTATTATTTATTTATATATAAATGAAAAAGGAAGCTGAGATAATGATGATGGTATAAAAAGGGAAAGCAAAAAAAAGAGGAATTGGAACCCTAGTCTTTGCCTCACTCTCTCAGCCGCAACAACAAAGAAGCAGAGAGAAAGAGAAAAGGCTTTAGAGAAGAGAGAAGATAAAAATAGAGGGAGATCCAGAGAGAGAGAGAGAGAAACAGAATACGAGATCGAGGGAGAGGAGAGGGGAGGATGAGAGTGGTGGTGCGAGCGTCTTTAACGGCGATGCTCATGGTGGTGACAGCGGTTCTCGCGGTGGGTGATGTGGTGGTGGAGGTTTGGGGGTTTCTCTTATGCTTCTTCATTCTACTCTCTCTCTTGTTCTCACAGATCTTCTATTTTTTCCTCTTTTAGGTTTGTGTTGTGTGGGTTTGCTGTCCTTTGCAAGGTGTTGATTATGGAGGTTTTCTATAGTTGTTGTAGTGATGTTGTATCCCCCCTTTACTGTTTTTTGTGTCTTCCCTTCTTTTTCCCCCCTCAGTGTGTGTATCTGTGCGTGATCCGTGTCCCCTTTACTGTTGTTGCTCAATTGTATTTATAGGCAGGTTTTGTCATGTAGGTGAAGATTCAAAGGACAGCAATTGGAGAAAGGACCAAGGACAGCAGCTGGCTGGCCAAGGACAGTCGCTGGGTGGAGGAATCAAAAGGACAAAGGAAAGCTATTTGAATGGACAAAGGACAAAAGTTGGCCATGGAGGAAGGACAGCATCCAAGGAGAAACCCTAGCTAGGGCAGCTGCGCCCCTTTCCCCTTTTTTTTTGACTCTTTTTGAATTTTGTATTTTGACTTTTGTACTATTTCTTTTTGCTGTTTTCGTCTATGTATGTAAAAAACTTGACCATGTAATAAAACTTTTGACTATTCAGCTCAATTGTTCATTCTATTTCCAATTATTTTGTATATTTTATACCAACAATAATAAATAGTCTACTAACTACGATATCAACAATAAAACGAGCATAAAAAAAACGTTGTATGACGAGTGCTAAAGACACACACGCGTTTAAAACGATACGTCACGACGAGGATAAAAACTTTTTGGGTTTTTTTTGATAAATTAGACGGACAAAATTAGGGTATGACAAGGGTTTCCAGCCGTCTAAAAGTGTGTTCTGCAGAATGAAAACGCGTTATTCATAAAGTCCAGCGTAGCAGGCACTGCTCACTTTCGTTCATAGAACCACGTGGGTTGCTTATAGACGTGGATCATAGCGCTCATAGAACCACGTGGGTCTATAGCGCTCATAGAACCATGTGGATCGTAGCGCCAAGGTTCCAAAAAACGCCCCGTTACAGCAAAAACGGGCGAGACAAAACGGTTTCGGTGGCTGCCGTTACCGTTATGAGCCGCGACAACGGAGTGAATGAAATTCACGGCAAAAAACGCGACGAAACGCCGTTACGACCGCGACAAAACGCCGTTCCGACCGCGACGGCCGCGACAAAACGCCGTTCAACAGCAAAAGCAGAAAAGATTCGTTTTTTAACAGATCTTTCTTGTGATTCTTGTCACTTTCAGAATATATTCTTATTCTGATTCTTTTTCTGCTTCCCTAAAAACCAAAAGGAACAAACAAACCTTGCTCTCTGACTCTCTCATATTCACTCACTCATCAATTCTTCTTGATTCTTCATTCTTCAATTCCCTTGTTTCAGTTTGTGTTGCTTCACAATTGGAACGACTGAACGAGCTAGTGTAGCCGTGAAGGTGATGATGATGTTCTGCAGGCTTGGATCCGTGTTGCTGTTCCTGTTTGTGTTCGTGAAACACTGATGAACGAAGAGGAAAGAAGGGAACGGAGTAGAAGAGTGAGAAAGAAACTTACAAAGTAAAAGAAATTAGGGTAAGCCGTAAGCATGTTAGATGCGTATAACCCTTTGTGTTTGGATTGGGTCTTTTATTGAGCCCAATTCCTTTAGTTTTGTTTTAAACATTCTGGGCCCTATTTTTAATATCTACACCTCTACAATTTCAGTTTAACACCAACAAAGGATCTTCAATTCTTCATCTTCTTTGAATCAAAAAATTTGAATCTTCATCAAAAGGTAACTTAACTTCTTTGTTGTTTTGTTTACTTATTTTGTTTCAGTTTCACTTGTAAATTGTAATTGTAAAGATAATGGGTCTAGATGGTTCTATTAGGCCAATGGGTCTTTATTAGTATAATTTTTTTATTCTAGTTCTAAATTTTAATTATTAAGTTAGCCATTTAATTTTTTGTACATTTTTTTATTCACAGTTTAGTTAATGGATCCACCAGAAGTATTTCCATGTGGTAGAGCAAACGGTGCCCTGAGTGATGATATTGGTTGGCACTTTGGAACGATTGTGCAAGGTAGAAGAAGAAATTGTATAGAATGTAAATTTTGTCATCAAATAATAACCGGTGGAGTAACTCGATTGAAGGAACATCTTGCACATATGCCAGGAGAAGTCAGAAGTTGTGGTAACGTATCAACTATTGTTAGAGAAGGCATGATGAATATTTTATTAGATAGTAAAAATAAGAGAAATGATCAACGAAAAAGAAAGGAAGAATTTGTCTCACGTTTAAGAGGGAGTGATGATGAAGATGAAGGTTTTATTGATGAAGATGCAACTATGAGACATGCTACACAAGAAAGTTTGGTGACACAAAGACAATGGGAAGATAGACACAGATTCCAAAGAAGTGGCATTGGCAGTAGTAGTGGAGCTTCATCTGAATATCAACAGAGAAATATTCAACAAAGAATGAGGCAAGTAGATGTTGATCTAGAGAGAAGTAAGAGTATGAAGCAAACATGACTTGGTTTTGGGTTTATGAAAACTGCAAAAAACAAGTTGGGAAAAGCATTATCTAAATTGATAATACACGAGCGTTTGCCGATGAACTTGAGCACTTCTCCTTGGCTACACAACTTGTTAGCTGAAGCTGCAAAGTTGGGAGCGGGTGTCAAATGCCCTACTCCTTATGAGATTTCTACAACATACTTGAATGAAGAATGCGAGGAGATGCAAACATATATAAATGAACTAAAGCCAGTCTGGAAGGAAAAGGGGGTCACTATAATGTGTGATGGTTGGACAAATGGTATAAATCATATGCATATCATGAACTTTTTAGTATATTGTAGCCATGGAACAGTGTTCTTAAAGTCTATTGATGCCTCTGATGTTGCAAGTAGAAACAATGATTATTACTTTAAGTTGCTTGACAACATGGTGGAAGAGGTGGGGGAAGAGTATGTTGTCCAAATAATCACTGATAATGAGGCAGCACTGAAAGCAGCTGGTCTGAAATTGATGGAAAAAAGAACTCACCTTTATTGGTCTCCGTGTGCAGCTCACTGTTTGGACTTGTGTTTGGAAGATATTGGAAAAAAGTCCAATGTTCAGAAATTGCTTGAGGATGCAAAAACGATAACTTTATTTATATATAATCATATTTGGACTGTGAATTTGATGAAGAAATATACTGATGGTAGAGAAATTATTCGTCCAGCGATTACTCGTTTTGCTACACAGTTTCTACAACTTGAATCTATTGTGAAAGAGAGACAAGCTTTAAAAAATATGTTTGATTCTGACGAATACAAGAAGTCCAAATATGGAAAAGACAAATCAGGAGCTGCATATGAAGCCAAAACGATTGTAATGAACAGAGATTTCTGGACTAAGGCAACAGAAATAATAAAGGTATTTGAACCAATTGTCAAGGTTTTGAAGTTGGTAGATGGTGATGATAAACCTACCATGGGATTTCTCTATGAAGCAATTGATAGAGCTAAGCAAGCTATTGAGCAAAATTGTCGTTACCATGCCGCTTATAATTCAATGGTTGACAAAAGATGGATATACATGCATACTGATTTGCATTCAGCAGGTTCATATCTCAACATTCAACTATTTTACATGCTTGTGTTTGACTTTTAAGTAAATCTGTAAATATACCAATTATTCATTTATTTTTAAGGTTATTTTCTCAATCCGCAATTCCAATTTGGACTTGTCCATGGAAGTCATGTAGCAAAGGAAACTATGGAAGGAACCACAAAAGTAATAACCAAATTAGAACCAGATATTGATAAGCAAATAAGAGCTATCAATCAGGTAAGCAATTTGTTAATGTTATATATTTATAATGTATAATATTATAATAAATTTTAAAATAAATACTCATATAATATATTGGTTTTCGTAGTTGTTACTTTTTAGGGATAGACGAGAAACATTTGGAACTACACTAGCTCAAAGAGCGTGGTCTCAAATGAAACCCGGTATGATTTATTATTTTTGCTTGTTGATTTCCTATTATGATTATATTGTAAAAAATTTATTCTTGTTAAACTGATATGCATAAGTAACTTATTATCTTCTTTATTCAGCTGAATGGTGGATAATACATGGATCTTGTGCCCCTGAACTTCAAAATATAGCTGTGAAAGTTCTTAGCCAAACAACTTCAGCTTCAAATTGTGAGCGAAATTGGAGTACTTTTAGCTGCATACATACAAAAACAAGAAATAGGCTGTAAGTATCAAAGACTACAAAAGCTTGTCTTTGCATATTACAACATGAAGCTAAAAATGAGAACCACCATGAGAAGAAGCCAGGAAGATATTGAAAGCAGCTTCATTCCTATCAACCTAAATCATATATTTCAGGAAGATTATTTAGCTCCATGGATTGAGGAGCGAGAGGGGCCATTATTGGAAGGAGCCGAAAATGCAGGATGGCTGCCTGTTGATTCTGATGATGAGTTTGAAGAACCAGCTGGTGGAGACGCCTCAAATTCAGGTCAAGTACCTAGTGAAGGTGGTGATGGTGGTTTAAGTACACCCAGTGAGGGAAATAGTGGCAGTAGTGGTGGTAATGGTGGTGTTGGTAATCTAGATCAAAGTTATGGAGTAGGTGAAGGGCCTTTTTTCTCTTATAATGAAGAACCATCTGTTAGGCGTGATGAAAATCTATTGCCTCCTAGAATGGAAGGAGATTAACATGAGAATATGACTGCTGGTCGTAGCAGAGGTCAAGCTAAACGTGGTAAAGGTAGAAGACATGAAGCGACTCCAATGGATTATTCTTCATCATCTAGTGTTTCACAATCATTTGGTAATTTTGGTCTTGCTGCACAATCTGATGACAGTCAAGGTAATTACCCATCATATTACCAACCACCTTCTTACATGCCACATGGGTATTATCCATATAGGCCAAATCCCAACCTACCACAATACCAACCTCCTATGAATTACAATGATTCATCAGCAACTTCTTCATATGGTTACCAACAGATAGAACCACCAAGAAGCTCCGGATTGTTTGACTATGTTTTTGGAGGAAGTGGATATAACAATGATCAATGTGATAGTGGAAGTTATGATCCTGCACGCCATTCTACCATGTGGTGACTATTGATCCAATTAACAACAGTTTAGTAATCTTTCTTCAAATATATTAGTAGTTTCTTATAATGTAATGTGAACTCAATGTATCCAATATATTATGAACTTTGTTTTAAGATCTAAGATGAACTTTTATTAGATAATTAATCATAAACTACTATTATGTTAGTACAAATAATTTTAATTAATTTTTTGCATTATTGTGGTTAATTCACACCGCGACGCCCGAAACACGTATCGCAACGGCTGAAACGGCCGAAACCGCGAAAGCCTTAACGCGACCGTTTTTTGCATTATTGTTTTTGAAAAAAATAAGAAATAAGAAATTTATAAAAGGACTAAAAAGGGTTTTTATTAATGCAATTGACAGAGGTCGGCCGCCCTCTGCTCCTACGTATCTCCTGGTAGAGAATCAAGTCACACGTAGTTCTTGGTAGAAAACATTTGTGGGTTTGGTGTTTTTTATTTATATTTTTTTTTTAGATTTGTAGGGCGTTCGTAATGACCAAACAAGTAAATTCAGAGTGGTCACTACTAATAGCTCATTTGAAAATATAAGATGTTCACAATAGTCAAACGGGTTGTACCCAGAGTGTCTATCGCAAATAACCGATTTGTGATTGATTGTTTGATTATTTTGTAAGTGTTCGCTTGGAAACATGATTACACAAAAATGAGTTGGACTCATTAGTTTGTAAAATAAAAGGGGTGGGTTAAAACCCAAGATTATATTGGTTAGAAAAACGAAAAAAGAACCATGGTGTAAATAGTAATAATAATTAATCAAGCTAATACACAAATGAATGATAGTAGCAATGTACCGAAATAAAAGGATGAGTCAGAGGAGGAGATATCAAAACTGGAAAAAGGGTGTTAGTAACAACATTTGATCAATATAAATAAATAAACAAGATAGAGACAAAATAACAAAAAAACAAATATCGGACAAAAACAAGGGGTGGGGGTTACTAAAGGAAAAAGAGGAGGTGTAAATACTAGTCTTTTAGTAAATAAATAAATAAATAGAATAATGATAGGGGAGGGGGGGTCACGATCAACAGAGGAGAGTTGAGAGAAATGGTATTTACTATTTAGCATTCAACATGATTTATTACCATTATTTATTATTTATTTATATATAAATGAAAAAGGAAGCTGAGATAATGATGATGGTATAAAAAGGGAAAGCAAAAAAAAGAGGAATTGGAACCCTAGTCTTTGCCTCACTCTCTCAGCCGCAACAACAAAGAAGCAGAGAGAAAGAGAAAAGGCTTTAGAGAAGAGAGAAGATAAAAATAGAGGGAGATCCAGAGAGAGAGAGAGAGAGAGAAACAGAATACGAGATCGAGGGAGAGGAGAGGGGAGGATGAGAGTGGTGGTGCGAGCGTCTTTAACGGCGATGCTCATGGTGGTGACAGCGGTTCTCGCGGTGGGTGATGTGGTGGTGGAGGTTTGGGGGTTTCTCTTATGCTTCTTCATTCTACTCTCTCTCTCTCTCTTGTTCTCACAGATCTTCTATTTTTTCCTCTTTTAGGTTTGTGTTGTGTGGGTTTGTGGAAATGGAGAATGTGAGGTTGAATGTTGTAGAAATTTGGGAAGATGAAAAAGAGAACAGTAAATGTTATATTTGTTGTTGTTGTTGGAGAAGGACGGAGAAGTCGTTGAGAGGGGTGAAGGGGAGTTGATGGCTACGGTGAGTGAGAGGAAGGAAACGACGGTGAGAGGGAGAGGGAGGTGACACTGGAGGAGCCAAACACGGGGGAACTGTGGCGGCGCCGGCGATGGTTATGGCAACGCGACGAAGGAGAGCTCTCCGGAGACCGTGATGGAGGTGGTGGTGTTCGTCGGCGGTGTGGCTTTGCAAGGTGTTGATTATGGAGGTTTTCTATAGTTGTTGTAGTGATGTTGTATCCCCCCTTTACTGTTTTTTGTGTCTTCCCTTCTTTTTCCCCCCTCAGTGTGTGTATCTGTGCGTGATCCGTGTCCCCTTTACTGTTGTTGCTCAATTGTATTTATAGGCAGGTTTTGTCATGTAGGTGAAGAATCAAAGGACAGCAATTGGAGAAAGGACCAAGGACAGCAGCTGGCTGGCCAAGGACAGTCGCTGGGTGGAGGAATCAAAAGGACAAATGACAGCTATTTGAATGGGCAAAGGACAAAAGTTGGCCAAGGAGGAAGGACAGCATCCAAGGAGAAACCCTAGCTAGGGCAGCTGCGCCCCTTTCCCCTTTTTTTTTGACTCTTTTTGAATTTTGTATTTTGACTTTTGTACTATTTCTTTTAATTTGCTGTTTTCGTCTATGTATGTAAAAAACTTGACCATGTAATAAAACTTTTGACTATTCAGCTCAACTGTTTATTCTATTTCCAATTATTTTGTATATTTTATACCAACAATAATAAATAGTCTACTAACTACGATATCAACAATAAAACGAGCATAAAAAAAAACGTTGTATGACGAGCGCTAAAGACACACACGCGTTTAAAACGATACGTCACGACGAGGATAAAAACTTTTTGGGTTTTTTTTTGATAAATTAGACGGACAAAATTAGGGTATGACAAGGGTTTCCAGCCGTCTAAAAGTGTGTTCTGCAGAATGAAAACACGTTATTCATAAAGTCCAGCGGAGCAGGCACTGCTCACTTTCGTTCATAGAACCACGTGGGTTGCTCATAGACGTGGATCATAGCGCTCATAGAACCACGTGGGTCTATAGCGCTCATAGAACCATGTGGATCGAGAACCATGTGGATCGTAGCGCTCATAGAACCATGTGGGTCTATAGAGCTCATAGAACCACGTGGGTCTATAGTTATTCCTTTTAACAGATCAAATAGCCCTCTTTGCTGCATTATTCCATTAGGGTATGACACCCTTAAATTAGATATGTGTCTTATTAGTAAAATATCTAAATTGGTAATTTCGTATGACGTTTGTTTGTATAAATAGATAATAGATTAGATTAGATGAATCCTTTTTTTTATCAGAAGTTATAATGAAACCTTTATTTCAACTCTTACAGTTATACATTTAGTATTAATACTAAACAATGATTAACGGACTTTAAGAAGGTGTTATGACATCGAAAGGGAGTTTCCAATAAATGGTGTTATTGCAGATTAACTACAAAGCATTCAATTAAACGTATATAATAGTGATAAATATTATCATAACTGTATACTACATGTAACATATAGCCTGCAAGATATAAAAACAAGCATGAGTTAAGCTTGTTGAAGGAAGGAATAAATATATAGATAGAAAGAAAAAAAACTAAACAAATATTTAGATAAAATGGAATTGTGGTTCTATTTCGTGGCATCTATTTCTCTATATATTTTTCTTCTAGCCTTTCTCAGTGTCATCCGCAACAAGAGGCTACCACCAAGCCCTCCAACTATACCTTTCATAGGCAACATTTTCTGGCTCCTCAAATCCTCAAAAAATTTTGCTGACCTTGAACCAATCATTCGCTCTTTACGTTCCAAATATGGTGACATTGTTACCATTCACATTGGTTCTACACCTTCTATTTTCATAACATCCCATGAAGCTGCTCATCGAGCACTTGTTAAAAACGGTACCGTTTTTGCTAACCGACCCCAAGCTCTTCAAACTATGAAAGTTTTCTTCCCTAACCAACGTACCATCACAACTTCAACATATAGTCCAGTTTGGCGCTCATTGCGCCAAAACTTCATGCAAATATTTCAACCTTCTAGGTTACATTCATATTCTCATTGTCGTAAATGGGCATTGAGCGTATTAAAGAAAAACATTTCACTTGATATTGAATCGGGCAATAAGTCTATACCAATTAATGATCATTTAAACCTTGCTTTGTATGTTTTGCTATCATACATGTGTATTGGTGAGAAATTTGAGGAAGATACTGTTAAGTATATTCAAAAGGTACAACATCGTTTAGTTAACAATTTCATAAGGTTCAATGTGCTGAATTTCTTACCAATGTTGACCAAGGTTGTGTTTAGAAAACTATGGAGAGAGGTCTTGGAAATTCGGGAAAATCAAGTTGGTGTCTTCCTTCCTATGATAAAAGCACGTCGCGAGAAATTAAAAAGCAAGGTTAACGTTGAACAAGAATTTGAGGCTTATGTGGATACCCTTTTTGATATGAAGCTTCCTGCAGATAGTGGAAACAAGCTAACAGATGAAGAGTTGGTGAGTTTGTGTTCTGAGTTTTTGTTAGGTGGAACAGACACAACAGCTACAACGTTGTTATGGGTCATGGCAAATATAGTGAAGTACCAAAATGTTCAAGAGAAGTTGTTTAATGAAATTAAGGAAGTTGTGAAACATGTGGAAGATATTGAAGAGGAACATTTGAAGAGGATGCCTTATTTGAATGCTGTGGTGTTGGAGACATTTAGGAGACACCCACCAGGGCACTTTATATTACCTAGGTGTGTCACACAAGACACAATTCTAGATGGTTATAGTATACCAAAGAATGCAATTGTGAATGTTGCTGTGGCTGAATTGGGATGGGATCCAAATGTGTGGGAAGATCCAATGGAGTTTAGACCAGAAAGGTTTATGAGGTATGATGAAGGAGATGATAAATTTGATCTTAAAGGATTTAAAGAGATTAAAATGTTGCCTTTTGGTGCTGGGAGGAGAGTTTGCCCAGCAATTAGTATGGCAGTGCTACACCTTGAATATTTTGTGGCCAATTTAGTAAGGGATTTCAAATGGACACTTGAAGAAGGGTGTGAAGTTGACATGAGTGAGAAGCAAACCTTTACTATTGTAATGAAGAATCCCCTAAGGCCATGTGTGTCTCCAAGAACTACTTAATATATATATATATATAGGTAAATTCTACCACACCTCTTTTAAATTACTTGGGTATCACACCCAAATGAGTTGTACCAATTAAAACTATCCATATGTATCTTATCTATCATATCGTTATATTCACTTTAATTATTTGAAGTATTCGAAATTGTAGTAACACCCTTAATAAGGTAAATGCTTTAATTACTTTTATCTGCATTTCAATCCCTATTAGATACTGTGTGAAGGATTTACAATACAACGGGATGATTGTAGATACAAACCATAGCATATAATTCATATATGAAATTAAGATTATGGGTGAAGAATCGTGTACCTGAGACGTTGAACGTTGAACGACTAAAAAAGAGTATGAGAGCGAACTACCTTCATTGTCGTCTAGGTTTCAGGGTTAAAGTTAATTGTCTATTGGGATAATGATTGAATAACTAAGTGGCTGAGGGCAGAGACCTCTCATTGGGCTTAACTAAATGACCCAACCTATCACAGTTCATTTAGAACTAAAAGTCCAACACACATTCATCAAGTAATTAGTGTTTATTTAAAGTAACGATTTGGTCATTTATCTTTTTTTGTCCCAAATCAGTCATTTATGTTTTAAATTTTTGATACATAAATCCTTTTCTGTCCCAAATCAGTCCTTTATGTTTCAAATTTTTAACACATAAATCATTTTTTTTGACTCATAAATCAGCACTGTTAACGGAAAAGGATTTATGTGTCAAAAATTTGAAAGATAAATGACTTATTTGGGACAAAAAAAATATAACGGACTAATTCGTTACTTTAAATAAAGATAAGGGACCCCGGGAGCACTTTAGCCTAATTTATATTAATAAAAATTATTAAAGAATTGAATCTGTCAATCCACAATTGATTAATTAAATAAGTAATCTAATTAACATTCTTCCACTTGGATGATTATAATCAATTATTAAAGAATAAGAATTTTAAAGGCTATTAGTTTATGGTCAAAGCACTTATTAACCAAGGATAAAGTAAGCTTTGACGCTGTGTAAATTATATCTGATAGGGAAAATATGTCATACATGTCAAAGACTTACAGTTTGGAATAAATGATGAATTTAGAGTAACAAATTTAAGTTAAGAGAAATATGTAACAAAAAAATGGCCCAAGCATTTACAATGCTATAACAAACTCCTACCAACCCAAAACACCATAAGACTTGATGAAAACAATATGAGTTATAATATCATACATAGAAGTCTTTCGTTAGTGGTTCTGCCAATGAGTTTTTTAAATTTCATACAAAGTCTTAGAGTATCCACATTGGTCGAAGAAGAGTGATCACATATAGGCATAGCCTACTAATATACTCCCTCCGTTTTCAAATATAAGCAAATATACCCACTTTTTCTTGTTACTAAATATAAACAAGTCAAAGCTTTTTTCACTTAATATGTCAACTTTACCCCTATTTATGACACTACTTTTGCTTTTACCAAGACACACAACTTTTTTTACACTACTTTTACTTTTACCAATGCAAGAATAAATAGGGGTATTATAGGAATAATATTTCTTTTTCTAACTTTTCTTAAAAAATGTGTCTAGCCACTATTTGCTTATAATTGAAAACAGAGGGAGTAAGTAATTACTTTTAGTCTGAACCTATTAATTTTGGAACTGTAAAATCTTTTGCCCATGTTTTAAAAAGATCGGCTCATTACTCGAGTCACGCCTTTTTTGACACCCATGTCGATTATTTACCTAAACCATGTCTCAAAGGAGATGTTTTAGCAATTAAAATATCCGAAGAAGAATATTGTGCTGGTATTGTTGACTGCAAAAATGTTCTACATGGGAGGCTTATTTTATCTAAGGGAGATAAACCTTATCAAATTAAGGATTTGCGGTCCCGTATTTCGAATCTTTGGAATCTTACTTCTGAATGGTCCATGGTTTCTCTTGGAAAAGGGGTTCTTTGAATTTAGTTTCTCTTCTGTGGAT
This sequence comes from Astragalus membranaceus, assembly GCA_039519185.1. Lineage (NCBI taxonomy): Eukaryota > Viridiplantae > Streptophyta > Magnoliopsida > Fabales > Fabaceae > Astragalus > Astragalus membranaceus. The sequence continues at coordinate 27,470,270 of CM076849.1, read as the reverse complement.
GATCTTAAATGTATATGGGCTCAGAGAGCCTATAATCTAAGTCCTGGGGTGTTACGCCTTTCGGCATGGACACCAGACTTTGATCCGTTATCAACAAAACAGACTACTGCTCAATGTTGGGTTAGGTTACACGGTCTTTCTCGTGAGTATTGGAGGCCTAAAATTTAATTTGAGATTAGTGGCAGTTTAGGTGTCCCCATTGCTTTGGATGCAGCAACCGCAAAAAAAACCTTTGGCCACTTTGCTAGAGTCCTAATTGATATTGATTTAACGGTTAATCTTCATGATAAGTTATTAGTGGAAAGAGAAGGATCGATATGCTTTTCTCATCAGTGTGGATTATGAACATGTTCCTTTGTTTTGCAAATCTTGTCAATGTATTGACCACTTAATACAAAACTGTAAACATAGTAATGGATCTCATCAGTTTGTCAGCAAGTCTGAAGTGCTTGTAGAGAAGACTAAAGGAAATAAGGAAGAGTTGAGAAAGGTAAGTCATGTCCCTATCCAACGTGTTGTTCAGTATGTTCCTAAGAAGGATAAAGGGAAGCCAATTGTCATGGAGAAAAATGTTGAGCACGTGACTATATTGGACGTTGGCCCATCTAAAGTAAACCAATCCAAGGCTCTTCATGGTATTGGTACAGTTCTTTCAGTAGAGGAAGATAATGATCCTAACCGTTTCAAGGGCATTAATAACATTGTTCTATCACCTGAAGAGGTAGAAGAAAGCCAAAACCCTCTTCTTGGTAGGGTAAAAAATATAGCTACTTGTTGTGCAAAAAGGTGTGCAAGTGTACACAGTCTTTAACAAGTAATATAGTAGAAAGTAGAGATCGTACCCACAGGGATTGGATTAATTTCTAAAGTTTAAAATGGTAGTTTAACTAGTGAGAAACAAGTAATAAAATAACAACTAAAATAAGAGTATGTGTGAGATAACAGAAAACAAATAAGCTAAGTAAAGATAGAGTGTATTCAAGTGAAAAAGATAGTTGAAATGCTCTTCACTAAGTAAATCACTTTTGATAGCAATATGTTATATATGATGCTCTTGCAATGGATGCTATAGCAATTAATGCTCCTGCAATGGATGTTGTAGCAATTAATGCTCCTGCAATGGATGCTCTAGCAATTGATGTGTGCTTTTCAGCAACTAACGTCAGGATTTCATTACAAGTCTTATGTCTAAGCTCTAAATAAGTTCACCCCTGTATATGAAGTACCCACAGTATCACCCTATGGACTATGCTATCCTATGTCTAGGTTTTAGCATGGAAATAACAAAGTTTCCTTCATTAAACACTTATCCATATTAGTTCTTGAGTTCTAATTATAAATCATGTCTGTATCACTACAACATTTTGACCCAAAGGTAACGCCTGAAAACCGCTGTGTAAATGAAAAAATCGTTGTGTTCACTTTTGGCAACGATTTTGAAACCGTTGATTCTGCGGGCGTTGCCTAATATAGGCAACGATTTTTTGTGAACAAAGGCGACGCAAACCTAAAACCGTTGTCGTTGATGATTTAAACACAACGGTTTTGATTTTCGCACAATGGCAACGGGCTAAAACCGTTGCCAGTTAGGGCAACACTTATAAACCGTTGTTCCATATATATGGCAACACCATATCACACCACAAAAATTATTTCAAACATGGTAGTACTAGCCAACATTACTTTGGCTAGAAGAAATAGCTTCAGTAGGGTCTTCAGCACGCGATTTCCGGTTTCGAGTCTGACTTGATCATGCCGTTCATCTAAAAAGTGATGAGTCCTATGGAAATGTTCAACCATGCTCAGAAGTTCAGGTCTCTTCTTGTAATACATCTCAACACGTTTGGCAAAGAAACTGCATCTTCTTCAATTAATTTTAGCATTGCCTTTGCCTTCTCATTTAGCTCTGCCATAAACAAACACAAATCATTTAATTCCTCTATTTACCTCTCAAGAATAATAAAATCATGTTCATAAAAGGTCTAAAGCCAATAGATGTTAAGAGAAAAAGGTTTGGTAAAGGAACACTCTTGAAATAATAACAAAGGCTCATAAACTTTTCACTTAGTAGTACTACTACTAAGGTCACTCTTTCCTCTCTTTATTCCCTCGTAACTTCTTATTAAAAGGGCATGTGGGTCCAAGATTGAATAGGCTAGAAAGAAAGAATTATGGATGTATATGGGACAAAGAATGAATATTGGTGAAAGTTAGCCATTCGAATGTTATGCCCTGATTATAAGGGTTATATACTTAGATACCAATACCATCAATCCTCTTGCGACCAAAAACATCATTGAATGATTGCCAAAAATAAATAAATAAAACATCATTGAATGCATGTCAGCCATGAAAAACAGTTCATTCTATGGGGCCTCTTAGTTAGATCAATCATTTCACATTTACAAAATTCAATGTGTTTGAAAAACAAGGACAACGTACTGATCTACTCATTTAATTTCAATTTCAGAAATCATCAAAAATTGCACAGCAGTAATTAAAAAAAATATTTGAAACAGAAAATCAATTGTAAAGGTAAATTAATAAGAGGAAGGGAAGGAAGTGGATATATACCAGTGAGTGTGGATCGAAGCCATGGAGATCGTTTAATGGTGGTGTTGATGTCATACATTCAGCCTCACTCTTTTCTTTGATATCAAAACCTATAAATGAAAAAACAAACCTCTTTAAACTCTCTCTCTACTATTCACCAAAAAGCATAATACCACTTGTGTAAAAAAGTCATAGGCAACAGCTGATTACATTACATACCCATAGGGAATTAACCATAGTTGGGATTGACCCACTGAAAATAGGTTCAAATGTAAAAGCTCAAATCTAGCAAACAAACAATCATTTTTTACTATAAATGTGGTGTTAATTACATGCACTTAATACAAAGAACAGAAAGTACATAAATATGGAAGTCAAAGTACTTAGGAAAAGAAAACACATGTTAAGCTTCAAAGAAACTTCAGAGGTAAAACACTTGTAGAGTGTCAAAGCCCAATACTTTCAATGGTAATGCATGCCATACATCATTAGTAGTATTAATCCGCTAAAACTAAACAAAAAAGATTGATGACTGAATATATTTGGTTGTCATTAGGACTATAATTGCAATAACACTGCATACACGTACCAACGTTTGAGCTCATATGGTACTATCATAAGTCATAACGATTAAATTGATCTTCATTTCACAATAAACTATTTAACTGATCTTCATTTCATAATAAACAACGGTCTTTACATTCTTTTTGTCTTCCAATAATTCTGTGGAGTTGGAGGTATATTCCATAGTGGATTTTAAGGCCAATCACCATAGAATCTTAAATATTAATCAAACAAGTAGAGCTGCCCATGAACATACAATCTGATACTCTAATAATGAAACTACAATAGCAGATTCACAGTCAATGAGCATAATGATGATAGTGCCACCTGGTGTTTTTTTTAAAATCTTGAACAGGTATTCTTATGTTATTTTAAATGAATAGTTGGAGATATTTGTTATGAAGAAAAGTAAAATGACAAATCAACCCAATACTAGCAAGTATCTACATAGATGTATTTATAACACACTGAAAACAACATAGATATATCCAGTTAATGGATGACAAAAAATAAATTTGACCAACATAAATCTCACCTAATGCCTCCTGATTCCTCTGAGACATCTCCTTGATCATCGGTCTCATAATAATTCATACGTTCGAATAGTCGAGAAATCTCAAAGTTCTTTGTCTCTAATTGAGCTTCCATCTCTGCCTCCACCTCAGCCCTGGCAGTTCCTCTCCCAAAGGTGTTTGATATGAACCTAGCAACATAAACCTGCAGAGATATAGGATCAGAATTTAGCCGATCACTCTCAGCAATAACTGTAAGATCTGCAGGCTTTGCATGCTTTTAAGAGATTCTTCAACCGTCAATAGACTCAACCTTATTCCACGCAATTCAGCTTCAACATTATGTAGAGAACCTTGAGTCCCGCCGTCAGAAGATAATCCTACATGAAGAAGAGATCCAAGTAAGCTAATCTATGAGATGAAATATTCCCAAGACATCTAAAAATCCTCTTTTCTTTCCCTTTCTGATAATTATACGAAATATGCATTGGAACTGATAAATCAATGAAAAATTTAGGATACTCTGATTACCATTGCAACAACACCCAGAAGTAATGACATCCAGAAAATGTAAGAAAAATGAAAAACAAAATAAAAAATAATGAACTGAAAAGCTAAATGGTCCGACCATCAATATCATTCCTCATTCTGGCATTTTTGATAGGTGGAATATATTTTACCAAATTTTTTTGAGTCATCTCATTCCAAGTAGTGATAGAGTTAGGCTCTAAAGAGTTTAGCCAAGCCTTAGCTCTATCCTTCATGGAATATGGAAATAATTTTAATCTAAAAGCATCTTCACTAACACTAGGAATGATAATATTGCTACACACTTCCAAAAATTGTTTTAAGTGCAAATAGGGATTCTCATAAGGAGAACAACTAAATTGACCCACTGTATGAAGCATTTGGAACATCATGGGTTTAAATTCAAAATGTGTTGCAGAGATTTCAGGTCTAACTATGCTAGTTTGCATGGTTTGAGGATCAAACAAAGCATAGTCTTTCATTGGTCTATCTCTGTCATTCAACATACCTATGGCTCCCATATTGAGCATACCAGAACCTCTGCCAGTTTCTTGTTCGTACATTGTGTGTCTTGCTCTGCCTCTGTTTCTTTGTTGTTGTTGAAGTCTTTGCAAGCTCCTGAATCTCCTCTCTATCTCAGGGTCTTATTGGAATTCTGTGTGTTGGACCTGGGCATATGCTAGAGCAACTATTGCTGAAGCACAAGGAACAAACATCAAAGTAAAATTATCATTAATTTACTACTAGTCTAAACTATAAAAATTAATGACAATCCCCGGTAACGGCGCCAAAAACTTGTTGTGGAAAAAGGTGTGCAAGTGTACACAGTCTTTAACAAGTAATATAGTAGAAAGTAGAGATCGTACCCATAGGGATTGGATTAATTTCTAAAGTAAACAAAAAAGCTAAGTAAAGATAGAGTGTATTCAAGTGAGAAAGATAGCCGAAATGCTCTTCACTGAGTAAATCACTTTTGATAGCATTATGTCATATATGATGCTCCTGCAATGGATGCTGTAGCAATTAATGCTCCTGCAATGGATGCTCTAGCAATTGACGTGCTTTTCAGCAACTAACGTCAAGGTTTCATTACAAGTCTTATGTCTAAGCTCTAAATAAGTTCACCCCTGTATATGAAGTACCCACAGTATCACCCTATGGACTATGCTATCTTATGTCTAGGTTTTAGCATGGAAATAACAAAGTTTCCTTCATTAAACACTTATCCATATTAGTTCTTGAGTTCTAATCATAAACCATGTCTGTATTTATGATTTGCATTCACTTTTAGTTAGCCAATTATAAAGATGAATAAGAAAGAGTTATCATGCAAGAACTAAAATGCAAACATCAATATATAACATAAAACTAGTTAAAAAGATCATTACAAAGTTAAAACATCTCAACTAGAGAAGTTTAGCTCATGGGTGACATTACTGAGCAAATACAAACAGAGATAAACATGTTCATATGTTTGATAATACAAAGGGAAGAAAATAAAGAAAGAATTACATGGTTGAAGTTTCCTTGCAAATATCCGCCTAGTAATGCTCCAGCAATCAAACAGCAACACGAAATGGTGTAGAAGTAGAGAGAGAAGTTGTCAGTTTCACCTCCCTCCTTCATACCTATGAAGTGTAAGTGATTCTAATTCTCTAACTTGGTATATCTTCAAATGAGGAGAAGGATATGTATTTATAGGCTCCTTGAGAGAGGTTTCCTTCATGGTGGGGTTTACTTGGAGATGAAGTTAATTTCACTTGAATCCATGTGCCTCAAAAAGTAGATTTGACCTTTGCTTTATTAAAGAGAAGAGGTCCTATAGTGAATTGACAAGTGTCCCTAAAAGGTGGCTCTCTTGAGTGAGGTTTCTTCATGATGAATTAGGGTTACTTTATTTCCAATTGTCTCCAAAAGTTGATTTAATCCTTCACCCATCAAAGAAAGGAGGTCCTATAATGAATGGATAAGTGTCCCTAAAGAGATTCAACTTGTAACATATAAAGACTTCAAAGGAGGCGCTGAAATCCTCCACTTGGACCACATGCCTTGCTTTTGACGCGGCATGACATCATCACTAGATTGCTGGGGCATTTTAGTCTGTCTCGAATGCTGGAGCATTTGACTGCCAATGATGCTGGGGCAATGATTGATGGGGCATCTGATGCTGTAGCATTGAACAAACACATAAAAATACAACATGGGGCACCAAAAGTGCCAAATGATCACAAATCAGTTCCTAACCCTCTTTTACTCTAAACAACACATATTAACTACTTTAACAACAATATTACTCAGAAACTCACATTGATTTAAGTCTAGAACATATAAATAGCTCTATATAAATAAGAGTTATCACTACTACAGGTACTGCTACGCGAAAGGATTCTTTGTCTCTGTCGGTTGTTATAGGTGAAATCCCTTTGGAGAAATCCCCCTCTGCTAAATCTCCCTTGTGTTAGACAAGCCCCTGGGGATAATTGTAATTTAGGTGATTCGTTAATACCTTCTTCAACAAACAACTCATCGAACCGTCATTTGCAACATGTTGATTCATCCTCCACTCAACCTCCCACCACTAGACTAGATTCTCTAACTGCCTTAGAGTCTGCTGCTACTTCTAATCAAGTAGTAGCACCTGACATGAGAATATTGGGAAAGCTATGGGGTGATGTGTTAGATGATGTTGACTCATCCTCCACTCAACCTCCCACCACCAAGCTAGACTCGCTAAATGCCTAGTCCGCTGCTACTTCTAATCTAGTAGTAGCATCTGACATGAGAATTTTAAGAAAGATTTGGGGTGATGTATCAGATGATGTTGGTGATCCTATGGCTAGAGATACTCATGGAACAGTTGCGCGAGATGATAATTTCAAACCGGTCGTGTCAAAGACTCGAAAGAAGAAATTGCGACAAAAAAAGAAATTAGTCGTTGGCTATAATACTCGTTCAAAGGCAAATTCTGTCTCTATATCTTTTTTATTTGACTATTATAATTTAGTCATTTCAATTGTCTTATAATTTGTCTCTAGGATGGATTCTTTTAGAGGGTCTTTGTCGTAACAAGTTTGGGGCTCCCTCTTATTGCTTTGTTTTTATTTTCATTTTCTTGCCATGGTATTGGTCTAGTCCCCCCCTTGGCCATTTTTCTGTCTTTTTTCTTTTTTCTATTTTTTAATAAATTTAGGGGGAAGTACTCTTTTTCCTTCTTGATATTTTTTTACATCAGCGGGTTTTAACGAGGCTTCCTTCTTTATATTTGCCAAACGAAAAAAAGTAACTACTTTTAGTCAAAATCAATAAATGCTCTACAATGCTTGACATTCGATTAATCCATGTTTTAGTTAAGCAGTAACCAAACTTTTTTATAAAGAATTAGGAAATTCAAAGATCTCTCATTTGAACAATATCAAAACTTAATTTAAATAACAAAAATGACTTGGATTAATATGGCCATGAGAATGTCAACGGTAAACAACAAACATTTATGATTATATAGTATGTAAACAGTATAAAAGCATACTCAGTAGGAGTATCGACTAGTATACTTACAAAGTACTTCTATATTTGTGATTATAGAGTTTGTAAGTACATAAATAGTATAAAATCATATTCGATAAGAGTATTAATTAACATTATACTTGTAATATACTTATATATTTATGACCTCACAAAATGTGGATTGTTGGTAAATTAAAGAGAAGCACAATATAATTACATGTTAAATGTTTATTGTGCATTTCCAACAAATTTGACCTAAGCGCCAATTTATGATGCTTATCGAGATTACAAGAGTGTATATATATATATATATATATATATATATATTAAATAATTAATTGAACACTGTGTTTTTGAATCTCTTCTATTTCTCTCAGTATTTTCATTGTTAGAATCATAAGACCAAAAATATTGACAATTAAAGAGCTTAAACATGAGCAAGGTGAGCATGCTCAAACAAAGTTCATCGTTCAAGAGTAATCATGGCCTTGTCTAAACGCTCCTCAACAGAGCTCGGGGTGCCTCTAGAGCTGTCAATTTTGGCTCAGCTCAACGGGCTGGCTTGATGGCCCGATGTTTTGGGCTAGGTTGGGCTCGTTAAATAGTGGCCTGGAAATTAACCAGGCTATTTTGTCTCAGGCCAGTTGACCCATGGGCAAAGTTGAGCCTGCTTTCTTATGTCTTTTTAACATTTTTTGGATTCCTTTGTTAAAGTTAGACTGAGCCACGAGTGTGTTTTGGGTTAGACGAGGCTAAAAAAATATGACTGTTGACTCTCTGTCATATGATATAAATTGTTTAATTTTAGAACCAAAACTACAGGGATTTGATTGTAAATTCTGTTGATTGCCGGGGAATTAGCTTAGTTTAGATCAATGTATTAGGATTCATTTTGTAAGCTAATTCTCTCACTCCTGGTGCTAATTGCAATGGAAGACCTTCAAGTTGTCATAGCATCAACTAGCGAACCAGACATTTGCCTAGTGGTGCAATAGGAAGCTGAAGGAGAACTTTCTGTCAGATTTCGCGTCGCGACAAGGAGGCGTCGCGTCGCGACGCAACAGAAGTATTTCGCAGGATTTGGTTCTGGAAGATTTCGCGTCGCGACGGGTGCGGGTCGCATCGCGATGGTGCGTAAAAATTAGGCTTTTAAGGATTTTTCAGCGAAATTTCAATGGACTTGGTCATTGGAGCGCAGCGAGGGTTTGGAACAGCTTGGAGGTGCGATTTTGGAGTCTTCCAATCACTTGGGAACAAGGATTGAAGGTTTCTATGACTTCCTTTATTTGCTTTTTCTCCTTTATCTTATGTTGTACTCTTTTCACCATGTGTAACTAAATTCTTTTGATTAGGGAGAGATGATTCTCCCCAAACCTATCTTATGGATTCTTTGTTATGGTTAATACAATTAGTTGTTTGATTTATCATAAGTCTATACCTCTTTGTTTAATGCTTTATAGTTACATATGATAATTATAATGATTTAGGGTATGTGATCAGATAGGGATATGGATTGCATGCTTGATATGGGGTTTAGATCATAAACTTGTGATCACCATAGGAATGTGGGATTGGATTTATGAATTCTTTAATTCTAGGGTTCAAGGCTTTACCAATTGGCATGATTCACCTAAGGAATTAGGGTAACTCAGTTAGGTAAAAGGTGTTTTGAGGCAAGGAATTGTCCTTAACCTAATTTAGTGAATTGAATCTGGTACTTCAAACAATTAATTCGTAATTAGCTGAAGGTCCATAAGATAGGTGAGGGGAGGGGATTCGACCCCTAATCGCTTTCCTTATTATTTCAACAACCGTCGTATTTTCGCGTTACTAAATTCTCAAATCAAATCAATTTTCATAATCTAAGAATCGACAATTTTGCCATTGTTAAACAACACGCAATCCCTGTGGAGACGACCGGTCTTACCATTCTTTTATTACTTGCGACATTTGGTACACTTGCCAAAAGTCTAACAATGACTCAATTGACAATTGGGCTGACCTAGCCAACCCACTTTAACGTTTTGGCATAATGAGTCGGATAGCGTTGAGTTGGCATAATGAGTCGGATAGTGTCGAGTTGGCATAATGAGTCTGACAGTGTCAAAAAGATGTTAAAAACATCTTTTAGCAATTAATAAATTAAAAATGACGATTCTCTTTTGATAAAAAGACGTTTTTATGAATATAAAAGGTAAATAAATAAAGAGTAAAGGCCCAATTTCTTCCTTGACAATTTTCTTGTGGGACAAATTCGTCTCTGACAATATTTTCAAGACACATTGGTCCCTGACAATTCCAAAACGAGACACGTTAGTCCCTCCATCCATTTAACCGTTACCAGCACAGTAAACGTCTCCTATGTAGCACGTTAAGTGCCACGTGTCATGATAAATGCCACAGATGCGTTTATTTTGGGCCAAATTCGTCCCTGAAATTACAAATTTGAAAAAGGGACAAATGAGTCCCTGACAATTTAAAAATGGGACAAATATGTCCCTGAGTCATCTTCAACCTTAAAATTTTTCCATTGATCTTCTTCTTCCCTCTCCATTTAACGTTTAAACGTTGTGGCTACTGCCCAGATATATACAGAACAAAAAAGAGGTGTTGAGAAAAGACAAAGTTGCAATGGAACAAAGGTTCGATGGAGAAAAGACAAACCTTCTACTCAATGTTCTTGAGCCACAATATTCTGGAATCAAACTATCTCCATAATTAACCACCATTTCCATAACAAAAAGCTTTACCTCAAGCAACCATATGAAACCCAGAATAAACAACAATCAAAACACCTAAAAATCCAAACTTTTCGAAACTGAAGAGACAAGAAACGCAGAGAACAACCCAAAAAACAAATGCGTATTTTTCTGGATCTGTTTCTCTTGTTGGTTTTGGGATTCTTCCAATTCATTTTTTCTTCCTCCCGTTCCCAGTACCGCGTGCTCGTTTTGGATGCCCCTTTCCCCTTTGATTTTTTGACCAGTTTTCCACTTTGATTAAGTATGCCTAAACCGTAAAGCGCTACACTATAATCCTCTCGAAACCACAACTTTCTTCCTTTTTTTCCGGCAACCATGGACCTTCAATCAAAAAACGAGTTTAATATTCAGAATCCTCGCGTAATCCTCTCGAAAAGCCCTCAAAAAGTTTTATCATCGGAGTACCCTTCACCGGCGACCACCGTGCCGGAGGCCATCTCCGTCGCGCCTCTGCTGCCGGTGGAGAGGGAAGAAGAAGATCAATGGAAGAGTTTTAAGGTTGAAGATGACTCAGGGATGAATTTGTCCCATTTTTAAATTGTCGGGGTCTGATTTGTCCCTTTTTCAAATTTGTAATTTCAGGACGAATTTGGCCCAAAATAAACGCATTTGTGGCATTTACCGTGACACGTGGCACTTAACGTGCCACGTAGGAGACGTTTACCGTGCTGGTAACGATTAAATGGATGGAGGGACTAACGTGTCTCGTTTTAAAATTGTCAGAGATCAATGTGCCTCAAAAATATTGTCAGGGACGAATTCGTCTCGTGAGAAAATTGTCAGGACGAATTTGGGCACTTACTAATAAATAAAAGGCTAAAGTGCTTCAGGGGTCCCTTATCTTTATTTAAAATAACGATTTGGTCCTTTATCTTTTTTTTGTCCCAAATCAGTCCTTTATGTTTTAAAATTTTGACACATAAATTCTTTTCTGTCCCAAATCAGTCCTTTATGTTTCAAATTTTTAACACATAAATTCTTTTTTTTGACACATAAATCAGCACTGTTAACGGAAAAGGATTTATGTGTCAAAAATTTGAAAGATAAAGGACTTATTTGGGACCAAAAAAAATATAAAGGACTAACTCGTTACTTTAAATAAAGATAAGGACTCTGGGAGCACTTTAGCCTAAATAAAATTAGAGTTTTAGTCACAAGGGAGGGTCCCATACAAGAAACGCAGAGTGGGCCCCACTCAGGTCTCTTGTTCTTCTTCATATTTCTTCTTCAGACTGTGAACGGTCGAGTTTCAAGAATCACAAGAGCGTTCGATCGCACGCTAAACTACACACTCTACAACATGACGCGGGGTAAGCAGAAGATCGAAGCACAGAAGCGAAACGCAGAGAAGAATCAGAAAGGAAAGGGTTCTCAGATTGAAGCCAGAGCCGTTGGCCTCAAAGTCACCTGTCCCATTTGCAAGGTGTTTCCCCCTTTTCATCATCTTCATTTTCATTTCTATGTCATGCGGGATTTTTTTTTGATTATTGGATACTTGTGAATTTCTCTTCGTTTTGTACTTTGAATTTCCCCTAATCACGCTGTGTAACGTTATTTGGTGATGGGTCTTGTAAAATAACAGATCTGGATTGTGGTTTTTTCTTTTTCTTTTTCTTTTTAATCATTAATTTGTGTCTTCTTATATGATTGGATCGGATGAGTTCGCAATAGGTGTTTCAATTCTTGATGATGAGTTAGTAATTTGTGTCTTATTGATGCAAGTGTTGCTAGGAATACTATTTGGCTTCAAGTGATTCAATTATTGATTGATTTTTATAATAATTATTAGTTTGATGTCTTAATTATTTTGAAGATAATGTTGTAATCCACTTTGTGCCTAGTTGTCTTTCTGTGTCAGGTTGCCAGCTAATGGTTTGTACTCTAGCTAATGTACCCATAACTTTTTCCTTCAATAATGTATGGAGGAAGGCACTTCACTGCTGCTGTTGGTGCCTATGTTCAAGTATCTTATTTAGATGTTTAATTTAGTCTTAATTTTTTGTGATTTATGATAATCTCATGTATAATTAAAATCAAATTATACATATGATTCTGTTAGGTCTCCCATCCATTGTTAGGGCCATGACCTAAAGTTAGGTGAATGAAACATTTGTATTTTGCAACCTTTGCTGGGGATTCGATTAGTTGTTGAAAAGGAGATACTGTCCTTTACAAATTACAAACTATGGCATTGAGGTTGCACTTGTAGGAGGGTAGCTCCACGACTCGTACTTACGACCTCCTATTCACACGATAATACCTTTAACGATTGCAGCAAGTTTTCCTCTTATGAAACTCAATAAAGACTAAGCTTTACATTCAAAAGGCTTGGTTATGGTACACATTGGATCTAAAGAAAGAATATGTAGGAATGATTCAATCATTATAGTAATTGTGGTATATATTTCTCTCTCCTCCACTTCAACTCTTGTATAAGTCACACCTTGCTATACAGTAGGAAACTAGGAATTACGAGGGTTGAAACATGATTTTTTTTTGGTGAATTGGTGTCAACAAATTGCCAAATCCTAATTGTCTTTTTTATTCATTGAAAAAATAAAATAGTGAGGTATAGGGAGTTGAAGAAAAGTTGTTCAAATGGCAATCAGTAATTGTGGGCAAGAGTGCCTGAACTGAAGATACTTGTATAAATATGTTTCCTGTAGATGCTAAGTTGGCAACCATGCCTGTATATAAGGCCTATACAAGTCTTGGTCTTGGGCCATAAAGCACAACTGCATGTGTAATATGTCTTCGGTAGAAAGAATGCATACTTGTACAAATACATAGAGGTTAGGTCGTACTTGGTTTGATGCAGTTAGGTATGCCTCAATAGATAGATTTTACACTTAGGCGGTGTTCGGTGCAAGAAATCTTTTATACCAGCCCAATTAGACCACATTCCTAGGAATGGTAAGACTCGTGGGAAAGTTTTGAAATATGTTTGGTAATTACTCAACTTTCCTGATCAAAGTTTTATTCCCATGTGTGGTTCAAGTGAAATATTCCTTGGCTTAGCTTTCCCAAAATATCCCTATTCCCTAATTGAATATTACTACAAAATAATTTAGTTTCTTATTTTACAAGAAAAGTTACGGATCATGCTTAAATGACCGGTCAAGTAACAATACTTTAATGTGTATATTAGGTGTCTTGCATATGCAGTGTTTTCTAATGTGAGAAGATCACTGGCAATATCTGTCATTCTTACAATTTAACTTATGAAATGTGGTTTTGATGGAATTCAGATAGTCATGTTGTCTGGTATTGATCATTCAGTTGGTGGCTAAGCTACTATTGCTAAATAGGTTACATACCAATTCTATTTAGACGCTTTTCTAGAATTTTTCTGATGTTATGGAACTATGTTTTTGTGAAGATCTTTTGCAGATTAAATATTATGTTATAGAACCTTGTGATATCTTGTTGTTTTTTATATTCGCATTCTTCATATTGTTGTACATTCTTTTTCAGGCCCAACTTGCAAATCAAAACCAACTTAATGATCATTATGCCTCCAAACATCCGAAGGAGAAACCTCCTGCAGAGTCAAGTTAGTGATCCTTAGAGCAAATAGTACAAAAGTTACATAAGAGAATTTGCTCTCTAGGTTGTCTCTATTTTTCTGATGTGATTCCTTGCTTCGAAGTCAGTTTGCAACATGTTTAATTTTTCTTTTTGATGTGCCTTGTTGTATGATCATAAAGGATGATAAAAACGGCTGCTGCCATTATGAGAATGTTATCCTGTTGTATCAGTGACTAACTTGAACTTCTTTAAATTGCATGCAATAGGATAACAGGGAATTACCGAAAATTATAGGTGACAAAAATAGTTCAAGTACTTTTCTTGGCATATAAGAAAAGAAAAGAGAGAAAAGATTTGAGATCCTAAAATTGTGATGATTTTCATGTGTTTTTGTGGCACCAAAATGGTTACTTATCTAAGGAATATGAATGAGAGTACATATCTTCCTGAGTGTATTTTAATAAATAGATACAAAAGATTCGTGAAAGGATAAAGCATTGGTGACACTTATGAAAACTGTGTATCTGCATAATAATCAGAACCTATGTGCTTGGGTGCTTGGTTTAGCGCTTGGGCGCACAAACAACAAAGAATGCGGTTTGCAGCATCCATCATGCACCTAGATGCATCAGACACTGGATTGAACAACCAAAAATATACTTAGGCATATTTGTTTTGCACTTGGGTGCATCTAAACTGTTCTTATCCCCAAACATGTCTCTTGTTTGGTTTTCTTAGATGAGTTTAATTTATGTACTAATACAGTATACAAGCTTTTACAACCAATAGATAGAAACCATTGACAGATATAAATTTTTGTTATAATAAAACCATTACATCCAAGCGTTTCAATTCACTTAAAAAACGAAATATATCTTTTTGTCAAAATTGCTTTTATCTCAAAACCTATTATCTAAAAAATTTACAAACTGAATAATAAGAGTATCATACGCTACATTTTCTTTATTAGTTGGTATATAACTTTTAGGTAGGTTTTATCTGGATGACCATCATGGCTTGACTCGAAATATCGTAAAATGAGACATTTCCAGAAAATCAAAAAAACAGTCTTCCAGATTTATCTGGATTTGAGGTATTTCCGGAAATCCCTCAATATTGCATTCCGGATTTATCTAGATTTGATGTATTTCCGGAAATCCCTTAAAATTGCCTTCCGAATTTATCATATAATATGGTGTTTCCGGAGTGCAAAAATAAAAAATGAAACATTTATTTGATTAATTAAAAACGCCTTCTACATTGATTTAAATAACAAATTGCAACAACAAACAAAACGAAAACATAATAGAAACTACTGAGATGGTTGAGTGAAACGATGAAGGATCTCAGCGACGGTCCTTCTGGTTTCGACATATAAATGCAGATAACCCTTTCATTTAAAGATAACATGAATGACCATCATGGCTTGACTCGAAATAAATTTCAAACACATAAGCAAAATATTAACGTACCTATTAGTCGTGGTGTTTGCATAGTGTTTCACTTTATCCGTCCACAGTCCACAAAATCTTTTCCTGTGAGGATACAGCCAATACTTGTTCACATATTTGAAGAGCTGGGGTATATCAGCACATGATTATTCAAAATCATGCAAATTCTCATAAAATTCATCCTCAAATACAGAGTCAACTATTGCATGCCAAAGACTCATCACCGACTTCACCCTATCTCCCTTGACAGCCTTCTTAATTTTAGCATTCACATTGTTGACAATTACCCCGTTGGCTTTCCCGATATCTCTAGCCCAACGGGTAACAATATCCCGAGTACGAAAAACCTGTGATGTGGTAAACGCATCCGATAAATCCATAAAGGGGCCTCTGTCATCTGTCGTAGCCATGTTGGTAAAAAAAAGCTAAAAATTCAATTTTCGGAAATACCGAAAATAAGGGTATTTCCGGAAGCATAAAAAATAAAACTTTCCGGAAATACGTCAAAAAAAGGTATTACCGGAAGGTGGAAGGTTAACTTGTATTCCGGAAATACCCTATTTCCGAAAATTTGAACTGATAAAATTTTCGGAAATACTTATTTTTAGATATTTCCGGGAATCTTAGAATTTTGTGGAGCCTGATCAGATTTTGGTAAAAATGAAAGGGATATTTTTGGGTTAAAATCAAATATGGGGGTATGGGGTTTAATGGGGGGTTAAAAAAAAAACACCCTAACTTTTATCATTAAACAAACACTTTCGGTTTGTAAGACCTAGACAAGTGACAATATTGACATTGTTAGACTGGACAATTTCCATGATTACCCAAATTTGAATTTAGGATCTGAACAATTTCCATGGTTACCCAAAATTTGAGCTCAGAATCCTTACTTCGCAAATTTTAGTTTAATGGTGGTGCTTCTCACTCCGTCAAACTTAAAATCACTTTTTTTATATCTAAAAGAAACGAACTCCAAGTTAATCAACAAATATCAGCAGATAATGACATCCTTCTCTGAATTGGTAAATATAATTCTTTTTTTTTTCAGCAGAACCTCAACACGAGAAAAATAATGAACTATACTACAAATCCCCTCCTCCCCCACAAAATCTAAACAATTCTATGTGCCTCTAGTCTGCACCATCATCGAGTATTCTTTTTCAATTAGAAAACAAAGTTGTCATCTTCACAAGTATTTTTTAAGGAGGGAAAACTGCAAATATATAATGTATGTACAGATATAAGAAAATCATACAGACCAAAACCCATACCTGTTTTTGTTACAGCATTTATACCCCTGGACTTAATGCCAGGTATGTGTATCTCTAATCTATAATAATCAACAATCAATACAAAAAGTTCTTCCTGTATCAACTCTCAAGAAAATGTTCATATACTCCTATAAATATAGTATTCAAATCATTTCTTCACTCTTGACCAAAAAAAAAAATCATTTCTTCACTCCATTCACCAAATACTCCTCTCCAAAATTCTCTGTAAAGCTACTATGAAATTTGGTTCATTCTCGGCCAAACTTAGAATCATATATTAAGTGGAAACAACAAAGAAATTAGCTATGAAGGACCGAAGCCATTTGCCTCGTTTAGTTGGATTCATGAATGAGTTTGTTTAAAAGGGTCGTCAACAAAGCATCCCTTCTCTCTGCCCTACTCTCTTCTCTCATTCTCCTCTGCTCTTCTCTCTCCCTCCATGCCTGTTCAATCATTAATCTCTCCCTCTCAAGCTTTTCCATTGACTCCCGCCATTCCTGCTCAAACAGCTGTCTTTCATGGGCACGTCTTTCCATCATCTCCCTCCATTGCATCTCCATTGTTAGCTGGTGCTGGAAAAATTCCTTGAGCATTTCCTGAATACCACTAGTATTAGTATTACAGGCATTGTTTGCCTTTGAAGACTTTTCCGTTGCAATTTTGTGAGCTTTCCTTTTGCGGGTATTGCTTCTTGCAGGCCTCTCCTCTTCACTGTTATTTTCTGCCTCTTCTTCATCTTCTGAGAATTCCTCAGAGGATCGATCCCCACTTAATCTTTTCACCCCTTTCTTTGCTTGAGCCGATCGAGTTTCAGATTCAAGAAGTAACCGTTGCATGTTATGTGCTCTTTCGGTAAATACTGCATGCAATTCTTCAAAAAATGGACATTGCCTGCCATGCTCCGGATCAGATGTCTCTTTTCCCTGCATAAATACTATCATGTCATTTACAGAGTAAAATGAACACTCCCACTAGAAAATATGGATTTTTCTGCATTTCCAAATAAAAGAAAACCCATGCATAGTTGCATACTCAATATTATAAACTCACAAACATGACTAGACAAACTCAACAAACAATACATATTGATTCCCTATAGGGGTTTTTCTGCACATGCAAAGGGGAGGTCGATATGCACTAGTATGCTTGTTTCGGCAAAGGGGAGTCAATGAGCTATGTTAGTGAGTTTCAAGCATATGGGTATATGAAATTCCGGACATGAGTTGGGGATCTTTCTTAAATTTCAGCCTAAGCTATAAAGCAGGCCCCACAACCAAACCATGTCATCATATAAAACTTCATATACATGATGAACTCAATTCAATATAATTGTTCATTATACCAACAAAAAAAATATAATGGTGAACTAAATCCAATATAATGGTTCATTGTACCCAAAAAAAATATAATGGTTCACATTTGGTTATCCATACAAAAACTGCACCAATGCACCATATACTACATCATTTCTGAACTACTAGAAATAAATGTCGGATATAAAGGCAGATACATTATTACTCCCATTTGCAAAACCATCAAAACTAACCATAAAAAAAGTTGCAATGAGATGAGCTACTGAGAGTGCCCTCTTGGTTCATCTTCCAAATGAAACTTTAACTAGAGATTTAGATCAAACCATAATGCAAATGCAAATGCAAATGCATATATCAATATATTATTGTTATTGTTATATATAATATGATTAAAAACCCTAAAAGCCCCAAATTTCAAATGAAATCCACAGAGAGAGAGAGAGAGGGACCTTATAACGATTAACAAGGTTCTTCCACTTGCATTTGCATTGTTCAGGGCTTCTCCTATATCCTCTCTCCCTCATGTTGGAGCTCACCACTTCCCAAAGCGTCTTATTCCGCTTCGACGCAGTGAAGTCTCTTTCCAGCTCCGCGCGTATCGCTATAAACTCTCTAGTTTCCTGCTGGCTCCACTGCGGCTGAGCCGGAGCCCTTTCCTCCCTCCCCGGTGCCGGAGACATCTCGCCGGAAATCATAGACGATGTCACCGGTTTCAGTAGCGACGGTGTCATCATGCCGAGGCGAGCGGCAAGGGCATCATCTCCTCCTCCACCACCGTACATTCGTGCCTGCTACGACGACGTCGTGTGAATTGAAAGGAAGTGAAATTGGGATTAGGGTTTTGAAATAGCAACTGCTGCATGCACCTAAACCTCGGAACAAAAAAAAGGCTCCTTTTTTCTTTCTTTTCGCTTTCGCAAGTTATCTTTGTCGACAAGAAAGAGAGGAATCGTTGACTATCATAGCCAGTGTGATTACGAAAATCTCAAAATGCGCCTCTTCAAAACTTGCTAGCATGAGGTGATGAACGTTGCGATGTACGGGGCCAAAGTTTTATGGTCTACGAAAGTATTATAAGACTAAAATTAGATTAATAGTAATTGAAGTCAACTTTTAACAACTAAAAGTTATGTTTAAAAGATTCAAAAGGATGAAAGCGAAAGGAAAAACGATATTAGTAGTAAAAATGCTAGTTATTACATAATAGGGTTAAATATGTTTTTGGTCCCTACAAAATTGGGTCCTTCTAAGTTTAGTCCCTACATTAAAGAAATATAAGCGTTTTGGTCCTCAACTTATTTTGTCGTTTCCATTATTAGTCTCTGCTGTTAAATGATGTTGACTAGGCTAACACAATGCTGACGTGTCATTTAGAGGTGGCTTTTTTTATCCATGTGGTCTTTTATTTATTTTTCTCTGTTTTATTAAATTTGTTTTTACTTTCAAAAATAAAAATTAGTCTTCTTCTTCCCTAAATCATCACCATCTTCACGAAAATGCCCAGGACCCTAACATTTGCTTCTTCTTCAACATCTCTCAATCCAACTTGTTACTCTCCTTGGCCCATCACAGAAACTCCATTGGTCTTTGTTTCAAGAGATTAACTCAAAGAAGTGGAAACAAAAGGGGTAAAATTCAAGGTGATGAGAAAACCAAGGTCTCTGTTAAAGATCTATTAATAAATCTCATTTCTGTGCGTTAATGAAAATGCCTATTAACTCAAGAACAAATCTTGTTTTTGTGCGTTTCTGGAATCGCGTTCTTGAAGAAGAGGGAAGGCAACGAACCACAAAATGGAATCACGTTTCTGTGCCTTTCTGGAATCGCGTTTCCGCCATCTCCGCCATCGCCCCCTTTCCCGCTGCCATCATGAGTAAATTAGCGCAATCAAAACAAAATCAGAAAACGAAATCAGAAATTGATTCAAAAACAAAATCAGAAACACAATCAAAACGAAATCAGAAAAGAAACGAAATCGAAAAAAGAAAGGAAATCATAAACGAAGATAAGAACAAAATCAGAAACGATTCAGAAATGAAATTAGAGACGCAATCCAAATCGAAAAACAGAGAACGATTGCAGAAATTAAAGATGAAAATGGTGGAGCGGGATTGCATGGACTAAAAACATATTTTACCCTACATAATAATTGGGCTATAAGGGGTTAGACCATATGCAAAACCATAAGCACTGGATGGATTCTACTGAACAGGTTGCTAGACATTTTAATATGTCAAATGATGGATTATAAGACACAAACATTTCATCACGCTTTATATATTTTGTTACAAAATTATTTCTTTTCACAAAAATTGGTAATAGAGGAACAACATTCGAATATTTGAAGAATTAAAAAATTAGTTGGACCTTAAAGTATCCCAAAACACACTATCTAACATCACACTTTACGTAATTTGTAACAAAATTAATTTTCGGTTTTATTAATATGATTATGAAGGTATAGACTTCGGCTATCTGAAAAGCTAAAATTTTTACTGAACCATAAAATGCCCTTAAAACATAAAAATGTGGATTATAGATGAACAAATTTTCACATATTTGAACAATTACATTTTTTGTTGCATCACAAGTTACTCTACATTAAAAAAAATATGAAGGGAAAAAAAGAGTGATAAAAAGGGGGGGGGGGGAAGAGAAGGAGGGAGTTTTGGGGAAAGAAATAAAACAAAAAATAAGGGAATGATTTTTTTGGGGAAAAAAACAAAAAAAAAAGAGGGAGAGAAGAAAATGGGGCCAAAAGAGAGGGAGAAGGGGAGAATTTGGCGGGAGTATGACATCAGCGCCGATGTCATACTACCTCTGGATTTATATTTTTAGATTAGTTGAGTTGTACCCAAAAAAGAATGATTATTTTTTTTAACCCTATCATATCATTATATACCCTCACATAATTTGATAAATCGAAAATATTCCTGTCAAACTAAAACTCATTCAGATTTATCTTTTTTTAGATAAATCCGCTTTGTTATTTTTTCAAAGCGGATTTATCTATTGTGGGTAAATCTGAATTTCTTTTTTTTAGGGAAATCAGATTTAGATAAATACGCTTTGTTATTTTTCCAAAGCATATTTATCTTCCCAATAAGTAAATCCGACTTTTAAATAACAAAGCGGATTTACTTAATGTGGGGGTACATCCTCTTTTAAAATTAAAAAGTGGATTTACCTAATGTGGGGGTAAATCCGATTTTGAAATTAAAATTAAAATTAATTTTTTTTAGAAATATAAAATAGATATGAATATCGATCGTCTTTTGGTTGAGTTTAGCGTATTGTTCGTTAACATGTGACGATGTTGTACGTCGGGTGAATAATTTAGGCTAAAAAATCGGTTTTCGAGCAATCTACTCATACAACTATAGAAATCCGTTAAAGAGTCAAAATCCCAAATTCCATCATACCACTATAGAAATCCGTTAAAGAGTCAAAATTAATCTAAAAATTATAAAAACACCACTATAAATCTAATAAAACCAAAATAAGGTTATGCAAATTTTTTCTGATTTTTTTGGAGATTATGAAAAATTAAAAAAAAATTAATAAAATATAGTAAACGAAGGAATTTGGGATTTTGAGCTCCCCTATCCTAAAAGAAGTCCCTTCTTCAGGAGTCTTAATCCCTGATTTTTTCGGATTTAATGGCTGTGGTTTCATTACAATCTGAGTAGGTTGCTCGATAATTGATTTTTTAGCCTAAATGATTCACCGACGTACAACATCGTCACGTGTTAACGAACAATACACTAAACAGAACCAAAAGACGACTGATATTCATATCTATTTTATATTTCTAAAAAAAATTAATTTTAATTTTAATTTCAAAATCGGATTTACCCCCACATTAGGTAAATCCGCTTTTGTTAATTTTAAAAGCACATTAGGTAAATCCGTTTTGTAATTTAAAAGTCAGATTTACCTAATGGAAAGATAAATCCGCTTTGGAAAAATAACAAAGCGGATTTATCTAAATCCGATTTCCCTAAAAAAAAGAAAATTGGATTTACCCACAATAGATAAATCTGCTTTGGAAAAATAACAAAGCAGATTTATCTAAAAAAAGATAAATCCGAGTGAGTTTAAGTTTGGCAGGGGTATTTTCAGTTTATCAAATTATGTGGGGGCATATGGTGATATGCTGAGGGTACAAAAAAATCCCAAAAATGAATTCTAGTACATTGAGTTGAGCCCATAATCTCGTATGCATTGGCATAGTTTTTTTTTTGACGTGATATGCATTGAGATAGTAGTTGTGAATAACTTTAAGAAATGTTTACCCGTGAGTTTGATTTGCTAAAAAATAATTAATGGATAAGACAACTCCAGTTGTATTTTAATTTTATTTGGAAACTCTTCATTGTACTGCTAGACTAAATTGAGAACAAATGACATGACAAAACCCCAAATTTATGTATTTCACAAAACCTAGAATACAATTTTTGGTCCCACGGTACAATTTTGTGGTAAAAAAATACTAAAATATTATTTTTATTTTCTATTCAATAATTCCCTCTCTCCTATCTTTTCTCTCTCATATTTTTCTTTATAGTTTTCTGTTATATCTGAGACAATAAATCTTAGGGACCCTCCAGCTCACCTCTCCCGCCAAACCTCCAGCCTCCGACCCCACCAGCTCCGGCCTGTAGATGACGACTGTGTATTTCCACGGTGGATGCAGTCAGCCATTTGGTGCCGCGGTGGACCTTGTCAGGGAGGTGTCCGAGAAGATGACCCACTTTAGTATTTTCTGTCAATGTATTTTTCTCCCGCCAATTTTTTCGGTCTGCCCCCCCGCCAGTTAACCGCCACCGTGTGTCGCCACGTTAGAAGCCAGCTGTGACTGGATGCCACCTTGGTTCTTGTCAGGGAGGTGCTCAGCAAGGTGATGGAAGCATATGTGCCTTGCGGATGATAAACTTTTGCACAGATCTGATTCCAGATCTGGTTCCAGGTGCCTGCAACCACGTGTATCTATTTTCCTACATTTTCTCAGCTTTTATTTCAGAAATTTGCTTCTATTCTCTATTACCAATGTCAAAGATAGATTTCAGTTTCTCCCTGCCACGTGTATGTAGCCTAAGCCTCCTGTTCTCTGTCACTTTCTCTTTCAACTGCTTTCTTCTTTCTTCTTTTCTTTTTTGTTATTGAGAAATCAAATCTTTTCTCTTGTCTTCAGAATTTGAAAACTCAGACACGCATACCATTGACTACACTAAAAACTATTGGATACACGGGTTTAGGATTTACTGGCTTTGCACATAGAAAAGGAGAAATAGAGAGAGACATAGATGAGAGAAAACGGAAGTGCTGCGAACTCAGCCATGAGGGAGAGAGGTTAAAGACTGAGGAAGTAGAGCAAGGGATGGAAAGAGAGCGATGACTAGGGAGGTTGACGTGAAAGAGAGCGTCGTTACCTTCTCGCTGCGACGCTGTGGCCTTCTCAGAGACTACATGCACGACGCATCCTCCCCAACGACGCTCTCGCTCTCGATGACATCCTAGGATCTGGTCTCAGTATCATCTCAGAGGTTGCAAATTAGTTGTTGCGGCTCGCCGGCTTGATCGCTTCTATTCCCTATGCTAAGAAATCAACAACCTGTGAGACTCCACAGGTAAAGGAAGTCGTGGTCGTGGAACTCGACGTCCGTGCCGATGCCGTCACCATCAACAAGTATGTACAGAATATCTAACACGGGTTTGGTGATACATCTATTAGTATTCTTAAACTGAATCAATTCTTATAATTTGGTTTTGTTATTTTGCTACATTACTTGAATGAATGCGGGAAGTTAGAATCTGACGCTTTGCTTACTTTTCATTAGGGAGAGCAGTGTGTTTTTAGATTTGCTTTTTGAAAGAGAAGAATTTCATGGATTGTTGTTGTGTAAGTTGCTATTTCCTAGGTAGAGAATTACTTCATCTTTCTCTTTTCAATCTGATCACCATGTGTTTGATTATATGCATTTTTAAGCAATTCTCCCTTTATGATGTCTTTCCTTTTTCAATCTGATCATCATGTGTTTGTATTGAGTTTTATTGTTTCTTCTTTATTTTGTAGATTTTATTCCGTTGTGAGTTTTTCCAAATTGCTTACCATTGAAGTGTGTTTTTGTAGAGTTTTATGATGCCAATTTATTGGCTAGATATGAGAGATAGTCGCATCTGATATCATCTTGGTTCCTGCTATTGGAAATGATGGACAACTTTATGAAACTGCGTTGTAATTTGCAACTTCAAAGGGTTAACTTTGATGGTTATAAAATTACGTTATTTATTTGCCTTATCCAATATCGATATAATTAATTCTTTTGCACTCATTACTATTAAGAGACAACTTATTTTGGTTTTGCTACTTTTTGGTGCAGCGGGATTAACTCAAGCTTTAACACAAACATGGATCAACCAAACTCTAGAAAGCTGACTTCCTTGCACAATAAATATCTAAAAGGTAATAATATGATATATGATTCTGCTACATCTAACTGGCGAGTTTTTTTTTGTCTCACACTTCAAATTGAATGTCATAGTGACTTCTTTTTTGTTGCTTGAAGATTCAAACTCCCCTTGGTTTTTTCATTTTGTAAATAGGGCAAGAAGGAAGAAGGGAAAGCAGAGGAGGCAGGTCAGGGAATGGAATGGAATAGATAATTGTTTATGTCTTTCTTTTAGAATACTTTGAGTTAGATGATGTCATTGGACAATGGAATGAGGTTTGTAGTTGTATTTTTCAAGGATTATGGATTTGATTGGGTGTTTAAAAGGATTATCCTAAGTTCTTTACTTAAGTTTGGATTTGGTTATAGTCCAATTATGTTGTTAATGACATTTTAGTTAACCTATAGTCCTTGAGATAACCATTTACTTTATTAACTGTTAATAACTTTTTTCTTTTGATTGCATTGTTTTTCCTCTTTACTTTTTATCTTTCATACTTATTGTGTAAAATTTGTTACTTATAATTTTACCTACAATGCTCAGATTGATCTTGGGCCAGTTCTTGACAGTCATAAGTATGTTGAGGAATGTCGCATGAAACTACACACATATCATTTTCTTATATTAAGTTGCATGCATCATTTTCTTATATTAGAGTTTTATGATGCCAATTTATTAGCTAGATATGAGAGATAGTCGCATCTGATATCATCTTGGTTCCTGCTATTGGAAATGATGGACAACTTTATGAAACTGCGTTGTAATTTGCAACTTCAAAGGGTTAACTTTGATGGTTATAAAATTACGTTATTTATTTGCCTTATTCAATATCAATATAATTAATTATTTTGCACTCATTACTATTAAGAGACAACTTATTTTGGTTTTGCTACTTTTTGGTGCAGTGGGATTAACTCAAGCTTTAACACAAACATGGATCAACCAAACTCTAGAAAGCTGACTTCGTTGCACAATAAATATCTAAAAGGTAATAATATGATATATGATTCTGCTACATCTAACTGGCGAGTTTTTTGTCTCACACTTCAAATTGAATGTCATAGTGACTTCTTTTTTGTTGCTTGAAGATTCAAACTCCCCTTGGTTTTTTCATTTTGTAAATAGGGCAAGAAGGAAGAAGGGAAAGCAGAGGAGGCAGGTGAGGGAATGGAATGAAATAGATAATTGTTTATGTCTTTCTTTTAGAATACTTTGAGTTAGATGATGTCATTGGACAATGGAATGAGGTTTGTAGTTGTATTTTTCAAGGATAATGGATTTGATTGGGTGTTTAAAAGGATTATCCTAAGTTCTTTACTTAAGTTTGGATTTGGTTACAGTCCAATTATGTTGTTAATGACATTTTAGTTAACCTATAGTCCTTGAGATAACCATTTACTTTATTAACTGTTAATAACTTTTTTCTTTTGATTGCATTGTTTTTCCTCTTTACTTTTTATCTTTCATACTTATTGTGTAAAATTGGTTACTTATAATTTTACCTACAATGCTCAGATTGATCTTGGGCCAGTTCTTGACAGTCGTAAGTATGTTGAGGAATGTCGCATGAAACTACACACATATCATTTTCTTATATTAAGTTGCATGCATCATTTTCATGTTTTGGATGTTCATGGTGGCAATGAAGAGGTGTTAAAATGATTTTAGGGATTTGACTACCACTAATGGTAAATGGAGAAAGGCCCTACATATGCAAGCAATATAAAGCTTTGAAAAGAAGTGGGTTTCTGGAAGAACCGTATATACTGAAAGTAAGTAATAGCTGCAGTAAGGGAGTAGTAACGAGCTGCACTGCAATCTGAAATGAATACAAAAAAAATTTCAATTACTTTCTGTCATGAATGATTCATGGGCTATTATTAGATGGAATGAAGTTTTGAGCAATAAAGAATGACAATGCTCCCCTCTCACTGCTAAAAAATAAATGTCAGTTGTTATTTGGAAAATTTGCATGGTAATTTAAGTGATTGAAAATATTTGAAAGGGAAAGGATGGTAATTTAAGTGGGTAGTTCTATTGCAGTTCTTTGAGTTCTCCTCTCTGTTGGATCTTTGCATCATCGTGCCACTATTGACTACATTTTATTCTCAATCTAATAAGAGTCATTTGATTTCTCTTATTCTATCTACTATGTTTTGTAGCTACTGTGGAGGGGGTTTGTAAAAGTCTTCAACAGGTGGCTTGAAGAAAGGGCACTACCCAAGAATGAAAATGGATCTGTTATTAGTCAAAAAGGTAATCCGACACTCATTACATGTTAGGTTTTACATTACTTTTTGTTTGTGTTTTTGATTTTATTGGATTGAAAAGATGTGGTTCTGGAAGATCAAATTAAATAGATGTTCTGAAATGTTTTACATTGATAAATTGCTCTAGTTTATCACCTTCGATACAGAGCGGTATTCACTTTCCAGTTTATCACCTCTTTTTTTGTTGAAAGGCATTGGCCAGCTGATTGTGAACTTCTTTAGTTTCAGTTTTGATGCCATTGAGTAAACTTTGATGGTATTCACCAGCTGATTATGAGATTGATATAAAAATTAGTCATGTTGATATTCTGAGAGAGCATGGGCTTGGTCTTAATGTAATTTTGTCGAACTTTACAAAGATCTAAGACTCAAAAGGTTAAATCCTAAACCGACATAAACTATTTTCTTCAAGGCAAACTTATATTGATCTTGATTGCTTTTTGATGACTGATAGAAAAGGACATTAACCTTGAAGATAAAGGGTCAACCAATCTACAATAGTGTTCTGTCATTCATGTTGTGAAAGACTTGGAAACAATTGATACCATGTTGAACAAAATTCCGAAATTTTCAGGTAAGTACGTGTCTCTTGCTAATACCCTTGATGCCAAAATGTGAGTGTTATACATTACTAAGTATAATATATGAGTGTTATATGATTATGCAGAGTAGTATAAATGTATTCTTAAAGTTTATACCTTTTAATTCTACTCTGCATAATCATATAATTCTTCTTTATTTTATTTCTAATAAATATAAACATTCTGTTGTGACCTTTGTCATTAGTTCAAGGATCTTCTGCTATTTTCATTGTGGCTCCAAGTAGCGGTAAAGGCAATGTTGAACGGACCCCTAAAACTCAATTTTATTCCATTTTTTAGTTCTTATATTTAACTATCCAATGCTACTTATTAGATATGGACCTTCTATGTTATTTGCCTCCGTAAAGAATAAAGATCCAAGGCTTGGGGTGTTGTAGTTTGAAAACCTCCAATTATGCCTATGGTTAGTACTCATATAAGGGCATCTTTTTAGTTTTACCTTTTCATGGAGGGGTTCAGATTTTAGAATTTTTCTTGGGTTCATTATGTGGACATGTGAGTGAGAAAGAGGGTGGACACGGGGAAAGGATATGGAAAAGCTTGAATTAGAGGTCTTGGGGAGACCTTATGCTTAATGGATCCTTTTCACTCCATCATGAGCAGCAACTGAAGCAAGTTATGCAAAAGCCTCAAGTTTGGAGACCAAATAATCTTCTTCAAGATAGGTTTATGTTTCTTATCATCGATCCTTGTGAAAATTGGATGGGGTTTCATAAGGTTTTTTTTGTGCTTCTTTCTAAACATATTTGCAATAATTTGAGTTTTCCTAGGTACAAATAGCTGAAAAAGATGTAAATTTGACTTATTCTTTTCACAGGTCCTTCAACTTTTAGCATCCCATTGTGTAATATTAAAAGTTATTAATGAATCATTCTCTAAATAATGACATTTATGTTTCTAAAAAGCAATGTTGGTTAGAATGAAAAGGCAATGTTAATAGAAGCTTGGTGTTGATAGACATACACATAAATGTCAAACAAGGAAGAGAAGGATTCAAGATAGGAGTTTGTTTCTAAAAAATATATGTAGGAATAAATTAATGTTTCAAATATAGTCACATTGAACAAAAGTGGTACCAACCTCATTATAAATGAGTTTGTTTTTAAACAACATATATAGGAATAAATTAATTTTTCAAATGCTATAAAATTAAACAAAAGTGGTACCAACCTCATTATAAATCAAACTCTTCATATATTACTGTTGTGTGAAAACAATATGTGCAAGTATACACAGTCGCAACAAGTAATAAAGAGTAAGTAGAGATCGTTCCCACGAGGATTGTTGAGTTCTTTTCTATATTTAATTAGCAAGCAAACTAGTGAGTAAAAGGATAGTAAAATAACAAGTTGTAGAACCCAATTTTATCAACAAACAGCAAGTAAAATAAAAGATTAGTGAAAATCCAGAATGAGAGTAAGTTGGGAATGCCTTCACTATGCAAATTCATAATAATGGTCTAATGTTGTATCTGATGCTGCAGCACTAGGTGCTGTCGCAACAGTTGCTATTCTTTCAAATACTTTCACTAGGTTTTCGCTACAAGAGCCTATGTCTAGGCCCTAAATAGGTATACCCTAGGCTACTTACGCACCCACAGTGTTCACCTTATGGAATTTTCCCTCCTATGTCTAGGTTTTAAGCAAGGATTATTAAAGTGTCCTTTACTAACCACTATCCATATTATCCTTTGAAATCAATTTATAAACCATGTCTGAATCTATAAATGGTACTTATATTTAGGTGATCAAGTTTAAAATAAGTTTGGAAATAGTATCACGCAAAAGATAAAAATGCTAAACATCAAATACATGCTTAAACACACTAAGACTTCATTACATAGATCAAAGCATCCCAACTAAGAGTATTTAGCTCATGATGAGCAAACAACACAAGAAATACAACTTAAACATAATGTTTAAAGCCATAAATGCGAAAATACAAAGAAGAAATATAGTAAGAAGTGGTATACTGAAGATTGACTCCAAGAACAGTAGCATGGAGGTTCAGATCAGCTCCCAAATCCACGAAAATCTTCAAGTAATTAAGCTTCTGTATTACTGCAGCATCACTCCCAGCAATGGTGTTTCCACTTTAGTGATTTAAGGTAGCTTGGTACAAAAATGGAGGAAAGCTATTTCTAAACTTTTCCCCCTCTGAACCAGCACACCAAATGAAGAAGAAGGTAGTCTTTATATAGTACTAGGGTGCATGATCCAAGAAAACCCTAATTTGAAGGCGTCATTTGTCCTTATGTGTGCCCAAAAGTACACGTGCCCATTAAAAAGGTGGAATATACTCTGTCTAGGTGCTGGAATCTTAGGTAGTGCGTCCGTCCGTGCACCGTGCTTGACAGCTGTAATGCGTTTAAATCTGTGCTTCCAGCAATTTCTCTCTCATCTGTCGCAGGAACTGTTGCTGCAGCAATGAAACACACACATAAAAGCACAAAATGGGGCACCAAATTTCCAAATGATCACAAACCAGAATTAATTCTTCTTTTACACTAAACAACATATTTTAACTAATTAAACACAATATTACTTTAGAAATCACAATAATTTAAGCTAAGAAAGCATAAATAACTCTTATAAATAAGAGTTATCAATTACAAACTAATTATAATATTACAATTTTTTACGTATTAAATGAAGTTTTCGTCCCGCGCATCGCACGGGTAAAAACGCTAGTTATAATATATGCTATATAAATTCATTATAAACATCATAAAGAGAATTATAGTAAATTTTACATCTGTTTGCTTGTGTTGTACATAATTCACCAAACAAGTGTGCGACCCACAATGTTGTCCAGTACTTTCTAGTCCAGTATTTACATGTTTGCAAATCAAACAGACACTTAGGAAGAGAATCATGTTCACCTCATTTAGTGAGATTAATAGGACTTAACGGGCAACTTATCAAACACAAATCATGTCATACTTCACTAAGTCATCTATTAAGGTTAAAATTTATTTTTCTTTGATTTTTATTAGTAGTGACTATGTGAGTTTTCTTGAACTATCCCTCAATTAGTTGTGATATTGATTATTTCATATAAATTTAGGAAAAATTATAAATGAAAGAAATGGATTAGTAATTTTATCATATTACTTTTAATAAGTATCGACGTATTCACTATTATCATAAGAGTTAACTGTTGCACGCTGTTAATGCAAAAGTTTTGGCGCTCACAATTCACAGTATGAAAGATATAAGGTAGTTATGAGTAGACTCATTCTTTAAGGATTCAACTCATATACACTAGTCATTGTAAAGATTTTTTACACTATCACTCAATCATAACCACCATATTATTAAAAATATTTGACTTTCTTCATAACTACTCCTAAAATCATACATACAATTAATTGCAATTTATTAGCAGTGTAAAACTTTTTATCCTTACAATGTATAATATTTAACCTTTTATCCATACAATCTGAAAGAAAAAAATATTAAAATGAAAACTAAATTGACATTCATTTTGAAACAATTTTTTTAAAAATGTGACTTTTTTTATAAGCAATGTTAGTAGGGGTGGGGCAATGTTAGTAGCAATGTAACTATCATTGTGGGATAAGGAGAGCTCATGTTATAAGTGATTTTAGTTGCATGGAGTAAAACATTTTTTTAGTGACGTTTCAATTTACGAGTGGTTAATAGTGAGAGCAATCTCATACATCGACAATGCATATAAACAAAATCCCCATACCATGTCTTCATCTCCCCCTTCGTTTCTCAACACCCATCCCTTAAATTCCCTATAGGGGCATTGAGCCATGAATTGCCTTCCTGCAAATCCAAAAAGTCACCACCACTACACTACAATTGCCAGAACTCGAAGACCACGACATATGTGAGACTCTATTCACCGAATGGTGACAAAGATGATGCAGAGTTGAGGAGAAGTTTTAGCTCAATCTATTTGAAAATTGACCCAATATCTCAAAACTTATCCTTCAAAGCCCCCACAAGAAAGATTACCCCTGCAACCCTAATGTTAATGGTGGTGTTCATTAGAATCACAGAAGACACCTCTACCTAAATCCTGAAACATCTTCAAAGTAGACTCATCAATGGCAACGAGTTTCTTAAACCTAGTAGCGGTATTATGAAAGAGGGAATCGTACAAGGCATGATTAGGAACACCAACACACCTAAGACATACGCAACACATCTTTGGTAGAATAGAATACTACTAATCGAAGAAGGATACAAATCTAGAATCCCACTAACGGCGAGCCATAGACTACATCATGAAGAATCCTATTTCTTAAGGGTAGTGGAGATCAAAATCCCCCAAAAGAATAAACCTTAATAGAAAGTAACCCTCCACAACCAAGTGTTGTTGGATTTCAAAAGCACTTTCCCCTTGATATAGTTTACCCACTGTTGTCGTCATTATATCCTAGCCGTGGGATCGGCCAGAGGTTTGGACAGTCTTTGATTTCTCTATTCTTCAAGCAATTGCGTTGAGGAAGGAACTCTGTTCCTCAACTATGGGTTTCCTAACTCCTCCAAAGAGTGTTAGGTTGGGTAGATGGGACGCGAGGATTGGATTATCTACTGGCCTATTGCATGAAAGTAAAATAAATGCGATAAAGTAAGATAAATTGCGAGAAAAATAGATTTGTGTGTTGATTGATGTGTCTTCTTTACAAGTATTCTTCTATATATATACATAGGCCCTCGTCGGCCATTATGTGAGCCTACATTTGCCTACCGTTGGATCAATTGAAGATCAACGTCTAATCTCGCTCCTAAGCCCAAAGAAATCGGAGCCATAACCCACGATCTCACTAGCACGGTTAGTGGGATGAAAAACCTCCTAGCTCCACTTCTCAAGGCTTCTTCTCTTTGCTTGACCTTCAACCGCTCCCACGTTCTGTCCACGTGCCTCTTTTCCTCGCCTTCTAAGCTAGTCTTCCTTACCTCGGCCATATAGTTCCTCGGCTGATCGTCATCCTCAGCCTGCAGCCATCCACTACCAGAATTTTGGTCATTTCCGGCGGGCAATTTCCGGCGGATTTAGTCCGCCGGTAAATTACCGGCGGATTTTGGCACGTTACCGGCGGCCTGGATCCCCCAGTATATTACCGGCAGATTGTACAATGTTACCGGCGAATTTTATTTTGACTGTTAAATTACCGACGGATTTGGTGCACTTACCGGCGGACAGGTTTTACGCGAAATTTAAAAAAAAAACAATGCGCCGGTAAATGCAATTACCGGCGGATAATTTCGTCGATTTTAAAAAAAAATTAAAATAAATCTGCCGGTAATCGCATTCAAATCCGCCGGTAACAGTCCGCCAAAAATTCGCCGGTAAGCACTATTTTCGGCGGATAATATTTAAATTTTAAAATTGAAATATCCGCCGGTAATTCAAATTTATCCGCCGGTAATGCGAATGCCCGTTGCAAAATCCGTCGGTAAGCAGCAAATCCGCCGGTAACAGACAGTTCCGGCGGATTTTGCAAAATAGCCGTTGGCGCCCATTCTCCTATATATTCGAACCCCTCCTCACTCTCTCTTCACTCACTCTTCACTCTCTACTCCGAAATCTCTCACTCTTTTCTCCTAAATCTCACTCTTTTCTCCTAAATCTCTCACTATTTTCTACTCAATATCTCTCGATCCACTCTTTTCGAAGTCTGTTTTGTTCTTAAGTTTTGTTTAAGGTATGTTTTTTAACTAAATTTTGATTGTTTTAGTTAATATTTAATTTTTAAATATGTGTTGTTTAATTTTTTTTTGTTATTATTTGTTTTGCAATTGATTGGAGTTGCCACTTTGGAGTTGTGTCAGAGACTTCTCTACATTACCGGTTAGTTAACAAATTTATTCGTTATTAAATGTATTTGTTGTTATTATTATAAATTATAAGTTTTTTACAAAAATAAAATAAATTTTATTTATTGTGTAACAATTAAATTGTGTTTACACTATTTGTATAATAAAAATTATCTAAAAAATTTGAGATTTTTAAAATACGAATTATTTTATTTATTAGTTAAAAACCGAAAAATTATTAGTTATTTTGTAGTAAAATTAGGGCTAAAGTGCTCTCGGGGTCCCTTATCTTTATTTAAAGTAACGAATTAGTCCTTTATGTTTTTTTTGTCCCAAATAAGTCCTTTATCTTTCAAATTTTTGACACATAAATCATTTTCCGTTAACAGTGCTGATTTATGTGTCAAAAAAAAGGATTTACGTGTTAAAAATTTGAAACATAAAGGACTGATTTGGGACAGAAAAGGATTTATGTGTCAAAAATTTAAAACATAAATGACTGATTTGGGACAAAAAAAAGATAAAGGACCAAATCGTTACTTTAAATAAAGATAAGGGACCCCGGGAGCACTTTAGCCTAAAATTAAATACGAATTATTTTAGTGTTATTTGATGTTATTAGCCGAAATTTTTGATGAAAATAAGATAAATTTAATTCATGAAAATTATTGATGTTATAGAAATTATTCGAAAAAGAAAATAAATTATATTGTAATAATTGTTTGTTATTTGCATTTTTTGTAAAAAAGTAAATTTTTTAGTAAAATAAAATGTTACTAAAAATATATTACCATTTATATATTTGGTCAAATATAAAATATCGATACTAATGTGTATTATTTTAATACACGTGATATATGTTGTGTTGTGTATGTTATAATTAAGGAACGTACTGATAACTCATATTTATATGAGTTATTTACACCTATCCAAAGATAAATCACGCAAGTTCTCTGGCAATAGTAGGTTATTTTTATTAAGTTTCTGTTAGTTTATTGCTTTTTGGTTAGAAAGGGGCTAAATTACAAGTTCTAGGCATATTGGTGCCAATTGGCGTCTTTGTGAGCGTTTTGATGCTTCTTGTGTTTGTGCAGTAAACTGAACGTGGCAACGTCCCTCATCACGTCTTAAGAAGGGCAGCAGAGCAAGAAAGAAATATCTTATTTTTGGCGCACAAGAAATGATGGCCATAGATCTAGTAGTGCAGAAGATCTTCTCTCTCCTCAGCGCTGACGCAGCTGACGCACTGTAGCAGTGCGGTGTCACTTCAGGGAAGAGTCAACTCGCAAGCAAGCTTGGAAGGTGGGGAATGACATCAGCAAGCATGTGACCCTCTTTTAACCATGGCTATTCTCTCTCTACAAAAAGGCAAAGGGGGCACCATGCGAATCATACCACGAATCCATTCATCATCCACCTTCCTCCATTTTCAGAGATAGTTTTTCTAAAAGAAGTTCTGGACACAGACTTCTTCATTTTAAATTTTCTCAAAGCTCCAATTTTCATCTTCTTTCGCAACCATTACTGTGAAGCTCAGACGTTGCAACGTCTTTACAGCGTGCATGAAGGAAGGCTATGTTGAACCAAGGACAAACACTCTTTGTTTTGAATGACAACAAATTACATCTTGTCTACTAATGGCTGCAGTTGAATGAAAGTACAGGAAAAATGAAGGTACAGTGATTAAATCAAAGAGCAGGGACTAAAGTGCAATGGCTTGCAGAAGAAGCAACAATGAAGTTGAAGACCTAATTGTTTATCTGTTTTTGATAGGACTCAAATGTAAGATCCTATCCCTTCAGCTTTATGACATTTAGTAGAAGAGAGATGATGTTTTTAAAAATGTTTTTAAAAATAAAATTGTTGTGTTAAAAGCCTTTGAAAAATATTTTATAAAATTGCATGCATGCATAAGGTGGCACCTAAACCTAAAAACAATTTTTGTGAAAAGCTTGAAATCGATTTCCTAAGTTATTATGAAGCTTGAAATCGATTTCCTAATCCTCTTAAAGCTTGAAATCGATTTGCCAAACTATTGTTGAAGCAATGAATCGATTTCAATACACAATGAGCAAAGCATGAAATCGATTTTGACACACAATGTTCCATAGCATGAAATCGATTTCTCCTTATGTATTTAGAGCAATGAATCGATTTCCACCTTCCCTTTCTCAAGCATGAAATCGATTTTAATATACAATGGCTTAAGCATGAAATCGATTTCATACACATTGCCTTCCTTATTTAAAAGATCATAATCGATTGCTCCTATGTTTTGGCAAAACTAAAGAATCGATTCCTCCTTCTTTAAACCAAAATTAAAATCGATTCTTGCCTACTCAGGAGGTCCTAAGAATCGATTCCTTCATTCTTCCAAAGACAAATGAATCGATTCCTAAGTTGTCTAAATGCAAAGAATCGATTCTCCTACTTTTTAACGTCATCAAACAAATCGATTTCAACATTGTGGTTTTCATTTCAACGGTAAATTTTTTACATTCCCTATAAATAGGAAGCTTGGACTCACAAATCAAAACACCACTTTCCACTTCTCTGCTACGTATTTTCAGATCAAAAAGAAAAGAGAAAAAAATAAGAGCTTTCATTTTCAGATCTATATTTCAAAGTTCTTCATTTTCAAAAACCAATCATCTCTCACTCTACTATATTGTTACTATACTGCTGAAGTGATTGGTTCGTAGATCTCATATTGTATTCGTTTTCTAAGTGGTTATTTTGAAATCCTGGGAGGTGTTCTTGGGTCGTTCAATCAGGAGATTGAAGTGGTTATTTTGAAATCCTGGGAGGTGTTCTTGGGTCGTTCAATCAGAAGATTGAAGCGGTTATTTTGAAATCCTGGGAGGTGCTCTTGGGTCGTTCAATCAGGAGATTGAAGCGGTTGAAATCCTTAGCGGGGAGCTCGGGTTCTCAATTCAGGGGAATTGAGATTTGCTATTTGAAGTTGATTGTTTGTAAAACATTGGTTCTTCATATAGTGGTTATCAGCAAAGTCCATAGGTTGCAAAGCCGGAGGCCGAGGACGTAGGGCTTTTATCCCGAACCTCGTAAAATTCCTGGTGTATCTCTATCCCTCTCTCTTTACTTTATTTACTGTTTATATCTGTTTATAATATCACTACTCTGATCTGAATCTGTTAATCTATAACTATATCCCTACTCTGATCTGAATCTGTTAATCTATAACTATATCCCTACTCTGATCTAAATCTGTTAATTTAGTTATAGTTATACTCGTTGTACTACAGATCTGTTTATATAATCATCTTCTCTATCACTACTGTAAATCTGCTATATTCAATATCATTGCATTACTTATAAAACAACCTTATTGTAAATATTGAATATAGAATAATAATTCATTGTGCCTAATCTGCCTACTTGCATATATCTGATAAGTTCAAATCTCTTTTTCCGCATTTAAACAAACTTATCATTTATTCCGAAAAGAATCCAAGAATTACACATAACCTTATTCACCCCCCCCCTCTAAGGTTATCAGATAGTCTAACAGGCTACTTAGGCGTATCTTTTGCGTTTAATCTCCTTTTCTCTATGTACGGTATTTGGATTTTAACTCCTTTTCTTTCTGTAAGGATGCTCAGCATGAGCTAAACATTGGTAGTTGGGTTGTTGTTTTGCATGTAATGAACCTCTAGTTTAATGTTATGAAGTATTGATGTTTATGCGTTTTAAATCTTTGCATGTTAATATTTCCAAACTTGTTTTGAACTGGCCACTTAAAATAAGTAGATTCATAGGTACAGACATGGTCTATGAAAAGAACTCAAAGATTTATGTGAATGAAAAGGTGCACTAAAGACATTTAGACATTTTTATCTAAGTCTAGACATAGAATGGATAATAGTTCATAGGACATTGCTGTGGGTACTTAAAATACAGGAGTAGGCCTACTTAGAACCTAGACATAGGAATTCTAGTACTTGAAGCTCTGACGTTTTGTGACTGAAAAGCACAGCTCTTTTGCAACAGCGTTCAAACGTTATAACGTCTATACAACATAGCATTTGTACGTGTTAACGTGTAAACGTTATAACGTCTGACTAGAGGAGATTTACTTGCATGCAACAATCCAACTCATACTCTTCCATATTCACACCCACTTCTTATTTACTTGCTTTATTTATGTCCTTAGTCTTAATATCAACTTTTAGTGCCGATTTGTTACTTGTTTCACTTGTGTTTTAAAGACTTGAGCTTTGGAAGTAAAACAATCCTCGTGGGAACGATCTCTTACTTTTTATCCACTTTATTACTTGTACGACGTGTATACTTGCACTGATATTGCGATTATAAAACACACGGACGCAACAAGTTTTTGGCGCCGTTGCCGGGGATTGTATTTAACTTTTATTGCTCAACAAGAATTAAAACACTAGGTGAAAGAATTCTGCTGTGTTGTTTGTTGTTTTTGTGAGTGAACAGGTAAACGTTACAGCGTATGCTTAGTTCCAGTTCAAGCTCTAGTTCAACTGAACCAGGGAGTGGATCTGAGCCTGAATTCTATCCAGAACCTGAAAGAACCTTCAAGCGACTAAGGAGACAACAAAGGTTAAGAAGGCAACAACAACACCAGCAATTTCAGCCACCAATCATGTCTGAACATGGTACTGGTGGTAGAAGCTCTAGAGGTGGACGAACTCCAAGAGGAGGAAGGCACTCTGATGCTGGAGGTAGAGAACGTGGTCGTGGACCACAAACTCATACAGAAACCTATGTTGATGATGAACACTGGTAGAGACAGCAACTCATCAATGCAGGGCCACAAGACATGGTCAATGACAGAGACAGGCCTATGCGTGATTATGCCGTGCTCAATCCTGCCCATTTACAAACAGGCATTGCAAGACCACCTATTCATACTGGTCACTTTGAATTCAAGCCAATGATGTTCCAAATGCTGCAGACTGCAGGGCAATTTGGGGGTTTTCCTCAAGAAGATCCTTATGCACATCTAAGGCAATTTTTGGATGTGTAGCAACTTTGTCATCCCTGGAGTCTCAGAAGATGCCTTCCGATTGAAGCTATTTCCATATTCTCTTAAGGATAAGGCCAAGAATTGGTTGAACTCCTTAGAGCCAAATTCAATTCACACTTGGGATGAGCTAGCTGAGAAATTTCTTGGAAAATACTTCCCTCCCAACAAAAATGCCAAGTTAAGAAATGACGTCACTTCCTTCAAACAAAGGGAAGGGGAATCATTATTTGAGGCTTGGGAAAGATGGAAGGAACTACTAAGAATGTGCCCACACCATGGTATACCCGTGGTTATTCAAATGGAGACTTTCTATAATGGTTTAGATCAGCCTACCAGACTTATACTTGATGCCTCATCCGGTGGTTTCATATTGAACATGTCTTTCTCTGAGGCATGCAGGCTTATTGAAGACATAGCTACTCATAATGCCCATTGGCCTTCTGAAAGATTCACTCCCGGAAAGAAGGCTGGTGTCCATGAGATAAGTGAAGTAACTGCCCTTTCTGCTCGGGTTGCTTCTCTGACCAACATGATTAAAAACTTGAGTACCCCAAACGTGGCAACGTCTGAAAAACAGACTGCTGCAGCTGTTGAACCAACACCATCTGGGGGAGTAGTATGTGTCTATTGTGAAGGAGGGCATATCTACGAAGAGTGTCCCCATAACCCTCAGTCTGTAAACTTTGTATCCCATAACAAAGGTAACAGTCCTTTCTCCAACTCCTACAATTCAAATTGGAGAAATCACCCAAACTTTGGTTGGAGAAACAACAATTCTTTGAATGCAAGCGATGCTGCTCCTGCAATACCCCCAGGATTTCCCCCTCAACAACAAAAGCAGTATGTGCAGAATAACAACAACAATTTGGAAGCCTTGATGAAAACTTTCATAAGCAATTGTAGGGCAACCTTACAGGCCCATGAGTCTTCAATCAAAACCTTGGAAAACCAAATTGGGCAGATAGCCTCAGCTCTTACTCAAAGACAGAATGGATCTCTTCCATCCACAACTGAAACACCATCTTCATCTAAGTCAAATGGTAAAGATGTGGTGAATGCGCAGGTAAATGCTATCTCTTTAAGAAGTGGCAATGAGTATCCTGAACCATCTATGCCTAAGGAATCCGAGGTGCCAGAAGAGGAAAAGGACAAAAACAGAAGTAGAGAAAAAGAGAAGATTATTCCAGATACTGTGCTATCTGAACCAGACGTTACAACGTCTAGTTCTGAACCAGGAATCAAGACTGTTCCTAAGCTTGTACCTGAATATCCTCCTCCACCCTACCCTCAAAGACTAAAGAAAGCTCATGAAGACAAGCAATTCAGCAAGTTCATGGAGATGCTAAAACAGCTACACATAAACCTTCCCTTGGTTGAAGCTCTACAGCAGATGCCCAACTATGCCAAGTTCCTAAAGGATATCATCACCAAAAGAAGAAGGCTATGGGAGTTTGAAACTATTGCTTTAACTGAAGAATGTAGCTTAATTATGCAGAATAAACTCCCTAGAAAACTGAAGGATCCTGGCAGTTTTACTATACCATGCTCCATTGGAGATTTTTACCTTGGCAAAGCTTTATGCGACTTGGGGGCAAGTATTAACTTGATGCCCAAGTCCATTTATGAAAAACTTGGTATAGGAACTGCCAGACCTACTTCTTTAAGTCTTACCTTAGCTGATAAAAGTAGAGTTTATCCTGAGGGCATATTAGAAGATGTTTTGATTAAAGTTGACAAATTTGTTTTTCCAGTGGATTTTGTTATTTTAGATTTTGATGCAGATAAGGAAGTTCCTATCATCTTGGGGCGACCATTTCTAGCCACTGGAAGGACACTCATTGATGTGCAGAAAGGAGAATTAATCATGAGGGTCAATGACCAAGAAGTCAAGTTCAACGTCCTCAACGCACTCAAGTATCCAGAACCTAACACAGAGGAATGCTCCTTTGTGGTTGCCCTTGACCATGTGGTTCAAAAACAATTCAATAAAGATAATGACCACTTGGAGAAGATTCTGGGCAAAGATGAGATTCAAGAGTTGTTAACAGAAGAAGCTGCTCAGTCAAACGTTACAACGTCAACTACAGACGTTGTCACGTCTGACTCCCCTGTACCCAAGGCGTGGACAAAGAAGTATGAATCTTTGGGGCAAGAAGACTCCAATCTCAAGAAGATAGTTCCTTCCATTGAAGAACCACCCACACTGGAGCTGAAAGTGTTACCTGATCACCTGAAGTATGCCTTTCTAGGGGAAAATGATTCTTTACCTGTAATCATTTCTTCTAATCTCTCACAAGAGCAGGAAAGTGATCTCATTAGCACCTTGAAAAGGCACAAGAAAGCCATTGGTTGGCAAATGGCAGATATCAAGGGTATCAGTCCCACAATCTGTATGCACAGAATTGTCTTGGAAGAGAATGCAAAGAACAGCATTGAAGGGCAAAGGCGATTGAACCCAATAATGAAAGAGGTGGTCAAAAAGGAAATCATCAAATGGTTAGACGCAGGAATCATCTACCCAATCAGTGACAGCTCATGGGTGAGCCCAGTGCAATGTGTACCAAAGAATGGTGGAGTTACTGTGGTGACCAATGACAAAAATGAATTAATTCCAACAAGGACAGTGACTGGATGGAGGATATGTATGGACTACAGGAAGCTGAACAAAGCAACCAAGAAGGACCATTTTCCTCTACCATTTATTGACCAGATGTTGGATAGACTTGCAGGCAAAGAATTCTATTGTTTCCTTGATGGTTACTCAGGATATAACCAGATAGCTATTGTGCCTGAGGACCAAGAGAAGACCACATTCACTTGTCCTTATGGTACCTTTGCCTTCAGAAGGATGCCATTTGGGCTGTGTAATGCTCCTGCAACATTCCAGAGGTGTATGATGGCTTTATTCTCAGATTTTATTGAAAAATCCATGGAAGTTTTCATGGATGACTTTTCAGTCTATGGAGACTCATACAAGGCATGCTTGGATAACTTAGAAGGAGTTTTAATAAGATGTGAAGAGACCAACTTAGTACTTAACTGGGAGAAATGCCACTTTATGGTTCAAGAGGGAATAGTTTTGGGGCATAAGATTTCAAAGAAAGGGTTGGAGGTGGATAAAGCAAAAATTGATGTTATTGACAAATTACCTCCACCTACCACTGTCAAAGGTATTAGAAGTTTCTTAGGGCATGCTGGTTTTTACAGAAGGTTTATCAAGGATTTCTCAAAAATTTCCAAACCTTTGTGTCTGCTGCTGCAACGTGATAACGTCTTCAATTTTGATGAGCAATGTCATGAAGCCTTCCAGAAATTGAAGACTGCCCTTGTAACAGCTCCTGTGATAGTCACTCCTGACGGGTCCAAACCATTTGAATTGATGTGTGATGCGAGTGACTACGCTGTGGGAGCTGTATTGGGTCAAAGGTATGGCAAAATTTTTCACTCTATCTATTATGCTAGTAAAACCTTAGATGATGCCCAATTAAATTATACTGTAACTGAGAAAGAGTTACTGGCTGTTGTATTTGCTTTTGACAAATTTAGATCATACTTGGTGGGTGCAAAAGTTATTGTTTTTACTGATCACTCAGCCATCAAGTATTTGATTGCTAAAAAAGATGCAAAGCCACGACTCATCAGATGGGTTCTCCTCCTCCAAGAATTTGACTTGGAAATTCATGATAAAAAGGGGGTGGAGAACCAAGTTGCTGATCACCTTTCTAGGCTTGAGAATGTTGATGCAGGTACAGGTGCAGAAGAGATAAAAGAAAATTTCCCTGATGAAAAACTGCTGACAGTAGCCACAGTAGCTGAAGACGTTACCACGTCTATGGCAATTTCTTCAAACGTTATAACGTCTGATGCTACTGCACCCTGGTATGCTGATATAGTCAACTTCCTAGTCAGCAAGATAGTGCCTGTGGATTTCAACCATCAGCAAAGAAAAAAGTTCTTCCACGCAGTGAAGCACTATTTTTGGGATGAACCCTATCTGTATAAGATGTGTCAAGATCAGTTGCTTAGGAGATGCCTTGCTGAAAAAGAACAACTTCATGTGTTACAACAATGTCATGCATCACCCTATGGAGGACATTTTGGAGGAACCAGAACTGCAGCAAAGGTGTTACAGTCAGGGTATTATTGGCCAACACTCTTCAGAGATGCTCATGAATTAGTGAAAAGCTGTGATAGATGCCAAAGAACTGGAAACATCTCCAACAAGCAAGAAATGCCATTGACAAACATCCTTGAAGTGGAGCTGTTTGATGTGTGGGGAATGGACTTCATGGGGCCATTTCCTATGTCTCATGGAAACTTATACATTTTGGTAGCTGTGGATTATGTGTCAAAATGGGTGGAAGCCATTTCATTGCCCAATAATGAAGCCAAATCAGTCAGCAAATCCCTTAAGCAAAACATCTTCACAAGATTTGGTACTCCAAGAGCTATAATCAGTGATGAAGGCTCTCACTTCTGTAACAAGCTGATTGAGAATCTATTGGCTAAGTACGGAGTGAAGCACAAGATTGCTACAGCTTATCA
The DNA here is from genome assembly GCA_039519185.1 of Astragalus membranaceus. Taxonomy (NCBI): domain Eukaryota; kingdom Viridiplantae; phylum Streptophyta; class Magnoliopsida; order Fabales; family Fabaceae; genus Astragalus; species Astragalus membranaceus. The sequence goes on along the minus strand of CM076849.1, from coordinate 27,427,599 downwards.
CCCACAGACAAGTGGTCAAGCAGAAATTTCCAACAGAGAAATTAAAAGGATACTTGAGAAGATGGTTGGTCCAAACAGGAATGATTGGTCCCTGCACCTTGATGATGCATTGTGGGCGTACAAAACAGCATTTAAGACACCACTGGGCATGTCACCATACAAGCTAGTCTTCGGAAAAGCTTGTCATCTACCTATTGAACTCCAACACAAAGCTCACTGGGCACTGAAGCAACTGAACTTAGATCATTCAAAGGCTGGAGAAGCAAGACTCCTTCAACTAAATGAGCTAGATGAATTCAGGCACACTGCCTATGAGAATTCAGTAATCTATAAGGAGAAAACCAAGAAGTGGCACGATCAGAAAATTCAAAGAAGGGAGCTAGTAGAAGGACAACCAGTTTTGCTATTTAATTCAAGGTTAAAGTTGTTCCCTGGGAAGCTAAAATCAAGATGGTCAGGACCTTTCAAGCTGGTAAAAGTCTATCCTCATGGTGCTGTGGACCGGTTTTGATGAGAAAACTAATTCCATTTTCAAAGTCAATGGCCAAAGAGTGAAGCATTACCATGGAGAACATGTGGTTAGGGACAAGACCACAGTGGCTCTCAACAACCCCTGAATTCAAAAAGGGAATAGTCTGGCTGAAGACTCTTAAAGCAAGCGCTCTTGGGAGGCAACCCAATGGTTTTAACTAACCAGCAATTTTGTGTCTTTAAATTTTTGTTTTGTGCAGGAATGGGAGTTGAAGTATGGTAAACGTTATAACGTCTTAGCGTGCCTAGGATGTTGTCACGTTTGCTGCCTGGGTAAAGTTTTAAATGAAAAAGAAAAGAAAATGAGTCAAGCAGTTTTCAAATAAATAAAAAAAAATTTTTTTTCAAGACGTGACTGCCAAAGTGACCATGACGTCACTTCCAACGGTTACCCCTTTTCCCCAAGCCCACGCCACCACCTACTTCTCAACTTCCCATAAAACCTCCCCAATAAACACTCACCAGTTACAATCATCAAAACCATCTTCAGACACTTTCAGAAACCGCAATCTTATCCCTTCCCCCAAATCCCAAATCTCAAATCCCCCACTCTCCAGAAAACTCATTCAATCACCATGACAAAAACCAAACAAGCTGCAGTGAAATCATCTGGTAAAGGAAAGAATGTTAACCCAAGTTCTTCCTCTGTTCCAATTCCAGAAATCCCCATTTCTTCAAAGAAGAAAGCCTTGCTACCAGAAAGGGCTTCAGCTTGGAAAACCCAAATCCTGACTTTCTCGCAACAGTGGCAGCATTGGGATGGCAGAAATTTGTAGTTCACAGAAAGGAATACATTGCAACTCTGGTGCATGACTTCTACAAAGGAATCGTTGAAAGAACCGATGGAGAACTTTCAAGCACCTCCATCGTTCGAGGTGAAGAAGTCAAATTTGGTGTAAGAGTCATAAATGACTACTTTGGGCTGGGTTACTATGGCAAGGCAGTTGAGGTGAAGCAAAAGACTTACGGAGTGGCAGAGATGACTGAAATCAAAGAAAGGATATGTGTTGAAGGAGCTGTTTGGGAGCGAAGAGGCGACCATGGGAATGAATTCAAAATTTTGAAAAGATACCTTTGTGATGAGGCCAGTGCTTGGTTTCATTTCATTAGGCATTGGTTTCATTTCATTAGGCATTGCTTGATACCCACTTCTCACACTCTCTGGGTTGATAAAGAGAGGCTGATTGCTATTGATGCCATTATGTCAAGAGATAAGATTGAGGTGGGTAAGCTCATCAACAGGGAGATAAACAAATGGCAGAACAGGAAGGATGGATACCTATACTTCCCTTGTTTAATCACTGATCTCTGCATGGAGGCTGGAGTGGAGATTGAAGCATCTGAGTTAAGAGAGGAACCCCAAGGAGCATTCTCTACAAAATTCAAAGCTAGGCAGAGAGCTGCAGATGCTACCACGTCAGTTGATGCGCAGACGTTACAACGTCTGGTCGACCAGCAGAACAGCCTAGCCAGGTTTGTCAAGGAGCAGTTTGAGTGGCAAAAGAAGGTGAATGCACAGGCAACAAAAGGCAAGATGGTGATTGAAGAACCAGTACTTCCAGATTGGATGCAAGAGGAAGATGAAGACAACATACCCTTATCAACAATGAACCTCAGGGCAGTGAAGAAGGAAAAAGTTAAGAAAACAAGAAAATCAGCCACAAAAAGAAAGAGCCCAACAAAGAAAAAGCAGAAGAAGGTAAGTAGTGAGGAAGAAAAGCTTAAATCAGCTGATATGGATAGCATCAGTGAGAGTAATGCAGAGGAATCAAAGAAGGTGAGTAGGGAAATCCTAAGTGATGATGAGGAAGAAACACATTCAGAAGAGAAAGGAAGCTCCAGTGATAAGACTGATATTGAGGCTGACTCTCCACCGACCCAAACACTCAAAGAACCAGCCCAGCCCACACCTCCATCACCAAAAGCCAAACAACCCCAACCCTCAGCTAAAGAAAAGTCCACCCATGACCAAAACATCCCCAAAACACCACAATCTGAACCTCAAGATCAACCCATTTCAAAACCAACCCCCACTCAACCTGAACCAACTAAAGAGCCATCACAACCATCCATTCCAGAAGTAACCAGTGCAGACGTGACTACGTCTGAACCAACTGCTGTTGAACCAACTGCTGTTGAAACTAACCCAGACCCACAACTCATTCCCCCACCCAAAAGGCAAAGATTCAAGACTGTACCCACCCAGAGTCCATTTGGGAAGAAGAAAAGGCGTGACTTAGCCGCTGCAAGTGAAGAAGCAAGACATGGTGAAGAAGAAGAACAACTAGCTGATGCTCCTGCAACCAAAAGACAAAAGTTGCAGGTCAAAAAGAAATCTGAAGCTGCTAAAGACAAGCCAGCAACAGCTACCAGTGCAGCATTTGTTGCTGCTAGTGGTTCAGAGAATGCCCCTGCTGTTGTTGAAGAAAAAGCTGCAGACGTTACAACGTCTCAAGAGCCAGAGGTTGAAAAAGCCCAGGGGGATCCCAAAGAGCAGCAGCAGATTAATCCTGCAGAGCTGGAAAAGCAGAAAGCATGGGAGGAAGCAAAGAAAAGAGTTGCTGAGAGCAGTACCAAGATGCCCCAAGAAACTGAAGTCTCAGTTGATGCTGGTGATGGTGTAGGAGAGAAGAAGAAGAAGGAAAAGAAAAAGAAGACTGTGCAAGCAAGCATCTCAGCCAGACAGAGTGGAAGGCTCAGGTCTGGTGCTCTGAACAAGTAAGTTAGCCCTCTTTTTAGCAGTAGTATAGTTATAGTTTATAATTTCAGTACAAATAAATAGATGTCCAGACGTTACAACGTCTAGAGAGTTAGTAGTCAGTAGTTTGTTTTGTTTCGGTTGTGTGTGAATGTTCCTCTCCCATTTTTCAAATTCAGTGAGCAGTGGGGACACTACTCCTCTTTCTGTTTGGGGGGGGGGATCATTTTATGTTTTGTGTATGCATAAAATCAAATGCAAAATCAGTTTACTTCCCTACTCTAGAAATCATCAAATATGTTTCTCTTTGGGCTAAATCTAGGAATGACTGTGTGTGAAATTGTGTGAGTAGCTGATGCATGCTTAAATGAATAGAATTGATTACTGCTTCCACACAAACTCTGTTTTAAGGAAAACCTAGTTAGCTAAGGACTATTTGATGCAAAGCTAGTTTTGGTTGACTATGGTGATGGTAAAACTTGATTAAAAACTCAGAGTAGCAGTAGAAACTAAGTTTGGGGGTATATCAGGATGTACGAAGGCTGGGTGCAAAGACTGTAGGATGATTAGTGCATGTGTAGTGTGAGTGCAGCGTTGTAACGTCTACCCGTAACGTTATAACGTATGCCGTGTGTGTTTGTGTGTTGTGTTCTGTGTTATCAAACGTTATAACGTCTACTCCAAAAAGACCAAAAAGTGTGTGTTGTTTCAAATAAGTGGAAAAATCCACATGTCCTCTGTGTTTGCTGCAATTTCCCGAAACAAATACTGGGTACCCCAAATATCTCAATCCTAAATTGTCAAATTCAAAGGATCAAAAAGGAGAAAGTCACAAAAACTCCAAACCAAAAGTGAAGTAAATCAAAAGAAAAGTTGCTCAGTAATGAGGGGTTGAAGCCGTGTGTGTTTTGTGTTGTGTGGGTTAGAAAAGTAGTTTGCACAAATCTAGTCCTAGCACCCAAATTAAGACCCTTTGTCGTGCTTAAATTAACCCTCATGTCTTATGTGGAAATGTTAGCCTGCTCTCTATTTTGAAAGATGTTATACTCTCACCATATGGAAACCACTCTTTCATAAGCTAGGGTAGCTTCTGAACCTAGCTGGGAATAGAATTGATACAGAGAACACACACTCACTTTGGGCAGTAATGAATCTAGAATGTAATTGTGCATTGGTGCGTGAGTGTGTAGTGAAAGTCTGATGAAATTAGCCCCTTGAGGAAAATTTTTGATCAAAAGGGATGAGCAGGGTGTAAACTGCTGGCGTATTTAATTTCTTGCATCTTTTCATATGCAGTGTTTCGATTGCTTGAGGACAAGCAATGGTTTAAGTTTGGGGGTGTGATAACTCATATTTATATGAGTTATTTACACCTATCCAAAGATAAATCACGCAAGTTCTCTGGCAATAGTAGGTTATTTTTATTAAGTTTCTGTTAGTTTATTGCTTTTTGGTTAGAAAGGGGCTAAATTACAAGTTCTAGGCATATTGGTGCCAATTGGCGCCTTTGTGAGCGTTTTGATGCTTCTTGTGTTTGTGCAGTAAACTGAACGTGGCAACGTCCCTCATCACGTCTTAAGAAGGGCAGCAGAGCAAGAAAGAAATATCTTATTTTTGGCGCACAGGAAATGATGGCCATAGATCTAGTAGTGCAGAAGATCTTCTCTCTCCTCAGCGCTGACGCAGCTGACGCACTGTAGCAGTGCGGTGTCACTTCAGGGCAGAGTCAACTCGCAAGCAAGCTTGGAAGGTGGGGAATGACATCAGCAAGCATGTGACCCTCTTTTAACCATGGCTATTCTCTCTCTACAAAAAGGCAAAGGGGGCACCATGCGAATCATACCACGAATCCATTCATCATCCACCTTCCTCCATTTTCAGAGATAGTTTTTCTAAAAGAAGTTCTGGACACAGACTTCTTCATTTTAAATTTTCTCAAAGCTCCAATTTTCATCTTCTTTCGCAACCATTACTGTGAAGCTCAGACGTTGCAACGTCTTTACAGCGTGCATGAAGGAAGGCTACTTAGGCGTATCTTTTGCGTTTAATCTCCTTTTCTCTATGTACGGTATTTGGATTTTATCCTTTTCTTTCTGTAAGGATGCTCAGCATGAGCTAAACATTGGTAGTTGGGTTGTTGTTTTGCATGTAATGAACCTCTAGTTTAATGTTATGAAGTATTGATGTTTAGGCATTTTAAATCTTTGCATGTTAATATTTCCATACTTGTTTTGAACTGGCCACTTAAAATAAGTAGATTCATAGGTACAGACATGGTCTATGAAAAGAACTCAAAGATTTATGTGAATGAAAAGGTGCACTAAAGACATTTAGGCATTTTTATCTAAGTCTAGACATAGAATGGATAGTAGTTCATAGGACATTGCTGTGGGTACTTAAAATACAGGAGTAGGCCTACTTAGAACCTTGACATAGGAATTCTAGTACTTGAAGCTCTGACGTTTTGTGACTGAAAAGCACAGCTCTTTTGCAACAGCGTTCAAACGTTATAACGTCTATACAACATAGCATTTGTACGTGTTAACGTGTAAACGTTATAACGTCTGACTAGAGGAGATTTACTTGCATGCAACAATCCAACTCATACTCTTCCATATTCACACCCACTTCTTATTTACTTGCTTTATTTATGTCCTTAGTCTTAATATCAACTTTTAGTGCCGATTTGTTACTTGTTTCACTTGTGTTTTAAAGACTTGAGCTTTGGAAGTAAAACAATCCTCGTGGGAACGATCTCTTACTTTTTATCCACTTTATTACTTGTACGACGTGTATACTTGCACTGATATTGCGATTATAAAACACACGGACGCAACACGTACACAAAAAAATGGATCGTAGTTGGATGTATGATAGAACATTTCCTGGAAGAACTCGGTTGAAACGACGTTTTGTACAAGGAGTCGAAGAATTTGTTCTTTTTGGTAAACGTCAAAAAGAATTTGAGCGACAAGGTGGAATTAGATGTCCTTGCTCCATATGTGTGTTTCGATCTATAAAAAAGGAAGGTGATATTCGACTTCATTTGTACAATAATGAGTTTAAGCCAAATTATTGGATATGGACCCGTCATGGCGAGGTAGCAGCTGGAGTTCCTGCGGTTGATAATGTTCCTGTCCAAGTAGATCAATGTCTCGCGTCAAGTCCAGTCGTAGCTTCCACATCAAGTAGTAATCCAACGATTACCGGATATCAACCGCCGTTTGATGTTGTTCAGGGGATGATATCTGCTGCTGTCGGTGTAAATTTGGATTTTGAAGAACCACAATATGATGCTGAAGAAGTTCCAAACGAGGAAGCTCAGAGGTTTTATATGTTTTTGAGTGAGACAAATAAACCATTATTTGAAGGATCTACAGACTCTAAGTTATCAGTGTGTGTTCGGTTGTTGGGTCTTAAGTCTCAATTTAACGTTGCGGAATTGTGCATGGAATACATGACAAAAATGATGTTGGATGCAACCCCTGTTAGAAGACTTTTGCCGCAGTTATTATGATGCTAAAAGATTGGTATCGAAGCTTGGTTTAAAATCTATAAGAATTGATTGTTGTGTGTCTGGTTGCATGATCTATTATAACAATGAGTTTGACATAAATGATGGAGAGTTGCTGGAATGCAAGTTTTGTCAAGAGCCACGGTATCGTGTCAGCAGGAAAGGGACAAGCAAAGGCAAACCAGTTCCAAGGAAAGCAATGTTCTATTTGTCGATTATACCAAGACTGAAGAGGATGTTCACTTCAATGGAAACTGCGGGTAAAATGACGTGGCACTATGAAAATAGAAATAATTCTGGTGAATTACGTCATTCATCTGATGGTGAAGCTTGGAAGCATTTTGATCGTGTTCATCCAGATTTTGCTAATGATCCACGCAATGTTCGGCTTGGTTTATGCTCTGATGGTTTCACACCATATATTCAAGCGTCAGCAACACCGTATTCTTGTTGGCCAGTTATTGTTACCCCATACAACCTACCTCCTGAAATGTGTATGTCTAAACCGTACATGTTTTTAAATGCTATAATACCAGGGCCAACTAATCCAACATCTGGTATTGACATATATTTGCAACCTTTGATTGATGACCTAAAAAGGTTGTGGAATGGTGTTTTAACTTATGATGCAGCACGAAGACAAAATTTCATGATGAGGGCGGCTTTGATGTGAACAATTAATGACTTTTCCGCGTATGGAATGTTGTCTGGATGGGGGACACATGGTAAGATGGTGTGTCCAATTTGCATGGTTGACACAAAGACTTTTACTCTTAAATATGGAGGAAAATCCTCATGGTTTGACTCGCACCGTAGGTTTTTACCTACCGAGCATCCTTTTAGAAAGTCAAAATATGCATTCATCAAAGGGAACGTTGAAACAGGTGAACCTCCTCGTAGGCTGACACCAGAAGAAGTTTGGAACAGTGTCAAGGATATCCCTTCCGTGGAAGTGGTTGTTGGTGTTGTTTCTCGTCTAGATGGTTATGGACTATGGCATAATTGGACGAAAAAAAGTATTTTCTGGGAACTTCCATATTGGAAAGATAATCTATTGAGACACAATCTCGATGTAATGCATATTGAAAAGAATTTCTTTCATAACATATTTAACACTGTTATGAACGTGAAAGGTAAAACGAATGACAATGAGAAGGCTAGGAAGGACGTGGATCATTACTGCAGGCGAAAGGATTTGTTATTGGTTCAGCAAGCTAACGGCAGGACACTGAAATCCAAAGGCAATTATACTTTATTTACGGAGCAAGCGAAAGCAGTTTATTCAATTCTCGTTTAATTAGCATTTATATTATAAATTTAATTTAATTTTTATGAATTAAATAATAGATATTTTAATTAACGAATAATAATAATAATATTATTTTTTAAATAAACGAATTAAAAACTGTTTTTTTATGAATTAAATAAAATATATTTTAATTAACAAATAATAATAATAATATTTTTTTTTAAATAAACGAATTAAAAACTGTTTTTTTTAAATAAAATTAATTACCGGCGGATTTAATCACTTTACCAGCGGGTTTTGAATTTAAATTACAATCGTTTTCCGGCGGATTTTAAGGGTTACCGGCGGCTATTCCACCGGTAATTTCCTGGCGGATTTTCCGTCGGAAAATCCGCCGGAAATTACCGGCGGGAATATCCGCTGGTAACCGTTAAAATCCGCCGGTAACCGTTACTTGCGGGCGAATTACCGGCGGCTTTCCGGCGGAAAAAATCCGCCGGTAATGTCCAATTACCGGCGGATTTTGGTCATTACTGGCGGATTTTGGGCCGCCGGAAATCCTCGAAATTCTTGTAGTGATCGTACTTAGGCAACCGAGCCATTGTGGTCGTGGCACTCTATAGGTTAAGACTTGCTTTGCCTCGGCCTCATCCAATGTTCCTCGAGCTCAACCCCATCCTCGGGGCGTTCACATTGTTTTTTTTGCCTTGAGCCTCTCCTTTGAGGCTGTCCCTTCAGCAAATATCTTTTGGAAATTGTCAGGTGGTTTTCCTCGGTGCCCTGGTCTCCTCTTAACTCTGACTTTCAGCCCTTGGCCCACGACTTAATTTATTTTGGGTGTTAACACCCACCAAGAAGTTTTACAGAAAGATCATGTCCTCCAGAGCCTCCACATACATAAACACTCGAAAATAAGTTTAGTAGACCTAATATAAGGGAAATCCCTCAATGCCCTTGAATGAAGTCAAGACCCCGCAAATTAGTAGTCAACTCAGTAGTTGTCTCAAAGGCTACAACAAGAGACCTACTATGATCCATTGTCACAATCTTCGCATTTCTCACAACATTTTTATGGTCACCTAAGTCTAGAGCAAGTTCATCGAGAATTTTGGGAGGTTACCCAATAATTTTTGATCCCCCAAAATGAATACTATCTAGCATATTCTTTGACTCAAACTTGTCCCATACCTTCTTGTAGCGTACAAAGCAAAAAATCTTCCATATTTATCTACTTTAGAAGGAAGAAAGACATCCTCCACAATCCCATAATGTAAACAAATCTTCAACATAGGCGATTTGTTCATTCCTTTAGGGAAAAAGATGAGGAAATATGATACTGAAAAATGGAGAAACTTCCTTATATCCCCACATAAAGGATTTCTATGGAGCACTAATTTGACTCCTTTTCCAAGGGCCTTTGAGAAAACTCCATTCTTAGCTCTCTTCTCAATACACTAAACTTACCTATTATTGGGGGCAAGAGTGAGAGAAGAAGAATCGCCCCTCACAACCTTCTTCCCTTTAGACAAGATCCTCCTAACCTCCACCCCACGCCACGTTCTCACCATCGGGTTCACCACATCCCTTGTCATTTTTTTGGTCTCTTATGTCTCACCATCTACTTTTGCCCCCCCCTTTTCTCCCTCATTTGAGAATAAAGTTGGTACTCTGGCCCACAACCTTTTTAAAAGTGTGACATGGGCGAGTTTTGTAGTCTACAAATGGGATGTGCATCAACATTATGCACAAAAACCTAAAAGTCATTTGAAACTTCAATGATGGTTGTTGCTCCTCTGAATCATAAGCCCAATGCTCGCCATCAAAAGGGGGACACAATGGGTAGGGGTGGGCGTAAGGTGGGAAAAAAAAAGGGTGATAATAGCAATGCTCACTTGCCATTTATATCTTGTATCGCGCGGTGAGTCCATTTTGACTCTTAGAACTAGAATATAAATATAAATATAAATAAATAAATAGAGAAAAAAAGGATAGCATTGGAATGCGAATTTAGTACTAAATTTATTGAAATTAATGAATCAATTGAAAAGGAATGAGGAGCAGAATAATGAACCAATTGATTATAAAAAAAAAATGAACCAATTAAAAAGGATTGAGGAACATTTTTTTGTCAAAAAAAAAAAATACCGAGCGCAGGACACAAAATTAATTAAGAAAGAGAGGAGATCTATATCAACAGAAAAATCAAGAAATAAAGTTGTCTTGTGTGCTAGGGTTTCATCACACCACATCGCGCCACCTTTTTCCCTTCTTCCTCATTCTCCTCGGCAATCTCCCTTCGTCGTAATGAAACCGGGATTCATTTGATTCCCACTAAACTACCCTTCTTATTCACTTTCTTCCAATTCTTCATCCTTATTTGCTTTTGATTATCATGAGTCCAATCTTCGTCGTCCAAAACCTTCGCGTCTTCGGTCCTGGCTTGAATCCGTTTTCACCTTATTGCTTGGCCAATCACTCCCTTCCAGCTCGCTAATTCTCTTTCCCTACCTAAACCCTTTCGTTTTGAAAACCCTCGTATTGAATTTGATTTCTTCTACAAAGTCATGTAAAATCGGAAACCTTTCTATTCTAATTCAGTGTCTGTTTTGGGGTTTTAGTTCCCGGTTTCCGATAATTAGACGGAGGATTCTCGCTTAAACCTAATTTGATTGCATTGAAACCCAATCCCGTTGAAATTCTAGGGTTTGATTTTTTTTTTTTAATTTTTGTTTCAATTGTTATTACCATAATTTTGGTTTTTACGTTGATTGCTGAGAGAGACATGCTTGAGGAGCGTCCAATTTCATTGAGAAGCAGCCCTTCGAGGAGGCGGTTGTTGAGACCCGGGGTTGATACCGATGACAGGGGCTGGACTTCACTTCACGTTTATGCTAGAAAAGGTGATATTAAACTGGTAAGTATTTTGTAATCAGCTCACTGTTTTTATCTTTTTAATACAGATTTAATGTACATCGGAGAAAAAATGCTGTTTTACTAGGGAGATTTCATTTAAAGACAGGATTATGTGCAAGAAGGGAAAACTGAAGTGTGTGCATGACGTTGCTTTATTTAGAAATGTTTTTTGGTTGATTGATTTTGATTTCAAATGGTTCCTGCATATTGTGAAGGATTTGCATTTGGTTTGGGTGGCTTCAGTTTCGAGATTGGAGGATTGGGCTTCCAAGTGTTAACCATGTTTGTTTTGTAGACAGGGCTCCCAATTTTATTTTGTTCCTCGCAGATCCTCTGTTTGTATGGAATTGGCTATTGGCTATGGTTAGTGGTTACTAGAATTTAAAACAAGTCAATGGCGGCCAATCCCCCTATCATACAAGTACATCTGTCCCTGTTTACAATCGAGCCCATACATAGCTTCCCCTTTTTAATACCATATGCTATGCTACAGATAATTAGGAGAGGACAAATAGGCAAAAATCCACATGTAGAAATAAGTCACTACAATTTTTGAAGATTGTTAAGTTGTAGTAAGAGACACCAGAACCCTAACTATAATGCACCCATGCCAACACTCTATCAACATAACTTGTATCTACAATAGTTCAAGCCAAACTAGGTATAGCAGCCTTATAGATATATTTCTCATAGATGTCAGATGCAAAATCTGTTTTTTCACTTTTGGTTTTAATCCTTTTGTATTTAGTCTATTCTGTTATCCTTTTTTGAGAAGGGGTTGTAGAAAATAGTCTTCACTTAGAATGGTGGTTTTTGTGATAATATAATAGCATCAAGAAGAATGATTAGGTGTGTCATTTTCATGGTTAATAAATAAGAGATATAGGCATAGAAAGGTTCTCAGTCTCAACCCTTTTTTTGTTGCATAATCCTGCTATATGTTGTTCAAGTTCGAGTTTTGGAAAATTTAGGGGCTCTGTTTTGGGGTTATTGTATGTGGACTGGATGAGCCTAATTCAAAGGTGAGGTATTTCTAGGTTAAATAGAAACTGGTTCCACCTTAATTCTCCTGGTTTAAGCGGTGATAGTTTATAAAAAATATCCGATCTAATTTGGTTGGTTTTTCCGTACTGAGGATGTGATGTAGATCAAATCAAAAGAATATACATATTATGTCATCCTCAAATTTAGTTCACCTTGTCTTGCCAATTGCAAAGATCACTTATGCTGCTGGATGGTGCAAGTTAAAGTCGCTACTTGCTAAGCAATTCATCTAAGGGTGAAAACATAGTGCATATAGAAGATTATGATGGATGACATGTGCATGCGTGGCTTGCGAGAATCAGATAATTGTCATTAATAATAAATCTGCACAATTTTTTTAAATGGACTATATATTTTTTTAGAGTTTAAATGTTCTCCAGAGTTCTTTTATACAATTCGTGTGTATGCAACAATGAGGTTACTGGCCCGATGGCCATTGGGTACAGTCCTGGTTGTCTAAACAGCCATCTTGGGGTATGGATGCATGCAACCTGCTTCCTTGCTACATTTGAAAAATAGTCTAATCTTTTGCTTTGTTATGAATCTCTTTCGTTGCTTGATTCATGAACTGTTCGATTATTCATGGTTTATTGTCCCTTAAGAAATAAGATTGAATCATATTTGGAGCAAAAAGGTTCTCAAATTTGTCAAATATTGTCTAATGCAAGCAATCTGCATAATGTTTCTGAACAGGTAAAAAAGCTCCTCAACGAAGGAATGGATGTCAATGTGACTGCATGGGGCCCTAAATCTAAAGGGGTGACCCCTCTCCACCTTGCCGCCGAAGGTGGTCACGTCGGGGTGATGGATGAACTGCTTGAGCGTGGTGCCAACATTGATGCCAGAACTAAGGGTGCTTGTGGCTGTAAGTTTTTGTACTTCTCCCACAGACTTCAACACTAATATGCATGTATATATCCAAAATTTTAAATTTCCTTCATGAATATGTTGTTCTTCTTAAACCAGGGACACCGCTCCACATCGCAGCTAAAGAAAGGAGGAAGGAGGCTGTGAAATTCTTAGTAGAAAATGGAGCATTCTTGCCACCCTGAGATGAATGATTGCAGATTTAACCCTCCTCTTCATTACTGCCCAGGACTTGAATGGGCCTATGAGGAAATGAAGCGACTTCGACAAGATGAATCATCTGCGAGGGAGACATCTTGCAGCTCTGAAAGTTAACTTGCTTTTTAGGAAATCGGTTGATGTTTGGCTCTCTTGTGTGTGTGAATAAATGTTGAATTGACATAAACAACTTACTATGCATGAGTTGCATTAAGTATGGGGATGTGTCACTATTTTAATAGCTTGTATGGAAACAATGATGTACCATTGTTGATGTGTGTAGTCATAATTCACGGTGTGTGCACATGATGCTTTACTCGACTCCAATGCCAGCTGTGAAAATGCTGTTATGGAAATTGGAAGGTTGACAGTCATGCAAATTTAAAATATGTTTGATTTTGAAGAGTCATTTGGGACTATTTTTTTATAGTTGAATTGTTTCAAACGATTGTCTTTTTTCACTCCCTAATTTGATGCCTTTTTTTTGTAAAAAAAGAAATAACTATTCGAATCGTGATTTCGAAAAGTATTGTAAGAGCTGGATTGGGCTGAACGGTGCTAATTGAATTAGTTTTTTTATTGACAAATCTAATTGAATTTTGGTTGAATTGTTCTAAATGTTCTATTATATATTTTTCTTCAAAATCTATATGTTTATTAATTTATTTGTTATAGGATTGAACTATGATAAACACCTAAACTTTTATCAAGCAATTATGACCAAAAAAACTATGATAAGTATTATTCAGACATGAGTTTACGGTCGATCTCCAATTTTAAAACATATGATATGATATGATAAACTAGTTATCTGTTTGTTTTTTACAATAACTGATTACGACATGGGGTTTTTCCCCTACAATCGTTGACAATCAGTATTATTTTTTAGGACATGTTAATTCTTGGGTACGGAACAGCGCTAAAACTTTGGGCCAGTTGTTCTGCCCCTCAAGGCACTTACAAGGAGTGAGGGATTAGTCACTGCTGTCTGTGCGGTGGATATCTGGTTTACCAGAAAATTTTTAGGACATGTTCTAATACTTGAATGAGCCATTTTTCCCCCAATTTATAAGCGCGTCTGTATTTGACTTTCAGTTACCCAAGTCCTTGAATATGGTGAGTATGACAAATTAATTGAATATGATTAATTGATTATTATATTTATCAACCAGGTTATCAGACTAAGCAATATATATTTTGTTTACAAATGGAGTGATAAGTACTGCCAAAAAACACATGCAAAATGAAATTATTGAGTCCAAATTTAGGTAATCACGAAAAATATCTGGTCTAATAATGTTAAGAATATTAAGTTTAGTGGATGTCCATCTTAATCTTCCATCTTCTCTTCACTCCCATTATTTAGTGGGTTATTAGTGGCTTTTAGTTTTTGATCTTTCACTTGCCTATTTGTGTCCTATAAATAGGACTCATTCTATTGTAAACACACACTAGTGAAGAGCAAAATGGAAAGACTATCTCTCATTCTCTTCTTCTCTATTTTTCATCTCTATTCTCTTAAGATCTCTGGTATTTGTTCTTACTCAAGTTTTGGTTATTTTCATAACACGTTATCAGCACGAAGCTCTACCATATGATTGATGGCATAATCATCTACAGGTTATATTGCAAGATTAATTTTTCTTCTTCTTCATCATCTTCATCTTCGGGTTCTATTTATTTATCATTTATTTGTGATATTGTTTATTTGTGATCTTTTTCATCATCTTCACTATCATTTATTTGTGATCTTGTTTATGTTTTATCCCATTTTCTATTTATTTATCATTGTTGATGAAAATTTGTTATATAGTTCCTGAAAAACAGTAAATCCATTATCCAAGCATCCCTGAAGGATTGCACAAAAAAAAAATTGTTTCTATATATGTATCATTATTTGTGATATAGTTCTTGAAGAACTTAAAATTTTTAATATCCAAGCATCTCTGGAGGATTGTCGTATAGTTCCTGAAGAACTAATGCTTTGGTAATCCAGTATCTTTGTAGGACTGTACAAAGAATAGTTTTCTTTATCATTGTCTTATGATAGTTCTTGAAGAACTCAATGAAAGAAAATATTCAAGCATCCCTGTAGGATTGCTCAAAGCATGATATTTCAGTCAATGTCTAGATTTTGCTGTATAGTTCTTGAAGAACAATTGATTAGAAAGTATATTTTTCTTTGATCAATGTATATGAAAGATTTGTGATCGAGTTCCTCAAGAACTCGACTTACACAATGATTGCAATCCATAAGATTTATTATCTTTGTATGTTTTGAAGCAATGGAAATCAAGAGAAAGGGATACATAATTTATGTCTAAGATATTCTCATGAATTAGCAAAATGAGAAAATAATTCTAAAAATATTATAAATCAAGATTATGTGATATGGTGATTGAAAAAAATACCCACAAACCACTCTATGTTTTGAAGTTCATTCCCAGAAGTGAATGATTCACATTATAATTTTGGTACAAGAAAATTCGTGGTGTGATGACCATTGATGTGATAAATATTATCATTATCCAATTTAAATGTCATTAGCATATGATTTGTCATTATGACCTTTGTTATTTCTAATATTGGTGTAGTAACTCATGGATTATGGAAAAATGTAACTTTTCTTCTTTCTTATGTTTAGAATTCCAAATAAAAATGTTGCATTAAAAAAGTGGAATAGGAGCAATTGAATGTATGACTAGATCTTAAAGAACTAGACACTCTTATCTTCTTATTTTCCATGCTAACTTTTTATTATCTTGTTGTAATTTCATATATTACCATAATATTATAGTGTATTTGAAATGACATGGATCATACCTATTAGAATTGTGTGTCTCGAATTCTTTTTGTATAAATAGTATTTTTTTATATTAAACTAGTATTTGTGGTTTATAAAATTTTATTTATTGAAGAAAATTGTGTGTCTCCAATTTTTTTGTATATAGATGGTAATCTTTGTTATACGCATTCTTAATAGTTTTATATTTTGTTATTTGAATAGTCAAAATTTAATACATTATTTTTGTTTAAATAGATATCAGCGCGACCAAAATTATGCTATAGTAAATCAAACGTAAAGTTTAGTAGTTGATATAGTTTTACTATTTAGTATACGTTTAGCAAGATTATCATGAAGTAGCAATTACATCCCATATTGATATTTTGAAGGACTAAAATATTCTTCAATATAATTGAAGTTTTATCTGTCATTTTTCTCTCAATGCTTTTTAACTATAATGCTATTGGTTAGCTAGCTTAAAATAGAGTTAAGTTTGATAGTTATTCTACGAATATAACTTAGATTATATATGTGTATTTTATATTAAAATGCGTACATTATCTAGTTATGGCCAGAAGTCATATAGTGGCATGTGTACTTGTTATCAACTTGCAACCAGAAGTTTGTAAAATATAATTGAAGGCTCCAGAAGAGCTGGTGTATTGCTAATTATCTAGAGAACAGTTTTTTTACACATTGTATCATATTATAATCTCTCAAGTCTCATAAAAATTTATTAAGATTAAGGATATCCGTCTAAATGGACATCATATTGAAACAAGAAATGAATGAGATGTTGAATATCGTTATATAACGAGGCATACTTTGGATAAAATAAGTGTAGTGGAAAAGTTGTCTGTTTTTTCCTCTGATTTGTACTACACTTATATATGTGCAATTGCAGCGCATGTTGTAAACCAGAAGTTTACATATCATAATAATTTTTTTGTTGGCAAGATCAGTTGGTCATCCTGAGTATATTATGATGCGAAAAATGGTTAAAATTTCTATGTTAACTTGTATTGAAGAGCCAGTGGTTTCTTCGATCTACTAATTTTGTGTTCATTAGTTCCCAAAGGAAATTGACGATTTGAGAGAATAAGTCTCTCGTATTTCTAGAACTTATATAAGGTGATATTTGTAAATGAGTACACTAATCACGTGGACCATTTAGATATTTGTGATTTTAATTGATGCATCAACTAGATGGCCACATATATTATATATGTGTGTCGTCAACTCACAACCAGAAGTTTGTGAGACCGTTTGCTCAACTAATTTGAGTAAGAGGTTATTATGTGAATTACTCTGAAAGCATTTGATAAGTATTGTATGTCGATTAGAATTGATATTGGACATCACATAGCATACGTTCATTCATAAAATGGTCTTGAAGAACCATTCTTTAGACGTCTAAAGTTAATTATATGACCAATACTTATGAGATAAGAACTTCCAATTTCTAATTGGGAACATGGAATTTTTCCTGCCGTGGCATTGATTCGCATCAAGCCAACAAGTTATCACAACTCTTCCCCTTTACATTTGGTTTTTGGTCACGAACCTAATATTTCTCATCTTTGAATTTTTGGATGTGTAGTGTATGTTCTTATTTCTCCATTCACAATGCACTATGATGAGTCCTCAACGAATTTTGGGAATATATATTGGATATAAATCCCCATGTATAATAAAGTATCTTGAGCCAACAATTGGAGACTTGTTTATAGTCTAGTTTGATAATTATCATTTGATGAATTAAATTTCCCAACATTAGGGGGAGAGAATAAGCAGCTTGAAAAAGAGACCAGTTGGAATGAATTATCATTGCATCATATCAATCCTCGAACTAAACAATATGAACTAGAAGTTCACTGATCCAAAAGGTGTGACCGGATCATATATATCAGCTACTAATGCTCCAATAAAATGAATGTCCCTATTGGACAATCTAATATTGCAAATGAGTCAAAACTGCTCCTAAAGCGTGGTAGACCAATCGGTAATCCTCGAACAAGAAAGGGAACTAAAAAGAGAGATGGTCCAAGCAAGGATATAGAAACTCAAAGAGTATTCAGACATAATTGACATTTCAGTTCCAGAAGAACTGATCAGGTACCTGAAAAATTCTGAAATTAAAGAGATCTCAATGAATTATGTCAAGAATGAAAAATTATGGAACTGATACGAAGTCAACGTTGACGTTATTTTTACATATAATATAGCGCTAAATATGATAAATGATAGTGAGGATCATGAAACAAAGTATTAAAGATTGTAGACAAAGTGAGAATTGGAAAAAATTGAAAGATGAAATTGAAGAAGAATTAAACTCGTTTTACAAAAAAAAAATTGGACATGTAGTCCAAACACCTAAAGTTGTGAATCCAGTCGGATACACATGGGTTTTTGTGCAAAAACATAATGAGGATAGTGAAATTGTGAGATTCAAAGCTCGACATGTTGCTCAAGGGTGGATGCTGTCATACCCCAATTTTGTCCGGCTTAGGTCAAAACCCTAATTTTCCACAAAAAAATAAATAAATTGAAGAATGAAGAGCATCATGAATTGCATTTTGGGTCCTAGAAGTCATTCCAAGGTTTTTTGAAGTCATTTTTAGGGTTAGAATGCACTTTTTGGAGAAATTAGGGTTTTAGGGTCAAAAAGGGTATTTTGGTCATTTTTCGCAAAAAGATGATTTTCTCGCCAAAAATGCACATCCACAAAAAGTACATTTTTATTCTATCAAGGATAATTTTTGTACAATTTTTTAGAAAGAAAACCTTAGTCAAAAATAATTAAAAATGTATTTTTCCATTTTTAGTGCATAGAAAAATAAAAAGGACCATTAAATATTCCTCAATTATTAAATGACAATTTTATTGTCATAAGTGACTAGAGGGAATATTTTATGGTGCCCAAAAAATATGTGACACATTTCCAATAGGTGCACTTTTATTCCCATGACCAAAATTCAAACTCAAAATAAGGAAGTGTCTTCAAATAAGACAAAAAGACCAAAAAAAAAACAAGTTTTTTGTTCCTCCTTATCCCCTCAAATTCGCCCCCCCCCCTCTCTCTCTCTCCAAACCCTTCCACACTCTTCCATTTTGTAATCATTATACCCTCTTTGGTAAAATACCTCACTCACTTACACTAACCTATTCCTAAGAAAACACAAATTTCCCTCTCTGGTAACAATCCATCCCTAAAATGCCCTTAACCCTACCTCACATGAGATCCCTTTCCCAAAATAAGAAAATTCATTTTTCTTTTCCTTTTTTTTCCTTCTTCATTTTCGCCCCCCCTCTCTCCCTCTCTCTCATTTTGTGCTTCTTCAATACCCTTAATCCATGTGAGGATTAATCTCAACCCTTGATTCAAAATTGAGACTCAATCCTAGAGTACATTAAAAGCACAAAGACTAAACTACCCTTAGACCTAGTTTCATCCTATAAATATCCCCTCATTCCCACACCTAAGGGGGCTCTTTTTTTTTTCCTTCTCATTTGATCCTTTAGCCTCTCATTCTCCTACACAAAACCCTAGCACACCAAAGGTTCTCCCTTCTCCTCTCTTCTTACGAAACCATCCTCTTCTCCCTCACCCATTTTTCTTCAAAAATCAACCATCAAATCCTCCATTTCTTGTTAGATCACCATCATTCCTTCCATTCTCTTCAAGGTTGCATCATCAAATTGCTAAGAGCTAGCAATTTTTGAGCTTATCATCTCCTTCTTCATTTCATTGTAGTTTTGAGGTAATCCTTGAAGCTTTGCACCTTATATTTAATTTTCTTGCATAATCTCTCTTCTACTCCAAACTCCTTCTTGATTGTTTGTTTGCTTTGAGGATCCATTTCAAACATTTTGACAAAGACTTAGGGAGCTTTGGGTGTTTGAGATGGGTCCTTGGCCTTGAAGGAGTTATTCTTCTTTGAATAATTTCCCTTGCATCTTTACATATTTTGCACTAGATTTCATAAATAAAATTGTTGTTTATGGGCTTTAGCATTTCGCCTATCATAAAAAGTTAGGGTTGATATGATTTTGTTGCGCTTCCTTGCTTAATCATATGAATCCTTGCAAAAAAATAGATTTATGTTGCTTTGTGTTAATTTTGGTGTTTTTTTTTATTAAATAAAATGTAGATCTATGTTTCCTTTGGTTCGCATGCTTATAGATCTAAAAATATTTCCAAGTTGATTTTGTTGTTGTTCTTTGTTTGGTTGTTTGATCTTGTGTAAATGAATGCAATTGTGTCAATGTGTTTTTTTATTTTTAACCACTCACTTACTTTTTACTTTACCATTCATTAACTTTTTACTAAAACATAAAAAGATTTTACCACTTTCCATTTACCTCATGCATTTTTACTTTACCATCTCATTAAATAATTACCATTTACTTCATGCATTTTTACTTTACTTTTCACTAACTTCTTACTTTAAGTTTTACAACTTATCAACTTGCAAAAATACCCAAAACATTTTCACATTCATGCATCTTCATTCATACTTAGTTTATGTGACACTCTCATGCATCCTCATATGCTTATATCTCTTGCATCCTCTTATGCATCATTGTATGCCATCCATTCATAAATAAAGTGCTATGCATCCATTCCTTGTACATTCATGCACTTACATGCTTACCTAATCATGCATCCTTGCTTACATATTCAATCATTTAACTTAGAATACTCTATGTTTACAATCAATTGTATTCACTTGTTCTTGATGCCATGTAAATGTCTTGACTTGATTGTGTGCCCTCCTCTCCACTTGTACGACCTCCTAATGGAGACGTAAGTCTACATGCATGTTGTAGCATAGAGCCATTAGGGTAAATACAATCCTTCTTGCACACACGCAATTACTTTGAGAACTTTGTTTTGCATCTTTAATAATTGAATCCTTTGATTGTATGGGCATGTTTAATCTTGGTTAATGAATGATATGTCCATGTTTGCTTGAGTATTATTCATGCATTTGCATTTGGTTATGGATTTAGAATTGACTTGAAATGTTCTACTCCTTTTCTAAAACCCATTTCCTAAAATCATTTCAAAACAAAAAGAAACTTTTACTTTCAAAACAAAAATAAATCAATCGTCATTAAACACCAGTCGCGCCGTTGCCGATTAGGTTGTTAATGATGATATTGTTTTCAAAAGGAGTTAGAAGCGAGACCATTCTAACCGTTGTTGTTCGGTCTTCGCAAAAGCTCTATCCCATTTTCGAAAACTTATTCATTTCTCAAAAAATAAACCAATTGTCATTAAACACCAATCGCGCCGTTGCCGATTAGGTTGTTAATGATGATGTTGTTTTCAAAAGGAGTTAGTAGCGAGACCATTCTAACCGTTGTTGTTTGGTCTTCGCGAAAGCTCAATCCTTTTTCAAAACCAAAAGCCGAGAACTACGTAGCTTTGAATTCTCCATCGCATCGGGAGATACGTAGGAGCGGGTTCCTGTCCTGTCAAGCACACTTTTAAAAAAAAAAACTTTGTTTTGTTCCGCTTTTCAAAGATACCAAAAATATCCCTTTCCCCCTCGTTTTCAATAAAACAAACTCCTAAAGAAAAGAAAAGAAGTAGAATAAACCGCTTTCAAACTCAAACTTTTGTCCAAACCACACATCAAGTTAATGGTTCCCTTTCGGTAGAAAGGAGGTGCGGGGTGCTAATACCTTGCCCGTACCTAACCGACCCCGAACCTACATCTCTACGTTTTCAAAAGACCATCCGCTTTGATTAAAAGACCTTTTTTCAATGTTTTGGTCTTAAAATTAAAATATTGGTGGCGGCTCCAAACTTTTTCCACGTTGTCAAACGAAAAGTCCCAAACCGGATTTTTCGGGCGCAACAGCTGGCGACTCCACTGGGGACCATTTTTTTTTTTTAAAAAAGACGAGGGTCAAGCCTAGTTAACTTTGATGTGTGGTTTTAAAATTAATTGAGTTGAAAGCTTTGTTTTACTTCTTTTCTATTTGTTCACAATGCCGTGTTCATGCATTCCTCAATTCCCATGTCCCCTATTCTCTGCTCCCTTTCTTAAGGTAAAAACATGCATTTCCTCCCATTCTATTATGATCCCTTCTTCTCTGCTCCCTTTCTTGAGGTAAGCAGTGCATATGACTGTTGCTGAAACCTAGGTTGGATTATTGGTATTGTGATATTGAACCCTAGGGTAGACGACATGTTATTGTCTGCTATTGTTTGGACTGCTCTGGGTTTTCCTTCGCAGGTGGGGATATATGTGGGTAGTTTTAGGCGGTATGTCCTCATTACACACACTCACACCTTATGCTTACTATGCTTTGAGAGGGGCCCAAAACCCAGGGTCTGACAAAACTTAGGAGAGTGGAAACGAGTAGTGACTGGCAATTGGACCGTTGTCCTACCGACTCTCACGAAAGTTTCAGCCAGAGTATGCTCTTTCATGAGGCCTCACACCAGATGGCGTTCCATCGTTGTGGGTTCTATTGTGAGAAAGAATTAGCTCTGGTAACCTGGTGAAGAAGTGACTAGAACCCACATGGGAGGAACATTTGAGTTGTCCTAGAACTTAGGTCCCCACCTTCGTAGGACACAAGGGGCATACCAAATTGTGTGTTGCATGGTAATATAGACATGTTTTCAAAAAAGAGTAGGAGGTTTTTCAAATAAAAAGTAGAGAAAGAGCTGCCGTTGTAGCCTTTCTTCTGCCGGTCCGTACGAAGTGACATATGGCCCACTCTTTTCAAAAAAGAGAGAACGAGCTGCCGTTGTAGCCTTTCTCTTACTTGGTCCATATGAAACCACGTACGGCCCGCATTTTTCAAAAAAAAAGAAAAAAACTTGAACTAATGCCAATAAAGGTTTTGCCCTAATCTGCATATGCATAAAACATCATCATCATTTTGCATGCATCCTCGCATTGCATCCAACATAAGCTTTTACAGCTCATGCATGCATCCTTGCATTTCATCAAAGTTTGTTTGCCGAGAATCCCAAAGTGACAAAGAATCTTGCCATAGGTACAGTATGGAATCAAGAAGTGAGACAGTGCACCCCCCGAGATATCCGGTTGTAAGTAAGGTTGATGTTGCCAGTCTGAAAAAATGTGCTGACCTGATGGGACCTATCGGAAGAAGATCATTTGACAGTTCTTACGGGAATCTCCGGAAGCTGTTGACACTAGAGGTGCAGACCGAAGCAATCGTGGCTCTAAGCAGATTTTATGACTCCGGGATCAGATGTTTTCTTTTCAGAAACTTCCAATTGACTCCCACGTTGGAAGAATACCATCAGATTTTGGGTTTCCCTCGGACAGAAGCCATTCCCTACCGATATCAAGAGCAATACTACACCGACGAGAAATTTGCCGCCCTGTTGCAAATGAAGGTAGAAGACCTGAGACTCCAGAAGCAGAAGAAGAACCAGGTGATGAGTTTCCCACAGAGTTATCTCGAGAGTCTGATGGATGTGCATGCCAAAAATAAAAAACTGGGTGGTCTTCAAGCAAATCTTGGCACTGACAATCTTCGGAGTTGTCCACTTTCCACAGATTGAGAGATTCATAGATGTGACTGCCGTTGGCATCTTCCTAGCTTCCCAGAATGAGAAGAATCCGATCAATCCAATCCCGGCTATTCTTGCTGACACTTATTCAGCTTTCACTCATCACTGCGAACTGAAAAGAAAGAAAATCTCTTGCTCCTCTCACTTATTGTATGCCTGGCTTCTGATTCATGTCTACACTAATCCAGTACGAGTAGAGAAGTTGATTGATTATGCTATCACCTGTGAAGTGCGAGTCATGAACATTCAGGAGTAGATCCAGTTTCTAGGGAGCCTAGATGAGCACTTGATTCGTTGGTATCTCCCATCTTGCTGGGAAGATAGGCCTGAGATAGTTTTCCGCTGTGGTGGTTTTCAAAATGTCCCACTGATGGGCACTAAGGGTTGCATTAACTACAATCCCTCTTTGACTCTGAGACAATTAGGATACCCTATGAGAAGTGCGCCTACTGAAGAGATGGCATCCTCGTTTTACATCTATGAGGGAGGGCAAAAAGATGCCAGTTTGATGAGAAACGTTTTGCAAGCTTGGGGTATGGTGACTCGCTATGGAAAAGCAGAGATCTCTCAGAAGACTAAGAGAATCACTTTTGCTCGGTGGCTTGAGGAGAGGATTCAGAGTGTCCAGCTGCCATATCAGAAGGTATTGCAAAATGAGAGAGAGATGATAAACTCTAGTACTCCGGTTGTTGAAGAACTAGGGGATGTCAAGTTAGCCCTGATGAAAGCAGAGGAGGAGAAGAAATCCCTGCAAGCTGAGATAGAGAAGTTAACTCAGAGCAACCAGAGATTGAAAGAAGATAATGCTTCCAAATCTGCTATTATTGAGGAGTTGGACAAGAAACTCAAAGAAGAAGAGAAGGAAAAGGTAGAAGCTCAAAAGTATTGGCAAGCGGCCAAAGAGGAAGTCAAGAGACAGAAAGCAAAAGGGAAAGGGGCAATTGAAGAAGTCATTCAATGGAGGGATCTGTATGAAAAGACAAAGAGGGAAGAGAGGACTACGAGGAGTCAGCTCGCCAAGTCAAAAAGAGAGTCCCGCTTGCTACAAGCCGAGTGGGAGAGCAAATTGAGCAGTGTGGTGCAAGAAAGAGATTCAGCGGAAAGCATCCTCAAAGAGTATAAGCAAGCTCTAGGATACGAGCGAGAGATTTCTGACGAATTGAAAAGAAACCTTCGGCACATCAGCGATGCATACATGCAGGTGAAAGATGAAAGTCGGTATTGGGAGCGCCGCTTTGTTGAACTCCTTGGCAGAATTGAGGAACAGGCAGTCATCATAGAGCTGAAAGATGAAATTCAGCATTGGAAGGTTAGATTCTCTGAGCTTGCAGAGTTGGCCAGCCAAGCTCTCTTAGGTGTGCCTAAGAAGCTAGGAAAGGCCGAGTGTGAGATGTCTCCTTTCAACACTCCGCCAGCAGTCTACAAATTTGTGGAGTTCTGCAGGGCCTTGGTTGAAGAAGTCAGGAAGAAAACTGGGAGAGTCCCCACAGGCAGCAAGAGGAAGAGAACTGAAGTTTTCAAGGCTCTATGTAGTTGAGCTTTTGTTTGTAATTTCCGTTTTATTGTACTTTCTCTTCCTAGAGGGACCTTTATTTCCATTTGAGTATTTTACTTTTTGAAATGTAAGACTTGAAGTCCTTGTTTGAATTTGAATGGGGCGTGTTTGTTTCATTTGTTGATTTCACTCTTGTTATGTTCTAAACAAATCAAAATTCACTGTTAAATCTATGGCAAGATATGACACGTTGGGGTTCACGTCATAAGACAAACTAAAACTAACACTCATCTGCATTGCACGCATTGAATTCATTAATTTGCTTCTTCACTTAATAAAAATGTTCTACCAACAGAAGCGAGAGGCAAGCTGGTTCTCCGCCACCGATACTTCACCCGATTACAAGCAAAGCTGATGGCTGATCCTCAAGGGCATCCAGAGATTGAAACTGAAAGTAATCCAGAACATGAAGATTTGGGCGTACAAATTCTGAATCCTGAGCAGCTGGCTCAGGAGAACCAAGTGCTTAAGGATAAGGTTGGGGCAATGGAGGCCCAGGTGCATGAGATGATGGTCATGCTGCAAAGTTTAAGGAGTGGGACAGCTGCTAAAGGTGTCGCCGTCGTGGGTCCAGATGGTGTCACTTCTTTCGTTTCTCCTCAAATATCAGCCACAGTTCCTCCGGGATCCGGGGTCAGTCATCCCGTCTTTGCTTCAGGAATGAATGGGCCGAATCAATACACTTCACAAAGATATCATTGGGGTATGCCTGCTGGGTACATGCCGCAAACTGTTGGACCTATCCCCGTCAGTATGGTTGCGCCTAATCAGGTCACTGCCGCCATGTCCGGGGGAGCTGCCGGAGGACCGCAGATCCAAACTCCTAGTCATCATGCTGTGCTCAGTCCAACTCCGGGGCTTGCAGCACACCCTCACAATGTTCCTCAGCCTGGAGGGTATTATTACAGTATGGGGAGTCACCCCCAAGGACATATGTTTGAGGGATCACAGCCAAATGACCCGATTCGTGCACTTGAAGAAAGAGTAAAGGCAATGGAGGGTGTTGGTGTCAGAGCCAAGGAAGCTCGTGAGCTGTGTTTAGTCCCAGATTTGGTTTTGCCACCAAAGTTCAAAGCTCCCGAAGTGGACAAATACAGAGGAACAGGCTGTCCGGAGAGCCATGTTACGATGTTTGTCCAAAAAATGGGTCCTTACGCCAATGATGACAAACTGCTGATTTACTGCTTTCAAAACAGTTTGGCTGGAGCTCCTCTAGATTGGTACATGAAACTGCAATCCTCTGAAATTCGTTGTTGGAAAGATTTGTGCGAAGCATTCATGAGACAATATAAGTACAACATGGACATGGCTCCGGACAGGTCGCAATTGCAACACATGAGTAAGGGCGAAAGGGAGACTTTCAAAGAATATGCCCAGAAATAGAGAAGCCTAGCCGCCCAGGTCCAACCTCCTTTGACTGAAAAAGAAATGGTGTACACGTTCTTGGAAACTCTGCCAGCAATTTACTATGACCGGCTGATTACAAGTGTTTCAACTAGCTTCTCCGATATGATAGTCTTCGGGGAAAGACTTGAGCATGGTCTCCGAAGTGGGAAGATTTCGAATCACCTCAGTAATGCAGGAAGCTCTGGTAGTTCAAGCAATCAGAAGAAGCCTCACTCCCATTTCCCGAAGAAGAAGGAAGGGGAAACAAATGTAATCTCGGGAGGAAGTTCATCCTTTGGTACCCCTCCACCACAAACTGTTCCATTTTCTGCTCTTGTGCCATCCCAGCAAGGCAGTGACAGTCACAGGGCTCAGGGTTATCAGTACAAGAAAGGGACCAGTTTTGATCCAATACCAATGACATACACTGAATTGTTTGATCACTTGACTTCCAAGAACTTGATCAATACTCGGCCAATGAAGGCCCTGCAGCCGCCATTTTCCAGAAGTTACAACGCTAATGCTACCTGCAGTTTCCACGAAAACGGGGTCGGTCATACTGTGGAGGAATGTAAAGCCTTCAAGCATGTGGTGCAAGACCTAGTAGATGCTAGGTGGATCTCGTTCAAGCAGAGCAGCCCGAATACAACAACTAATCCATTGCCAGGTCATCAGAGGCCAGCTACCAATGCTATAGAAAGTTCCGTTGGGCAATTGGTAAAGGATGTGCAGAAGATCAAGACCCCGTTGGGTGTTATCTACTCTGAGTTATGCCATGTTGGGGTGGTTAAGAAGGGGTGTTGCCATGAAGAGAGGTGTGCTGACTCCACGTGCGTGGGGAATTGTGAAAGCTTTGAGATGATCCTGCAGGACCTGATGGATCGGTGAGTGGTCCAGATATGAACCCATGATGTTGAAGAAGAAGTGTTGACTCTACATTCCGATAAAAGTAGAGGACCCAGAAGACCTGTCGAAATTCCTTATAATTACAATCCCAGATTGGTGCGGGCAAACGCCCAACCAATAGTGATTGAAGTTCCGGCTCCTTTTCCCTATAAGTCGGACAAGGCAGTTCCGTGGAAATACACTGCACTATCTACAGTCGAATGCTCCCCAAGTGCTCCTACCGTAACCAACATAGGGGGATCAAGTGGGATCACAAGAAGCGGAAGAGTATATGCTCCTGACTCTCCGAGCTGAAACTTCGAAGGAGGCCGAACAGAGGGGCCGTAAGGAAAAAGGAAAAGAGCCAGAGGTTGCTCAAGAGAAAGTGATGGAAAAAGAAGCAGATGAATTCTTGAAGATCGTCCGGCAGAGTGATTATCGAGTGGTTGATCAGTTAAAGCAAACTCCATCCAAGATATCCATGCTATCCTTGTTGCTTAGCTCGGAAGCACACAAAACAGCTTTGATGAAAGTGCTCAACGAGGCTCATGTTGCAGAGGATATCACAGTGAATCAGTTTGATGGGATTCTGGGGAATATAGTGGCTGCAAATCACCTAACATTTGCCGATGATGAGTTGCCTTCAAGCGGAAAAGAACACAATCAAGCTCTGCACATCTCGGTAAAGTGTGGAGACTATGTGCTGGCCAGAGTACTAATTGACAATGGGTCCTCATTGAACGTGATGCCGAAGTCAACTATGGATAAATTAGACGTTGATTGCTCCTACATGAAGCCGAGTTCGACACTGGTGCGGGCCTTTGATGGGTCCAAAAAGGAAGTTCTGGGGGAAATGGAATTTCCCATCCATATTGGTCCCGAAGTTTTCTACATCAATTTCCAAATCATGGATATTACGTCCTCATACAGTTGTTTGCTGGGCCGACCATGGATCCATATGGCTGGAGCAATCTCTTCTTCTTTACACCAGCGGGTCAAATTCGTTGTTGACGGCCAGGTCGTGGTAGTATTTGGTGAGGAAGAGACTCTGGTTAATAAGCCATCAGAGTTCAAATATGTGGAAGCTGCCGAAGAGTCTTTGGAAACGGCCTTTCAGTATTTGGAGATCGCCAATGTAGTATTTGAGAGGACCACGGAGGAGGAGATGGTTGCTAAGATCATGTTAGCCCAAGGATATAAGGTTGGTTCTGGCTTGGGAAAGTTTGGTCAGGGAATTCTAGCTCCCATTCAACTGAAGGAAAACATGGACCGTTGCGGGCTGGGATACACCCCAAGTGAGGAAGAAAGAAGAAAAAGGGCAGATGGTTGGCCAAGTCCAAAGGCCAGGATCCATGTCCCCAGAGGATTCCAATTTGCGACATCAGTCAAAGTTTTCTGAGTGCTGGTTTGTTGGATCCCAATCAAGTTGCTGTCATCAAGGATGGTTCTGGGTCTGAAGAGGGTGGTGCAAGTTTGGTTCGACGCTGCGGTGCCAGTGAGAAATTAAAGAATTGGAAGGCTGCTGATCTTCCTGTGACTTTTAATTTAAAGTAATCATTTGTAATGCAACCCTGTGGCTCTGCCCAAGGCCATAGGACAAGTTGTTAGGGGCGAGCATGTTTTTATTTTCAGAATCATCATCATTAATAAAAACGTTGTTTTTGAATTTCAATCAATAAAAATCAATCCTTTTCATTTCATGTGTCTTTTCCTCGCTTTATTATTGTTTGTTTGCTTGTCTCGCCTTTCATTCTGCTTTTTCGCTTCGGCAAAATGCAGATCCACAGCAATTGTCTCCCAAAATAACAGTGCCAACAATCCATATTTTGACTTTGATCACCTTATTAATCAAGCTGAGGGGGATGTTGAGGAAGACTGGGAAGCTCCTCCAGAACTCATGAGGTTAATGAAACAGGAAGAAAGGGTAATTCAGCCACACGGAGAATCTACTGACGTGATCAACTTGGGTACAGCTGAGAGCAAGAAAGAGGTCAAAGTGGGTACCGCCATGAATGACGAGGATCGCATGAAGTTGGTTCAGCTGTTGCACGATTATGTGGATGTGTTTGCATGGTCCTACCAAGATATGCCTGGGTTGGATACTGACATTGTGATGCATAAGTTGCCAGTCAAACCTGAATGCCCGCATGTGAAGCAGAAACTTAGAAGGATGAAGCCTGAGATGTCCCTAAAGATTAGGGATGAGGTAAAAAAGCAGTTTGACGCCGGATTCCTAGCGGTAGCCAAATACCCACAGTGGGTTGCCAATATTGTCCCGGTTCTGAAGAAGGACGGGAAGGTCAGAATGTGCGTTGACTACCGAGATCTGAATCGTGCTAGTCCTAAAGACGATTTTCCTTTGCCTCACATTGATGTCTTAGTGGATAGTACAGCTCAACACTCGTTATTCTCCTTCATGGATGGATATTCAGGATATAATCAGATCAAGATGGACCCCGAAGATATGGAAAAGACAACTTTCATAACGCTTTGGGGAACGTTCTGTTACAAGGTCATGCCATTCGGGTTAAAGAACGCTGGTGCAACCTACCAAAGGGCCATGGTCACGCTGTTTCACGACATGATGCATAAGGAGATTGAGGTTTATGTGGATGACATGATCACAAAATCTAAAACCGACGAGGAGCATATTGTCAATCTGCAGAAGCTCTTTGAACGGTTGAGGAAATATAAACTCAAGTTAAACCCGGCCAAGTGCACGTTTGGGGTGAGATCAGGGAAGTTGTTAGGCTTCATTGTCAGCCAGAAGGGAATCGAGGTGGATCCAGACAAAGTAAAAGCCATCCTCGAGATGCCGGTGCCCAAAACAGAGAAAGAAGTCCGTGGTTTCCTCGGAAGGTTGAATTACATCTCCCGATTCATCTTCCAGTTGACTGCTACTTGTGAGCCGATCTTCAAACTGCTGTGCAAAAATCAAGAGTTGAAGTGGAATGACCAGTGTCAAGCTGCCTTTGAGAAAATCAAGGTGTACTTGCAGAATCCACCAGTCTTAATGCCACCTGTGTCAGGCAGGCCTCTCATCTTATACCTTACAGTGCTAGATAATTCAATGGGCTGTGTGTTGGGGCAGCATGATGAATCCGGGAAAAAGGAGCATGCCATATACTATCTTAGCAAAAAGTTCACCGATTGTGAGACAAGATATTCTATGCTGGAAAAGACTTGTTGTGCTCTAATTTGGGCTGCTCACCGTTTAAGGCAGTACATGCTGAGTCACACCACTTGGTTGGTGTTGTAACACCCCTTTCTACCCGCTACTTTGTTTATAAAAATCAGAGTTTAAAAAAAATCTCGTTCATAGGGAATGTTACACATACTTCAATAAAACGTCGCTTAGCAGTTTTGAAAAACAGTTCAACTCAATACTCATGCATACGCGTAGCACATCACAATTAAAGAATCTCCAATCTTATTTCACGTCACTTATAAAACTCAACATAACACACCAACTACGCAGCGGAAATAGTAAAACATAACCAAATAGTCCACATGGACATAACAACCAAAAATCATTAAACAAATGCCGAGTTCATTATCCCCCCTGAGTGCTACGTATCAGAGCATGACGACTCGACTCATAAGTGAAGCTAATACCTTCACTGGGAATCACCTGCACGTTACCAACACGGGGGTAAGATTCAAACAGGAAAGGGTGAGCATCATTTCAGTCTATATAATAAAACATATGATAAGCACTAATCGTAGGCTACGCACTAGAACAATCAGCATCCAAACACCAAATACTCACATCATAGTCATCTCTTACATCATTTACAATAACTCATTACATATCATGTAGATTCATGAAATGCAACCCACTCGTGGGTATATGCATGAAGGTACCTTTTCACAAAACGTCGCTTAGCCACTCAGGCCTTATCATCACATAGCCACTCAGGCCTCAAAACATCACTGGGTTTATGCATATGGGCATGAGACACTATGACATGCACCACTCACAATACACACATACACAATTACTCAATTCACGGTCAACTATGTGACCCGTCACTTACCGGTTTGCCGAATAAAGGCACAGCACCTGTCATTTCATAATTCACACACAAATAACGTCACTTAGCCTTTTAGGCCTTAACATCACTTAGCCACTCAGGCCCCAAATGTCACTTACACATAAACATCATTCAACTCAAACATTAGCCACTGAGGGCAAAAACGTCATTTGACTAACCACCAAGGGCATCCTCGTCATTCACACATCATTATCTACAACTTTGGCCCCTAGGGCAAAACAGTCTTTTATACATCATAACTAATAATAATTAGCCACTAAGGGCAAAACAGTCTTTTATACATCATAACTAATAATAATTAGCCACTAAGGGCAAAACAGTCTTTTAACTAGCCCCGAGAGCATCATCGTCAAAATCATCATTTTTGACATTACTTCGCTAAGACTGTTGTTTATACACCAAAAGAGATTTTTAAAGAACTTCATATCATTTTTCAATGTCACTGGGACGATCACCAGGGACGACCACTTGGGCGCCCACAAACAATCAGAAAATAACAATTTTTCATTTTAAAAATTAGACCCATAGATGGACAACGTAAAAAGCTTCACGACACTTTTTGAATCGTTCAAAACGGACGTCTGAGTCGAAAGTTATGATAAAAACAATTTTGGAAAAATTAGGCAACATCCAGGGAACAGGCGCCTTAGGCGCCCAGGCAACCAGGCAACAAGTGCACAGGCGCCCAGCGCCCATGAGCAACAGCGCGCCACACAGCGCAACAAGCAACACAGACACGGGCGCCTAGCGCCCAGGGAGCAACAATGCGCGCACAGCGCAACACAAACGAGACACGGGCGCCTAGCGCCCAGGCGCAGAAACGCAACACGCACGCCCCAGGCGCCCAGCGCCCAGGCGCGCCAGAACACGCACAGCACACACACTATCAGGCGCCCAGCGCCCAGCACAGGCGCCCAGCGCCCAGGAAAACAGCAACACACCCAGAATTTTGTCCAACAAATTTTTCAACACTAAAACTGAAAATCACCATTTTTCCAGCAATTTTACAAAACACTAAAACTGATTCTTAGCAAATTAGCTCATAAAAACCTTAAAATCTTCAACACCCAAAATAACACCTAAATTTAATCAATTGATAAAATTCCTTTGGAGCACTAACATCATCATCACTTTGGCGCCTAAGCGCCTATACACCCATTCATCCAAAATGCGAAAAATCACAATCATTCCAACGTACCAATCATAAGTCCATGAAACGCACAAACATCAAAATCATCCAAACACATATGCAATTCGCATTATCTCAAGGTTCAACCACTAACTCAATTCGCATAGGCAACACATACATATATATATATAAAGATCATCACCATGGCAATCCAAGATTATCAAGAACATCAAGAAACGTACAATTCTAATACACGCCCTAGATCTAGAACTCATCATAGGAATTATTAGATAGAATGTTAGAGCTCCCCTAACCTTTTCAAGAAGAAATCGATGCCTAGGATGCAGTCACCTACAGATCCACAGCAACAACGGAGATCCCCTCTTCTTTGCTCTTCGAATTCCTCTCCTCCTTCTTCTCTTGGCCGCCTCCTTGCTTTCT
Organism: Astragalus membranaceus; assembly: GCA_039519185.1. Classification (NCBI taxonomy): domain Eukaryota; kingdom Viridiplantae; phylum Streptophyta; class Magnoliopsida; order Fabales; family Fabaceae; genus Astragalus; species Astragalus membranaceus. The sequence goes on along the minus strand of CM076849.1, from coordinate 27,394,785 downwards.
CTCTATCTCACGCTCTTTCTTTCTTTCTTTTGATTTCGCAACAACTAACCAAAACCCTAACCCCCTATGCGCTACTCCACTTCGCATATGACAAGGATAATGGGCTTGGGCTTCTCACTTAGGCCCAAGTCCATTTGGTTTGGCACCTCCACTTTCTACCACTTCCTACGCATATTAACATAAATTCAATTAATCAAATTACCTCAAATAATTTAATTTAAATCCCCAATTACTTAATTAAATAAATTAATTAAATAATTTTAGGGTGTTACAGGTGTCAAAAATGGATCCAATCAAGTACAAATTTGAGAAGCCAGCTCTTACAGGACGAATTGCCCGTTGGCAGATGCAATTATCAGAATACGATATCCTATATGTCACACAAAAAGCAGTTAAAGGTAGTGCACTTGCTGAGTATTTGGCATGTCAGCCGATTCCAGACTACCAACCAATGCAGCATGATTTTCCTGATGAAGATATCATGGCACTGTTTGATGAGGGGAAGCCCCCAAGAAAGTGAAAGGTGGAGAATGATCTTCGACAGTTCGTCAAATGTATGGGGGCATGGGGCAGGTGCTGTGTTAATATCTCCTGACAATCGCTTCGTTCCTGTCACTGCAAGGTTGAGCTTCAATGTCACAAACAACATAGCAGAGTATGAAGCGTGCATCTTGGGTATTCAAGCAGCCCTAGAATGGAAAGTTAAAAGGCTAGATGTGTATGGAGATTCAGCCCTGGTTATTCGTCAAGTAAGAGGCGATTGGGAGACCAGAGATCTCAAACTGATTCCTTATTGTGTTTATGTGCAAGAGTTGATGGAATCTTTTGACGAAATCACTTTCAAAGACATCCCTCGAAGCGAAAACCAGCTGGCTGATGCATTGGCAACTTTATCATCCATGTTCAATATCAATTGTGATAAAAGCTTGACTCATGTCACAATCCAGCACCGGAGTCTACCTGCGCATCACTACTGCACAGCCATAGATGAAGAGCCGGATGACGAGCCTTGGTATCATGATATCAAACAGTACATCATCAGCAGAGAATACCCTCCTGGGGCATCTGAAAATGACAAGAGAACTCTTCGGCGACTGTCAAGGAATTTCTTCCTCAGCGGTGAGGTTCTCTACAAAAGGAATTATGACATGGTCCTCTTAAGGTGTGTTGCTAAAGAAGAAGCTGAAAGAATCATGAAAGATGTACACGAGGGCTCATTCGGAACTCATTCCAGTGCGCATACTATGGCTAGACAGATTTTAAGGGCGGGCTATTACTGGTTGCAGATGGAAGGTGACTGCTACAGCTTTGTCCGAAAGTGCCACAAGTGCCAAATCTACGCTGACCACATTCATGTGCCGCCTGCCAAATTGAATGTTCTGACTGCATCCTGGCCGTTTTCAATGTGGGGAATGGATGTCATCGGTCCCATTGAACCCAAAGCATCAAATGGGCATCGCTTCATCTTGGTCGCCATTGACTATTTCACGAAGTGGGTTGAAGCTGCCTCATACTCCAGTGTAACCAGTTCAGTGGTTGCCAAATTTGTGAAGAAGGATCTGATTTGCCGTTATGGTCTTCCTAACAAGATCATCACTGATAACGGCAGCAATCTGAATAGCAAAATGATGAAGGACCTGTGCGCAGAGTTCAAAATTCAGCATCATAATTCTTCCCCCTATCAGCCCAAGATGAATGGAGCAGTGGAGGCAGCTAACAAGAACATCAAAAAGATTGTGCAAAAAATGGTGGTCACATACAAGGATTGGCATGAAATGCTTCCCTTTGCTTTGCATGGCTATCGTACTTCAGTGCGTACCTCAACTGGGGCAACCCCTTTCTCTCTGGTATACGGGTCAGAGGCGGTCCTCCCAATCGAGGTTGAGATACCATCCCTACGGGTACTCATGGAAGCTAAAATGGAAGAAGCAGAGTGGGTGCAGGCTCGTCTGGATCAGCTAAACCTCATTGAGGAAAAAAGAATTGCAGCTTTGTGTCATGGGCAGCTGTAGCAACAGAGAATGAGAGCAGCTTTTGACAAGAAAGTCCGGCACCGTGAATTCAAGCAGGGAGATTTGGTGCTTAAGAAGATCTTGCCCATCCAGACTGATCCCCGAGGGAAATGGACACCCACTTATGACGGCCCGTATGTGGTCAAGAAAGCCTTTTCTGGAGGAGCACTGATACTCACGAACATGGACGGAGAGGATTTAAGGAACCCAGTCAATTCCGATCAAGTGAAGAAGTATTATGCCTGAAAGAAATAGACGAAAAAAGAGAAAGACAAGCCAAGTAAGAGTTAGCTCGCTAGGTTGAAAACTCGAAAGGGCGGCCTAGGCAAAATCAGAGCGACCCGGTGGATTGAAAACCCGCAAAGGGCGATCCAGGCAAAAATTAGGGTCAGAAAACTTGGGCATGAAAAGTAAAGAAAGGCATACAACTCCTCTGAAGACTTGGATGAGGGAGTGATCAAGGTCAAGGACATAAATGTTTAGCACTGTTCCACAGAGACGGACAGTCAGAATTTAACTTCTCCCTTTTTCGTGTCTTTTTATAGTTTAAACTTTCAAGTGTAATAAACAATCGGCGTAACTTCTTGTGCGACCGGTTTCCCCATTAATAAAGTTCAACTTTCTCATATCTGTTCACTCTTTTATTTTCTGCTTTTTTTTGCTCAAAAATAAACGTTTTATAATGATGGTGATGATGACCTGTAAAACATGTGCATAAATCATGGAGCATTACAATTATTGCAAAATCCCTAAAGGTCGCGGAAAAAAGCAATTCCCCAAAACCAGTTAATCATGCAAGAGAAAGCGATTGCACTCACGATTGCTTCAAACGGCGAAGTCAAAGCCAACATGCACTCGGCCCATGAGCCCCGTAATTCCAGTGGGTTCCTCAGTCTCGTGCCATGAGTGTCGCGGGTTGGCTGAACCAGCAAAAAATAAGCCAAAAGAGCAAAAGAAAAAACAAGCGATCAGAAAAAGAAAGCTGATCAAATAATGAAAAGCCAAGGAAAAACAAACAGTCAGAAAAAAGAAAGCTGACAAAAGAAACGAAGAGTCAAGAATAGCATCCCATTGCATTCATCATTCCACTAAATCATCACATTGCATGCACTCACATGACATGCATTCGCATAACGGACTTTGCATAGCATGCATTCATATTCCATGCACCATGTCTTGCATCTGCTAACGTGTGCAGACATCCTGGATCAGTGCAATGGCACTGATCATCAATCAGAGCAAGCTGAAGAAAGGTCCGCTAGCCTGAGCAGACATCCTGGATCAGTGCAATAGTATTGATCATCAATCAAGAGAAAGCTGAAGAAAAGTCCGCTAACCTGAGCAGGCATCCTGGATCGGTGTGGAAGTATTGACCGACTAAAGGAAACCAACTGGATTTTGGAATCCCCTCTGGACCCACGTGTCCCCAGCAAGATTGACTTCACCTTGTATTCGAGCTGCAGGTAAGTCCCCCTGACCTCAATAGGTCCAGTCGAAGAGGATAGCTGTGTTAGCCTAAAACATGGCGCAGTCCTAGGGAAATATCGAGATCCAGACTTGATATAGTACCCTCCCCTGGTCGCTCGCAAGACCACCCCTTTGGAGCCCACGTGCTCCCAGGCCCAAGTGCAAGCTCGGATCATTCGCGATTCGTTAAAAGGCTTTAGGCAGCCTCCGTCGCCGGCTTAACGAGGGCCGGGACCCTTTTTGCTCCCCTTTTTATTGCTTTCTTTTTTGCTTTCCGCTAGCTTATTGAGGGTTGGCACCATTTAGTTTCCTGCTTACTGAGAGTTGACGATTCATCCATTGCATTCACCTCGGGCTAACACCCAATAAAATTAGAAAAAGAAAAAAGAGGAAAATTCGGGTTTCCCTAAGTAGACAAAATCGGTATAATTTCTGAATTCTTTATCTTCATTTTGCCTTGGAGTATGTTTCGGCCAATTCATATTCCTCGTTAAAGTTCAGATAAAGAGGGGCAGCTGTCATACCCTAATTTTGTCCGGCTTAGGTCAAAACCCTAATTTTCCACAAAAAAATAAATAAATTGAAGAATGAAGAGCATCATGCATTGCATTTTGGGTCCTAGAAGTCATTCCAAGGTTTTTTGAAGTCATTTTTAGGGTTAGAATGCACTTTTTGGGGAAATTAGGGTTTTAGGGTCAAAAAGGGTATTTTGGTCATTTTTCGCAAAAAGATGATTTTCTCGCCAAAAATGCACATCCACAAAAAGTACATTTTTATTCTATCAAGGATAATTTTTGTACAATTTTTTAGAAAGAAAACCCTAGTCAAAAATAATTAAAAATGTATTTTTCCATTTTTAGTGCATAGAAAAATAAAAAGGACCATTAAATATTCCTCAATTATTAAATGACAATTTTATTGTCATAAGTGACTAGAGGGAATATTTTATGATGCCCAAAAAATATGTGACACATTTCCAATAGGTGCACTTTTATTCCCATGACCAAAATTCAAACTCAAAATAAGGAAGTGTCTTCAAATAAGACAAAAAGACAAAAAAAAAACAAGTTTTTTGTTCCTCCTTATCCCCTCAAATTCGCCCCTCTCTCTCTCTCTCTCTCTCTCTCTCTCTCTCTCTCTCTCTCTCTCTCTCTCTCTCCAAACCCTTCCACACTCTTCCATTTTGTAATCATTATACCATCTTTGGTAAAATACCTCACTCACTTACACTAACCTATTCCTAAGAAAACACAAATTTCCCTCTCTGGTAACAATCCATCCCTAAAATGCCCTTAACCCTACCTCACATGAGATCCCTTTCCCAAAATAAGAAAATTCATTTTTCTTTTCCTTTTTTTTCCTTCTTCATTTTCGCCCCCCCCTCTCTCCCTCACTCTCATTTTGTGCTTCTTCAATACCCTTAATCCATGTGAGGATTAATCTCAACCCTTGATTCAAAATTGAGACTCAATCCTAGAGCACATTAAAAGCACAAAGACTAAGCTACCTTTAGACTTAGTTTCATCCTATAAATATCCCCTCATTCCCACACCTAAGGGGGCTCTTTTTTTTTTGCTTCTCATTTGATCCTTTAGCCTCTCATTCTCCTACACAAAACCCTAGCACACCAAAGCTTCTCCCTTCTCCTCTCTTCTTACGAAACCATCCTCTTCTCCCTCACCCATTTTTCTTCAAAAATCAACCATCAAATCCTCCATTTCTTGTTAGATCACCATCATTCCTTCCATTCTCTTCAAGGTTGCATCATCAAATTGCTAAGAGCTAGCAATTTTTGAGCTTATCATCTCCTTATTCATTTCATTGTAGTTTTGAGGTAATCCTTGAAGCTTTGCACCTTATATTTAATTTTCTTGCATAATCTCTCCTCTACTCCAAACTCCTTCTTGATTGTTTGTTTGCTTTGAGGATCCATTTCAAACATATTGACAAAGACTTAGGGAGCTTTGGGTGTTTGAGATGGTTCCTTGGCCTTGAAGGACTTATTCTTCTTTGAATAATTTCCCTTGCATCTTTACATATTTTGCACTAGATTTCATAAATAAAATTGTTGTTTATGGGCTTTAGCATTTCGCCTATCATAAAAAGTTAGGGTTGATATGATTTTGTTGCGCTTCCTTGCTTAATCATATGAATCCTTGCAAAAAAATAGATCTATGTTGCTTTGTGTTAATTTTGGTGTTTTTTTTTTATTAAATAAAATGTGGATCTATGTTTCCTTTGGTTCGCATGCTTATAGATCTAAAAATATTTCCAAGTTGATTTTGTTGTTGTTCTTTGTTTGGTTGTTTGATCTTGTGTAAATGAATGCAATTGTGTCAATGTGTTTTTTATTTTTAACCACTCACTTACTTTTTACTTTACCATTCATTAACTTTTTACTAAAACATAAAAAGATTTTACCACTTCCCATTTACCTCATGCATTTTTACTTTACCATCTCATTAAATAATTACCATTTACTTCATGCATTTTTACTTTACTTTTCACTAACTTCTTACTTAAAGTTTTACAACTTATCAACTTGCAAAAATACCCAAAACATTTTCACATTCATGCATCTTCATTCATACTTAGTTTATGTGACACTCTCATGCATCCTCATATGCTTATATCTCTTGCATCCTCTTATGCATCCTTGTATGCCATCCATTCATAAATAAAGTGCTATGCATCCATTCCTTGTACATTCATGCACTTACATGCTTACCTAATCCTGCATCCTTGCTTACATATTCAATCATTTAACTTAGAATACTCTATGTTTACAATCAATTGTATTCACTTGTTCTTGATGCCATGTAAATGTCTTGACTTGATTGTGTGCCCTCCTCTCCACTTGTATGACCTCCTAATGGAGACGTAAGTCTACATGCATGTTGTAGCATAGAGCCATTAGGGTAAATACAATCCTTCTTGCACACACGCAATTACTTTGAGAACTTTGTTTTGCATCTTTAATAATTGAATCCTTTGATTGTATGGGCATGTTTAATCTTGGTTAATGAATGATATGTCCATGTTTGCTTGAGTATTATTCATGCATTTGCATTTGGTTATGGATTAAGAATTGACTTGAAATGTTCTACTCCTTTTCTAAAACCCATTTCCTAAAATCATTTCTAAACAAAAAGAAACTTTTACTTTCAAAACAAAAATAAATCAATCGTCATTAAACACCAATCGCGCCGTTGCCGATTAGGTTGTTAATGATGATATTGTTTTCAAAAGGAGTTAGAAGCGAGACCATTCTAACCGTTGTTGTTCGGTCTTCGCAAAAGCTCTATCCCATTTTCGAAAACTTATTCATTTCTCAAAAAATAAACCAATTGTCATTAAACACCAATCGCGCCGTTGCCGATTAGGTTGTTAATGATGATGTTGTTTTCAAAAGGAGTTAGTAGCGAGACCATTCTAACCGTTGTTGTTCGGTCTTCGCGAAAGCTCAATCCTTTTTCAAAACCAAAAGCCGAGAACTACGTAGCTTTGAATTCTCCATCGCACCGGGAGATACGTAAGAGCGGGGTCCTGTCCCGTCAAGCACACTTTTAAAAAAAAACTTTGTTTTGTTTCGCTTTTCAAAGATACCAAAAATATCCCTTTCCCCCTCGTTTTCAATAAAACAAACTCCTAAAGAAAAGAAAAGAAGTAGAATAAACCGCTTTCAAACTCAAACTTTTGTCCAAACCACACATCAAGTTAATGGTTCCCTTTCGGTAGAAAGGAGGTGCGGGGTGCTAATACCTTGCCCGTACCTAACCGACCCCCGAACCTACATCTCTACGTTTTCAAAAGACCATCCGCCTTGATTAAAAGACCTTTTTTCAATGTTTTGGTCTTAAAATTAAAATATTGGTGGCGGCTCCAAACTTTTTCCACGTTGTCAAACGAAAAGTCCCAAACCGGATTTTTCGGGCGCAACAGATGCAAGTACTTTTCAGTGCTTAATTAGCCTTGTAGCACATGAAGAGCTCAATTTTCACAAGATGAATGTTGCTACGACTTATTTGTATGACTCATTTAATAGTCATAATTATTTGAAGATCCCTAAAGGATTAATATTCCAATAACACTTTTCGGATTCTCGAGATGCTTACTCTAATTGAATCAATCCCTCCATGAGATAATAAAATTTGAATGCAAGTGGTATAATCGTCTCAATTCATATTCTAAAGGAGGGATATAAAAATGACATCACTTGTCCATATAGTTTTATGAAAAGATCAAGAAATGAATTTGCTATATTTTGCCATTATTGGAACTCCTGAAGAGCTTTCCAAAATTATAGATTACCCAAAAAAAAGTTCTATATGAATGACCTCAAATTATATATGATGGATTTTTGAGGTTGAACATGTGATTGATCTCTACTTAGAAAATCCCAGAAGGACTCAAGATATTAAAAAATATCTTCATATAAATTCTTTTGAAAAACAAAATCTTGAGTCGCTCTGTTAATCAAACAATTAGCTGATTACATTTTTGTTTAACAAGTTATAGAGAACTAGTTTTTGTTGAGTACATGATTTGTGTTGCAAGAAAATAATTAATATCTCGGTCCCAAAGACTATAATCTAACGCTATGAAAGCATACATGCATATTACTAAATGCTGCATCAACTAGCAGTAATATAGTGATATGAAAGTATACATGCATATTACTAAATACACGCATATTACCAAAATGCAATAGAACAAAGGGGATGCATATTTTATTTTGTCTATTCTAACGAATAAATCATTTTATATATGTTCCCCAAGTTAACAATGAAGATACAAAGTATTTTTCTGATTTAGATCAAGTCAGATCTCAAGTCAGTCATTGTCGACATGTGGTGACATTGAAAGATGCCAAAACAGAGTAGATTGCTCCATATGCACTATGGTTCTTGCTTCTTCATTTCAAGCTCAAATGCCAACATTTCAAGGAAGATGTCCTGAAGACAATATTGACCACAAAGCTCCATTAAATGAGGATATATCAGAAGTGACAAAACAGAGTAGATTGCTCCATATGCACTCAGTGAGAAACTCCAGATGTTGAAATTCATATTCTTAAGTGACGCTTCAAACAAGGGGAGAAAACTGCACTCTTTTTCCCTTCGCTATGGTTTTGTCCCATTGGGTTTTCCTGGCAAGGTTTTTAACGAGGCAGTTTCCATAGAAAGGATATTGTACTCTTTTTCCTTCACTAGGACTTTTTCCCACCGGGTTTTTTCTTAGTAAGGTTTTAATGAGGCACGTCCTCGATGGACATCCAAGGGGGAGTGTTATGAATATTAAGTTTAGTGGATGTCCATCTTAATCTTCCATCTTCTCTTCACTCCCATTATTTAGTGGGTTATTAGTGGCTATTAGTTTTTGATCTTTCACTTGCCTATTTGTGTCCTATAAATAGGACGCATTCTATTGTAAACACACACTAGTGAAGAGCAAAATGGAAAGACTATCTCTCATTCTCTTCTTCTCTATTTTTCATCTCTATTCTCTTAAGATCTCCTGTATTTGTTCTTACTCAAGTTTTGGTTATTTTCATAACAAATAACTAGTTGTGCTAGGCTTATAAATTTTAAAACATATTTGAGCCCATTTGGACCATCAATGGCAAAATTTAAAACATATTTAAAGACCATTCATTTTGTTATGAAATATTATAAATAAGGTAAAATTTGAATGGTAAAAGGATAAAATTATTATTTATTCTTTCATTCATCTCTTATTCCCGAGCACACTTGTCTTTTCGCATTTTTTCTTGCTATAGTAAACTTTTTTTGTGTGTAAACTAGGTATTCTCTACGTGCCACTACAGAGACTAAAATATCTCGAGTTAGGTAAGACCACAAAAGACGACAAATGTCTCCCTCAAGAGTTTTAACTATATTTCATTACCAACCAGTGACAGATCCGGAAAGGTTTTTTATTGGGGCAAAAATATAGCCTAGAATATTTTATCAAAAAAATATTGTAAATTTTTACAAAATACATAATTTCATTACAGAATAATTCTAAAAAGGTAAAATTAGTGCCAACTTATTCTCTATTTTATTTATCTCTTGTAAATTTTTTACATTCAATATAAAAAATTATCTTATGGAGACAACCATTATTTTTGTATGTGGGCAAAATAAATTATATATATATATATATATATTTCTCACTAAAATAAATTTTTAAGTGGATCCATCCGTGTTCCCAATGCTCGATTCGAACCCAGAAACTTGATTAAGCTGGAAGAGACATGAACCATCTCATCCAAACGCTCTTAAGTTGCTATAGTAAATTTAATTTTGAATTAAAGATTTTGTTGTTGCCTACATATCAAGTGAGATAATAATTAACCAACACGTCTAGCCCAGTGGTCGGGCTACCCTGAGCTACGTAGTGGGGGTCGATCCGGTTTGCTCCCGGGTTCGATTCCCGCCCACGTTAAAAAGGCGTGTTGGCCAGCGAAATCCTTGCCGCAAGTAGCGAGTGGAGATTAATCCTTCGTTGAAAGCGTTGGGACACTCCGTGGGTAGGCTGCAATGGTCCTAAATCAAAAAAAAGTGAGATAATAATCAATTAAGTCTTAATTAGTAGATTTATAGGTAAATTTAAATTTAAACTTTGAATGAAGTAAGGAAAAATTCAAATTTAAATATGAGGATTAGAATTATACATAACCAACATCTAATTTTATATGTGCATAATTTTGGTTCCATCAAAGACATAATTTTAAGGTAGATTCCGTTGGTAATTCCGTAATTGGCTTTGTGGATTCGCTAAATTTGTTGGATTTTGCACTGTGTTGGAAGCAGAGCAGTGGGGAATTTTAGAAGGCCCGCGCTTGTGTTGGGCTAGGGGATGGAGAGCGATCAGCTGCCAGGTGGACTCTGAGGTAGCTGTTCGGGTTATCAAAGGTGACCAGGTGGAGCGTCTTGCTGTTAGTGGTCTGGTTCGGGAAATTCGCAAATTATTAGCTCTCAATTGGGATGTCCGGATTGATCATGTTTTCCGCAAAGCTATTCGGTGTGCGGATGCCTTAGCGTCAATTGGTTGTAATCACGTTGAGTCTTTGATTGTTTATGAGCAGAGTCCAGCTAGTTTGGCGACTCTTGTGCTCGCTGATTGTATGGGGTCCTCAACCCCACGTTATATTCCTAGTTAATTAAACCTTTTTTGGGGCATGGCCCCCGTTTGCTGGCAAAAAAAAGACATAATTTTAAGAAAAATAGGACATCAAAATTAATTCCAAAACAACCTATTCCCTTTATAAATATACATAATGATTACTTTTCTACGTTCATTTTATGAAATCGTCTCAGGAGGCAAGACACTTGAAACTCAATTCTAATCAAATCAATTTTACAAAATGAAGGTCACTTAAAATCATGTTTTACAAACACTGAACCAAACAAACACACTAAATCCATGGATCAAAAGACACTGATGCTTATGTGCCACGGTTTTGTATTGTCGCGGCACAAAACCGTTATTGTTTCCACATTACTAATTCAATTCCATATCGTCTATCTATGTAGTAGAGGCCAAAATGCAATGGAGGACCATTTTTCGAAGCAATTATTGTGTGAACATCCATCTCATGCGGTTACTCCAGCTCTCTAGTATTAAAATCTAGTCTCATAATTGGGTCCCCTTGCCAGCTCTAGCTGGACGATTGGATAGCGAAGTGGAGAACGATTCCACGAACTCCAACTACGGTGGGGAATGAAATTGGGTTTATGGCCTCATCACTTTTCAACTAATTCCACGATTTCAGCTGTAGAGTTGATTTTTGGTAAGAGTGGGAAAAATAAAAAAGAAAAGAAAGCAAAAAAAAAATAACTACATCTTCATAAAGAAGACTCTAGAGACATCAGATTGAAGAAATAGATTGATGTCATTAGGGGGGTCTTCCAACTCTTGCCAGCCAACTGAATTAGTTGCTACTTTCTTAGCCAAAAAATCTGCGGTCACATTTGCTTTCCTCAAAATATGAGACAACCGTACATTCCAATATCTTGCAATGAGCTCCTTAATATTGCAAATGATAGTTGCATAATGATGCCACGGGTTAACAGTCTTCCGCTCTAGGTGAGTGGCCAGAGTAGAATCCGAGTAGCAGACAACATCACGTTATCCTTTCTCCCAAGTTAGTCTTAGACTATGGTAAATGGCCATTAACTCAGCATGGAGGTTACTGGTAAATCCATTTAGCTTGTGTCAACACACCACCAAAACCTGAAGCACCTGGATTACCAAAGCTGCTCCTATCGACATTTAAAACAACCTCAAATCCTTCCTCGGAATGCCAGGAAACCAAGCGGGGCGCCAAGGAACTAGATGCAGGACACAAAAAAAGCTCTTGTTGGAGATTGGCCAGTTTGTAAATTTGCACCTTTAGCGGGTAGATTGTGACATTTTGAGCCAAGCAAAACAGATTTCGGGCCCTCCAAATCCACCAAGCAGCTGAGAGGAACAAATACGGATTGGTAGCGTCAACCATGGATACGGGTAAAGAGTAGAAATTTATCAAATAAGTGAGAAATATTAGAATATTAGAAGTTACTACATCCGTCCTATTTTATTTGATGTTTAAGATTTTGGTACACAATCGAAAAAATAATTAATAATATAGAATTTAAGATAATTATCTCATACTCCATTCGTTTTCTATTATTTGTCGGTTTTTTGGAAGAAATTTGTTTATTTTTAGTTGTCATTTTGATAGTTTAAGGTTACATTTATTACTTGTTTTCCAATTATATAGTCTTAGTTATTTATTGCGGAGATATAAATAAGTGTGATGAGTAATAAACAATCAAGAACATAATAGGCAAGGTAATCAAAACCGGACCGGACATTGAACCGGAAGAGGTGGCGGTTCAGGGGTTCTTGGGTTCAACCGGTTGAACCGGGGGTTCAACCGGAATTAATTAAATATATTATTTAATATTTTTATTACAATATATAAAGGATAAAAAACCATAATACCCAAAATTTCACACCACAAACAATTAAATTATGCTTAACTTAAGCTCAACAATATAATATCCAAGTCATTAGTTAAAGTTACACATAAAATTGGTAGGTATAAAAAAACTCAAAGTTTGACATGTTTAAAATATATATATTTTAATGCATTATTTAGAAAGAATCTAATGTCGCTTTATTTAGAAAAGATCACATCATGTAAGAAAATTGCAAACAATGAAGCTAATGTTGTTGAAAGGTGAATTTCTAGTCCCACATCGGATGGCAAATAAGAAGAATGAGCTGTGTTTCTCTATAAATAGAGCTAGAGTGTGCACAGCAAAATATAAGTGAGATTCTTGGCTTTCATAATATATAAAATATATAAATAGAGCCCTGACACTCATTTTGTTTTACAAAAAATAGTTTAAATTTTTTTATTTCAGTTAAAAAAAATAAAAAAAAATAAAAAAAATAAAAAAAAATAAAAAAAAGTCATTTCTCAGAACCGGTTTCTGGCCGGTTCTTGACCGGTTCTTGACCGGTTCTGGCCGGTTTTGCCGGTTCTTGACCGGTTTTCCGGTTTTTCAACCGGTTCTTTGGCCATCCGGTTCTGGGGTCTAACTGGACCGGACAGGGGTCCGGTTCCCGGTTCAACCGGTCGAACCGGCCGGTCCGGTCCGGTTTTGATTACCTATAGGGCTCGGTGTTGGTCAGTGCAAAATTTGATCCTAAGCACGAACAGAGATTAGTCTTTCGTTGAAAGCGTTGGAACACTTCGTGGGTAGTCAGCGATGGCTCGAACCAAAAAAGAACATAATAGGGAAGAGACTAATTATTTTATGAAAAACAACAAAATTGATTGACTTGCTTGGTTTGTGCAAAACAACCTTAAGAGACAATTAAAATGAAATGGGTTACCTTTCCAATACTCCCTCTATTCCAAAACATAAGACCTTTTATAAATATCTAGATACATTTTTTTATAAAAATATATCTCTTATTAATACTACTAAGTTGTCTTGATATATGAAAAGTCAATATTGAATATTTCTTCGCACAAAGGGTAATTTAGTAATAGTCATATGGAAATTATACATATTAATTACTGTTGTCAAATTTAGGTTTAGTCGAGGATCGACTAAGAGTTTGAACTTTTGATTCATTTTTTTCAAACGATTACACTGAGGAAGGAACTATGTTCCTCTATTATGAATTCCCTAACTACTCCAAAGAGTGTTAAGGCTAGGTGTGAGGGACATGTAGGATTATCTCAACCTAAGCATCAGGGTAAATAGAGAGTAAATGAAAAGTAAAATACTTGAAAAATGTAAGTTTGATTGATTGGTCGTGTTTTCACAAATGTACAAGCTACATACACACACACACACACACACACACACACACACACACACACACACACACACACACAAGGGTCTTTGTTAGCCATGATCACTAGCCTACAGCTAACAATTGTTGGATCGACTAAGATCAACGTACAATAATGCTCCTTCGCACTAAAATATCGGAGAAACCCACTCCATAACGCTCACTAGCACGGAAAGTGGGTAGAAAGCCTTCGCTTCCAATCTTTTAGGCGCCTTGACCACATTCTTCTCAACTGCTTCAAGTCTCAACGTGCTTCACTTACTTGCCTCCCAAAACAAGTCTTTTACGTCAGCTACGGTATCCTCACCTGCAAACTTATTAGTACTTAAGTCCTCAGTTGGTAACCCCTCAGCTAAGTTATTCGTTGTCCGAGCTATTTGCCTTTGGTAGGTAGAGTCATCCTCTTAGCAATTTTGGCATAAAGGTTGAGCATGATCTTGCTATTCATGTCCTTCTATGGGCTCCCTTCAAGAGTATCCCTCTTCCGCCTCCCTTGGCAAGCATTTCTTCTTTAAGCTCTTGGTTGGCTCCACAATAGATTGAACCTCTCCAAAGTTCATGATTTCTAGCTGAGGAGAACCCACTACTTTAATCTTGGGCAGCACATCCTTCTCAAAAGCCCACCTTCTTGGCCATACCTAACCGAGGCTATCAACATTTCTTGTGTGGTTGCTCTTCTCACAGATAATGAAAGAGGATAGAGAAAATAGAGCAAACATAGGCTATTTACATTGCCTCTTGCCTTTCCTCCAATGTTTTGAGCACCTCGATTGGGCCTCGCCTCGGCTAAGCTCCTCCTTGGCCAACAACTCAGTAGATTTTAGGTGTTAACAATTATACAACCAGCTTTTTTAATATGCACAAAAGCTACAATAGGGTATTCTATTATGGGACGGAGGGAGTATGTCTCTTATTACTTTATCTCTTTCTTAATAATTAAGTATTTAAAAAAGAAAACTATATTAATATTCCAAGGGTATAATAGGAAAAAAGCTATTAATCCTTCATTGATATTGTAACACGTCAATTACTTCAAGACAAATTTTCTTGGCTAAAACGTCAAGTAATGAGACAAATGAGTATTTTTTGACAACAAAAAAGAAAGGCTTAAAGGTACTTTTAGTCCCTGCAATTGTCAAGAAAATCCAGTTTAGTCCCTTCAATTCCAAAACTTTTAAAATAGTCCCTGCAATTACCAAACGTTATTAGTTAAGTCCCTACTGTTATATTAGTGTTAACACCGTTATGTTTTGATGATGTGGCAGCCAATTAGGATCTTCATCTTCAACCTTCTCTCTTCTTCTTCCATCTTCTTTCTTGCTCTTCCATAAAATTGTTCACTGAAGCCATGCGATGTGTCATTACTCTTTTCTGGGGAAGGCTTAAAGGAGTAACAATTCTTCTTCCATCTACTTTGGTGATGTGTCATTACTCCCTCGCCTCTTCACTGAAATCCTCATGGCTTCCTCCCTCGCCTCTTCAACTCCATGGCTTCCTTTTCATTTTCATTTTTAATTTCAGATTTCATTTTCGATTTCAATGGCTTCGTTCCTTTCTTCCACCAGATCCTACTTCATCTTCCTTCTTTACGTTTCCAGATCCTTCCTTTTCGTTTACAAATCCTTCCTTTTCTCTCTGTTTCCAGATCCTACTTCATCTTCCTTTTCTCTCATTTTCCAGATCCTTCCTTTTCTTCGTTCCCAGATCGAAACCTAAACGAAGCGAAGTGAACTAAAAACGGAAACTGAAACCTAGATCTGGTCTAAAAGGAATCAAAAGCTAACCCAATCAAAAACCCATAGATGCATTTTAATCCAAAACGAAACCCAGATTTGGGCAAAAACGAATCAAAAGCCAAACGGATCAAAAACCCAGATCAACGTTTTAATCTGAAACGAAAACGCGAGCGGTTGCGATGAAGAGAAGCGAAGATGAAATCGAAGAAAAAATGGAATCAAAGATGAAACTGTAAACAAAATTGAAGATGAAATCTGAAGAAAATCGAAGATGAAATCTGTAAGCAAAAATGGAACAAAATCTGTAATGGAATCTGAAGAAATCTGAAGAAAAAAATGGGTTGAAGACGGAGAGAAGATGAAGAGAAGAGATTATGGGTTGAAGAGAGAAGATGAAGAGATGTGTTTGTGGGTAGAAGAGAAAGATGAAGAGATGCATGTTTCTGGGTTGAAGAAACTCAAATGACAAAAAAAATTAATTAAATTAAATAATGAGTAAGCAATTGCATAAATAAAAAACACGTGTCTGCATACGTGTAATGACACATCACCTACAAATGCTGCCACATCATCAAAACATAACGGTGTCAAAATTAAACTAACAGCAGGGACTAAAGGAGTAACGTTTAGTAATTGCAGGGACTATTTTAAAAGTTTTGGAATTGCAGGGACTAAACTGGATTTTCTTGACAATTGCAGGGACTAAAAGTACCTTTAAGCCAAAAAGAAATTAGCTTTCAAAGTCAAATATAATTTCTATTAATTTACTATAGCTTATAAGCTAAATGTGTCAAATATAATTTCTATTAAAATTTCTATTTGACACCTTTAGCTTATAAGCTATAGTAAATTAACTCTTAGTAAATATTTGGTTCTATTAATTTATATTATAGCATAGTTTTAGACACTATTTTAAGTAGCATTTGAGCCTATAATCTATAGTTTCACTTTCTCTATCATTTTTACCCTTATTAATTTATTAAATTTCTCAATTTTCCTCCATTAAGAGGGAAATGAAGTTTGGGAGAACACAATTTGTGTTTGAAAATGACTGGATACAAGAAAAGCAGCTTGATAATATTGTGCGTACTAGGTGGACTCAAATGCCGCTAGATGATATATCTTTTCCAAGTTACACTTATGTACTAACGAGATGGATGAATGGGGGAGGCGTATTAGAAGTAAATACAAGCATGAGATGGATAGGTGTAGAAATGCCATGGAGGATTTTAGAGAGAAGCTAGATGAGGAAAGTTAGGAGCTATATCTTCAAGCTCGTGACAAATTATCTATTCTTTTGTCTCACGAAGAAGCATTTTGGAAACAAATAGAGCAAAGAAACATTGGCTAAGGGAGGGTGATACAGATGGTAAGTTCTTCCTCGCAATGGCAAGTCAAAGGCATAAAAAGAACCACATTGAGAGCTTGGAGAATTGGAGGAATCACATGTAGCAAAGTGCAATATTACGAGAAGTTACTTTGAGGAATTGTCTACAACAAATCTTGATGTGTATAGGAGCCGGTTGTAAAGACGCAAGCCAATCAAATTACTCATAAGTTTTTTTTTTTTGAAACAAAAATTACTCATAAGTTAGCAAGGGTATCTTGGTGTTATCCTGGCTAACATGTTTTTATTTATATTTTTTTTCATGTATCACCTTATTTGAATGAAATGAATTGAGTTTCTTAATGTCAATTTTTTTTTCTCAAACAGATAAATTTATGAGGCAATTTACTAATCTATCTTTATTAATCACTGGTGTATTAATCTCTACCTGCGGTAAGTAAAAAAAATATTATTTTAATTCATGTAAATATATATGGCCCTATGGTCCTGCTATTTTTTTTGTTTCCCGTTTGAATCTTCTTAGATATCTAAAATATGGTTATATCAACCGTATTGGCCGAGGTGATGTGTCTATGTGGTATGAGAAATGGCTTCACAAGGGAAGATTGTTTGATATTCTCCCTTACATTGACATCCATGATATTGATCTTAAGATTGCAGATATTTAATCAATGGGGGTGTCCCCCATACTCATCTGTTTGCTCATCTTGTCTCATTCATCAGCGAGTTCAATAACTACAATTGGTCTCCCTCCTTCGTTTACACTTTGCGGCCAGGGAATCATGTTGCTGATAGGTTGGCCAAACATGGAGCTTCCTCGAGTTCTGGCCAGTTCTTATGGCATCATTGTCCGGCTAATTTATTTTTGACCATTTTAGCTGATGCTATGAGAATGCATCACATTAGAGAGTAGTTTTTTTTGTTGCCTCTATTTTCTTACTAATCAAAAAAATCTAAAGAATATAACTCTCCATCTCACCATGCCACATCCACATCAAATTTCGCGCCAATCTTCCCTCCAACCCGCTGCCGCCACATGTTTCTTCCTTCTTCCACCTCATTTCCACCAAACTCCCACTTTTCTCTTTTTTTTTGTTTTTTTGTTTTGAGGTAATTAGTAGTGTGTTTTGAAGAACTTTAGAGTTTGAAAAAAAAAATTAGACGTTCAAATACGTGAAGTCTGTTCCTCAATAACCGGTTTGGTGAAAAATAATAGTAATTTCGTAACAAAATACGTAAAGTGCGATACTAAACAGTGTGTTTTCAGGTACTCCAACGTTCGGAAAATTTTTTAACTATTCAAATACGTAAAGTTTGTTCCTCAATAACGGGTTTGGTTGGAAAAATTGTAATTTTGTGATAAAATATGTAAAGTGCAATGCTAAGCAGTGTGTTTTGGGGTTCTTTAGTGTTCGGAATTTTTTTTAACTATTCAAATACGCAAAGTTTGTTCCTCAATAACCGGTTTGGTGAAAAAAAATCTCAGTGGGTTTTGATATACTTTAGTGTTCGGTAAAAAATTAAATAGTTCAAATACGCAAAGTTTGTTCCTTAATAACCAGTTCGGTGAAAAAAATAAAATAATAATTTCATGACAAAATGCGTAAAATGCGATGCTAATCCGTGTATTTTGGGGTACTTTAGCATTTGATTTTTTTTTTTTAACTTTTCAAATAGGCAAAGTTTGTTCTTCAATTACAGATTTGGTGAAAAAACATAATTATTTTGTGACAAAATACGTAAATGATATGCTGAGCAATGTGTTTTGAGATATTTCGACGTTCAAAAAAATTGTAACAATTCAATTAGTCAAAGTTCATTCCTCAATAACTTTTTATACTTCTTCTCTTTATATTTTTTTAGGACCATATTTTTCTAAATCTTTTAAAAAAAATTTGTATACTTCTTCTCCTTATACTAGCGAACCTGAAATATCTATTGAATCCATTTAGTTTTGTCACTACCAAATCACAGATATATTTTTTTATTTTTTTTTATTTTCGGTTTATAGGAATAACTCCACTCTTCGTGTTTGATCGCAAACATCATTAATAAAAGTTGCTTATTTGTCTTGCAATATTTAATATTCCATAGATAGACACTACTGCAGAATCTTCCGATACATTTAGAATAGAACACCTCATCATATTATTTCAAATTTGTATATGTGTTTCTATTTTATTGGTTGTTTTCATCCAACCCTACATATAATACTCACGTGTTTCACTTTCTAATTGCGTTGCTTTTTTTTTTTAAATTCTGAGTTAAGTTTTTATATTTACATTTGATGAATATTGATTATGTTATAAAATTCTTTAGATTTTTCCTTCTTAATATCTATGGATGTTAGTTTGATCACTATGCAAATCGCAAAGTTGATAGCTACACCAGATCCACTTTTAATTTAGTTATTGCAAACATTTTTCATATCAAAATTAAAATCTAAAATATGAGTAATGAGTAAGTTGGAAGCACTTTTGGTTTAGTCTTCGCAAATTTTTTTCTTAGTAAAATTTAAATCTAAATATCTGCATCAAATGCACTTTGGTCACACACCACGAAAACCTAAAAAATAACAAATAAATCATGATTTCAAAAATATCAACAAACAAGCAATTTCTACCCAAGAACTACAACTATCCCTTTCTTTTTTTCTTTCTTTTTTAAACTTTAATATTTGTTTTTTCCTTTTCTTTTTGTTTTGTATCTAACTCATTACTATTAACACGTTTTTTACTTATGACCCCACTTGGGCCATGGGTTTTAGCTCACTTCTTTTATCATTTCACCACTTCAAAAATAAAAATTTATATTTACACTTTTCTCTTTATTTTTTTAAACTACATTTTTCTTAACCCAAAATATCTACTCAATCTATTTAAATGAATGTTAGTAGTAATCGCGTTGAATCAACTTCTAATTTGACCACTACGTAACCACAAAGTCAACGACTACACCAGATCTACTTTTACGTTAGATGTACTTTTGATTTAGGCATTACGAAAACATAAAAAAATAACAAATAAATCATAACTTCAAAAATATCATAAAACAAACATTTTCTATCAAATAACACTTTAGGGTCGCATTTTGAACCAACTGGTATTAGAATTATACTTGAATTGGTATTTGTATTTATATTTTAGCCTCCTTTTTTTACTATTTGATCGTATTTAATAAATATATAGAAAATGATAAATATTAGTTTCTTTTTGTTAACTTCTTTAAAATCATTAAAGAGAGATTTTGTATATTGATTATTTCTCAGTGAATTACAATAGAGAGAACTCTGCCTTATATAGGCAAGCAGAGCAGACAGATACAATAGGACACAACTAACCTAACTGAATGATAACAGACTAGTAACAGAATATATCTGTTAACTAGATACAACAGAACTAACAACATAACTAACAACTTAACTATACATATTAGCTAACTGACAGATAATTACAGTAGAAATAGAGAACTAAGCTAGATCCCTTAATACTCCCCCTCAAGCTCAAGGGGAGAGCAGAGTGCTGCTGGAGACATTGAGCTTGGATCTTAAATTGCTGAAAGGGGAGACAGAGTGCTGCAGGAACATGACACACCACAAGTTGCTTACTGAGCACTTTTTCCCGAACAAAATATAAGTCAAGTTCCATGTGATTCGTTCTAGAGTGAAGCACAGGATTGTGACTGAGTGCAACAGCACTTTGATTATCACAGTAGATTATAGGAGCAGTGTGAGCAATATGCAATTCAGTCAACAGAGATTGAACCCAAACAAGTTCAGAAGTCGTAAGAGCAATACTCCTATATTCGGCTTCAACACTTGAGTTTGCAACAATGTGTTGCTTCTTAGACCACCACGATATCAAGTTAGGACCAAGATATATACAGGCACCAGAAGTTGACCGTCTATCATCTATATCACTTGCCTAATCGGCATCACAATAGGCTTGGAGAGGTAGAGGTGACTTAGGTGAAGCAGGTTGAAGTAAAAGCCCATAATCAACTGTCCCCTTTAGGTATCTGAGAATCCTTTTTACTGCAGACCAGTGACTGTCAAGAGGTTGGGCAAGAAATTGACAACATTTGTTCATAGCATATCCAATTTCAGGTCTAGTAATAGTTGCATACTGGAGGGCACCAACAATGGACCTATAAAGAGTAGGATCTGCAAAATAATCTGAACCAAACTTAGACAGCTTCAACTTGGCAGGGAGAGGTGTAGAAATACCCTTAGCTTGGTCCATACCATCCCTTTGAAGAACCTCACGAATGTATTTGGACTGAGTAAGTAATAGAGAGCCAGTCTTAGTTCTATTGACCTCAATGCCTAAAAAATAGTCAATAGCAGTAAACTGTTTTAAAGCAAAGGTGGTAGACAAAGTTGTAATGAGTTGTTGCAGGGCAGAGGAGGATGAACCCATAAGAATAATGTCATCAACATAGATAAGGGCATACAAGCAGCAGCTGCCTTTGTGATAAACCATCAAAGAGGGGTCACATTTGCTCTTGGTAAAACCGAGTTGAAGCAAAGTAGATGTCAATCTCTCATACCATGCACGTGGAGCCTGTTTGAGGCCATAAATGGCCTTATTTAGTTTGCATACAAGATCCTTACTGCCTTGTTCAAAGCCAACCGATTGATTCATGTAAACTTCTTCTGCAAGGTTGCCATGAAGAAAGGCAGTGTTGATATCTATTTGCTTGAGATCCCAACCATAAGTGAGAGCCAAAGTAAGAACTAATCTAACAGTGATTGGTTTGATCACAGGGGCAAAGGTTTCAGAATAGTCACAACCAAGCCTCTGATTAAAACCTTTGGCTACAAGCCTTGCTTTGTAACGATTGATAGTGCCATCAGGATTTTCTTTAATTCGGAACACCCATTTGCTACCAATGGCTTTCTTACCACGAGGAAGAGTAGTCAAAGTCCAAGTTTTATTAGCCAAAAGAGCATCATACTCATGCTGCATGGCTGCTTTCCAATGAGCAGAGTTGAGAGCCTGATTCACAGTTTGAGGTTCAGCAGTGGTCATAAGGGGGGTTGGATGAAGCCTAGGCTGAACTATCCCATCTTTGGCTCGAGTAACCATAGGATGAGTGTTGTGAGGGTGAATAACAGGTGCTAGGACAGGGGAGGGAACAATGGCTGTTGTATGTGGCAAAGTAGATGTTGAGCGAGTGTCTGAGTTAGGATCAATGGTACTGGATGCAGTAGAAGGCAAGGGTGTAGGAGGTATAGATGGAACTGATGAAGGAGGTGTATGAGGTGGTAAAGATGATTGATGAGGAGGGGTAGCTTGAGGTGGTGGTGTAAGGGGAGGAGCAGAATTAGTAGAGGTTCCATTGGGTATGTGAAGAGGTTGAATGTTGCAGGTAGGGGGTGGGGTGGCAGTGTGCTTAGCTGCAAAGAGTGACTGATAAGGAAAAACATTTTCATTAAAAATAACATCTTTAGAAATGAACAACCTACCATTAGGATCAAGGCACTTATAACCCTTATGATTAGGAGAATATCCCAGGAATAAACATTCTGTAGACCTAAATTCAAACTTATGAGAGTTGTATGGCCTAAGTAAAGGAAAACATGAACATCCAAACACTTTAAGAAAATGAAAATCAGGTTGTTTGTTGTATAAAGTAGTGTAAGGTATAGCATGTTGATGATAAGTAGAAGCTAATCTATTAATTAAGTACACGGCAGTATGGAAAGCATGATCCCAAAAATGAATAGGCATAGAAGCTTGAGACAAAAGAGAAAGACCCATATCAACTATATGTCGATGTTTCCTCTCAATCACACCATTTTGATGGTGTGTATGAGGGCAAATAAAACGATGGACAATCCCAAATGACTCAAGATACGTATTAAAAGACCTGAATTCCCCTCCCCAATCAGTTTGAAATAACTTAATTGTACAATTAAACTGATTTTCAACTAAAGTTTTAAAAGTTTTGAAGGTGGGGAGAGCATCAGATTTTTGTTTTAAGAAATATATCCATGTAAATCTGCTGTATGCATCAACAAATGAAATGTAGTACCTATAACCCATAGAGGAGGACATAGGGGCAGGACCCCACAGATCACAGTAGATTAATTCTAAGGGTGAACTGTAAACAGTATCAGAAATATTGGAAGGTAGTCTATGAAGCTTTCCTATGCAACATGCCACACAAAAATCTCTTTTATTCATTGCAATAGTTGGTTTATTACAGGATTTCAATACAGAGTTTAGAACAGTAATATGAGGATGCCCTAAACGATTGTGCCACAGGGCACCAGTGGATGTAGTGTGTGAGATTACATTGTGTGGTGTGGAAGCAACTGTAGCATGAGAAATAGGACTACTAGAATTTTGTGAACTAATGTGTGAACTGGGAACTGCAGAATATATTCCTGGGAGATGATATAAACCATCCTTGGTGCCTTGTCCCTTGAGTAAAGTTGAACCATCAGCCTGTGATTTTGCAAGACAAAAATTAGGGTGAAATTGAAAAATTGCATCATTATCAGTCACAAATTTCTTAATGCTAAGCAAGTTTTTGTTGAGTTGGGGTACATATAAAATATTTTTATAGTGGAGTAAGTGCTTAGGGTTAAGAGGAGAAGGTATAATCTCATTATTAATTGAGTGAATCGGCAAATCGATTCCATTTCCAAGGAACACATGATCCTGGCCAGAGAGAACAGTTGCAGTGGCAGGATTTGGAGGAATGTTGCTCATGTGATGAGAGGCAGCAGTATCTCCTAGCTGATGACGGTCCGGCAACAGCATAAGCTTGTGGAGGAAAAGGAGAAACAGAAGGCACAACATAAGGAGTAGCAGGTGTAGGCCAGGCAGTGGCATTAGCAGTAGGAGTAGGCCAAAGAGGGGCATTCATAGTGACAGGAGCAGGCCAAAAAGTAGCATTGGCAGTAGGAGTCTGTGGAGGAGTATAGCCAGGACGTAGATATTGGTATGAATTATTGAATGAAGGCATTGGCAATGTTGGCAAAACAGGGGCAGAATACCTGTGATAACATACAGAGGCATCATGTCCAAATTTAGAGCAAACCTGACACTGCACAGTGGCACGGCTACCTCTACCATTTCGTCCCCCACGATTGAATCTACCACCATTCCTACCTCCACGAGCATTACCCTTTTGAGTAGTGAAATTTGCTTGAGGATTATTAGGTGAGGCATCTTGATGCACACTAGGATTTGAAGTGGCTTGAGACTCTTGATTAGTATGTGTCAGATTTAATGTAGCCACAGCTTGAGAAGCCTCAGTGTGATGAGACAAACGACTTTCATGAGCCAAGAGAAGAGCCTCAAGCTCATCATACTCGAACCATTCAGCTTTGGTGGCCAGTAACGTCGTAATTGACTCAAATTCTGGTGGCAGACCACGAAGAACAACATCATACTGTTCTTGATTGGTGACAGTTTCTCCCATAGAAAGTAATGCATCAGTGATGGACTTGATCTTTGCAAAGAATTCAGTTATTGACTTATTTCCTTTCTTGATGTTTAGAAGATCAGCACGCAATTGACGAGCGTGAGCCTTAGTTTTGCCCAATGAATGACCGTGGATCTTATCCCACAATTCAAAAGAATATCTGCATCCGATGACCTTGGCCAGAACAGATGGGGAAAGAGAAGATTGGAGCCAGGCGAGAAGCAACTGGTCTTGTAATTCCCATTCTATGTATGCTGGGTTTTCAATTTCTGCAAGTCTGTGTTGTTCATCAATATATCTGGGCGGGACTTGCGGAGACACACAGAAACGGTGAAGTTTGTGTGCTCTTAAGACGGGCTCAATTTGTTGGAGCCAAAGAGGAAGATTATCCCCCGTTAATTTCTCAGTTACTTGATACTGGAAGGATTTGAATGGTTTTAGTGAAGGTAAGGCACTTAGATTTGGTTCTGTCATGATTGCAAGG
Organism: Astragalus membranaceus; assembly: GCA_039519185.1. Lineage (NCBI taxonomy): Eukaryota > Viridiplantae > Streptophyta > Magnoliopsida > Fabales > Fabaceae > Astragalus > Astragalus membranaceus. Next base: position 27,369,942 of record CM076849.1, on the reverse strand, counting down.
AAGAAAGAAACGAAACACGAAGAAACAGGGAAAACACGAAGAACAGAGGATAGACACGATAAAAGCAAGAAAACTGGAAAACGAAGGAAAGACAGAGAAAACGAAGAAACGAAAGGAGAAAATGAACCAAAGGGAGAGAACGAAAGATCGGATCAAGAAATAACAGAGAGAAACAAACCTGAACTGAAACGAAAAGAAAAGACGCGACGAAGGAAACGGAGAGCAAAAGGAGAAAAATGGTTGAAAGACTCAAAATTGAAGAAGAAACGACGAACTAAGGACCAAACAACACTGTAAATGGAAAAGCGAGAGAAGGGGAAACGGAAAAAAGTGGAGAAAAAGAATGAGAGAAAACAGAACCAAATTTTTGTGCAGAACTCACGGTGGCGCACCGCGAGCGTACGGCGGAAGCGACGGAACTCAGGATCGCAGGCCACGTTGGTGGTGCGAAGATGCTACTGATACCATGTTAACTTCTTTAAAATCATTAAAGAGAGATTTTGTATATTGATTATTTCTCAGTGAATTACAATAGAGAGAACTCTGCCTTATATAGGCAAGCAGAGCACACAGATACAATAGGACACAACTAACCTAACTGAACACAACTAACCTAACTGAATGATAACAGACTAGTAACAGAATATATCTGTTAACTAGATACAACAGAACTAACAACATAACTAACAACTTAACTATACATATTAGCTAACTCACAGATAATTACAGTAGAAATAAAGAACTAAGCTAGATCCCTTAATACTTTTGTGCTCTTTCTTGAATTTCTATAGTTCTAATTTAAATTTAGTTTTACCAACACATATGAGTAATAGAAATTTGGTAGCTTCCGAGGATGTGGACAATAATTCAATCAAATCTGGTGAGATTTTTTTTTCTAAACAAAAATAACAATTTTCTCAAAACTACCCGTACATCCCCTCTATCCATTGAAACAGCCAAATATGATCTTGTCTGATTTGCTTTCCCCCCTCACCTCACTTCATATCCAATCGCCACGTGAATCCCCACACCTCTAAGCTTCCACACAATACGTTGCCGGTCAACAAGGGTAACATAACCATAATCAAATAAATGCCACCACCCTCACCGTTATATACATGTTCCTTCTCATTATTCTCACACCACACACTCACACTGAATTACCCGTTTTTAATACTAAATTACCCTTTTTTTTTTAATTTTGACACATCATCAACTTTAAGGACAAATATGTCAATAAATATGTTATTTTTAATTATTTTGTTCACTTTTTCTTTTCTCTCTCTTAATTTTATCTTTTGTGTGTCCCACTTTTACGTAATATTTTAATTTTTTATTTCATCTTTAAAACTCACTCTTTTTCTCTCTCTCTCTCTCTCTCTCTCTCTCTCTCTCTCTCTCTCTCTCTCTCTCTCTCTCTCTCTCTCTCTCTCTCTCTCTCCCTCCCTCACTATTTTATATATATATCCCTCCATTCTCTCTTTTCACATCAACAATAATAAATTACTCATTTCTAAAAATTAGACACATCATCAATTTTAAGGACAAATATGTCATTTTCAATTATTTTATCTCACTTTTTACTAAAACTACTAAAACGAGTCAATTTAACCACTAATAACTGAAGAAAAAAAATTAACCACTAGCAAAAATTTCAAAATAACTTTTTTTGAAATAATTTAATTAAAATGACCGGCAACAGGAGAGGCAACAAAAGAGACAACGGGAAGCGGCAACGAGAGACTAGCAACGAAATCGGCAACAAGAGAGGCAACCGAGAGCGACAACGGAGAGCGGCAACGGGAGCGGCAACAAGAGAGGCAACGGGAAGCGGCAACGGGAGTGGCAACGAGTGACTAGCAACGAGAACGGCAACGAGAGAGGCAACAGGAAGCGACAACGAGAGACTGGCAACGAGGTCGGCAATGAGAGAGGTAGCGAGAGAGGCAACATAGAGTGTCAACAGGGATTAACAACAGGAGCGTCAACGATGTGTATATCTTATATTAGATCTCATTTTCTTTTTCTGATTTTTTTCTCCATTATTAAGATCAGAAGAAGATACTGATAGAGTGTCACGTGTAAAGTACTAATTAAAAGTTAAAATAATCTCTTGCGCTACGCATGACATATTTCTCTTCTTCACGCGCTTCTCCTAAAAACGCTTACGGACAAATTTTCACTTTCAGCTTTCAAGTATCTAAAGGACACCCACAACCCATATCCCACAAAACAAAATAAAAAAAGAATAGTCGACTATTCTAACTCCGAGTACAACCAAAAATAAAAAACCTCTTTTTTATCATTTACCAAAAAAACTAAACCGGCCAAAAAAAAAGCTAGCTTCTTTTCTAAGTTTACTTTTTCTAATATTTCCTTTTAAAAAAAACCAACCCTCATGTTAATCGATTGTTTATTTTCTCGTGATAGCGTCCACAACGGAGTACCTCCCATATTTGTACTTCAATAGGACTTACGTGTACACATCACTCATTTATATTTTTTTAATGTTAGTTTCTTATAAGCACTCGATCTCTCAAACTCAGCACCCCAAAAAGTTTACTAAATAGGTCCACTATAATCCTATGTCATAGTGAAGAGAGAAAAATAAAAGATTGTGTCATGTGGGACATGGAGGGAGAGAGAAAATAATAGATAAAATTGATTTTTAATAGTGGGGCCGCGGAGAGATTAATGATTGCTTTTATTTTCTCCACAATGACATTCATTATAGCAAACTCTCCTTAATAAGGAAAAAACACTATAAGGACCACCATTGTGATGCTCTAAGTGGCAAGTACAAATCGTTGTCTTGGGTTGTAACTCTGGGAACCCTAAAAAAATATTCAACCTAACAAAGAGTTATGCTAAATCTTACGAATTCATGAGATAAACTATATCTCAGTAAAGAACTATATCTCGGTAGATTATGGCCTTTATGCATTCATAAGAAACGTATCGAAGAGACAAGAACTAAATCTCAGTAAACCGTGACAGCTAGACCACTCTGCCCTTACGAATTCATAAAGAACATATCAAAGAGATAAACTATATCTCAATAGATTGTAATACCAATACGATTCTGCCATTTACAATAAATCATGGCTATTTAGATTATGTGTATTTAGATCTACTGGCATTCTGGGTAAGATATGAACAGCCAAAGCATCAAACCCCCCCGGCAAATCAACCACCATGAGTCTAGGCGGCGACACCACAACATCAACGACAGAGATCCCAGCAACAGAAACAACACAAATTCTCCCACCTTTAGCAACAACTTGTTCAGCTCCTTTAAATCTTTGAGATTCCAAAACCTCTTCCCAAGAATCTTCTTCCTCCACATATTTTCTCAAAACACCTTTCACTTCATCCACAACATACATAATTTCTTCCTCCATAGCAGCAACAGGTCCTCTCCATCCCAACAACATCCCCTCCGGCATCTCCTTCCACGTGTCATCATCCACATCATACACAACACCTTCTTTGGCTGCATCACCTTTCACATTCACCATACAAAGTTTCCCTCTCCATCCAACAGCATCAACCGCTTCCCTACTAAACCTTCCATCTTTCATTTCCTTTTTCTTCTCCCATGAAGCTGTGTGATTATTTGGGTCCCACTTCTCTGTCGATTTTGCAACATCGACAGAGAAGTGAGACCCAATACCACTAGCTACAAACACAGCCCCACGTGAAGCGCCAAGCGCACACCATCTTCGTGGGGTTGAAAGAGGGGGGCCAAAGGACCAGGCTTTTGTGATGGGGTTGAAGATTAAAGGATGAGAAAGTGCCGGAGAGAGATTATGTGTTGTGGCGGCGAGAAGGACGAGGTTGTTGGCGACGGAGATTGATTGAACGGAGAGATTTCGAGAGAGGAAAGAAGGGTGGCGGAGGAGGATGTGGTGGAGAGGGGGAGGTGGGAGAATTGTCCATGTTTTTGAAATTGGATCGAAGTTGTGGAATTGGATTGAGTTTTTGCAATGATGAGAGTGTTGTGGAGAGAGAATAGCGTAGAGAGATAGGAAAGGAGGGAAAGAAGGGGAGTAGATTAGTTTACGCCATGAGTGGGATACTTTGAAGAGAAGTGAAGGGTTTATTGATGAGAGACATAGTTGAGCTATGTGGTCGGGGAGACCTGGTATGAGAGGAGGAGGAGGATGATCATGGTGGTGGTGGTGGTGGTGGAGGAGTTTTTGACGTTTGACTGTGGTTGTTGTGGTGGCGGAGGAGGAGGAGGCGGTGGATGGTGTGATTTGTGACATGGAATTGGGGTGTGGTTCACTGATTTGTGAACGTGCTTTTGGATTTTATTAAAATTTGAAGGAAGGAAGAAATTAAAGAAAGAAAGTGGGGTTTGGTAGAGTTTTGGTTAAAGGTATTGTTTGGTTGTGGATGTTTCCATCATGTGGCGTTGGGGAAAGAGAGTTTTAAAAAGGAAGAATAGCTTTTGAATTGAAATAAAAAGCAAAAGTAAGAAAGAGAGAAGGGGTGCAGGTTTCAGCTTTTTCATTCATTAAAAGACATCAACCTTTTCAACTGCTCTGCTGTCCAATAATAGCAAATAATAAATACGACGAATCGTCAGTAATATACCTTTTTTGCTTTTCACATTTTTTAGTCTTAGATAGATATTCTTGTTTAATATCGCCACCATAAAAATAAATTCGACTATTTTGATAAATTATTTAGAAAATACAAACCACCGTTAAAACTGAATCAGACAAGCCTATATGAATATGACCCGTTTTTTTATAAGAAAAGTCGTATTAAGAATCACTATTATGGGTATTCCAACCCTTTGCAAGCGGAATCAAATCAAATAGACCGTGTAAATAAATGATGGGATTAGACCACGGGTTTGTTATAGAAAAATGTAAATTTCTTTTTGAATTACTAACAAATCAACTCCATGAAATACATTTAATTTTATTGACCAATACCTGGGTAGGGCCAAACACTACTCCTTTAAAGAGGACATTGTTCGGCTTCAATCATATAAACACCAAACTCCTGCTGACCAAATTAAGTTATTCACTCTCTGAAACCTTTTGCTGCAGAATATCTGCAAAGAAATTGAAATGCTCCGATCCCACTAAATGTGGCTTCAAATCAACCCCCCACATCAAGTTAGCAACATTACAAGAAAAGAACAAATGTGAGATAGATTCAAAATGATTAAAACACAAAGGCAGACTAAATCATGATCTCCTTCCAAACAGCCCTTAGCTGCAATAGCACCTCTAGTAGGAAGTCTTCCTAGTAGAAGATGCCAACCGAAAATGCACATTTTTGAAGGGGCTGCAATGCACCACAAATTAGATAATACAGCGCATAAATTTTCCCTCATAGGATCGCCCTGGTGCAAGCTGGACAGAAGATTGTAACAAGAATTCACACTAAAAGACTCGGGTTTATTTAGTTTCCAAACCCATCTGCCACAAGAGTTGGGATAAGGAGAGAAATCTTTTAAAACAGTTAGCAACGACGTGACTTCAATCTGGTCCTCATCTGACAGTTCGCAATTCCATCTAAAATAGGTGGAATGATCGGTGTGAGTAAATAATTGGACTAAACAAGTCACACCGGTGTGATCCGATTTGATATTTGTATGTTTGGAACATGTTTGCCACCCCAAATGGCGTCATAGCCCTCCCTTATCGTGGTTTTCCAGAAGCTACAAATTGGAGCTTCAAGGGTACCGTGGTTTTTGGCCGTGAGTTTTGTTGGACGTGGCTTACCCACCGCCAGTCCAAACACACACATAACTAATTTTGCGATCAAATTAGTGACACATTTGGTTAGAGAGTCTGACTTATGTTACTAAAGGGTCATAGATGTAAATTCTATTTTAATTAAAAAAAAGTCTAAAAAAATCAAGGAATCTATATTAATGACTAACCCAAAAATCATGCACCTATTCCTAAAATATTGGAACCGTTTTAATTGTAATTGTTTCCTTATTTTTGTGAAACAACGTCTCTCTTCACCATCGTTTCATCTCTCTTTCTCATTTCATTCAAACAAAATTAAAACGTTTTCATCTCCGTCGACTACGCCGTCACACAAATTTGCAATCACTGTCACCACGACACCTAACCAAAGTACAGTGTTTTCCTGGTTATTATACCAGTAACCAAACATTTCAATAATTTGGTTAGTACAATAATAATCATTCTAAACTATTTCTATGGTTATTATTCCACTAACCAAACCTTTTAATAGTTTGGTTAGTACAATAATAACCAATCTAAACTATTTCTATGGTTATTATTGCACTACACTATTTTTCGATATCCATGAAAATGTGTTTCAATGCGACTTACATCAATGGTGATGGCCACTGGATAGATGATGACCTTGCCGTAAAATATTTGGTCAATCATCATTTCAAGGATCGTTTCATCTCTCTTTCCCATTTCATTCAAACAAAATTAAAACGCTTTCATCTCCGTCGACTACGCCATCACACAGATACACAACCACCATCACCATGACACCTAACCAAAGTACAGTGTTTTCCTGGTTATTATTGCACTAACCAAACATTTCAATAGTTTGGTTAGTACAATAATAACCACTCTAAACTATTCCTATGGTTATTATTCTCCTAACCAAACCTTTCAATTGTTTGGTTAGTACAATAATAATCAATCTAAACTATTTCTATGGTTATTATTGCACTACACTATTTTTCGGTATCCATTATAATGTGTTTCAATGGCGTGGATCAATGGCGTAAATGAAGAGCGTGCTTCAATGGCGTGGATCAACGGAGTCCGTTTTTTAAACACCCGTGGGCGTCTTATTTTTTAGAAGAAGAAGAAGAAGAAGAAGAAGAAGAAGAAGAAGAAGAAGAAGAAGAAGAAGAAGAAGAAGAAGAAGAAGAAGAAGAAGAAGAAGAAGAAGAAGAAGAAGAAGAAGAAGAAGAAGAAGAAGAAGAAGAAGAAGAAGAAGAAGAAGAAGAAGAAGAAGAAGAAGAAGAAGAAGAAGAAGAAGAAGAAGAAGAAGAAGAAGAAGAAGAAGAAGAAGAAGAAGAAGAAGAAGAAGAAGAAGAAGAAGAAGAAGAAGAAGAAGAAGAAGAAGAAGAAGAAGAAGAAGAAGAAGAAGAAGAAGAAGAAGAAGAAGAAGAAGAAGGTGAATGATGAGCGTAAGAGAAAATTGTGAGAGAGAAGATAGTGGAATTGTGAGAGAGAAGATAGTGGAAGAGAAAATCAAGGAGCAAAAAACTGTTTTGTTTTAGTAATCCCTAAAAAAAAACACATTTATTAAATTATTTAATGTAATTAAAACAAAAAAAGGGATGTGACACAAATACCCTTATTAAATACTAGCCATTAAATTGAATTTCATTGAAATTTTGTCAATCCAATGGCTAGTAATGATTTAGTAACTATTACTAAGCAAATGGCTTAGTACTACAAGCCGTAGCCCTAAAGATCATATGCGGCTTGTCATTGCCGCGGGACTTTGGCGCCAACGTTTTTTTCTTCTCTTTTTTTATATTTTAAAGTTCTATTTTTTTTTATCTTTTTTATACTTCTTTTTTGCTTCTTTCATATTTTAAATTTTTCTTTTTTTTTATCTTTTTTATACTTTAAGAAGTAGTTTACGGTATGAAAAAAACTTTAGATGTTTAAATACGTGAACTTCGTTCTTCAATTTCTTCAATAATCGATGTAGCGACCGAAAAAGTCCCCGAGGGAGAACCTTCCTCGTTCACAACTTTTCCTAAGACAATGAAGCCGCCACCAATATTTATTAAATAGGAAAACATTGAAAAAACCTTTATTTTTGGGTTCGGGGGTCGATTATGCGCGGGGAAGGTATTAGCACCCCACAGCATCCTTTCAAGAGAAAGGTTACCATTTAATTTAATGTGTAGAGAGAACGTTAATTTAAGGAAAATACTTTATTTTACCTTTTTATTATTTGCAAAATTGAAGAGGAAGACTTAATAAAAATTTAGTTTTTTTTGCGCTTGACAGGAGTGGGCCCCTGCTCCTACGTATCTCCAGGTGCGATGGAGAAATCAAAGCTACGTAGTTCTTGGGGTAGAAAATGTTGGTGTTTGATGTTTTTTTATTTACTTTTGAAATCGGGAGAGGTACTCGAGACGACCAAACAAGTAAAACTCAGAGTGGTCGTCGCTCATAGCTCGTTTGAAAACCAAAGCTGTTATCAACGGTCAAACAAGCTAAGCTCAGAGTGACCATTAATAACAAACCAATTTTTTGTTTAGGAAAACATTTATTCGTTATTTGGAAAAAAATAGGTTTGTGAGAGAAAATATTTATTTAGGGAAAAGAGACTTCCCTTGTTTAAAAAAAAGGAACGGGGGGTGCAGTGGTAAAATAAGGGTGTAAATAAAAGGAGGGCTGTATTATTAAAACTGGGGTGTAAATAATAGCAGCGACCCATTTTTTGTTTCAGAACCACTAGCCCACAAATCATGGGCCTTTTTTTTAGGGGGGCGCCTGAATAAAATATGGGGGTGGGGGAAGCAATCTGATTAAAGATTAAAATTAAACTAAACCCTAGACTATATAAGCCAAATCCTAAACAAAAAAAAACCTAATTCTTTCACTCTTCTCAGCGCCGCAACCTCTCTCCCTCCCTAACCCTAATCTCGTTTCTTCTCTCTCCCCCCACCAACGTAAACCGAATCGTTCTCTCCCTCTTCACCACCATTGCAACCCAAACCTTCACCTTCTTTTCCTTTTCCATACCCTAATCTCGCCTCCTTTTCTCCTCTACCATAAACATCAGACTGAATCTCTCTCTCTCTCTCTCTCTCTCTCTCAACCGATCCACTATCTCTCCGATCTGGGTTCTGTTGGTGGTTGAGTGATGACGGTGGTGAGGCGTGGTGACCGTAGGGGCGTTTGGGGGTTGTTTAGTGGAGGATGTGCGTTGTGGGTGATTGGGGATGAAAGGGGGAGGCGGTGGTGCGGTGAGCGAGGAGAGCTACGGTTTGGGGGTTTGTGGTGTATGGTGATGCGTTGGCTCGGGGGTTGTTTGATGGTAGAGGGGGCTAACGACGCGGTGGCGTGGGTGATAGCAGCAGTGAGAGGGTGGTTCGCAAAAGGGGGTGAGACTGTGGTGGTTGGTGGTGACGGTTTGCGAAAAGGGGAGTTTTGGGGTCACGGCGGTGGTGGAGATGGTGAGGCCGTGGCGTTTAGGCTGGTATTGGTGGTTGTTGTGACGGTTCGTACGGCGGCGGTCTACGGCCAACGGCCACCGTGGACGGTGGCCGGGAAGTATAGGGTAGAATTTCGACTCCTTTCTTTGTTTTCCTTTTTATTTCTTTTACTGATTCCCTATTTTTTGTATTTTCTGATTTTTTTTAAAGAAAAATTTTACTAAACCCTAATTTCTTTTAAAGCCTAATCTGCTTATGTTGCTTCCTAATATATCTACAGCATTAATATTTACAAAAAACATGAACTGAAACTACCACAGACTGATTTCAGATCAATACCAAATTCAGTCTTCTTTTTTTTGCAGAATAGCATAGTATGTATTGAACTTGGCAAAACATAAAGAAAACAAAATCGTGATTACCTACTTTCGTTCCTCAGGAATTCCTCTTTTGATTGCTGTTACTGCTTCTTAGGACTCACTGCTACTGCTGCTTTGTAAATTACTCTGTGTGTGTTGCTGTGTTTACTGTGTGTATATTGTTGTTTTTTGTATCTCAGTGTGCCTGTATTTTGTGTTTTTCAGTCACTGTTTGTGTGGTTTCTCAGAATTGTTCTGTATATTTTTCTACATTGTTGGTGTTCACTGGTATTTATATGCAGGGGATTCTAATGTAGGTGTGGTATTGGAGCAGGGAATCAAAACTCATGGGGGACAAAGCAGTTGGCAGCAGTGACAGAGAGGAGCAGCAAGGATGGCAGCAGGGCTGCTGCCACTGCAGCAGTGTTTTTGCTGGAAATGGAAGAAAGCCAAGGGACAAGGAGAAGGCAACCTCAGCCTCATTCTCCAAATGAGCAGTCGCTGCTGCCATGTTTTTTTTGTTTCAGAAATGTACTATTTTATTTTAATTTTTGTATTATAAAAGAGTTGACTTTTTTTTGTACAATTCCGCCCTTTCTTTTTTTAATTTTTTTTTGTTTGTATATGTAACAAAAGGACAGCTAATAAAAAAAACTGATTTTATCTTATTACTATTATTTATTATTTTTTTTTGATGATAATAAAAGTCGGTAAAGAAAAAAGAAGAGGCGAACACGCGCGCGCAAAGAGCGTAACGACACACACCCGATTAGGAATGACACGCATATGTAGTTAGAAATAACATATGCACGCAACAATGTGAAAACGTTAATACTAACACGTGTACGCGACTAAAAATAATACGAGTGCAGCATAGACCACGTTTTTCTTTTTGGGTTTTTCGATTAGTCGGACAAAATTAGGGTATGACAGCTGCCCCTCTTTATTTATATTTTACTAGGAAATATGAAGAGTTTCCAAATTTCTCGAGTAAAATAGAAATAAAGATAAAAAGACACTAATTTTGTCACAGCCTTTTCTTTTTGAGAAAATCATAAAAAAGGTTTACATAGAACAAAAGTAAATAGGGATCACCGGGGATCTGAAGGAGCACTGGGGCTCTGATGGTCTAATTCACAATCGATGCTTGGCGCACTGATTGGAGCTAAACTGAAGGACCGACGGGGTCTGAAGGGCATGCCTAAACCTGATGGACCAATGGGTCTGAAGGAGCGCAAACTAGCAGCGGTACTAGTAAAATGGTCTGCTTGGGGGATGGCCTTTTTCGAGCGGCCATGGGTGGCAAGGTCAGGTCGTTGACCTGATTTGCACACCTCGAAGGACATGCACTGTGTTATTTTAGGCGGACACAGCTAGTCTGAAGGACCTGGGGTCGGATGATCCGTCGGTTGCTCGATTAACGCGACGTGCGATCTGGATTGAAGGATCAAGTGTTGATCTGAAGGAGCGCTAGGGCTCTGAAGGACCACTGGGGTCTAAAAGGCTGATGCTAGGCTTAGTGCTAACATTATAATTTGAATTTATCTTGACAGATACAAATATCTATATTTTAACGCATTTAAGGGTGCAATGGATGATGTATGCGTGCATGCAGTGTAAGCATGTGCCAAGATCGATATCTGGTGGTATGATGAATGAAATGTGGGATGCTTTTTCTCTTGTTTGTGTTTTTTTTTTGATTCTTTCCGCTCTTTTGCTCTTTCTTGACTTTTCTGCTGATCTCCTCACCTCGCAGGACTCTCGACGTGAGATATGAGGGTTGCCTCAAAGTAGTTGTGCCAAAGCGCGGGTTATTGGGCTTTGTTGCTTGAAGTGATTATGCATTTGTCCTCTTTGCCATTTTATAAGAGATCATCTCATTTTTTGTGATTTTTAGAACTTTCGCAATGATTGTAATGCTTTCGATTATGCACATGTTTCGCCATTCAATATCATCTACCATGAAACATCTTTTCAAAGCAAATAGGGAAGTGAGAGAGTAAAGATAGAGTTTAATATTCAAATGGAAACCGAGTGCGCAGAAGGTCACACTGGCTGAAAATTACATTGAGAGTTTAAACTAAAAAGAAAGAAAGAAAAAGAAAAAGCAGATCTTTTGATTGTTTGTATGTTGGAGGTAGCAATGCCAATCACCCATACACATGACCTTGAGCATCCATCACCCAACTTTCGGAGGACTGCCTTTGCATTTGTTCCAAGTCCAACTCATTGACCCTAATTTTTGCCTGGACTGCTCTTTAGAGTTTTCAATCCACCAGGTCGCTCTAATTTTTGCCTTAGGCCGCCCTTTCGGGTTTTCAACCTAGCGAGCTCATTTTTGCTTGGCTCATCTTTCTCTTTTTTCATATATTTCTTTAGGCATAGTACTTCTTAACTGCATCTGAGTTCACTGGGAGTGGGAGGTCTTCACCGTCCATTTTTGTGAGAATTAAGGCTCCTCCAGAGAATGCTTTCTTTACCACATAAGGCCCTTCGTAATTTGGGGTCCATTTTCCACGGGAATCCTTTTGGATAGGCAAAATTTTCTTGAGCACTAGATCTCCTTCTTGAAACTGCCGGGGTCGAACTTTCTTATCATAAGCTTTCTTCATTCTTTGCTGATACAACTGCCCGTGACACAAAGCTTCCACTCTTTTTTCCTCTATGAGGTTCAATTGATCAAATCGAGATTGAACCCATTCTGCTGCCTCTAATTTGGTTTCCATTAACACTCGCAGAGAAGGTATTTCGACTTCTACGGGAAGAACCGCTTCCATCCCGTATACTAGTGAGAATGGTGTTGCCCCTGTCGACGTGCGAACTGAGGTCCGGTACCCATGCAAAGCGAACGGTAACATTTCATGCCAGTCCTTGAAGGTCACTACCATCTTTTGCACGATCTTCTTTATGTTCTTATTTGCAGCTTCGACTGCCCCATTCATCTTTGGACGGTAGGGGGAGGAATTATGATGTTGGATTTTGAAGTCCTCACACAACTCTTTCATCATCTTGTTGTTCAGGTTGGTCCCATTGTCTGTGATGATTTTATTTGGCAGACCATAACGGCAGATCAAATCTCTTTTTATGAACTTGACAACTACCGATTTGGTTACACTGGCGTAAGAAGCGGCCTCGACCCATTTGGTGAAATAATCGATAGCGACAAGAATGAAGCGATGCCTGTTTGATGCCTTAGGTTCGATGGGACCAATGACGTCCATTCCCCACATTGAGAATGGCCATGGTGCTGTTAGGACATTCAAAGAAGCAGGTGGCACATGGATATTATCAGCGTAGATTTGACACTTATGGCATTTTCTCACGTAGCTAAAGCAGTCGGTCTCCATTGACAACCAGTAGTAGCCAGCCCTTAGGATTTTTCTTGCCATGGTGTTCCCGCTAGAATGGGTTCCGAACGAACCTTCATGGACGTCTTTCATAATTCTTTCTGCTTCTTCTTTTGCAACACATCTGAGGAGGACCATGTCGTGATTCCTTTTGTAAGGCACCTCCCCGTTTAGGAAGAAACCCATCGATAACCTCCTAAGTGTTCTCTTGTCATTCTCAGTGGCACCAGGAGGATACTCTCGGCTTGTGATATAGTGCTTGATATCGTAATACCAAGGTTTACTGTCAGGCTCTTCTTCGATTGCCACGCAATGATGTGCCGGTAAGTCTCGATGCTGGATTCAGATGAATGTCAGACTTTTGTTGTTATTGATATTGAACATTGATGACAAAGTCGCTAAAGCGTCAGCCAACAGATTTTCTTCGCGAGGGAGATGGTGGAAGGTGACTTCCTCGAGTCGCTCAACCATCTCTTGGATGTGATCACGATAAGGAATTAATTTGGGGTCCCTTGGTTTCCCAGTCGCCTTTTATCTGATGGATGACCAACGCTGAGTCCCCATATACATCGAGTCTTTTGACTTTCCATTCAAGGGCCGCTTTGATGCCTAAGACACACGCTTCATATTCTGCAATGTTATTGGTGCAATAGAAGCTCAGTCTAGCAGTGAATGGTATGAAGCGGTTATCAGGGGAAATCAACACAGCTCCGACCCCGTGCCCATACAAATTGGAAGCGCCATCAAATGACATCCTCCACCTTTCGTCGTCTGGAGATTTCCCTTCTCTGAATAGAGCCATTATATCTTCATCTGGGAAATCGTATTGCATTGATTGGTAATCCTCAATGGGCTGATGTGCCAAGTATTCAGCTAGGTCACTACCTTTGATTGCTTTCTGAGTGACATACAAGAGGTCGTATTCAGATAGTAGCATTTGCCAGCGGGCGATTCTTCCTGTGAGTGCAGGTTTTTCAAAAATGTACTTGATTGGATCCATTTTAGATACCAGCCAAGTCGTGTGGCTCAACATATACTGCCTCAGACGACGTGCAGCCCAGGCCAGAGCGCAATATGTTTTTTCCAACAATGAGTATCTCGTATCGCACTCGGTGAACTTCTTGCTTAGGTAGTAGATGGCATGTTCTCTCCTTCCAGACTCATCATGTTGCCCCAGTACGCAACCCATTGAGTTGTCTAGCACTGTTAAGTATAGGATGAGGGGTCTGCCCTGCACCGGTGGCATCAGAATCGGTGGATTTTGGAGGTACCTCTTGATCTTTTCAAAGGCCTCCTGGCACTTATCGTTCCACTTTGTTTCTTGGTTCTTGCACAGCAATTTGAAGATCGGCTCGCAGGTCGATGTTAATTGGGATATGAATCTGGAGATGTAGTTCAAACTTCCCTTTCGGTTTTAGGCGCCGGCATTTCAAGAATTGCTTGTACCTTGTCTGGATCTACCTCTATTCCCTTCTGACTGACTATGAACCCCAGCAACTTTCCTGATCTTACACCGAAAGTGCATTTGGCGGGGTTTAATCTGAGTTTGAACTTCCTTAGGCGTTCAAATAGTTTCTGCAGATTAACAACATGTTCTTCTTCAGTCTTGGATTTTGCGATCATGTCATCCACGTAGACTTCAATCTCTTTATGCATCATGTCATGGAATAAAGCCACCATTGCCCTTTGGTACGTGGCACCGGCGTTCTTTAGGCCGAATGGCATTACTTTGTAGCAGAAGGTGCCCCAAAGAGTGATGAAGGTGGTTTTCTCCATGTCTTCTGGGGCCATCTTGATTTGATTATATCCGGAGTATCCGTCCATGAAAGAGAACAAAGAGTGTTGCGCTGTGCTATCTACCAGGACATCAATGTGAGGCAAGGGGAAGTCATCTTTAGGGCTGGCTCTATTCAGATCTCGATAGTCGACGCACATCCGAACTTTTCCATCTTTCTTCGGGACCGGGACAATGTTGGCTACCCATTGAGGATATTTTGCCACCGCTAAGAACCCGGCGTCGAATTGCTTCTTGACCTCATCTCTGATTTTCAGTGACATTTCTGGCTTCATCCTTCTCAGCTTTTGTTTTACCGGCGGGCATTCGGGCTTTACTGGTAACTTATGCTCGACTATGTTGGGGTCCAGTCCAGGCATGTCTTGGTATGTCCATGCGAAGATGTCAACATAGTCGAACAAGAGCCTAACTAGCTTCTCTCGCTCACTATCTTTCATTGTGACGCCGATTTTAACCTCTTTCTTATCCTCTTCTGTGCCCAAGTTTATTACCTCAGTAGATTCCTCGTGGGGTTGAAACACTTTTTCTTCTTGTTCCATCATTCTCATTAACTCTGGAGGAGTTTCCCAGTTATCTTCGACATCTTCCTCAGTTTGATTAATCGGGTGATCAAAGTCACAGTATGAATTATTGGCGTTGTTATTTTCAAAGGCGTTTTTTTCAAATCTGCATTAGTATAAATTGACGGAATGAAAAACGAGCAAAAAGAAAATGAAACGCAAGTGCCAAAGAAAACTGAAATTTATTGGAGAATCTGAAATAACATTTTATTGATATTGATATTGAAAGGAAACATGTGTGCCCGAATGAAATGTCCTAAGGCCTTGGGCAGAGCCATAGGATTGTATTACAGAAACATTACTTTGAACTAAAAACTACAGGAAACTCGACGATCTCCCAATTCTTGAGCTTTTCGCTTGCTGGACAACGGCGCACAAGACTGGCACCGCCATTTTCAGCGCTTGAATCACCTTCAATAGCTGCAACCTGGTTAGGATCTAGCACCCCTGCGCTCTGAAAGCTTTGCTTTATGTCGCCGATGAAAATTTTCTTCATATCTGGCTCCCGACCCTCAAGTTTGGCCAACCTCCGCTCCTTCTTTTCCGCGGCGATCCTTCCTTTGTCAGTACGACTAGGCTGGTACCCTATCCCACATCTGTCCTTGTTCTCACGCAGCTGTATGGGTGTTAGGATCCCTTGTTCAGTCTTCCCTAAACCGTTTCCCGCTTGATAACCCTTGCTTGTCATGACTTTAGCGATCATCAATGCAGTTTTGGACAGCTTTGGCTTTAACAATGGGGCCCCGTCCCCCACAAAGGTAGCATTTGCAATTTCTAGTGCTTGGAAGGCGGTCTCGAAAGATTCTTCTGCAGCCTCAACATAACGGATAGGAAACGGCTTATTGACTAGCAACTCTTCTTCTCCTGAAATGACCACCAACTTGTTGTTGACTATGAACTTGAGCTTTTGATGTAGAGAAGAGGGCACAGCCCCTGCAGAATGGATCCAAGGTCTTCCCAAAAGACAGCTGTAAGACGGATTGATGTCCATCACTTGGAAACTCACTATGAAGACCTCCGGACCTACCTGTACAGGTAACTCCATCTCTCCGATAACCTCTCTTTTAGACCCGTCGAATGCCCTGACCAGCGTAGAACTGGGTTTCATGTATGAACAATCTACATCTAGTTTGTTCATAGTTGATTTGGGTAATACGTTCAGGGGCGATCCGTTATCGATGAGTACTCGAGCTAGAGAGTATTCTCCACATTTCACGGAGATATGCAAAGCCTTGTTGTGCCCTCTTCCCTCAACGGGGATCTCGTCATCTGTGAAGGTGAGGTAGTTGTTTGCGATGATATTTCCGACGATCCCATCAAACTGACCAACTGTGATGTCGTGAGTGACATGAGCTTCACTCAGCACCTTCATTAGTGTTGCTCGATGGGCTTCAGAATTGAGTAATAGTGATAACATGGATATCTTAGCAGGAGTCTGATTCAGCTGATCCACTACCTTGTACTCACTCTGCCTCATAATCTTTAGGAACTCACTGGCTTCTTGCTCAGATAGTGCCTTCTTGCCCGTATTTTTGTCAGAAGACTCTCCCTCTACGTTTTTTCCTTTATCAATCTTTCCTCTTTCATTTGATTCTCTTCCTCCAGGTCTCTCAGGGGCATAGACGCGCCCACTCCGAGTCATTCCGCTGCTTCCCGAGATATTGGTGACATCAGGATTGTTCTGAGGACCTTTCACTTGGACTTTCGCGTTGTAGTTCCATGGGACTGCTTTGGTGTCATTGTAGGGGATGGGAGCTGGCACTTGGATAGTGATTGGTTTAGGCATACCCAGGGATGACTTCGAGTCCTTAGTATAGCGGATCTCTAGCGGCTTCCGAGCATCCTTGTTCTGGCCATTGCTCGATAGGATAGTTGACACCTGGTCCTCCCTCTTTTGAAAGCCCACTTGTATTACATGTCGGTCCAACAGGTCCTGAAGCACTTGTTTAAACGCCTCACAATTTCCAATGCAGTGATGGTCATTGCATGGATTCTTTCCAGTGCATTCTCTCTCAATAATCCCAAAGGAACACAGATTAGCATGAATCACTTCCAGGGGTGTCTGGATGCATTCTACCCTCCTGATTAGGGATGGTTCTGCAGAATCCTCAATTGCATTAGTTGAGGGCGTCCCATGTCCTGGTAATGGGTTGGTAGCCACATTAGGACCGTTTTCCTTGAAGTTCAACCAGCCCGAGGCGATTAGATCGTGGACGACATACTTCAATGCCTTGCAGTTTTCTATGGAATGGCCGACCGTTCCTGAATGAAATTCGCATGTGGTGTTTGGGTCGAAGCCTCTAGGGAAAGGGGGCTGGATCTGTCTCATTGGGCGGGTGGAGATTAAATTATGGCTGAGCAGGTGGCGAAATAGGTCAGAGTATGACATTGGGATTGGATCAAACTGGACGAACTTTCCGACTGAGTAGTTTTGTGGTTTATGGCCTTGGTTATTTTGGGTAGGTGGGGTAGATAGTGTTTGTGCTGAGAACGGATTGGTGTGAGAGGGATTGGAGTAGGAAGTTTTTCCGGTTCCTGTGATGGTGTTGGCTTCTCCTTCTTTCTTTTTAGGAAATCCGGAGAAGGGCTTTCTCTGGTTAGTGTTTCCGGGGGAAGTATAAGCGATTTTCCCATTCCTCATTCCGTTCTCTAGCCTTTCTCCAATAACGACCATATCCGAGAAACTTGACGATACACTCCCAATCAATTTTTCATAGAAGGGTGAAGGAAGGGTTTCCATGAACATAGATACTATTTCCCTTTCAAACAGAGGCGGTGCTACCTGTGCTGCTAGTCCTCTCCAACGCTGAGCATATTCCTTAAGGGACTCATTATCTCTTTTAGTCATGTTTTGTAGCTGAGTCCTATCAGGAGCCATATCAGTGTTGTACTTATACTGCTTAAGGAAAGCATCAGCGAGATCCTTCCAACACCGAATATGAGTGGGTGTCAACTGCATATACCAATTTGAAGCTGCCCCAGCTAAGCTGTCTTGGAAGTAGTGGATAAGCAGCTTATCGTCATTTGCGAATGCAACCATCTTCCTGCAGTACATAGTTAGGTGGCTTGCCGGACATGTTGCTCCTCTGTATTTATCAAAATCTGGCACCTTAAACTTAGGGGGAATGACCACGTTTGGAACGAGACATAAATCTTGTGCGTTCCTTGCACCAATACTGAATCCTTCAACTGCTCTCAACCTTTCTTCCAGCATTTGCAGTTTGTCTTGGGCTTGAGGGTTCTCCATGGCGTAGTTGTGAGGGAGCCCACTCATACCATAGTAAGGATGAATCATCGGAACTATGACTGGGTTCACATTTGGGGTATGTGAATGAGTGGGGTTCCTGAGGCTGGACCCTTGAGCTTGAGCATCGACCACCAGCGGTGGAGTGTAGCCGAGTGGAAATCTTTGTGGCGCGACAACAGGGCTCGGGTTGTGAATCTGCGGTGCCCCCAGATTACTGTTGTGACCTATCGATGCGGGATGTCTTTGTCCCACAACTCCCGAGGGACCATCTTCCGGATTGGCAGCGACTGTCGGAGGTGTGTAACCTTGCGGAAGTCCATAAGTAGGCCATTGGTAACCCTGTTCGTTAGCCCCAGTAGGGTACACTGTATGGGGGATTCCGGGTCCATTGGGAATAGGAGGGTTGGTAGCTTGATTTTCAGTGTTCCCAGCGGAGACATCTTCATCTGTATTCCCATTTTTCAAAGCTTGTAGGACCCTTAAGATCTCAGCCATCTGTTGCTTCATCACATCTATTTCTGCCCTAAGCTCTTGATTGCCTAGGTTCTGGTTACCCTGACCTAAGTCGTCCTGATGTGGATCTCCTTGATCCAGGTTATCTTGAGGCGGATTGTCCTGATTTGCTTCCATGTTTCTGGCCTGAGAACGAGTCCAATAGCGATGTTGACGCACCAGCTTGTCTTTTATTCTCTGTTGACGGGATACATGATATGAGTATGTGAATGGATGAAAAATGAGTGATGCATGTGTGCATGAGTTTTATTGCTTTAGGCCGAGAATTGTAAGCGCGTCTTGATTTGTCATAAGTACATAAACTAACGTTTCAAGCGTTTCCAAAAGGAGGATCAATAGGTGGAACAAACAAACTTCATTGATGAAGGGGAGTACAACATTCTTGAAATAAAAATTCAAAAGAAACATTACAATGCTTTTTTTTTAAATTTCGCTCAAATACATATAGCTTTCATTTTTCCACTCCTCTCTCTTTTTCTACTAGTGGTGCTACCAGACTTCTCCCTAAGTTCGGCAATCAGGATTTTGCAAAATTCCATGAATTCGGAAACTTGGACCGGGGCGTTGAACGGGTGCATTGCCGCGTCAGCCTCTTTTAGGCGCTTTGGGATACCCATGATAGCTTGATCGGCCAGCCATGCCAATTTTGAGAATCTATCTCTCCAATATAAGCTTTCATTTTTCAACTCTATGAAGACTTCATGGTTTTCTATCCTGCTGACTAATTCTACAAAGCGGCTCTCCCAGTGGATGCTTTCAATCTTCAGCTGGTGGTAAACTTCCTCTTGATATCTGATGTGGTCTTTCAGTTCATCAGATTTCTCATGCTCCCTTCTCAAGGCTTGTTGGTATTCTCAGAGTATTTCTTCAATGGTCTCTTTATCCCGCCGGATACTTTTCACTTGATCTTCAAACTCAGCTATCAATATCCGAGATTCTCTCTTTGATTTCACCAACAAGCCTTGTGTGGTTTTTTCTGCAATCATTGACTCCTCCCATAACTCTTTCCATTTATGCGCATCATCAATGGCTTGGTTCATCTTCAGGTTGCATCGCTTTAGTTCTTCCTTTGCCCCCCTCAGGTATTTTTGGACCTCTTGTTTATTCTTTTCTTCAATCTTAAGTTGCTTGCGGCTATCCTCAATGGCCGATGACTTAGTTGTATTTTCCTCCTCCAATTTCTGGTTTCTTAGAAGCACTTTCTCTAATTCTGCCTGTAAGCCCTTCTTTTCTTCTTCAGCTTTTGACAAGGCCATTTTGAGCTTATCTAACTCTTCGACAGTGGGAAGGGTAGGTTCAGCTATTTCTTCCTCAACCCGTAGTGCGCTTCGGTAAGGCAATCGGGTGTCTTGGATCCTTTTTTGGAGCCACTGACGAAAGGTGGGTTCCTTATCGCCGCCCCTCTTAGTAAGCTCTTGTCCTTTGCGGACAACCATGTCCCACGCTTGAGAAATCTTCTGGAGCATGTCAACCTCTTTTGGGCTTCCCTCATGGAGGTAAAAAGGGATTAACATGTCTTCGGTGGGCGGATTTCGCATGGGGTACCCTAGCTGTCTTAGAGTCAGAGAAGGGTTGTAATTTATGCATCCTCTTGTCCCCATGAGTGGGACATTTTGAAAATTTCCACACTGAAAAATTACCGTAGGCCGGTCTTTCCACCACGATGGGTGCCAACGAACCTTGCATTCATGAAGGCCTCTTAGCACTTGCAACCATTCACCGGTATTCATTGACTCCACATCACATCCTCTAGCGTCTTCAATTGGGCCTTCTACCTTAACTTTGTTGACGAAGGCATGGGTAAGAAGCCATACATACAAGGCTTGTAGGCAGCAGGATATCCTCTTTCCCTTTAGCTCACTATAATGAGTGAAGGTACAGTAAGTGTCTGCAAGAATGGCTGGAATTGGGTTGGTTGGGTTTTCTTCATCTTTGAAGGATAGGAACACACCAATAGCGGTTGTGTCCACATATCTTTCAAGGCGTGGGAATAGCACAATCCCAAAGATGGTCAAAGCTAACACTTGCTTGAAAGGACCCCAATTTCTAGCATCGGCGAAGGACTTCATTTGACTTTCCAAGTACTCTTGCGGGAACCCTACAATGCAATTTCGGTTTTTCTTTTGGAGCTTCAAACTTTCCTTGCTGATTTGTAGCATTGAGGCAAGTTTCTCATCTGTATAGTAATGCCCCTGGTACTGGTAGGGCTAGTGTCCCGTTGAGGAAAACCAAGGATCTGCGTATATTCTTCCAGGGTAGGTGCCATCTGGAAATTTTTGAAAGTGAAGCATCTCAAGGAAGAGTCATAGAACTGGCTCAGAGCAACAATGGCATTTGTCTGCACTTCCAACCGTAGTAACTGTTGCGCCCGAAAAAGTCCCCGAGGGAGAACCTTCCTCGTTCACAACTTTTCTTAAGACAATGAAGCCGCCACCAATATTTATTAAGGAAAATATTAGGAAAACCTTTTTTGGAAAGCGATTGGCCTTTGAAAACTGAGAGTTTGGGTTCGGGGGTCGGTTACGCGCAGGGAAGGTGTTAGCACCCCACACGTCCTCTCTACTGAGAGGGAACCTTTAATTAAATATGTGGTTTTTATATGTTGACCTGAAAATATTCAACTTTGCCTCTGTACTTCTTATTGACAATGAATTAAAGAACTTAATAGATTTTTTATTTTTGGAGAGAAAGGGAAAAAAAAAGGGTTTTTAGAAAAAAGTGCTTGACGGGACATGGCCCGCTCCTACGTATCTCCCGGTGCGATGGAGAATTCAAAGCTACGTAGTTCTTGTGTAGAAAATGTTCGTGTGTTTGGTGTTTTTTAATATAGGGGTTTTAGGATTGTGTGATCTGTGTTGAAGGACCACTGGGGGTCTGAAGGGCTGCTGGGGGCTGAAGGAGCGCTGGGGCTCTGAAGGACCACAGTTCACTTATCCTAAAACAATGATTAACCCGGCCGTACGACCGACTTAATCCCCTACTTTGAAAATAAGATTTTTGATTTTTGAAAGAGATGTGTTTGTATTTTTTATTTAGAAATTATTTGTTTTTGCGCTTGACAGGGGCGTGGCCCTGCTCCTACGTATCTCCGGGTGGAGAATCAAAGACGACGTAGTTCTTGTTCTTTTGAAAATAATTGTTGAAAACTTATTGTGAAAATGATTTTTTTATTTGTTATGCTTGACGGGATGTGACCCGCTCCTACGTATCTCCCGGTGCGATGGAGAATTCAAAGCTACGTAGTTCTTCTCTGTCCTGAAAAATGTTTTTGTTTTTTATCTTGTTTAATTGTGAAAACCAAGCTTTCATGATGATCAATTGAGCAAGGGCTCCAAGTGATCACCACTAGCGCTCCATTGTTAATAATCATGCAAGCAAAGGCTTCGCAAGACTACAAACAAAGTTTTTTTGATTTAGTGAAACTCTTTAGGAAAATTCAGGCATTCATGATGATCAATTGAGCAAAGGCTCCAAGTGACCACCACTAGTACCTCGTTGTTAATAG
Organism: Astragalus membranaceus; assembly: GCA_039519185.1. Taxonomy (NCBI): domain Eukaryota; kingdom Viridiplantae; phylum Streptophyta; class Magnoliopsida; order Fabales; family Fabaceae; genus Astragalus; species Astragalus membranaceus. The sequence continues at coordinate 27,347,471 of CM076849.1, read as the reverse complement.
TCATGCAAGCAAAGGCTTCACAAGACTATTAACAAAGTTTTTGATTTATGAGAAATTATTTTGTCTTGAAGAGAATTAAATTAAAAAAACGAGAAAGGGGGGTGAAATGGTAAAATAGGGTGTTATTAGCTGTGGGGAGTGATATAATTAAATAGGTGGTGTAAAAAGGGAAGCCCAGTTCGCATCTGAGGGCCCAGTATGCGAAACTGGGCTTAAGTGAGGGAGGGGTGTGGCAACGAAATAGAGGGGTGCAAATATGAATTCAGATTAAAAAGAAAATTAAAAAAAAGATATCCGTATATAAGGCAAGTGTTGAATTGAGCAAACCCTAATTCTCACTTCCCACACCCCCAGCGCCGTTCCTAGTCAAGAGAGGGAGAGTGATGAGCCGAAATTTCAGGGAGAGGGAGAGAGATCCGCGGAGTGAGACAATGAGAGGATTTTGGAGAGAGAGAGATACACGAAGAAAGAAAGTGAGAGAGAGGGAATAAACGAGAGGGATTGAAAGAGGAAGAGGTTCGCGACAGTGGGACTGTGCTGGACGGCCATCTCACGGCCAGCGACGGCGGAGTTGTGGTGTTGTTGTGTTCTCGACCAAAACGAACGAGCTTCAACGGTGTTGGCTACGGTGAGAGAGAGAATCGCGACGGAGAGAGGAGGATTACGAAGGGAGAGCGACGAGAGAGAAGGGCGTGATTGAGGGGGAAGCTCCCGCCGATTCTGGCGACGGTAGAGATGGAAGCAGCATCGCGACAGCGACTTGCTGCTCGTGGCGGTCTTCGCCGTGAAAGCTGCGACGACGGTGCTGGCGGTGGAGCGTAATGGCGACGGCGACTGTAACGGACGGAACGCAAACAACACAGGGACGACGGCGACGGCTACGGGTGGTTCACGGCCGACTTGGGCGTACGATCCGACCACCTTCTACAGTTGCCGGAGGTGAGTTCTAATTTTTATTTTTTTGCTTTTCTCTTCTTCTCCTCTTATTTCTTTTACTGATTCTGAAGAAAAAAAATATTTACAATGCCTATTGCCTATTTTTTTTAAAAAACCTAGTCCTCTAAAACTAAACCTGTTTTAAATTAGTTACTAATATTTCTAACTAAAAACTGTTAGGTACTGATTTCGTTTTTTAGAACCAACAAATTATAACCCTAATTTTTTATATTCTGTTCATGATTTTTCCTTTAAAAAACTAATCTATTTACAACATAAACTGAAAATTCGATTTTTGGTTCAAGTATATGTGGATTCCAGAAGCTAGGCCGAAACCCTAATGCATCAAAATTAAAACGAAACTAACTCCATTCACAGCCCCAATACTCACGGCATCAATAAACAGAGTCTAATTATTTTTAGTTCCTATATACAATTTGATTATAATAAAGCTGCTGTTCTTAAAAAGCCTATCATGTATCCAAATTGACAAGGTATAGGGAAAACGAAATAGTGGTAGCCAACCTTTTTTCCAGCCTCATAAGTTCTCCTTTTGTTTGCTGCTTGCTGCTGCTATGGCTGCTGCCTATTACTGCTGTGGCCTTTTTTTGTTTCAGAATTTCTCGGTGTTTTGTGATTAGGGTTTTGGTTTGAAACCCTAATCTTTTGCTCTGAATCTCTGTTAATTTCGTGTCCCCTTTGCCACTGCTGTTGACTGCTAATTTATACTACCTTTCTAGGTTTAGGCATTAATTGCATTTTGACCGGGCTTTGAATTATTTTTCAGGTTTTGGAGCGGATCGACCTAGGCCCAGCAGCTTGGGGAGCAGCTGCTGGAAACCCTGAATCTGCTGCTGCTGCCTATTATTATTTGCATTTTCGGATTTGTATTTTTGGTATTTTTAGTATTATCATTTTTTTGTATTTTTGGACTTTTGGACATCTTAGAGACTATTAAATTGTAAATAAACAATAAATATAATTTTTTGACATTTTTTAGACTATATTTACTACTCAAAATGAATGAATAGGCAGAGTAAAAATAATAAAAGAAATTGGGCCAAATACAAAAGTGATATCGGACCCAACTAGACAAGTGCGTGAGAACGAGGCCCAAATAGAATAAATAAGCCCGTTGACCATTAAACGCTAACATTATCTCAGAATCGCGTTCTTAAGCCCAAATTGAAACGACAAGCCCAATCGCGAGAAAAATGACTTTGTTAGTCTCAATTAGGTTCGATTAAATCCAAATACGACGATTAAATTGAAGAACGCACGAAAAGATCGATCATTCGCGTGCATGCCTAATTTAAAACAACGGTATTTCGATTTAGTTGAACAGGGTAATTGAAATTGGCCAGGGTTAGTAACTGAGATGCCGTACTGATAATTCTCGTAACCACGCGACTTCAAAACACGATTTAAGTAAAATAAACGACTAAAACTAGAAAAGGAAGACGGACAAAATTGGGGTATAACAGTAACATAATAATCTTCCCATAAGTTCTATCGAAAGACCTGCGCTCGATGGGCGGCAACCAACCCGCACATTCTCTTAAGCTGGTCAGATTGGGCTGTTTCACTGTAGGGTAGTTCAGGGTTTGAACTGCTTCACCGTTTGATCCCATATTGCCTTGCTTATGACACAATTTTTGAGCCTCTTACAATTCTCGGCAAACCTAAATAAGATGAATAACATGCATGTGGGGATTTTTTTTTTTTTTACATTTTGTGAAATAATGATGCTATATGATGGATGAAAGAAAGATGTCACGCGTGTAAAAAAAAAGGGAAATTTTGGTGATTCAACTTTGAGAAAGTATTAACTATGTGTCACATCCTATATATTTAAAAGGAAAAAAGAATAATAGTAATAATAAAACGGTTTAGATGATTTGATTTTTTTGGGAAAAGGAAAAAAACAATTAAAAATAAAATCTGTAATGATGCAGCGGGTAGGTGAAATGCCCTTGTGTCCTAAACAGGTTATGTCTTATATATAGGTCACGGTCTAGGGTCACTTACGTGATCAATCTCTCAGGTGGCTCTATTCACTTCCTCACAAAGGTTTCCAGAGCTAAAATCCCCTTCATGATATGATCCACAACGATAGCGAGCTACCTGGTGTGGGATACCATGAAAGAGCATACTCTGGTTGAGACTTTCATGAGAGTCAGACAGATAAAATCCAGAATGACTGTCACTAATAATCTCCACTCGTCCTAGGTTACTTTTCAGACCCGGGTATAAGGCCCCACTCAAAAGTGTGTGAATAAACATGTGTAGGTGACGTGTGTGACGCGGGCATAATACCTGGACCACACAAGCTGCAAAAAAAAAATACAGATAATAGTACGAAAGTTTTCTACCCTAAGGTTCAATAAGGCCATAAATAAATAAACAAATAAATAAAAATAAAAATAGACTGGCAAATATGAACGCTAAGGTAAAAAGATATTAAATTAACAATAATCTACACATTTAATTAAATTAGGCTTGACCCTCTAAAATGTCCCCAGTGAAGTCGCCAGCTGTAGCGACCGAAAAAGTCCCCGAGGGAGAACCTTCCTCGTTCACAACTTTTCCTAAGACAATGAAGCCGCCACCAATATTTATTAAATTGGAAAACATTGAAAAAACCTTTATTTTTGGGTTCGGGGGTCGATTATGCGCGGGGAAGGTATTAGCACCCCACAGCATCCTTTCAAGAGAAAGGTTACCATTTAATTTAATGTGTAGAGAGAACGTTAATTTAAAGAAAATACTTTATTTTACCTTTTTATTATTTGCAAAATTGAAGAGGAAGACTTAATAAAAATTTAGTTTTTTTTGCGCTTGACAGGAGTGGGCCCCTGCTCCTACGTATCTCCAGGTGCGATGGAGAAATCAAAGCTACGTAGTTCTTGGGGTAGAAAATGTTGGTGTTTGATGTTTTTTTATTTACTTTTGAAATCGGGAGAGGTACTCGAGACGACCAAACAAGTAAAACTCAGAGTGGTCGTCGCTCATAGCTCGTTTGAAAACCAAAGCTGTTATCAACGGTCAAACAAGCTAAGCTCAGAGTGACCATTAATAACAAACCAATTTTTTGTTTAGGAAAACATTTATTCGTTATTTGGAAAAAAATAGGTTTGTGAGAGAAAATATTTATTTAGGGAAAAGAGACTTCCCTTGTTTAAAAAAAAGGAACGGGGGGTGCAGTGGTAAAATAAGGGTGTAAATAAAAGGAAGGCTGTATTATTAAAACTGGGGTGTAAATAATAGCAGCGACCCATTTTTTGTTTCAGAACCACTAGCCCACAAATCATGGGCCTTTTTTTTAGGGGGCGCCTGAATAAAATATGGGGGTGGGGGAAGCAATCTGATTAAAGATTAAAATTAAACTAAACCCTAGACTATATAAGCCAAATCCTAAACAAAAAAAACCTAATTCTTTCACTCTTCTCAGCGCCGCAACCTCTCTCCCTCCCTAACCCTAATCTCGTTTCTTCTCTCTCCCCCCACCAACATAAACCGAATCGTTCTCTCCCTCTTCACCACCATTGCAACCCAAACCTTCACCTTCTTTTCCTTTTCCATACCCTAATCTCGCCTCCTTTTCTCCTCTACCATAAACATCAGACTGAATCTCTCTCTCTCTCTCAACCGATCCACTATCTCTCCGATCTGGGTTCTGTTGTGGTTGAGTGATGACGGTGGTGAGGCGTGGTAACCGTAGGGGCGTTTGGGGGTTGTTTAGTGGAGGATGTGCGTTGTGGGTGATTGGGGATGAAAGGGGGAGGCGGTGGTGCGGTGAGCGAGGAGAGCTACGGTTTGGGGGTTTGTGGTGTATGGTGATGCGTTGGCTCGGCGGTTGTTTGATGGTAGAGGGGGCTAACGATGCGGTGGCGTGGGTGATAGCAGCAGTGAGAGGGTGGTTCGCAAAAGGGGGTGAGGCTGTGGTGGTTGGTGGTGACGGTTTGCGAAAAGGGGGGTTTTGGGGTCACGGTGGTGGTGGAGATGGTGAGGCCGTGGCGTTTAGGCTGGTAGTGGTGGTTGTTGTGACGGTTCGTACGGCGGCGGTCTACGGCCAACGGCCACCGTGGACGGTGGCCGGGAAGTATAGGGTAGAATTTCGACTCCTTTCTTTGTTTTCCTTTTTATTTCTTTTACTGATTCCCTATTTTTTGTATTTTCTGATTTTTTTTAAAGAAAAATTTTACTAAACCCTAATTTCTTTTAAAGCCTAATCTGCTTATGTTGCTTCCTAATATATCTACAGCATTAATATTTACAAAAAACATGAACTGAAACTACCACAGACTGATTTCAGATCAATACCAAATTCAGTCTTCTTTTTTTTTTGTAGAATAGCATAGTATGTATTGAACTTGGCAAAACATAAAGAAAACAAAATCGTGATTACCTACTTTCGTTCCTCAGGAATTCCTCTTTTGATTGCTGTTACTGCTTCTTAGGACTCACTGCTACTGCTGCTTTGTAAATTACTCTGTGTGTGTTGCTGTGTTTACTGTGTGTATATTGTTGTTTTTTGTATCTCAGTGTGCCTGTATTTTGTGTTTTTCAGTCACTGTTTGTGTGGTTTCTCAGAATTGTTCTGTATATTTTTCTACATTGTTGGTGTTCACTGGTATTTATATGCAGGGGATTCTAGTGTAGGTGTGGTATTGGAGCAGGGAATCAAAACTCATGGGGGACAAAGCAGTTGGCAGCAGTGACACAGAGGAGCAGCAAGGATGGCAGCAGGGCTGCTGCCACTGCAACAGTGTTTTTGCTGGAAATGGAAGAAAGCCAAGGGACAAGGAGAAGGCAACCTCAGCCTCATTCTCCAGATGAGCAGTCGCTGCTGCCTTGTTTTTTTTGTTTCAGAAATGTACTATTTTATTTTAATTTTTGTATTATAAAAGAGTTGACTTTTTTTTTTGTACAATTATGCCCTTTCTTTTTTTAATTTTTTTTTGTTTGTATATGTAACAAAAGGACAGCTAATAAAAAAAACTGATTTTATCTTATTACTATTATTTATTATTATTTTTTTGATGATAATAAAAGCGGTAAAGAAAAAAGAAGAAGCGTACACGACGAGAGGCGAACACGCGCGCGCAAAGAGCGTAACGACACACACCCGATTAGGAATGACACGCGTATGTAGTTAGAAATAACATATGCACGCAACAATGTGAAAACGTTAAGACTAACACGTGTACGCGACTAAAAATAATACGAGTGCACCATAGACCACGTTTTTTTTTTTGGGTTTTTCGATTAGTCGGACAAAATTAGGGTATGACAATCGATTTGTTGAAAAAAAAAAGTTTCAATTTATGACAAAATACGTAAAGTGATATACTAAACAGTGTGATTTGGTGAACTTTATGGTTCAGAATAAATTTTAATTGTTCAAATACACAAAGTTTGTTCCTCGATAACCGGTTTGGTTAAAAAAATCGTGACAAAATACGTAAAGTGCATTATAGTTATAATTTAATTTTTATTCACGGGAACTTCAGCCACATTTACAAAAGAACCTCACATCATATTCTTTCAACATTCTATCTTCGAGTACTACATTGCTTCTATTTTATTGGTGATTTTCATCCAACCCTACATGATACTCTTGTGTTTCACTTTTTAATTGTGCTGTATTATTTTCTTTCTAATTATGTTATTCAAATTTTTAGACACCATTCTTGAAGAATTTCTAAGACATCATGGAAGTCAAAAATGGCTTCCATTTGCAAACTCCAACTGTCCCGGTTTTTTCCATTTAGTTTGGGAATCTGGGTGGATAAACTTGCATTTGACTTACTGATTTGACACCTTGATTATCACCTTCTAACACATGTTCCAAAAACACTAGAATTGTCAAAAAACTCACACAGCCTGCTTGCTGTGTGTTAATAAAATCTGTAAAGAAACTTTAAAGAATAGTGAAACAAAGATAAAGAACTAGAGTTTAGAGTTAGAATTGTCCCTGGATTGTTACCATGCTCAATGATACCATGTTAGATTTTGAACCATATAAACTAAAAACTGACCAATTGATTGTTTTTAATGCAGGGTTGCAGAATAGCAAAACTAGATGTGCATGAAACAGAATAACCAGCCCAGAAATGCAAGCCTAGTCTAGATAAACAAATCCACTTCAGCAACGGGTTGCTGCGGAACCCAGTGGATACTGCACTGTTGAAACACGCGGATATGCGCAAGAAAATGGGTTGAACCGATCCACTTGGTATAAAAACTTCTTTCAACCGAATTGTCCCACTTTTTCCCTTTTCTTTCTCTCTCTTCTCTTCTTCTCTGCTGCGAATCTCTTCTCCGCAAACCCTCTCTGCTAGGGTTCCTCAATCTCTATTGATTTCTCAAGAAATCAACAACATAGACGATCAACGAAGCTTCGTAATCGCTTATTTCAGGTAAAGATCACAAAAGCCCTTTCGTTTATGCTTTCAATTCCTTGTTCAGAATCTTCTCTTCACCAAAACTGATTCCGTGTTTTCTTCTTTGTTTGCAAGTAAAACTGATTCAGTGATGAACGAATCGAGGTCACGAACACTAACAACAACGGTAGATTCACTCAACACTATGTTTTATTGTTAGATTTCAACAAATCACAGAAAAATCCTAACTGGTTTCCTTCGTTTCAGGTACGCGATGCTACAACAAGATTAAGCGAACAAAACTGAGGTAAAACGAAAATCTCTATTGTGTTTTACTTCTTCTTTGTGAATAAGGCTTGATTCTGACTTGTGTATTTTGATCTGTATGCTACTGGTTGTGTTTGTTGATGAATTGTGCAGCAACAACACTGTGGATCTCCACCTTGAGACCACAAGGTAGTTTCCTTTAACCTCTCTTTCTATTTTTCTCTCTGATTTTGCGTTTTTAGTCACTGAAACTTTGCTAACTCGTATTTCTTTTCTTTCCTTGCGAAATTCTGTCTTCAACCACTTGTTGAAGAACAATGACACACAAAGACCTTCAGAGAAATACACGCATATACAGAAGAAGAAGAAAGAAAATAGCACACAGAGGAAGAAAACTGCAATGTAAAGAAACTGTAAATGTATTATTTCATTCAATTGATTCACTGTTGTGATTCACTGTGTGATTTTTTACATAGCATAGGTATATATATATATATATACAGAGATTGTAATTTTGTTTGGCTGATTGTTAGGTTGGTTGTAACTGTTGTCAAGTTTGTTAAGTTGTAACAAACTTAGTTATTTTTAACTAACTGTGTAACAGCTTTAACTAATAACAGCTTATTAGTTGTTAAACAGCTGTTTGGACATTTTAGGGTGTGTGAATTATCACAATTTAACACCCTTGCTTAATTCTAACACCCTAAGACATAGGTTAAGACCTTAGGAGAGACTAAACTAGAATTGGTCAGGACAAGCCCCTGACATTAGCCTTAGAACCAAAGATGATCCAGAACAAGCCTCTGGATAATAGCTATAGAAGTTGTATTCCTAGGTTAGAATGCAACCAAACCTAATTCTCTCCTAAGTTTAGTAAAAGACCCACCTTTTAGAGCCTTAGTAAAGACATCAGCCAACTGATCCTTTGTAGAGCAGTAATCTACAATCAAATTACCTTTAGTAACCTGATCTCTAAGGTAATGGTACATTGTTTCAATGTGCTTGGTCCTTCCATGCCCCATAGGATTCTTAGCAAGATCTAGTGCAGACTTGTTGTCAATTAGAAGTGTAGGAGTTTGAGTCAGCTCCACTTTTAGCTCCTTTAACAATGCTTCCAGCCATGCTGCCTGTGTGGCAGCACTACATGCAGAAACATATTCTGTTTCAGAGGAGGAAAGAGCAACTATTTGTTGCTTTTTGGAACTCCAGGAAACTGTTATGCCTTAAAACTTAAACAAAAAACCTAAAGTACTCATTCTATCTATGTGGTCTCCACACCAATCACTGTCAGAGTATCCCAGTAGCTCAAACCTTCCTAGATCAGTGCCTTTAGGAAAGAACAAGCCATAATTCAAAGTTCCCTTAATGTACCTAAGAACCCTCTTAGTAGCATTAAGGTGTATCTCCAATGGTTCATTCATGAACCTGCTAATCATCCCAGTAGCAAACAAGATATCAGGCCTGCTGTGGCATAGATATCTTAGGGAACCTACAATCTGCCTGAAGAGTGTAGGGTCCACTTTAGAGCCTTTTTCACCCTCCTTTTTGCACAGAAACCCTTCTGCTGGATAGATGACAGAATTGCATTCTGCCATTTCAAATCTGGTGAGCAATTCCTTAGCATATTTTGTTTGATGTAGGATTAGACCTTCTGGCACCCTTAGGAATTCTAATCCTAGGAAGTAGGATAGCCTTCCCAAGTCTGTCATCTCAAATTCACTCTTCATAGAAGCTTTGAACTTGTTAATCTCCATAGGACAGCAACCTGTTACCAAAAGATCATCAACATATAAACAAATTATTAGTAACAAATCAGTATCCATAGTGCCTTTCACATATACACCAAACTCATTGGTGCATTTTGTGAAACCACTTTCCACAAAAATGTGTCTATTCCTTTGTTCCAGGCTCTTGGAGCCTGTTTTAGTCCATACAAAGCCTTGTGTAAATGGCATACAAGGTTTTCTTTTCCTTTTATCTCAGAGCCAGGTGACTGTGAGATAAAAATAGTCTCCTCTAAAGGTCCATTTAGGAAAGCAGACTTAACATCCAAGTGATATAAGTCTCATCCCTTACTACAGGCCAAGGCAGTCACCAATCTAATGGTCTCATGCCTAGCCACAGGTGAGAAAACTTCCTCATAGTCAATACCATGCAATGTTTTTAAAACTGGACCGGAGATCGAACCGGCGAGGCCTCCGGTTCATGGTTCAATCGGTTCAACTGGTTCAACCATGGTTGAACCGGATGAGTAATTTATTAAATAAAAAATAAAAAATATTAAATTTTGGAGAAAAGAGTAAATTTAAAAATAAAAAAATGTATTTCGGGCGGTTCAATCCGGTTCGGTTTCCGGTTCCGCGGTTCAACTCGGTTCTTCCCCGGTTCGATCCGGTTCTGGGCGGTTCAATAGAACTGCGGTTCAAATGGGGTTGAACCAACCGGCCGGGGTTCCGGTTCCCGGTTCAACCGGTTGAACCGGCCGGTCCGGTCCGGTTTTTAAAACATTGATACCATGCTTTTGTTGGAACCCTCTTACAACTAGTCTAGCTTTATGCTTGAGTATTTTGCCATTGGGATCCAACTTGAGCTTAAAGAGCCACTTGACACTTATTGCCTTCTTATTCTTAGGCAAGGGTGTCAAGCTCCAAATTTTATTTTTTTCAATTGAGGCCAATTCCTCAATCATGGCATTTTTCCAGTTTTTATCCTTTAAGGCTTCCTTAAAGTCAACTGGTTCCATATCTGCCACCATTGCAAAGTGAATGAGGTCACCTTGCTCATTCACCTCAATGTTAGTGGCCAAATCATATTCGGCAAGCCTCCTAGGAGGCTGTCTCAGCCTTTGAGTCCTTGGAAGCGCCTGTACAGCAGGTTCAGCAGCTGGTTCTGCTTCATTTTCTTCCAAAACATGATGATTAGGATCTGCCTCTGGCTGGGCAGGTTCTTCTTCATCAGAATTTTCATCAAAAGTTTCTGGTCTAGTGTCTAGAACCTCTTCTAGGACTGTAGTATCTGCTGAACTCACTTGTTCAACCTTATCCCAGTCCCACTGCATGCCTTCAAGCACAACAACATCCCTTGATATCTCAATTTTATCAGTTTTAGGATCTAGCAGCCTATAAGCACCTATAGGATGGTATCCTACAAGTATTAGAGGCCTACTCTTATCCTCCAACTTATTCCTCTTGCTATCAGGTATATGGCTGTATGTTAGAGAGCCAAATACTCTTAGATGAGCCACACTAGGCTTATCACCAGCCCACACATGTATTGGAACTTTCTCTTCCAGCCCCTTTGTAGGACATCTGTTTAAAATGTAAACTGCTGTAGGGACAGCTTCTGCCAATAGCTTCTTAGGTAAGCCTTTTAGGTTAATCATAGTCCTAGCCATATCCAAGATGGTCCTGTTTCTCCTCTCTGCTATCCCATTGTGTTTTGGGGTATAAGGAGAGGTTACCTCATGTAAGATACCTTGGGATGTGCAGTATTCCTCAAACTCTTTTGAGGTATACTCACCTCCACCATCAGTTCTTAATACCTTTAGCTGCTTGCCACTTTGTTTTTCTGCCATTACCTTGAACTGCTTGAACATTCCAAAGGCTTCTCCTTTGGTTTTGAGTAAGTAGAGCCAAATTTTTCTTGAAAATTCATCTACAAAGGTCATGAAATACTTGTTACCCCCACTGGAGGGTACATCAAAAGGTCCACACAGGTCAGAATAAACAACATGTAAAACATCTTTAGACTTATGATTCATTTCAGCCTTAAATTGTTTCCTAGGTTGTTTACCTACTAGACATGTAGTACAAGTATCCTTAGACATATTAATACTAGGCAACCCCTTTACTAAACCTTTAGTACTTAGGTTACTTAGACTTTTGAAGTTCAAGTGTCCTAGCCTCTTGTGCCACAACATACTTTCAGAATCAACAGTGGCACTTAGGCATTCTGCCTTACTCATGCCAATGTTGGTTTTGAAGGTCCTGTTGGTGGCTAAAGGAGTTGTCAATACTAGTCTATTTTTAGCTTTAGGTCCTTCATAACTACTGAAAAACCATTTTCAATTAGTTGGCCTAGGCTAATTAAATTGCAGCTAATACCTGGTACATAAAAAATATTTTCAATTAGAATAACTTGACCATTCTCCTTAGTAAGTTTTATGTTTCCCATTCCCTCAGAAACAATAGATTTGTTGCTAGCACATCTAATAGAAGTTTTCTTGCTTGAGTCATAGTCCACAAGCCATTCTTTGTTCCCAGTCATATGATTGGAACAACCTGAATCTAAATACCACATTTCTGTGATGGTTTTGCAAAGAAGTCAGCAATGCTTTCACCCTCCTGCATATTCAAAATTTCATACTGCTTTCTCAATGATTGCAACTTCTCCTCCTTGACTGGTGCAACACCATTATAATATTTGTCAAGGAGGTCCCAGGTAGTTTTAGAGACTTTGATGCCTCTAATTCTGTCAAAGTTACTCTCATCACACCCCTGGTGTATTAGATAAATGGCTTTCCAATCCTTCTTGGTGTTTTCCTTATGTTCAGCCCTTTGTTCAGGGGTTGGGTCCTCAGCTAGTGCTGGAACCCCTTCTTGAACAATTTCTAAGACATCATGGAAGCCAAAAATGGTTTCCATTTGCAAACTCCAACTGTCCCAGTTTTTTCCATTTAGTTTGGGAATCTGGGTGGATAAACTTGCATTTGACATACTGATTTGAAACCTTGATTAGCACTTTCTAACACCTGTTCCAAAAACACTAGAACTGTCAAAAAACTCACATAGCCTGCTTGCTGTGTGTTGATAAAATCTGTAAAGAAACTTTAAAGAATAGTGAAAGAAAGATAAAGAACTAGAGTTTAGAGTTAGAATTGTCCCTTGATTGTTACCATCCTCAATGATACCATGTTAGATTTTGAACCATATAAACTAAAAACTGACCAAATGATTGTTTTTAATGTAGGGCTGCAGAATAGCAAAACTGGATGTGCATGAAATAGAATAACCAGCCCAGAAATGCAAGCCTAGTCCAAACAACACAAATCCACTTCAGCAACGGGTTGCTGCGGAACCCAGTGGATACTACACTGTTGAAACACGCAGATATGCGCAAGAAAACGGGCTGCACCGATCCACTTGGTATAAAAACCTCTTTGAACCGAATTGTCCCACTTTTTCCCTTTTCTTTCTCTCTCTTCTCTTCTTCTCTGCTGCGAATCTCTTCTCCGCAAACCCTCTCTGCTAGGGTTCTTCAATCTCTGTTGATTTCTCAAGAAATCAACAACATAGACGATCAACGAAGCTTCGTAATCACTTATTTCAGGTAAAGATCACAAAAGCCCTTTTGTTTATGCTTTCATTTTCTTGTTCAGAATCTTCTCTTCACCAAAACTGATTCTGTGTTTTCTTCTTTTTTTGCAAGTAAAACTGATTCAGTGATGAATGAATCGAGGTCACGAACACTAACAACAACGGTAGATTCACTCAACACTTTGTTTTATTGTTAGATTTCAACAAATCACAGAAAAACCCTAACTGGTTTCCTTCGTTTCAGGTACGCGATGCTACAACAAGATGAAGCGAACAAAACTGAGGTAAAACGACAATCTCTATTGTGTTTTACTTCTTCTTTGTGAATTGCCTGATTCTGACTTGTGTATTTTGATTTGTATGCTACTGGTTGTGTTTGTTGATGAACTGTGCAGCAACAACACTGTGGATCTCCACCTTGAGACCACAAGGTAGTTTCCTTTAACCTCTCTATTTTTCTCTCTGATTTTGAGTTTTCAGTCACTGAAACTTTGCTAACTCGTATTTCTTTTCTTTCCTTGCGAGATTCTGTCTTCAACCACTTGTTGAAGAACAATGACACACAAAGAGCTTCAGAGAAATACACACATATACAGAAGAAGAAAGAAAATAGCACACAGAGGAAGAAAACTGCAATGTAAAGAAACTGTAAATGTATTATTTCATTCAATTGATTCACTGTTGTGATTCAATATGTGATTGTTTACATAACATAGGTATATATATAGTAACTGTTGTCAAGTTTGTTAAGTTGTAACAAACTTAGTTATTTTTAACTAACTGTGTAACAGCTTTAACTAATAACAACTTATTAGTTGTTAAACAACTGTTTGGACATTTTAGGGTGTGTGAATTATCACAATTTAACAGTACCGTCTCTTTTAGAAAGTGCGAAGATCCATCCTCTCCATAAGTTAATTTCGCCAAATAGCACTTTGTAATATTATCTATTATCTATAAGATGAATACAAATACAAATTCAGAGTCTTTGTACCTCACCATTGCCTTATAATATCAATGTTGCTTCGTACCTCACCATTGCAATACAGACATTCGCTCTTCAAAAAGCTATCCACTCTATGGCTCTGCTTGGTAAAAAGTAGCGGATAATAGATAAGTCAGCGGATAAGCTAGCAGATTGAATTTAAAGTGTTTGATAAAATTAACGGTTGAACTAATTTATAAATATAAAATGACATAAATAGATATTTGTAATTAATGTTTAAATATGAGAGATAATATATATTTATTTAATGGAGGATAAATAAAAAATTTAATTAAAGTATAAAGGGTAAAAATGAGAAAAAAATAAAACGCTATAAGTTATAAACATTAATGTTTCAAAAAAAATGCTATCTGAAAAACACTATAAGGTACCATTCTCAAACACTTACTAAAAGCTAATAATCTACCTACCGTAAGGGAGTGGATTGACATTTCTAAAGGAAGTTATATATGTCTCACCTTAGAGGCAAAAAAGGGTGAAGATCGATCTAGGGAACTTGTACGAGATAAAAAAAAAACTCAACTTCAATTTTTCATTGATCGAATCAGTAATTTCTATTGTCCATACTCCATAGATGTAATTTCAATTATATTCTGAAAAATAAAAGTAGTACAGGAATAACTTTTAAAAAGTATAAAAATCAGCCAAAAGAGAAACAGATAAAGCATGACTTTTAAAAAACACAAAGGATCATACGGTGGCCCATCAAAAAGGTGGTTGCTTAAAGGATTAATAAAAAAAATAGACATAAGGATAAAACATGACATAGTGTTTGTTTTTAGTAATTTGTGTAGCAATTTAGTTCTATCCTTGAGCTATTTTACTGTCAAATGTTTGTTTTTCGTTTTAGATCAAGCTTTGAGTAAAGTGAAGGTATCAAAAATTTGAGACTTTATCCATATGCTTTTGAATTTGGTATTAGCTTTTAACAAAATGGAGATGGAGGGTCTTGGTGGAGAAGGCCAACAACTCCTTCTTTATTTAGAAGAGCAATGTTAAATGCTTAGAAGCATTTAACATTTAGAAGCATTTAACATTGCTCTTTTAACAAAATGGAGATGGAGGGTCTTGGTGGAGGAGGGCAGCCCTTTGTGGAAAGAGATTTTGTCGGTAAGATATGGTTTAAATGGTAGGTGGCCTAGTGCAAACGAGTTTAGAAGAGGTTGGGGGAAAACTTCGTTATGGTGGAGGGATTTATGTCAGTTAGGGGACGTCTCAAACTTGGAAGGTGGTTGGTTCGATGATATTGTCAAACTTAAATTGGGAAGAGACAACAAAGTGCAATTTTGGAATGACAGGTGGTTGGGGATAGACAGGTTTGCTGAGTTATTCCCCTCAATGTTTAATTCATGCAGCACGAAAGAAGTAGTGGTGAAAGATATGGGGGCGTGGGATGGTAACGAATGGCGTTGGAATTGGGAGTGGGCGACGGAGTTGTTGCCATACGAATCGCAAAATTTATAGTATATGAAGGACTTGCTGCTCTCGGTTTCTCCAACAGCACATATTGATGATCGTTGGACTTGGTCACTTGACACAGTGCGTGGGTTCACGGTCAAGAACTGTTATTTGTGGCTGTCTGTGTTTTTTGCAGGTGATGGAGGCGCGAACTCCAGCAGCTTGCTTGCTGTTTGGCCGAAGCCGTGGAGGAACGATATTCCCTCAAAGGCGTTGATCTTTGCGTGGAGGGGGTTACTTGGTAGAATTGCAACGCGTGATGCGTTATTTTGCAAAGGAATTATTCGGTCTCAAGCGGAAGTTTGCTGCGTTTTTTGTTCGAGTGAAGACAAAACAGTTTCCCATTTATTTATTCATTGCAATACAGCGAAATCAGTTTGGCACCAGATTTTTCGGTGGCTGGGGTGTCCCAACGTGGAGGAGGAAGATTTGAGTTCTCATTTTGTGGCTTTCGGGAATTTGATAAAAGGCAAGAAACAGGAAACGGGTGAAGCATATTATATGGTTGGCGGTTATATGGAATATATGGTTGGTTTGGAACAAAGTAATTTTCAAAGGGGAGGTAGCATCAATTCCATCTTTGGTGGCGGGTATTAAAGTTGTTGCGTGGGGATGGTTCAAAGCACGGCAAGGGAGTGCTTGTGAGGTTGGGTGGTCGGACTGGTATAATTGTCCGATGGGTTGTTTATCCTATGTGTAATGTTATTGTAACAATCTATGAAACAATCATTGTAGCCGGGGTACTCTTTTTCCCACCCTGAGTCTTTTTCCCATTGGGTTTTGGTGCTCGGAGGTTTTAATGAGGCCCCTAGGTGTAAGGGGTGGGTGCACCCCTTGTGCGCCCCTTAATACATTTTGCTTATCTAAAAAAAAGTCTCAAGTCAAAAGGAATCAAGAAAGATCAAGAATGGAGCAAAGAATCAGACCTTGTCGACGCGTCCCAAGAGCATACTCATACGTCCAAGCGCGGCACTACAAAAAAAGCAGGATAGGCGACGGAAATTTCCGTCGCTAAACCTCAAAAATCCGTCGCTAAAGTGGTTTAGCGACGGAATTAGCGACGGAATTTTTCCGTCGCTAAAAAGGGCGTCGCTAATATTTAGCGACGGATTCTCCCTCGCTAATTAGCGAAGGAAATTAGTGAGGGCAAATCCGTCGCTAATTTATTTTTTTTATAAAAAAAACTGCTTTATTTTATGCCACGTGTCCAAATTTGAAAACCTGTTTTTTTTTTTAATAACTATATATCAAATGCAACACAATTTTAAGAATACTTAAATAAAATCCATCCAAACTAGTACCAAATATATAAAAACTAACCAACAATACCAAATATCCAAATTTTTGAGAATACTTAAATAAAATCCATCCAAACTAACCAACAATACCAAATATCCAAATCCTAAACAACTTCAAACCAGCAATAACAATCCAAATTCTAAACATGTCCAAACCAGCAAATAACAACATAATATTAAAACGAGCCATCATCAGACTCGGACTCCTCAGACTCAGAGGCATCTGGCTTCATGCTCTTATAGTACTTTAACAGCTTCTTTTGCTGACGTGCAAACCTAAAGAAGTGTGTCTCCATATCTTTCATAGTCCGACTCTGCTTCTGCTGCTCCTGCTGGTGCTCAGCATGCATCTCCTGTATCTGTTGCTGGTGCTGAGCACGCATCTCCTCCATTTGCTGCCTGAGCTGCTCTGTCTCACCTGAAGGACGAGGAGGTCGACTACTAGAGGAGGGTCCGCTGGTGTCAAACTGATCATCCTCAAATCTCAAATTTGGAGCCAAGGGCCCCGTACCATACATACATTTCTTGTACATCCTGATAACTCTATTTTATATAGAGTTATTCATACAATTAAGCTTGAGTTATTCCTTATTTTCAAGAACATTTATATATATTTATAGCTTATTTATCAAGGAACAACATTCTAAATATTCAAATGGATAAAGGGCAATGATCTAGGCAAAATGCACAAATCTTGTTAGGTTTGATGTTTTTGTTCAGTGCAGCTACTGCAGGAGTGGAAACACTGCCAATACCAAGAGTGGAAACACTAGGAGTGGAAACACTGCCAACACCTGCTAAATTCTGCAGTTTATACCAAAACATTCAAAGACCATTTCAATGCTTCCACACTTGATTTGTGACGTCATGCCTAGTCACCTGGAGCTGAGCCACTTGCTGAAGTCGGCGATACACATAAAAATCAAGTTGCAAGACTCAAACTTATCTAAAGGACATGTGGCACTTCTCCAATGGACCTCATCTTTTGTTAAGCATGCAAGCGACCAAACCTGTGCAGCTTGCTTGATTGGTTGTCAACAAACTAACCATGTTCGGTCCCCTCAGCTGATCTTTCGCGCCAAAGGAAACCCCTTGCAAGAGGAAAGCTTTCAAGCCTATAAATAGATATCAAATCTTCACAAGAAAATAATCGATCATTCTATCTTCTATCATCTTTCATATCTTCAAATCCTTTATCTTTTAGTTTAGTTTAGGTTTAGTTTATTTTCATTTTAAGTTTCTAAGGAGAGGAAGGTAAGGAAGTGCTTGACAACCATTCCCTTCACTTCTACTTTGAAGAAATTCGTGTAAGAAATCTTTATTGTACTTCAACTTGGGAACTTAATGCAAAATATCTTCTATTCAAGTAATCTCTACTCTTTTAAGTTCTTTTGCCTTGTTATTCATTTACTTATGTTCTTTGCATATTCTTTGCTTTATAACATGAGTAACATGAGCTAAATTCCCTTAAGTTGAGATGTTCTAACCTTGTGATGAACTTCTAATTATGTTATTATGGTTTATGTAGTGTAAACACTTTAAACTCTTGCATAATACTTCTTTCAACTTATTCTGGAATTGATCACTTTAGAATAGGTAAAAACTTGTAGCAGCAGACATGGGCTACATTTATGAACTCAAGAGTTAATAAGGACAAGTATTTAATAAAGGAAACTTTGTTAAATATATGCTAAAACCTAGACATAGGATAGCATAGTTCTTAGGATAATAAAATTACAAGAGTGAACCTATTTAGCAACTTGGATCATTGTTAGGAGGCAAGGGAGGAATTGACAAACCTTTCTTTACTGTAGAAAACAAAGATCATAAGAGCTTGTAATGAAACTCTGAAGAGAAGTGCTGAAAGGCACAAACTGATGCACCTACATCCAGTGTTCCCACACTACATACTCCATTAAAACACTTAGAAGTAAAGTACTTGGTGAAAATATCTCAACTACTTTTTCCAACTGATTTCTCACACATTTTATTGCTTATTATTATTTTACTTACTTTGAAAACTCCAAACCAAAAATACTGAATAGTGTAGACACACTAAGTGTACACTTTGAACTACAAAAATTTACAATACATAATCCCTGTGGGTTCGACCTTTCTTATCACTTTATTACTTGTGTGACTATGTATACTTGCATATAATAAACCACACCAAGTTTTTGGCGCCGTTGCCGGGGATTATAGTAAAATTTTGTTCTTTAGATTGTTAATTTAGTGTTTTATTAGTACTACTGGTATTCTGTTTTCTGTGCAGAAACACTTAGTGCAGAAACACTCAGTGTGGAAACACTAGTTTATGCCCAGAGATAGACCACCAGAATTTGATTGTGATCCAGAAATTGAGAGAAGATTTAGGAGACTGCTAAGACAACAAAGACAAAGACAACAAGACTGCAGAACAATGTCTCACCACAGTGAAGATGCCTCAGTAAGAGGAGGACCTAATTCACATTGTCATACCCCAATTTTGTCCGGCTTAGGTCAAAACCCTAATTTTCCCCAAAAAATAAATAAATTGAGGAGTGAGGAGCATTATGCATTGCATTTTGGGTCTTAGAAGTCATTCCAAGGTCTTTAAAGTCATTTTTAGGGTTGGAGTGCACTTTTTAAGCAAATTAGGGTTTTAGGGTCAAAAGGGCATTTTGGTCATTTTTCGTAAAAAGATGATTCTCTCGCAAAAAATGCACATCCACAAAAAGTACATTTTTATTCTATCAAGGATAATTTTTGTACAATTTTTTAGAAAGAAAACCCTAGTCAAAATAATTAAAAATGTATTTTTCCATTCTTAGTGCATAGAAAAATAAAAAGGACCATTAAATATTCCTCAATTCTTAAGTGACAATTTTTATTGTCATGGGTGACTAGAGGGAATATTTTATGGTGCCCAAAAACATGTGCCACATTTTCAATAGTTGCATTCCCATTATTTCCCATGCCCAAAATTTCAAATTCAAAAAAAACTCAAAAAAAGGAAGTGTCCTCAATAAGACAAAATGTACTATTTTGTGACAACTTGCATTTTTTCCCTCTCCTTCCCTCCTCATGGCTGCGAATTTCAGCCCTCCTTTCACCCTCATTTGTGTTTCTTCAACACCCTTAATCCATGTGAGTTGTATTCCTAGCCATTGATTAAAATTCTAGATCAAATCCTAGGCTACAACTATGTGCAAATTGACCTAATTGCCCTCAACAATTTTTGTGTACAAAAAACTCTTCAATTTCATATGACACCAGCCATTCCTCACTCATTTGTGTTTTCTCTTTGTCCCTAATCCATGTGCATTGCAATCTTGGCCCTTGATTCAAATTCTATCTCAAATCTCAATGGTTGGCAAAAGCACAATGTCCTATATACCCTTAATTTTGCACCTCATATAAAACCCAAAAATAAGAAACCAAAGGGGGGCATTCTCATTTTACCCTAGCACACAATCAGATCACAATTCCTCTCCTCCTCCCCTCTCAAACCCAAGACCACCTCCCACCATTTCCACCACCAATTCTTCAATTTTCAACCATCCAAACTTCATTATTCTTGATTCCTACACTAGATCCACTTCTAATCTTGCATTATCTTCAAAGTTCATCATCAAATCCTTCAATATCAAGTGATTTTCGTGGGATTCAAGAGGAGGTTCAAGTGTTCTTGGTTTCTATTTTGATCTTCTTCTTCATTTCAAGCAAGATCTAGAGGTAAGCTCACAAACTCTTGCATTTTCTTTAATTTTCATTATGTAATCTCTCTTCTACTCCTCTTTCTTTCTTGAAAGAAGCTTTGAGGACTCATTTCAAACATTATTGGACAAGTACATTGGGAGCCTTGGGTGTTTGAGATGGGTCCTTGGCCTTGAAGGGAAGATTCTTGTGTTTGAATAATTTTCCTTGCATTTCTACACATTTTTCACTAAATTTCATGAAATAAAACCTTGCTTTCCTCTTCTTTTAGCTTCGGCCAAGTAGTGTTTTTTTCTTGTTCATTCATTTCTTTGTTCATATCTTGTGTTGAGGTTAAATTTTTGGTGGGTTTATGCCTTACATAGCCTCGGGTTTGAGGATTAGAGACCTAGGGATTTTTGTTGCTTTTGTTTCTTTGATTTTGTGTTGAAATAAATGATGAAATAACAATTGTTTGAGCATGAAATGTATGCATAGGTCCTAGGGTTTATACTTATGAGCTCATTGATGTGATTTGGTTGCAAGAAATTGATGAAATTGTGCTTGATTTTGCCCATGATTGCATTCGGCCATAGGCCATGTCTTTTGGCCAAATTTTGCTCAAAACTTTGTTATTTTGATCTTGCATTTGTGTGTGCATTTGATTCAATTGTGTTTGTTCACTTTTTACCATTTTACTTTACCACTTCATTAACTTTTTACCAAAAAACATAAAAACATTTTACCACTTTGGTTTTTACCATTTCACTTAGTTTTTACCAAAACATTTTCATCTCATCTCATAAAACATTTTTACCTTCATTCAAAACATTTTACCACTTGCATCTTTGCATAAAAACCCCAAAACATTTTCTCACATGCATTTCAAACTTTTTTTAACTTTATAAAATAAACCCCAAAATACTTTTACCACTTTCAAGACCAAAAACATTTCATCTCATTTCCAAAACACAAAAACCCCAAAAACATTTTACCACTTTCTTACCTAAACCTTTTACCAAAACATTTTCACTCTCATACATCTTCATCCATCCCTATTTTATGCGACACTCTCATGCATCCTCTTACTTATTCTTCCATATTCATTTCTAACTTACATATTCACATGTCCATGCATACTCAAATGTTCATACCTTACACAATAATTATGCTCATGCATTCATAGTCTTGTATGCTTAATCTTTCATTCATGCATAGTCTTGTATGCCCACGCATTTGCATATTTGCCTAATCATGCACATCATTGCTTGCATGTTCATTCATCTAACCTAGATCATTCTATGCCTATAATCAATTGTATTCTCTTGTTCTTGATGCAACTTAAATGTCTTGATTTAATTGTGTGCCATCCTTTCTACATGTATGACCTCCTAATGAAGACGTAAGCCTACTTGCTTGTTGTAGCATAGAGTCATTAGAGTAAATACACTCCTTTGAGATTGTTGCCCGTCCCGTAGCAATTCTCACCCACACAACACAATTGTTTTGAGAACTTTGTTTTGCATCTTTGATAATTGAATCCCTTGATTGTATTGGCATGCTTAATCTTGGTTGATGAATAATATGTTCATGATTGCTTGATTGTTGAAGTATGAGTCTTGTTCATTCATTTGCATTTGGTCATGGATTTAGAATTGATTTGAAGTGTTCTACTTCTTTTCCTTTTTCTAAAAACCTCTTTCCTAGATTCATTAATAAAAGAAAACCCTTTTACTTTCAAAACAAAAATAAATCAATCGTCATTAAACACCAATCGCGCCGTTGCCGATTAGGTCGTTAATGATGATGTTGTTTTCAAAAGGAGTTAGTAGCGAGACCATTCTAACCGTTGTTGTTCGGTCTTCGCAAAAGCTCTACCCCATTTTCGAAAACTTATTCATTTCTCAAAAATAAATCAATTGTCATTAAACACCAATCGCGCCGTTGCCGATTAGGTCATTAATGATGATTTCATTTTCAAAAGAGTTAGTAGTGAGGCCATTCTAACCGTTGTTGTTCGGTCTTCACAAACGCTCACCCAATTGCGAAAAACCCCTTAAGCCGTTTTCAAAACCAAAATCCGAGAACTACGTAGCTTTGATCCCTCTTCCAGTGAGGGTACGTAGGAGCGGGGTCCTGTCCCGTCAAGCACACTCTTAAAAAATCTTTGTTTTGTCCTGATTTTCAAAGATAACCCGAGAAATACGTAGCTTTGATCCCTCTTCTGGTGAGGGTACGTAGGAGCGGGGTCTTGTCCCGTCAAGCACCCTTTTAAAAAATCTTTGTTTTGTTCCGCTTTTCAAAGATACCAAAAATATTCTTCTTCCCCCCGTTTTCAATAAAACAATTTCTCAAATGAAATAAAAAGAAAAGGAAAGAAAAGAAAAGAAGTAGAACAAACCGCTTTCAAACTCAAACTTTTGTCCAAACCACACATCAAGTTAATGGTTCCCTTTCGGTAGAAAGGAGGTGCGGGGTGCTAATCCCTTCCCCGTACCTAACCGACCCCCGAACCTACATCTCTAGTTTTCAAAAGACCATCCGCCTTGTTTAAAAGACCTTTTTTCAATGTTTTGGTCTTAAAATTAAAATATTGGTGGCGGCTCCAAACTTTTTCCACGTTGTCAAACGAAAAGTCCCAAACCGGATTTTTCGGGCGCAACAGCTGGCGACTCCGCTGGGGACATTTTTTTAAAAAAAAAAAGACGAGGGTCAAGCCTAGTTAACTTGATGTGTGGTTTAAAATTAATTGAGTTGAAAACTTTGTTCTACTCCTTTTCTATTTGTTCACAATGCCGTGTTCATGCATTCCTCAATTCCCATGTCCCCTATTCTCTGCTCCCTTTCTTAAGGTAAAAACATGCATTTCCTCCCATTCTATTATGATCCCTTCTTCTCCGCTCCCTTTCTTGAGGTAAGCAGTGCATATGACTGTTGCTGAAACCTAGGTTGGATTATTAGTATTGTGATATTGAACCCTAGGGTAGACGACATGTTATTACCTGCTATTATTTGGACTGTTCTGGGTTTTCCTTTGCAGGTGGGGTATATGTGGGTAGTTTTAGGCGGTATTCCCTTGCTGCACACACTCACACCTTATGCTTACTATGCTTTGAGAGGGGCCTAAAACCCAAGGTCTGACAAAACTTAGGAGAGTGGAAACGAGTAGTGACTGGCAATTGGACTGTTGTCCTTCCGACTCTCACGAAAGTTTCAGCCAGAGTATGCTCTTTCATGATGCCTCACACCAGATGGCGTTCCATCGTTGTGGGTGCTATTGTGAAAGAGAATTAGCTCTGGTAGCCTGGTGAAGAAGTGACTAGAACCCGCATGGGAGGAACATTCGAGTTGTCCTAGAACTTAGGTCCCCACCTTCGTAGGACACAAGGGGCATACCAAATTGTGTGTTGCATGGTAATATAGACATGTTTTCAAAAAAAAGAGTTGGAGGTTTTTCAAATAAAAAGTAGAGAAAGAGCTGCCGTTGTAGCCTTTCTTCTGCCGGTCCGTACGAAGTGACATATGACCCACTCTTTTCAAAAAAAAGAGAGAACGAGCTGCCGTTGTAGCTTTTCTCTTACTTGGTCCATATGAAACCACGTACGGCCCTCATTTTTCAAAAAAAAAAAAAGAGAGAAAAAAAAAACTTGAACTAATGCCAATAAAGGTTTTACCCTAATCTGCCCATGCATAAAATACCATCATCATTTGCATACATCCCCGCATAACATAAAACATAAGTTTCTGCAACTCATGCACGCATCATTGCATGGTGTGGAATCACAAAGTAATATCTTGTCATAGGCACGGTCTGGAATCAAAAGTGAAACAGCGTACACTCCGAGGTGTTTGTTTAAGTTTGAATGCATGGAATGTGCTTTGTTTCGCTAATTGATTCTGACCTTGTTGTGTTTCAAAGGAAAAATAATCAAAATCCACCGTTAAACCTATGGCAAGACATAGTACGCCGTGATTCCCGGCACTAAGATAAACAGGAAATCATACATGTTGCATTGCACTTGCATTCAAACAAGTATTAGTGCATACCGCCTTTTATCAAAAAAATCAAAAAATCAAGAAAAATCAAAAATTGTTATTTTCCACAAGTTTTTAGAAAACAAACTACATGCATTTTTTCTTTGCATTACAGAAATAATCAAATAAACATCTCATGTTGCATGAATTTTTATGACCACCAGATAGTTAAAAGCCTTATTTTGGAGAGAAGCCATGCATGCTAAAGTCAAAATCAAATTTTGTACTGTACTCTCCAAATGAAAAGCTCATAATTCCCTGACGCGATAAATCCACATTCATCCATTCGCATTCTCATTTCATTCACATTTATTCGTTTTCATTCTCATTTCATTCGCATTCTCATTCCATGCGTATTTATCCATTTTGCATTCTCATTCATTTGCATATTTACATCATGCATAAAAAAAATGAGCATAATTCTAGAGAAACAATAATAATTCTAAAAAAATTTGTGATGAGAGGTGAGACGTTTGTGCGAAGTTTTTTTATTCATCTTTGGAAAAGTTTAGTCTTACTTAGTTGCAAACTCAAGGTGTTTCAAGGCACTCGGTTTTTCAAATCAGCAGTTTGTTCACATTTATCAACAAAGCATTGCATCTCACCCACCCCATGATGAATGACCGAAATGGTCCACAAAAATTTTTCTTTCACGTTTTAACTAATGTTAACTCTCTGCGAAGCATTCGTGTAGTAACTTCTGTGTGACATGTGTCTTTATTTTTGTTTGAGTGAGTTAGCATCCCTACATTGTCATCATCCCTCGCCCAAGTCTAATCCCACCCCGACCACCCATAAAGTACATATCCCCCAGATTAGTGCATAGTTGGCTTTTTGGTTGGTCCCCCTAATGAAATACCACTCTTGGTCCTCCATACTGGGGCAAATTTGTCGTCACTAGATATCTTGTTAACATTGTATTCCTTTGGTGCAAGTCTTTTTAAAAGTAAAAAAAAATCAAAAAAAGCTCGTTAGGTCGAAAACTCGTAAGAGCGGCCTAAGCAAAAATTAGAGCATGAAAAGAAATAAAGAAAAAAGAGCAAATATATGAAAGTAAATAAATTATTGTCCTTGGGTTAATTTTTGAGAAAACAAACAATCATGATTTTGAAATGAAGTTTGGCCATCATTCCATATCCAAAAACACCTTAAGCCAAAAATCCCAAAAATCTCAATCACCCTAGACAAGGATCAATCTCACATCAAAAATTGTGTATCACCTTTATCAGCTCACTTAGCTCAAAAGAAAGAGAAAGAAAAATCACACCAAAAAAAAGAAGAAAGTGGAAAAAGAGAGGATTGAAAAGGAAAAATCCTGAAAAAAAAAAGCAAAAGTAGTAGAAATGGTGAGCTGATACCATTAAACGCATGAGAGATCCTTGTCTGAAATAAACCCTCAAACACTTCCTTTGGCCTATCCTCCATAAACCCTTGACCACGTTACAACCCTGAAACAGGTTCATTTTACCGTGAGGCACATAAGAGGTTCTCATCTCAATAAAACCTCAAACACCTCATTGAGTCTAATAACTCATTCTTTCATAAACCATTAACCTGGCCAAATTATACCACTAAAAAAAAAAACATCCGTTCCATCAATCATCAAATACTTCTTTGAGCCCAATTATCCCTCCCTTCATAAATCATTAACCATTAGCCACATCATAACTCCAAAGATCCATTCTGATCAATGACCGATTGCTCCTGTTTTCTCAAAGTTTTAATCTTAGGACAAATAAGTTGATCTATTTATGATGTGTTTGCTCAAAAAGAAAAAACAAACAAGCAGAAAAAAGAAAGCTGCTCAAAAGAAAAACAAACAAGCAGAAAAAAGAAAGCTGCTCAAAAGAAAAAAACAAACAATCAAAAAAGGAAAGTTGGTAAAAAGGAGAAGGACTTGCACTCCAAGATGCATTCATGTTGCATTAAAACAAGGTCTAGTGGTCACCAAGTGGAGCCCCTCCTCATACTAAAAAGTCAAAACTTTCATTGCATTTGAGTTGTTCTTAAAGAGAACCAAAAGTGTGTACTAGGGGGCATTCCCTTCACCTCTCACTCCACTCAACTTTGGGGAGGTTTATTCATTGCCCACCCCATTCATATATCACCCTCAGTTCATAACCATCGCCATAACTCTGTCGCCTTTCACAACCCCACTAGAAACAATCATTTGAAATACCATTCCAAAGTGGGGTAATCCTGTCACCCTTCACTCCACCTAAAGTCGAGGAAATTCGCCCTACGCCCATCTCATCCCCTCGTCATATTCACATCCATGAGACCACACCAGGGCAATTTCTCGACCCACCATGCTAAATACAGCCTTTTGCAAACTCGAGTCGGGGCAACCTTGCTCTCGTCAAGATTGGGGCAACACCAAACGTCGTGGGTTGAGACAGAATCTCTTGTTTTCCACCCTTCATTCCAAAGTCATGGTATTTCCAATTCATTATTCCTCTACAACCCTGGCTGTTGTCACCACTAGACAGGGGCAAGTTATGCACTCACCTTCACCAGTAGTCTAAATCGGGGCAGTTCCACCTTTCATGACTTTGGCAAAAAGCTACCTTTCATCCCCTCACGTGTCATATCTGTCATACCAAGTCAACTGACTCATTCATCTGTATTTGCACTACTCTACATGTTTATGCTTTAAAGAGAGAGAACACAAGTTAATAATGTGAAGTCGGAAACTCACTCAGCTAACTTTGTGGACCTAAAAATCAATCATCATGGGGCACCATCATAGGAGAGCAAAATAAGCGAGTCTGCAAATACGGTCAAATAGTTTTGCACATCAGTGTCTGTGAATAAGAACCTTGAGATTGCCATGTCTGAATTCAAACCTCTTTCCAAGGAATGATTATTCCAAAGCACTCACCTCTCTACCCCTCGCATCGAAAGTCTCATTTCTCATCTCAAAACAAAACACATTTGCATGCATTACTATTATACCATATCATAAATCATTGCACCATACATTGTATTTCAACAACAAGTCATGCATCTACCACAACTATTGCATTTAAGCATTACCTGTGCGCATTGCACCCGTTGCCCCCACCAAAGCATAAATCATTCCATCATACAACCAGCAGTACATTTGCATTCGCATGTTATCTGCATTCGCACACACAGCTTATCAATTTCTGTTTCCGACCAACTTCAACATCCATCATTCACGAGCCTTTTGTAGTCCATTTACTTTCGCATTGCATATTCATCACATTGCATACCTGTAACACTTTTTTGCTTCGATAGACGTGCCAAGTGCCGGTCTCATCGTTGCCAAAAGCTTTCTACATCACCAATCATATCATTTGCTACGCATTCATGTGTTTCCTTTATTCACCATAGCATTTGCATCTAAGTATTACATTCGCATCATATTCACATTCGCATTGCACGCGTCAAGAAAAGAAGCAAAATAAATAAGAAAAAAGCAAAAAGAAAAATCCGTCCATCATTCCATCAGGTTCAACACCCATGGTATATCCATTTCATTCATCATCCCATGTTCATCACATTACATGCATGACATTGTTTGCTTCGATAAATGTCCAAGTGCCGGTCTCATCGTTGCCCAAAAAAAAAGAGTTTTTTTACATCACTAATCATATCTTTGTACCATGCATGGCATTCGCATCAAAGCATTACATTTGCGTCACATTCACACTGTGCATTTCATACACTCATACCAAAGGAAAAAAGAGAAAAGCCAAAAAAACAAAAGGAGGAAAATTGCTCATTCCATTACATTCATCATTAATCAGCACAATCACATTCATATCTTATCTGCATTCACAAACGTTGGTTGTCAACCTCCATGTTCCATCAACTTCAACTCACATCATCTGCCCCGCTTCATTCATCCCATCGGATGCCTACCATTTCACATACCTATATTGCACGCATACATCATTCATTGCATTTTTAGACATGCCAAATATAGATAGCTTTTCCCGTCTCAGGTAAATGCATTCATTAGGTATGTTCTAGGCAGATACGCCATGTACCAATCCCAATAGTTTGTTCCCTCAAAGTCAGTGCTCCAAGCGCTGGTCTCATATCACAATTCAGAGTCCCAGTACTCTTGTTGACCCCCAGTGGTCCTTCAGAGCCCAAGCGCTCCTTCAGACCATCAATGGTCCTTCAATCCAGATCGCACGTCGCGTTATCGAGCAACCGACGGATCATCCGACCCCAGGTCCTTCAGACTAGCTGTGTCCGCCTAAAAAAAACACAGTGGACGTCCTTCGAGGTGAGCAAATCAAGTCAATGACCTGACCTTGCCACCCATGGCCGCTCGAAAAAGGCCACCCCTCCAAGCAGACCGTTTTACTAGTACCGTTGCTAGTTTGCGCTCCATCAGACCCATTGGTCCATCAGGCTTAGGCATGCCCTTCAGACCTCGTCGGTCCTTCAGTTTAACTCCAATCAATGCGCCAAGCATCGACTGCGAATTAGACCATCAGAGCCCAGTGCTCCTTCAGATCCCCGGTGATCCTTATTTACTCTTGTTCTATGTTAACCCAAATTTTCAAGAATTTCTATAAAAAAAAGAGCTGATCAGGAAAAAACGGTCAGACCAAAAGAAGAACTACAGGAATGTTCCACCACATTCATCATCACACCAAAATCATAGCATTGCATGCCCTTGCATAACATGCACCCATACTCCATGCACCATTCCTCGCATCAGCTGACGTATGCAGGTACCTCAATCCAGTGCGGCAGCATTGGTCATTTCAATCAATCAATCAACAGGATTCGTGAATCCCTTCAGGACCCAAGTGTCCCTTCAAAAGCAGACTTTACCTCGTATTCGAGCTGCGGGTAAGTCCTTCAGACCCCGAGTGGTCCTTCAGACTAGTTGTGTCAGCCTAAGACACAGTGGACGTCCTTCATGGTCAACATATCAGTTCCGGATCTGATCTTGACCCATCATGGCCGCTCGAACGCAAAGGCCCCCTCAGACCGTTTTACTAGTACCATAGCTAGTAGCGCCCCTTCAGACCACGATGGTCCTTCAATTAAGGCCTAGGCAGCCTTCCAGACCCTGAGTGGTCCTTCAGAGCCTTAGTGCTCCTTCAGACCCTGAGTGGTCCTTCAGAGCCTTAGTGCTCCTTCAGATCCCGAGTGGTCCGTCATTTTCTCTCTCGGTTAATGCGCCAACACCAGGAGTGGAAACACTAGGAGTGGAAACACTGCCAACACCTGCTAAATTCTGCAGTTTATACCAAAACATTCAAAGACCATTTCAATGCTTCCACACTTGATTTGTGACGTCATGCCTAGTCACCTGGAGCTGAGCCACTTGCTGAAGTCGGCGATACACATAAAAATCAAATTGCAAGACTCAAACTTATCTAAAGGACATGTGGCACTTCTCCAATGGACCTCATCTTTTGTTAAGCATGCAAGCGACCAAACCTGTGCAGCTTGCTTGATTGGTTGTCAACAAACTAACCATGTTCGGTCCCCTCAGCTGATCTTTCGCGCCAAAGGAAACCCCTTGCAAGAGGAAAGCTTTCAAGCCTATAAATAGATATCAAATCTTCACAAGAAAATAATCGATCATTCTATCTTCTATCATCTTTCACATCTTCAAATCCTTTATCTTTTAGTTTAGTTTAGGTTTAGTTTATTTTCATTTTAAGTTTCTAAGGAGAGGAAGGTAAGGAAGTGCTTGACAACCATTCCCTTCACTTCTACTTTGAAGAAATTCGTGTAAGAAATCTTTATTGTACTTCAACTTGAAAACTTAATGCAAAATATCTTCTATTCAAGTAATCTCTACTCTTTTAAGTTCTTTTGCCTTGTTATTCATTTACTTATGTTCTTTGCATATTCTTTGCTTTATAACATGAGTAACATGAGCTAAATTCCCTTAAGTTGAGATGTTCTAACCTTGTGATGAACTTCTAATTATGTTATTATGGTTTATGTAGTGTAAACACTTTAAACTCTTGCATAATACTTCTTTCAACTTATTCTGGAATTGATCACTTTAGAATAGGTAAAAACTTGTAGCAGCAGACATGGGCTACATTTATGAACTCAAGAGTTAATAAGGACAAGTATTTAATAAAGGAAACTTTGTTAAATATATGCTAAAACCTAGACATAGGATAGCATAGTTCTTAGGATAATAAAATTACAAGAGTGAACCTATTTAGCAACTTGGATCATTGTTAGGAGGCAAGGGAGGAATTGACAAACCTTTCTTTACTGTAGAAAACAAAGATCATAAGAGCTTGTAATGAAACTCTGAAGAGAAGTGCTGAAAGGCACAAACTGATGCACCTACATCCAGTGTTCCCACACTACATACTCCATTAAAACACTTAGAAGTAAAGTACTTGGTGAAAATATCTCAACTACTTTTTCCAACTGATTTCTCACACATTTTATTGCTTATTATTATTTTACTTACTTTGAAAACTCCAAACCAAAAATACTGAATAGTGTAGACACACTAAGTGTACACTTTGAACTACAAAAATTTACAATACATAATCCCTGTGGGTTCGACCTTTCTTATCACTTTATTACTTGTGTGACTATGTATACTTGCATATAATAAACCACACCAAGTTTTTGGCGCCGTTGCCGGGGATTATAGTAAAATTTTGTTCTTTAGATTGTTAATTTAGTGTTTTATTAGTACTACTGGTATTCTGTTTTCTGTGCAGAAACACTTAGTGCAGAAACACTCAGTGTGGAAACACTAGTTTATGCCCAGAGATAGACCACCAGAATTTGATTGTGATCCAGAAATTGAGAGAAGATTTAGGAGACTGCTAAGACAACAAAGACAAAGACAACAAGACTGCAGAACAATGTCTCACCACAGTGAAGATGCCTCAGTAAGAGGAGGACCTAATTCACATTGTCATACCCCAATTTTGTCCGGCTTAGGTCAAAACCCTAATTTTCCCCAAAAAATAAATAAATTGAGGAGTGAGGAGCATTATGCATTGCATTTTGGGTCTTAGAAGTCATTCCAAGGTCTTTAAAGTCATTTTTAGGGTTGGAGTGCACTTTTTAAGCAAATTAGGGTTTTAGGGTCAAAAGGGCATTTTGGTCATTTTTCGTAAAAAGATGATTCTCTCGCAAAAAATGCACATCCACAAAAAGTACATTTTTATTCTATCAAGGATAATTTTTGTACAATTTTTTAGAAAGAAAACCCTAGTCAAAATAATTAAAAATGTATTTTTCCATTTTTAGTGCATAGAAAAATAAAAAGGACCATTAAATATTCCTCAATTCTTAAGTGACAATTTTTATTGTCATGGGTGACTAGAGGGAATATTTTATGGTGCCCAAAAACATGTGCCACATTTTCAATAGTTGCATTCCCATTATTTCCCATGCCCAAAATTTCAAATTCAAAAAAAACTCAAAAAAAGGAAGTGTCCTCAATAAGACAAAATGTACTATTTTGTGACAACTTGCATTTTTTCCCTCTCCTTCCCTCCTCATGGCTGCGAATTTCAGCCCTCCTTTCACCCTCATTTGTGTTTCTTCAACACCCTTAATCCATGTGAGTTGTATTCCTAGCCATTGATTAAAATTCTAGATCAAATCCTAGGCTACAACTATGTGCAAATTGACCTAATTGCCCTCAACAATTTTTGTGTACAAAAAACTCTTCAATTTCATATGACACCAGCCATTCCTCACTCATTTGTGTTTTCTCTTTGTCCCTAATCCATGTGCATTGCAATCTTGGCCCTTGATTCAAATTCTATCTCAAATCTCAATGGTTGGCAAAAGCACAATGTCCTATATACCCTTAATTTTGCACCTCATATAAAACCCAAAAATAAGAAACCAAAGGGGGGCATTCTCATTTTACCCTAGCACACAATCAGATCACAATTCCTCTCCTCCTCCCCTCTCAAACCCAAGACCACCTCCCACCATTTCCACCACCAATTCTTCAATTTTCAACCATCCAAACTTCATTATTCTTGATTCCTACACTAGATCCACTTCTAATCTTGCATTATCTTCAAAGTTCATCATCAAATCCTTCAATATCAAGTGATTTTCGTGGGATTCGAGAGGAGGTTCAAGTGTTCTTGGTTTCTATTTTGATCTTCTTCTTCATTTCAAGCAAGATCTAGAGGTAAGCTCACAAACTCTTGCATTTTCTTTAATTTTCATTATGTAATCTCTCTTCTACTCCTCTTTCTTTCTTGAAAGAAGCTTTGAGGACTCATTTCAAACATTATTGGACAAGGACATTGGGAGCCTTGGGTGTTTGAGATGGGTCCTTGGCCTTGAAGGGAAGATTCTTGTGTTTGAATAATTTTCCTTGCATTTCTACACATTTTTCACTAAATTTCATGAAATAAAACCTTGCTTTCCTCTTCTTTTAGCTTCGGCCAAGTAGTGTTTTTTTCTTGTTCATTCATTTCTTTGTTCATATCTTGTGTTGAGGTTAAATTTTTGGTGGGTTTATGCCTTACATAGCCTCGGGTTTGAGGATTAGAGACCTAGGGATTTTTGTTGCTTTTGTTTCTTTGATTTTGTGTTGAAATAAATGATGAAATAACAATTGTTTGAGCATGAAATGTATGCATAGGTCCTAGGGTTTATACTTATGAGCTCATTGATGTGATTTGGTTGCAAGAAATTGATGAAATTGTGCTTGATTTTGCCCATGATTGCATTCGGCCATAGGCCATGTCTTTTGGCCAAATTTTGCTCAAAACTTTGTTATTTTGATCTTGCATTTGTGTGTGCATTTGATTCAATTGTGTTTGTTCACTTTTTACCATTTTACTTTACCACTTCATTAACTTTTTACCAAAAAACATAAAAACATTTTACCACTTTGGTTTTTACCATTTCACTTAGTTTTTACCAAAACATTTTCATCTCATCTCATAAAACATTTTTACCTTCATTCAAAACATTTTACCACTTGCATCTTTGCATAAAAACCCCAAAACATTTTCTCACATGCATTTCAAACTTTTTTTAACTTTATAAAATAAACCCCAAAATACTTTTACCACTTTCAAGACCAAAAACATTTCATCTCATTTCCAAAACACAAAAACCCCAAAAACATTTTACCACTTTCTTACCTAAACCTTTTACCAAAACATTTTCACTCTCATACATCTTCATCCATCCCTATTTTATGCGACACTCTCATGCATCCTCTTACTTATTCTTCCATATTCATTTCTAACTTACATATTCACATGTCCATGCATACTCAAATGTTCATACCTTACACAATAATTATGCTCATGCATTCATAGTCTTGTATGCTTAATCTTTCATTCATGCATAGTCTTGTATGCCCACGCATTTGCATATTTGCCTAATCATGCACATCATTGCTTGCATGTTCATTCATCTAACCTAGATCATTCTATGCCTATAATCAATTGTATTCTCTTGTTCTTGATGCAACTTAAATGTCTTGATTTAATTGTGTGCCATCCTTTCTACATGTATGACCTCCTAATGAAGACGTAAGCCTACTTGCTTGTTGTAGCATAGAGTCATTAGAGTAAATACACTCCTTTGAGATTGTTGCCCGTCCCGTAGCAATTCTCACCCACACAACACAATTGTTTTGAGAACTTTGTTTTGCATCTTTGATAATTGAATCCCTTGATTGTATTGGCATGCTTAATCTTGGTTGATGAATAATATGTTCATGATTGCTTGATTGTTGAAGTATGAGTCTTGTTCATTCATTTGCATTTGGTCATGGATTTAGAATTGATTTGAAGTGTTCTACTTCTTTTCCTTTTTCTAAAAACCTCTTTCCTAGATTCATTAATAAAAGAAAACCCTTTTACTTTCAAAACAAAAATAAATCAATCGTCATTAAACACCAATCGCGCCGTTGCCGATTAGGTCGTTAATGATGATGTTGTTTTCAAAAGGAGTTAGTAGCGAGACCATTCTAACCGTTGTTGTTCGGTCTTCGCAAAAGCTCTACCCCATTTTCGAAAACTTATTCATTTCTCAAAAATAAATCAATTGTCATTAAACACCAATCGCGCCGTTGCCGATTAGGTCATTAATGATGATTTCATTTTCAAAAGAGTTAGTAGTGAGGCCATTCTAACCGTTGTTGTTCGGTCTTCACAAACGCTCACCCAATTGCGAAAAACCCCTTAAGCCGTTTTCAAAACCAAAATCCGAGAACTACGTAGCTTTGATCCCTCTTCCAGTGAGGGTACGTAGGAGCGGGGTCCTGTCCCGTCAAGCACACTCTTAAAAAATCTTTGTTTTGTCCTGATTTTCAAAGATAACCCGAGAAATACGTAGCTTTGA
This sequence comes from Astragalus membranaceus, assembly GCA_039519185.1. Taxonomy (NCBI): domain Eukaryota; kingdom Viridiplantae; phylum Streptophyta; class Magnoliopsida; order Fabales; family Fabaceae; genus Astragalus; species Astragalus membranaceus. The sequence goes on along the minus strand of CM076849.1, from coordinate 27,312,781 downwards.
TCCCTCTTCTGGTGAGGGTACGTAGGAGCGGGGTCTTGTCCCGTCAAGCACCCTTTTAAAAAATCTTTGTTTTGTTCCGCTTTTCAAAGATACCAAAAATATTCTTCTTCCCCCCGTTTTCAATAAAACAATTTCTCAAATGAAATAAAAAGAAAAGGAAAGAAAAGAAAAGAAAAGAAGTAGAACAAACCGCTTTCAAACTCAAACTTTTGTCCAAACCACGCATCAAGTTAATGGTTCCCTTTCGGTAGAAAGGAGGTGCGGGGTGCTAATCCCTTCCCCGTACCTAACCGACCCCCGAACCTACATCTCTAGTTTTCAAAAGACCATCCGCCTTGTTTAAAAGACCTTTTTTCAATGTTTTGGTCTTAAAATTAAAATATTGGTGGCGGCTCCAAACTTTTTCCACGTTGTCAAACGAAAAGTCCCAAACCGGATTTTTCGGGCGCAAAACACATCAACAAACTGAAGGTGGACCAGATCACAGACAACAATTCATTCAAATGGGACCAATAGGTATGATTAATGATAGAGATAGACCTATGAGAGACTATGCTCAATATGACCAGCAGCACATACAAACTAGTATTGCTAGACCTCAAATTGATGCTGTTCATTTTGAATTTAAACCTATGATGTTTCAAATGTTGCAAACAATTGGTCAATTTGGTGGATCTCCACATGAAGATCCCCATGAACATTTAAAACAATTCATAGAAGTTTGTAGTAACTTTATCATTCCTGGCATTAGTGAGGATGCATTTAGGCTTAAGTTATTTCCATACTCTTTGAAAGATAGGGCAAAATCATGGCTAAATTCTATGGAGCCCAATTCTATTCATACATGGAATGAATTAGCTGAAAAATTCTTAAGCAAATATTTTCCTCCAATTAAAAATGCTAGGATGAGACATGATATTACATCTTTTAAGCAAAAAGAATTTGAATCATTGTTTGAAGCATGGGAAAGATGGAAAGAACTTTTAAGAAAATGTCCACATCATGGTTTACCTGTCATTATACAAATGGAAACATTTTACAATGGTCTAGAACCACAAACCAGAGTGATGCTTGATGCATCAGCTGGTGGTGTTCTTTTGAATATGTCTTATAATGAAGCATGTGATCTTATTGATAAAATTGCTACAAATGGTTCAAGTTGGCCTACTGAGAGGGTAAGTGCTCAAAAGAGAACCTCTGGAGTACATGAGATTAATGATATATCAGCCCTATCTGCTCAAGTAGCCACTTTAACCAATCTAATCAAACAGTGCACTAGTGCACCTACATCTAGTGTAGCAACACCTAAAGAAAACACTGCAGCAGCTATAGAACAAGCCCCTCCAGGAACTACAAGTTGTGTGTATTGTGGAGGAGGCCATCTATATGAAGAATGTCCTAGCAACCCTGTCTCTGTCAGTTATGTAGGTTACAATAAAAATAATAACCCTTACTCTAATACCTACAATCCAGGATGGAAGAACCACCCAAATTTTAGGTGGAACAATTCTAATGCACCTGCACCAAGTACTCCTCCTGGATTCCTACCTCAAAGCCAACAAAGATCAAACCCACCTACCAGTGCCAACTCTCTAGAAGAATTGCTCAGATCATTCATTAGTGAAACTAGAACTGCTAGGCAGGCTCATGATATATCAATTAAGAACCTAGAGAACCAAGTAGGGCAATTAGCAACTGCTTTGCAGCAAAGACCAGTAGGTACTTTGCCATCAAACACAGAAGCTTCACCCTCACAAAGGCAAGGTAAGGAACAGGTCAAAGCCATATCTTTGAGAAGTGGCAAGGATCTAACAGAACCATATGAGCTTGAAGGTACAGAGAAGGGAGAAAAAAATAAAAATGAAAAAAATTTTCAAGATGCAGAAACACCTGGTGTTCCTACATCTCCAACTCCAAGGTTAGTACCAGAATACCCTCCTCCTCCTTTTCCTCAAAGATTGAAAAAAATACATGAGGAGAAGCAATTCAGTAAATTTTTAGATGTTTTAAAACAATTGCATATCAATGTTCCCTTGATAGAGGCACTTCAACAAATGCCAAACTATGCCAAATTCATGAAAGATGTGCTTTCTAAAAGAAGAAGATTGGGGGAATTTGAAACTGTTGTCATGTCAAAAGAATGTAGTCTGATTTTGCAAAACAAAATTCCAAGGAAACTAAAGGATCCAGGTAGCTTTACAATCCCTTTTTCAATAGGTAAGTACTATACAGGAAGAGCATTATGTGATTTAGGTGCAAGCATCAATTTGATGCCCAAATCTATCTTCACAAAGCTAGGGATTGGAAATGCAAAACCTACCACATTGACACTATCTTTGGCAGATAGATCAATAGCATATCCAGAAGGAATTATTGAGGATATATTGGTGCAAGTTGACAAATTTGTGTTTCCTGCAGATTTTGTTATACTTGATTTTATTGCAGATGAAGAAGTGCCAGTCATACTTGGAAGACCATTCTTGGCAACAGGGAAAACACTGATAGATGTGCAAAGAGGAGAGCTAACCATGAGAGTGAATGATCAAGAAGTAAAATTTAATGTCTTGAATGCTTTGAAGTATCCTGCAGAGGAGAGTGAAGAGTGTTCATCAATCTCACTTGATCATTTGGTAGAGAAGCAGTTCCACAAGCAGTATGATCATCTTGCCAATGCACTAACACCTGATGTTTCTGCATTGCCTGCTGAGAAATTTATTGAAGAAAGCATATTGCCCAAGGAGCATGCTACACCTAAGGTATGGGTTAGAACTTATGAATCTCTTAATTTAGAAGATCCCAACCTTAAAGAAAATGTACCTTCTATTGAACAACCTCCTAAGCTAGAATTAAAAGAACTACCTAAGCATTTAAAATATGTTTTTCTAGGTGAGGATAAAACCCTTCCTGTAATCATAGCTTCTGATCTATCTTTAGAACAAGAGCTTGATTTAATTAACACCTTGAGAAAACATAGAAAAGCTATAGGTTGGAAAATGTCTGACATTAAAGGGATTAGCCCCTCAACATGCATGCATAGGATAATTTTAGAAGAAAATTCTAAAAATAGCATAGAAGGGCAAAGAAGATTAAATCCAGTAATGAAAGAGGTTGTTAAGAAGGAAATAATTAAATGGCTAGATGCTGGTATTATCTACCCTATTTCAGATAGTGCATGGGTTAGTCCTGTGCAATGTGTTCCTAAAAAGGGTGGAGTCACAGTTGTAGCCAATAAAAATAATGAATTAATCCCAACTAGAACTGTAACAGGGTGGAGAATCTGTATGGATTACAGAAAACTCAATAAGGCCACTGATAACCATCTTTTATGATGGTTATTACTTGCTTTCTAAGCTTAATTTTAGGAGATTTAATAAACTCATTGTGTTAATTAGTGTGTAAATAAGTGTTTTGGTTAGAAATATTGGTGCAGGAATGATTGGGTTTTAATTGGGCATTTTGATGCCCTTTGTGCATTTAATCATGTTTAGTGTCAGTGCCGCAGCAACAGGTGCGTGCGCAATAGTGGAAATGCGGAAGATGAGAGAGAAAGCTGCAAGGGAGTGCGGAAAACACGGAAATCAAGGCAAGGACAGGTGTCAGAGCTGTATGGCACGGAAAGATATGACCTAATGTGTGTTTCCCACAATTGCCCTTTAACCTAGGCAGCATTTTCCCAAAAAGGACATCATTTTAGGGTTGTGAGCAAGGAGACACTATATAAGGACGTTTCCCTTTCTTCCTTACCATGCTGGGCCGTCAGGGGAAGGTTAGAGATAGCCCCTCTTGCGTGCAAAAGCTCACCCTTCACTACCAAACACTTCCATTGCTGAGACAGTTGCTGCAGCATCACTGGAGCTACATTTTTCTCGGTGGATTCTACTTGGACGAGCTGGATCAGTCCTCCATTGTCATCCTTGGAGCTCCCCTACTGTTCTCTCTTCGTAGTATCATTTCTTACCTTGAAATTTGTAATATGACTTCTACTATTTTGTTTAAGTTATTTTCCATGTTTTGCAAGCTCAATATGAGCTAAATACTCATAGTTGAGATGCTGGATCTGATGTAGCTAATTTACTATGTGATTAATGAAGTATGTTCAATGTTATGCATTTTATCTTGTGTGTGAAAATATTTCCATTTTAGAGTAGGAATGGTCCGCCTATTCTAAATAGCATTTATAAATTCAGAGATGGTTTGTAAATTTACCTCATAAGGTAATATGGGTAGTGAACATTAACGAGAGATCTTGATGTTCCTTGCTTAACCCTAGAGATAGGAGGGCATAGCCCATAAGGTGAACACTGCCGGTGCTCAAGCAGCCTAGGAGGTACTTCTTTAGGGTTTAGAGATAAACTCTTGCAAGGAAGCCTAGTGTGAAGTATTCGAGAGAATAACGTCTTTTTGCTGCAGCACCTAATGCTGTAGCATTGAACGTACCCTTAATCACATTTTAATGAAGCTACTGAAGTGAATGCATCTTGACTTGTTCTCATCACTGATTCCCATTACCCTTTACTTTTTTACTACTGTTTATGTTACCCAAAACTTGTGTGTCATTTACTTTCCTCACTAAATTGTTAATCAAATTAAACTCTCGTTATTTAGCATAATTCCTCGTGGGAACGATCTCACTTACTCTATATTACTTGTTGACAGTGTATACTTGCACTATCTACGTTTTCACGCAACAAGTTTTTGGCGCCGTTGCCGGGGACTTATAGTTAAATTGGCTGTTTAATTAGTTAGCAATTTAGTGCCTTTTGTTGCTAATTCTGTTTGTGTTGTTTCTGTTGCTCCAGCATTAGTTGCTGCTACATCTGTTGCTGCAGCATATGCACATGCTTAGACGCAATACTCCAGAATTCCAGTTGCACCCAGAGATAGAAAGACATTTTAGAAGCTTGAGAAGAGTTCACAGTACTCCAGGACTTATTGAATTAGGGCGAGCTGCTGCTATGGCTAGTCCACAACCTACTGTTGATGGTGATCTTAGTCCACCACCTTCACCACCTCCCACAATTCAAGGTGATGGTGATGGAGGGTACAGAAGACAGTTTATTGATATGAATGTCATAGGCATGGCAAATGATAAGGATAGACCTATGAGGGACTATGCAGTCTTTGACCCTCAAACTATGCAGACAAGCATAGTGAGGCCAGAGATTGCTACAACTCATTTTGAATTTAAGCCTATGATGTTCCAAATGCTTCAAACAATTGGGCAGTTTGGTGGTGGTCCCCTTGAAGACCCACATCTGCATTTAAAACAATTTGTTGAGGTTTGCAGTAATTTCATTCTCCCTGGTGTTACAGATGATGCTTTCAAACTGAAATTGTTCCCTTATTCCTTGAAGGATAGAGCAAAGGCCTGGCTTAACTCACTAGAGCCTAACTCTATCACTACATGGAATGAGATGGCAGAAAAATTTATGACAAAATATTTTCCTCCAATAAAGAATGCCAGGATGAGAAATGAAATTACCTCTTTTAAGCAAACTGAATTTGAAACTTTGTTTGAAGCATGGGAAAGATACAAAGAACTGTTGAGGAAGTGCCCACACCATGGTATTCCTGTCATCATCCAAATGGAGACCTTCTACAATGGATTGGAGCCCCAAACAAGGCTCATGCTTGATGCTTCATCTGGAGGAGTTCTACTCAAAGGATCTTACAATGATGCATATAATCTTATTGAGGATATTGCTGCAAATAGCTATCAATGGCCTACTGCTAGGTTAAGTGCTCAAAAGAAGGTGGCTGGTGTACATGAAGTGAGTGAGGTCACTGCCTTGTCTGCTCAAGTGGCTGCACTATCTAATATGATCAAAAACATGAGTTCACCTAGTGCTACAGCAACACATGCTGCAGCAACTGAAGCAACTGTAGCAGCAATTGAACCAGCTCCATGCGGTTCCTCTCCAAGTTGTGTTTATTGTGGAGGAGGTCATCTTTATGAGGAGTGTCCTGCGAATCCTATCTCAGTCAACTATGTTGGGTACAACAAGGGTAATAATCCATACTCAAATACCTACAATCCTGGGTGGCGAGATCATCCAAATTTCAGATGGAGCAACAATGCTACAGCAGCACATGCTGCAGCAACTACTCCTGCACCTGTCGTGCCACCAGGATTCCCTGCTCAAGCAAAGCAATCTGCTCCTACATCTGATAACTTAATGGAGGCGATGTTGAAAGCTTTCATGAATGAAACAAAGACTCAATATCAGATTCAAGGGGCTGCAATCAAAAACTTGGAGAACCAAATTGGTCAGATAGCTACTGCTCTAACCCAAAGACAGAGTGGACCTGTGCCATCCACCACTGAAGCTTCATCTTCTAAAGGGAAGGAGACATGCAAGGCTATAGCTCTGAGGAGTGGGAAGGATTTGAATGGGCCATCACTTACTACAGGTGGTGGTGACAAAAGAAAAGAAAAAGATTCTGAAAAAAATGAAAAAAAGAGTAAAACAGATGCGACAGCAGCTGATGCTGCAGCATCTGGTGCAACACCTGTGCCACCACCTAAGTTTGTTCAAGAGTACCCTCCTCCTCCCTTTCCTCAAAGGTTGAAGAAGGCTCAGGAGAACAAACAATTTGGTAAATTCTTAGAGGTGCTGAAACAACTACACATCAATGTCCCTTTGGTGGAAGCACTTCAACAAATTCCCAATTATGCAAAGTTCATGAAGGAAGTGCTCACCAAGAGGAGGAGACTGGGAGAGTTTGAGACAGTAGCAATGACAGAAGAGTGTAGCATGATCATGCAGAGCAAGCTCCCAAGAAAATTGGAGGACCCTGGCCGTTTCACCATACCATGTTCTATTGTTGGATCCTATTCTGGTCGTGCACTGTGTGATTTGGGGGCAAGCATCAATTTGATGCCCAAATCCATATTTACACAGCTTGGTATTGGAATTGCTAGGCCTACCACTGTCACTCTTCAACTTGCAGATAGATCTATTGCCTATCCTGAGGGAATCATTGAAGATGTTCTGATAAAGGTTGATAAATTTGTATTTCCTGCTGACTTTGTGATTTTAGATTTTGATGCAGATAAGGAGGTGCCTATAATTCTTGGAAGACCTTTCTTGGCTACTGGGAAGACTCTAATTGATGTGCAAAAAGGGGAATTGACTATGAGAGTTAATGACCAAGAGATCAAGTTCAATGTGATGAATGCCTTCAAGTCTCCTGATAAAGGAACCGAGGAATGTTCCTTTGTTGTATCTCTTGACTCTGTAGTTCAAAAGCACTTCCATAAGCAAAGTGACCATTTGGTTAAAGCTCTTGAGGAATCAGAAAAAGAAGACCTTGTGGAAGTAAGTATGTTACATGATGATGTTGTTGTGAAAGAAACTCATGGGAATGTTGAACCCCAGCAACTAGAACCCACCCAGCTCCCACCTCAACCAGAACCACCACCTCAGCCAGAACCACAAGATGAAGAGAATCAAATTCTGAGATTTAATGCAACAACATCTGCTGAGCAAGTGAATGTTGCAGCACCTATTGCTGCAGCATCTGAGAAAATTCAAAGAAGAAAGCTGATTGGGTCCACATGCAAAATTGATGGTAAGAGGGTGAAACAGTACTGTGGAGCACATGTGGTGAGGGACAAAGTCACCACAGAATTACAAAACCTCTAGCATTAGAGGCTAGTCTGGCTGAGGACTCTTAAACCAAGCGCTACTGGGAGGCAGCCCAGGGTTTTTAATCTAATAAACCAGTGTTGTTGTTTGTTCTTGTGTTTGTTTTGCAGGAAAATAGTTTTGGCAATTGGAAGTTTGAGGGTGTGACTGCAGGTGATGCTGCAGCACTGCTTCTACTGCTGCAGCAACTGTTGTTGCTGATTCTGGTTCTGCAGCAATCTAATGCTGCAGCAACATAAACCTCAAATGTCCCAAGATCCTCCAAGGCTCCATCCCCAAGGGTCTACCAGAAAAAGCAGAGCAAGGGCATTGCAACACGAACAAGCCCCAGAACCAAACCAGGAATCCCTGCACCTTAATCTGTTTATGCTTTATGTTTTTAGCTTTCATTTCTGTCTCTGTTTTTAGTTGCGTGTTTCTGTTTCTAGTGTTTGAATAAACCTGTTGAGTGCCTTGCCTGTGTTAGCACTCAACAGTTGTGTTGTTAGTAGTTGCTTCTGCTTTTGCTGTTCTGTAGCTTGCCCCTTTGTCTTTATGCAGTGAGGACACTGCACAGTTCTAAGTGTGGGGGGGAGCTATACATAGGTCTTGTACTCTGTTATTTGCAATCAAATTAGTGAATTTAAAAAAAAAATAGAAGTAGAGTTGAGCAAAAACTTAGTGATGATATGGTGAGAAATGAGTGATTACACCCCTGTTTGATGAGTGAACTATTCTATTTCTGCTCCTACACTTAAACTTGAACTTAGGTAGGAACTTAGTGAATTAAAGATGATCTGAAACTAGGCTAGTGTTGGTAGACCTAGGGAACTGCTAAATTTCTACTAAAAACTTAGGGCAGCATAAGAAACTAAGTTTGGGGGTTCTATGAGATATATTAAGGCAAAGCATGAAGGAATGCAGTGCTGCAACAACTGTTGCTGTAGCAATGCTGGGTTATGTGCACATAGTTTAGGATGTCTGAATTAAGTCTGAATGAAGGTGCAAAGCACTAGTGTCTGTAAATAATTGTGTAATGTGCTGCAATTGCCTATTGTGCAAAAAAAAAAAAAAAAAAACGCAAAAATGCTATTCAGAAGAGAAATGGAAATAAAGGCATTGCAGTACAAAATCAAGTCAAAAATCTGAGCAAAGTAAAATTCTGAGTCTGTAATGCTGCAGCAACTGATGCTGCAGCAATGTCAATGCTAGGATTGAATAAGTGCACTGCCTTAAAAGTTCTGGATTGCTGCATCAAAGCCCTTAATCAAGCTCAACCCCCCCTTCTGAGCATGAATTGTTAGTCTGTCCTTCTTTTTGAAAAAAAATTTTAGCTTTCCCAAAAGAAAACCTCTCTATGTCTTAGCTAAGTGAAATCTTGAACCTTGCTCTGTTCTGAACTAAGTTAAGTGTCACACACACACTTTTGAGCAGGAATAAGCTAGGGAACTCATTATTCAGAAGGGTTGCAATTGAGTGATAGTCTGAAAGTTGATGCTCAGCCTGATTCTTCTTTATGCTTCATATTTGAATTGATTCATTGGTTGTGATTGCTTATTAACAGTTGTGCTTGCCTGTGTCAAGTGTCATTGCTTGAGGACAAGCAACGGTTCAAGTTTGGGGGTGTGATAACCATCTTTTATGATGGTTATTACTTGCTTTCTAAGCTTAATTTTAGGAGATTTAATAAACTCATTGTGTTAATTAGTGTGTAAATAAGTGTTTTGGTTAGAAATATTGGTGCAGGAATGATTGGGTTTTAATTGGGCATTTTGATGCCCTTTGTGCATTTAATCATGTTTAGTGTCAGTGCCGCAGCAACAGGTGCGTGCGCAATAGTGGAAATGCGGAAGATGAGAGAGAAAGCTGCAAGGGAGTGCGGAAAACACGGAAATCAAGGCAAGGACAGGTGTCAGAGCTGTATGGCACGGAAAGATATGACCTAATGTGTGTTTCCCACAATTGCCCTTTAACCTAGGCAGCATTTTCCCAAAAAGGACATCATTTTAGGGTTGTGAGCAAGGAGACACTATATAAGGACGTTTCCCTTTCTTCCTTACCATGCTGGGCCGTCAGGGGAAGGTTAGAGATAGCCCCTCTTGCGTGCAAAAGCTCACCCTTCACTACCAAACACTTCCATTGCTGAGACAGTTGCTGCAGCATCACTGGAGCTACATTTTTCTCGGTGGATTCTACTTGGACGAGCTGGATCAGTCCTCCATTGTCATCCTTGGAGCTCCCCTACTGTTCTCTCTTCGTAGTATCATTTCTTACCTTGAAATTTGTAATATGACTTCTACTATTTTGTTTAAGTTATTTTCCATGTTTTGCAAGCTCAATATGAGCTAAATACTCATAGTTGAGATGCTGGATCTGATGTAGCTAATTTACTATGTGATTAATGAAGTATGTTCAATGTTATGCATTTTATCTTGTGTGTGAAAATATTTCCATTTTAGAGTAGGAATGGTCCGCCTATTCTAAATAGCATTTATAAATTCAGAGATGGTTTGTAAATTTACCTCATAAGGTAATATGGGTAGTGAACATTAACGAGAGATCTTGATGTTCCTTGCTTAACCCTAGAGATAGGAGGGCATAGCCCATAAGGTGAACACTGCCGGTGCTCAAGCAGCCTAGGAGGTACTTCTTTAGGGTTTAGAGATAAACTCTTGCAAGGAAGCCTAGTGTGAAGTATTCGAGAGAATAACGTCTTTTTGCTGCAGCACCTAATGCTGTAGCATTGAACGTACCCTTAATCACATTTTAATGAAGCTACTGAAGTGAATGCATCTTGACTTGTTCTCATCACTGATTCCCATTACCCTTTACTTTTTTACTACTGTTTATGTTACCCAAAACTTGTGTGTCATTTACTTTCCTCACTAAATTGTTAATCAAATTAAACTCTCGTTATTTAGCATAATTCCTCGTGGGAACGATCTCACTTACTCTATATTACTTGTTGACAGTGTATACTTGCACTATCTACGTTTTCACGCAACAGCCACTAAGAAAGATCATTTCCCCTTACCCTTTATAGATCAAATGTTAGATAGATTAGCAGGAAAGGAATTCTATTGTTTCTTAGATGGTTATTCAGGATACAATCAAATAGCAATTGAACCTAAGGATCAACAGAAAACCACCTTTACTTGTCCTTATGGCACTTTTGCCTTTAGAAGGATGCCTTTTGGACTTTGTAATGCTCCTGCTACCTTTCAAAGATGCATGATGTCAATCTTTTCTGACTTCATTGAGCAATCAATGGAAGTCTTCATGGATGACTTTTCTGTTTTTGGAGAAACATTCTCATTGTGTCTTTCAAACTTAGAAGAAATTCTTCAAAGGTGTGAAGACACTAACTTAGTGCTTAATTGGGAAAAATGTCATTTCATGGTAAAAGAAGGCATTGTGCTTGGACATAAAATATCTAAAAAAGGTCTGGAAGTGGATAGGGCAAAAATAGAGGTAATTGAGAAACTACCACCTCCATCAACAATCAAAGGGATTAGAAGTTTTTTAGGTCATGCAGGATTCTATAGGAGATTTATCAAAGACTTTTCAAAAATTTCAAAACCATTGTGTATGCTTTTGCAACATGATGTACCTTTTAATTTTGATGAATCTTGTGTAGAAGCTTTTCAAAAACTAAAAAAGGCCTTAGTTACAGCACCAGTTGTAGTCACTCCAGATTGGAGTAAGCCTTTTGAACTCATGTGTGATGCTAGTGACTTTGCAGTAGGAGCAGTCCTAGGGCAAAGATATAACAAAGTGTTTCATACCATATACTATGCTAGCAAAACACTAATTGAGGCTCAAATGAACTACACTGTGACAGAGAAGGAATTATTAGCAGTGGTTTTTGCTTTTGAAAAATTTAGATCATACTTGGTAGGCACCAAAGTAATTGTGTACACTGACCATTCTGCCATCAAGTATCTAATTTCTAAAAAAGATGCAAAACCTAGGCTAATAAGATGGGTTCTATTACTTCAAGAATTTGATCTTGAAATAAGAGATAAGAAAGGAGTAGAGAACCAAGTGGCTGATCACCTCTCTAGACTTGAAAGTAATAATGCAGGTACAATTGAAGAAATCAAGGAAAGTTTCCCTGATGAGAAATTACTAGCAATTACCATGAATACAGTCAGTGTTTCTGCACTCAGTGTGGCCACACCTCATGTTTCAACACCATGGTATGCAGACATAGTAAACTTCCTTGTAAGCAAAATTGTACCATGTGACATGAACTATCAACAGAAAAGAAGGTTCTTCCACATAGTAAAACAATACTATTGGGATGACCCTTACCTATTCAAGATATGTCCTGATCAAATCATGAGAAAATGCATTCCTGAAGAAGAACAGCAAGCAGTGCTCCTGCACTGTCATGCTGCACCATATGGAGGTCACTTTGGAAGCCAAAGAACAACAGCTAAGGTACTTCAATCAGGTTATTTCTGGCCTACTCTATTTAAAGATGCTTATTATATGGTCAAAACCTGTGATAAATGTCAAAGAAGTGGTAATATATCTAATAGACATGAAATGCCTAGGACTAATATTTTAGAAATAGAACTTTTTGATGTTTGGGGCATGGATTTCATGGGTCCTTTTCCACCTTCTTTTGGCAATGAATACATCTTAGTAGCTGTAGACTATGTGTCTAAATGGATTGAGGCTGTAGCACTGCCAAATAATGATGCTAAATCTGTTAGCAAATTTCTCCAAAGAAATATTTTTTCAAGATTTGGTACTCCAAGAGCAATCATCAATGATGAAGGCTCACATTTTTGCAACAAGCTTATTGAAAATCTTCTTGCAAAATATGGAGTGAAACATAAGATTGCTACTGCCTATCACCCACAAACAAGTGGACAAGCTGAACTTTCAAATAGGGAAATAAAAAGAATGCTTGAGAAAATGGTTGGACCAAACAGAAAAGATTGGTCCTTACACTTAGATGAAGCATTATGGGCATATAGGACTGCATTTAAAACTCCATTAGGAATGTCCCCCTATAAGTTAGTTTATGGCAAGCCATGTCATCTCCCTGTTGAATTACAAAACAAGTCATATTGGGCTATCAAAAAGTTGAATTTTGATCTCAAAAAGGCAGAAGAGAAAAGGTTTCTTGAACTAAATGAATTAGAAGAATTTAGGCATTTCTCCTATGAGAATGCAGAAATTTATAAAGCTAAAACCAAAGTATGGCATGACAAGAAAATCCAAAGGAGAGAACTTAAAGAAGGAGGAATGGTTCTGTTGTACAATTCTAGGTTGAAACTCTTCCCTGGAAAACTGAGATCAAGATGGTCAGGACCATTCAAATTAGTTAAAATCTACCCCCATGGTGCAGTTGATCTATATGATGCAACCACTGATACCACTTTCAAAGTAAATGGACAAAGAGTGAAAATGTACTATGGAGAGCATGTAGAGAGAGAGACAAGATCACCACCCACTTTACAAAACCCTAAACCAAGGTACAAGTCAGGCTGTAAGACTCTTAAAACAAGCGCTTGAGGGAGGCAACCCATCACTGTATAGTTAAAATTATTATTTTGTGCAATTTCATGTTTTGTTATTTTGCAGGAAAAACAGGACAACAGAGTAGCCAGTGTTCCCACACTAGGTGTTTCCACACCTAATGCAGCCACACTACCTACTCTGGTGTTAGAATAATTTAGAAGAAAACTGTCATTTGACAAATCATCAACTTAGTGGAATCATCTCTGATCAAGGGTTAGAAAGTGGCGTGTTAAGTCTAAATTTCCACGTGTTGGCTTGCATGTTAGGCCACACAACCTAACGGCTATAAACCTCAACTACCAAATCCCATTAACCCTTTCACATACCCTAAGTTTCAATTTTCTTCGTCCCTCTCACAAAACCGATTAAAAAACCTCTCCACTCTCTACTCACAAACAGTTATTTTCGTCTCAAACGCTCAAAATCATCAATGGCTAAGAAACAAGCTGCCTCTAAAAACACTGGGAAAGGATCCGGTGTGGAAACTCAGGCGAAAAAGGGAAAATCAGGAGTACTAGCATCAATGGAAGCAATCCCTGGATGTGAGCACTTTTGGAACATGAAGTTTCTGCCTGAGCGTGGTTTCAACTTCGCAAAAGCTCATCATTCATTCCTCTCCACTGTCAACAACATGCATTGGGAAAGATTTGTTCAAACTCGAGCCTACTACTTGGAGCAATTGGTGCGAGAATTCTACTCAGGAATTCAGAATAACAGAGGAGGTACTGTATTTTTCTCCAAGGTTAGAGGTAAGAAAGTTTTCTTTGACCCTGCTAGAATCAATAAGCACTATGATCTCACATACACTGGTAATGCATTTGAAGTAAAACTAGAGACTTATGGAAAGAAGCAAATGACTAAAATCAAAGAAAGAGTAGCAATAGAAGGATCTCAGTGGGAGAAATTCACAAATACTGAATTCAAACTTAAAACTGGTGAATTGATCCCTGAGCTTGGTAGTTGGCATTTATTCATTGATACATCAATTCTCCCTACTTCACACACTTCTACATTATCTAAAGATAGGTTGATTCTTATTGATTCAATCCTATGTGAGGATAATGTAGACATAGGGAAATTGATAGCTAAAGAAATTGTAGAATGTCAAGCCAAGGAATCTGGATTCTTATATTTCCCATGCTTAATCACTGAATTGTGTCAAAAGCAAGGAGTTGTTACTTCTGATCTAGAAAAAGTCTACAGAAAAACCCCTCCTAGTGGTCTGTCTGCTGAAGTTAAGGATAGAGTGAGGTCAGTGAAAATTAAAAGTACTGTAGAGCAGGAAGTGTCTGAACACTTGGTGCAGAAACTCCAAGCTGTCTGGAAATTTCAAAGAGAACAGCATGAATGGTTGAAATTAAAGTTGGATGACCCTGAAGCAGAAATAGAATCCCCAATTTTTCCTAATTGGGTGATTGATGAAAAAGAAGAAGTGGAAAAGAAACTGATAAGAAAGAGAGGAAAGTAAAAGAAAGAGAGATACTGAGAAAGAAAAGAAGGGAAAGAAACCAAGAGTGGAGGAAGAAATTGAAGAAGTGAGTGATGAAGATACTGAAGAAGATGAAGAGGCAAGGCAGGCTGTGAAGGATATTGAAAAGGATGTAGAGGAGGATGAATCTGAGTCACTGGAAGTTAGTGACAGTGATGATGATGGCAGTGATGATATGGAAGCTAGTGCAGAAGAAAGTATGAATTAAGAAAGAAATCTACAAATGAAGCCCAACCACCATCACCACCATCACAACAGCAATCAAACACCCCCTCACCACCATCACAAACCAACATTCCATCCCCCACCACCCACCATACCCCCAGTCACATTCAACACCAAAATCACCCACACCTCCACCAGAAAATACTCCCCAATCTGAAAATCCAAAACAAGATGCACAAGCAGAAACAACCATCCCATCCCAGAAATCTCCCACCCCAAGCACAGAACCTATTGAGCCAACTAACATTGTTTCTGAGAAAGTTCAAATGCAGGTACTCATTGAAGAGCCTGAGAAAGAGAAAGGCAAAGCAGTTCAGAGTTGAAGATGCAGGCAGATACTGTCAAGGAGTCTGTTAGTGTTCCCACACCAACTGCAGAAGCTTCAAAATCAACAGTCATGGCAACTAGTCCTGCAGCAACAATCTCTGCAGTTCTGAAGGCCTTAGCAGAGAAGAAGCAGATGATGGGATACACAAGGAGAACAATGAAGCCTGCTCCAACAAAGAAGAAATGGACAATGAGCTCACTCTATGGTGCACAGGGTACAGGGATACAAGCTGGTGAGAAGGAGTATCTGAGGAAGCTACACCCAAAGAAGGAGAGAAAGAAGCTGAGAAGGTAGCAGAGCAACATCAAGAGGGAATTGAGCAGCAATCTGAGAAAACTCCAGTGCAGAGTGGTGTACCTGCACCTGAAGTCCAAACACTGGCTACACCAGATGTTCCTGCAGAAGCTACACCTGAAGAGGCAGAAATGCCTGAGGCTGCTGTAGATGATCCTGGTGTGCCTACCTCTGATGTGGCCACTGCTAAGAAATCAAAGAAGACAAAAGCCAAGCAAAGCCCTGCTCTGAGAGCCAGCCCCAGATTCCAGAAGAAAGAGTAAAAAGATACTTTTAATGTTGTTTCCAGTATTTATAATATGCTTTAGTAGTATACTCTATGTGCTAAATACTATGTGTTAACTTACTACTATGTGTTAAAAACTTTTGTTTGTTTCTCCCAACATTAGTACTCCCTGTTTCCTAAACTTAGAGCAGTGGGGACACTGCTCATATTTAAGTTGGGGGGGAGAGTGGAGAATAGTATGTATTTTGTGTATGCACTATATTTGCAGCATGTTTTGAACCTAGTACTAATATATATGTATGAATATAGAAATATGTTTGAGTAAGTATTTATAGCATGTGAGTATGTAGTGTTAGTATGTTTTAAGTTTTAGATGTACTTAACAAAGCATGATAATTTGTGTTAACATGGTGAATTAAGTGCATCAACTTGTTTTTAGATTAAATGATTATGAAACATGATCAATTCATATTTTTCTCAACAAAATTGAAGAAGTGTGTCAATGAGTCAATTTTTAAATGATGAAAAAGCCTTGTTTTCTAGAAATGATCAGTTTTATAAAAACTTTGACACAACAAAATTGAGTTTTGAAAAGAACCATGCTAGATCAAGAGCTATCTAAAGCCAAGGAAATTTTGGAAATTTGAGGTCAAAATTAGATTTTTATTAAAAATTTAGAAGAGCATAAAGACTTAAGTTTGGGGGAAATTCCATGAATACAAAGGCCAAAGTGTGACAGCTTGAAGAGTGCAAGCCACAAGTGTCAAAACCACTCAAAAATACCAAAAATATCCCAAAAAAGAGCTACACTTACCCGAGTCATATAAACTGAACCTGTCCCTTAAGTGCAATTTGGTTTGAAATATGAACAAAGTTCAAAGAGAAAAAGAAAAACAAACCAAGAAAAAGAAGAAAATGCATGTGGAGGTCAGTGAGGAGGGCAGTGTACGCTACCAAAAATACTCAAAGAGTTCAAGTGTGGCAACACTTAGTGTGCCAACACCATCTACATCAAAAGGCACCTACACTCAAAATAAGGTGAACCTACAAATCCAAAAATGATGTTTTTGCACTCACTGCATTACATCATCAAAAATCAAACACCAAGAATAGAAATAAGGTATTGGCTCAACAAGTTGGAACACCAAAAGCCCTTTGTTGTGCTTAAGAGTCCCCTAAATACTTGAAGAAATTGTTAGTCTCGGCCATATTTTGAAAAATCTCTAAGAGTGACCAAAAGAGTTCCATCTTTTTCAAAAAGCTAAGAAAAACTCTTTTCAGTTATGGAACCAATTAGAAACTCAATGGGCCACACACTCACACAAATGAGTTTTTATAACTCTGAATGTTTTAAAGCAAGGGCATGGAAGAAAAAGCACCAAAAGAGAAAGGCTCATTACAATACACTTCAAACACTTCTTGAAAAACATGAGTTGAGATGTCTTCATAATTATATAATCTTGTTTTTGTTTCTTGTCGTTGCTTGAGGACAAGCAACAATTTAAGTTTGGGGGTGTGATAACTCTATTTTATATAGAGTTATTCATACAATTAAGCTTGAGTTATTGCTTATTTTCAAGAACATTTATATATATTTATAGCTTATTTATCAAGGAACAACATTCTAAATATTCAAATGGATAAAGGGCAATGATCTAGGCAAAATGCACAAATCTTGTTAGGTTTGATGTTTTTGTTCAGTGCAGCTACTGCAGGAGTGGAAACACTGCCAACACCAGGAGTGGAAACACTAGGAGTGGAAACACTGCCAACACCTGCTAAAATTCTGCAGTTTATACCAAAACATCCAAAGACCATTTCAATGCTTCCACACTTGATTGTGACGTCATGCCTAGTCACCTGGAGCTGAGCCACTTGCTGAAGTCGGCGATACACATAAAAATCAAGTTGCAAGACTCAAACTTATCTAAAAGACATGTGGCACTTCTCCAATGGACCTCATCTTTTGTTATGCATGCAAGCGACCAAACCTGTGCAGCTTGCTTGATTGGTTGTCAACAAACTAACCATGTTCGGTCCCTCAGCTGATCTTTCACGCCAAAGGAAACCCCTTGCAAGAGGAAAGCTTTCAAGCCTATAAATAGATATCAATCTTCACAAGAAAAATCATATCTATCTTCTATCATCTTTCACATCTTTAAATCTTTATCTTTTAGTTTAGTTTAGGTTTAGTTTATTTTCATTTAAGTTTCTAAGGAGAGGAAGGTGAGGAAGTGCTTGACAACCATTCCCTTCACTTCTACTTTGAAGAAATTCGTGTAAGAAATCTTTATTGTACTTCAACTTGGGAACTTAATGCAAAAGATCTTCTATTCAAGTAATCTCTACTCTTTTAAGTTCTTTTGCTTATTATTCATTTACTTATGTTCTTTGCATATTCTTTGCTTTATAACATGAGTAACATGAGCTAAATTCCCTTAAGTTGAGATGTTCTAACCTTGTAATGAACTTCTAAATATGTTATTATGGTTTATGTAGTGTAAACACTTTAAACTCTTGCATAATACTTCTTTCAACTTATTCTGGAATTGATCACTTTAGAATAGGTAAAACTTGTAGCAGCAGACATGGGCTACATTTATGAACTCAAGAGTTAATAGGACAAGTATTTAATAAAGGAAACTTTGTTAAATATATGCTAAAACCTAGACATAGGATAGCATAGTTCTTAGGATAATAAAATTACAAGAGTGAACCTATTTAGCAACTTGGATCATTGTTAGGAGGCAAGGGAGGAATTGACAAACCTTTCTTTACTGTAGAAAACAAAGATCATAAGAGCTTGTAATGAAACTCTGAAGAGAAGTGCTGAAAGGCACAAACTGATGCACCTACATCCAGTGTTCCCACACTACATACTCCATTAAAACACTTAGAAGTAAAGTACTTGGTGAAAACATCTCAACTACTTTTTCCAACTGATTTCTCACACATTTTATTGCTTATTATTATTTTACTTACTTTGAAAACTCCAAACCAAAAATACTGAATAGTGTAGACACACTAAGTGTACACTTTGAACTACAAAAATTTACAATACATAATCCCTGTGGGTTCGACCTTTTTATCACTTTATTACTTGTGTGACTTTCTACCAATTTCACATTTATTACTTGTGATTGTTTAATTTAGTGTTTTATTAGTACTACTGGTATTCTGTTTTCTGTGCAGAAACACTTAGTGCAGAAACACTCAGTGTGGAAACACTAGTTTATGCCCAGAGATAGACCACCAGAATTTGATTGTGATCCAGAAATTGAGAGAAGATTTAGGAGACTGCTAAGACAACAAAGACAAAGACAACAAGACTGCAGAACAATGTCTCACCACAGTGAAGATGCCTCAGTAAGAGGAGGACCTAATTCACATTGTCATACCCCAATTTTGTCCGGCTTAGGTCAAAACCCTAATTTTCCCCAAAAAATAAATATAATTGAGGAGTGAGGAGCATTATGCATTGCATTTTGGGTCTTAGAAGTCATTCCAAGGTCTTTAAAGTCATTTTTAGGGTTGGAGTGCACTTTTTAAGCAAATTAGGGTTTTAGGGTCAAAAGGGCATTTTGGTCATTTTTCGTAAAAAGATGATTCTCTCGCAAAAAATGCACATCCACAAAAAGTACATTTTTATTCTATCAAGGATAATTTTTGTACAATTTTTTAGAAAGAAAACCCTAGTCAAAATAATTAAAAATGTATTTTTCCATTTTTAGTGCATAGAAAAATAAAAAGGACCATTAAATATTCCTCAATTCTTAAGTGACAATTTTTATTGTCATGGGTGACTAGAGGGAATATTTTATGGTGCCCAAAAACATGTGCCACATTTTCAATAGTTGCATTCCCATTATTTCCCATGCCAAAATTTCAAATTCAAAAAAAACTCAAAAAAAGGAAGTGTCCTCAATAAGACAAAATGTACTATTTTGTGACAACTTGCATTTTTTCCCTCTCCTTCCCTCCTCATGGCTGCGAATTTCAGCCCTCCTTTCACCCTCATTTGTGTTTCTTCAACACCCTTAATCCATGTGAGTTGTATTCCTAGCCATTGATTAAAATTCTAGATCAAATCCTAGGCTACAACTATGTGCAAATTGACCTAATTGCCCTCAACAATTTTTGTGTACAAAAAACTCTTCAATTTCATATGACACCAGCCATTCCTCACTCATTTGTGTTTTCTCTTTGTCCCTAATCCATGTGCATTGCAATCTTGGCCCTTGATTCAAATTCTATCTCAAATCTCAATGGTTGGCAAAAGCACAATGTCCTATATACCCTTAATTTTGCACCTCATATAAAACCCAAAAATAAGAAACCAAAGGGGGGCATTCTCATTTTACCCTAGCACACAATCAGATCACAATTCCTCTCCTCTCCCCTCTCAAACCCAAGACCACCTCCCACCATTTCCACCACCAATTCTTCAATTTTCAACCATCCAAACTTCATTATTCTTGATTCCTACACTAGATCCACTTCTAATCTTGCATTATCTTCAAAGTTCATCATCAAATCCTTCAATATCAAGTGATTTTCGTGGGATTCGAGAGGAGGTTCAAGTGTTCTTGGTTTCTATTTTGATCTTCTTCTTCATTTCAAGCAAGATCTAGAGGTAAGCTCACAAACTCTTGCATTTTCTTTAATTTTCATTATGTAATCTCTCTTCTACTCCTCTTTCTTTCTTGAAAGAAGCTTTGAGGACTCATTTCAAACATTATTGGACAAGGACATTGGGAGCCTTGGGTGTTTGAGATGGGTCCTTGGCCTTGAAGGGAAGATTCTTGTGTTTGAATAATTTTCCTTGCATTTCTACACATTTTTCACTAAATTTCATGAAATAAAACCTTGCTTTCCTCTTCTTTTAGCTTCGGCCAAGTAGTGTTTTTTTCTTGTTCATTCATTTCTTTGTTCATATCTTGTGTTGAGGTTAAATTTTTGGTGGGTTTATGCCTTACATAGCCTCGGGTTTGAGGATTAGAGACCTAGGGATTTTTGTTGCTTTTGTTTCTTTGATTTTGTGTTGAAATAAATGATGAAATAACAATTGTTTGAGCATGAAATGTATGCATAGGTCCTAGGGTTTATACTTATGAGCTCATTGATGTGATTTGGTTGCAAGAAATTGATGAAATTGTGCTTGATTTTGCCCATGATTGCATTCGGCCATAGGCCATGTCTTTTGGCCAAATTTTGCTCAAAACTTTGTTATTTTGATCTTGCATTTGTGTGTTCATTTGATTCAATTGTGTTTGTTCACTTTTTACCATTTTACTTTACCACTTCATTAACTTTTTACCAAAAAACATAAAAACATTTTACCACTTTGGTTTTTACCATTTCACTTAGTTTTTACCAAAACATTTTCATCTCATCTCATAAAACATTTTTACCTTCATTCAAAACATTTTACCACTTGCATCTTTGCATAAAAACCCCAAAACATTTTCTCACATGCATTTCAAACTTTTTTTAACTTTATAAAATAAACCCCAAAATACTTTTACCACTTTCAAGACCAAAAACATTTCATCTCATTTCCAAAACACAAAAACCCCAAAAACATTTTACCACTTTCTTACCTAAACCTTTTACCAAAACATTTTCACTCTCATACATCTTCATCCATCCCTATTTTATGCGACACTCTCATGCATCCTCTTACTTATTCTTCCATATTCATTTCTAACTTACATATTCACATGTCCATGCATACTCAAATGTTCATACCTTACACAATAATTATGCTCATGCATTCATAGTCTTGTATGCTTAATCTTTCATTCATGCATAGTCTTGTATGCCCACGCATTTGCATATTTGCCTAATCATGCACATCATTGCTTGCATGTTCATTCATCTAACCTAGATCATTCTATGCCTATAATCAATTGTATTCTCTTGTTCTTGATGCAACTTAAATGTCTTGATTTAATTGTGTGCCATCCTTTCTACATGTATGACCTCCTAATGAAGACGTAAGCCTACTTGCTTGTTGTAGCATAGAGTCATTAGAGTAAATACACTCCTTTGAGATTGTTGCCCGTCCCGTAGCAATTCTCACCCACACAACACAATTGTTTTGAGAACTTTGTTTTGCATCTTTGATAATTGAATCCCTTGATTGTATTGGCATGCTTAATCTTGGTTGATGAATAATATGTTCATGATTGCTTGATTGTTGAAGTATGAGTCTTGTTCATTCATTTGCATTTGGTCATGGATTTAGAATTGATTTGAAGTGTTCTACTTCTTTTCCTTTTTCTAAAAACCTCTTTCTAGATTCATTAATAAAAGAAAACCCTTTTACTTTCAAAACAAAATAAATCAATCGTCATTAAACACCAATCGCGCCGTTGCCGATTAGGTCGTTAATGATGATGTTGTTTTCAAAGGAGTTAGTAGCGAGACCATTCTAACCGTTGTTGTTCGGTCTTCGCAAAAGCTCTACCCCATTTTCGAAAACTTATTCATTTCTCAAAAATAAATCAATTGTCATTAAACACCAATCGCGCCGTTGCCGATTAGGTCATTAATGATGATTTCATTTTCAAAAGAGTTAGTAGTGAGGCCATTCTAACCGTTGTTGTTCGGTCTTCACAAACGCTCACCCAATTGCGAAAAACCCTTAAGCCGTTTTCAAAACCAAAATCCGAGAACTACGTAGCTTTGATCCCTCTTCCAGTGAGGGTACGTAGGAGCGGGGTCCTGTCCCGTCAAGCACACTCTTAAAAATCTTTGTTTTGTCCTGATTTTCAAAGATAACCCGAGAAATACGTAGCTTTGATCCCTCTTCTGGTGAGGGTACGTAGGAGCGGGGTCTTGTCGTCAAGCACCCTTTTAAAAAATCTTTGTTTTGTTCCGCTTTTCAAAGATACCAAAAATATTCTTCTTCCCCCGTTTTCAATAAAACAATTTCTCAAATGAAATAAAAAGAAAAGGAAAGAAAAGAAAAGAAGTAGAACAAACCGCTTTCAAACTCAAACTTTTGTCCAAACCACACATCAAGTTAATGGTTCCCTTTCGGTAGAAAGGAGGTGCGGGGTGCTAATCCCTTCCCCGTACCTAACCGACCCCCGAACCTACATCTCTAGTTTTCAAAAGACCATCCGCCTTGTTTAAAAGACCTTTTTTCAATGTTTTGGTCTTAAAATTAAAATATTGGTGGCGGCTCCAAACTTTTTCCACGTTGTCAAACGAAAAGTCCCAAACCGGATTTTTCGGGCGCAAAACACATCAACAAACTGAAGGTGGACCAGATCACAGACAACAATTCATTCAAATGGGACCAATAGGTATGATTAATGATAGAGATAGACCTATGAGAGACTATGCTCAATATGACCAGCAGCACATACAAACTAGTATTGCTAGACCTCAAATTGATGCTGTTCATTTTGAATTTAAACCTATGATGTTTCAAATGTTGCAAACAATTGGTCAATTTGGTGGATCTCCACATGAAGATCCCCATGAACATTTAAAACAATTCATAGAAGTTTGTAGTAACTTTATCATTCCTGGCATTAGTGAGGATGCATTTAGGCTTAAGTTATTTCCATACTCTTTGAAAGATAGGGCAAAATCATGGCTAAATTCTATGGAGCCCAATTCTATTCATACATGGAATGAATTAGCTGAAAAATTCTTAAGCAAATATTTTCCTCCAATTAAAAATGCTAGGATGAGACATGATATTACATCTTTTAAGCAAAAAGAATTTGAATCATTGTTTGAAGCATGGGAAAGATGGAAAGAACTTTTAAGAAAATGTCCACATCATGGTTTACCTGTCATTATACAAATGGAAACATTTTACAATGGTCTAGAACCACAAACCAGAGTGATGCTTGATGCATCAGCTGGTGGTGTTCTTTTGAATATGTCTTATAATGAAGCATGTGATCTTATTGATAAAATTGCTACAAATGGTTCAAGTTGGCCTACTGAGAGGGTAAGTGCTCAAAAGAGAACCTCTGGAGTACATGAGATTAATGATATATCAGCCCTATCTGCTCAAGTAGCCACTTTAACCAATCTAATCAAACAGTGCACTAGTGCACCTACATCTAGTGTAGCAACACCTAAAGAAAACACTGCAGCAGCTATAGAACAAGCCCCTCCAGGAACTACAAGTTGTGTGTATTGTGGAGGAGGCCATCTATATGAAGAATGTCCTAGCAACCCTGTCTCTGTCAGTTATGTAGGTTACAATAAAAATAATAACCCTTACTCTAATACCTACAATCCAGGATGGAAGAACCACCCAAATTTTAGGTGGAACAATTCTAATGCACCTGCACCAAGTACTCCTCCTGGATTCCTACCTCAAAGCCAACAAAGATCAAACCCACCTACCAGTGCCAACTCTCTAGAAGAATTGCTCAGATCATTCATTAGTGAAACTAGAACTGCTAGGCAGGCTCATGATATATCAATTAAGAACCTAGAGAACCAAGTAGGGCAATTAGCAACTGCTTTGCAGCAAAGACCAGTAGGTACTTTGCCATCAAACACAGAAGCTTCACCCTCACAAAGGCAAGGTAAGGAACAGGTCAAAGCCATATCTTTGAGAAGTGGCAAGGATCTAACAGAACCATATGAGCTTGAAGGTACAGAGAAGGGAGAAAAAAATAAAAATGAAAAAAATTTTCAAGATGCAGAAACACCTGGTGTTCCTACATCTCCAACTCCAAGGTTAGTACCAGAATACCCTCCTCCTCCTTTTCCTCAAAGATTGAAAAAAATACATGAGGAGAAGCAATTCAGTAAATTTTTAGATGTTTTAAAACAATTGCATATCAATGTTCCCTTGATAGAGGCACTTCAACAAATGCCAAACTATGCCAAATTCATGAAAGATGTGCTTTCTAAAAGAAGAAGATTGGGGGAATTTGAAACTGTTGTCATGTCAAAAGAATGTAGTCTGATTTTGCAAAACAAAATTCCAAGGAAACTAAAGGATCCAGGTAGCTTTACAATCCCTTTTTCAATAGGTAAGTACTATACAGGAAGAGCATTATGTGATTTAGGTGCAAGCATCAATTTGATGCCCAAATCTATCTTCACAAAGCTAGGGATTGGAAATGCAAAACCTACCACATTGACACTATCTTTGGCAGATAGATCAATAGCATATCCAGAAGGAATTATTGAGGATATATTGGTGCAAGTTGACAAATTTGTGTTTCCTGCAGATTTTGTTATACTTGATTTTATTGCAGATGAAGAAGTGCCAGTCATACTTGGAAGACCATTCTTGGCAACAGGGAAAACACTGATAGATGTGCAAAGAGGAGAGCTAACCATGAGAGTGAATGATCAAGAAGTAAAATTTAATGTCTTGAATGCTTTGAAGTATCCTGCAGAGGAGAGTGAAGAGTGTTCATCAATCTCACTTGATCATTTGGTAGAGAAGCAGTTCCACAAGCAGTATGATCATCTTGCCAATGCACTAACACCTGATGTTTCTGCATTGCCTGCTGAGAAATTTATTGAAGAAAGCATATTGCCCAAGGAGCATGCTACACCTAAGGTATGGGTTAGAACTTATGAATCTCTTAATTTAGAAGATCCCAACCTTAAAGAAAATGTACCTTCTATTGAACAACCTCCTAAGCTAGAATTAAAAGAACTACCTAAGCATTTAAAATATGTTTTTCTAGGTGAGGATAAAACCCTTCCTGTAATCATAGCTTCTGATCTATCTTTAGAACAAGAGCTTGATTTAATTAACACCTTGAGAAAACATAGAAAAGCTATAGGTTGGAAAATGTCTGACATTAAAGGGATTAGCCCCTCAACATGCATGCATAGGATAATTTTAGAAGAAAATTCTAAAAATAGCATAGAAGGGCAAAGAAGATTAAATCCAGTAATGAAAGAGGTTGTTAAGAAGGAAATAATTAAATGGCTAGATGCTGGTATTATCTACCCTATTTCAGATAGTGCATGGGTTAGTCCTGTGCAATGTGTTCCTAAAAAGGGTGGAGTCACAGTTGTAGCCAATAAAAATAATGAATTAATCCCAACTAGAACTGTAACAGGGTGGAGAATCTGTATGGATTACAGAAAACTCAATAAGGCCACTGATAACCATCTTTTATGATGGTTATTACTTGCTTTCTAAGCTTAATTTTAGGAGATTTAATAAACTCATTGTGTTAATTAGTGTGTAAATAAGTGTTTTGGTTAGAAATATTGGTGCAGGAATGATTGGGTTTTAATTGGGCATTTTGATGCCCTTTGTGCATTTAATCATGTTTAGTGTCAGTGCCGCAGCAACAGGTGCGTGCGCAATAGTGGAAATGCGGAAGATGAGAGAGAAAGCTGCAAGGGAGTGCGGAAAACACGGAAATCAAGGCAAGGACAGGTGTCAGAGCTGTATGGCACGGAAAGATATGACCTAATGTGTGTTTCCCACAATTGCCCTTTAACCTAGGCAGCATTTTCCCAAAAAGGACATCATTTTAGGGTTGTGAGCAAGGAGACACTATATAAGGACGTTTCCCTTTCTTCCTTACCATGCTGGGCCGTCAGGGGAAGGTTAGAGATAGCCCCTCTTGCGTGCAAAAGCTCACCCTTCACTACCAAACACTTCCATTGCTGAGACAGTTGCTGCAGCATCACTGGAGCTACATTTTTCTCGGTGGATTCTACTTGGACGAGCTGGATCAGTCCTCCATTGTCATCCTTGGAGCTCCCCTACTGTTCTCTCTTCGTAGTATCATTTCTTACCTTGAAATTTGTAATATGACTTCTACTATTTTGTTTAAGTTATTTTCCATGTTTTGCAAGCTCAATATGAGCTAAATACTCATAGTTGAGATGCTGGATCTGATGTAGCTAATTTACTATGTGATTAATGAAGTATGTTCAATGTTATGCATTTTATCTTGTGTGTGAAAATATTTCCATTTTAGAGTAGGAATGGTCCGCCTATTCTAAATAGCATTTATAAATTCAGAGATGGTTTGTAAATTTACCTCATAAGGTAATATGGGTAGTGAACATTAACGAGAGATCTTGATGTTCCTTGCTTAACCCTAGAGATAGGAGGGCATAGCCCATAAGGTGAACACTGCCGGTGCTCAAGCAGCCTAGGAGGTACTTCTTTAGGGTTTAGAGATAAACTCTTGCAAGGAAGCCTAGTGTGAAGTATTCGAGAGAATAACGTCTTTTTGCTGCAGCACCTAATGCTGTAGCATTGAACGTACCCTTAATCACATTTTAATGAAGCTACTGAAGTGAATGCATCTTGACTTGTTCTCATCACTGATTCCCATTACCCTTTACTTTTTTACTACTGTTTATGTTACCCAAAACTTGTGTGTCATTTACTTTCCTCACTAAATTGTTAATCAAATTAAACTCTCGTTATTTAGCATAATTCCTCGTGGGAACGATCTCACTTACTCTATATTACTTGTTGACAGTGTATACTTGCACTATCTACGTTTTCACGCAACAAGTTTTTGGCGCCGTTGCCGGGGACTTATAGTTAAATTGGCTGTTTAATTAGTTAGCAATTTAGTGCCTTTTGTTGCTAATTCTGTTTGTGTTGTTTCTGTTGCTCCAGCATTAGTTGCTGCTACATCTGTTGCTGCAGCATATGCACATGCTTAGACGCAATACTCCAGAATTCCAGTTGCACCCAGAGATAGAAAGACATTTTAGAAGCTTGAGAAGAGTTCACAGTACTCCAGGACTTATTGAATTAGGGCGAGCTGCTGCTATGGCTAGTCCACAACCTACTGTTGATGGTGATCTTAGTCCACCACCTTCACCACCTCCCACAATTCAAGGTGATGGTGATGGAGGGTACAGAAGACAGTTTATTGATATGAATGTCATAGGCATGGCAAATGATAAGGATAGACCTATGAGGGACTATGCAGTCTTTGACCCTCAAACTATGCAGACAAGCATAGTGAGGCCAGAGATTGCTACAACTCATTTTGAATTTAAGCCTATGATGTTCCAAATGCTTCAAACAATTGGGCAGTTTGGTGGTGGTCCCCTTGAAGACCCACATCTGCATTTAAAACAATTTGTTGAGGTTTGCAGTAATTTCATTCTCCCTGGTGTTACAGATGATGCTTTCAAACTGAAATTGTTCCCTTATTCCTTGAAGGATAGAGCAAAGGCCTGGCTTAACTCACTAGAGCCTAACTCTATCACTACATGGAATGAGATGGCAGAAAAATTTATGACAAAATATTTTCCTCCAATAAAGAATGCCAGGATGAGAAATGAAATTACCTCTTTTAAGCAAACTGAATTTGAAACTTTGTTTGAAGCATGGGAAAGATACAAAGAACTGTTGAGGAAGTGCCCACACCATGGTATTCCTGTCATCATCCAAATGGAGACCTTCTACAATGGATTGGAGCCCCAAACAAGGCTCATGCTTGATGCTTCATCTGGAGGAGTTCTACTCAAAGGATCTTACAATGATGCATATAATCTTATTGAGGATATTGCTGCAAATAGCTATCAATGGCCTACTGCTAGGTTAAGTGCTCAAAAGAAGGTGGCTGGTGTACATGAAGTGAGTGAGGTCACTGCCTTGTCTGCTCAAGTGGCTGCACTATCTAATATGATCAAAAACATGAGTTCACCTAGTGCTACAGCAACACATGCTGCAGCAACTGAAGCAACTGTAGCAGCAATTGAACCAGCTCCATGCGGTTCCTCTCCAAGTTGTGTTTATTGTGGAGGAGGTCATCTTTATGAGGAGTGTCCTGCGAATCCTATCTCAGTCAACTATGTTGGGTACAACAAGGGTAATAATCCATACTCAAATACCTACAATCCTGGGTGGCGAGATCATCCAAATTTCAGATGGAGCAACAATGCTACAGCAGCACATGCTGCAGCAACTACTCCTGCACCTGTCGTGCCACCAGGATTCCCTGCTCAAGCAAAGCAATCTGCTCCTACATCTGATAACTTAATGGAGGCGATGTTGAAAGCTTTCATGAATGAAACAAAGACTCAATATCAGATTCAAGGGGCTGCAATCAAAAACTTGGAGAACCAAATTGGTCAGATAGCTACTGCTCTAACCCAAAGACAGAGTGGACCTGTGCCATCCACCACTGAAGCTTCATCTTCTAAAGGGAAGGAGACATGCAAGGCTATAGCTCTGAGGAGTGGGAAGGATTTGAATGGGCCATCACTTACTACAGGTGGTGGTGACAAAAGAAAAGAAAAAGATTCTGAAAAAAATGAAAAAAAGAGTAAAACAGATGCGACAGCAGCTGATGCTGCAGCATCTGGTGCAACACCTGTGCCACCACCTAAGTTTGTTCAAGAGTACCCTCCTCCTCCCTTTCCTCAAAGGTTGAAGAAGGCTCAGGAGAACAAACAATTTGGTAAATTCTTAGAGGTGCTGAAACAACTACACATCAATGTCCCTTTGGTGGAAGCACTTCAACAAATTCCCAATTATGCAAAGTTCATGAAGGAAGTGCTCACCAAGAGGAGGAGACTGGGAGAGTTTGAGACAGTAGCAATGACAGAAGAGTGTAGCATGATCATGCAGAGCAAGCTCCCAAGAAAATTGGAGGACCCTGGCCGTTTCACCATACCATGTTCTATTGTTGGATCCTATTCTGGTCGTGCACTGTGTGATTTGGGGGCAAGCATCAATTTGATGCCCAAATCCATATTTACACAGCTTGGTATTGGAATTGCTAGGCCTACCACTGTCACTCTTCAACTTGCAGATAGATCTATTGCCTATCCTGAGGGAATCATTGAAGATGTTCTGATAAAGGTTGATAAATTTGTATTTCCTGCTGACTTTGTGATTTTAGATTTTGATGCAGATAAGGAGGTGCCTATAATTCTTGGAAGACCTTTCTTGGCTACTGGGAAGACTCTAATTGATGTGCAAAAAGGGGAATTGACTATGAGAGTTAATGACCAAGAGATCAAGTTCAATGTGATGAATGCCTTCAAGTCTCCTGATAAAGGAACCGAGGAATGTTCCTTTGTTGTATCTCTTGACTCTGTAGTTCAAAAGCACTTCCATAAGCAAAGTGACCATTTGGTTAAAGCTCTTGAGGAATCAGAAAAAGAAGACCTTGTGGAAGTAAGTATGTTACATGATGATGTTGTTGTGAAAGAAACTCATGGGAATGTTGAACCCCAGCAACTAGAACCCACCCAGCTCCCACCTCAACCAGAACCACCACCTCAGCCAGAACCACAAGATGAAGAGAATCAAATTCTGAGATTTAATGCAACAACATCTGCTGAGCAAGTGAATGTTGCAGCACCTATTGCTGCAGCATCTGAGAAAATTCAAAGAAGAAAGCTGATTGGGTCCACATGCAAAATTGATGGTAAGAGGGTGAAACAGTACTGTGGAGCACATGTGGTGAGGGACAAAGTCACCACAGAATTACAAAACCTCTAGCATTAGAGGCTAGTCTGGCTGAGGACTCTTAAACCAAGCGCTACTGGGAGGCAGCCCAGGGTTTTTAATCTAATAAACCAGTGTTGTTGTTTGTTCTTGTGTTTGTTTTGCAGGAAAATAGTTTTGGCAATTGGAAGTTTGAGGGTGTGACTGCAGGTGATGCTGCAGCACTGCTTCTACTGCTGCAGCAACTGTTGTTGCTGATTCTGGTTCTGCAGCAATCTAATGCTGCAGCAACATAAACCTCAAATGTCCCAAGATCCTCCAAGGCTCCATCCCCAAGGGTCTACCAGAAAAAGCAGAGCAAGGGCATTGCAACACGAACAAGCCCCAGAACCAAACCAGGAATCCCTGCACCTTAATCTGTTTATGCTTTATGTTTTTAGCTTTCATTTCTGTCTCTGTTTTTAGTTGCGTGTTTCTGTTTCTAGTGTTTGAATAAACCTGTTGAGTGCCTTGCCTGTGTTAGCACTCAACAGTTGTGTTGTTAGTAGTTGCTTCTGCTTTTGCTGTTCTGTAGCTTGCCCCTTTGTCTTTATGCAGTGAGGACACTGCACAGTTCTAAGTGTGGGGGGGAGCTATACATAGGTCTTGTACTCTGTTATTTGCAATCAAATTAGTGAATTTAAAAAAAAAATAGAAGTAGAGTTGAGCAAAAACTTAGTGATGATATGGTGAGAAATGAGTGATTACACCCCTGTTTGATGAGTGAACTATTCTATTTCTGCTCCTACACTTAAACTTGAACTTAGGTAGGAACTTAGTGAATTAAAGATGATCTGAAACTAGGCTAGTGTTGGTAGACCTAGGGAACTGCTAAATTTCTACTAAAAACTTAGGGCAGCATAAGAAACTAAGTTTGGGGGTTCTATGAGATATATTAAGGCAAAGCATGAAGGAATGCAGTGCTGCAACAACTGTTGCTGTAGCAATGCTGGGTTATGTGCACATAGTTTAGGATGTCTGAATTAAGTCTGAATGAAGGTGCAAAGCACTAGTGTCTGTAAATAATTGTGTAATGTGCTGCAATTGCCTATTGTGCAAAAAAAAAAAAAAAAAAAACGCAAAAATGCTATTCAGAAGAGAAATGGAAATAAAGGCATTGCAGTACAAAATCAAGTCAAAAATCTGAGCAAAGTAAAATTCTGAGTCTGTAATGCTGCAGCAACTGATGCTGCAGCAATGTCAATGCTAGGATTGAATAAGTGCACTGCCTTAAAAGTTCTGGATTGCTGCATCAAAGCCCTTAATCAAGCTCAACCCCCCCTTCTGAGCATGAATTGTTAGTCTGTCCTTCTTTTTGAAAAAAAATTTTAGCTTTCCCAAAAGAAAACCTCTCTATGTCTTAGCTAAGTGAAATCTTGAACCTTGCTCTGTTCTGAACTAAGTTAAGTGTCACACACACACTTTTGAGCAGGAATAAGCTAGGGAACTCATTATTCAGAAGGGTTGCAATTGAGTGATAGTCTGAAAGTTGATGCTCAGCCTGATTCTTCTTTATGCTTCATATTTGAATTGATTCATTGGTTGTGATTGCTTATTAACAGTTGTGCTTGCCTGTGTCAAGTGTCATTGCTTGAGGACAAGCAACGGTTCAAGTTTGGGGGTGTGATAACCATCTTTTATGATGGTTATTACTTGCTTTCTAAGCTTAATTTTAGGAGATTTAATAAACTCATTGTGTTAATTAGTGTGTAAATAAGTGTTTTGGTTAGAAATATTGGTGCAGGAATGATTGGGTTTTAATTGGGCATTTTGATGCCCTTTGTGCATTTAATCATGTTTAGTGTCAGTGCCGCAGCAACAGGTGCGTGCGCAATAGTGGAAATGCGGAAGATGAGAGAGAAAGCTGCAAGGGAGTGCGGAAAACACGGAAATCAAGGCAAGGACAGGTGTCAGAGCTGTATGGCACGGAAAGATATGACCTAATGTGTGTTTCCCACAATTGCCCTTTAACCTAGGCAGCATTTTCCCAAAAAGGACATCATTTTAGGGTTGTGAGCAAGGAGACACTATATAAGGACGTTTCCCTTTCTTCCTTACCATGCTGGGCCGTCAGGGGAAGGTTAGAGATAGCCCCTCTTGCGTGCAAAAGCTCACCCTTCACTACCAAACACTTCCATTGCTGAGACAGTTGCTGCAGCATCACTGGAGCTACATTTTTCTCGGTGGATTCTACTTGGACGAGCTGGATCAGTCCTCCATTGTCATCCTTGGAGCTCCCCTACTGTTCTCTCTTCGTAGTATCATTTCTTACCTTGAAATTTGTAATATGACTTCTACTATTTTGTTTAAGTTATTTTCCATGTTTTGCAAGCTCAATATGAGCTAAATACTCATAGTTGAGATGCTGGATCTGATGTAGCTAATTTACTATGTGATTAATGAAGTATGTTCAATGTTATGCATTTTATCTTGTGTGTGAAAATATTTCCATTTTAGAGTAGGAATGGTCCGCCTATTCTAAATAGCATTTATAAATTCAGAGATGGTTTGTAAATTTACCTCATAAGGTAATATGGGTAGTGAACATTAACGAGAGATCTTGATGTTCCTTGCTTAACCCTAGAGATAGGAGGGCATAGCCCATAAGGTGAACACTGCCGGTGCTCAAGCAGCCTAGGAGGTACTTCTTTAGGGTTTAGAGATAAACTCTTGCAAGGAAGCCTAGTGTGAAGTATTCGAGAGAATAACGTCTTTTTGCTGCAGCACCTAATGCTGTAGCATTGAACGTACCCTTAATCACATTTTAATGAAGCTACTGAAGTGAATGCATCTTGACTTGTTCTCATCACTGATTCCCATTACCCTTTACTTTTTTACTACTGTTTATGTTACCCAAAACTTGTGTGTCATTTACTTTCCTCACTAAATTGTTAATCAAATTAAACTCTCGTTATTTAGCATAATTCCTCGTGGGAACGATCTCACTTACTCTATATTACTTGTTGACAGTGTATACTTGCACTATCTACGTTTTCACGCAACAGCCACTAAGAAAGATCATTTCCCCTTACCCTTTATAGATCAAATGTTAGATAGATTAGCAGGAAAGGAATTCTATTGTTTCTTAGATGGTTATTCAGGATACAATCAAATAGCAATTGAACCTAAGGATCAACAGAAAACCACCTTTACTTGTCCTTATGGCACTTTTGCCTTTAGAAGGATGCCTTTTGGACTTTGTAATGCTCCTGCTACCTTTCAAAGATGCATGATGTCAATCTTTTCTGACTTCATTGAGCAATCAATGGAAGTCTTCATGGATGACTTTTCTGTTTTTGGAGAAACATTCTCATTGTGTCTTTCAAACTTAGAAGAAATTCTTCAAAGGTGTGAAGACACTAACTTAGTGCTTAATTGGGAAAAATGTCATTTCATGGTAAAAGAAGGCATTGTGCTTGGACATAAAATATCTAAAAAAGGTCTGGAAGTGGATAGGGCAAAAATAGAGGTAATTGAGAAACTACCACCTCCATCAACAATCAAAGGGATTAGAAGTTTTTTAGGTCATGCAGGATTCTATAGGAGATTTATCAAAGACTTTTCAAAAATTTCAAAACCATTGTGTATGCTTTTGCAACATGATGTACCTTTTAATTTTGATGAATCTTGTGTAGAAGCTTTTCAAAAACTAAAAAAGGCCTTAGTTACAGCACCAGTTGTAGTCACTCCAGATTGGAGTAAGCCTTTTGAACTCATGTGTGATGCTAGTGACTTTGCAGTAGGAGCAGTCCTAGGGCAAAGATATAACAAAGTGTTTCATACCATATACTATGCTAGCAAAACACTAATTGAGGCTCAAATGAACTACACTGTGACAGAGAAGGAATTATTAGCAGTGGTTTTTGCTTTTGAAAAATTTAGATCATACTTGGTAGGCACCAAAGTAATTGTGTACACTGACCATTCTGCCATCAAGTATCTAATTTCTAAAAAAGATGCAAAACCTAGGCTAATAAGATGGGTTCTATTACTTCAAGAATTTGATCTTGAAA
This sequence comes from Astragalus membranaceus, assembly GCA_039519185.1. Classification (NCBI taxonomy): domain Eukaryota; kingdom Viridiplantae; phylum Streptophyta; class Magnoliopsida; order Fabales; family Fabaceae; genus Astragalus; species Astragalus membranaceus. The sequence goes on along the minus strand of CM076849.1, from coordinate 27,278,615 downwards.
TAAGAGATAAGAAAGGAGTAGAGAACCAAGTGGCTGATCACCTCTCTAGACTTGAAAGTAATAATGCAGGTACAATTGAAGAAATCAAGGAAAGTTTCCCTGATGAGAAATTACTAGCAATTACCATGAATACAGTCAGTGTTTCTGCACTCAGTGTGGCCACACCTCATGTTTCAACACCATGGTATGCAGACATAGTAAACTTCCTTGTAAGCAAAATTGTACCATGTGACATGAACTATCAACAGAAAAGAAGGTTCTTCCACATAGTAAAACAATACTATTGGGATGACCCTTACCTATTCAAGATATGTCCTGATCAAATCATGAGAAAATGCATTCCTGAAGAAGAACAGCAAGCAGTGCTCCTGCACTGTCATGCTGCACCATATGGAGGTCACTTTGGAAGCCAAAGAACAACAGCTAAGGTACTTCAATCAGGTTATTTCTGGCCTACTCTATTTAAAGATGCTTATTATATGGTCAAAACCTGTGATAAATGTCAAAGAAGTGGTAATATATCTAATAGACATGAAATGCCTAGGACTAATATTTTAGAAATAGAACTTTTTGATGTTTGGGGCATGGATTTCATGGGTCCTTTTCCACCTTCTTTTGGCAATGAATACATCTTAGTAGCTGTAGACTATGTGTCTAAATGGATTGAGGCTGTAGCACTGCCAAATAATGATGCTAAATCTGTTAGCAAATTTCTCCAAAGAAATATTTTTTCAAGATTTGGTACTCCAAGAGCAATCATCAATGATGAAGGCTCACATTTTTGCAACAAGCTTATTGAAAATCTTCTTGCAAAATATGGAGTGAAACATAAGATTGCTACTGCCTATCACCCACAAACAAGTGGACAAGCTGAACTTTCAAATAGGGAAATAAAAAGAATGCTTGAGAAAATGGTTGGACCAAACAGAAAAGATTGGTCCTTACACTTAGATGAAGCATTATGGGCATATAGGACTGCATTTAAAACTCCATTAGGAATGTCCCCCTATAAGTTAGTTTATGGCAAGCCATGTCATCTCCCTGTTGAATTACAAAACAAGTCATATTGGGCTATCAAAAAGTTGAATTTTGATCTCAAAAAGGCAGAAGAGAAAAGGTTTCTTGAACTAAATGAATTAGAAGAATTTAGGCATTTCTCCTATGAGAATGCAGAAATTTATAAAGCTAAAACCAAAGTATGGCATGACAAGAAAATCCAAAGGAGAGAACTTAAAGAAGGAGGAATGGTTCTGTTGTACAATTCTAGGTTGAAACTCTTCCCTGGAAAACTGAGATCAAGATGGTCAGGACCATTCAAATTAGTTAAAATCTACCCCCATGGTGCAGTTGATCTATATGATGCAACCACTGATACCACTTTCAAAGTAAATGGACAAAGAGTGAAAATGTACTATGGAGAGCATGTAGAGAGAGAGACAAGATCACCACCCACTTTACAAAACCCTAAACCAAGGTACAAGTCAGGCTGTAAGACTCTTAAAACAAGCGCTTGAGGGAGGCAACCCATCACTGTATAGTTAAAATTATTATTTTGTGCAATTTCATGTTTTGTTATTTTGCAGGAAAAACAGGACAACAGAGTAGCCAGTGTTCCCACACTAGGTGTTTCCACACCTAATGCAGCCACACTACCTACTCTGGTGTTAGAATAATTTAGAAGAAAACTGTCATTTGACAAATCATCAACTTAGTGGAATCATCTCTGATCAAGGGTTAGAAAGTGGCGTGTTAAGTCTAAATTTCCACGTGTTGGCTTGCATGTTAGGCCACACAACCTAACGGCTATAAACCTCAACTACCAAATCCCATTAACCCTTTCACATACCCTAAGTTTCAATTTTCTTCGTCCCTCTCACAAAACCGATTAAAAAACCTCTCCACTCTCTACTCACAAACAGTTATTTTCGTCTCAAACGCTCAAAATCATCAATGGCTAAGAAACAAGCTGCCTCTAAAAACACTGGGAAAGGATCCGGTGTGGAAACTCAGGCGAAAAAGGGAAAATCAGGAGTACTAGCATCAATGGAAGCAATCCCTGGATGTGAGCACTTTTGGAACATGAAGTTTCTGCCTGAGCGTGGTTTCAACTTCGCAAAAGCTCATCATTCATTCCTCTCCACTGTCAACAACATGCATTGGGAAAGATTTGTTCAAACTCGAGCCTACTACTTGGAGCAATTGGTGCGAGAATTCTACTCAGGAATTCAGAATAACAGAGGAGGTACTGTATTTTTCTCCAAGGTTAGAGGTAAGAAAGTTTTCTTTGACCCTGCTAGAATCAATAAGCACTATGATCTCACATACACTGGTAATGCATTTGAAGTAAAACTAGAGACTTATGGAAAGAAGCAAATGACTAAAATCAAAGAAAGAGTAGCAATAGAAGGATCTCAGTGGGAGAAATTCACAAATACTGAATTCAAACTTAAAACTGGTGAATTGATCCCTGAGCTTGGTAGTTGGCATTTATTCATTGATACATCAATTCTCCCTACTTCACACACTTCTACATTATCTAAAGATAGGTTGATTCTTATTGATTCAATCCTATGTGAGGATAATGTAGACATAGGGAAATTGATAGCTAAAGAAATTGTAGAATGTCAAGCCAAGGAATCTGGATTCTTATACTTCCCATGCTTAATCACTTAATTGTGTCAAAAGCAAGGAGTTGTTACTTCTGATCTAGAAAAAGTCTACAGAAAAACCCCTCCTAGTGGTCTGTCTGCTGAAGTTAAGGATAGAGTGAGGTCAGTGAAAATTAAAAATACTGTAGAGCAGGAAGTGTCTGAACACTTGGTGCAGAAACTCCAAGCTGTCTGGAAATTTCAAAGAGAACAGCATGAATGGTTGAAATTAAAGTTGGATGATCCTGAAGCAGAAATAGAATCCCCAATTTTTCCAAATTGGGTGATTGATGAAAATGAAGAAGTGGAAAAAGAAACTGATAAGAAAGAGAGGAAAGTAAAAAGAAAGAGAGATACTGAGAGAGAAAAGAAGGGAAAGAAACCAAGAGTGGAGGAAGAAATTGAAGAAGTGAGTGATGAAGATACTGAAGAAGATGAAGAGGCAAGGCAGGCTGTGAAGGAAATTGAAAAGGATGTAGAGGAGGATGAATCTGAGTCACTGGAAGTTAGTGACAGTGATGATGATGGCAGTGATGATATGGAAGCTAGTGCCAGAAGAAAGTATGAATTAAGAAAGAAATCTACAAATGAAGCCAAACCACCATCACCACCATCACAACAATAATCAAACACCCCCTCACCACCATCACAAACCAACATTCCATCCCCCACCACCCACCATACTCCCAGTCACAATTCAACACCAAAATCAACCACACCTCCACCAGAAAATACTCCCCAATCTGAAAATCCAAAACAAGATGCACAAGCAGAAACAACCATCCCATCCCAGAAATCTCCCACCCCAAGCACAGAACCTATTGAGCCAACTAACATTGTTTCTGAGAAAATGCAAATGCAGGTACTCATTGAAGAACCTGAAAAAGAGAAAGGCAAAGCAAGTTCAGAGTTGAAGATGCAGGCAGATACTGCCAAGGAGTCTGTTAGTGTTCCCACACCAACTGCAGAAGCTTCAAAATCAACAGTCATGGCAACTAGTCCTGCAGCAACAATCTCTGCAGTTCTGAAGGCCTTAGCAGAGAAGAAGCAGATGATGGGATACACAAGGAGAACAATGAAGCCTGCTCCAACAAAGAAGAAATGGACAATGAGCTCACTCTATGGTACACAGGGTACAGGGATACAAGCTGGTGAGAAGGAAGTATCTGAGGAAGCTACACCCAAAGAAGGAGAGAAAGAAGCTGAGAAGGTAGCAGAGCAACATCAAGAAGGAATTGAGCAGCAATCTGAGAAAACTCCAGTGCAGAGTGGTGTACCTGCACCTGAAGTCCAAACACTGGCTACACCAGATGTTCCTGCAGAAGCTACACCTGAAGAAGCAGAAATGCCTGAGGCTGCTGTAGATGATCCTGGTGTGCCTACCTCTGATGTGGCCACTACTAAGAAATCAAAGAAGACAAAACCCAAGCAAAGCCCTGCTCTAAGATCCAGCCCCAGATTCCAGAAGAAAGAGTAAACAGATACTTTTTAATGTTGTTTCCAGTATTTATAATATGCTTTAGTAGTATACTCTATGTGCTAAATACTATGTGTTAACTTACTACTATGTGTTAAAAACTTTTGTTTGTTTCTCCCAACATTAGTACTCCCCTGTTTCCTAAACTTAGAGCAGTGGGGACACTGCTCATATTTAAGTTGGGGGGAGAGTGGAGAATAATATGTATTTTGTGTATGCACTATATTTGCAGCATGTTTTGAACCTAGTACTAATATATATGCATGAATATAGAAATATGTTTGAGTAAGTATTTATAGCATATGAGTATATAGTGTTAGTATGTTTTAAGTTTTAGATGTACTTAACAAAGCATGATAATTTGTGTTAACATGGTGAATTAAGTGCATCAACTTGTTTTTAGATTTAAATGATTGTGAAACATGATCAATTCATATTTTTCTCAACAAAATTGAAGAAGTGTGTCAATGAGTCAATTTTTAAATGATGAAAAAGCCTTGTTTTCTAGAAATGATCAGTTTTATAAAAACTTTGACACAACAAAATTGAAGTTTTGAAAAGAACCATGCTAGATCAAGAGCTATCTAAAGCCAAGGAAATTTTGGAAATTTGAGGTCAAAATTAGATTTTTATTAAAAATTTAGAAGAGCATAAAGACTTAAGTTTGGGGGAAATTCCATGAATACAAAGGCCAAAGTGTGACAACTTGAAGAGTGCAAGCCACAAGTGTCAAAACCACTCAAAAATACCAAAAATATCCCAAAAAAGAGCTACACTTACCCGAGTCATATAAACTGAACCTGTCCCTTAAGTGCAATTTGGTTTGAAATATATGAACAAAGTTCAAAGAGAAAAAGAAAAACAAACCAAGAAAAAGAAGAAAATGCATGTGGAGGTCAGTGAGGAGGGCAGTGTACGCTACCAAAAATACTCAAAGAGTTCCAAGTGTGGCAACACTTAGTGTGCCAACACCATCTACATCAAAAGGCACCTACACTCAAAATAAGGTGAACCTACAAATCCAAAAATGATGTTTTTGCACTCACTGCATTACATCAACAAAAATCAAACGCCAAGAATAGAAATAAGGTATTGGCTCAACAAGTTGGAACATCAAAAGCCCTTTGTTGTGCTTAAGAGTCCCCTAAATACTTGAAGAAATTGTTAGTCTCGGCCATATTTTGAAAAATATCTAAGATTGACCAAAAGAGTTCCATCTTTTTCAAAAAGCTAAAGAAAAACTCTTTTCAGATATGGAACCAATTAGAAACTCAATGGGCCACACACTCACACAATTGAGTTTTTATAAACTCTGAATGTTTTAAAAGCAAGGGCATGGAAGAAAAAGCACTAAAAGAGAAAGGCTCATCAATACACTTCAAACACTTCTTGAAAAACATGAGTTGAGATGTATTTATAATTATATAAGTCTTGTATTTTGTTTCTTGTCATTACTTGAGGACAAGCAACAATTTAAGTTTGGGGGTGTGATAACTCTATTTTATATAGAGTTATTCATACAATTAAGCTTGAGTTATTGCTTATTTTCAAGAACATTTATATATATTTATAGCTTATTTATCAAGGAACAACATTCTAAATATTCAAATGGATAAAGGGCAATGATCTAGGCAAAATGCACAAATCTTGTTAGGTTTGATGTTTTTGTTCAGTGCAGCTACTGCAGGAGTGGAAACACTGCCAACACCAGGAGTGGAAACACTAGGAGTGGAAACACTGCCAACACCTGCTAAATTCTGCAGTTTATACCAAAACATTCAAAAACCATTTCAATGCTTCCACACTTGATTTGTGACGTCATGCCTAGTCACCTGGAGCTGAGCCACTTGCTGAAGTCGGCGATACACATAAAAATCAAGTTGCAAGACTCAAACTTATCTAAAGGACATGTGGCACTTCTCCAATGGACCTCATCTTTTGTTAAGCATGCAAGCGACCAAACCTGTGCAGCTTGCTTGATTGGTTGTCAACAAACTAACCATGTTCGGTCCCCTCAGCTGATCTTTCGCGCCAAAGGAAACCCCTTGCAAGAGGAAAGCTTTCAAGCCTATAAATAGATATCAAATCTTCACAAGAAAAGAATCGATCATTCTATCTTCTATCATCTTTCACATCTTCAAATCCTTTATCTTTTAGTTTAGTTTAGGTTTAGTTTATTTTCATTTTAAGTTTCTAAGGAGAGGAAGGTAAGGAAGTGCTTGACAACCATTCCCTTCACTTCTACTTTGAAGAAATTCGTGTAAGAAATCTTTATTGTACTTCAACTTGGGAACTTAATGCAAAAGATCTTCTATTCAAGTAATCTCTACTCTTTTAAGTTCTTTTGCCTTGTTATTCATTTACTTATGTTCTTTGCATATTCTTTGCTTTATAACATGAGTAACATGAGCTAAATTCCCTTAAGTTGAGATGTTCTAACCTTGTGATGAACTTCTAATTATGTTATTATGGTTTATGTAGTGTAAACACTTTAAACTCTTGCATAATACTTCTTTCAACTTATTCTGGAATTGATCACTTTAGAATAGGTAAAAACTTGTAGCAGCAGACATGGGCTACATTTATGAACTCAAGAGTTAATAAGGACAAGTATTTAATAAAGGAAACTTTGTTAAATATATGCTAAAACCTAGACATAGGATAGCATAGTTCTTAGGATAATAAAATTACAAGAGTGAACCTATTTAGCAACTTGGATCATTGTTAGGAGGCAAGGGAGGAATTGACAAACCTTTCTTTACTGTAGAAAACAAAGATCATAAGAGCTTGTAATGAAACTCTGAAGAGAAGTGCTGAAAGGCACAAACTGATGCACCTACATCCAGTGTTCCCACACTACATACTCCATTAAAACACTTAGAAGTAAAGTACTTGGTGAAAATATCTCAACTACTTTTTCCAACTGATTTCTCACACATTTTATTGCTTATTATTATTTTACTTACTTTGAAAACTCCAAACCAAAAATACTGAATAGTGTAGACACACTAAGTGTACACTTTGAACTACAAAAATTTACAATACATAATCCCTGTGGGTTCGACCTTTCTTATCACTTTATTACTTGTGTGACTATGTATACTTGCATATAATAAACCACACCAAGTTTTTGGCGCCGTTGCCGGGGATTATAGTAAAATTTTGTTCTTTAGATTGTTAATTTAGTGTTTTATTAGTACTACTGGTATTCTGTTTTCTGTGCAGAAACACTTAGTGCAGAAACACTCAGTGTGGAAACACTAGTTTATGCCCAGAGATAGACCACCAGAATTTGATTGTGATCCAGAAATTGAGAGAAGATTTAGGAGACTGCTAAGACAACAAAGACAAAGACAACAAGACTGCAGAACAATGTCTCACCACAGTGAAGATGCCTCAGTAAGAGGAGGACCTAATTCACATTGTCATACCCCAATTTTGTCCGGCTTAGGTCAAAACCCTAATTTTCCCCAAAAAATAAATAAATTGAGGAGTGAGGAGCATTATGCATTGCATTTTGGGTCTTAGAAGTCATTCCAAGGTCTTTAAAGTCATTTTTAGGGTTGGAGTGCACTTTTTAAGCAAATTAGGGTTTTAGGGTCAAAAGGGCATTTTGGTCATTTTTCGTAAAAAGATGATTCTCTCGCAAAAAATGCACATCCACAAAAAGTACATTTTTATTCTATCAAGGATAATTTTTGTACAATTTTTTAGAAAGAAAACCCTAGTCAAAATAATTAAAAATGTATTTTTCCATTTTTAGTGCATAGAAAAATAAAAAGGACCATTAAATATTCCTCAATTCTTAAGTGACAATTTTTATTGTCATGGGTGACTAGAGGGAATATTTTATGGTGCCCAAAAACATGTGCCACATTTTCAATAGTTGCATTCCCATTATTTCCCATGCCCAAAATTTCAAATTCAAAAAAAACTCAAAAAAAGGAAGTGTCCTCAATAAGACAAAATGTACTATTTTGTGACAACTTGCATTTTTTCCCTCTCCTTCCCTCCTCATGGCTGCGAATTTCAGCCCTCCTTTCACCCTCATTTGTGTTTCTTCAACACCCTTAATCCATGTGAGTTGTATTCCTAGCCATTGATTAAAATTCTAGATCAAATCCTAGGCTACAACTATGTGCAAATTGACCTAATTGCCCTCAACAATTTTTGTGTACAAAAAACTCTTCAATTTCATATGACACCAGCCATTCCTCACTCATTTGTGTTTTCTCTTTGTCCCTAATCCATGTGCATTGCAATCTTGGCCCTTGATTCAAATTCTATCTCAAATCTCAATGGTTGGCAAAAGCACAATGTCCTATATACCCTTAATTTTGCACCTCATATAAAACCCAAAAATAAGAAACCAAAGGGGGGCATTCTCATTTTACCCTAGCACACAATCAGATCACAATTCCTCTCCTCCTCCCCTCTCAAACCCAAGACCACCTCCCACCATTTCCACCACCAATTCTTCAATTTTCAACCATCCAAACTTCATTATTCTTGATTCCTACACTAGATCCACTTCTAATCTTGCATTATCTTCAAAGTTCATCATCAAATCCTTCAATATCAAGTGATTTTCGTGGGATTCGAGAGGAGGTTCAAGTGTTCTTGGTTTCTATTTTGATCTTCTTCTTCATTTCAAGCAAGATCTAGAGGTAAGCTCACAAACTCTTGCATTTTCTTTAATTTTCATTATGTAATCTCTCTTCTACTCCTCTTTCTTTCTTGAAAGAAGCTTTGAGGACTCATTTCAAACATTATTGGACAAGGACATTGGGAGCCTTGGGTGTTTGAGATGGGTCCTTGGCCTTGAAGGGAAGATTCTTGTGTTTGAATAATTTTCCTTGCATTTCTACACATTTTTCACTAAATTTCATGAAATAAAACCTTGCTTTCCTCTTCTTTTAGCTTCGGCCAAGTAGTGTTTTTTTCTTGTTCATTCATTTCTTTGTTCATATCTTGTGTTGAGGTTAAATTTTTGGTGGGTTTATGCCTTACATAGCCTCGGGTTTGAGGATTAGAGACCTAGGGATTTTTGTTGCTTTTGTTTCTTTGATTTTGTGTTGAAATAAATGATGAAATAACAATTGTTTGAGCATGAAATGTATGCATAGGTCCTAGGGTTTATACTTATGAGCTCATTGATGTGATTTGGTTGCAAGAAATTGATGAAATTGTGCTTGATTTTGCCCATGATTGCATTCGGCCATAGGCCATGTCTTTTGGCCAAATTTTGCTCAAAACTTTGTTATTTTGATCTTGCATTTGTGTGTTCATTTGATTCAATTGTGTTTGTTCACTTTTTACCATTTTACTTTACCACTTCATTAACTTTTTACCAAAAAACATAAAAACATTTTACCACTTTGGTTTTTACCATTTCACTTAGTTTTTACCAAAACATTTTCATCTCATCTCATAAAACATTTTTACCTTCATTCAAAACATTTTACCACTTGCATCTTTGCATAAAAACCCCAAAACATTTTCTCACATGCATTTCAAACTTTTTTTAACTTTATAAAATAAACCCCAAAATACTTTTACCACTTTCAAGACCAAAAACATTTCATCTCATTTCCAAAACACAAAAACCCCAAAAACATTTTACCACTTTCTTACCTAAACCTTTTACCAAAACATTTTCACTCTCATACATCTTCATCCATCCCTATTTTATGCGACACTCTCATGCATCCTCTTACTTATTCTTCCATATTCATTTCTAACTTACATATTCACATGTCCATGCATACTCAAATGTTCATACCTTACACAATAATTATGCTCATGCATTCATAGTCTTGTATGCTTAATCTTTCATTCATGCATAGTCTTGTATGCCCACGCATTTGCATATTTGCCTAATCATGCACATCATTGCTTGCATGTTCATTCATCTAACCTAGATCATTCTATGCCTATAATCAATTGTATTCTCTTGTTCTTGATGCAACTTAAATGTCTTGATTTAATTGTGTGCCATCCTTTCTACATGTATGACCTCCTAATGAAGACGTAAGCCTACTTGCTTGTTGTAGCATAGAGTCATTAGAGTAAATACACTCCTTTGAGATTGTTGCCCGTCCCGTAGCAATTCTCACCCACACAACACAATTGTTTTGAGAACTTTGTTTTGCATCTTTGATAATTGAATCCCTTGATTGTATTGGCATGCTTAATCTTGGTTGATGAATAATATGTTCATGATTGCTTGATTGTTGAAGTATGAGTCTTGTTCATTCATTTGCATTTGGTCATGGATTTAGAATTGATTTGAAGTGTTCTACTTCTTTTCCTTTTTCTAAAAACCTCTTTCCTAGATTCATTAATAAAAGAAAACCCTTTTACTTTCAAAACAAAAATAAATCAATCGTCATTAAACACCAATCGCGCCGTTGCCGATTAGGTCGTTAATGATGATGTTGTTTTCAAAAGGAGTTAGTAGCGAGACCATTCTAACCGTTGTTGTTCGGTCTTCGCAAAAGCTCTACCCCATTTTCGAAAACTTATTCATTTCTCAAAAATAAATCAATTGTCATTAAACACCAATCGCGCCGTTGCCGATTAGGTCATTAATGATGATTTCATTTTCAAAAGAGTTAGTAGTGAGGCCATTCTAACCGTTGTTGTTCGGTCTTCACAAACGCTCACCCAATTGCGAAAAACCCCTTAAGCCGTTTTCAAAACCAAAATCCGAGAACTACGTAGCTTTGATCCCTCTTCCAGTGAGGGTACGTAGGAGCGGGGTCCTGTCCCGTCAAGCACACTCTTAAAAAATCTTTGTTTTGTCCTGATTTTCAAAGATAACCCGAGAAATACGTAGCTTTGATCCCTCTTCTGGTGAGGGTACGTAGGAGCGGGGTCTTGTCCCGTCAAGCACCCTTTTAAAAAATCTTTGTTTTGTTCCGCTTTTCAAAGATACCAAAAATATTCTTCTTCCCCCCGTTTTCAATAAAACAATTTCTCAAATGAAATAAAAAGAAAAGGAAAGAAAAGAAAAGAAGTAGAACAAACCGCTTTCAAACTCAAACTTTTGTCCAAACCACACATCAAGTTAATGGTTCCCTTTCGGTAGAAAGGAGGTGCGGGGTGCTAATCCCTTCCCCGTACCTAACCGACCCCCGAACCTACATCTCTAGTTTTCAAAAGACCATCCGCCTTGTTTAAAAGACCTTTTTTCAATGTTTTGGTCTTAAAATTAAAATATTGGTGGCGGCTCCAAACTTTTTCCACGTTGTCAAACGAAAAGTCCCAAACCGGATTTTTCGGGCGCAAAACACATCAACAAACTGAAGGTGGACCAGATCACAGACAACAATTCATTCAAATGGGACCAATAGGTATGATTAATGATAGAGATAGACCTATGAGAGACTATGCTCAATATGACCAGCAGCACATACAAACTAGTATTGCTAGACCTCAAATTGATGCTGTTCATTTTGAATTTAAACCTATGATGTTTCAAATGTTGCAAACAATTGGTCAATTTGGTGGATCTCCACATGAAGATCCCCATGAACATTTAAAACAATTCATAGAAGTTTGTAGTAACTTTATCATTCCTGGCATTAGTGAGGATGCATTTAGGCTTAAGTTATTTCCATACTCTTTGAAAGATAGGGCAAAATCATGGCTAAATTCTATGGAGCCCAATTCTATTCATACATGGAATGAATTAGCTGAAAAATTCTTAAGCAAATATTTTCCTCCAATTAAAAATGCTAGGATGAGACATGATATTACATCTTTTAAGCAAAAAGAATTTGAATCATTGTTTGAAGCATGGGAAAGATGGAAAGAACTTTTAAGAAAATGTCCACATCATGGTTTACCTGTCATTATACAAATGGAAACATTTTACAATGGTCTAGAACCACAAACCAGAGTGATGCTTGATGCATCAGCTGGTGGTGTTCTTTTGAATATGTCTTATAATGAAGCATGTGATCTTATTGATAAAATTGCTACAAATGGTTCAAGTTGGCCTACTGAGAGGGTAAGTGCTCAAAAGAGAACCTCTGGAGTACATGAGATTAATGATATATCAGCCCTATCTGCTCAAGTAGCCACTTTAACCAATCTAATCAAACAGTGCACTAGTGCACCTACATCTAGTGTAGCAACACCTAAAGAAAACACTGCAGCAGCTATAGAACAAGCCCCTCCAGGAACTACAAGTTGTGTGTATTGTGGAGGAGGCCATCTATATGAAGAATGTCCTAGCAACCCTGTCTCTGTCAGTTATGTAGGTTACAATAAAAATAATAACCCTTACTCTAATACCTACAATCCAGGATGGAAGAACCACCCAAATTTTAGGTGGAACAATTCTAATGCACCTGCACCAAGTACTCCTCCTGGATTCCTACCTCAAAGCCAACAAAGATCAAACCCACCTACCAGTGCCAACTCTCTAGAAGAATTGCTCAGATCATTCATTAGTGAAACTAGAACTGCTAGGCAGGCTCATGATATATCAATTAAGAACCTAGAGAACCAAGTAGGGCAATTAGCAACTGCTTTGCAGCAAAGACCAGTAGGTACTTTGCCATCAAACACAGAAGCTTCACCCTCACAAAGGCAAGGTAAGGAACAGGTCAAAGCCATATCTTTGAGAAGTGGCAAGGATCTAACAGAACCATATGAGCTTGAAGGTACAGAGAAGGGAGAAAAAAATAAAAATGAAAAAAATTTTCAAGATGCAGAAACACCTGGTGTTCCTACATCTCCAACTCCAAGGTTAGTACCAGAATACCCTCCTCCTCCTTTTCCTCAAAGATTGAAAAAAATACATGAGGAGAAGCAATTCAGTAAATTTTTAGATGTTTTAAAACAATTGCATATCAATGTTCCCTTGATAGAGGCACTTCAACAAATGCCAAACTATGCCAAATTCATGAAAGATGTGCTTTCTAAAAGAAGAAGATTGGGGGAATTTGAAACTGTTGTCATGTCAAAAGAATGTAGTCTGATTTTGCAAAACAAAATTCCAAGGAAACTAAAGGATCCAGGTAGCTTTACAATCCCTTTTTCAATAGGTAAGTACTATACAGGAAGAGCATTATGTGATTTAGGTGCAAGCATCAATTTGATGCCCAAATCTATCTTCACAAAGCTAGGGATTGGAAATGCAAAACCTACCACATTGACACTATCTTTGGCAGATAGATCAATAGCATATCCAGAAGGAATTATTGAGGATATATTGGTGCAAGTTGACAAATTTGTGTTTCCTGCAGATTTTGTTATACTTGATTTTATTGCAGATGAAGAAGTGTCAGTCATACTTGGAAGACCATTCTTGGCAACAGGGAAAACACTGATAGATGTGCAAAGAGGAGAGCTAACCATGAGAGTGAATGATCAAGAAGTAAAATTTAATGTCTTGAATGCTTTGAAGTATCCTGCAGAGGAGAGTGAAGAGTGTTCATCAATCTCACTTGATCATTTGGTAGAGAAGCAGTTCCACAAGCAGTATGATCATCTTGCCAATGCACTAACACCTGATGTTTCTGCATTGCCTGCTGAGAAATTTATTGAAGAAAGCATATTGCCCAAGGAGCATGCTACACCTAAGGTATGGGTTAGAACTTATGAATCTCTTAATTTAGAAGATCCCAACCTTAAAGAAAATGTACCTTCTATTGAACAACCTCCTAAGCTAGAATTAAAAGAACTACCTAAGCATTTAAAATATGTTTTTCTAGGTGAGGATAAAACCCTTCCTGTAATCATAGCTTCTGATCTATCTTTAGAACAAGAGCTTGATTTAATTAACACCTTGAGAAAACATAGAAAAGCTATAGGTTGGAAAATGTCTGACATTAAAGGGATTAGCCCCTCAACATGCATGCATAGGATAATTTTAGAAGAAAATTCTAAAAATAGCATAGAAGGGCAAAGAAGATTAAATCCAGTAATGAAAGAGGTTGTTAAGAAGGAAATAATTAAATGGCTAGATGCTGGTATTATCTACCCTATTTCAGATAGTGCATGGGTTAGTCCTGTGCAATGTGTTCCTAAAAAGGGTGGAGTCACAGTTGTAGCCAATAAAAATAATGAATTAATCCCAACTAGAACTGTAACAGGGTGGAGAATCTGTATGGATTACAGAAAACTCAATAAGGCCACTAAGAAAGATCATTTCCTCTTACCCTTTATAGATCAAATGTTAGATAGATTAGCAGGAAAGGAATTCTATTGTTTCTTAGATGGTTATTCAGGATACAATCAAATAGCAATTGAACCTAAGGATCAACAGAAAACCACCTTTACTTGTCCTTATGGCACTTTTGCCTTTAGAAGGATGCCTTTTGGACTTTGTAATGCTCCTGCTACCTTTCAAAGATGCATGATGTCAATCTTTTCTGAATTCATTGAGCAATCAATGGAAGTCTTCATGGATGACTTTTCTGTTTTTGGAGAAACATTCTCATTGTGTCTTTCAAACTTAGAAGAAATTCTTCAAAGGTGTGAAGACACTAACTTAGTGCTTAATTGGGAAAAATGTCATTTCATGGTAAAAGAAGGCATTGTGCTTGGACATAAAATATCTAAAAAAGGTCTGGAAGTGGATAGGGCAAAAATAGAGGTAATTGAGAAACTACCACCTCCATCAACAATCAAAGGGATTAGAAGTTTTTTAGGTCATGCAGGATTCTATAGGAGATTTATCAAAGACTTTTCAAAAATTTCAAAACCATTGTGTATGCTTTTGCAACATGATGTACCTTTTAATTTTGATGAATCTTGTGTAGAAGCTTTTCAAAAACTAAAAAAGGCCTTAGTTACAGCACCAGTTGTAGTCACTCCAGATTGGAGTAAGCCTTTTGAACTCATGTGTGATGCTAGTGACTTTGCAGTAGGAGCAGTCCTAGGGCAAAGATATAACAAAGTGTTTCATACCATATACTATGCTAGCAAAACACTAATTGAGGCTCAAATGAACTACACTGTGACAGAGAAGGAATTATTAGCAGTGGTTTTTGCTTTTGAAAAATTTAGATCATACTTGGTAGGCACCAAAGTAATTGTGTACACTGACCATTCTGCCATCAAGTATCTAATTTCTAAAAAAGATGCAAAACCTAGGCTAATAAGATGGGTTCTATTACTTCAAGAATTTGATCTTGAAATAAGAGATAAGAAAGGAGTAGAGAACCAAGTGGCTGATCACCTCTCTAGACTTGAAAGTAATAATGCAGGTACAATTGAAGAAATCAAGGAAAGTTTCCCTGATGAGAAATTACTAGCAATTACCATGAATACAGTCAGTGTTTCTGCACTCAGTGTGGCCACACCTCATGTTTCAACACCATGGTATGCAGACATAGTAAAATTCCTTGTAAGCAAAATTGTACCATGTGACATGAACTATCAACAGAAAAGAAGGTTCTTCCACATAGTAAAACAATACTATTGGGATGACCCTTACCTATTCAAGATATGTCCTTGATCAAATCATGAGAAAATGCATTCCTGAAGAAGAACAGCAAGCAGTGCTCCTGCACTGTCATGCTGCACCATATGGAGGTCACTTTGGAAGCCAAAGAACAACAGCTAAGGTACTTCAATCAGGTTATTTCTGGCCTACTCTATTTAAAGATGCTTATTATATGGTCAAAACCTGTGATAAATGTCAAAGAAGTGGTAATATATCTAATAGACATGAAATGCCTAGGACTAATATTTTAGAAATAGAACTTTTTGATGTTTGGGGCATGGATTTCATGGGTCCTTTTCCACCTTCTTTTGGCAATGAATACATCTTAGTAGCTGTAGACTATGTGTCTAAATGGATTGAGGCTGTAGCACTGCCAAATAATGATGCTAAATCTGTTAGCAAATTTCTCCAAAGAAATATTTTTTCAAGATTTGGTACTCCAAGAGCAATCATCAATGATGAAGGCTCACATTTTTGCAACAAGCTTATTGAAAATCTTCTTGCAAAATATGGAGTGAAACATAAGATTGCTACTGCCTATCACCCACAAACAAGTGGACAAGCTGAACTTTCAAATAGGGAAATAAAAAGAATGCTTGAGAAAATGGTTGGACCAAACAGAAAAGATTGGTCCTTACACTTAGATGAAGCATTATGGGCATATAGGACTGCATTTAAAACTCCATTAGGAATGTCCCCCTATAAGTTAGTTTATGGCAAGCCATGTCATCTCCCTGTTGAATTACAAAACAAGTCATATTGGGCTATCAAAAAGTTGAATTTTGATCTCAAAAAGGCAGAAGAGAAAAGGTTTCTTGAACTAAATGAATTAGAAGAATTTAGGCATTTCTCCTATGAGAATGCAGAAATTTATAAAGCTAAAACCAAAGTATGGCATGACAAGAAAATCCAAAGGAGAGAACTTAAAGAAGGAGGAATGGTTCTGTTGTACAATTCTAGGTTGAAACTCTTCCCTGGAAAACTGAGATCAAGATGGTCAGGACCATTCAAATTAGTTAAAATCTACCCCCATGGTGCAGTTGATCTATATGATGCAACCACTGATACCACTTTCAAAGTAAATGGACAAAGAGTGAAAATGTACTATGGAGAGCATGTAGAGAGAGAGACAAGATCACCACCCACTTTACAAAACCCTAAACCAAGGTACAAGTCAGGCTGTAAGACTCTTAAAACAAGCGCTTGAGGGAGGCAACCCATCACTGTATAGTTAAAATTATTATTTTGTGCAATTTCATGTTTTGTTATTTTGCAGGAAAAACAGGACAACAGAGTAGCCAGTGTTCCCACACTAGGTGTTTCCACACCTAATGCAGCCACACTACCTACTCTGGTGTTAGAATAATTTAGAAGAAAACTGTCATTTGACAAATCATCAACTTAGTGGAATCATCTCTGATCAAGGGTTAGAAAGTGGCGTGTTAAGTCTAAATTTCCACGTGTTGGCTTGCATGTTAGGCCACACAACCTAACGGCTATAAACCTCAACTACCAAATCCCATTAACCCTTTCACATACCCTAAGTTTCAATTTTCTTCGTCCCTCTCACAAAACCGATTAAAAAACCTCTCCACTCTCTACTCACAAATAGTTATTTTCGTCTCAAACGCTCAAAATCATCAATGGCTAAGAAACAAGCTGCCTCTAAAAACACTGGGAAAGGATCCGGTGTGGAAACTCAGGCGAAAAAGGGAAAATCAGGAGTACTAGCATCAATGGAAGCAATCCCTGGATGTGAGCACTTTTGGAACATGAAGTTTCTGCCTGAGCGTGGTTTCAACTTCGCAAAAGCTCATCATTCATTCCTCTCCACTGTCAACAACATGCATTGAGAAAGATTTGTTCAAACTCGAGCCTACTACTTGGAGCAATTGGTGCGAGAATTCTACTCAGGAATTCAGAATAACAGAGGAGGTACTGTATTTTTCTCCAAGGTTAGAGGTAAGAAAGTTTTCTTTGACCCTGCTAGAATCAATAAGCACTATGATCTCACATACACTGGTAATGCATTTGAAGTAAAACTAGAGACTTATGGAAAGAAGCAAATGACTAAAATCAAAGAAAGAGTAGCAATAGAAGGATCTCAGTGGGAGAAATTCACAAATACTGAATTCAAACTTAAAACTGGTGAATTGATCCCTGAGCTTGGTAGTTGGCATTTATTCATTGATACATCAATTCTCCCTACTTCACACACTTCTACATTATCTAAAGATAGGTTGATTCTTATTGATTCAATCCTATGTGAGGATAATGTAGACATAGGGAAATTGATAGCTAAAGAAATTGTAGAATGTCAAGCCAAGGAATCTGGATTCTTATACTTCCCATGCTTAATCACTTAATTGTGTCAAAAGCAAGGAGTTGTTACTTCTGATCTAGAAAAAGTCTACAGAAAAACCCCTCCTAGTGGTCTGTCTGCTGAAGTTAAGGATAGAGTGAGGTCAGTGAAAATTAAAAATACTGTAGAGCAGGAAGTGTCTGAACACTTGGTGCAGAAACTCCAAGCTGTCTGGAAATTTCAAAGAGAACAGCATGAATGGTTGAAATTAAAGTTGGATGATCCTGAAGCAGAAATAGAATCCCCAATTTTTCCAAATTGGGTGATTGATGAAAATGAAGAAGTGGAAAAAGAAACTGATAAGAAAGAGAGGAAAGTAAAAAGAAAGAGAGATACTGAGAAAGAAAAGAAGGGAAAGAAACCAAGAGTGGAGGAAGAAACTGAAGAAGTGAGTGATGAAGATACTGAAGAAGATGAAGAGGCAAGGCAGGCTGTGAAGGAAATTGAAAAGGATGTAGAGGAGGATGAATCTGAGTCACTGGAAGTTAGTGACAGTGATGATGATGGCAGTGATGATATGGAAGCTAGTGCCAGAAGAAAGTATGAATTAAGAAAGAAATCTACAAATGAAGCCAAACCACCATCACCACCATCACAACAACAATCAAACACCCCCTCACCACCATCACAAACCAACATTCCATCCCCCACCACCCACCATACTCCCAGTCACAATTCAACACCAAAATCAACCACACCTCCACCAGAAAATACTCCTCAATCTGAAAATCCAAAACAAGATGCACAAGCAGAAACAACCATCCCATCCCAGAAATCTCCCACCCCAAGCACAGAACCTATTGAGCCAACTAACATTGTTTCTGAGAAAATTCAAATGCAGGTACTCATTGAAGAACCTGAAAAAGAGAAAGGCAAAGCAAGTTCAGAGTTGAAGATGCAGGCAGATACTGCCAAGGAGTCTGTTAGTGTTCCCACACCAACTGCAGAAGCTTCAAAATCAACAGTCATGGCAACTAGTCCTGCAGCAACAATCTCTGCAGTTCTGAAGGCCTTAGCAGAGAAGAAGCAGATGATGGGATACACAAGGAGAACAATGAAGCCTGCTCCAACAAAGAAGAAATGGACAATGAGCTCACTCTATGGTACACAGGGTACAGGGATACAAGCTGGTGAGAAGGAAGTATCTGAGGAAGCTACACCCAAAGAAGGAGAGAAAGAAGCTGAGAAGGTAGCAGAGCAACATCAAGAAGGGAATTGAGCAGCAATCTGAGAAAACTCCAGTGCAGAGTGGTGTACCTGCACCTGAAGTCCAAACACTGGCTACACCAGATGTTCCTGCAGAAGCTACACCTGAAGAAGCAGAAATGCCTGAGGCTGCTGTAGATGATCCTGGTGTGCCTACCTCTGATGTGGCCACTACTAAGAAATCAAAGAAGACAAAACCCAAGCAAAGCCCTGCTCTAAGAGCCAGCCCCAGATTCCAGAAGAAAGAGTAAACAGATACTTTTTAATGTTGTTTCCAGTATTTATAATATGCTTTAGTAGTATACTCTATGTGCTAAATACTATGTGTTAACTTACTACTATGTGTTAAAAACTTTTGTTTGTTTCTCCCAACATTAGTACTCCCCTGTTTCCTAAACTTAGAGCAGTGGGGACACTGCTCATATTTAAGTTGGGGGGAGAGTGGAGAATAATATGTATTTTGTGTATGCACTATATTTGCAGCATGTTTTGAACCTAGTACTAATATATATGCATGAATATAGAAATATGTTTGAGTAAGTATTTATAGCATATGAGTATATAGTGTTAGTATGTTTTAAGTTTTAGATGTACTTAACAAAGCATGATAATTTGTGTTAACATGGTGAATTAAGTGCATCAACTTGTTTTTAGATTTAAATGATTGTGAAACATGATCAATTCATATTTTTCTCAACAAAATTGAAGAAGTGTGTCAATGAGTCAATTTTTAAATGATGAAAAAGCCTTGTTTTCTAGAAATGATCAGTTTTATAAAAACTTTGACACAACAAAATTGAAGTTTTGAAAAGAACCATGCTAGATCAAGAGCTATCTAAAGCCAAGGAAATTTTGGAAATTTGAGGTCAAAATTAGATTTTTATTAAAAATTTAGAAGAACATAAAGACTTAAGTTTGGGGGAAATTCCATGAATACAAAGGCCAAAGTGTGACAACTTGAAGAGTGCAAGCCACAAGTGTCAAAACCACTCAAAAATACCAAAAATATCCCAAAAAAGAGCTACACTTACCCGAGTCATATAAACTGAACATGTCCCTTAAGTGCAATTTGGTTTGAAATATATGAACAAAGTTCAAAGAGAAAAAGAAAAACAAACCAAGAAAAAGAAGAAAATGCATGTGGAGGTCAGTGAGGAGGGCAGTGTACGCTACCAAAAATACTCAAAGAGTTCCAAGTGTGGCAACACTTAGTGTGCCAACACCATCTACATCAAAAGGCACCTACACTCAAAATAAGGTGAACCTACAAATCCAAAAATGATGTTTTTGCACTCACTGCATTACATCAACAAAAATCAAACGCCAAGAATAGAAATAAGGTATTGGCTCAACAAGTTGGAACATCAAAAGCCCTTTGTTGTGCTTAAGAGTCCCCTAAATACTTGAAGAAATTGTTAGTCTCGGCCATATTTTGAAAAATATCTAAGATTGACCAAAAGAGTTCCATCTTTTTCAAAAAGCTAAAGAAAAACTCTTTTCAGATATGGAACCAATTAGAAACTCAATGGGCCACACACTCACACAATTGAGTTTTTATAAACTCTGAATGTTTTAAAAGCAAGGGCATGGAAGAAAAAGCACCAAAAGAGAAAGGCTCATCAATACACTTCAAACACTTCTTGAAAAACATGAGTTGAGATGTATTTATAATTATATAAGTCTTGTATTTTGTTTCTTGTCGTTACTTGAGGACAAGCAACAATTTAAGTTTGAGGGTGTGATAACTCTATTTTATATAGAGTTATTCATACAATTAAGCTTGAGTTATTGCTTATTTTCAAGAACATTTATATATATTTATAGCTTATTTATCAAGGAACAACATTCTAAATATTCAAATGGATAAAGGGCAATGATCTAGGCAAAATGCACAAATCTTGTTAGGTTTGATGTTTTTGTTCAGTGCAGCTACTGCAGGAGTGGAAACACTGCCAACACCAGGAGTGGAAACACTAGGAGTGGAAACACTGCCAACACCTGCTAAATTCTGCAGTTTATACCAAAACATTCAAAGACCATTTCAATGCTTCCACACTTGATTTGTGACGTCATGCCTAGTCACCTGGAGCTGAGCCACTTGCTGAAGTCGGCGATACACATAAAAATCAAGTTGCAAGACTCAAACTTATCTAAAGGACATGTGGCACTTCTCCAATGGACCTCATCTTTTGTTAAGCATGCAAGCGACCAAACCTGTGCAGCTTGCTTGATTGGTTGTCAACAAACTAACCATGTTCGGTCCCCTCAGCTGATCTTTCGCGCCAAAGGAAACCCCTTGCAAGAGGAAAGCTTTCAAGCCTATAAATAGATATCAAATCTTCACAAGAAAATAATCGATCATTCTATCTTCTATCATCTTTCACATCTTCAAATCCTTTATCTTTTAGTTTAGTTTAGGTTTAGTTTATTTTCATTTTAAGTTTCTAAGGAGAGGAAGGTAAGGAAGTGCTTTGACAACCATTCCCTTCACTTCTACTTTGAAGAAATTCGTGTAAGAAATCTTTATTGTACTTCAACTTGGGAACTTAATGCAAAATATCTTCTATTCAAGTAATCTCTACTCTTTTAAGTTCTTTTGCCTTGTTATTCATTTACTTATGTTCTTTGCATATTCTTTGCTTTATAACATGAGTAACATGAGCTAAATTCCCTTAAGTTGAGATGTTCTAACCTTGTGATGAACTTCTAATTATGTTATTATGGTTTATGTAGTGTAAACACTTTAAACTCTTGCATAATACTTCTTTCAACTTATTCTGGAATTGATCACTTTAGAATAGGTAAAAACTTGTAGCAGCAGACATGGGCTACATTTATGAACTCAAGAGTGAATAAGGACAAGTATTTAATAAAGGAAACTTTGTTAAATATATGCTAAAACCTAGACATAGGATAGCATAGTTCTTAGGATAATAAAATTACAAGAGTGAACCTATTTAGCAACTTGGATCATTGTTAGGAGGCAAGGGAGGAATTGACAAACCTTTCTTTACTGTAGAAAACAAAGATCATAAGAGCTTGTAATGAAACTCTGAAGAGAAGTGCTGAAAGGCACAAACTGATGCACCTACATCCAGTGTTCCCACACTACATACTCCATTAAAACACTTAGAAGTAAAGTACTTGGTGAAAATATCTCAACTACTTTTTCCAACTGATTTCTCACACATTTTATTGCTTATTATTATTTTACTTACTTTGAAAACTCCAAACCAAAAATACTGAATAGTGTAGACACACTAAGTGTACACTTTGAACTACAAAAATTTACAATACATAATCCCTGTGGGTTCGACCTTTCTTATCACTTTATTACTTGTGTGACTATGTATACTTGCATATAATAAACCACACCACATCCCCCTACCAACTTCTCCCAATTGCGGTTTGCCAAAGCCATGATCTCAGGAGACAGTAAACCAAGTGACTCAGGGTTCCAGCTCCCCTGAGTCGGCTCAAACATCGTCTCAGCATGTTTCTCCTGTTTTGCATAACCACAAAACATAGCATAATAAGCGCTCCATTTTAAGAAAACATTATATAATACAAATCAAGTTGTATATTTACCTGAGTGGTACTCGAGCGCTCATCAACATAAGTCTGGTTATCCTTCCTGACATGTGTGGCCCTATCCAGCTCAGCAATAGTAAGAGGGCGTCCAGCCTTCTTACTCTGTAAAAATGAAACAAATTCTCAAATATTGGTAACTAATCGCCCTAACTAAACTCAAATAGTACAAATATTTTAAAATAACCTACCAATCTCATAGCATGCTGAGCTTGGTTGACGGAGCCACAAGTGTGAAGTGAGCCACCCTTTTCTGAATTCCGCTTTTCCTTCACTTTTTCAGCATTGACTTTGAATTTCTGACTTCTCCAAAATTCCTGGTATTGATCCCAGACTTCTTGAGGGATATACCTCGGCTTTTCTTTTTTACGGCGCAATTTGTAGAGCAAGTACGCCAATTGCTTTGCCAATCTAGTCCTCAAAACTTTATGCACCAATTCATCATCTTCCGGTCTCCAAGTCACTTTGGTCTGTATTAAATATAATCAAAAATAAGTATTAGTAATTATATTAAACATTAAACAATATATTAAAATTATCAATATAGGTAATGACATAATTGATACTTACCCTAAACAAGTCCACAAAATTTTTCTTCTTCCTCTTATCAATTTTTGTCACCTTTTCATGGTACTCTTCAAAATAGAGTTTCTTAATGACATAAGTGATCGCTGATGAATAAAAAGGATAACAAAAATGAAATCATAGAAAATGAAAACGAAAACAAAATCATAGAAAACAAAACGAAATCAACGAAAACGAAAACAAGAAAACGAAACAACGAAAACAAAAACAAAACAACGAAAACAAAAACGTACCACACTTTGAGAGTGAATGGTGAGAGAAGAGAGAATGGTGGCGTTACTTGCTGCGACGGAGGGAAGGGGATGGGTGGTGGTGGCAGAGATAACTGGGTGAGTGAGGTGAGAGTGAATGGTGAGAGAAGAGTGTGTTACGGAGATAGGAAAAACTTAATTAAAATTAGCGAGGGATATTTAGCGACGAATTTGAATATTAGCGACGGAATTTAAATTTCACGCTTTCCCAAACATTAGCGACGGAATAATAGCGAGAGATTTTACTTTTAAATTTCACGCATTCCCAAACATTAGCGACGGAGTTTACTATTAGCGACGGATTTGGGAATCTTACGATTTCCAAGATCTGCCAACGGTCACGTCAGCGTTAGCGACGGAATTGACCGTTAGCGACGGAATTGAATTTAAAAAAAAATGGCGCGCCTTGTAGCGACGGAATTGGTTGTCGCTAAATCCCTCGCTAAGTTCGATTTAGCGACGGATTGGGGATCCCTCGCTAAAATCCATCGCTAATCCTACATTTTTTTGTACTGCGGATACTAGGGGTGTTCGCGGTGCGGTTTGGTTCGGTTTTGAGATAAATAGTGAACCGAACCGCAAGGTAAAACTACATGCGGTTTGGTTTGGTTTGGTTCGGTTGGCTTCCTAAAATAAAACCGAACCAAACCAAACCAAACCAAACTATAATGCAGGTTTGGATTGGTTCGGTTGGTTCGGTTTTTTCCAAGACAAAACATAATTTAAAATGAAGTTAAAATTAACTAACATAAAAAAATGGCTAACATAAATCTTTAAGAAAAAATCTACTCAAATATATGTAGTATATAAATTACGCTCTTTTAATTCTTTTAAGATAGTTAAGACAATGTTTAAAAGAATTTGAATTAAATATTTTATTGTAATTTTTAAATATAACATAACAATATAGATTTTTTGTAAGTGAGTCAAAGAATTAATTGTATTTGGGCTAGTAAGTGAGTGAGAGTTAGGTTTTAGTTGCATTTGGACTAGTAAGTTAGTAAGGAAGGTTGTAAGTCAATAAGTCTTAGTGTTACTTGCGGTTTGGTTTGGTTTGGTTCGGTTTCTATAATCAAAACCGAGAACCGAACCAAACCGCGCGGTGCAATGAAAAAAAGAACCGAACTAAACCAATAAGAAGTGGTTTTTTGCGGTTTTCGGTTTGGTTTGGTTCGATTTGCGGTTTTCTATTGGTTTGATTCGGTTTTGAACACCCCTAGCGGATACAACCATTTTATACATGTTTACACTATTTTGGTCATATCTCACAATCCAGGAATTCGATTGAGGTGTTCTTTGATGCGTTGGAAAGCTAATGAAAATCTTATCTTTTCAATTTTTAGTATTCAGCCAGAAGAAAACACAGCCACCCGTGTTTATGAAACACGGTCGTGTTTTCTCAGCAGTCACCAAATGCTATTACTTTTCCTTCTTTATTGCTTGTAATTGGTTTTAATCAGCTTTGATGAACCTAGGCCTATAAATAGCATGAAATTCTCAGTGCTAAGGCATGATTCCACACTTGTAATCAGTTCTAAAATTTCTCTAGAGTTTTATGTAATTCTCATTTCATGTTTAGTTCTTTATTTTTCTGAAGTTACTTTCTGCTCTTTACCTTTTTGTTCTTACTTTCTGCACTCTATTACTTTCTTTACATTTCTAGTCATTTGGATTCCCTCATTTACATTCAGTCATTTACAATTCTACAACTTTATAATTCTGTCATTTATATTTCTGTCTTCTTCTTCTGAGTCCTTGTCTACTATGATCATGAGTGAGTAGACTATTCTAGTCTTGGTATTGTGGGAATAATCCAATGATAGACACCTAAATAATCCCAAGTCTAGACTCTATTTTATTAAAGTTTTCATTCTAATCTAACCTCATCATTCTTCAAAGGTCATAATTTAAATATCAAACAAAATACCGAACGGTGAAGTTTGATATTGAAACTATAAGGTTAGACAAGATGATCAAAACATGAAAATAGTTTGGAGACTCTGGGGATAAAAAGGTTTGTACTTAAGGGGTCTTGGCAATAATCAACCATGAAAATAGGTTTGATTATTGGTTCAAGACACACTATTGTATTCCAAAAGGAAACTTGAGTTACCATTGAATACATTGTCCTTATAAAAGAAGCTTAATATAAAATAGAGGATAGATAAGGGATTGTGAATTGTTTCTATCAGTGAGATGAAACCACAATCCTAAGACGTTTTTAAATTTTTCAATTTAAAACCAAACAAAACTTCCTTCTACTAAATCATTCCTTTTAGCTAATCACAACCGAAATTAAAGTTGGTAATCACATAGTCTCTGTGGATTGATACTATTTTATTACGCGACAGAACCGTGCACTTGCGGCCTATCACCTCGCTCCTTCATCTCTCTCTTTCTTTCTCCCTCTGCCGACCTCTCTCCTCTCACCTCTCTTATATCTTCTGATTTCATAACCTCTCTTCCTCATCTCTCCCTCTCTCTCTCTCTCTCCCCCCTCGCTCTCTTCCAACTTGTCCATCGTACATTTTTCATTTTCTTTATAATTTTTAATTATATTATAATTAGGTTATACAAAATCATTATAAACATTAGAATGAGAATTATATTAAATTTTACATTTTTTTGTTTGTGTCGTCCAACGTTCACCAAACGGTGTACGACATGGCCGGTACTGTCCAATATTGTCTAGTATTGCATATCAGATGAACCCTGTTCTGTACCGTGCTTCCGACCTTAGTGGGTTGTCTGAAACAGTTGGTAGGAGTTGTCCTTGATCTGCGATGTTCGACCTTGAGATGCCGATGTTCGATCTTGAGATGCCGATGTTCGATCTTTGAGATGGCGATGTTGTACCTGCAATGATAGTCCGATGCTAAAGTCAGTATCTGAGTGAGTCAGTGTTTTGTATTAGAAATTGCTTACATTTATGAGCATTGAGTGTGGTATTTATAGAGTTTGTGTGATGTTTGTTTTGTCGACCCTGAGCCGTTAGATCTTACAGAGGCATATGTACCGTAGATTAACTGGACTAGATTTTCTGGATATGGGCTGGTTTGGTTAATGGGCCTTATAGGGGGTGTAAATATCAGTTTAGGCCTTTTACTAGTTACCATAACAGTGGCCCCCCAAGTAGGCATGGCAACGAGGCGGGTCGGGGTGGGTTTGGCATTCCCCGTTCCCGCCCCTACCTCTATCGGGTCGGGTTTTGCATCCCCCAACCCCGTCCCAAACGGGGACGGGTTCCCCGCGGGTACCCGTTTCCACCACAATTTATAAGAAAAATACAAAAAATATATTTATAATAATTAATAAAATAAAATAATAATAATTATACAATGATAAAATAAAGTTAAAAGTATTAAAATAGATTTTTCTATAGGAAATAGATCAAAATTAAAAATAAACAAAATTTATGAAACAAAATGAATGAGTAAATATGCATATAATAAAATAAAATAATTAATTTATGTTATGTCGAGCGGGTTCGGGGCGGGGACGGGGTGGGTATCGACATCCCCGAACCCAACCTCGTCCCCAATCAAAGCGGGTTTTCCCAGTCAAACTCGGGGCGGGGTCGGGTGGGTACCCGCGGATCGGGTTATGTTGCCATGCCTACCCCCAAGTCTGGTCGCCTAAGGGGCGATCTCGGCTTCACGGTAGCCTTCTTTTTGAGGATTTAAGGATTCACCGAGCTTTCTTTTTGAGGGACTCAAGATGTACCGAGCTTTAATCGATCTTGAAATTTACCGAGGGTGATCTTGGCCTGACGGTAGCTCTCGTTGTCGATCATACGATGCACCGAGCTTAGTTTTTTGAGGAGCTCAAGACACGCCGAGCTTCAAAAGATTTTGAGAAGTTTCGAGCTTTCTTTTTGAGCCAAGGGGTCCAACGCCTCAGTATTAGTGCCAGGCATTAAATGTTTCTGACACGGCGCGTATAACGATGGCGGCCAATGATGGTGATGTTTTTGTTTTTAGTGCCTGACTTTTGGGTTTCGATTGGACGCGTTGATTCGACTTCCAGGCCCAACCCACGATTTTCTGGCCCACTATAAATAGGGGGCCACTTCCATTCATTTGTTGCTGCGTAACTCTTTCTGCTCTGATCACCGATCCTGAGGCGTCGAGGTTTCCTTTGAGCGAGGCGGACAAGTCGTTTGATTTTATGGTTGACAAAAAAAAGATCCAAGCTTCTCATCTGCATTTGTTTCGAGGTTAGTTTTTGTTTCCCAACTGTATTTGTGTTTTGGGCCCTTCCTAGTTTTTTCTATTGTTCGCTCAGAGTGGGGGTCGTCAGGTCGGGTTTCGACTTGCTCGCGGACCCATTTGCGATCTTCTTTGTCCTGACATTTCGTCCCCCATTTCTTGCAGATTTTAAGACCTAGCGAGGACCAAACAAACCCGTAGGGATATAACGGAGTATAAAAACGAGTTCGTTAAGATCATGGCCTCTGGTGGTGTCGTTCCTGAAGATCGAGACAATCAGATGATGGTTGGTACTCCAGATGAGCAAGATCATCCGCTTTCGGCTCCTACCGGCGAACAGGCGGAGGAGAACGTCGACATTGAAACTCTATCTCCAGCTGACGATGTTAAAGGACACGATGCGGATGTTATGAAAGCAATGGAGGAAGATCGCCGGATTGAAGTGGTAGCTCTTTCTTCTGACTCCGATGAGGGTGCACAATCTGGACAGGGGAGCTCGGACACTGTTGAATCGGAGAGCTCCGACCCTGAGTTTGGGAGAAGCTCGACATCAGAAAATCAGGATGGTGCTGATGGGACGGAGCAGCCAAGTACTATCCGAGCT
This sequence comes from Astragalus membranaceus, assembly GCA_039519185.1. NCBI lineage: Eukaryota > Viridiplantae > Streptophyta > Magnoliopsida > Fabales > Fabaceae > Astragalus > Astragalus membranaceus. The sequence continues at coordinate 27,250,225 of CM076849.1, read as the reverse complement.
TCTAAATCTTCAGTCGACGGTTATTCCAACACCGGTCCTGAAGCTCATGACGTGCTGGTGCGGGAAGTTCGACCGTATGATTGGGTTTCTGCCAAGATCTGGAGGTCGAGTCTTTATATCGTTCGGGCCATAACCTGGAGTTGGTTGGACGAAAAATTGCATGCCGTTCTGAGAGAAACATTTGGAGGGTCGAGGGCATGAATGATGGAGAACATGTGGCTTCTTGGGCAGGAGATCTTAAGTTCACTATGTACCATGTGATCATTAATGACATGAATATCCGGCCTCCTCTTACTTCTCTCGAACAGACCGTTCTGGCAGAGCTTGATGTAGCACTGTCACAGCTACACCCAAACGCGTGGGGCTTCCTTCGAGCTTTTGAGTTGATATGTATTCACTTGGAGAGACCGGTGTCGTCCCAACTATTCTTTCATTTGTTCGAGCTCAATCGGAACAGTGGAGAGGATAAGTCCGGTCGCGAGCATGTCAGCTTTCGCTCGAGGCGAGGTGCGAAGATTTTTAAAGCCTATGCGGACTCCCTGAGGGGAAGATGGAAGCAGCTCTATTATTGGGTTGAACCGGTCAACGATGGGGCCATCGATAGTGTGGGGAAATTCGGAGCGGATGGTCGGACTCTGGTGTCAACCAAGTTTCCTATAGGTTGGAGTAATGGTCATTTCAATCGATCTTCCCATTCCTATACCGTTGGGGACGATCGTCTGAGCGCAGAAGATCGTCTCACCAAAGCAATTTTGATCTTCATTTCCCAGAGGGTTCCGTTTTAAAAACATAAGTACAGGGGTATCCCTACGGATCGCTTAGTCCAGGCTGGGAAGCGTGTGCGGGTGCAACGAGTTCAATGTAGATTGTTTTTCAGTAGTGGATTTTTGCGTGTTTTGATTTTTCTTTGAGTTATATAACTCGTATTTTCGTTGTTTTTTCAGATACGATGGCGCCTAAGAAGCTTGCGTTTTTGAAGAAATTGGCGATGCAATCTGCTGGTGTCGAGCCAATAGGGGTACCTGCTGGTGTCAAGCCAGCAGGGGTACCTTTGCAAATATTTCCTCAAACTGGACCCGTTGTTGAGGCTGAAGAGGTCGCCATCAATGCTGAACCGGTTAACATGGTTACTCAAAAAGATCTGGCACGAGCTGAGGCAAAAAGGGGGGAAGAGGGTCGATGCTGGGACCTCCGTAAAAAGGGGACGTGAAGCCGATGATGAGTCGGGATCGTCTAAGAAAGCAAAGATTGGAAAAAAGTCTAAGCCCAAATGTAAGGCTATGCCCCTGGATGAGAAGTTTTTGGAGCAAAATTTTGAGCAGTGGAGGGAGGATCCTATCTTAGCATCGGCCCAAATCTTCCTAAACTTCGCCGATGTTCACAAGATCGCAAAAACGAAGTATGAGAGGCCGAGCTGAAGGTGAGTTTCTTTCTTAATTTTGCTGGTTTTGTTGATTTGTTTATGATATTCCTCTTCGTATTGACCGTTTTTCTTGGCACATCTGTAGAGATGTTGGAGGCTGAGAAGTCCAAACGTTTTAAGGCGTTGGAGGAATTGTCGACGAAGACCAATGATCTTGGTCGAGTCAAGTCCGAGCTCCGATCATTGAAGGAGAATGAAGCGACCCTAACATCGTTAAAGGTGACCGCTCTAACCCGAGCCAAGAATGCTGAAGCCCGTGTGAGGCAGCTCGATGATCAGGTCAAGGTTTTAGAGGAGTCCGAGGCTGAGGCTAAGAGAAAATTGATGGTCTCGGAGGAACGAATAGTCGAACTGGAAGACAGTTTGAAAAAAGCCTTGGAAATGAGGGAGGAAGCTAGTACCGATCCTGATACTCGTATCGCTAATCTTCAGGCTGCTCTCAATCAAAGTAAGAGGGATGCCAAGGAGGCTGCCGAAGCGGCGCTCGACATGTACAAAGAAGGTTTTCAATGTGCCCTTCTGCAGGTTCTGTTGCTTCATCCTTCCCTTCCTTTAAACCCGTTAATCGTTAATGTCGATCATGAGGTTGATGGAACGAGTATTGTCAAGGTCGATCCAGTGACGAAGCAGAAGACCGTCGTTTTCCCGACCTCTGATGTTTAATAACTTCCAGTACTTTTGTAGAAGTTCTAAGTGTATGCTTTTCCGATTGAGTTTTGTATAGATTTAGAACTTCGTAATGTAATTTTGGGATTTTGAGGGTTCGGCCCTGCCCCTGTGCTTGTAATCGATAATATTTTTAATCGATCTTCATTTTGGATCTGATCATGAGTCTTACGAATGCTTTTTTAATTCTGCAAGTCATGTACATCGTTTTTTTTGAATTTTTGTTTCGCATCTGAGGGACTCGAGGTGGTCATAAACGTTGGCCTATAGAGCAGTTTACCAGGACTCGGCCCAGATTTAACTCGCCCTATAGGGGTATTGGTAGCTGTGGCCAATGGTCGTTCTGAGGATATCTTGACCCTAGAAGACCTGGACCCTTTGAAATAGTTTACCAAGACTCGGCTTGGATTTAACTGGTAACAAAGGGTTTGCGACCATGTTTGATCGCTTGGGGGATCCCCAGATCGTACTTGAGGGGCTCAAGGTACGAGTCTCTTCCGGTGCTTCCGACAAACGATCTTGATGCTTTCTTCCTCATTGATGAAACATTGGGATAGTTGCAGGAAATCCTGCAAGGTAGTAGGTTCCCAAGTGTTGACGTGCTTTTTGAAAGGACTTCCAGGGAGTAGGCCCTGCGTCATAAAGAAAATGCGGAAAGCGTCGTCAAGTTCCCGAACTTGGAAAGCTTCGTTGTTGAACCTCTCTATGTATTCCCTGAGAGGTTCGTCCTCCTTTTGGATGACAGACATCAATACTGCTTTGTTGTTGGGTTTACTTTTGGAATGGGCGAAGTGAACCGAAAAGAGTTTTGCCAATTGTTCCCAATAAGATACGGAGTTCGTTTTTAAGGTCTGAAACCATTCCGACGCTATTTTTGTCTAGGGTTAAGGGGAAGATACGACATTTCATTTCCATGGGTACATTACGGTATTGCATAATGGTGTCGAATTGATCGAGGTGCCTGTCAGGGTCGCCCGTTCCATCATACGTTTTCAGACCTCCAGGCGGTTTTTCGAGGTATCTTAGGACTCGGTAGTTGTCGATTGTCGCAGTGAAAGGGCGCTTTCTCTTGGTTAGTCGTGCCTGATGGTGTGGCCGATGCGGATCACGGTGATCGGGATAAATATAGTGTCGAGGTTGTGCCTTGTCAGGGTTATCCTCTCGACTTCTGGAGCGTCTTCTTGGTGACGAAGAGGCTAGAATTGAGCGAGGATGGGGAGAGTTATCTAGTTCGTTAAGACCGTCATGTCGTCCAGTCGGAGGAGAACGGGAACCATTCCCTCGTTGTCGGCGAGGAGGAGAACGATGATATTCATCAATATCGTCATATTGTCGAGCCGGAGGAGAACGGGAACCATTCCCTCGGAGAACGGGAACCATTCCCTCGTTGTCGGCGAGGAGGAGAATGATGATATTCATCAAGATCGTCATATTGTCGACCCGGAGGAGAACGGGAATCATTCCCTCGTTGTCGGCGAGGAGGAGAACGATGATAGTGTCTTCTCCTGGGTGGGGAACGATGTCTTCTCCGGATCGGGAGTCTCGTTTCAGGGGAGCCCGGTACGGGTGATTCCTGGTCCGAAACGTTTCGTGCCCGGAGATTTGCTACCTCGTCCGGAAGGTCGGCGAAGCGATAGCTTCTTTCTTGGTTCACGACCTCCTGTCGGGCCAGCAGTTGGACGAGCTGTTGAACAGCATCGGTTAGGGCTGGAAGAAATGGAGGGGGAGGTGGTAAACTATTCCTATATGAGCTTGTCTGGGAATGGGCGAGGTTCGGGTTGGGGGAGTGTGCCCGAGTTCGGGTGGAATTCGTAATGTCCTGGACATGACCCTCGGGGGTTTGATGAGTTTCGAGCTCGGGTACATTCAGTCTTACCCCGGGCCCGACCATGAGACTGGCCGGTCTTGAATGGAGTTTGGGTTCCATTTGTGGATCAAGGTAATGGGAGAGGAAATTGAGTATAGATCCTCCCACTGTGGTCGCCAATGTTCTGTACCATGTTTCCGACCTTAGTGGGTTGTCTGAAACAGTTGGTAGGAGTTGTCCTTGGTCTGCGATGTTCGACCTTGAGATGCCGATGTTCGAACTTGAGATGCCGATGTTCGATCTTTGAGATGGCGATGTTGTACCTGCAATGATACTCCGATGCTAAAGTCAGTATCTGAGTGAGTCAGTGTTTTGTATTAGAAATTGCTTACATTTATGAGCATTGAGTGTGGTATTTATAGAGTTTGTGTGATGTTTGTTTTGTCGACCCTGAGTCGTTAGATCTTACAGAGGCATCTGTACCGTTGATTAACTGGACTAGATTTTCTGGATATGGGCTGGTTTGGTTATTGGGCCTTATAGGGGGTGTAAATATGAGTTTAGGTCTTTTACTAATTACCATAACAAACCCTAATAGTTACTAAATTATATTTTAGTCTTTTAAATATGTCAAAGGTTTTTGATGACTAATATACTTAAATCATTGAAAATATTTACAGCTATTTGAATTAATATAATGTCCAAAATCTAATTAATAATTAATAATAATAATAATAATAATAATAATAATCATATCACTGTTGATATCTATTGAGATGCTTTAGGATTTATGATTTACTTAACTAAATTAATTGAAATTAACTAACTAACTATTTTTTTAGTTTATTATAGTAATGAATACAAAATACAATAAAACAATTTCATTCCAATTCGACGACTGAGATTGAGTCGGATGAACTAATAATTAAGGTCCAATATGAATAAAATCTCGAATCCCTTTCTGAGTAAAAATATTATTGAAATATTGGTACAGGTCCTTTCATTACTCATCACCTATCTATATGGATAAGGCCAATAAAGTGCTCATCATTTGTCATCTTTTTCCTCTGTTTCCTCTGCAGATGACAGATTGTAATAATGAATATATTCAAAAAAAATTATCATTTATGGCCTATAACATAATGACAACTTAATGACAACTTAGGAGAGACAAATAAGTGTGTTACTTAAACGGTGAGAGACACATAAAGTCCTACAACATGGAAAATTTTACTGTGGGAAAAGGATGAAAAATGTGCGATATTTAATTTGAGACACATAAGTCCATAATATGGAAAATTTTATTTTGGGAAAAGGAAGAAAAATGTGCGATATTTAATTTGAGACACATAAGACCTATGGAAGATTTTATTCCGGGAAATGGAAGAAAAAGGTGTGATATTTAATTTCAATTTGGCTAGCAGTGACTTGGGTTATTTGGGCAGCAAGAAACTATGTGGTTTTCAATGTTTAATAGAGGTTGTTTCTTAGCAATGGTTAAAAAAAAGGGCGGATAGAAATATAAACTTGACATTTGCAAATTGACAATCCTCACCGTTATCGTGCTTAAATATGATCTGACGTCCCTATCAATTTGCGTGCTTTCACTATAAAAAACAGTGAATTAGCGACGGATTTTTCCCTCGCTAATGAATGTTTTTCCCTCGCTAATGACATTTAGCGACGGACTAATTTCATCGCTAAAAACCTTGTCGCTAATGGTTAGCGAAAGAATAAAATCCGTCACTAAATCTGTCGCTAATACTTGCCACGTGTCCTATTTATTAGCCTGATTAGCGATGGAAATTCGTCACTAAATCCGTCGCTAATATATGCCACGTGTCCTATTTTGATTAGCCTGATTAGCGACGGATATCCGTCTCTAAAGACCCCTGAAATAATTTTTTTTTAAAAACCTGTTTTTTAAAAAACCTCTATAATAACCTACTATAATTAATATAAATACGAAAATCCAAATTAACAATAAAATCCCAATTAACAATAAAATCCGAATCAAACTAGTTCGAAATGTTAGAACATAATACTGAAAGTGAAGACGCATATACCCAGGTGTAGGAATATACCCTGGTGTAGGCATATACCCCCCTAGTGTAGGCATATACCCAACAGGTGGAGACGTAGACTGAACCACCGGTGGTGCAATTGGAGCGGAATGTCATGTCTCTCCAACTTCTCTAGTAGTAGTTCTGGTGGTCTGAGGCGTCCCAATAAGTGAGTTATTCCCAATATTAACTAATGTCACCTCACGTTGTCTACGACGATGACACCTCTTCCCATGTCTCGATGGGTCCGAACCTTCTCCTGGATGCATATCTATGAACAAGAACAAGACTCTAACAAATGATAACAACAAGAACATTAATATAATGACGATAAGCAGACCTGCCAATCTACCGTGAGTCCCCCAACCAGACAACATACCATAAGCAGGGAAGTCATTTATTGTCCACATCAATGCTGCACTCATCATAAAATTCTTTTTTCGTGCTGCATCATATGTCAAAACACCACCCCACAATCTCTTGAGATCATCAATCAGGGGTTCCAAAAAGATATCAATGTTAGCTTTTGGATTGGATGGACCAGGTATCATACAAGTCAAAAACATATAAGGTTTAGTCATGCACATCTCAGGAGGAAGATTGTAAGGGGTAACAATGACTGGCCAACAGGAATAGGGTGACGCTGATGCTTGGATATATGGAGTAAATCCATCAGAGCACAAGCCAAGCCGAACATTTCATGGGTCTGAGGCAAAATCTGAATGCACTTGATCAAAGTGTTTCCACACTTCACCGTCAGATGGGTGGCGTAAAATGTCTGAGGTACGCCTATTCTCATAATGCCACGTCATTTTCTTCGCAATTTCGGCCGATGCAAACATTATTTGCAACCTTGGAATTATAGGCAAATAGAACATCGACTTTACAGGGATGGCTTTATAATTACGTTTTCCCCCTTTACGAACATGATACCTCGGCTTTCCACAGAATTTGCATTCCAGTAGTGCACCATCGCTTTTACCAAATTCGTTATTGTAAAACAACATGTGCCCATCCACACAACAATCAATCTTCTTACATTCCAATCCCAGCTTCGAAACTAACATCTTTACTTGATAATAATTTTTTGGCAAATTATCTGTATTAGGTGTCGCATTGAACATCATTTTAGTCAACTAATCTAAACCCAACTCAGAAAAAATATTACTCATGGACTTGAGAGCTAAAAGCTTCACGGACATAGATAATTTTGACTCTGGCGAGCCTTCAAAGAACGGTTTATTTGACTCCCTTAACAAATTATATACAATCTCTGTGCTTCTTCATTTGGAAGTTCATCATGATTGTCATACCGAGGTTCATCAAATGGCACATTCACCCCGAGACCATCACAAATCATGTTTTCCATCGACTCAAATTGTTCATTAGATGGAACACCAACACCAGAATTGCTTGAAGCCCTTACGTGAAAATTCAGAAGTAGTTCTCCATGCATGGTCCACCCAAATCCAATAATTAGGCATAAACCCGATACAATACAAGTGCTTCCTGACTTCATCATCAGTACTAATAGGTACACCCTTGCATTTAAGGCTTGAACATCTAATCCCCCTTCCTCTTTAGGTAAATCATGTTGCCATGCTACCCTAATAAATTCTTCAACCCCATTTACAAAAGTTTCCTTTAAAAACGCTCTTCTCGAGTATAACTGATCATACACCCAACCAGGATTCAATTGATTCCAATTCATCTACACGCATTTAAAAAATGCTTTAGATTCTCATAACATTCCCAATATAAAACCTATCAAGTTAGTGGCATCGATATGATCTCGGTGGAGATGATTTTGAGTCCGAATATGGGGGTTAATGACAGAACAAACAAAACCCTTTTCCATATAAGTAGTGAAGGAAGTTATTTCTAACTCCCAACCTTAACATTGTTAGTATCGCCTCGCAATTATCTCAATGGAGATGATTTCGAGCAAAATATGGGGGTGAAGGACAGCACCTCACCCTTTTCCATCAACAACACGCAATAACAACATCAAATAGTCATCTAATCTAGGGTTCATCAAACATAAAAACAATAATTTAACACAATTTCAATTTCAAAATTAACATACACTTGTCACCAATTATCAATTCCAATTAGACATTTTTCAATTAACAACTCTAACAAACATACACTTTTCAATTAACATCTCCAACAACATACAATTTTCAATTTCAATTCAATTCCAATTACACTTTTCAATTACACATTTCTAATTAATAACAACAACAATTTTATTCTACAATTCTAAACACTATCTTAAACACATACCACAACCTTTCAAAGTTCACAATCCTAAACACTAATATTAATATTTCAAACAACAAAACTTTATTCTATAATAACATACACATTTAAAACTCACATTTCACAACTAAAAACAACTAAACAAAAATCATTCCTGACAACAAAAATAAATAAAAACCAACTGTTTTGTGCCTATGCGAACTCCGGTGCGGTGGCTGTCCGGTGACTGTGCGAACTCCGGTGGGTGGTAAGAAATAAATTTGTGCCTATGGTGAGGAATGAGAGAGAGAAACGTTTAGAGCGAAATAGAGAGAAGGTTCAGAGAGAGAGAGAGAGAGAGAGAGAGAGAGAGAAAGAGAGAGAAGAGTGAGAAGAAACAAACCATGGTAGCGTGGACGGTGGTGGTGTGGTTCGTTGTTTTGTTTTGAGAGGGTTTGAGAGAAGAATGGAGAAGAGGAAAGAAAGTGAGAGAGAATAGAGAGGGATCCGCGAACTAAAAAAAATTAAACATTTAGCGACGGAATTTGTGAGGGAAATCCGTCGCTAAATGTGGCCACGTGTCCAATAACCTGCAACGGTCAGTGGCACAGTTTCCCAAGATTAGCGACGGATCCCTAGAGTGGGAACTCCGTCGCTAATTCAAAACAAAATTTTCAGATTCTCCCACCTTGTCAAATCCGTCGCTAATTCTGCCAAATTTCGTTGCTAAATGTCTCGTACACAACAAAGGCCTATTCCGTCGCTAAAGTTGTTAAAATCCGTCACCAATTCTGGTTTTAGCGACGGACAGTGAATCCGTCGCTAATCAGTCTTTCTTTTGTAGTGTGTTATCGCTAATCATCAAGGTTGAAGCGCATGGGGATTTGACTAACATTGCAGGATTGATATTGTACATGATCGATATTGTAGCATTAAGACAACTTTACTTGGTGGTAGTTTTGATTGGGCAGCTAATATGGAATTAAAAAATCATGAGGTTATAACCGCTTTGCTTGATGCCAATATGGAGAGTCTGGCGTTGTTGATACATATGTAAGAATTGGTGATTTGGAAAATGGGCTGATGAGATATGGTTATATCATGGAGTTTGGCGTGAATTGAAGGTAAGGGGCAATGTGTTTCATTGCGTGAAAATGGACAGGGTTACTTCTTCATATCATTTGTAATTCTGCATATCATTTGTAATGTGTTCTAATTGGCAAACACAATTGGCATGTAATTTCATTACTGATGTGCATATGTAATTTGTGGGTACTCTTTTCCCCAAAGGGTTTTGGCCCATAGAGGTATTAATGAGGGTCCCTTTGTATTTGTAAATGGGTTGGAAAGCCGTCTTGTACTCCAATTAAATAAAATCTTTTTGCTTATAAAAAAAGACTAAAAATTAAGAGTTAAATATGTTTTTGGTCCCCACAAAATTGGGACCTTCTAAGTTTAGTCCATACATTATGGAAATAGACGTTTTAGTCTAACTTATTTTTTCGTTTGCAATAATGGTCCCTGACGTTAATTGCTGTTGACTGGGCTAACGAAATGCTGATATGGAATCGCTTATATATATATATATATATATATATATATATATATATATATATATATATATATATATATATATATATATATATATATATATATCCAAAAACATATTTTATCCAAGTCGCATATATATATATATATATATATATATATATATAAATGATAACATAAGCTCCGGTTAGACTTAGAACACTATCAGTTTGTCATGCTTCATCATCGCTACTATCAATAAGAACAGGGTTCTTCTTGGTCTTCGACCTCTTTGGGGCTCTACGACTACCATCATTCACTTGTTCCTCGGTCGGCGTGAAATCAGAATAGTTTACAATATGCTCAAGAATTTTAGTTCCATACTTTTTTGTCTTCAATTTTCCAATTACCTTCTCCAACTGCACGAAGACAAACACACAGAAAACTTGTAACACTGGATTAAAGTCATGCAAGCATGGGCATTTCGAACAGTAAGTAGTCTTGTATTGTATCCTTGTTTAGATACACTGTATTTACAATTTTTTTACATTTATTTTTTAAAATTTCATTCTAATACAAATGAATATACCACAATAATTTCATAAATGATACCATTTTATTGTATGTACAATGCTTTATGCTAACTTTAAAATAGGGGTTTTTTCTTTGGATACAAGAACGTGTGTTTTACAGTAAATTTAATAATTGTGTGCCTTGTATAATAACAATGTCGTGTCCTATAATTTTTTGAAACTTCCCTGTATTCCCATGTCCGTGTCATATTGGGTGTGTCCTGTGTGTGTTGTGTCTAAGCCATGGTATGACCAGTAATACAAGCCTAAAAGCTGCTACTGACGACCTCTCAGAAGTAAAATTTTGGTTTAGATTTAGATATAAGTCAAAACAAAAACCACCACCACAAAACAAAAATTACATGAATAAAACTTGCCTGTTCCGGTGAGTTTGGTTTTTGAGAACATAGTAAGCTGATTTGTTGAGTAGTCAAGACAGAGTGTGGGAGTATTCCTCCATGAATGGAAGCCAGTTCTTTTCTCAACTCATCAAGCTTTAGCTCCAAGCCAGAGGACCCAAGGCAGCGTTTCACTCTCACAGCAGCTTTAGTTTTCTCTTCTGTACAAATCTCAAGCTTAACAGTCTTCTTCCCTGCACAAAGAATAATATCCAAACAGGCACAAGCAATTGGTAATCAACATATGTCTGTGACAATTTGCAATTTGAATGCAGGTGTATTCACAGGCAAATCAACCTAACTTATTGAACTAGTTTCCTATTAAAGAATTTCATGGTTGAATGAAGAAACAGCGCTCAGTACAGATATAACATACACGACCTTAATAGCTTTTATCATGATAAATTAACTTCATAGAATGACATCCAATGAGAAATGTGCATACCTTGCAATATTTGCTTGGCCAATGGTCCTAAAGCAATGTAAGCATTCGTAGAATAAGCTGTATGCTGAAACTCTTCTTTCTGCATCAAGAAAAGGTTGGCTATAATATAAATCACCCGCTAAAAAAGAAAATATACATTTTTGCACTGATTTGGAGATTTAAAATTAGAACTGATAGGTAACACAACCCAAAGAAAAATCATTCTAGACTTCTTTTTGATGTTGGGATTGCCAGGTTTGTTTTGTAATTAAATTAAAATGGTGCTCATTCAAAAATCTGAACAGCTTATTTTAGCACAATCATAATTACAATACAGGTCCCATGAGTGTCATGTAAATTGAAATACCTTGTTCAATAGTTTCATATGCAACACTCGGGTATCTGAATAAATTGGGTTTTGAGCAACATTTGTGCTTCAAATTAATTTCAAGTTTCACAGGGGACTAAATGACTTTAAGATTGAATTTTAGCAGTTCATTGCATATGCTGATATGCATATCATTCCGCTTAGTAGTGAATTTTCACTGCAGAATAGAAAGTTAAGATAACAGGACTTTAAATGTTGCAGTGTAAGTGGGATCCCTTTTGTTTGGTATGGAAAATAATTTTACTGCGCCAAGGGTTTTCAACTTTTATCTCTGACCTGTGCCCATCATAGACAAACAAACTAACAAATGGAAATCAATGATTATCCTACGTCTTAGCCTCAGAAGTTGATGAAAGGGTGAATCATGAAACTGAATTATGTTCTTCGCTCATCATATATGTTTGTTGAGTTTGCTTTTTAATTTTAACTAGTACAATACCTATGCATTCGCACAGGTTGCATAAGCTTTTATTCAAGTTCTAAAAAGACCCATCTAGAGCAAACTGTATTACCAAAACATGGAAATGTAACCAATATACCAAATGGCCACTTATTTTTTAGAACAATAATATTTGCAAAAGTTTTTAGCCAATTTCTAAAGAGACCTATATATAACAAACCGTATTAACAAAACATGGAAATGTAACCAGTATGTCTTGCCCCATCTACCAAATGGCTCTACTTATTTTTCAGGACAACGAATATTTTTAACTTTCAATATCAAGACAAAACTGTATTACCAAAACACGATCCAGTAAAAGGTGTAAGATGAGCTGCTCAATTTCCTCTCGTTTCAAGTCCGAACCTGTAAAATTCAATGTAGCAAAATTTGACAATCATATTTGTGATAAAATACCTTCAGGCTCCTTTTGGGAGTTAAGTGGGGAGGGAAGGGGAAGGCTTTGGGGTGGGAGAGGGGAGAAGAGGAGAGGAGAGGGAGGGAGAGAGTGTTTTTGCAGTTAAGGAAAAGAAAAAGCTTATGACTAATATATTTCTAATTTTGAGAATATTATAAAAACGGATTTGAAGAATTTCCCCAAACCCCAAATTCCTCCTCCAATACATTTTTTGAGTTCCCCCCATATTAGGAGGTTTTAGTATTATGAACAAAAATAACCCCTCTCCTCCAATTCAAGACAGAAATCTATCCTTCCATTTCTTCCTTCCTTTTTCCCAAAGCTCCTCCAATTCAAGACAGAAATCTATCCTTCCATTTCTTCCTTCCTTTTTCCCAAAGCCCTCCCGTTCTTAACTTCCAAACAGAGCCTCAAGAAACAGATTATCAATAACATTGTCACTGACTTTAACAAACAAAATACAAAACCACTTTTACAAACCCTAACATAAAAAGTGTTAATTGGCGAGAATTAACCAAATGGGAGGACAAATTAGGCCCAAGAGTCATGGTACTTAGAATTAAAATACAGAAGATAGGACAAACCAACCTATTTTCCTTCTGTTTGATTTTCATTTTATCGACTAATTGCAACATTGTTGACCTCTGATCATTTGCCTGAATATCTTGCAATAGAGAAACCATCAATTTCGCTTGACCTGCAAAGATTATCCCTATGTAAAGGCTCGTCTGAATAAAATGGGATGAAAAAATAGGAAACAATTGAGATCAGAGGGAAGAAAAAACAAAGGGAAAGCATTGCAATAATAATAAATATGGGTGAAAAGAGAGTTGAAGACAAATCAGACTAAAGCTCAAACCAACATACGAGATACATCCACTTCCTTCACCTCATTTGAGAGTGCACAAATGTCGCACATCCCTGTAATATTAAGAGTATACAATTTGAATTTATGCCAAAAGCCTACAATTAATGGGGCGAAAATAAAAGAAGTAAATGACAACATTGAAATGTACCATTGCATTCTTGTAATGGCTCAGCAAAATGCCGAAAAATGGCACTTCGTCGACATTGTCTTTTGGACTAGATTAAAGAGTAGGATAAATATAATTAGTCAAAGTTAAAGGGTTTTTGTAGAGAAGGATGAAGAGAGTTAAAAAAAAGTTAGTATACTCATGTATTGTGATATGATATACAAAATAATAACGAACCAGACATATTTATACTAATGCTAATTCCTAATTAAAAAAAGGAACAAAAAACTTCCTAAAGATAAGCTAAAATCCCTTAGAATAAGAAAAGGATCCTATAAAGATAAAGCCCAAAAAAATTAGTGACGCAATCACCTAATCTACTGTGCACCATTTTCTAAATATTAAGTTATTTTGCAGATATTCTAACAATCATAATTTATTATCTTCAATTACTTAATGGACATAATCATGCAATAGAAAAGGCAAAAGGCACCCAATCAGGTCGTAATGCAGCATACAGAAAGGAATAAAGCTATTAGATCCATTGGCATGCATGAAAGGGAAAGATAGCTGAATGGGTATGCTCATTAAATCATCAAAGATTTAAACTTTAAAAAGTTTTCAGAATTGAAGGAATGAATGAGTATTAATTGAGATAAACTACCAGTCGTACATTTTAAATTTTAAATATCATAAAAGAAACTACCTGACAATATCGCACTATGTCATAGAGATTCTGCAGTCCTGATTTTTCGTAGAAGACCATTGAGCTCTGAGGAAAGTGTTATATATATAAAACTTGTCACATAATCCACCAATCTCTACATGTAGATATGCACAAGTATTTCTATGCAAACAAGCATGTGAGATTATATACACTTTTTAGTTCCTAGATAACATTTTGGTAGCATTTGGCATGACAACAGAATGGAGCTGGACATCCTGTTCTGTTTTGTTCTCTTTGGTTCCACCCTTTCTAGCGGAACCAAGATGTACCATTTTTTCACTTTAGTTTTATTATAGTTTTAATTTGCACCAAAGACAACAGAACATACATTTTCTGATTTATTCCGTTTTAACCTGCTACCAAACGCTATCTTTATCTCATCCTATGTTCATGGAAGACGGTGGCCAAAATAGAGCTCAAGATGCATACGTTTTAATGCAGCAAGCTATCTCATCCATAGCTGCAAGCTTCATTTTTTGGAAAATGACAGGGCAGGAATTTGCAAGAACTTAAAGTCAAAACTCGAGTGTTGCGAGGTTTTTACCTGCCGGGGAACATCACCGGGCCTAAAGTATAGTAGGCATTCAGAAGGAAGTCCATCTCGGCCAGCTCGACCACTTTCCTGTTGAAAAAATATTTAATGATGCTAAATAAAAGCCACCTGCAGGCTTTTGCCTACCAGCTTAAGCTTTTGGGGTCAATGATCCTGTGGTATTAAAGACTCTTTGGTCAAGTGATCATAGTTTCAACCCTTGTAACTCCCATTTCTATTCACTAAATAGAATAACAGGGTGCAGCAAGCACGGGATTTGATAGTGCTTCAAATGAGAGATTGTGTTCGATTAAAAAAATTCCAAGACCTTCACCCAACAGCTTAAGCTTCTAGAATAATTGGTCCTTAACAAATAACATAAAGGAGCAAAACCTGGTAGTACGTTTCCATTGATTTACTCAAGCTGTGATGGATGACAAACCTGACTACATGAAAATATTTAGCATTAAATATTCTCAGCTTCAATAAAAGCAAAGCAAATACAATATGCATGTCCACCCAGAGACTTTCTCAATTACAAAAGCATTCAAAGCAGGCTTCTCTATTTAACAAAAGAAGGTGCATAATCCGCCCATGCAAGCATCAATTTTCGAACAATATAACCATTTGAAGAATGTGGAAAAGGATATCTCAAAGATTTCAATAGAAGTCAGATTGCAAGAGACATCACATCACTGATTGCAAGCCATCACACCAATACCCAAAAAGAAGAATGGTTCTCACAGCATGAAATTGCGAAATGCACATACACACTACACTAACACGCTAGAGAAACTGGTTTACTCTACAACACTTCGTCCATATCTGCACTAAAAGGATGGAAAATAATATTATAGTGTGACCTTGCGACTGGGAGTCTGAGGCCATCCTATTCCGGTGGTTGAAATTTGTAATTAAAGCAAAAACTTCCTTTTCGTATAGAAACCAATCACAGATGCAAAACTGTTATCACTAGCACAATACTTCATGATAATGTTAAGGAATTTCAAGAAAGCATTGCAAAGTTGTAGTACTAACCATCTGGTTTGTTGATTCCCATACCAAAAGCTACCTGAAACGTATATTATTAAAAAAATTCAATGCTTTAACAGGTCAGAAGTGATAAATGCACACATTACACAGTGACAGCTGCAATGATACATACTGTACCAACTATGACCTGCAGCTTGTTATTGCTCCACCTGCATAATCAAGCATGCATATCACCATAAACTCATTCACAATCTATTATAGCTTCATAAATATGAATGATGCACAAATACCAGCTGTATCTCAAATTTTATAGGACATTATCACTAGATGTATGACAAAAGAGCTATTTCTGACAACAGTTTTCACACCATTAAGCAGGGGCCAAGACTGCCAATTGGAACCTATACTCAAATTCAGTCAAGATCTTTTAAAATAAGGTTCATATGGCAAGATAGAACTCACAATCAATACTAAAAACAAATGCAACTCTACCTAAAACACCAAAGAGCATAACTTCAGTATTCATTCAGTGATATATTCAGCACAATCAAGCAAGAACTCAACCTACATATATAAACATTAACATATAAATGTCACAACATTTTGATAATTACTTTACCGCATGTGTACTTTTTCTCGAGCATTAACATCCATATCTGCATGATAATAATCAGCTGCAATTCCTCTCTCCCTCAGCTCCTTTGCAACCTAAGACAATCTTGACAGCAAAAATGATAAGTATCTATACTCTACTCCGTAGTCTCCATTTTACAAGGTGGATATACATAGGGAAAGGATCAGCCTGAATATTAAACCACTAAAACCCTTGCTTTAGGCCCCAAAAGATATTTTTAATTGTCAATATTATATCCTAAAAATTTGAACCAAAAACATTAATTAACTGATAGTCTTAAGAGTCAAGATTTTCAGTTTAAAAAATAGGCCCCTCATCTTACTATGAGTCTCTCTTTTATAATGAGTAACTACTATTTAGCTCTTTGGTTGAACTTTCCTATCTTAATAATCCTAATTATAATCTATATCTTTTATTATTTAATAATATAACTGTAAATTTCCTGTTAAATACTACTCCCTCCGGTGTCCGGTCCACAATATAAGAGAAAAAAAGTGTCTTTTGGTGGTCCACAATATAAGAAACAAACATCATTTTTGAGGTGTATAAAATGTCTGCTTCCAATTCTACCCTTATTTACTTAGAATCTTTATGAGATGCATTTATTGTCTCCACTTTCCCATGTGGTTCAGCCTTATTACTTATAAATTTAAATTTTATAAAAAGGGTAGTTTTGGAAAGAAAGTTAGATTTCAGCTTTATTAATTGAAAATAACAGGTTTCAATGCCATTCCTTGGTATGTGAGATGTATGGTTTTTTCCCTTATATTGTGGACCAGAGGGAGTAGTTAATGTTAATTACACTTTCCGCTGTTGTCTTTTTTTGTCTTTTCTAAATGCATGTACTGCTTACAGAATAATGTTAGCATTTCAGAAATTGTTGCTGTTGAAGTTGTGGAAATTTAGATAAAAGGAGGAGATAAAATAATAAAGACTTTCAATATTATTGATAATTCTTGATACTAGCTTGATTACAAAAGACTAAACACTAATCCCTATTTATAGGGATAAATAGACTCAACCCTAAATAAGTAAATCAAGAAACAAATAATACTAAAAATACGAGATATGGAAATTAATCCTAAGAGATAATCTAAGATACTCTAAGATAAGAAACCAATCGGACTATGATACTCTAACATAATATCATGATATTATATGATAGTTTCTTATATTCTAACAGTTGCTATAGCGCAAAGAAGTTTCTCAAAGAAGATTAATAAAATTTTATATAAATCAACCGAGGAGAAAAAATATGTCCAGTGAGGAAAACGATTAGGTTTCCTAGAAAGTATGTAAGAAAAAATAACAATATGAAAATACAAAGCAGCAAGGCTATCCATATCTCTGCATAAAAGAGATGGAAACCCCCTTTTGCATTATGCTTTCTTGAGGGATATATTTGACATTCAAATCCATAATCAGACAAACCTGTTCACATTCCTTCCTAGAGAAGCAATAAACAATCCCTGATTCATGATTTGGATAAGAATCTTGAATGAATTCAGCAATTTCGTCAATAGCTACCTTACTGACAGAGGACTTTTCCTTTACCTGCATGGTAAAATATGAAACAATATGATCATAATCATAAATAATAATAAAAAATTAACTTGTTATTGAAGCCAAGAGTATAACTTGGGAAGGGGGGACATCGGTATAAAAAATGAAAAACTATTGAAGTACTGATATTAATTATAAATATACCATATAAAACAAGTTTGGCCTATTGACTGTGCTGACAAATTTGACACATCTAGGAATGTGCAACATCTCTATCAGATCATTTTGGACCCTCTGAGTAGCAGTTGCCTGACAAATTAATGTCATCTTAGAAATCAAAATTAATTAGGGAAAACAAATGCAAATTTAATAATTTTATTTGTAATACTCAACATAAACTTGAAGAGAAAGGCTTACAGTCAAAGCAACCATAGGAACATTAGGGAACTGAGTCTTGAGAATACCAAGGTTCTTGTAATCAGGTCGAAAGTCATGACCCCACTGACTGCAGCAATGTGCCTCCTGCAGTGCAAAAACATAACCAGAAATTATACTGTCATAATACAAGTATAACTAACACGGCATTGTTATGAAATACCAAAACCTAAGCAGCATAGTGGTAACAGTGGGTCTATACATGTACAACAAACAGCTTAATGAATTTCATATGGTTAGTTAAATGCTATGAAACCCTGATACTTCAAAAATGGAAACGTATCATGTCGGATACGTATCCGATACGATATTTCCCGATACTTCTCAAATATATCTTCAATACATATCTTACCAACTAAAGATATGATTTCACCTTGATACGATATATTTTTGATATCTCTTACTAAATAAATGAAATTTGTTGACACATTCATAGTAGAAATAATATATTCTAATAAGAGTGGGAAAAATCTATGTAAGTGCCCACTTGTTATGATCGCAAAGTAATTGTTTTATACACTACAATAGTCATATATTGACTACTGATATGTTTGTGTTATAGTAACGTGAATGTCTCTCTACAAACATTGTGTGTGTCTATATATATTATACACATATATATATATATGTATGTTGGCTGTGTCGTATCTTGATTTTTAAAAATTTTCTGTATCCGTATCGTATCATATCCATGTCGTACTACGTATCCGTACTTCTTAGGTTAAATGTGTATAATACAAGAAGCCAAAATAATACTAAGATCAGACAATATGCTAGAAGCCATAAACAATAGATAAATAAATAAGTAATCACATGTTGGCACTGTCAAAAAAGCTAAATCAAGCCAAGCAATTAATCAATTAGAAGGAGGAAACGTGATTAGCTCTTAAGCCTCGTACCCCCCCCCCCCCCCCCCCGCTCTCCCTGCAAGAGCTATTTGACCTTGAAGCATGGTAATGCACAAACATGTGAAACTAGCAAACATAATTCAAAACAACTCTAAAGAGAATGACATTGTGAACTCACATCAATTGAAATTAAAGAGAGACGACCAGCATGATGGCATTTTTCAAGTTTTGACATAAACCTCTTGCTTTTTGATATCTTTTCTGGAGTCACATACAATATTTTGAGTTCCCCCTCACCCTTCTCCAAAGCCTTGTATATAAACTTCTCGTTGTCCTTACTTGTTGTTGAAGTTAACATATATGCTGGAATGCCGAAAGCAGCCAAACCCATTACCTAAAGCAATTCATTTCCCCCATCCAGGAAGAAAAATAGGCAGAGAGTATCCTTTTAAATTCATGAAATGTTGATGAACCAAAAATTGCACTGGATTCAAATATATTGAAAAAATCCACCTGATCTTGAATTAGCGAAAGCAGTGGACTGACAACTAGAGCAATTCCATCACGAAGAACAGCAGGAAGCTGGTAGCAGAGGCTCTTGCCACCACCTGCAGCCATAATCACCAGAACATCTCTTCCACTCATGATGGCATTAATTATCTGTCATCAACGAGACTACTTGATTAAATTGCACGCAAAAGACAATTTTTTAATAGAAAAAAAAAACATGCAAACTAAATCCCTAGATGTCAATAGTTCAAAAAGTGATACACTTGTGACAGCATTACAAAACTGAAGAATAACAACCCAACTTTTGAAAGCAAACAATGCCTAGTAACAACCCAACTTTTGAAAGCAAACAGTGCCAAATATCTGGGAGCATCATAAACACAAAGTACTTGAATAAGGTTCGACCACAAACCAACCTATTATGACAAGTAAATAGGTATAACCCTGTACAGATACAAACATCCCTACCGAGAATTTTAAGGTATATCCTTTTTCGTTAATTCAAAGGCGATACATTCACCCACTGTGGAACTTGAACCCAAAAACTACAATGTTAAGAAGCCGGAGCTACTTACAAACAAATGCAAAAGTATAGCAAATTAAAGGAAAATAACAATTTAAGTCATGTAACGTATTGATACTCTTAACATGAAGGGTTCTGCATAAGATAGCACATTTATATGCTCCCTGTATTATGATATCTCGAATCCTTTCTCACAACTAAAGGAAGTGGAAAGAGTATATAAAACAATGAAAGTGGGAATTTTTATCTTTCCATCCCTTTGAATGGAGAATTAAAAAAATTACAGTTATCATTCACCTCTTTTTGATTTGCACGGTAAGATGAAATGCCAAAAATATTTAATCTAAGATCATCTGCTTCAGAATCCCATTCAAATGGTGCACTCCAATTTTCCACAGTATTTGGAATGACATTATTGACCTGGTTTTCAGATTCTTTACACGCTTCCAGAATAGCACTAAGCTCGGATTTTCTTTCATACAACCTCTCTTGCCTTTCAATTAGAGCCCTTATTTGATCTGCACAGACAGAAATTAATTATAAGCTTTAAAAAGTAACAAAAAGAAAATTTAGTCCAAGCCGTTTGGAGAACATCAACGGCGTCGCTTCGATGAAACGAGACAATGTTAACCTAGTAGTGTAGTTTCTTTCAGGCATTGATATTCGGAAGTTGGAACTGGTCGTGATTTTAAAATTTAGTTAGCAACCGTTGAAAGAGAAATTCGAAGAGGAAGTACCTTGAACATCTTGAATCTCAGCATCGACGTTGTGAAGCTCCTCTTGAACCTCGTAGTCGTAGTTCTCCATCTCTAAAGTTGTGACAGAGGTGCAAGGCAACCAACCCTAATGGCATGCCATGGTTTTGATTCTTTTGAACTTCGAAGTTTGAACGTTGATGTAGCAGACGCAGTGTAAGATTGCCGTGGGATATATGCAAGTTTGGCCCAGACAGTTTTTTTGTACAACAAATGAGTTAATTAACTTTTTTTTAGTAAAGCCCAAATTCGTCCCGACTATTTCCTCGCGGGACGAATTGTACAATATTTTTGAGACACGTCTCTGACAATTCTAAAACGAGACACGTTAGTCCCTCCATCCATTTAATCGTTACCAGCATAGTAAATATCTTCTACGTGGCACGTTAAGTGCCGCGTGTCACGTTAAATCCCTAACGTTACAAATTTGAAAAAGGGACAAATCAGTCCCTGACTTTTTTGGGACAAATCAATCTCTGAGTCTTCTTCTTCTTCCCTCTCTACGGGCAGCAGAGGCGCGGCGGAGATGACCTCCAGCACGGTGATCGCCGGTGAAGGGTACTCCGATGAAGAAACTTTTGGAGGGCTTTTCGAGAGGATTGCGTGAGGATTCTGAATATTAAACTCGTTTTTTGATTGAAGGTCCATGGTTGCCAGAAAATAAGAAAGAAGGTGGTGGTTTCGAGAGGATTATAGTGTAGCGCTTTACGGTGTAGGCATACTTATTCAAAGTGGAAAACTGGTAAAAAAATCAAAGGGGAAGGGGGCATCCAAAACGAGCACGCAGGTACTGGGAACGGGAGGAAGAAAAAATTAATTGGAAGAATCCCAAAACCAACAAGAGAAACAGGTCCAGAAAAATACGCTTTTGTTTTTTGTGTTGTTCTCTATGTTTCTTGTCTCTTCAGTTTTGAAAAGTTTGGATTTTAGGTGTTTTGATTGTTGTTTATTCTGGGTTTCATATGGTTGCTTGAGGTAAAGCTTTTTGTTATGGAAATGGTGGTTAGTTATGGAGATAGTTTGATTCCAGAACATTGTGGTTCAAGAACATTAAGTAGAATGTTTGTCTTTTCTCCATCGAACCTTTGTTCCATTGCAACTTTGTCTTTTCTCAATTCCTCTTTTTTTATCTGTATAGATCTGGGTAGTAGCCACAATTATTAAAGAAGGGAATGGTGGAGGGAAGAAGAAGATGACTCGGGGACTGATTTGTCTCACAAAAATTTAGGGGCTGATTTGTCCCTTTTCAAATTTGTAACGTTAGGGACTTATTTGGCCCAAAATAAACACATCAGTGGCATTTAACGTGACACATGGCACTTAGCATGCCACGTAGGAGACGTTTACCGTGCTGGTAACGGTTAAATGGATGGAGGGACTAACATGTCTCATTTTGGAATTGTTAGGGACCAATGTGTCTCGAAAATATTGTCAGGGACGAATTCGTCCCACGAGGAAAATTAGTCAGGGACAAATTTGGGCTTTTACTCTTTTTTTTAATCCCAAATTTTCATTCCGAGTTGTAATTGAGTTTGGATATCATCCCAAAATCTTGAGTCAAATATCGTGCGTAGAAACGGTCAAAATCGAGTACATGTGTCCGGTTAGATTGCCGTCGATTTTTTTTGGCCCATACTTCCTACGACCCCCTCTACTCATTGAACACCCCCAACCCTCAAATATTCCAAAAATATCCTCATGTGAAACGCGCTCCAAAACCCCCCACGCTGCATTTTAACTGGCACGGTACTAGAGTACCGAACCAGTACGGAACTAAAGTACCGTACTCAATGTGCCTTGCTTTATGAACCAAATTTGTTCAGAGAAGCCAATAACATGGGTCGGTAAAGTACTCAATTCGCCTAATATCAATTTGCCCCAAATCACCGTACTCAATTTGGTTGTCACTCACCAAACCACTCAATTTGGTTGTCACTTCATCAAATAACTGCTCAGAGAACCAAACCTACTAAATTTAGTTGTCACTTCACCAACCACTCAGTTTGCCTCATAAAGCACTTCACAATTTTACAAGTTCAGTATTTTAGTACCGAACGTGTTCGGTACTTTAGTACCGTATTAGGAGTGTGTGGTAAAATGTATGTCACGATATTAAGGTACTCTACCAGTTCCGTACTAAAGTACCATACCCGTTAAAAGTCAGAAAAAAAAGGACGCGTTTGGAACTATTTTGTTCATTAGTGGTATTTTGGTTTTTTCATAGGGTCGAGGGATGTTTAGGGAGTAGCTGGGGGGTTGTAGGAAGTATGGGACTTTTTTATAAGTAAACAGGCCAGAGGCCCAAAACAAAACAATTACACAGCTACATATCTACTAGGCCCAGCCCTTTCTGAGTTGAAAGCCAGAGATAGAAAGTTAGGTACATGGTCAAAGATAGTACAATTTACATTCAATGACAAAATTGAATTTTGCCAAAATATCAGCCATAGTGTTCGCTTCACGAGGGATGTTCTACCACTACCGGCAGTGATCAGATTGATTGCATGGATCGAGTGAAGCTCAATTGTGAGCTTATTGAAGCATTTTCCTTTGGAGGTGCAGATTTCATGATAAGCACTTCAAATGCTTCCAGCACCGAACAAGGGTCAATTCGGTGGGAGAAAGCCATGACAAGATCGTCGCTCCTGTCTCTAAGGATACCCCCACAACCAGTCATCCTACCACTTCCACCAACCGCTCTGCCGCAGTTTAACTTCCATCGCCCAAGAGTAGGAGCAGTCCAATTTTGGGTTGATTTCATCAATAGGGAGGTATCAAGGGGTTTCATCATTGTAGATTTGTTCAACCACTCATTGATCCAGCAAACCTGATTCCTAATTTGCATGACAGAAGTCTATGTCGAGCAAGGTTTTTGTGAGAAAACCCAATTATTCTGATTTCGCCATATCTGATCCAGAGTTGTACCGGAAACGGTATACCACATGGGCTCTTCGCTAGCATCATTCTTTTGAGCAAGGTTAGATTTGAGCCAATCGTTCCAATTCTTGCAAAGAAAAACCCACTGTGTTTTCTTATATTTAAACAATTTCAGATGACAAAGGATTTTCTGCAATCCCTGAACAAGTGGAATAGAGACTCTTCTTCAACATTGCACATAGGACACAGCTTGTTCGAGGTCATCATTGATGGGATCACGACAAGTGTACCAGATCGTTGCAAGTAATAGTACGGAAAGATTGAGTGTCGAACGCAGGGACTGCCGTTAATTATCAGTTTAATAATTTAACTTCTATATTGAAAAGGGACTGATTTGGATTTGTTTGACAAGAAATTAAAGTGAAAAACAATAAATATATTTTTTGTGATTTTAATTTAAGGATAACAAGAACACAAGTTGAATTTGTATGAATTAAAGAGCATTGGGGACGAGCTTTAATTTACTTCACTCTTATATCTAACGAATCAAACGTGTTATTGAACTTATTTTATGAGCTATGATAAAATTGCTATAATTATTCTAATCCTAATTCCTTAGGTAAAAGAACATTTATTTCTAATAAAAATCCCTAATTCCTTAGGTGACCTTAAAAAGAAATAAGCAGTAATAACAACAATTATCCTATGATTCTGAATACCAATGACTATTCCTAGACTAGAGATAAACAGATTTCAATTCTCAAGCATATGTAATTCAAATTTCCATACACAATCACATATCATAAATCATCCTAAGAGTGATCAAATCCTAGAAAGCGTTAAGGACAGAGATTGAAACATAAAGCATAACGCTAATTCAAATAATAGGTTTGATTCAACAGTATAAAATATTCATAAATTGTTACCCATCCACAACAACAGGAAATTTAGCTAGACATAGAAATAGAGATAACAATTAAAAGTGAAAAGGGGAACAAAAATAACTCCATGAAAAGATGAAGATGATTCGAGTTCCGTTGGCTCCTCCGCTATCTCGCTCACGGTGATTGCTAGGTTCCTAATTTCTCCAGTTTGCTCATAAATAAATTGTTACTTTTGTTCCCCTTTTCACTTTTAAGAGATTCATAAATTGTTACTCATCCCCAACAAAAGGAAATTTAGCTAGACATAGAAATAGAGATAACAATTAAAAGTGAAAGGGGGAATAAAAATAACTCCATGACACTACAAAAAAAACGGAGAATAGTGACGGCAAAATCGGTCACTAATATAGGGAAATCGGTCACTAAACGATTTTGTGACCGAATTAGCGACCAAAAAAACCGGTCGCTAAACCACTGGTCGCTAACCGTTAGCGACCATTTTAGTGACCGAATTTTTAGCGACTTATAAGGATACCAAGCTCACACAATCTACGAATAGGGCATCTATATATGAGAGCCATGATTCCCTTTCTGGCAATAAGTGCAAGAGAAAACAGTAGGTGTCTCACTTGAAGTAGCAGCTACAAAAATCACTTTCTTTTTCAAATCAAAGGAGGTGGAATTACCTTCATACCCAATACCTCTCCTTTCAACATATTCATGTTGGGAGTGAGGTAACTTGGTCAAGGTCTTTTCACCAACCTCAAACTTTTTTAAGGATTCTTTCAAATTTTCATTTTCAACCTTGACTTTTTCAAAATATTGTTTAAGCTCAAGAAACTAAAGGTTGAAAGGTTTAGTTTTATGTAGCTCATTCTTAAACTTAGCTACCTCCTTCTCAAGAGTCTCAATTTGAGTGAGCATGCTTTTGTTGCTATTTGTCAAATCCTTAGATTTAACCAAAAAAGTTTCAAGTTCATTATAAAGAGCTTCAAAAGTCTCACTCAAGTCTTGACTACTACACACATCATCAAATAAGTCATCATGCTCAAGTGAATCAGAAAAATTATGGTTAGCAAGGATTACATTCGGGGTGTCATTTGCCATAAGACAAACAACATTGGCAGTCTTCTCTTCTTCATTTGTTTCACTATCAGTGTGAAGATTGTCCCATGTAGCCTCAGGGGTATCATTTTCCACAAGATAAACAACATTTACAACCTCCTTTTCTTCATCTGTTTCACCATCAGTATCAGTATTGTCCCATGTAGCCTTCACGGCTTTCTTCTGTGGGTACTTGGATTTTAGCTTTGGACAATTCACTTTGAGATGACCCGGTTTGTTGCATTCAAAACATTTTGGTTGATCATCTCTTCTCTCATAACTATCTTCTTTGTTGCACCCAGATTTCTTTGAATAATCACCCTTTCCAAGCTTGTTGAATCTCATGAATTTGTTGAATTTCTTGGCAAACATAGTCATGTCTTCATCATCGGATTCTTCATCAGACTCAACCTCTTTCCTTGCCATCTTAGGAGTCT
Source organism: Astragalus membranaceus (assembly GCA_039519185.1). Lineage (NCBI taxonomy): Eukaryota > Viridiplantae > Streptophyta > Magnoliopsida > Fabales > Fabaceae > Astragalus > Astragalus membranaceus. The sequence continues at coordinate 27,224,123 of CM076849.1, read as the reverse complement.
CGGCAGCAGCAAGAGCAAGAGACTTCCTTTCTTTGACCGCTTCTTTTTCTTGAGTCTTCTTAGCGGCTAACACCACCTCAAATGCAAGAAGTGATCACTAGTGCAAAAAAGGGATTTAAAGTCAGGCGAAAAGGGGATTTAAAGTCAGGCGCCAGCTTGACTTCTATTAAGTCGACTTCGTATGTCAGGAGTTTTAAAGTCAAGTGATAGCCTGACTTCGTAAGTCTGATTTAAAGTCAATCATTTATTTCGTCTGACTTCGTAAGTCTGTTTTAAAGTCAAGCATTTATTTCGCCTGACTTCGTAAGTCTGTTTTAAAGTCAGGCTTTATTTGCGTACGACTTTAAAAGTCCATTTTTTTTAAAAAAAAAAAAAATTATTTGGTAGCCTCAATGTATGTATCCCCATGCTGCCATAAATCAAAATTTCTGCCATCAATTATTAAGCATTAAATCCTTACAATAGCCAAATTCTCACATCATCATTCACTACTACATATATACCAAGAAGAGTTTTGTAAATTCCAGAACAATCATAACACAACCTATGGTACTTTCTAACCTACCAATACTAAGACTAACAACTAAAGCAGAAATACATGATAATGCCAGCAATTGCCCAACTTTCATCCCCTGACTTCATAAAGCCAACTGATTGTTGAAGTGGTGAGGAAAGATGAATATGAGCATTGATAATGGATGGTCCTTTGTAGAAACTCAACACAAAAGCACCTGCTATTGATATTATGCTTCCAATTACCTTAGCTTGACTACTTCTACTCTTTGCAGCTAACTTTTCCATCCTTAATTTTAGTTGAAAGAGGATATAAGAGAAAACAAAACAAGAAGAAATTCAGCTAACTTTTCCATAGCTAACTTTTCCATCCTTATCATAGTGGGTAATGTTAAGCACAACATATTGAAATATAAGTAAGAAAGTTAAGTTAACCTGAAAGTGACAGCTAGCAAGAAAGTGAAAGCAGGTACCAAATTTCCAATTGATGAAGCAAGTGTTGGAGAACCATAATCAATACCAAGATACCCCAGAAGCTGAGATGAACTCCTGCACATAAATCATCAAAACCATAACATAAGATTAATGAAATCCCTTTACTCTATTTTTTCAAGAAATCCCTTTACTCTATAAGCAAATTACTCTATTCTATTGTGAAGTCAAGTGGAAAAGGCATTTACCCTATTGCCCCAAAAAGAACAATTTTGGATATAATTGAAAAACTAAGTGGAGGAACATCTCTTGATCTGCAAAGAAACAAAACATTAAGAAATCAAATCAATTGTGTGTGTGGTTTGGAATTTGGAATGAAGAATATTATGAACCTTTTGGTGAGAAGAGTGATAGGAAGGAGTAGAATTGTAGCAACAGCATAAGCATAAGAAACAAAGACATGGTTGTTCATTCCTTTTAAGGTTGCTGCTTTGAACAATGTTAATAAAGCCATGTCATTGATTTCATTGCCTATAATCACCACAATTGGCAACAAATCTTTGTGAAAGAATCCTCCTCTTCTTTCCATTTCTCACTGATACAAGAATCTTAAACCTTCTGAATTTCACAGAGAGATGTTTTGATTTGCCTCAGTAGTAGTTACAAAGATGTTCCTCAGATGTCAACATCATTTTCAAAGATGCTGCAAAAACCACAATGAAAGTTAAAGCTGTTGGTCTTAAAGATTATACAATGTTATTTATCAGATAATAAGCTGTTGGAGATGTTGTGGTGGCAGGTTTCTCATTCAAATGTGGTATGGAACGGACTGTACGGAACATACCACCTACAGGTGCATTACTACCTTCTTCAGTAAATGCTGGAACAGATGGGAACGATGAATTGGTAATTACAGTCCTTTCTCCTGAAAAATGAGGGAAATATAAATCAGATGCAATCAAACAAGTGTTGCAGACTTCAGAGTAACTTGAAGAAAGGGACATAGCATTGACCGAACATGAATGAAAATGATGCATCTCTTGAAGAAAGTCATTTGCTGTAAAAATATGTTAAATAACTAAATATGATATAACAGCAGAGAAAACTTCAAACAGGTCACTTGTAAACACAACACAGATGTAATTGTCATTTTGAAATTCTGTTTGATGGTGTATTTTGTTAGGTGAATGTTTGTTATTTTGGGGATGTTAGAAATACAAAGGAAACTCTATCAAAATTTTAGTAGATTTATGAAAGTAAATATCATTTCTTTTAAATCTATTTTGTTGGTCAAGAATTTGCCAGACTAGAAGTCAACGTCATTGCGCCAGTCACGACCGATAGTTTTTGGGCCATGACAGTTACAGATACAGAGTTACAGTGTTGACTTGTCGCACTATAACTCTGAATTTTGTTAGGTGAATGTATCTCTGAATCTCTCATGGATAGTTTGGCTCAAAGATCCTTTTGCTAAAGTACAGTCAGCAACAAACAATTCTGTTTGAAGTCTGGTATGATATACAATTATACAAAGGAGTGCAAAGTTACGAGACAACGTGATGATTGCTGTCTTGAGAGGCATCCCTGGAACCAGACAGTGCGAAGTAGACTGAAATAACAATTTTACCAAAATGCTTTTCTACTAGCTACATCACTCTCTGAGCTAAACTAGTTGATAGGCACAGACAAAATTCACACATTCCATTACCTCCAATGCAAAAATGATTGCTGAAAGAATCAGTATGCATAGTAAGACAATATATGAAACTATAAAAAACATCAATTCTCATTTTCTTTAATTTTCCAATTTCTTTCCAATTCAAAGTTCTTCTCACATCTTACTTGTAACATCTGAAAATGATTTTGTTGCATAGAACGACCCAGATAATCTTGATATTGCTTCAATCAAACAGAATCTTCTGCTTTATAGGTTAGATTCTTAAAAAAACTTTTCTTTTCAGACTTAACAAAATGTATGTGCATAAACAAAAATGGAAGTAAGCTATTGGTTTAGTACTTAATATATAGTACAAAAGGCCATACACAAACTAGTTAGAGGTCCAAAATTAAATTTTCATTTACTACATTCAAAATATATTTACTCTACCAAGTTATACATGATGACATGAGATCACAATGAGGGAAACCCTAGCAAAGAAAAGAATAAAAATTGGAAAATAAAAATAAATTAAAAGGAAAATCAAACTAATTGAGGAAATTGATGAAGAAGATAAAACATGATAAACAGGTCAGAATCCAGATTTTTGAAGACTTCAAAATCGTAATCGTCGTTTTGATAAATTAGGGATTAGGGATTTCATAAAGCAAATATAAGTCACTTACCTCTTCCTCTTGCTCCTCCTCGTCGTCGTCGGGGTCACCACCACGTTCGCCGTCACCTGCTTCTTCTTCATCTTCTTCATCGTCCTTATCATCGTTGTCGCCTTCAGGAGCATCTTCGTCATCCTCATCTTCATCATCGTCGTCTTCGTCGTCGTCACCATCGTCGTCGTCATCGTCATCTTCATCATCCTCTTAATTGTCTACTACTTCGTCGGCGACATCCTCTTCATTATCCTCACTCAAAACGATGACCTCGTTTTCCTCAACTTGTTCTTTTGATTCCGCAACGGTGAGAGGTGAGGGGGAGGAGAAACGCGATCTGAGAATGGAGAGTGTTGATCTGAGAATGGAGAGTGTTCTGAGTGAGAATGGAGAGGGTTCTGAGAGAGGCGTGAGAAGGCTAGGGTTCTGAGAGAGGCGTGAGAATGGAGTGTTCTGAGTGAGACGTGAGAATGGAGAGTGTTGATGTGAGAATGGAGAGTTTTTTTTTTCTATTTTAGTACTTTAGAAGTCGGGCGTGTATACGCTTGACTTTAAAACTTTACCTCTTAATTACAAGTTTGCCACTGTGTCTATTTATGTAGTCACGCGTCTGATAGCATGACTTTAAAAGTCTAATTTTTTCCTATTTTTTCACTTTAGAAGTCAGGCGTGTATTCACTTGACTTTAAAACTCACGAGTTTTGTCTCTTAATTACAAGTTTGCCACCGTGTCTACTTATGTAGTCAGGCATCTGAGCGTCTGACTTTAAATGTCTAATTCTTTTCCCATTTTTGCACTAGATGACCCAATGAAGTATTCTTGAGGTAAAGTGCCAATATCTTTGGCTTCAGTGATAGCACAAGTCTTGGGAAATAACTCACTAGTCAATGATGCAAGAATCTTCCCATTCAAATCATTCGTTGAATACTTCTTCCCAAGTGCTCTCAAGTTATTCACTATCAGGTTCAATCTTTGGTGCATAGCTGCAACATATTCACCTTCCTTCATCTTGAAAGCTTCATACTCAGAAGTGAGAACTCTAATTTTTGTGTCCTTCACTTGGCTCGTACCAACATGTGTCGCTTCCAGACAGTCCCAAATTTCATTGGTTGTATGACATCCTTTCACCCTTCCATACTCTTCTTCACATAAAGATAGGTGAAGAGTATTCATTGTTATGGCATAGAGAAATATTTTTTCTAGATCAGACTTTCTCAGCTCAGTCAAGTCAATGGCATAAATATCTTCAATAGGTACTTCCTCAGCTGCACTAGTAGTTTGAGATTTGGTAGTATCTCCCTCAGCAACAACCCCAGGTTTAGTAATCTTGATTCTCATAGGAGTGAGTGGTCCATCAACAATGATCCTCCATAAAGTGAAATCTATAGCCTGCACATGACATTTCATTCGACTACTCCAATAGCCATAGTTAGTCCCATCGAATAGGGGTGGCCTATTGAAGGACATCCCCTCTTTCATAAATGAACCCATAATCACAAAAATTGCGAGATGTTAAGCTCAATATGCAATTTCTAGCTCTTAATACCAATTGTTGGACTATATGATAACCTTAGAGGGGGGGGTGAATAAAGTTATATGCTAAAAATGAAATCTTTTAAAAAACATAAATATAATCGATTTCTTGCTTCCAAAAGCAAGTCAACAATCGATTGCTTGCTTCAAAAAGGAAGTCAACAATCGATTGCTTGCTTCCAAAGAGAAGTGCACAATCGATTCTTTGCTTCCAAAATCAAGTGCACAATCGATTGTGTGCTTTATAAATAATAGGCTAGAAATCGATTTTCCCCAATTGAAGATGCTAGTTTAAATCGAATGCGGAAAAAGGTTTTAAACTATATGCAACAACTATGCAAGCTATAACAATAGGCAGAAGCAATTACAATGATAATGATATCTAAGCACAATAATATCAAATGCAATAACCATTAACAATTATATGGGAAATGCAATGTAAAGATAAGGGAAAGAAGTACACCGTGATTTTTATGAGGTTCGGGATAAAAAGCCCTACGTTTTCGGCCTCCGGCTTTGCAACCTCCGGACTTGATAATAACCACTATAAGAGAAGAACTTCTTCAACGTCTTACAAGCAAGCAAATCCCCTATAGCTATCACACCAATCTCAATTTTCCCAAATTGAGAACCCAAGCTCCCCGCTAAGGACAATTCAATCTCCCTGATTGAATTACCAACTCTCAGGATTTCACAACAATAAAATATAGATGTTTACAATTAAGAATTAGGATCCAATCACTCAAACATATAACAATGATGTAGTTGAGAGAGATGAGAGATTTGGATCAGCGTGATTCCCAACCTAACCAGTGATGAAGAATGTGAAGAGTGTGACGGTGAAAGTTCGCGTTCTGTTCTTTTTAGGTTTTGTGGGTTGTTCTCTGTGATCGTTAAAAAACATGAGAAGCCCTAAGCCTATTTATAGAGATTGTAAAAATATGACCGTTGAGACAATTTCTAACAAGTGAAAAATCAATTGTTTGCTTAAAACCACATAGCATGACAATCGATTTTGTGCTTTGAATAAAAACAACTTCATAAGTGAATGATCGATGGTTTGCTTCTAAAACTGAGTTTGAAAATCGATTATGTACTTAATCAAAAAAGGAGCATAATTGATTTTGTGCTTTAAAACAAATAAGGCCATGATCGATTATGTGCTTTAGGAAAAAATAGACCTTTTAAAAAACAGGTGGATAATCGATTTTGTGCTTCCCACAATCAAGCTCATAATCGATTTTGTGCTTGATGACTCAAGTCCAAAATCGATTGTTTGCTTTATAAAACAAGTGAATAATCGATTTTCCACTTTTAAAACACAAAGTCATCAATCGATTGTTTTCTTTCCAAAACAAGTTCTTTTAAAAACAATCAAGCCATAAATCGATTCTTGGCTTTACACTAGGAAGTGAGAAATCGATTTCTAGCTCTAAAAGCGAGAGCGAAATCGATTTCTTGCTTTAAAGACCAAATCAAGAATCGTTTCTTTACTTCAAAAACAAGTTCTTTTAAAACACTAAGCCTTGAGTCTATTTTCTTTAAAAAACACCAATTCATTATTTGTGCCTAACCTATTAGCTTTTATATAAAACATTTTACCAAGCTTAGCTCAATTTTAAAAGATCATCTCTCAACTACAAAAGTCATAAGGCTGAAGTGACGGGATCCTACACGCGTCCTATGGAAAGCAAAATAACACATAAGTCTTAAACGCTTGAGTAGCTTTTCCTTCGAGCTGCCACACTTTAAGATATCATGTCAAGCGCTTTGGTTCATGCCCTGAGCTTTGGTTCATGTCCTGTGCTTTGGTTCATGTCCTGTGCTTTGGTTCAACTATAACCATTAGTAAAGAGATTGTAATTTGTTATCATACAAAACAAATAGTGCTTGACCTTGGTTCAACAATTAGTACCCCTTTTTAACTTGTTTTGCATTACAGACGTGCCTTATAATGGTTGCCAAAAATTTTATTCGTTACAACCCACTCATATAGTTGTCATTCCTAAACATAATTTTTCACTTTTCTATTGGGCTTACCATATACATATCTACAACAATTCATACTTATTAATCGTGTCTTTTACCAAATCAAACAAAATTTGTGCCTAATTTGAACGAAATTTCTAAGGATCACAAATCCACCATCGATTTGCACAAAAAGTAGTACAACTTATTTGAAAACGCGTTTTTGGCCGAAACCCTAAACCCTAAACAACTTATCTGAAAGGCTAAAATGCTAAACAAAATCTCAACCAAATTGCACCAAACCAATTGCAAAATGCTTGAAATTACTGAAGTAAGTAAATGCAACCAAAATATTTCAATGAAATTGATACAAAATCAAGCATGAAATTGAAATTAAAAATGCAAAATTAAATAGTTTTATGTTTTTGATTTAAAAAAATAATAAATGCCACATCATTTAATAAAATACACATCAGCCATGACACATAAGACGCCACGTCAGTAGTTAACTGCCAGCGTGGCGTCCATTAAAAATAGTGGATGGAAAAAACTAAAAGGGAGAAAAAAAAGATAAAAAATCAAAATGAAACATACAGCAAAGATAAAAGACCAAAAATACTATTTAGCCTATTATATAACTTAAGGCCCGTGCATAGCACATGTGCAAGTTCTAGTTTTATAGTCTATGATAGATGATAAATAGGTTAAGTTTTTTTTTTTTTGTAAAATCAATAGGCTATGATGTTTACTACAAATTATAATTATAATTCTACGTTCTAACTAATTAACTGGTAATTAATTATGGCACTTTTTTTTAACCCCCACATTATACCCCATACCCCCCTTTTTACCCTAAATCCCCAAAATGCCCCTAAGTTTTCGTTAAAAAAAATTTATTTTTTTAAAATTACCGGAAATACACATATTTTCGGAAGGCAAAAGTATCCATTTTGGCTTCCGGAAATACCAAAAGGGCTTTCGGAAATACCTCACTGGAAATTATCCTTCCGGAAATACCTCAAAAAGAGGTATTTCCGGAAGCCATTTTGGTATTTCCGGAAGCCAAAATGGCTTTTGGAAATAAGAGGTATTTCCGAAAATTTTTGTACCCCCTACATCCCCTCGTTTTTTAACATTTTTTTGGGGTATTTTGGCGGGGGGGGGGGGGTTTAAAAAAAACTGCCATTAATTATAAGTCTTAAGAATGTAGCTAGTTGACAAGCTAAATAACAGGAATTAGTGTGAGGAAGGAGATTTAGAATTCGAAATACCGGAAACTAACATTTTATCTAACTAAGTAATTACTATAACCACAAATATTTGCTTATAAAAATGGTTATTTTTTTGGTTTTCTAAGGTATCATTTTCGTCGACTGGGGAGACTAATCATTTGAGGTACTGGAGATCCATTTAAGGAGCTGACCTCTCCCAAACGATGTCTCTCCATACGCACCGGCCAGGGATCGAACCCCAAACAAAATGTTTAAGGGGCCCAAACATCTTACCACTTATACCACACCCAATTGGTCTAAAAAATAGTTACTTATTAATTATAAACTAATTAGCAAAATTTAATATCTAATCTATATCATTAAATAGTTCACAACAACTTATATCATAAGTCATAACTAATTTACCAACATCGTATAGCACAAGTGGTAAATATTCAGACTCCTTAACTATTTGGTCAATAGTTCGATCCTTGGCTGATGTGTATGGAAAAATATCGGATGAGAGAGGCCAACCGCTTAAATGATTCTGAGTATCTCGGAAATTTGTCTCTGCAGTGGCACACACATGAAATACGTTAGTTTAAAAAAAAATAGGCTAAATTACTGTTTTGTCCCTTTATCTTTGGGGTTGGTGTCACTTTGGGCCTTTATCTTTTTTTTTCCTCGTTTTAGACCCCTCATGTTTTTTTTGTGCGTCATTTTGGCCCCTGCCGTTAGTTTTTTCTAACGGACGCCACGCTGGCAGTTAACTGCTGACGTGGCGTCTTAAATGTCAGGGTTGACTTGGACCTGATTCGGTGATGTGGCATATAAGAGACCAAATTGAAATTCAAAAAGAACATGGGGGGCCAAATTGATACAAACACAAAACATTCATCTTCTTCCTCCAAACACTACCTCCATCTTCATCTTCTCCGGTGAGCCACCACCACTTCCGACGAGCCTCCGCCACCACCACCACCACCACAAACAGTGACATCACTTCTCTCTCTCTCTCTCTCTCTCTCTCTCCCCCCCTCTCTCCTCAAGAACACCAAAATTCTCAATTCTTCACCAAATCAAACAAATAAATAGTGCATTTCATGCGAAATTTCACAAGGAACTAGAATCCATCACCAATCCTCACAAAAAAGTGGAAGAACTTAATCAAAAACGTGATTTTCAGAGGAAAACGCGTTTTGGGTTTTGCAAATTGGGGAAACCTTCAAAACTCAACCAAAATTCACCAAACCACTTGCAATAGACTCGAAATTGGTGCAGTAACTGACAGTTAGCAAAAGATTGCAACAAAAATGATAAAGAATTGAGAACGAAATGGAAATGTAGATTCACGTTTTACGGTTTTTTGGGTTTTTCAATGACGAAGGGAGAGAGAGAGGGGGGAGGGGGAGAGAGAGAGACAATGTCACTGTTTCTGGTGGTGGTGGCGGACAGTGTTTTAAAAACCGGCTCGGCCCGGCCGGTCGGACCGGGAACCGGGGGGGTAACCGAGCCGGTCAAGCCTTTGGATCGGTTATGCACCAAACCGGTGGAAACCGGCCGGTTTTGGGGAAAACCGGCGACCCGGTGACCCGGCTCAAACCGGACCGGGTTGTCCATTTTTTTTAATTTTTTATTTATCAAATCTTTGAACTGTAATTGGGAGGGGCCGCGCGAACGCAAACCCCCACTAGTGATTGCCATCTAGGTAAGTATGTTTCCCATTGACATACACCTTGCTTTTATATCTCATTTCCTCCATGTTCGGTTCATTCTATCCGATGTGGGACTATTTCTAAACTACTTAAAACAAAAGAGACTCAAAACCCTCAACAAAAATGTCATTAGTGGGGTTTGAACCCCTGACCTATTGAAAGCAAATGTTGAGCGCTACCATGAGGCTACCAATCTTATTGAGAATATTATTGATTTCAAATATATATAATTGGTACCTCTTTTCCTAAAAGTCAAGTATGCTCATCCTCATGGCATTAGCTTGTAATATTAATATTATGTTTCAACAAACTTATTTAATATTAAGTATTTTTTTAAAGATTTATTTAATATTAAGTTGTTAACTTATGAAATTTGTTCTAAATATTTATTGAAGCATTATATGAACTTTTAAAATTTATTTAATATATACCAAGCAAATAAAAATAAAATAGGCATGGTGTGTAATTTTAGCAAATTAAGTTTTACAAGCATGAAATATATAGGTCCTAAAAATTTGGGAATTTTTTATATTTTAGTAGATATAAAATAAACATAGTTATTAATTTTACAGGGACGAAATTTATATTATATACTATATAGGTATTGAAAATTCTCGAAATAGAGACCGGGTCCGAGTCATCCGGTTCCGGTTTTGGTCATGCGGTTCAACTGTCGACCCTTCGGTCCGACCCTTGACCCAGTGACCCGGTACCTTCACCGAGTCGTTCACCGGTTCGAGTTTTAAAACATTGGTGGCGGAGGCTCACCGGAGGTGGTGGTGGGTCGCCGGAGAAGATGAAGATGGAGGTGGTGTTTGGAGGAAGAAGATTAATGTTTTGTGTTTGTGTCAATTTGGCCCCCCATGTTCTTTTTAAGTTTCAATTTGGTCCCTTATGTGCCACATCACCAAATCAGGTCTAAGTCAACCCTGACATATAAGACGCCACGTCAGCAGTTAACTGCCAGCGTGACGTCCGTTAGAAAAAACTAACGGCAGAGGCCAAAATGACACAAAAAAAACATGAGGTCTAAAACGAGAAAAAAAGAAGATAAATGGCCAAAGTGACATCAACCCCAAAGATAAAGGGCCAAAACAGCAATTTACCCAAAAAAAAAATCATAACAATTTTACGTTCCATCTAGACCGAACAAAAGTACAAAGTGTCATCCATCACTTCAACAGTGTCCGAATGGACTATCTATTCTTCGTTTCTCCTTCCACAACATAAATTATTTAACAAATAAATAATAATTGAAAAATAAAAAATGATTTAAATACCCACGGGCACAAGAAAACGATGGAAGAAGCCTCACTAGTAGCGTTGAGTTGCAGTTACAGTGGCAGTTACAGCATCGCGAAAACCAGAGCGATTCCATTTCCATCGGTGTTGGTGTTTCCGCGGCGCCACCGTCCTCTTTTGCGGAATCGGAGCAATACACTCTCGTCTGCGATAATCAATCTCAGGTTCTTTCTTCAAATCTTCCACGTTACTGTACGCAAGTCTAGGTCCTTTTGCAATGCCAGTGTTGACTTTGAATTTCCTTTTTTAGTCCTAGCATGCCTTAATCGGTGATCGAATTTGTTACGGTATTACGATACTGTAATTGTAATTGGTTATTTTAATTATGCTTAACTAGTATTTAGGTTTTTACCATTTCACTTATCTTTTTACCATTTTACTCGCCACCTCATGGTTGAGGAAATATTCTAGATACATTGTAGGCTAAATTGCTATTTTGGCCTTTATCTTTGGGGTTGGTGTCACTTTGGCCCTTTATCTTTTTTTTTCTCGTTTTAGACCCTCATGTTTTTTTTGTGTGTCATTTTGGCCCTTAGTTTTTTCTAACGGACGCCACGCTGGCAGTTAACTACTGACGTGGCGTCTTAAATGTCAGGTTGACTTGGACCTGATTTGGTGATGTGACACATAAGGGACCAAATTGAAATTCAAAAAGAACATGGGGCCAAATTGACACAAACACAAAACATTCATCTTCTTCCTCCAAACACCACCTCCATCTTCATCTTCTCCGGCGAGCCACCACCACCTCCGATGAGCCTCCGCCACCACCACCACAAACAGTGACATCACTTCTCTCTCTCCCTCTCTCTCCTCAAGAACACCAAAATTCTCAATTCTTCACCAAATCAAGCAAATAAATAGTGCATTTCATGCGAAATTTCCCAAGGAACTAGAATCCATCACCAATTCTCACAAAAAGTGGAAAAACTTAATCAAAAAGGTGATTTTCAGAGGAAAATGCGTTTTGAGTTTTGCAAATTGGAGAAACCTTCAAAACTCAACCAAAATTCACCAAACCACTTGCAATAGACTCGAAATTGGTGCAGTAACTGACTGTTAGCAAAAGATTTCAACAAAAATGATAAAGAATTGAGAACGAAATGGAAATGTAGATTCACGTTTTACGGTTTTTTGGGTTTTTCAATGACGACGAGAGAGAGAGGGGGGAGGGGGAGAGAGAGAGAGGCAATGTCACTGTTTCTGGTGGTGGTGGCGGAGGCTCACCGGAGGTGGTGGTGGGTCGCCGGAGAAGATGAAGGTGGAGGTGGTGTTTGGAGGAAGAAGATGAATGTTTTGTGTTTGTGTCAATTTGACCCCCCATGTTCTTTTTAAGTTTCAATTTGGTCCCTTATGTGCCACATCACCAAATCAGCTCCAAGTCAACCCTGACATATAAGACGCCACGTCAGCAGTTAACTGCCAGCGTGGCGTCCGTTAGAAAAAACTAACGGCAGGGGCCAAAATGACACACAAAAAAAAATGAGGGTCTAAAACGAGAAAAAAAAAGATAAAGGGCCAAAGTGACACCAACCCCAAAGATAAAGGGCCAAAACAGCAATTTAGCCTACATTGTAACCAACTCACACTATATAGTGAGTGAATGAAATGAAAGAGGCAACCAATTTGCAATCAAACAAACTTATTCCCCTCTCTCAATACTCTCTTGCAGAAATGCATTTTATCTTCTTCCTCATAGCAATCCGAGTTTCATTCTCTCATTGAGACTCCATTGTTACAGGGTGGTTTGCTTCGGAGTTCAATCTTCCCTAGTAAACCAAATTTCCTGTTACAATTGGTATCAAAGCAACGATTCTGTTGCTTGCTTCCATGGCGGCCAACAAAATCTGGAGTTACTTAGAAGTGTTTGAGAAGATGGAAATGGGTGTATGCTTTATTTGTGATAAGCTAATTACCGAAGAGAACCACTACCAATCAGCTCACAAAAAGGTTCAGTTCCTTTGGTTCGAAAATGAAGAAGAAGAGCCCGAACCTGAAAATGCAGACATCGTGAATACAACTTTCCAAGATGAAATTGTTGCTGATCTAGATCATGAGCTTGTACCGTTGATGTCCGGTGACTACATAGTAACCGATTCTGCTCAGGCACGGGTTGAAGGTGACTCGATTCTTCAGAATGATGGTGAGCAGATCGAGATGGTTCATGTTACAACTAACTCTGTGATTCATTTTCCTACCCTTGAGATGTTTAGCGATCTGATCCCTAAGATCCCAATCGGTGCCAATTTCACACCCTACGTCATCTATGGGTTAGTTCCCCTCAAGAAGGCATTATCAAACCTTGTACCTTTTGCGGAAAGTGAACCCCATTTGTTTCCTCTACCGTAACCACCGGATCGACGATTACTTACGGCAAGCATGGTGGAGCAGCTCACACCGCCAAACACGTTGTTGCCGCCACCGCCAGAACCACCCGATCAAATTCACGAGAGGATAGCTGTGAAATTTCAGGTCACACGGGAGCCAGTATTACTTTTCCCACAACTGGACGTCGACATTCAAAATGAAGTGAGTATATTCTACTCTATCGGTTCGTATGGTGTTGAGGAAATCAAACTAATGGATCAAGGTATTATCTCTTCTTTCTCTTATAAAAGTCATGTGGAGAGGTTTGTGGATTTTATAAGGAAAGTAGTTTCAATGAGGAGAAGACTTGATAAACAACTTGTTTCTAACGAATCAAAGAGTAATCGCTACAATTATAAACTCATTTTTTCTGTTGTAATCAACCCCAATTGCTGCAAGGATTTGAATATTCTTCCTCCTAAAGGTGTTGGTCAGTACTGGAAGGAAAATTTTAAGTCATTACTAGATAGCATTCAGCTAGTAGGACATTTTGTATTATATGTGGATGTAGGGAATGTTCCATCTGCAGCTACTGTTGATGATTGGCATTTTTTATGTGGCACAAAGGAGTACAAAGCTCTTAAGGAACAATTTCACCTCGTGTCAACAACCTTTTTGGATTATGGAAAGAACAATCAAGTTGCAAGTAAGGCTACACAAATGAATGCTGGCCAAAATGATCCTCGATTCAACGAATTTATTTCCGCAGGTGGAAATAAATTTGTCACTTTGTATGTTGAACTTTGTGATAATTTTGTTACACGAAAGAAGAACGACTTATTTGCAGAATTGGATCTCTTCATTGATTTGGGTCTTATCATGGTTTGGGCCTATTATTTGTTGAATGGAAAGTGGGCTCATGGGGAAACACAAAATCTTTCTATGGAGAAGGAAACTAGAAGAGATATTAGAGCAACAATATTGATGAGAACACTGTGGGTAGTTAAGTGCCATTCATTTAACAATACATGGGAGGCTGCTAGTGCTTCTGTGCTTGACAGAGGTACGATGCCTATTGATGCCCATATTAGAGGAATGGTGTTGGGGCTGGTAAGTGGAAGCACATATACTAAATTCTCATGTCAGTCGGGTGTTGATTTTGCTATTGATACAACAATAATAGGAGTTGATCTTGGCAAAAGCTTGTGTGAAGTTGGTCTTGCAATGGTCCCCTTAATTTTTAGAGGTGGAGAGTACTTTCAAGATGTTGTTATTGCCTTCTTTTATCTCCCTCAAGGAGATAAAAGCTACCCCCAAGTTGCATCTACAAATGAAGTTGTATTTCTCTTTATAGCAATTTGCTTTCCTGGAGTCAAACAAGATTTGATGTCATATGTACGCTATTTTCCATCTGATCTTGAATATGGGCTGATTTTTGATATCTATGTGAAGAGTATTTTAATTGACAAATACTTCTTCAACAATGGAGGTGTGAAGATGACAAACAATACTTTCCAATTGGCTACCTTAATTGGACTGGTAGTATGCATTTCTATAATTTTAAGCCATGTACTTAATAAGCTGAGTATTAGGCTTGAAAGCCACTTTCTTGCCCAGGAAGATGTTTTTGTTTCCAGTGGAGCTGAAAAGAATGCTGTGAGAACTGGTCTTGAGTACATAACTGCTCCATCTGATGACATGTTCTCAAATGATGATCCGTTGGTTCCTTCTGGTTTTTGCATCATCCCCATGGTGCCAACGTTTCATGCTAAAGGATCATTGCCACCAAGACCTAAGTACCTGGAACCTGATGTTGTCTTGCATAGGAAGATGATCTACAGGGGAAGTGTTCTTGCTCCAAGACCTTTGATCAAATGGAAGATTTTACCTCCAAAGCACGGCACTTATGATTACTCATCCTTTGAAGGGGAGGGTATTGTTACAGTATTACCATACTGTAATTGGTTATTTTAATTATGCTTAACTAGTTTTTAGGTTTTTACCATTTCACTTATCTTTTTACCATTTTACTTGCCACCTCATGGTTGAGGAATATTCTAGATACATTGTAACCAACTCACACTATATAGTGAGTGAATGAAATGAAAGAGGCAACCAATTTGCAATCAAACAAACTTATTCCCCTCTCTCTCAATACTCTCTTGTAGAAATGCATTTTATCTTCTTCCTCATAGCAATCCGAGTTTCATTCTCTCATTGAGACTCCATTGTTACGGGGTGGTTTGCTTCGGAGTTCAATCTTCCCTAGTAAACCAAATTTCCTGTTACAGAATTTTACGTTTTCGAAGCTTGAGTAGCCTTTTCATCAACTTCACATGATTCTCGCTGATTGAAAGAGAGCTATCTTAATTATCCAGAACCAGAAAGGATAGAAACGGAAGAAAACATTTTCTCATTGAATCAATGGTCACTGTACAGAGAGTAGTGTTTATAGTAGTAAAGAAAAACTGTATCCTAACAACTTAACTAATTTCAACAGATCTCTGATTGTATCCTAACAACTTGAGTTACTAATTACAACTAACTAGTGTCAAATAATAACCATGGTTAGGTTATGTATACAAAGGTAAATATAAAAGATAAATGTACAATAGTCAACATCTCCCCTCAAGTTGGACCGTGATTGTAAAGTCCCAACTTGGGTATAAAACCATGAAAGGAAGTAGCATATAGGGGCTTGGTAAACACATCTACAAGTTGAGCTTCTGATCTAACAGGTAGGAGATGGACTACTCCCTTCTGAATCTTTCCTCGTACATGACAGTCAATCTCAATGTGTTTCGTGCGTTCGTGAAATGTGGGATTATGTGCCAAGTATATGGCAGATTTGTTGTCACAATAGATGGCTGAAGGTCGGCTTTGAGCAAGATGAAGGTCTTTCAGCAGCTTCAGATGAAGAACGTGACACAATGTTTTGCTTCTTTGACTTCCAGGATACAAGGGCAGGGCCCAGAAAAACACAGTAGCCAGTAACTGAGCGCCTAGTGTCACTGCAACATGCCCAGTCAGAGTCTGCAAAACCTGAAATGTTCAAAGAATTTTCTGCAGGAAAGAAAAGCCCTTGTGCAGGTGCTGATTTCAAATAGCGAAGCACGCGGGTGGCAGCCTGGAAATGAGCATCAAGGGGCTTAGCAACAAATTGGCTAAGTTGTTGTACTGAGTATGCAATATCGGGCCTTGTGTTGGTGAGGTAAAGTAAGCGCCCAATTAAGCGCCTATATGCAGACTGATCATAGAAGGGGGCCCCCTCGCTACTGCTGAGTTTGACAGAGGGGTCAGTAGGAGTGGATTGAGGCTTGGCAGCAAGAACACCACAATCTTCAAGTAGTTCCAAAGTATATTTTCTCTGATTCAGTGTGATTCCAGTTTTAGAACGTGCCACTTCTAAACCTAAGAAGAATCTTAGAGCACCAAGGTCTTTGATGCGAAATTTGGCATCCAGCATCTGCGTAACAGCAGCAATTTCAGTCATATTGTTCCCGGTTAACACCAGATCATCCACTTAAACTAACAATATAGTAATTGAAGTGTGTGAGGTCTTGACAAAGAGGGAGTGGTCGGCCTCAGACTGGATGTATCCCACAGAAAGAAGAGTTGTATTAAGCTTGTGGTTCCATTGACGACTTGCTTGTTTCAAGCCATAAAGTGACTTATTGAGCTTGCATACTTTGTTGCTAGGAGCAGAATTAGGACTGAGCAAGCCAGGGGGAACATCCATGTAAACTTCTTCATTCAAATCTCCATGAAGGAAGACATTGTTGACATCCAACTGCTCAAGAAACCAATTTTTGGAGGCTGCAATAGCCAATAAAACTCTCACTGTAGTGAGCTTCACAACAGGGCTGAATGTCTCAAAGTAATCAACTCCTTCTAGCTGATTGTATCCCTTGGCCACAAGTCTTGCTTTGTGTCTTTCAAGGGTACCATCAGCCCTAAATTTTGTTTTATACACCCATTTGCAACCAATAGGTGTTTTACCTGCAGGGAGGTCAACAAGGGACCAAGTGTTGTTGGAAGCAAGGGCATCAAGCTCAGCTTGCATAGCCTTTTGCCAACATTGGTGTGAAGCAGCTTGGGTGAAGGTTAAAGGATCAGAATGTGAGGAAACATTGAAGCAGAAGGTCTTATATGGTAGAGCACATTTGTCATAGGAAATGATAGAGGATAAGGGATATGGTTGAGAATTACCTTTTGAATGATTGGCCCAGCTGGAGAAGCTACAGTGGTATTCCTGCAAATAACTGGGTCTGTGAGAGACTCTAGTTGAATGTTTTGTGGGCTGTATGGTGGGTTGAGGTTGTGGTTCAGAACTGGTGGGAGAGTTGGAGGAAGATATGGGGTTGTTTGCAGGTGCAGGGGAATTGATATGTGGTTCAGAACTGATTTGTTCATTTTCATGTGAGTTGTTGGTGCAAATGAGTGAGTGTCTGAATCAACCAGTGGGTCTGGAGTGTTTGGAAGTATAGTCTAAAGCGGAAAACTTGGTGATGATGTAGAGTTGTTAGTATTTGTAGGAGTTGGTGTTGAAGGGAAAGTGGTATGAAAGGGAAAGTGTTCCTCAAAGAAGATCACATTCCTAGATTGTAGGAGTTGGTGTGAGGCAAGGTCATATAGAACATAACCTTTGAGGCCTTCTTTGTATCCCAAGAAAACTGTTTTAGTGGCTCTTGGATCAAATTTGGTTCTGTGGGCAGTCAAGGTGGAAGCATAGGCGAGACATCCAAATGTCTTAAGGTGGATGAGGGAAGGTGGCCTTTTGTGAAGTAGTTCATATGGAGATTTGTTATGTAGGATAGGTGTGGGGATTCTGTTTATCAGGTGGATGGCTTGTTGTATAGCAAAGTTCCACAATTTGTGAGGTAGGTTGGCTTGGAAGAATAGGGCACAAGCAACATTTAGGATGTGTTGATGTTTCCTTTCAACGACTCCATTTTGTTGAGGGGTCTCTACACAAGAGGTAGGGGTGTGCAAAAAAACTAGTAAACCTGAACCATACTAAAAACTGTATTGTACCACTATAAAATGGAAAACCGGGAATTTGATTTTTCAAAACCGGTAATTACCATATTCCAGCCTTATCATCCCAAATAACCTTAAATCTCTAAACATTTGTTCACTTCTCTCATCGCATATCCTGCAAAGCTGGACTTGGTAAACTCCAACTTGTTTTTGCCTCTCTCAGCAACACCAGCACCCAAATTCTTGCTCATGACCTCTTGGCAGTCTTCTTCCCAATTCGCGTTTTCTTTCAATGTATTTATGGTAAATATTATATTATTATTTTATATTTATTATTTTAATAATGAGATGAGCACTTCCAGTTGGGTATGGGAAGAGCACTATTTAATTGTGTTTGTTTCTTAGAAAGGTGCGACCTTTCACGTCAAAAAAAAGGTGTGACCTTTTTAAGTTATTATTATTATTATTATTATTATTATTATTATTATTATTATTATTATTATTATATTGTATTTCCAATTACTTGCTATTAGGTCTCGCCGCCCCTCTATATTCCTATTCTATCTCATAGACCATTAAATTATTGAATTTTTATTGGAACTTGCTATTGACCGTTTACATTACCATTGCGTCCCTCTATGTGCCACTTCTCTCTCATAGTTTCTACTTTTTAATTTTAATATTCTCTTACTCTTCGCTGGTATGTCTTTAACCTCTTCCCGTTATGTATGTTTTGCTTTTTCTACCCATTTTTTCTGTCTTTTTCTCTTCATATTAATGGATAAAAATGACATTTTATTTTTGAGGTTCAACCCGTCAAAAACCCGACAAAAATAGCATTTTATTATGAAAGCTCATTTTGGAAAGTGGTAAGCCTTTTTTTTGGGTACAAAAACTGGTTTTTGAAAGTGGTAAACCATTTTTTTAGTGAAAACTGGTTTTTCGAAGGGATAAACCATTTTGCAGTAAAAAACCGGTTTCTAAAACAGTAAACCATTTCCAAACTAGTTTAAGGTGAAAACCGGTTTTGAACCGATTATGTACCAGTTTAGAACCGATTTGTCCATTCGAACCGGTTTTTGAAAAACTAGTATACCCAAACCAGATTTGAAAATGGTATGGTGTGGTGTGGGATGGTTTTTGTACCATGTAGAGGTTTGGTGAATGATGCCCTTGCTAAGGTAAAAGTCATGCATGAGGAATTCTACACCTTTGTCAGTTCTAATGGTTTTTAATTTGGTGCTAAATTGAGTTTCTATGTAAGCTATGAATGAAGTGAGGTGGACACGAGTTTCAGATTTATTATTCATTAGAATAATCCAAGTGTATCTACTAAAATCATCAACTAGTGTAAGAAAATATCTGTGTCCAAGTATGGAAGTGTGGGAATAAGGTCCCCAAATATCAGCATGAAGTAACTCAAAATAGTGATTAGTCTTGGAAATACTAAGTGGAAAAGAAAGCTTTCTTTGTTTAGAAAATTGACATATATCACAAGGTGTATTTGTATTTTCAAAATGAACAAAGGGAAATTGTGTGGATATACAATGATGTCTATCATGAGAGATGTACCCTAATCTCATGTGCCAAAGTCTAGATGTATCTATAGTGCTGCTATTGTAAGAGCTAGGTAGAGTAGTGTTGTCAACATTACAAGCAGAATGCAGATTATTAACCGGCATAGTTATTTGTGTGGACAACTTGTAGAGCTTCCTTTCCAGCTTAGCTGATCCAATCATCCGGTTGGTAAGGGCCTGAAAAAGGAAGCAACCATCATCACTAAAAAAGACAGAGATTTTGCTACTTAGGGCAAGCTCAGGGACAGACATCAAATAAGAGCCACAGTTTTAACACAGAGTACATTGTACAATATTATGTCACCGGTAACATGAACAGTCCCTATGGCAGTTGCAAATGCTGTTGTATGGTTGGGACAATTGATTTTGATAGGATCAATGAGTTTGTAACTAGTAAAAAGATTCAAATCAGGGACAATATGATCAGTAGCACCTGTATCTACTATCCAAATTATAAATTTCATACCAGAAACAGGATCTGTGATGATTTTATAGGAGGAAACTTGGCTGGGTGCTGATGTTTGTGCCAAGACAGTGTTGGCAGAATGTGAAGACCCTTGGCTCCCCTGTTTAGATTGTTGAATTAGCTCCAGAGTAGCCCTGTATTGATCCTGAGTAAGGGCAACATTGTTGTTGAGTCCATTTCTATTTTCTTGTTTATTGGATTCATTCTCACTTGCAGCAGAATTGGTGGAATTCTTTTGAGTTCTTGTTTGATATCCTGGTGGGAATTCGTGGAGGAAATAGCAGGTCTCAACCGTGTGATTTGTTTTGTTACCATGGGTACACAATCGAGTTGAACCTTGTCCTCTACCTTGACCATGTCCAACCCTTCCTCTACCACGATTGCCATAACTTCCTCTGTTAGAACTCTGTACATGATTCACAATAGATGTAGTCTTGGTTTCATTGTCAGTTTCAGTACCAGATGATGGTGGATTACTAATTTTGATGTTTCGTTCTTGTTGAATCACAAGAGAAAATACCTTAGTGATTTGAGGAAAAGGATCCATCATCATGACTTGGCCTCTGACATGTGAAAATTCTTCATTTAGACCTTTCAAGAATCTAATTGTATAATCTTGGTCTCTAAACTTCTTGACATTCTGTACAGCATTACACGAACATGGAATGACGCAGGTACAAAGAAAAAAGGGACGGAAACTCTCAAGCTCATCCCATAAGGATTTCAATTCAGTATAATATGCACTAACATCACGCGTACCTTGCGATAATTTGCATATTTCTTCTTGAATGTCAGCAATCCGGAACATATCGCCTTGATCAAAGCGATCGTGAAGATCTCTCCAGGCGTCATATGCTTTGTCAAAGAAAACAATCGACTTCATCACGCTCTCAGAAACAGATCGTTGAAGCCACGCTAACACCAGATTGTTGCATCTAAACCACTGATTATACATCGTGCTCGTCCTTGCCGTTGCTGTAATCGTTCCATCAACAAAGTGAATCTTGTTCTTCGAAATCAAGGATACGCGCATTGACCGAATCCATGGTTGAAAGTTCTTGCTTCCTTCCTGAGTAGGTTGAACCAAAATCACGGAAGGAGTTTCATTAGGGTGTATGTAGAAAGGGTTGGTGGAATCAGTGTTTTAAATCGCGCGCTATAGCGGCGAAGCGGCCTCTGGCCGCGACGGCGACAGCGTAGCGGACACCTTCTGTGTCGCGGGCGTCGCGGGCATCTTGGCGGCGATTTCGCGGGTCTGCTTACGCGTTTTCGGGTTCTGGAAGGGGAAGGGGATCCGCTAGGTTGAAGATAGAAGGGGAATGACGAAAACACCCCTTCGTTTTTTTAATGTTTAGTTCTTTCATTAAGGGTATTTCTGTAATTACCTTTTTAGGTTAAATCAATTAAAAATTAGGGTGAATTCTTTCTTCTATTCACGTCTTCTTTCTTCTATACAGTAAGTATCTTCTTTCTTCTATATAGTAAGTAACGCACACTCTGTTTCACGTCTTCCATTCACGTCTTCTTTCTTCTTTGCCGACTCACTCTGTTTCACCGCCTACGTGACTGTGATTGCTTCTATCGGTGAATTCTTCATTCCTTTCTTCTACGCGAAGCTGTTCCATTCCTTTCTTCTGCTTTACGTGACTGTGACTGTGACTGCTCTGTTCTTCTTTTTTCCTCTATTCCTTTCTTCCAATTTCTTCTCTTTGTTCGTTTGTTGCTTTTTTTATTTCGGTTTCAGTCATGGCAACCTCCTCTCAACCGCAACCTGCAACTTGTGGGTTAGTGAAGCCCACCGGAGATAACCTTGACATTGCTTGGAAGTGGAATAGCTTGAAAGATATTAAAGATAGGAAATCTGTAACTTGTGACTTTTGTCATAAAACAACTACTGGAGGAATTACTAGGGCCAAAAGACATCAAATGGGAATAACAGGAGATGTTGGAGCTTGCAGAAAAATACCACCAGAAGTGAAAGCATTGTTGAAGGAAGACTTTGAGAGGAAAAAGGGGTTAAAGGATGATGCAGTCATTGCTGAGCTAATAGAGGAACAAGATCAGATGGCTGACTTGCAAGAAATTATGAGTATTCTAAAAGGAGGAAAAAGACCACAAAACGAAAATTCTATAGATTCTATTGCTAAGAAGAAGAGTAATGTCAAAGGTCCATTGGATGCTCTTTTATTTAGGGACCCCGAAACAACCATCAAATTGGGTAAAGCTACCAAGCAAACAAACATAAAGGACGGTTTCGACAAGGAAGCTAGGACAAGAACAATACAATATATAGAAAGATTTTTGATTACCAACATGATTCCTTTTAATGTTGTGAATTCAAAAAGCTTTCATTTGATGCTTGCTGCTGTTGGGAATTATGGTCATCATCTAAAGGGTCCCACCTATCATGAGTGTAGAGTTCCTCTCCTTAAAAGTGAGTTGCAATACACAAAGGAATTGATGAAAGGCCATGAAGAAGAACAAACATTGTATGGATGTTCTATTATGTCAGATGGATGGACAGATAGAAAGAATAGAACATTGATTAATTTTTTGGTGAATTGTCCAAAAGGGTCGATGTTTGTGAGAAGTGTCGATGCTTCTGGATATATGAAGACTGGGGAAAGGATTTTTGAGTTGTTGGATAGTTTTGTGGAAGAGATTGGAGAGAGCAATGTTGTCCAAGTTATTTCTGACAATGGAAGTAACTATAAGATGGCTGGTAGATTATTAGAAGCAAAGAGGAGTCGTCTGTTTTGGACTCCATGTGCTGCCCATTGCATAGACTTAATTTTGGAGGACATTGGGAAATTGCCTATAGTTAAAAGGGCAATTCAAAGAGGCATAGGAGTTGTTGGTTTTATCTATAACCACACATTGGCTTTGAACATGATGAGGAAGTTCACAAGCAAAATGGAATTGGTTAGGCATGGAGTGACAAGGTTTGCTACTTCCTTTCTTACTTTGCAAAGGTTGCATCAACAAAAAAACAACCTTAGGAATATGTTTACTTCGGAGGAATGGAATAAAACAAACACTGCTAAAGACCGTAAGGCAAAGAAGGCAGTTAACATTGTTCTTATGCCTAGCTTTTGGAATGATGTTCATTACACTCTTAAGGCCATGGGGCCTCTTGTGAAAGTGCTTAGGTTGGTTGATAATGAGAAAAAGCCAGCAATGGGTTATATTTATGAAGCAATGGATAGAGCCAAAGAGGCAATTCAGAATGCTTTCAACGGAAAAGGAGAAAAATACAAAGAATTATTTAAAATCATTGATGATAGATGGGATGGTCAACTCCACCATCCATTGCATGCAGCAGGACATTTTCTAAACCCCGAGTTCTTCTACAAGAATCCAAGAATGGACAATGATCCTGAAGTCATGAATGGGCTTTATAAGTGCATTGAGAAGCTTAGTGGAAGTTTAGAAATGGAAGAGAAGATTTCTATTGAGTTACAATCCTATAAGAGGGCAGAAGGAATTTTTGGTTTGAACATTGCAAAAAAACAAAGGACTACAATATCACCTGGTAAGTGGCTAAGTGCATTTTCTTTTTTATGAATTTAAATTTATGTAAATTAGATTATTAATAAGTGGCTAAGTGGCTAATTGCATTACAATTCAGCTGAGTGGTGGAGGAATTATGGATCTCAAACTCCAAATGTTCAACAACTTGCTATTAAAGTATTGAGCTTAACTTGTAGCTCATCTGGATGTGAGCGAAATTGGAGTGTTTTTGAGCATGTAAGTTCATTCGAAGTATAGAGTTTTTGTTATTCTTATAGTGATTGTGAAAGTGAGCTTGACATCTTGTTTATATCATAATATAGATTCATTCGAAGAAGAGAAGTAGGCTTGATCATCAAAGGTTGCAAGACTTGGTTTATATTAAATATAACCAAGCTCTTAAGCTACGATTTGATAGTCGTGATGTGATTGATCCGATCCTTCTAAATGATATAGATGAAAGCAATGAATGGTTACTTATGGGAAGAGATGGTGAGACGGCCGAAGAAGATTTGGTTTTTGGTGATGACAACTTGACTTGGGGAGATGTGGCAAATGTAGCTGGTGTAGATGAGCCTTTAGCATACACTAGGCAGCGAGGAGCAAGAAAGAAAACACCTGTTGCATCTGCTTCAAGCTCTAGGGGAAAAGACATATTGGTGGAAGAAGATGATGAAGAGATTAATGAAGTTGATGAGGAAGAGGAGAACGAAATCTCCAGCTCTGGTAGTAGTGATAAAGGACCAGACTATGATTACACTTTGGATGATGCTTAGATTTAGTCTTTATTTGTTAAGTTTGAATGTCATAGATTTTGTCTTTAGTAGTGATAAAGAACCAGACTTTGAGACACTTATGACTTTTTATGTAAAGTTTGAATGTCATGGATTTTGAGTATTTTTATTTGTTTTTGAGAATTTTCATGCATATAGTATTTATCCTATATTTGTGAATTATATTTCAAAATAGCAGTCATCCCGCTATCCGCTATACCGCTATAGCGTTTTTTGGGCCGGCCGCTACGCTCCGCTATCCGGGATTTAAAACACTGGGTGGAATTGGTGGCAAAATCAGCATATTGTTCAAGATTCTGGTTCGCCATCGCCGAAATTAGGGCTAATTGCGTGGTAAAAAAAAACTTAGCAATTACGAATCAAGAATCGAAACGCAATGAATGCAGGATCGATTCGAAGTAAAGTTCTAATCGAAAGAAGGATCAAGAATCAGAATGCAACGAAGTGCGAAATTGATTCGAAGAAAGAGGAAAAATGGAAATCTGAGAAATTAATCCATTCATTGAGTAGAAGGATGGGTGAACGGTGGCGAAAACCAGAGCTCAATGCTAGAGCTCTGATACCATCTTAATTATCCAGGAACCAGAAAGGATAGAAACGGAAGAAAACATTATCTCATTGAATCAATGGTCACTGTACAGAGAGTAGTGTTTATAGTAGTAAAGAAAAACTGTATCCTAACAACTTAACTAATTACAACAGATCTCTGATTGTATCCTAACAACTTGAGTTACTAATTACAACTAACTAGTGTCAAATAATAACCATGGTTAGGTTAAGTATACAAAGGTAAATATAAAAGATAAATGTACAATAGTCAACAAGCTAACTCGTTTTTTCCTTTATTTACCTGATGATGATTATGATTACTATTTTTCTGAATTTCATTTCATTTCATACCAGTAAAATCATTTTCATGATTATACTTGTTTTTTTGGTTTGCATGCATGGCTATTTTTGGCCAGCAGAAGAAAGGGATTTTGTGAGAAGCTTTTACCAAAAATGGCTAATTATGAAGGACAGACGGTAGCTAGTGGTAGCGATGTCAGATCAGGGAATATGATTTTTGAGCCTATTTTGGATGATGGAGTGTTTCGATTTGATTGTTCTGTAGATGATAGAGATGCAGCATATCCTAGTATTTCTTTTGTGAACAGCAGCGATAGAGACACGCCTATCACTACTCACAACAAGGTTCCCTCATATATCCCTAATTTTGAGTGCCTTTTGGAGCAACAGGTTGTCAAACTCGAGGTCAGTTACTTATTTTAGTTTCTGGCATCAGTTTTGGACTTTGCTTGTCATTTTACAAATGTTGGTTGACATAGAGATTGAGTACTGTCGGTTTGTTTGTTTGTTTTCTCTTTTGATTTTTGTCCTGGTCTAATTTGCTGCTTATGCTATTCCATTTCACTGGCCTTCAAAAGTTGATTGAATTTGTTTATGAACCAGTTGCCTATTGGTACCTCCTTATATGGAACTGGAGAAGTTGGTGGACAGCTTGAGAGGACAGGCAAAAGAGTAAGTCAACCTTATGAAATTTTATGTTTTTAAATGATTTTCTTATTATCTATGAACTCAGGTTATTCTATGAACTCATTAGTTATATGTTATTTTCAGGTTTTCACATGGAACACTGACGCTTGGGGTTATGGTCCTGAAACTACTTCCTTATACCAATCACATCCATGGGTGTTAGCTGTTCTTCCAAATGGCGAGGCACTAGGAATTCTTGCTGACACTACAAGGCGTTGTGAGGTGCTATTACTTTTGGCTTTATGTCATTTATTGAGGTTAACCATGAGCAGACACACGTGTTTTTATAGTGATCTAATGAATTGTTTCTGGTCTCTCGTTCTGCTCATAAGCAGATTGATCTGAGGAAAGAATCAACAATACGTGTCATCTCTCCATCCTCATATCCTGTCATTACATTTGGTCCTTTTGCTTCACCTAAAGAAGTTTTGATATCTCTATCAAAAGCAATTGGTAATTTTCTAAACCAAGGCTTCAGTTATAAATACTATAGGTTAACATAAGATATGTTATGCACTTTCTTAGTTTGGAAAAACTGAAATTACGCCATTCTTGATGAAAGAGTTCACATCATTAGAAGAACCTGTAGTACCTGAAGTTGACCCAAATTAAATCAAGATTCATATGATACACATTTTAATATGTTATATCTGTACACAAACATTTGCAATATAGTAATTAGTATGTTTACTATTTCTTTTATTAAATTAGGAGCTAATCAAATACATGTCTGAAAATAAAGACATCATTGTTAACATCACACTTATTTATTAATTTATTTATTTATAATCTTCAACTTGAGAAATGATGCAATGGGTTCTGTGTACTATATTATCTTCTATTTTTGAAGTCTGCTTAATTTTTTTTTTGTGTATCAGATTCAGGATGTCTTATGTTAAGATTGAAGAAAAAACCCCTTCTTTAAGTGAAGATTCCATGCATTGATTAGATGCGAATGTTATTCTGCATAACATTTTCCAGAATCATCATTTAGTTTATTTTGGTGGTGAAAGGGTACTTCCTTACAATTTCTTTTATCATCAGGAACTGTGTTTATGCCCCCAAAATGGTCTCTTGGCTATCAACAATGCCGCTGGAGCTATTTATCTGATCAGAGAGTTCTTGAGGTACTTGGTGCTGTTCCCCTCCCCCCTCTCCCTCCCAATAGTGATGAGCCAGGATTAATAGATTTAATATATGTAGAAAGCCTGAGCTGGAGATGCTGAATATGGCATGTGTTTCAAGTTCTGACTTCTGTTGTTATATCAAAATTTGACACTAGAGTTGTGCCGGATACGTCGGCTAGCTACAATGACGACCATAACATCTCCACATAGGAACCAATATTTTTGTTACAAAGAAACATGGAAGAATCCCCTGATTACAGTTTGAATTACAGAACTTTGAGGGTCTGCAGTCCCAAATGCCCAGAGGCTCCAATTCTCTCAAATGGCTAGATGCTTCTGTCTAATCCTTTCCTCTTATTCATATACCCCATGGTCTAACCTCTGACTATCTAACTATTAACTATGAGTCACCTATCAGATAATATTTAAGCAGAAAAATGTGGATATCTGCATGGTGTCAAATTCCTTTCAATAGACATGGGAATCCAGAATGCCTGTAAATCTTAAGTATATTATTTTATTTTATATTATATTAATTATATTAAATACAGGATAAATAATAAATTTATAATTGAATACAAATGATGCGAATGTGCTACATAACATAAACAGAACACAATCACGAATCTTGAATAATTTTCAGCTCTTATACTAAACATGGGTTTCTGAAATTCTGATGCACGCCATGCCAGATATATGATAGAAACCAACTGATATATTAACGTAAATTGAAGATTACAAATTTACGATACAATTCTAGAGAACATATGAGAGTCTCTAGTCTCTCCCAATGCCTAAAAGGTCCCAATTCCCATACAATTTTCAAGATAACCCACCTATGCTCTCTCTTCCCTATTTATCTCTAACAGCACAAACTGCCAAATAGCAGTTACTGTCTAACAACACAAACTGCCAAAGAGCAGTTACTAACCACACTTTTCATAATAATAATAATAGTAATACAAACTGCTATTAATAATTCAGACCCCCTCATCTTACATTAACATTAACCTAATAATAATAACATAATAACTACATAGTCTAACAATATATTACATGCTTAAATGTAGACATCTTTTTTTTTTGACAAGCATGTAGACATCTTTTAGACTTTTATAATCTGACTGTCTACTAGCTTTGCAGAAGTATGTTTCATATTCATGTTAACAATTAACATTTGCAGGTTGCACAAACATTCCGAGAAAAGCGCATACCTTGTGATGTGATATGGATGGATATCGATTACATGGACGGCTTTCGTTGTTTTACCTTTGACAAGGCATGTTTTTTTTACGTCCCACACACGCACACACATATGAATATGAACCATCATTAATCAACTTACAATATCATAGTTTGATTTTTGCATCAGATCCTTATAATTGTTCACATGAATTGTTTTAGTGATCAGTAAATGTAGTCCATGACTCATAAGTAAAAGTGGTGTACTGCATATTTTCTTTCAGTGCCTACCATTAATTGTCCAACCTGCACTTGTAGTTTGGAAATCCTGAGTTACAGTTCTGGGTGTAACAATAGGTTTATCATTTGGAGAAGTAAGTATTGTGATATCTTTCAGGAGCGTTTTCGAGATCCCAAATCTTTAGTGAAAGACCTCCATGATAGTGGTTTTAAAGCTATTTGGATGCTCGATCCTGGGATTAAGCAGGAAGAGGGTTATTTTGTATATGATAGTGGTTCTAAAAATGATGCTTGGGTCCAGAAGGCAGATGGAACAACTTTTGTTGGTAAATTTTCTTACATCTGCACTTTATGCTCTCTTGTTCCTTTTTTTCTTTTTAGTATTATGCATTAAGCCCATGTATCCAATCTTAGGGAATGTGTGGCCTGGGCCTTGTGTCTTCCCTGACTATACACAATCAAAAGTTCGTGCATGGTGGGCAAATTTAGTTAAAGACTTCATTTCCAATGGTGTTGATGGTATATGGAATGACATGAATGAACCATCTATCTTTAAGGTAATTTCAACCTCATTGGGTTTTTCTATGAAACAAAATATGATACAAATCTTCCTATTTGTGACTCTTGAGTTGGTCCATTTCAATATTTTACTCATTTCTTTTTCAGGTTGTAACGAAAACAATGCCTGAGAGCAATGTTCATAGAGGAGATGCAGAACTTGGAGGTTGTCAGAATCATTCTTTCTATCATAATGTAATATTCTTTTCCCTTTGTTATGATTTTGAAGCCACATGTCCTTCGCCCTTAACTTTCGGACAATGCTCACAAGTGGGTGCACTTTGATTGTGTAATACTCCCTCTGTCCCATTTTGTTTGCAGTTTAAGGTTTTGACACGCTCCTTAAGAAAAATAAATAGTATAAATTTTATAATAAGTGTTGGGTAACCTTTATCTCTCTACTTAGATAAACGTGAGTTATTTATTGAATGTACAAAATTCTCATAGTAAAGAGGGGCATGAGTGGAAAAGAATATTAAATGCTTCATTGAAAATATAGAACATGTTATTTGGGACAAATTGAATTTGCTAAAACAACAAACAAAATGGGACGGAGGGAGTAAAATACTATCTTGCAACTTGATTCTGATGTTAGTTTATGGATTTGTAGTTGTTGAGTGTTTTGATGCCTTACCCTGTAGTATGGTGTGCTCTGAACTTCTATTATTTGTTCTGACTTTTCACTTTAGGTGTATGGTCTGCTGATGGCAAGATCAACCTATGAAGGCATGAAACTAGCTAATGAAAATAAGCGTCCTTTTGTTCTCACCAGAGCTGGATTTATTGGCAGCCAAAGGTATGCTTCAACATGGACCGGAGATAATCTTTCAACCTGGGAGCATCTTCATATGAGTATCTCCATGGTACTTCAGCTGGTAAGAATCTTAGGAGCACGGGTTTTTCTTCCTTTGAACAACATTGTCATTTGATATTTTGATATTTTCTTAGCACCTTTTAGTTCAGTATCTTGGGAAGCATGGTTTCAGTATTTGTAGTCCCATCCTTGTGGCATCCTATATAGTGCACTTTTTTGTATGCATTTTTCTGGTCTACTGGACACTGTGTCTAGATGGATACAAGTGTTATGCCAATTAGTTACCCAAATGGTAAATGATACCTTTAATCGGAAGCATGGTATTGTATCCTTGTTGGGCAAGATGACTGCAACTAGGCTTGCAAAGCCTACAATAATGTCATGGACTTCCTTTCCAAGTTTTCTTTGAGCTGTGGTTGTGCTTTATTCTTTATGATGCTATTGGTATTGGATCTTATTGTAAGTTTATTTTTATTTTTTAACTAGATACAGATGGAGATAAATTGCTTATTTGTTGTAAGAAAAAATAATTATTCTCCCATTGGTAGCTGATATTTTTTCACAATTTTTGAACATGTAGCTCAGTGCCAGAAGAATTAAGATGACATTATCTTACTATTGTCTAGTATTTATTTCAAATTTAAACATAAATGGTCACATTGAATACATTTTCAATTTTCCTTCATAATTGGCGTTCCTTGTATTCAGGGACTCAGTGGTCAGCCACTTTCAGGTCCTGATATTGGTGGATTTGCTGGAAATGCAACGCCAAGGCTTTTTGGAAGGTGGGTGGGTGTAGGTTCCTTGTTTCCCTTTTGCCGTGGGCATTCTGAAGCTGGAACTGCTGACCATGAACCCTGGTCTTTTGGGGAAGAGGTTGGTTCATCTTTGGCAGTATATTATCAATGATTATCATTGTTTCCAACTTGTATATCATGTGGAGAAAAAATGATGAAGGCTGTATATTTGAGCTTGATCAATAGCTTGGCATCAAGTTAATAATTGAGTTAATAAAAAATAAGTAAATAAGCCCATGTATTTCATTTCATGCTTTAAGTTCTGGTGTTGCACTTGCATATATGTTATGAACATATTGTGTGTCCACTTTCATGTTTGGTTTGTGGCTATCCCCTCCTCAAGAAAGAAACCTTTGGGATTTAGTGGAACTTGATAATCATCGGATATTCTTTTAATTCATTTACGATATCTAGAGCATAAAAAATATTGGCCTTATCATCATGTATTCCTTTTATGTTTTTATTCTGCTATTTGTTTTATCATGATTTTATACTTAAGATTTAATTTGTTGCTGGTATTTGGTAGCATCTTCTGACTAAATTTTGATTGAATGGTGTATTTCTTTATTAGAAAAACCTTTAATTCTTTGCAATGTGAACCAAACTGTCAGAGGAGGAGCTAAGGACAAGTTTCTCTGCCGAATGAGAGGATGGGACAATTTACAGTCCTTATGATTCTTTTTTGATTTTTTCCTCACTTAATGAAATGGTGTTCTGTAATTTAACATTACATTTATGCTAAAAACTATGCATCACTGACCTCAGCTCTAATTTTTAGTGTGAAGAAGTTTGCCGATTAGCATTGAAGAGGCGCTATCGCCTTATCCCCCTTATCTACACACTTTTCTATTTTGCACATACAAGGGGCACTCCAGTAGCAACCCCTACTTTCTTTGCTGGTAGGTTCTGTTCTGTTGACTGCTTCTAGTGTATATGGGCTCATTAATGATATTTAAACTTTCTTCATATGGTTCACTCTTGCTTTTGCAGATCCAAAAGATCTCAGCTTGAGGAAACTTGAAAATTCGTTTTTGCTTGGCCCGGTTTTGGTGTATGCAAGGTTCTTCTACTTTCTTAGTTTGTTATTCATCAATCTAGATGGCACTGCTATAAGATGCCTTTGCAGGAAATAGGCTGGTTTTCCTGATGCTTCTATACAATCTAGCAGCAAATTTTTGTATAGCTTTTAGTTATTGAGAAAGGTGGAATGACAGGAAAGAGAAATTACACGTCATATTTTCCTGCTAAAAGAAATTATGGAGCTTTTGGTTGTAAAATAAGATTCATTTTTGTCATCGAAATTCCCCTGTTAAAATAGCAACAACAACAATCATAATAGAACAAATGGCACACGAATAACTCCTTCATCTATCTTGTCTTTTTTAAAGTGTCTTATTCACTTCCACAAAAATTTGTTTGTTTGACCATGTTGTACTAGATTTTGAGCAATACTTATTTATTGGTGTAAATAGTGTAATATCATTGTAATTATTTATTCGGCCCAATTATCAGGCCCATTAAGATAAGGTTTAGAATAGCCTATTTAAACAAATTAGCGTTTGTACTCTAGACACACTTGAAATAATATTCAGAATACTTTTCCACATGGTATCACGAGCTTTCGATTTTGAGAGACCTGTTTCCGCATAAACCCTAGCCGCCTTTATTGCGGTAAACCTTAGTCACCTTTAGTGTGACCCTTCTTGGCCTTCCTTGCAGATTTTTTTTCCTCCCTGAACAGTAAAACAGCCAAACAGTATCTGTGCTGCCTTCCTAAGCAGTTTCTTAACAGGCTCATACGCTTTGTTTTTGCGAAACCATTGACCAGCCATTTTCTCCATCATAGACAGATCCGATCACTTCACCGCCCCTACCATCAGAACCGCCTTCAAATTCCGAGCAACCCTCTGGAATTTCGCCGACGCCAGCCACCGGACGCGCTCCCACGCGCCGCCACACCTCCTGCCACTCTCCGGCGCGTGAGCCCCACGCGCCGCCCTGACGTTGTTTTTTCGCGACGGTCCTTTGAGACAGATTGTAGATTGGCCTCCTCTCTCTCCGTTTTGGCGGTCCGTTTTCAGTTTGGAACACTTTGGTTTTTTGGGTAATCTTGGAGCCACTTGGTTGTGTTATCGCTCAGTTTTTGGTTATCGTTTCTGCTGTTTTTTTGGCTCTTACAGCAACTATTGACTGTCTTGTACACTGCCGACTTCTTATTCAGCTCTTTGTTTGTGGGTTATTTGAAGCTCACACCTTTGGACACTCGTTGCGAAAATTCGGACACCATTAGTGTTTGCCAAGTAAATCAATTTTCCCACCAATCTCTGATATTGGACCTTGTCAACGTTGGCACTTTCTTCTTCAAAGCTAATTTTGTGATCCTGCAAGAGGTCAAACACATACTTTCTTTGAGAGATAAAAATGCCTTGTTTTGAGTAGGCTACCTCGATTCCCAAGTGATAGATTTAGAGACTTCTATGATAGATTTAGAGACTTCTAACTAAGTCTAATTCAGAGAACTTATATTCTGTTTTTCATTATTTTAGAAGTGAGAACAAGGCTCTATTTATACAAGAGATGTTGGCCTTTCATATCCTATGAAATAAGTGCCAACCTTTCAAGTTTTATCCAAAGTAATCAAAACCGGACCGGACATTGAACCGGAAGAGGTGGCGGTTCAGGGGTTCTTGGGTTCAACCGGTTGAACCCTTTAATATTTTTATTACAATATATAAAAGATAAAAAACCATAATACCCAAAATTTCACACCACAAACAATTAAATTATGCTTAACTTAAGCTCAACAATATAATATTCAAGTCATTAGTTAAAGTTACACATAAAATTGGTAGGTATAAATAGAGCTAGAGTGTGCACAGCAAAATATAAGTGAGATTCTTGGCTTTCATAATATATAAAATATATAAATAGAGCCCTGACACTCATTTTGTTTTACAAAAAATAGTTTAAATTTTTTTATTTCAGTTAAAAAAAATAAAAAAAAAATAAAAAAAAGTCATTTCTCAGAACCGGTTTCTGGCCGGTTTTGCCGGTTCTTGACCGGTTCTGGCCGGTTTTGCCGGTTCTTGATCGGTTTTCCGGTTTTTGACCCGGTTCTTTGGCCATCCGGTTCTGGGGTCTAACTGGACCGGACAGGGGTCCGGTTCCCGGTTCAACCGGTCGAACCGGCCGGTCCGGTCCGGTTTTGATTACCTTGGTTTTATCTATTCATTATTCTGCCAACCTTTCAAATTTTATCTATTCATTATTCTGCTAACCTTTCATATCTACTATTAATATTCTACTTATCTATTACTCCCCCACAAGATCAAGTGGAGAGCTGAACAAAGCTTGAAACATTGAGCTTGTCACGTAGACTGCAGAAAGCCGCTTTTGCTAGGGGTTTTGTAAGAATGTCTGCAATCTGAGCCTCTGCTGGGACATGGCAAACAATTAGACTTTTGCTGAGAACCTTCTCCCTTACAAGAAACAAGTCCAGCTCCATATGTTTAGTTCTAGAGTGCAAGACAGGATTATGACTCATTGCAACAGTACTCTGGTTATCACAGAAGATAACAGGTGTAGAGTGAGGCACTTTCAGCTCATGTAGCAAGGATTGAACCCATAAAAGTTCTGAGGCAGCAAGTGCAAGACTCCTGTATTCTGCCTCAGCACTAGATTTAGCAACAAGTGTTTGTTTCTTAGACCACCATGATATTAGGTTAGGCCCAAGATAGATGCAAGCACCACTTGTAGACCTTCTATCATCAATATCACTTGCCCAATCTGCATCACAATAGGCCTGCAGAGAGAAGGGAACAGAGGCAGCAGCAGGGCGTAGAACAAGACCAAGATCTAATGACCCCTTTAGATACCTCAGAATTCTCTTGACAGCAACCCAATGAGTGTCAAGTGGCTGTGACAGAAATTGGCAAGCTTTGTTGACAGCATAGCCAATTTCAGGCCGAGTAATGGTAGCATATTGAAGTGCTCCAACTATAGAGCGATAGAGGAATGGATCAGCCATATAATCAGCACCATGTTTTGAGAGTTTAAGCTTTGCAGGAAGTGGTGTGGATATTCCTTTTGCATTGTCCATGCCAGCTCTAGATAGTATTTCTTTGAGGTACTTTGTTTGAGTAAGAAGGAGACAACCATTAGAAGTAGCTTTCACCTCAATACCAAGAAAATAATCAAGAGCCTCAAACTGTTTGAGAGCAAATACAGTAGTAAGCCTATCAATAACAGATTGCATAGCAGTAGGAGAAGAGCCAGTGATGATGATATCATCAACATAGACAAGAGTATATATGCAGCAACCATTGTGAGCATAAACCAATAGTGAGGAATCACAGTTGATGGCAACAAAGCCAAAACTAATAAGAGTTTTAGTGAAGCGTTCATATCAAGCCCTAGGTGTTTGTTTGAGGCCATAAAGAGCCTTATGCAATTTGCATACCAAGGACTTGTCACCAATCTCAAATCCTTGTGGTTGAGACATGTACACCTCTTCCTCAAGAAAACCATTCAAGAATGCATTGTTAATGTCTATTTGTTTAATAGACCACTTGTGAGTTAGAGCAAGAGTTAAGATGATTCTGACAGTAATTGGCTTTATTACAGGGGCAAATGTTTCTGAATAATCTGTGCCTTCTCTTTGGTTGAATCCCTTAGCTACCAATCTAGCTTTGTACTTATTAATGGTACCATCTGAATTCTCTTTGATCCGGAAAACCCACTTGCTGCCCACAGCTTTTCTACCAGCAGGAAGAGGAACAAGACTCCAAGTACCATTTTGTATTAGAGCATCATACTCACTCTGCATAGCTTGTTTCCATTTGGGGCAGGACAAAGCTTGATTCACTGAATTGGGCTCAGCTGTGGTTAAGAGAAGTGTAGGGTGAATACGGGGCTGAACAATGCCATTTTTGGACCTAGTGATCATAGGATGTGTGTTGGTAGGTAGATGTGGTGGAGGGGCAGCAGGTGACTGTGGTGCAGAAGGTATGGAGGGTGCAGGGGAATCTGGATTAATAGTGGAAGAGGCTGTTGAGGGCAGAGATGTAGTATATGGTGAGTTGGGTGGGTTAGGAGAGGGAGAGGTTGCTGAAGTATATGCTGTAGGATTAGGGAATGTTGCTGGTTGAGCAGTATTGAAGGGAACAACACCTAAGGGTTGCAAAGTACAGGCTGTGGCTGGTTGTTTTGTAGGAGTAGTAGGGAATAGGTTAGGATAGGGAAAAACATTCTCATTGAATACAACATCCTTGGAGACAAACAACCTTCCCGTGGCATCAAGGCACTTGTAACCCTTGTGATTTGCTGAATCTCCCAAGAAAATACACTCTGCAGAGCGGAATTGAAACTTTTGGTTGTGATAGGGCCTA
This sequence comes from Astragalus membranaceus, assembly GCA_039519185.1. Taxonomy (NCBI): domain Eukaryota; kingdom Viridiplantae; phylum Streptophyta; class Magnoliopsida; order Fabales; family Fabaceae; genus Astragalus; species Astragalus membranaceus. The sequence goes on along the minus strand of CM076849.1, from coordinate 27,187,848 downwards.
AGTAAAGGGAAACATGAGCAACCAAAGACCTTAAGAAAGCTAAAATCAGGAGGTTTTTGATAAATGGTAGTATAAGGAATGGAATGGTTTTGGTGAGGAGATGGAAGCCTATTTATAAGGTAAACAGAGGAATGGAAAGAGTGATCCCAAAAGGATAGAGGTAAGGAGGCTTGCGATAATAGAGAGAGACCCATGTCAACAATGTGTCTATGTTTTCTCTCTATTACCCCATTTTGATGGTGAGTATGAGGGCAAATTAGACGATGAACCACACCTATAGAAGCAAGATATTGACTGAAAGGGCGAAATTCTCCCCCCCCAATCAGATTGGACAGCTTTTATCTTACAATTAAATTGATTTTCAACAAGTTTTTGAAACCGTGTGAAGATAGAAAGAGCATCAGATTTGACTTTAAGAAAATAAATCCAGGTGTAACGGCTAAAGGCATCTACAAAGGAGATATAATATTTGTAACCCATGGAGGACACCATAGGTGCAGGCCCCCATAGATCACAGAATATTAACTCAAGGGGATGAGAGTACACAGTAGTAGAGGGTTGAGAAGACAATTTGTGATGTTTACCCATGCAACAAGCAACACAAAAGTCAATCTTATTTTTATTGATAATAGGTTTGTTACACATAGAGAGCACACTATTTAGTACATGAATGTTCGGATGACCTAAACGGTTATGCCAAAGAGAACTAGTGGAGGAAATGTGTATAGGAGAAGAAACAGACACATTGGCTTGAGGTATGACTTGAGGAATGATTGACTTGACAAGAGGGGTTGCTACTGTAGAGGAAGGTCCTGGGATATGGTAGAGTCCATCAGAGGTGCCTTTGCCACAAAGAAGAGTTGCTCCATCATCCTGGGATTTAGCAAAACAATGAGAGGGGTGAAATTGGAAAAAGGCATTGTTATCAGTATTGAAACGTTTAATGCTAAGTAAATTTTTGGTTAGTTGAGGAACATATAAAATATTTTTAAAATGGAGGGTACGTTTGGGATCAAAAGGGGAAGGGACAGATTTTGAGCTAATAGAGTGAATCTTCAAACCTTGTCCATTACCAAGGAAGACATGATCCTGGCCAGAGAGTGTAGTAGCAGCAGGGTTAGGAGGTATACCAGACATATGGTGAGAAGCAGCTGTATCACCGGTCAGATTGCTAGCGGTAAATGTTGGAGCAGCTTGAACAGCAAATGCTTGAGGAACCACAGGTTGAAAGAGAGCCTGTTGAGGCACCACAGCTTGCTGAGGCCACATAGTAGCATGAGCAGTAGGTGGTGCTGCAGCAGCAACACCAGGATACTGCCAGACAGTAGCATTAGCAGCAGGAGGAACATAGCCAGGGCGCACATATTGATAAGGATTGCCAAAATTAGGGACCATTGCAGGAGCAGCAAACTGAGGTGTGTATCTGTGATAGCAAACAGAAGCATCGTGGCCAAACCTAGAGCAAACTTGACATTGGACATTGCTGCGACCACGTCCACGACCACCACGACCAAATCTGCCACCTCTACCACCACGGAAATTACCTCTAGATGCAGTGAATTGAGCCTGTGGTATAGTATCAGTAGTAACAGCAATGTCATCAGTAGATTTAGGTTGAGATTCAGACTTAGAAATTGCCTGTGACAGATTCAAGGAAGCAACAGCAGTAGCAACATCAGTTTGCTTGGCAATTCTGCTCTCATGTGCAAGTAATAGTGCCTCAAGTTCCTCAAATTCAAACCACTCAGATTTTGTGGATAAAAGGGTAGTGATAGATTCATATTCTGCAGGCAAGCCTTGAAGAACAACATCATACTGTTCTTGCAACGAAATAGTTTCCCCAATAGAGAGTAATGCATCAGTAATCGTTTTAAGACGCGCGAAGAATTCAGCTATTGAACGTTCACCTTTCTTCGTATTATGCAACTCAGCACGAAGCTGTCTTGCTTGCGCTTTTGTCTTCGCGTGCGAATGTTGATGAATTTTGTCCCAAAGCTGGAATGTGTAGCGACATCCGATTACCTTGGCGAGAATTGATGGTGATAATGAAGATTGAAGCCACGCAAGCAGCAGCTGATCCTGCAGTTCCCATTCAACATATGCAGGATTCTCAATTTCAGCAAGACGATCAGCATCAGTCAAGTAACGTGTTGGAACTTCTGGAGAAACGCAAAAACGATGAAGTTTATGCGCACGCAGAACCGGTTCCACCTGTTGGAGCCAGAGAGGAAGATTATCACCGGTTAACTTCTCTGAAACTTGATATTGAAAAGATTTGAACGGTTTGAGCGACGGTTGATTCGTAGATGACGACGCCATTGATGAAAGTAGACGAAAGCTTGACAGAAACGAAGACGAAGCAGTGATGCGACGATCGGTTGCAATGTCACCGGCGAGACGATCAGGAACGTCGGCCACAGTGGTGGCGCGATGGAAGACGTTTCTGGCTTACTGATACCATGATAGATTTAGAGACTTCTAACTAAGTCTAATTCAGAGAACTTATATTCTGTTTTTCATTATTTTAGAAGTGAGAACAAGGCTCTATTTATACAAGAGATGTTGGCCTTTCATATCCTATGAAATAAGTGCCAACCTTTCAAGTTTTATCTATTCATTATTCTGCCAACCTTTCAAGTTTTATCTATTCATTATTCTGCCAACCTTTCATATCTACTATTAATATTCTACTTATCTATTACCAAGAAATACTTAAGTTACCCAAGGCCCTTCATTTCAAACACTGCTGATAATTTCTCCTTGAGTAGCTGTCTCTCAGCCAAATCGTCACCTGTAATAATGATATCATCAACATAAACAAGAAGTATAGTCAGTTTTCCATCTTGTGAATGTTTGAAGAAAATAGTGTGATCTCCTTGGCTTTGCTTATAGCCTAAGTACACCATTGTCTTTGTAAATCTCCCAAACCATGCTTGAGGAGACTGTTTTAGACCTTATAAAGCTTTCCTTAATCGACACACCTTGTTTGTTCCCTCTGTTGGACCAAATCTTGGAGGAATGTCCATATATACCTCCTCCTCTAAATCTCCATGCAAGAATGCATTTTTGACATCAAATTGGTTTAGTTCCCACCCAGAGTGGGCAGCAAGTGATAGTAAGATCCGAACAATGTTCATCTTTGCCACGGGAGCAAAAGTCTCCTCATAATCAATGCCATAGGTCTGTGTGAATCCTTTAACCACTAGTCTTGCCTTGTACTGATCAATAGTACCATCTGATTTGTGCTTGACCGTATAAACCCACATGCAATCAACAGGCTTCTTGCCTCCCGGCCTCTCAACAATTTCACACGTTCCATTCTTCTCAAGTGTTTTCATTTCCTCATCCATAGCTTGAACCCAATTTCTATCTTGGAATGCTTCTTGAACAGATGATGAGATTATCACAGAGTCAACAGCTGAAATAAAACTCTGATGCTGCACATAAATATTTTTAGTGGAGACAAATTGAGAAATAGGGTATTTGGCACAAGACCTTTTCCCTTTCCTCAAAGCAATAGGTAAATCATCTGGCCTCGGCTTTCATCCTAGATGCATGGCCCCATCATTGTCCTTGGTGCATTGGCCTCGTCTTTGTCACTAAAGCAGTTCCCTGACTTAATTGTAAGGGTCTCTGAAATTATTGGTTTGAATCCTCCAAATGATGTTTTGAGAAGTGAACCTTACTTTGTTCAATTGCTTGCCATGAATTTTTCTCAGATGTTCATTCCAGCTGTCCGATTAAGCTCTTTTATAGCTCGTTTATAGGGGGTAATGCATTGCTTTCTTGTAACAAGATAAAATAAAATAATATCAATAATATGTTGATCTTATTCTAGAATATCTTGGTTTATCCCCTAGGATTAATTTTCAATCATAGCGTAGCTTATCTCCCTAGGAATAATTTGCATATCTTAGTTTTTATTATTTGTTTTTTGGTTTTCTCTATTTATTTAGGATTGAGTCTGAATCAAGTTACTTTAAATACTATCAAGCTGCTGTGTCAAGTCAATATCAAGTTACTATCAATAATATTCAAAATTCTTATTATTTTCTCTTCTCCTTTAAATTCCCACAACTATTGATATTCCAAGTTCTTATTATTTTCTCTTCTCCTTTAAATTCCCACAACTTCAACAAGAGACGACAGTCCCTTTTTCAAATCTTGCAACTTCCATCCATAAAAGGTATCTCCGGTCACAATATATCTACATTCACAATTAACACAACAGTCTTCCCTTTAAAAGAATGCCTTACAAGCAGTGCTTGGCCTCGTTTGTAGCCTTGTTTGTTATGAACAGAGTGAAACTGTGGAACTGAGTTCTTGGTGATTGCTTTAGTCCTTATAGTGATTCGTGAAGCCATATACATTTCTTCCTCCAAGCAGTGTTGTCAAATGGCGGTTATGGCGGCGCCATGACGGATTGCGGTGGCGGATTTCTTGAAAACCGCCATGGCCAATTTGTGAAGGATGGCGGTTTATGGCGGCCTTTAATGGCGGTTATGGCGGCCTAAAATGGCGGATTTTTGGCTCTCCGCCATAAACCGCCATCCGCCATTGACAACACTGCCTCCAAGTCACCATTTAGAAATCTATCCTTTACATCTAAATGTTTTAGAGGCCAATCTAGATTTACAGCTGGGTTAAAAGGACTCTAATAGTATTTAACTTTGCAACAGGTACAAATGTGCAAATGTTAATCAATCTGCTGCAACATAGGAAAGAGAAAAATATAAAAGATAGTAACGAATAAAACCGAAACTTAAATTAGATCTCAATCAGATATTTCAGATCCTTACTTAATCTCAACTAATTGAAACTATTATTCCGAAAAATGTTACACTTAAGTCCAGCTTATATATCTTTATTGAGACTCAAGATACATTTTTACTGTTCATGGACATATTTACTGATTTCTACTCGTGTGTGTTGTTTTGAATTCAAGTTGAAATGCCTTATCTGACATTATTATCCCTTTTGCATCATAGAGGCCAATATTAAAAATGGAAGAGTAATGTGTTCTTTTTTAACTAGCAATCTGTAATTTCAAGTATCTGTAGTCTTAGGAGCTCTAATGTTTTTTGGGGTCATAGCCCTCGTGTTAAATTGAAGTTAAGTAAAAACTGTATAACACACCTTGCTGTACAATTTTTGCTGATTTAACGTCTTATTTGTATCTTGATCAGCACCACACGCAATGAGGGGCTGGATAAGTTGGAGTTTACTTTACCAAAGGGGATATGGTTGGGTTTTGATTTCAATGATGCACATCCGGTATTTTCCCCCCCGATCATCTGGCTTGTATTTTATTTGCGCAGTACTGTTCGTTCTATTATTATTATTATTATTATTATTATTATTATTAGACTTCTAGTGTGCTAACATGTGTATTTATATGCTTATCGAAAAAAAAACACGTGTATTTATATTTTATTAGGGAAATTGCACTCACCTCCTCTGAGCTCCAGTTAAATAGCAGATACAATCTCTCTATTTTGTATAAGCCATGAACCCTCCTAGATTACACACACCTACCCTCTATTATGTAAAACTGGAGGGTCTGTTTGTGTCATTTAAACAAAACTTTGAGGAGGTGAGTGTACCTTTCCCAACAAATAAGGGTGGTGGATGTTCATTTTAAAAATAGAAGGGGTGTATGTGTTATTTAACCAAAACTGAGGGAAGGTAGGTGTAATTTCCTCAATTTATTTTATTTATTAAATATTGCATATTATATTTGTTATTCTTAGAATGTGGTTTAGGCCTAACTCAAATCCACAAAACCGGCTTGTAAGGTGAGGGATGCCTCCCACTTATAAACTCATTTTTAGGCCATATCACATCCGATGTGGGACTCTTAACACACCCCCCTCACGCCCAGGACTAGACAACTGGAGCGTGACCCGAGTGGCCCGATAGCGGGTGGCCCAGCGGATCTTGGATTGGCTTTGATACCATCTTAGAATGTGGTTTAGGCCTAACTCAACCCCATAAAACTGGCTTGTAAGGTGAGGGATGTCTCCCACTTATAAACTCATTTTTAGGCCATATCACATCCGATGTGAGACTCTTAACAGTTATATTCATAACAAAATTGCATATTGTTATGTATTTGTTGTATGTGTTATTAACCAAGAGATTATTCTGTAAATGTATACATGTGTCACTGAAAAAATCAAAATAGAGCAGATATAATAAATTAAAGGGTTAAATATGTTTTTGGTCCCTACAAAATTGGCACTTCTAAGTTTAGTCCCTACATTATGGAAATAGGTGTTTTGGTCCCTAACTTATTTTTTGTTTCCATTATTAGTCCCTCGCGTTAAATTGACTAACAGAAGACCCAGTCAGCGTTGCCATATAAGCATTTTAGCTGACATGGCATCCACAAGTCAGGGATGCACTATTCATCATCTTCCTTACCCAGTTTTCTGAAAACGGGTTGTTTTGACTCGCGAGTCAACCCGATTTGTTCCGGTGATTTAGAACACCATTTTCTTCGATTTTGGATCCAAAAATGGATGAAAGTTGATTTTAATTTCCAGTTTCCACATCAGCTAAGTGCTCAGAGGTTTGTGGTTGTGGGCAGCTTTCATTACGCGTTATGAGAAGCAAAGCTCCATCCGTGATTGCTGCTCCATTAAGCATTGTAGACATGAGAACGAATTGGATTTTTTTTCCTGATTTTTTGTTTTTTCTGGGTTTGTGATAAGGTGGATGCCATGTCAGCTAAAGTGCTTATGTGGCAGCGCTGTCTGTAACTTTTGTTAGTCCATTTAACCCCAGGGACTAATAATGGAAACGGAAAAATAAGTTAGAGACCAAAACACCTATTTCCATAATGTAGGGATTAAACTTAGAAGGTGCCAATTTTGTAGGGACCAAAAACATATTTAACCCTAAACTAAATTCACAGTCTTAACATAAAATTATGTCTTCCCTACCATAGATGTACAATTGTATGTCTGCCCTATGTTGATTTTCATGATGCCAGAAATTGCTATTTGCACGGTACCTAAATTTAAGGAATATGTTTCTTCTTTCTAGTAATAGCTATAGTTTTTTTGTTAAATTTGAATTGATAATAGGCTTAAATATGTTTTTAACCCCTGCAAATAGGGGATCATTTTGTTTTAGTCTCTCCAATTTTTTTTTTTAAAAAACTCCTTGCAAATATTTTTTGTTTGATATTAGTCCTTCTGTTAAGTCTCTGTTAGTGGTTTGCTGAGTTGGCTAACAGAACTGACATGTGCCTTTGCCAAATCATTACTTTTAATTTTTTTTTTAATTTTAAAGATGGCGACTTGGAAAAAGTTGAAGAATTAATTATTCCATTTTTGTTTTTGAAGCTAATAAACCCAGAAACTCTGCAATCTTTATCTTCAATCTACATCTTCAATAGGTAACGAAAATGAAATCCATTTTCCTTAACTGCAGAATATTTCCCCCTTACACTCTGAAACCCATTTTCTCGAAACCGAAACCCATTTGCAATTTCACCACCAAGATCTGATTTTTCTTGCTTTTTCAAAACCGAAACCCATTTACGATATTTTTCCAGATCTACTTTTTCCTTTTCATCTTCATCTTCATTCTTAGGCATTCGGGCCAAAGATTGTGGTTTTCACTTTTATGAGATTTATACAGCCCCAAAAATAAGATCTCAAATTTGAAATAAGCCAATCCCATATTTGTTGATAATTTTCTTTGTGATTTTGCTATGTTATCAAAATAATTCTAAATAATTTATTTGACCAAGATGCTTTTGGGGCTTTGGGGATAAAAAGGAAGAAGAAGGAAGGGGTGGTGTTTATGAGTTACTGGGTTTTGTTCATGAAGATGTTCATCTTTCCAGATCGCAAATTTTCTCGATTCATTCCTTCTCTCTCCCCTTTTTCTCTTCCATTCCCCCTCGGTTTGGATGGCAACCCAGGTACCCCAAATCAGAACGTGCTCTCTTCTTTTTCATCTCTCTTTCTCTCACCGCCATTTCCATCCTTCTCTCTCCCCTCTGTCATCGCCATCTCCATCCTTCTCTCTCCCCTCTGTCATCGCCATCTCCCTCATTCTTTCCAGATCCCAAATTTTCTCGTTTCTTTACAAATGTTCAAGTGAACCCTAAAACCACAAGTTGATGCTATCAGAGATAGATAGAAAGAGAGAGATGAAGACGCTGAGAGAGAAATTACAGATGGTGGTTCTGCGATTTGAGGGGAAAGACGAAGACACCGGTGGTTCTGCAATTGAGATTGAGATTGAGATGGTGGTGCTCACGATTGAGATGGGATGGGGCATGGTGGTTCTGCAATTTGAGGGAGTTGATTTGAGGGAGTTGCAGAAAGAGAGAAAGACGAAGACGCTGTTGATTGCAGAACGAGGGAAAATTGAAAGAGAAAGAAAGAGAAGATGGAAACAAAAAAAGAAACCCTAAATCCACCTCCGTTTCTATAACAAAAAAAGTTTAAAAATGATGATGTGTAAAAGCCAAATGTGACACACATTGCCACATCAACTTTTTTGTAACAGAGAAGTTAACAGAATGACTTAAATCAAAACGTGTATTTTTGCAAGGAGTTTTTTAAAAAAAATAAATTTGGAGGGACTAAAACCAAATGACCCCCTATTTGCAGGGGTTAAAATCATATTTAAGCCTTGATAATATGATTTACAAATTCAAATTATATTAGAGAATAGGCTCAATATACAGTAAATGTACAGTGCAATTCAATGCACCTCCCCACATTGTATTCCCCTCTTGTAACTAACTGATTGAGTTAGAGTCCCCACTGCTCAATCGTCAGTCTCAATCGGGCTCCTCCAACGTTCCAGTACAGGCCTTTGTCGCAGAGTTCTAAATTAGCCACTAACACCAATTCAGGTGGTTGGCATGGTGGTTGTGGCCGTGGCAGTCGTGGCCGTAACAACACGCAATGCCAAGTTTTTCACAAAACTGGTCACGATGCGTCTGTCTGCTTCCATCGTTACAAACGTGACTACAACTCCGGTGATTCTTCGCCCGCTCGTGCTTCTGCACCACCAATGTGGTCATTTGCTCCTCCATGGCATGCGCCTATTTGGGGCTAGATGATGCAAGCACCACCACGCCCTGTCAATCCTCCACAGTCCTACATGGTGCCTTATTATGGGACGCAATTCACTGCGCCACCAGCTATGATGCCTCCTCACCGTATGTGCCTCGTCCTCAAGCCTTCCTAGCCAATGCAGATCCAAATGCTTCAGCAAACTGGTTCTCACACTGTCCACTGCTTCTCACACTATGTCCACTGCTTCGCACAACATTCAGCAAACTGCTCCGTTTGAGGGTCCTGATCAAGTCACCATTGGAAACGGCCAAGGTTTGTCCATTAAATCCGTTGGTTTTACTCAATTTAGGTCCCCTATGAACCCTAAACGTGTCTTAACTCTTAAAATGTTTTACACGTGCCTTCACTTACCAAGAATCTCTTAAGTGTGCGTCAGTTCTCAAAAGACAATGGTGTTTACTTTCAATTCAATGACTCTAACTGTCTTGTGAAATCTCCGGATACACATGACTCAATGGACCTCTTGACAAGGAAGGACTCTACAAGTTCTCCAACTTGCTGTCAAGACCAGTCCATCCATCTGGTTCTTCTTTTAATTCTGTCAATTCAGTAGCACCTAATTCTAATGCTGTTAGTTTACCTTCTGCTAACACTGCTGTAGCACACACAAACACCTTTTCATTGTGCCATGCTAGGCTTGGTCATCCAAGCATAGATTCTCAACGCATTGTTCTCTATCATTGTAACATTCCATTTTCAAATAAAACTGTTCATGACTTCTGCAATTCTTGTTGTCTTGGTAAAGCACATAGACTTCCCTCACATAGTTCCACACACACCACTAATTCTCCATTTGAGTATACGGATTTATGGGGGCCATCTCCAATGGTGTCTTCCACTGGCTACTATTATTACATTGCCTTTGTGGACTCGCACACTAGATACACTTGGTTATATCTCTTAAAGAAGAAGTCAGATGCTTTACCTGCCTTCCAAATCTTTCAAAAAATTGTTGAAACTCAATTTTCCAGCAAGATTAAAGCCCTTCAGAGTGACTGGGGTGGAGAATTCAGGTCTTTCACCTCACTGCTGCAACAGTTGGGCATTCATCACAGGCACATCTGCCCTCACACACATCTTGAATAAGATGATAATTTGAGTTTATGATTTAAATTTATAAATTCGAATTATCAATTCAAATTATTAATTAAAATGTATTAATATTTAAATTTAATTAGGAAGTTTCTTTTTAAAAAAGTTAGTTGATCCAAAATTTAAAAATTAGTTACTTCAAGAGTAGAAAAGTCTAAAATAGTAATACGCCAAAATGTTAGTTAAAGGAAAAGTTGTCATTATATATAGGTATAGATTATTATTATTATTATTGTTTACAGAAATGATTATTTTGTTTTACTTTTTATTCTGTTTGGGGAATGTCAGGATTTGCCGGCTTTATATTTAAAAGGTGGGTCAATTGTTCCTGTGGGCCTCCCTGTTCAGCATGTTGGAGAAGCCACTCCATCAGATGAATTGACACTTCTTGTGGCTTTAGATGAAAATGGTAAAGTCTATGCATTCAATTTTCCACTGGCATGTCTGAGATAAGATAACTGATATTTTAACAAGGTCTCTACTCTTCAAATTAGCATCTTGCTGTTCTTTCTATGAAAAAGATTTGAATCATTGACAGGGAAAGCTGAAGGTTTTCTATTTGAGGATGATGGTGATGGATATGAGTTCACTAAAGGCAATTATTTATTAACACATTATGTCGCAAAACTTCAATCATCAGTTGTTACCGTGAGTGTGCACAAAACTGAAGGATCATGGGAAAGACCTAAACGCCACCTCCATATTCAACTGTTGCTAGGTGGGGGTGCAATGGTATGTGATTTTTCTGTGAGGAAACTATGAAGAAGATGAAACTTGTGTACAAAAAGGAATTGTCAAATATTGTGCCTGATTTATTCATTTATCTATCTTTTACTGGGAACTTGATCTTAAGACTTATATAAATAGGTTTTGTAAACAGCTTGATACACGGGGAATGGATGGGGAAGTTCTGCAAGTAATTTTGCCTTCAGAAGAGGAGGTGTTGAAGATGGTATCTACTAGTGAGAAGCAATACAAACAACGTTTGGGTATGTTTTTTTTATCAAATCTTCACTTGGTCAGTTTATGCATTTTATCTTAGATGGTATTTATGTTTATATTACACCTAAATTCTTTTCTTCAGCATCCTTTTTTCGCTGGTGTAGACATAGTGTTGTCTAATATGTTATCTCTATAAAATAAACCTGCTTTTCAAAAATACAATAGGACATCTGTCAAAGATAATTCTTGGTTTTGATATTCTCCTTGCTATTTCTGTGCAATAGTTTATTTTTACCTTTCATATGGATTCCTTCCACTCTAAGAATCAACATTTTATCTCTAAGGTCTCCCACCACCTCTGGATGAGCAGGGATGAGCCGAGTGGAGTATGCACCGAGAGTACTTTACATTTAGGCTCCGCTTGGTAAAAAATAGCAGATAGTGAATAACTTGCATATAGCGGATAAACTAGCTAACCGCGGATAATGGATAAGTTAGTAGATTGAATTTAAAATGTTTGGTAAAATTAGCGGTTGAAGTAGCTTATAAAATATAAAATGACATAGTTAGACATTTGTAATTAATGCTAAAAAAATGAGAGAATATTTATTTAATGAAGGATAACCAAAGAATTTAATTAAAGTGATAAGGGTAAAAATGAGAAAAAAATGAAATGCTTCTATAACCTCAGATGCTACTTCAAATAGTATATGAGAAAACACTATAAGCTAGGGAAAAAACGATTTAAGCTAGTCGTACCAAACACTTCTATTTTGCTTCTTCGAGTTTATCCACCGTAAGCTATCCGCTAAACACTACTGGTTTTGGTGTTGAGCCTTAATGTGGCATTTTATCAATGAATTTTATCTAATGTTCATGCAAGTAAATGGCAATTCTATAACAAGTTGTTGTGCTACATTTTGCTGAATGTTTTGCAGAAAAAGCAATTCAAATTCCTGATGTAGAAGAAGTTTCTGGACCCAAGGGAATGGAGCTCTCAAGAACTCCCATTGAATTGAAAAGTAGCGAGTGGCTTGTTAAAGTTGTTCCCTGGATTGGGGGTAGAATCATCTCCATGATACATTTCCCGTCTGGTAAATTGATTATCCATTAGCAATTTTTTTTTTTGAAACATTTGGAAATGTATTAGAATCTTCGTTGTACTTTCTTTTTGAAATTGCCATTCTTTTAGAAAAATAAACTTACATTTTATGGACATAGGAGCAATAAGCATTTAGAATATTTAATTCCTCACCCAGCTACAAGGAACTTGTTTATAATATACTCAAAAGACTTGTAGCCATTTTGAATAAACTTTTCAACAGGCACTTCTGAAAAGAAAAGTTGAAATGATCTTGTAATGATAATGAGTCTTCTAAATGATAGTTTCCTACATAAGTTGCAATCTACATGAGTCTTCTAAATATGTTTTCAGGAACACAATGGCTCCATAGCAGGATTGAGATCAATGGATATGAGGAGTATAGTGGTACGGAGTATCGTTCTGCTGGGTGTTCTGAGGAATACTCTGTGATCGAGTAAGTTTCTCATGTTCTGATGGTTTCATTAGGGAAACTTAAAATTAGCATTTTCTTGCATTCTCTCCCCACCCTTGCTCCGTCTTACATTTTGGTATTCAACATGTTTTTGCTGGCAAATGTTTCCCCCCTGCAGTCGAGACCTTGGGCATGGTGGAGAGGAGGAATCTGTAGTACTAGAGGGCGATATTGGTGGAGGATTGGTTCTTCAACGGCAGATCAATTTTCCAAAGAACGCTGCCAACATCATCCAAATAAACTCTAGCATATTAGCCCGCAGCGTTGGAGCTGGTTCTGGAGGGTTCTCAAGGTTTTATTTGAAACTTATCTTGTACCCTACCAAGGATAACATTAAATATCCTCCATGATAATTGTTGAAATGTTTAGAATGTATTGTCATTGTTGAGTACAAGTACTAATGAGTTTAAATAGGCTATATTCTGAGTGTAAACCTAATGGGCCTGGTAAATGGGCTAAATACATATACAAATAAATCTACTATTTACAACATATCTCAACACTCCACGTCAAGCTGAGGCGTATAGATTGTAGGCATCCAGCTTGTCACATATGTAAGTTATTATTGGTCCTCGAAGAGCTTTTGTGAAGATGTCTGCCAATTGATCTTTAGAACCAACAAATGAAGTAGCAATGTCACCGGACACAGTCTTCTCACGAACAAAATGACAATCAATTTCAATGTGTTTGGTTCGCTCATGAAAACTGGATTGGATGCAATATGTAGGGCTGCTTGATTATCACAGATGAGACTCATAGTGCTTATTTTACAAAAACGCCACTCTTGGAGAAGATGTTTCAGCCATGTGAGCTCCTGAGTGGTAAGGGCCATAGCTCGATAATCAGCCTCAGCACTGGATCTGGCAACAACATTTTGCTTTTTGCTTTTCCATGAAATTAGATTTCCACCAATAAGAACACAATACCCAGATGTGGACCTTCTATCAAAGGGACAACTAGCCCAATCAGCATCGTGTAAGCAACAACATTTGAATCACCTCTATCCGTGTAAACAAGACCTTTTCCAGGAGCTTCACTCCGAATCATGCCATACTCTTGAACGACACTGCTGAATCTCCCAAACCATGCTCGAGGGGATTGTTTAAGACCATACAAGGCTTTGTGAAGTCGACAGACATACTCACGACACTCCCCATTTGCAACAAAACCAGGTGGTTACTCTAGATAAACTTCTTCTTCTAGATCTCCATAGAGAAATGCATTCTTGATGTCTAGTTGATAAAATGGCCAATGTCGCATTGCAGCTATAAAAAGGAATAGACGAACAAAAGCCATTTTAGCCACCGGTGAGAAAGTATCACTGTAATCAAGACCAAAAACCTGAGTATATCCCTTAGCCACGAGGTGGGCTTTCAGACGATCAATCCTTTCGTCTGGACCAACTTTGACAGTATATACCCAACGACACCCAACAATAGATTTACCAGGAGGAGGTGGCCAAAAGTCCATGTCTGGTTAGATTCTAAGGCTGTCATCTCATCAATCATAGCCTGTCGCCAACCTGAATGAGAAAGAGCTTCCTGCGTGGACTTAGGAATGGTGATGGAAGAAATAGCAGAGATAAATGTATAATGTGAAGGTGATAAGCGGTGATAATTGAGGAAGTTATAAATAGGATGAGGGTTACAGGTGGAACGTGCACCTTTACGCACTGCAACAGGAGGGTCATCTGACTCGGTAGGCGGATCCGGAGTATAAGAGGAAACCGGGGCAGGAGATGAGTCACTAGGATCTTTTGTAGGAGGTGGGTCGACAGGAGGGAGACGAGCACGACGCTGATAAGTTTGCAAGGGGGGAGGACTAGGAAGTTCTGTAGGAGAAGGGTGATCTATCTGGTCAATAATGGGTGTGAGTGGAACTACCGGAACGACGTCAGGAATATGTAATACGTGAGAGACAGACTCAGACTCAATGGGAGATGCAAAGAAGGGTGCATCCTCAAAGAAGGTGACATCAGCAGACATGTAGAAGCGATGTGTGGAGGGACAGTAGCATCGATACCCTTTTTGAACTCTTGAATAGCCAAGGAAAACACACTTAACTGCACGAGCAGACAATTTATCAAATCCCGGAGTAAGATCATGAATAAAATAAGTGGATCCGAAGACTTGGGGAGAGATACGAAACAAGGGTTCATCAGGGAACAATATGGAATGAGGAACCCTATTCTGGATAGCAGAGGATGACATTCTATTAATCAAGTGCCCTGCAGTGAGGACAACATCCCCCCAAAACTCCAAAGGAACATTAGCATGAATAAGCAAAGTGCGTGCTGTTTCAATTATATGACGGTTCTTACGTTCAGCAATGCCATTTTGTTGTGGGGTATGGGGACAAGATGATTGGTGTAAGACGTCATTTTCAACCATAAAAGAATTAAAGGATGCAGAAAAATACTCTTTCGCATTATCACCGCGTAAAGTGCGAATAGAACAACCAAATTGATTTTTGATTTCCTTGAAGAAATTTTGAAAAACACCTAGAAGTTCAGATCTATCCTTAAGTAGGTAGATCCACGTACATCTAGAAAACTCATCAATAAAAGTGACAAAATATCTATGTCCTACAACTGAAGTGACTCGACTTGGTCCCCATACATCTGAGTGAACAACATCAAAAGGAGAACGAGCTTGTGACTGAGTACTGCTAGGGAAGGAAGATCGGACATGTTTCCCAACCTGACAGGACTCACAATCTAAAGACTGCAGGTGAGACAAATGAGGAACCATAACTTTGAACTTCTTGAGACTTGGATGACCTAACCGACGATGAAGAAGACTTGGAGACTCTGTAGCAGAAGTGGAGGCAATTGTAGATGAAGGCTGGATGGGCTGGAGGTAGTGAAGTCCATGTGACTCATATCCTGTACCAATTGTCAGCTTCGTACTCCGGTCCTGTATAACAAAATAATCATCATCAAAAGTTATAAAACATTTGAGACTTCGAGTCCGATGACCAACTGAAATCAAATTAAATGGGAAGCTAGAAACAAGAACATTGTCAAGGTGTAAGGATGGAAGAGGAATGGCTTCACCAATGCCACTAGCTTTAGCTTTTGATCCGTCGGCAACGGTAATGTGATGTGGGGTGTTAGGTTGGGATATTTTGGATAAAAGTGATGGATTACCAGCCACATGATCAGAAGCTCCAGAGTCCAAAATCCAAGAGTCAACAGGCGATGATTGAGAGAAACAGACTGTAGAATTACCAAAATGAGAAACAGTTGCCAATGATGAAACCTGGGAAGCCTTATACTGCAGAAATGCCTTATACTCCTCATTAGAAAGAACATTTTGTTTAGTGTTTCTCTGTTTAGAATCATTAAACTGAGTCACATTTGCTGGTTTCTCTGGAAAGCCATGAAGGGAATAACACTTGTCTTCAGTATGACCAAGTCTCTTACAATAAGTGCACTGAGGACGGCCTCCAACGCTACCTCCTCGGCCACCCCCATGACCACGACCGCGTCCCCCACGACCCGCAAAATTTGAAACAAGAGCAGAGGAATCTATGCCTGTTTGGGATCCATTGCCCCCAGATCCTTCTAGACTAGGAAGGCGTATAAGGCGTCTGATAAGATCCTCTGTGGAGGGAATATCTGATGCAGAAAGAATGTTGCTCCGGACTGACTCATATTTTTGATGAAGGCCATGAAGGACATAGATCATGCAAACATTGTCCAGTTTCTCAAGCATTTTCTTTGAGTCGTTGTCGGTCACAAGGAGCTTGAACTCGTTTACAGCTGACTGAGCTTTGTTTGCATATGTCATGATGTTGTCTTCTGTCATTTGAAGGGTGGCTAAACTATGAATAACACCATAAATGCACTGAATATCATTAGAATACACATTCTCAGCCTTCTGCCAAATATCATAGCAAGTGGTGTATGAGCGATGCCGATAGTGGACCAACAAGGAGAGTTCAATAGTTTGCCACAAAAGAGAAACTAATTGACAGTCTGCTTGTTCCCAATCTTGACACAGATCTTTTTCAATGTCTGAGGAATTCTTAGTAAGGTGATCTGAAAGCCTTTGTCCCAAAAACCACATTTTGACAGAAGCCGACCAATTCAAATAATTATCACCATTTAGTTTCTCTGTTGTTAAAGAGGGATTACTGGAGAAAACATAAGACACGAGATTTTTACCCGAGGATTCAGACTTGTCCTTTTCTGTAGACGAACTCATCTTTGATGATGATGAGATAACCAAGAACAATAAAAAGGATGACAGACCAGTAACACCCTAAAAACCAGACAGGAACAGTACCAAAAAACGCGAACACTGTTCACAGAAATCTAAAATAGGGAGAAAGCACCTGAAAACATGGGACCCACTGACCAAAAGTTGTCAGAATAGGTAGATCGAAGGGCGGCGCGTGAAACGGAGCAGTGGAGGGCGGCGCGTGGACCTTATGCGCCAGTGAGGCTGTTCTGACTGAAATCGCGCGTGAGAGCGCGTGGCAGCGGCTATGGTGGCGGCACTTCAGTGGTTGGCCGATGTTGCAGCGGCGGTCCCGGTGGTGTGGTTCTCGAAGCTCCTAGGGTCCTCAAATCTGGACTTTAGACGAGACTGCTTGGGTTTTGGAGATCTTTGCTTCTTTCCTAAGACTTACTGACGACAGGCTCTGATACCATGTTGAAATGTTTAGAATGTATTGTCATTGTTGAGTACAAGCACTAATGAGTTTAAATAGGCTATTCTAAGTGTAAACCTAACGAGCCTGGTAAATGGGCCGAATACATATACAAATAAATCTACTATTTACAACATCTCAACAATAATCATAACGTTTTAAGTTTTAAATAAGGAAGGGGAAGAGAGAATAAAAAGACTCTGATTTCTTATTATGATACCATATTATTGATTAATTAGAATTTGGTTTAGAACCTAAGTCAATCCCAAAAAACCGGCTTGTAAGGGAAAAATTACCCATGCCTTATAAGCATTATTTAGGCCATATCTCTAGGGTAAATGAACGCTCCCTCACATCCAGCACAATGAAGGTGCTAAAGGCTGCAATAAAGGGAGCCCAAAGTTGGGGCATGGAGTCCCGGAGACCTGGACGATGCAGACAACCTAGCGGTAGATCTATGGATCATTAGCTCCGTTGTTGCTCCCGACAGATAGCTCATTCTATCAAAATTAATTCTTTCCATAAAGGATGGTACATCAATGCTCAAACCCACATACTCTAGGGCCGGCTAGAGTAAATTAGAAGACTATAACTTTTTTGTGTGCGTGTGCACAATGTAATTCTAGTGAAAAGTTCAGACTCCAATAAACTGCGTTAAATATTTTTTATATTCTCAGGGACAGCAATAGTTCTTAATACATCCCTGTTATTTGTTATTTCCTCTACTGACAATGCTTTGACTCGGGCTGATTTAGATACTTTGATATGCTTCCTTATATGATCTGCAGGCTGGTCTGCTTAAGAGTTCACCCGACTTTCGGTCTTTTGCACCCGTCAGAATCTTTAGTTTCATTTACTTCAATAGATGGATCAATGCATGAAGTCTTTCCTGATGGCGGGGAGCAAATCTTTGAAGGACACCTAATTCCCAATGGTAATGGTCATTTTATCGTTTTCCTCATTCCTCACTGGTTACTAGCTATACAAATTGCTGGGATTTCTACTAAGATGAATAAGTAAATAAGGCCAAAAAATTGCTGGATTCCTTATTAGGAGAGGGCCAAAAAATGTCTTGTATATTTTTAAGATGCCTATTTACATTAACAATATAGCAAACCATAGACACACCTCATTATCTTGTGCTAAATTTAAATTGATGAAAAGAAGTGGGGTGAGTGACGAGGGGCCAAACTTGTATTGCTACTTGCTAGTATAGCTCATATGTCTAGAATAGGTGTTTGATGATAGGAGAAACCAATAATGGCAATAGAGTGTAGTGGTGATAAGGATTTTTATTCTGTACGGGGAAAATAATCAATAATCTTAGACAAATCATACCAAACCGAAAAGCAGTAGGCGAAATGCTTTTCCTTCACATCCCATCTTTCCGTACTCTACCCCGCCAGAGTAAACAAAGAAAAATGATTTGTTATAGCACAAAATTTTTCTTTACAGAATTTTCATTTGAATTTCATTTCAGGTGAGTGGAGGCTCATTGATAGATGTCTTGGGTTAGCACTGGTCAATCGGTTTAATGTTACTGAGGTATTCAAGTGTGTTGTTCACTGGGATTCTGGCACTGTCAACCTAGAGCTTTGGTCTCAGAACAGACCTGTCTCAGAGCAATCCCCTCTCCAAATTTCGCATCAGTACGAGGTTGTAAGAATTCCGTAATTATTTAATTGATCATTACACAGCGTGTCTGATTGTTTGAAACGGCAAAGTAGTGCCATTCCATATTATGCATATGAAAAACATGCCAATAAAGGGCAAGGAGCTTGTAGTTATAACTTCCAGTCCAAGCTCCAAAGTCCAAAATGTGTTGCAAAACAGAAGCTTGTTGTAACTTCTACTCCACCGTGATTCTCCTATAATCCAAACACGTGTGATTGGATGGTTTTTAAACAGTAAACTGGATGTTTCTTTAGCGAAAGAAAGGGAAAAATTGAGACAAAATTTTCTTTAGACAAACTCGGTGTTGACTAGTGCGAAATTTGATCCTAACCACGAGCGTAGATTAGTCTTTTGTTGAAAGTGTTGGGACACTTTGTGGGTAGCCAGCAATGGTCCGAACAAAAAAAATCATAAAAAAGAGAGAAAACCAAGGGTGATTAGGCCAAAACCCTTTAAAAAAACAAGAAACCAATTAAATCAAATCATTAATCATTAATTGAATATAAAGTAGGGAAGGTCCCACATTTTGCCGATGAATTTTTCTCTAATGAAAGAAGGAATAGAATCCCATGAAGCAAATTCTTTAATAGTGACCCCATTTGAAGCAAGCTTATCTGTGCAATTGGTGTCTTCTAGATAAATATGAGTGAAATGAAATTTCATTTTTTGAATAAGTAACAAATAGTTTCTCCATCTATTTTTCAAATGCTAGAGAACAATATTGTAAAATTTGAAATGTGCAACGTCCAACCTCTCGCAAAAGTGATTTCAATGGCTTGCATTGCACCAATTAATTCAACAGGAAAAGTAAAACAGTCAACAATATGAAGAGAGAAACAACCAGCCATTGTCACCCTATGATCTCGAAAGCAAGGTTGAGGAAGCCAATCCATCCACTTGAATAATTAAAAGAGCTTTACTAGTTTTGCCCGAAATAGGAAAGAATTTCAAAGTTAACAAATCATTTACTTTAGAAAACATACAACCATCGCTTAGAAATCCAGAAAAATTAACATGAGCAATCACCATGTTTTTGCTGCTTCAACAGAAAAGAGCGTATTCTTGAATTTGATGCTATTATTATGGAAATACCAAATAGTCAAGATAACATTCATAATACTAGCAAACAACATGCTTAAGCTGAGAGCTCCAAGAAGTGTTACAATTAGAGAAAGTGGTGAAGGATGATGAATAGTCAACCCTATATTGAGGAAGATCAAACCTAGTTCCAAAGCATTCTAGCAAAAGGAAAATCACAAAAGAGATATTGCGACAATGAACGGCTAAGCAAAAAAGGTCACATCTAGCAAAGGGCAATAACAAAATGGATAGGGTTCTAGAGGAAGAATGAAAGTTATATATACAGAGTGAGCAAGTTCTAATCCACTTCGACGGCCCTTCCCACCTTGGTCCCATTTGATTTAGAACATTGGGTTTGTTTGAGTCAAAGGACAAATTATGGGTTAAAAATTCGTTTATGATAAAATTTGGAGATAAGTTAGGATCAAGTATAATTCGTCCTAAGCCGTTCTTACTCACCTCCAATTACTAGTTTTATTTTGTTTGTCACAAGACATTTTATAAACAAAATATTCATAAATAACAAAATTTTGACTTTAAAAGTAAATGTCATACATATAAGATATCAAGTTTTGTAATTTACATCGCCTATTCAATGTATAAATACATATTAGAAAAATATAGTACAAACTTGTCAAAACCCTAAGGTTAGTCGTGAGTTTTTTTGGTTACATGTACACCATATTAAAGACAATATTGTTGAGTAAAATGCAATGATTTCATTCCCATAGAAAAAAGAGAATATATCAATCTATATATTTAAGATTTATTGTAGACAAACTTACTTAGCATGTGTTTCCACTACTCAAACTTATAACCTCATTGTAACATCATAGTATGTTGTTTTTGAACCTTTCGAAAATTGTACCGAAGAAATTACCGGGATGAGTCGCGGACTAGGTCGCTCTCTTTAAGACGTTTCGCGGCACTGCTCAAAGGTGCAAGCAGACTATCAACCACGACGCCCCATGATAAAATAGGCCAGTTACGATTATCACTGCACAGTGAGTAATCGCTCAAGAAATACACCTCAATATGGTTAATAACCATTTTGAAATATGGCACGTAAGCCACTCAAGAATTTGGCTTGAGGTATGATTTAACGTCAAGCCTGTGGTTAACAACCACTCTAGAAGAAAAGAAAGTAATTCGAGGGAGAGAAGAGAAAACTGGAGGAAGGATTTATCGTCCAGTGGTGTGTTTTGCAAATGAGGAGAAGCTCTCCTTTTATAGGCTTTTTCCACTATAGAAGTGATTAGCCTATCCGATGTGGGACTTTTTCCAATTCACGCAGAAGAATTCTATCCAATGTGGGACTTGAATTTTTAATTCACAACCAATTGTTCCAACAATCCCCCACTTGAATTAAAAAAAGAGTTCCAGAAGTAGCGTCAAACGCCTCCATAAGATTGTGCATAAGCAGAGGTGTCGTACGACTTGAACCTTGCATAGCGGTTAAGATTTAGATTCAACAAGAGTGAATCGTAGTCTTGAACTCTATCTCTAATCGTCAAAACCACACACAACCCTTTCCATAGGTGTATTCTCAAATGCCCGTGCGTTTATTTCTACTAATATGAGTGTGCCCTACTGTAGACACACAGAGACATAAGCCGATGAATTATCATGTTTCTTCTTCCATCTGGTTTGGATTCAAATCTCATCTCTCTGATATTATTGAGCATTCGACTTGGAAACTTGGGAATGGTGCCAACATAAATTTTTGGACAGATACTTGGATTTCTAGGCCTATTTTGGATATTATTGGTATTCCTTCTAATTTTCACAAGGCTTTTAAGGCGAGTCTTAGGGATTTTACAGTCAACGGTAAATGGTCCATCCCTGCGGACCTTATCTCTCACTTTCCCCTTCTTCACCCTGAAATTCAAGAGATAGTTATTCCTTTGGGTCTGGGATGATGATTAGTTGATGTGGAATCACTCTATTTCTTGGACCAAGAATATTGGAAGCCTTTTATTCCGCCTTCTAAGTCCTTTATCCTGTGGAGGACTCTTCATAATAGAATGCCAACCGACGATCAACTTTGGATTAGGGGATGCAGTGTTGTTTCTATTTGTAGCTTATGTGACAGTGCCTCTGAAACCTATCATCATCTTTTCCTCGCTTTCCCTTTCGCCCATCATATTTGGAGATTTCTTGGCAGTATTCTGAGTATCCAATTGATACAGCCTCTTTTCAGAATATTTTAGCTTTGACTTTTCATGGCGGGAGCCCTCAATTGCAAGATATTGTCTCTACTGCTATTGTTAACATCTTTTGGCCCATTTACTATTGCAAAAATTAGGTTAGATTTAGTAATCATGTGATCCCCTTACACTCACTAGTGCAAAAATGACATTAGAATTACATTTAAAGTCAGGCGCCCAGATGCCTGACTACATAGGTAGACACGGTGGCAAACTTGTAAATAAGTGGCAAAACTCGCGAGTATTAAGGTCAAGCGGATACACGCCTGACGTCTAAAGTGAAGAAATAGGGAAAAAATAAGACTTTAGAAGTCAGACATGTATGCGCCTGACTACATAAGTGACACGGTGGCAAACTTGTAATTAGGGGTGAATTTTTTTTTCTGTTCTAATACTTTAGACGTCAGGCGTCTATTCTCGCTTGACCTCTAAAGTCCAAAAATAGAAAAAAATAATATTCTCTCAGAGCCTCTCACTCTCAATTCTCAAACCTTCACTCTCACAATCTCACGAACACTCCTCTCCTCTCCTCTCCATTCTCACTCCACGCGAACCCTAATCCTTCATCTTCTCTCTAATCCTTCATCTTCTCTCTATCAGACCCTCACTCCCTCACCGTCACTCCCTCACTCCCTCACCGTCACCGTCACCTTCCTCACCCTCACTCCCTCACTCTCATAATCTCACTCATTCTCAGAAAGCCTTCACTCACACGAAGCCTTCACTCTCAGAACACGAACCGAACCCTCTTCACTCTCAGATCTCCACGCTATTCTCACCGTTTCCTCTCCCTTGACCGCCACCTTCCCCATCATTTTCCGACCACCATAGACGTCCAATCAAAAAACGAGTTTGATATTTGGTACCCCTAAGCGTCCGCATGAAAACCCCTCAAGAAATTTTAAGTTTGGAGAACTCTTCACCGGAGCTCCGCCGTGCCGGAAATCGCACCACCGGAGCTCCCCCGTGCCAGAAATCTCACCGTTGTTACTCAGTGTAAGATTTCTCTCCACCATAGACTACGATTTTGTTGTTTTTTTACTCAGTGTAAGTTTCAGATTCACTGATATAGTGTTACTGATTTTGTGTTTGGAGAAGGAGAATATAGTGTTACTGATATCTTTTATGCTGCTTCAAGAATTTGAACATGTGGAAAAGGGTGATGCATTGTATGGTGAGTCTTCTGTGTTCACTTACCTTGATCTTTTTTTCTTGGTTTGAAATTTGACATTTTTGATTTATCAAAGTTAAAACCAATATATATGCTGATGTTTTGTTTGTTTTTTCTTGTTTTTGGTTTGATTCAGCCATGGAGTTAGCTTTGTCTTTGGAGAAGTTAGTGAATGAGAAACTCGTCAATCTTCACAGTGTAATGCCTCATTGTCTCTATTTTCTGATTGAATTGTTTCTAGTTAAAATAACAATTTGTATTACCTATACATAGAGTTGGATGACTAATTAATCAAAGATTTATGCTTACTGGATGCTAATAGGTGGCTGATCGTATCACAGGCTCTTATGATATCTTATCTATCACAGGCTTTTCCAAAAGTATTGGAACAATAGCTATGGTTTCTGTTCAGGTTCTAAATTCTCTTCATATAATTTATTCATCGCTGTCTTCTTAATGCTGAAGACGTGACAGATGACAATTTTGTTGAGTCTTCTGAATCTCTTCACATTATTTAGTCATTTATGTATTCATAGGTACCAATGACAGTTTTGGGAGTATTTTTGATGGATAAATCTGGAAGAAGGCCACTTCTACTGGTATCACAGGCCAGTTTTGGGAGTATTTTGTTGAGTCTTCTGAATCTCTTCACATTATTTACCTTATCATTCTTCTTCCAGGTTCTCTGAATAACAAAATCTTCTTTTTTGATTGTTTTTCATAATATTTATATCTAAATCAATTGATTGTTTCACTTGCCATATCTAGGACTTGCATTTAAGAGTGGTCAGACCAAGATGAAGTCCGTGTTGGTGAATTTCCTTGAAGGATTCAGAGAGTTACCCTGCTTTTTCTTTGGTTAATAAGGTTACTGGTGAGGCTATTAAGCACTGCATTGGTGCCTCTCATCCTGTAAGATTTCTTTCACCATGTGTGCTCACAATTCACTTGATTGCAAAGTATTTTGCTTTTTTTAGTTTGGTCTGCGATAAATGTACTTGTGTTAGTGTTAGTGTTATGTTAATGTTTGATGTGCTGATTACTGGTGTTTCAATTAGAATTTTGCATCTGCAACAATTAGGGCTTGGTTGATTCTGTTTTGGTTTTTTAGTTTTTATAATTTTTGTTGTAAAGTAGATCTGAAAACAAGTATTATCTGATTTGTTTTTAGTTTTAAAAACAAAAAAATAACAAAAAAAAATTGTAAAACAGTTTTATAAAAAAAGTTAATCTATCAAGCATGCCCTTTGTTGATGAAATGTTATAAAGTTGAAAGTGTTGTCAAGTGTCTGATAATCTGTAATCTTGGTGTTCAAATATTTCAGCACAGTTGGTATTTCTGCAAATAATCTGTAATCTATCAAGCATGCCCTTGGTTCAAATAATCTGTAATCTAAGATGGATCTTGAGGTGGAGCCAGATTCTGCCAGGCAACATCATCACGAAGAATTCAATTTTAGTGAGGTCTTTGTCCTTAAGGTTTGCTCAGCCATGAATCTTCTCAATCTTCATGAATCTTTAGTTTATAGTTTCTTGTTCCTAAGTTTTTTCTTAACACTTGCAGTTTGGCTCACTCAGAACTTTCTACTGTTTTCTATGAGAAAGTCCTGCTTCTTGCTTGGGGGTGAGTTTGATTTTAACCTGTCTTTTATAATTCAATGCACAATTTTACTAGAATGTTGTTGTATAACTCATAATAGGATGATATAATACTTACATAGTTTGTCATTCATTGTGTGTAAAACACGTATATGATAAGATCACAAGAGATTATCATGTATTCGTAACCAGCTGTCTTATCCTATCCATTCTTATACTAAAACTTGCCCTAATGTATATTACACGAGCCACTAACTTATTTAGCGAGGTGGCTTATACAAATTTTAGTTAAACTAATTCAGATCTGCATAGAAAAACACTCCGCATAGAGTATAACTCAATATTTTAATACTAGGAGTTGGCTATCTGCACTCCTTTGTTGTATTTATAATTTATTTTATCTTTTTCTATATTACTAATGGCATTCCTGGTTGCAATTATATATAAACAGGTTCCACCGGTAGTGAATGCATTGTCAAAGCAGAGAACTATGCTGGAAAACATAATGAGGGCTTGTGTTGGATTGGCTCCTGAAACATGATCCTGGAGTACAAGTGAATGAATTACAAGTAGTGGGATTACTGCTCTTTCTTATTGTATTATCATTTCACTGTCTTTCTTATTGTAAATCAGTACTGTACATATTCCTCCATCAAGGAGTTAATAGTTAATAGTTAATACCATGGCCTTATCTCTTGTCTTGAAAATGTATGGGTTGAATCAGTACTTTTACTTGCAATCTGCATAGATTCCCCCTTCATCCAATCCCTTCAATCTCTTTACTCATCTTTAAGTATTCTGATGACGGATACAGTATTTTAATCTTGGGGTTTGTTGGGGTTTAATCTGCATTGCCAAATATTACTGTCTTGGGGTTTGTTGATCATTTGAGTTGGGCTTAGTTTCATGTTTAATCTTCATTTCTTGCTTCTATTCATTTTCTATTAAGTTTGTGTCTTATTGGATTCATAGTTATTGTTAGTGTTGCACTTTAGTTCTTGTTACTGTCAAATAAATGTTGCTAATATTATATATTTTTTGTCTGGTGCTACAGAGA
This sequence comes from Astragalus membranaceus, assembly GCA_039519185.1. Classification (NCBI taxonomy): domain Eukaryota; kingdom Viridiplantae; phylum Streptophyta; class Magnoliopsida; order Fabales; family Fabaceae; genus Astragalus; species Astragalus membranaceus. The sequence goes on along the minus strand of CM076849.1, from coordinate 27,161,710 downwards.
GAGATTGAGCCTATTCCATCACAGAAGACAGATGCGACAGCTGCATTTCTAGCTTCTCTTGAGGAACCTAAGCTTACAACTTTGGCAGAAGTAGGGAAGAAACCACCTAATATGGGTCCTGCAGACAGCCCTTATGCTGGTGGTGTATTTCTAGTGAACATTTACTTCCCACCAGATTATCCATTTACTTCATAGTTTCACTCCTCATGTAATTATATACAGGAGCTGTAAGAGAAGTAAAGGAAGAAACATGGGTAAGTTTGATGTTAACTAAGAGATATTTATTCCTCTAGCATATCAATTTAATTATGAGTTTGTATGATAAGTGTCACATTAGTAGCTAAGTCATTCTTTAGCAAAAGTGAATTGCTTATCTCATTGATTTATTGACCAGAATGGCTTTATTACAGCTTAGTTCTGTTAATTCTGGTTGAGTATTATTTATGGTTGTTTTACTGTGAGTATTATTTATGACCTGAGCACTGATATATGACTCCATGGCCTAATGGATAAGGCGCTGGTCTACGGAACCAGAGATCTGGGTTCGATCCCCAGTGGAGTCGCTTCTACGGAACGAAAATTTGTATAACCAGGGTGTAACCAAAATTTAAAAAAAAAACTTTTAAGGTGAGGCGCAATAGTGCTTGACTTTAAATCATACTTACGAAGTCAAGCAAAAATAAAAGCTTGACTTTAAATCATACTTACGATGTCAGGCAAGAATAAAATGCTTGACTTTAAATCATACTTACGAAGTCAGGCAATAATAAATGCTTGACTTTAAATCATACTTACGAAGTCAAGCAAGAACAAATGCTTGACTTTAAAACAGACTTACGAAGTCAGGCGCAATAAATGCTTGACTTTAAATCATACTTACGAAGTCAGGCTATCGCTTGACTTTAAAACTCCAGACATACAAAGTCGACTTAATAAAAAGTCAAGCGCCCGCCTGACTTTAAATCCCCTTTTCGTCTGACTTTAAATCCCTTTTTTGCACTAGTGACTCGGCTATCAATTTATTCCTCTCTAATGTGGTTTTAGCTGGGATTGCTTTTAAATCTTTGATGTCTTCCTCTATTGCTGAGTTTATGATTATCAAGACCTTTAATATATCATTTGTAATCATAGAAGCTATGCTAACATAAAAGAGGTTAATTGGATCGATCCCCCCCTGGCGTCTTACATGATTAAGTGCAATATCAATGGTGTTGCTAAGGGTTGTCTGGGCCCTGCCTCTTGTGGTGGTATTTTTAGAGATAGAAGTGCTGCTATTTTTGGTTGCTTTTCTGCCTCCATTGGCAACAGTTATGCTCTTAATGCTAAAATTATTAGGGCTATGTTGGCTATAGAGTCTGCCTTTGATGGTTGGAGTGCGATTCTCAGCTAGTGGTTTCCGCCATCAAGAATTGCAAAATTGTTCATTGGAAGCTTAGAAATAGATGGAATAATTGCTTATATTTGACGAGAAATATGATATTCGTTTGCTCTCACATCTATAAAGAAGGTAACACTTATGATGATAAGCTTGTCGGGCATGGTCCTAAAATTAGTGATTTAGTCTGGTGGGACCTTCCTCCTAGCTTCACTGGTGAGATTTCTCCAGAAAAATGTTATGTTTGCCTAGCTATAGGTTCTGCTGATTATTTGTTCGATGGTTTCAGTTTCCTTCCGGCCTTTTGTTTTTGGTGTGCTGCAAATGATTGTTAATGACTTGGATGTTTTTTCCCTAAATAGGGTTTTGTGTGAGAAGGTTTTAATGAAGCTCTATATAACCATTTCTTTTGCTAAAAAAGAAAGAAAACGTTAACTAACGAGTGCAATATAGTTGTAATGGAGCAAGGTTTAAAACGTTAACTAACCAGGGGTATGGGATTCCTTTTTGCCAGCAATGCAGGTGTACTTACTTAGGCGGAGGAGTCATATGGGCTGCTACGACTCCTTCGCATGCGCCACTGCTCTTGCCACCTTCTTGCAAATATCTATATACTATATAGACTCCATAGAGATGGGAAATGCAGAATTAATTTACTAAGATTGACTCACTGAACTGAATTATATAGGTTCCGTCGAAATTGAATGAATGGTATATTTTACTTTCCATCAATGTCAACCAAATGAAAATAAGTTAAATAATATAATTCACTATCAAGCCCACGAGTATATACCGTAAGTGTCGCCTAAATAAGCTATATATATATATATATATATATATATATATATCTAACTAAAGATGCTAAAAAACTGCACTATCTTACGCCTTCTTGTTCCTCAATTAAATGAAGCTTTTATCTCTCATCATGTTTCCTGCATTTTCATTCTGGCTAATATTTCTTCTCTATGTTTTCAAACTTTGTCCATGCACAACTGCCTCTACATTTGGAAACCAGACAGACCATTTGGCTTTGCTCAAATTCAAAGAATCAATATCCAACGACCCATTTGAAATATTGGCATCATGGAATGGTTCTACCCACTTCTGCAACTGGCATGGAATCACATGCAGCCCCATGCACCAAAGAGTTACAAACTTGAACTTATCAAGATATGACTTGCATGGATCCTTATCTCCTCATGTTGCCAATCTTTCTTTTCTTAAAAGCCTCGACCTCGGAACCAACGGCTTCTCCGGAAATATCCCACAGGAATTGGGTAGGTTGTCACAATTGCAACAACTCATTCTTGCCAATAACTCCTTCACAGGAGAGATTCCTACAAACTTGACAAGTTGCTCTAATCTTAAAGGCTTAGACTTGTATGGTAACAATTTGATTGGTAAAATACCACTCCAAATTGGCTCTCTCCAAAACCTTCAATTATTGAATTTAAGGAGAAACAAGTTAAGTGGAGGTCTCCTCCCATTAGTGAATCTTTCATCCTTAACAATTCTTTATGTTATTGAGAACAACTTAGAAGGAGGCATTCCACAAGAAATATGTCTCCTAAAAATTTTACAAAAACTGGCATTGTCTATCAACAAACTTTCAGGTACACTTCCTTCTTGTGTTTACAATATGTCATCTCTTACTCTTATTTCAGCTGTAGCGAATGACTTAGTTGGTTCTCTACCAGCCAACATGTTCCACACCCTCCCAAATCTCAAGATTCTTGCAATTGGCATGAATAAAATCTCTGGTCCAATCCCCACTTCAATTGCAAACACTTCTACCTTGGCTTATTTTGATATCAGTTCAAACCAGTTTGTTGGACAAGTTCCAAATCTGGGAAAGCTACAACATCTCTGGAGGCTAAATTTGGGTTACAACAATTTAGGGGGAAATTCAATTACAGATTTGGAGTTTGTAAAATCATTAACAAATTGTAGTAAATTGTCTATATTTTCTATATCCCATAATAATTTTGGAGGTAACTTGCCAAATTTCATTGGCAACTTATCCGACAAAGTTAGTGGATTATATCTAAACCACAATCACATTTCAGGAAAAATTCCAGCTGAATTGGGAAATCTAATTGACTTGACTATTTTGAATCTAAGATATAACAATTTTGAAGGAATGATTCCAACTAGTTTTGGGAAGCTTCAAAAGATGCAACTTTTAGAATTGAGTTCAAACAAGCTGTCAGGAGATATACCACCCTTTATAGGAAACCTTAGCCACTTATATTATTTGCGTATGGCAGAAAATATGTTAGAAGGAAATATTCCTTCAAGTATAGGAAACTGTCAAAAGTTAGAACACCTAAATATTTCGCAAAACAATCTAAGTGGAACCATACCTTTAGAGGTTTTTAGCATTTCCTCTTTGTCAGATTTATTAGACTTGTCACAAAACTCACTAAGTGGTAGCTTACCGAAAGAAGTGGGTATGCTAAAAAATATCGGTCGACTAGTTATCTCTGACAATAAGTTGTCTCATGGCATTCCAGAAACCCTTGGTGAATGCTTAAGCTTAGAATACTTGGATTTGAAACGGAACTACTTCAACGGGACTATACCATCTTCTTTGTCTTCTCTCAAAGGTCTTCATTATTTAGACCTATCAAGAAATTGGTTGTCTGGTCAAATTCCCCCTGCTCTTCAGAATATTTCTTTTTTAGAGCACTTGAATGTTTCTTTTAACATCTTGGAGGGTGAGGTACCAACAAAAAGTATTTTTGGAAATGCAAGCCGATTATGGGTGACCTGGAAACAAGAAGCTTTGTGGCGGTATTTCAGAGTTGCATTTACCACCATGCCCCCTATCAAAAGTATGAAACCTACAAAACATCATAAAATTAAGGTGATAGTAGTGATAGTTTGTGTGGTTGCTTTTCTTCTCATGTTGGCATTTACGACAATCTACTACATGGAGAAAAGAAAAAAGAAACCATCTTCTACCTCGCCAACAATTGACCAGCAGCTAACTAAGGTTTCATACCAAGACCTTCATCAGGGAACTGATGGGTTCTCGAATAGAAACTTGATTGGTTTGGGAAGCTTTGGTTTTGTGTATAAAGGAAATCTTGTTTCAGAAGACAAAGTTGTTGCTATAAAGGTTCTGAATCTGCAAAAGAAAGGAGCCCACAAGAGTTTCCTTGCCGAATGTAATGCACTCAAAAATATTAGACATCGAAATTTGGTTAAGATTCTGACATGTTGTTCCGGTACTGATTACCAAGGCCAAGAATTTAAAGCTCTAGTTTTCAATTACATGAAAAATGGAAGCTTAGAAGAATGGATGCATCCTAGGAACAACAAGTGTAGAATTTCATAGAACAATAAACCTTGGTGAAAGATTAGATATTATTATAGATGTTGCTTCTGCATTACATTATCTGCATCATGAATGTGAGCAATTGGTCATTCATTGTGATTTGAAGCCAAGCAATGTCCTTCTTGATGATGACATGGTTGCTCATGTGAGTGATTTTGGTATATCAAGACTTGTCTTAGCCCTTGGTAGTACCTCTCATAAGGAAAACTAATAGTACAATCGAAGTAAAAGGGACTATTGGCTATGCTCCACCAGGTATGCTCTAGTCTACATTCTCCAATTATTAAGCATTTCTTTAAATTCTCCTATCTTTTAGTGTCGACTTGATGATGTACATAGTATTAAATTCTCCTATCTTTTAGAGTATGGAATGGGTTCTGAAGTTTCCACGTATGGTGACATGTATAGCTTTGGGATTCTTATTTTGGAAATTCTTACGGGTAGAAGACCCACTGATGAAATGCTCGAAGATGGTCAAAGTCTGCGCATGTTTGTCGAAATTTCTTTTCCAGATAATGTTATACATATTTTGGACCCAAATCTTGCACCAAGGGATGAAGAAGCAACAATAGAAGATGGAAACATTAGGAATCTTATTCTAACTGTTACTGGAGAGAAGTGCTTAGTTTCACTTTTTAGGATTGGACTTGCTTGCTCATTAGAATCACCAAATCAAAGAATGAATATAGTGGATGTCATTAAGGAGCTACACATGATCAAAAAGGCCTTTCTTGCTGGTGAGATACACTGAAATTTCTAAATTGTTATTCAATTAATTGTTAATTACTTTCTAGTTGTTATTTGATTTTCTGCTATCTTGCCATACATTTTAAAGTTCCTAAACTATACAAACGGAATGGGTTTCTTCTCAAATTTCAGGTATTCGCACACGTGAGTAATTTAAGGTGTGGTTTTGGTGGTGGAAGAGTAATGTATCCATCATGATATGAGGCCCCCTAAAATTAAGCCACTGGTGCATAATTGTTTGATAATTTTCCTTTAAGTTTTAGCTATTTTTAAAAACATTAATAGATGTAGTACTAAATGTGAGTAGTGTATTTATTGCACCTTTCAGTATTTTGGTTTTTCCATGTCAATAATGTTATTATCCACATTTTTCTACAAAAGCATCAAATATTGTCATAATAAAATTCATTTTGCCATAGCAATTTTGTTTTAATTTGAAATTTCTTTTGTGTTTTGGATAATTTATATTGTTATTATTATGAGCTGTTTGAATTGCTTTACTTTAATCAAAAATTTCTATGGTGACATTCATACACAATTTAGGTGAAAACTACAAAAAAAAAAGGGTATTAGCGACAGATTTTTCCCTTACTAACTACTGTTTTTCCCTCACTAACAGCAGTTAGCGACGGATTTAGCGACTGACTAGTTCGGTCGCTAAAAACCTTGACGCTAATGGTTAGCGAGGGAAAAATCACTCACTAAATCCGTCGCTAACGAACCTAATTTTTTTTTAAAAAAATGCTTCCCATATCACCATTGTACCCACAATCAACGCCTCTTCAACACCACCATAATTGTACCATGTCGAGAGCCCATTTCTCTTGTAGATCCATACCTCTACACCACTACATCGTCCACATCTCAATACCACCAAGGCAGCAACACACCCTCTTTTTAATCTACATAAATGGAAACATCATAGTAAAAACAAAGAACAAATAGAGAATGCATACCAAAAAGAAAGAACACAAATTTTACCTCTTGGAGTTTCTTATTTTCCTGACAGCAACCCAAATTCTCACGAGGGACGGTTTGAGAGAAAGAGAGAAGAGTGAGGATAAGAGGAGCTAGGTGGTGGTGGTTTGTTGGTGGTGGTGGTGGTCGTTGTGTGATGTTGAAGAGGTTCGGATAGAGAGAGAGAGAAGAGTTGGGGAGAAAAAATGAAGTGAAATGGAAATGAGAGTGATGAGGTTGAAAAGGGAGAAGATGATGGTGGTTGTGGTGAAATTAGAGATATGAGAGAGTGTTTTTTGGTGAAGAGGAGAGAAAGTTAGAGAAGAAAAGAGGAAATGAAAGAGAAAAGAAAGGAGTTTCGGGCAAAACAAAATTACTTGACATTAGCGACAGATTTAGTGAGGAATTTCCGCTAATCCATGCACTGTTACCAAGGGCCTGCAACGGTCAGAGCCCTCTTTGCGAGGGATAATCTGTCGCTAATCCCTTTCAAATCCGTCGCTAATGACCTAGGTTTGCGTGCAATTTTTTAAAACGCCCCGTTCACAATTAGTGACTGACTATTCCGTCGCTAATGCCCATAAATCCATCGCTAATTGTCACGTGTACGTCCTATACAATATCCGTCGCTAATTGCATTAACTTCCGTCGCTAATTACTGCGGTAGCCACGAATCTTGATTTCCACGCTAATTTCCGTCGCTAATCATATTTTTTTTGTAGTGGTAACACTTATTATACATGACATAGGGTCATCAGAGAGCTCGGATATCTGTTGTTTATTTAGAGGTCAAGTGGTCAACAATAATAACAACACAAGGCTACAAGCTAGAGAAGTAAACAGACCCTAAATTGATTAGCAATTGGTACAAATTTACCTTCTTTGCAGCTTGGAGAACAACATCCTTGTTCATAAGTCTTTGAGCTTTGAGTCGCTGTATCATATTTAGAGGATTGAGGACAATAATAGGAACAATCCTCACTGCACCCACCTGTTTTCACAAAGAGAAGAGTGAAAAGATTATTATATTATACAGATACTAAAGAAACAAATTAAATGAGCTACTGGAGGTTGATATTAAGATAAACTTGTTGGCAACATATATCGATGCCTCTTGCACTACACTGCATACTTGGGCGCATCTCACGCGCGCCTCTGTACCTGAACATGAATTTTGAGGGGTTTCAACAAGAAATGGATTGTCTACCTTTATGGAAGGAAAAGACACATACCTTTAGGTGATTTTAAACATAAAAGATGAGAGAGAATGTAGAAAAATATGGAGGAAAAATAGGATAGAGAAAATGAGAAATGAGACAGATCATAGAGACAAAGGTAGGTACATTTTTCCGCCCTCAAGGTAGACAATTCATACCCGTTTCAACCGGAAATGGATTGTCTACCTTTATGGCAGGAAAAGGCACATACCTTTAGGTGATTTTAGACTTAAAAGAGGAGAGAGAATGTAGAAAAATATGGAAGGAAAATAGAAGAGAGAAAATGAGAAATGAGAGAGATAGACAAAGGTAGATACCGTTTCCCAATCCATACTCGTTTCAACCCCAAAACTTATCAAACTACACTCTAATTCATATCTATATCCATAAGAAACTCAAACAATATCATTCCAACATCAATTAACACAATTTACCACATGAAAATTTGGCTTTAATTAAACACACAACATGCTCACTCTATTTACTTCCATCAACATATATCTCGTCAATACTCAATACTATCATAATAAAACAGAGTGTTAGGATGGGCGAAAGCCCCCTTATGTACCAAAAAAAAAACAAAGTGTTAGGAAAATGTTCAATTTAGACATTTTAGAAATTTGCCATTTGTCAACAAATGGGGGCAAATTTGTAAAAGTGCCACAAAAAGACAATTTTTTTTGACTTTTTGTATTTACTTTTTATTTATCTTTCTCTCTCTTTCTCTTTCCCTTTTTAATACTAATACTAATAATATCTAGTCTAATCTATTATATCTATTCTAATACAATACTAATTCAAAACTTAATATTACACTATCTAAAACTTACACTACAAGAAAATTGACATATACCAACGGAGACCTATAGCGATGGTAAATAAAACTGTAGGTATAGGTATCCTATACCTACAACAAGTTAAAAAAAACCGTGGGTATATGTTCACGAGAAAAATTGTGGAAAAATAACTGTGGGGGTATAGGTATTAGCGGGAATTGTTCTCACTTTCACCAAAAGTTCCCTCCTTTTTTTTACCAAAATAATTCCCCCTCACACGTTTTTCCCTCATCCCTCTCAAACCGTTCTCATCCCTCTCAAGCGCAGCTCCAAATCCCTCTCACACGTTCTCATCCCATATTTCTCCTTCTCTCTCAAATCGCACCTCTTCTCTCTGTCTTCCTTCATCTTCATCTTCAGCGATGAAATGCAAAAAAATTGCAACACACGATTGTCGATCCAAAAACTAATCCCTAGTTTTTCTCAAACACAACTCTCCCTCCGCTTCCTATTTTCTCAAAACCAAAATGAGCTCTTCATTTTTCGTTCTCAGTTTGAAGAAACCCTTCCTTCTGTAATCGCAAAAACCATTCCATACATGAATCCTTTCTTTCCATCGTGTCCCTCCACACTCACACACGTCTCTCTATCCTCCTCTCTATCTTTTTCTTTTCTTTTATTGTTACTGTTAGGATTCCAGGAGGAAGGCTGGTTGGATTGATGTTGGCATTGGGGACAACTTCTTCGACTGCCAAGGTAACACACTTTTAATCTTTCTCTCAAAAAATTCTAATGCTTAAACTGCATAAACTATTAGTTCACAAGGATTATTATTTATTGGGTTGTGTGGGATTAGGGAAAGAGGGGTTTTGCATAACTTGGTTACTGATAAGGAAAAGACTAGGTTTTTTTGTTTGATTATGCATTATTTTTATGTTCTATACCTATTTCTAGAGACTAACGACATTACTGATTTGTTTGCAAAATCAAGTGCCAACATGAAGGCCGCTTGTGTGAATGATATATTTAATTTTTGCCCCTAAGTACATGCGAGGTGCCTTGCACTTCCCTATGTTGTGAATTGTATCTTTAATTTTTGTCTCCTGGTTTCCTATCCCAAGCTAGTGCCACATCCGCTTGCAGTATGTTCAAGGTTTTAGGTTTGGTGTGGAGCTTTTGCCTAGTTTTCTCACATACCACATGAAACTGGCTCTAATTGAGGAGTGCTTGCTTGTGTTGCCTTTGAAGGCTTTGCTTGCTTCTGGAGTCCAGGTTGTTTATAACAATGTTCTTGGTTTTTTGGCCTCTTCCTATTGGCTAACTATAGCTATTTTGGTTGTGGATTTGAGACACAAATTTGATCAATTTTCTTATTGTGTTGCAGATAAACACTGTATAATCTTAATCCAAAAATTGGGAAAGCTGTCATGCAAGAAGCACAAGTTGCTGAGGGAAAAGTAAATGATAATTTCCTCTCATTGTATAGCAATCTAGCAGTGACACTCAAAGCAATATGCATGCTAACGAGGTTAGTACTTTGTACCAAACCTGAAGTTGTTCTGCCTATAAACAAATTATTATACCTCATGTTTAAGAATCTATATAGTTCTTTTCTGCTTTTTTTAGATAGTTTTTTTTTGCTTTCAAAGAATTAATGTTGGACGAATTTTACAATTATAGGATTGATTGTAGTTTTTAGTTTGTTGGCACAATTGGCAGTGAGAATAACTTGGCTTAAAAAGACATTTTTGATGGTTGTGGTTATTTAGCATTAGCATGTCAGTGAATAATCAACGAAAATTTGTTATAACTTAATTAAAATAATTAAATTAATATTAAATGATCTAAAATTTTCTTTTACTATAACCTATTGAAACTACTAAAACCAACTAATTTAATCACTAACAATTGTCAGAAAAAATTAATTTGTGTTTGGTAATGATATTTTATTAGTGAGTTCAAGAAAATTGATTTTATTTGAAATGATGAATGTAGAATCATTTTTAATGGTTTTTTGGTCTACTAGATGAAATGATAATTAAATATCACACATACAAACTACCACTGATCACACCGGCCGGTTCGAAATCAAGAGCTGACGTCTTCTTAGAAGATACACAGTGAATGGAAAACTATATTTCTTCATTGATGAAAACTTGATCTTTTTTATGTACAAGAGAGTGTGTATCAATATATACACAGTGATTTACAAGAGAGGTTCAAGACTCTCTAACTAATTCTCAACAACCCAAAACTAATCTAACAATATTGAAACTAATCTAGAGGAATTAACCAATCTAACCATGGTAACCTTACAATGGTAAAAGAGATAAAGTAAAACAGCGGAATCAAACCAGAAATGTGAAAATCGTGAAATGAAAAAAATCAGAAACTGAATCACAAAACAGAACACACAAACGGATTGTGATTTGCGAAATATTGGTCGCAAACCCCATGAACAAAGAGGGAAAGAATGTAAAGAACCTGTTTCTCATGGATGAACAAATGAAGAAACGGAAGCAGAAACCACCAAAGCCAAGAACCCCCAAAAGATGCGTACGTCACCTTGTTGATGAACTTTTCGTGTTCTTCAGCTTGTCATCGGACAAACATACTTGCCAACTTGCATTGTGTTGGAGATGACGACTTGCTTCCCTCTCCTCGAGTCACGAAAAGGGCCGCAAACGGAAGAAAGGATAAAACGGGAAAATTAATATTACATCTGATACCATCTTAGAAGATACACAGTGAATGGAAAACTATATTTCTTCATTGATGAAAACTTGATCTTTTTTATGTACAAGAGAGTGTGTATCAATATATACACATAGTGATTTACAAGAGAGGTTCAAGACTCTCTAACTAATTCTCAACAACCCAAAACTAATCTAACAATATTGAATCTAATCTAGAGGAATTAACCAATCTAACTATGGTAACCTTACAATGGTAAAAGAGATAAAGTAAAACAGTAAAAGACTAAATTCTAATATGCTAATATTCTAATACGTCTCTATGTCGCTGAAATTGTCAAGGTAATCAACAATGAATGACACATCATTTTTACTGTATAAATGCATAGAATTTTAAGTCTAACATGAATTTATCAAACGAAAAAGTTAGGAAATATTGACTTCTATCCAATCAATTTTACTCACCCGTACTTGCTGAACTCCACCAGAACTGAATGACAAACATGATGAATATACTAGTCCCGTCCTCTGAATGACAAAGATTTCGTTGTTTTAAAATTGTGGAACTAGAATTATCAGCAGATGTAGCAGCAAATGATGCCACAAAGAAGGCTCAAGTGCTTGCAAATTAAGTTAGAATGATACCATCTGCATGTTGCACATAAACTTCCCGCAAGATAAATGCAAGAGAAAACTCAATTACAAAATTTACCTAAATTGAATATGCAAACTCAAATAAGCTATAAATCCTATTCTTATAAATATATTTGTAACCGAAGCCATGCAACGCTAGACCTAAAAACTAACAAGATTATCAGGGTCTGGATCAATATGGAGGTTTGTGAAATAAAAGTATGAAATTTTAAACAAGAATTTCTGCACAAAATTAGCTCATGAATCTTGGTCTTCCTGGCATGAGAGTGTTGAATTTCATAACCATATATTGATTTTTTCTTACAGGTTGCCAAAATCAAAATTGGGGTGTGCAACTAGCAGAATATCCAGCCCACAGAGTGACAAAAAACAGAAGTGATCCACTTGATCACCAAAAAGGGTATTGCGGAACTTGAACCCGTTTTAAGTCGGGTTATTACGCGGATCCTGACGTAACCCGTAGTACTTAAAGGCAAACCCTATTTGTTCACTCAGAAAAACAAGACTCTTTCCACTCTTTTCTTGCTTCGCCGTCTTCCTTCTTCTTCAGCAATGCTCTGCTAGGGTTCGTTCTTCACCATTGATGTTTCGCAGATTGAAGCTTGATTAAGCACCAATGGAGGTCGTAAGTTATCAACAAACATGTATTGTACCAAAACCCTCTGTTTTGGTTTGTTAATTTTACTGTTTGTAGAACCCTAAAACTTTGAATCTGACTTTGTGTTCTGTACTTCTTGATTTCATGTACTGCTAACTAGAAATAGAACCACGATGGTCGAATCAAAGGCTAACGAAGGTATCCAGTCACCTTCTTGTGTTTAAACTTCGTTTCCTTCCTTATATTCGAATCTTGATGTGAATCTGTTTATGTATGTGTACTGAACTGAGCCTTGAACCTGTTGAAGGACTTTACCATTTGTGAGGACACTACCAGATTCCTTACTGCAGGTAACACACCTCTAACTTCTGTTATTCTCACAATTTCTTATTTTCTTCACTGTATGTAAACAGAACCCTAACTTGGTTTGTTTGTGATCCTTGTGAGGTATGCCTAACCGTGAACAAGGATGGAACAAGATGAAGAACTCAAAGAAAAACTCAACACTCAGTCACAGGGAATATCAGAGAATATTAGAGGTAGAATAGAATGAAAAGTAAACTGTAAAATGTATTATTTCATTCAATTGATTCACTGTTGTATGAATCAATATTGATTCTCTTTGTACAAGTATATTTATATACAAGAGTTTTGTTAAGTTTGTTATTTAAGAACAACCTTAACTAATTGAGTTTGTAGTAACAAACTTTTAACAACTTAACTAATTTAGTTTGTAGTAACAAACTCTTAACAACTTAACTAATTCAGTTTGTAGTAACAAACTCTCTAACGGCTAGATTAGTTTGTTGAGTTGGTTTTAGTTTGTTAATAACAAACATTTTGTTATTAACAAACTTTAACTAATTCAACAAACTCTGATTACAGTTTGTATAAGACATTAAGGACTATTTTACCCTCCAACGGCTAGTTTACTTAAACTAAGCTGTTAATATTGTAATTAAAAGGATCAGGTTTTGGTTTTTGATTAAAAACCAACATCCTCCCTTAATCACAAACATAAACCTTAGAGCTTAGAGAGAGTCTAAATCATCAGGACATTCCCCTGGACTAGCAATAGAACATAAACAACCTGGGACAAGCCCCCAAGCAATAGCTTTAGAGGTTGCATTCTTAGTTAGAAGGCAACCATTCCTATCTCTCTTCTTAAGCTTAACTAATACCTTCCCCTTGAGGATTTTTGTAAACAAGTCAGCCAATTGCTCCTTTGTTGAGCAATAGTCCAGCCAAGCTGCTTGAGTAGCAGCTCCATAACCCAGAATGCATTCTGCTATGTTACTGGCAGAACTGCAATCTGCCATTATGGCATAGTGTATGAGGTTTACTTTATACACTTCACATTCTGTGACAAGTTCACAACCCGCCAACCTTCTTAGAGGTTGTTTCAGCCTCTGTCCCCTAGTCAAAACTTGACCAGTAGGTTCTGAATTTGGTGGCAGATTCTTCATAATGAAGAACTTCCTTTTCTTGCTGGTGTGCAGGTTCCTCAATGTCAAATTCCCTCTTCATAGGGTCTTTAAGGCTGCTTCTCTCCTTAGGACAGCTTCCTTGTCTTTCAGCCACTTCGTGAAACAGTTTGAAACACACCAAAGCTCCTTCTTTGGTTTTGATTAGATAGATCCAAAGCTTTGAATATTCATCTACACAAGTTAAAACAGAACTGTTACCACCTAATGAAAACACATTACATGGCCCATAGATAGATGAATATACAATCTGCATTAAGTCCTTAATTTCAGATTTCAGCCTTTTCAAAAGTTGTTTTCCTAGTAAACAAGTAGTACTAGTTTAAATAGGTCTTTCAATCTTAGGTAGACCCTTTACCACTTCCTTAGTTCTTAGGTTAGTTAAAACTTTAAGGTTTAAGTTCCCTATCCTACTATGTTGAAGTGTACTTTCAGATTCACCCTTTTCACTTAGGCATTCTGCCTTTGAAGTGCAAATGCTGATTCTGAAAGTTCTATTCTTAGCAAGGGGTGTACTTAAAATCAACCTATCCTCATTATCAAACAACTTTAGCATTAGGTCCTTCAATATAATAGAAATGCCTTCTTCTACTAATTGCCCTAAGCAAATCAAATTACAGCTTATACCTGGAACATAGAATACATTTTGTATAAATATTACCTGTCCATCTTCCTTTTTGAACAATATGTTCCCCATACCTTCTGCTGTAATAAGTTTTTTGCTAGCACATTTGATGCCAGTTTTTCTACTAGGATCAAAATTAACTAACCATTCCTTATGGCCAATCATGTGGTTTGAACAACCTGAGTCCAAGTACCATACTTCTTCAAAAATCCTGTCATCATTAGTTGTAATAACAAAGAAACAAATTCACAATTTTTATCTATCCTAGATTCAATTTTAGTAACCACAGAAACTTCCTTAGTTTCTGTTTTAGGTTCAGTCACAGAACTCACAGATTCTGAACTCACAAACTCAGAATTCACAAAATGGGTTGTTTTTCGTTTGATGCGTTTTTCGTAAAATGGGTTGTATTAAAAATGAGATGTGAAGCCTCTATTTATAGGCATATAAAAAATATGACTGTTGAGTACATTGTAGATATGAGGAAATCGATTATGTGCCTAAATGGCCTAAATATAAAAATCGATTATGTGCCTGAATACAACTAGGATGAAAATCGATTATGTGCCTGAATTGTCTAAGGAGACAATCGATTATGTGCCTAGAAACACTAAGATGAAAATCGATTATATGTCTGAAAATGCTAAGATGAAAATCGATTATATGGCTGAAAATGCTAAGATGAAAATCGATTATAAGCCTGAAAATGCTAAGATGAAAATCGATTATATGCCTAAATAAATAAAAGGAATAGATTTCTTTCTTTTTGAAAACATCTTGGAAATCGATTCTTTCCTTTAGGAAAGAGGTTATGAATCGATTTCTTTCTTTCATAAGGAGTTGAAAATCGATTTTAAGGTTTAGATAAAATAGTGTGAATCGATTTCTTAGTTTCACAAATAGGTTTTTATGTTTACGTGCCTTGCTTATGTGCATGCATGCATTTGAAAAATAGTGACGGCATGACACTGTGAGATGAGCTGACCCTCAGAAGCGGCTTACATAATTTCCTAAGACAAGCCCCAAAGACTAGAGGCTACCCTTATTTCTTGAGTCTTGATTGCCTTGGATTTCCGCTTTGAGCATATCATCAAAACCTAACCTGCTTGTCATTTTGACTTCGGTCCATTTGTCACTTTGACTTTGATCACTTCATCATCACTAGGTCTTAACCACTTCATCATCAAAACTTAACCTGCCACACAAGATATCCACATTCTCCCCCTTTTTGATGATGACAAAACTTTTGATTCATCTCAGGTGGGAGGTTAGTTCATCAAGCAAAATAATGCATTATTCATGATATGTATCTAGACTCCCCCTTACTTGATGCTCCCCCTGTCTACATGCAAAGTAACAATCCTATATTTCTCCCCCTTTTTGTCATGATCAAAAGGGTTAGTGCAAAACTTAGTTGGTGAGTCACAAATGCAACTAATAATAAAAATGAGTCCATTGCATTTTTAAAAAAAATTGCATAAGCCACCAAATGGTGTGAGTCGGGTTGCAACACAAGATAACCTAACATAAGACATGATAAATCAATTGTTCTTTTTTTCTTTTAAAATAAAAAGATTGACTTCCTTTTGCAATGGTTTTAGAAAGAAAATCTCAGTTAGCTGTTTTGAATACTCAACTAAATTAATCACATAATCACCTTTTTGAACATGCTGGCTAGTCTAGACTGTTGAACGGGGTTCTTTGATAGGCTAATTTGCGCTTGAGTTGTCACATTTAATCGGAATGTAATCCATCATAGTTGAGATGTTGTTATTTACTCTAAATGATGTCCTCAATGATGCATGAAATGAGATCAAGGATTACTCTATTTTAATAGACACATATTAGACTAATACTTAATAACTATTCTTGAGTTCTTATCCATTAAGCACATTTTCAATAGAGGTGAATAAAACTTTATCAATCTAACCTTCACCGGTGATTCTTCCTCTATTGTTGTTATCACAAGTCACATGACCGCTTTTTCCGGGGGTGAGTGTTAAGAACTTTGTTGCGTCTTCAGTCATGCGCTTTGAGTCTTTGCTGTCAAGGTATCAATCTGCCCCCATACCTTGAAGCATACCTGTAGTGAGACCAAGTCGAAAATTTTGGTACCCAAATTTCTTTGGGTCCTTGTGGGTTAGTACTTGGTATAGTCCCTTTGGGAACCCATACCTTTTTCACAACTTGTCTTCCTCTAGCCATGCAAACAGATGCAGTATGTCCTAGTTTGGCACAGTAATAACATCTAATATAGGGTCTAGTTGTAAACTTAGGTCTATGATGCATATTGCTTTTCACAAAATTATTTCTTGGTACCCTAGGATGCACATGTCGTAAGTTGGACATTTTGCCTATTGTACATTCAAGCTCATTGATTTTCTTTTCATGTTCTCTACACTTATCACATACATAATTTTCCTTAAAATAAACAAGATCATCATTTTCTTTTCTAACCTCTAATTTTTCTTTAGTTAAAACATTAACTTCATTTTAAAGACGAGTAATAGTTTTCTTAGATTTACTTAATGCCTTAGCTAATTTTACTGAATTATCATGCAATTCAACAAATGCTTCATGTAATTCATCATATGCACTTTGTAAAGTTTCAGAGTTAGAATATACACCGGTTTCATTTTCACTGTCGTGGTCGGCCATGAGAGCAACTTGAGCTTTTTGACTTCCTGAATTATCTGATGAGTTCATGTCATTTTCTTCCCATGCTATGTAGGCTTTTCTACCATTGTTTCCTTTGGACCCCTTTTTCTTAAACTTTGACAATTTTCTTTCTAAGTTCGGGCACTCCATCGTCAGGTGTCCAGATTTACCACATTCGTAGCAAGTTGGTGGACTTGACATGTTTTCGTTGCTTGAGACTCCTTTGGATGAAGAATTCTTTTTGGGTGACCTTTTCCTTTTCATGAACTTTTTGACTTTTCTAACCATTTGATCCATATTCTCATCGTCTTCATCATCCTTATTTTCTGAATCATCACTATCATCGGATGGATTTGAACTAGAAGCCTTGGGAGCTAAACTTTTCTTTTTCTTGCTGTTTTCTTCATGCTCTGCCAGACGAGTGAGTTCTAACTCGTGCTCTAGTAGTTTTCCAAACAGGGTGGCAAGAGTTATCGTAGCTAAATTTCTTGATTCAGTTATCGCAGTTACCTTTGGTTGCCATTCTCTGTTTAGACATCTCAACACTTTGTTGATCAAGTCTTCGGGAGGGAACGGTTTTCCTAATGAGCCCAATTTGTTCACTATGTGAGGGAACCTCTTTTGCATTTATTGTATCGATTCTCCTTGATTCATTCTGAATAATTCATATTCCCGGATGAGAGTATTGGTTCTTGCTCTTTTTACCTCACTGGTACCTTCATGAGTGACTTGAAGGTTGTCCCACATTTCTTGAGCAGATTTACAATTTGATACTCTAAAAAATTCATCGGGACTGAGTGCGGAAGTGATAATGTTCTTGGCACGGAAATTGTGTTGAACTTTCCTTTTATCATTATCCGTCCATTCATTTCTTTCTTTCACTTTGAGTGCGCCATTTACCATGTGCGTGGGAACAAAAGGTCCATTTTCCACAGCATCCCATATATCTATATCTGGCCCTTCTATGAATATTCTCGTTCTTTCTTTCCAATATGCATAGTCTTCCCCGTTGAATCCCGGAGGACGGGTAGAGATGCACCCTCTTGCGTAGACCAACCTGAAGCCATTTCTCTTGAAGCTGCTAGTCCCTTTATACAAGAGTCTAGCTCTGATACCACTTGTTACCACGTGGCTTCAGTCTCAAGAGGGGGGGGGGGGTGAATTGAGATTTAAAAACTTTTCCCCTTTTTAGCGACTTAGATTAATTCCGCGCAGGTTTATGGAATGAACGATAAAGAATATGAAAGCAGTAAAGAAAACAGCAGATTTTATACTGGTTCAGTCACCTCCCAGTGACCTACGTCCAGTCCTCACACCCTTGTGAGATTTTCCACTAACACAACAAAGCTTACAGGTGCCTTGGAAACCTTTACAGACTCAGGCACTCTTCTTCTAGGATACCCCACCTATGAAGAGCCCTCAAATCTGTCACAACAACAACAAGAGATACCCCACCCTTGTTACAACCAGCTGCCCTAGAAATATACCCCACTTCCTAGTACAAACAGCTACCCTAGAGAGATACCCCACTCCCTAGTACAAATTACAATGATAAACAAATTACAAATTAAATACCAAAATACCTCTTATGTAGGTGTTAGCCTGCATTTTCGACAGGATAAACTTAAATGCAGTCAACGAGGTTTGACTTGGTGGATTTAAGAAGAAGAACTACTATTTCGACAGCAAGAAGAGGTATACTGGGAAATCAGCATAGTTCATAACTTAACGAAAAATTGGAAAGCTGAAGCCAGTGGTTCGACAGAGGTGAAAGTAATAGCCAGATAGCAAGCCAAATCAAAGGACGTTGTCGAATGGGATAGCAGCAACATGGTCGAAAGAAAGGAGCAGTTACCTAGTCGAAGCGCCTAACAGTTATCTTATTTTAAACTGCTGTGCTGTTATTGTTTTACTCTTTTAGTATAAATAGGAGTTTCTTTTCATAGAATTGGTCGTAAAATTCATTTCTACATAAACTTCCGAAAAACTCTTAGTTCCGCATAAGAGAAAACAGAGTCAAAGGAATTCAATGTAGGAATCTGCGTACCAATCTTTATTCAATGCAATGTTGTTTACTTTCTTTTAAGATTCCTGCAATTTACTTGCTTTTGATCTTCTTTTCTTCCTTTTCTTTACAATTCCTGCACTTTTCTGCACTTCTTCTTAAACACTTTTCTCTTTTCTACTCCACTATCCATTTCGATATCACTTTTTCCTTCATTAAACGGTTATCACCATCATTTTTAAACAAACCGTAAGAACCTTAACTATTTTCAATAAAGACTTTAACACAAATGTTCTGAGATGTTTCTAGTTGGTCTCGCGAGCAACACACACGTGTAACTAGCGGCGTTTACCAAAAATCACGGTAAACAAAATGGCACACTCGGTGGGACGTTTGTGCTAAGTTTTAAAGTTTTTCGTTGAAACATTCTGGGTTTGTTATCAAACCCAAAACTAGTATTTTGTATTGTGTATGCGTTTATGAAGTGGTAAAAACGTTGCAGAAATGCCTCGTTCTAACATGAATACTGCTTCCACATCAAATGCATCTTCCCAAGCGGCAGTTAATGATAACAACGCTGAAGCAAGGTTTTAAACACCGGACCGGACTGGCCGGTTCAACTGGTTGAACCGAGAACCGGACCCCTGGCCGGTTGGTTCAACCCCATTTGAACCGCAGGCCAAAGAACCGCCCAGAACCGGATTGAACCGCCAAGAACCGGGAAAGAACCGGGAACCGAACTGGGTTGAACCGGTTTGAACCGCCCGAAATGCAATTTTTTATTTTTAAATTTACTTTTTTCTCCAAAATTTAATATTTTTTATTTTTTATTTAATAAATTACTTATCCGGTTCAACCATGGTTGAACCGGTTGAACCGATTGAACCATGAACCGGAGGTCTCGCCGGTTCGATCTCCGGTCCGGTTTTAAAAACATTGCGCTGAAGTATTTCAGGAGTAACCGCCCCTGTATCTTCCCCAAGAGTAACTGCTTCTCCAACCATAGCGGGAGTAACCGCTCCACTACCTTCTTCGACAGTTATGGGCGTAACCGCTCCTGTCATTACCCCTGTGTCGAATATAATGGTCCCTGTACCACCAATTTTAAATTCGACTAGTCCCTTAATGGCAAACTCCATGATGGGAAATATGCCGTTCAATTTCACTATGAATGGTAGAAATTATCCATATGGCATGCCAACAGCCATGATGATAGGGCTTCAAACAAATGCATCTACGTATGCAGAAATTATAGCCTCAAGCTTTTCGCCTATGCATAATTCCCCAGAAAACATGTATGGTCGAAATGCCCAACCTTCCTTAACCACATCGTCTTTATTGGCACTAAGAAAACAAATGGATGATAGTAATCATGACATGGTTAATATGCTAACACAACAGATAGGCACTGTCTTCAATCCTTTGATTCAAAACACAAACGACAGTTACCAAATGTTAGCAACCCAAATGGGTCGAATTGCTGATTTCTTTGGCACTCCACCAGTACATAATCAGCCTATTCCCAAATGCAAAATGTCAGACCTATTGATTTACCTGTCGAAAGGCCCAACAATGCAATCCCTATGAACCATGCACAACAATTTGTTGTCGAAGATCCCGTCCCTGAAGTGGTGCTAGTAAATAGGAACCAAAATGCTGACGAAGTAGTCAGGCAAGTCCAACAAAATAACTTTGGGCTTCAAAATAATTTGGCTAATCTCGTCGAAACTATACTAGCCCAGAATGGCCTAAATTTAGGCCTACATAGGCCTAACTTTGTATCACCCTTGTCGGAGTATGTCTTACAAACTGAGTTGCCAAGGGGGTGGAAACTTCCTAAATTCACCAAATTTTCTGGTGAAACTAGAGAATCCACTGTCGAACACGTTGCCCGTTACTTAACTGAGGCAGGAGACTTGGTGCACAATGAGAACCTAAGGCTAAAATACTTCCCCAATTCTCTAACTAAAAATGCCTTTACTTGGTTCACCACTCTACCCCCACATTCCATATTTAACTGGGGGAAATTAGAGAAAGCTTTCCATGAAAAATTCTACATGGGGCAGTCGAAGAGTAGTCTTAAAGAATTGGCTAGTGTTCGACGCAATGTGCCAGAGTCTATTGATGAATATCTCAATAGATTTAGATTACTCAAGGCAAGGTGCTTTACTCAAGTGCCTGAACATGAGTTAGTCGAAATGGCTGCTGGTGGCCTAGACTATTCTAATAGAAAGAAGCTAGATACTCTACACTTAAGAGACATGGCACAATTGGCCGATAGGGTTCAACAAGTCGAAAGACTCAAAGCTGAGAAAGTTTCGACAAATAGATTTAATAATAAAAAGAAAAAGTGGCATTTGTCAATGTTGATAATAATAGCCAAGAATTCGACGTATCATATGAGAATGTCGAAGAAGTGGTTAACGTTGCAGAATTAAAACCTGGACCTCCATATACATGTAAATTATTAAATCCTTCTGATGGAAAAAATCCTGTCGAACCAAAAAATGATAAATTTGTTGCAAACACATACACCTTTGATGTCACAAAATGTGACCAAATATTTGATCTTTTGGTGACTGATGGTCAAATTTTAGTGCCTAAGGGTCTAAAAATACCACCATTAGAACAACGAAAGAAACGAGGTTATTGCAAATATCACAATTTTTTGGGTCATAATACCTCTCGATGTGTACTTTTCAGGGATCTAGTTCAAAAGGCACTAAATGAAGGAAGGCTGAAGTTTGACGACAAGTCGAAGCCTCCGATGCAAATTGACAACAACCCTTTACCAACAGTAGAGGCGAATTACGCTGAAGTCGACATTCTTGTTGTCGAAACCAGTCAAATTGCTGCTGGAACCGACAATGTGTCTAAGAGTGCTGAAATTCCTGAGGCAAATATCAAAATGGTCACCAAAGACTAGTATGATGAGAAAATGAAGGTGGTGTATCCACAAGCTGAGGAGGAACTGGTTGATTTCCTCAACAGGTGCAAGATCAATAACACTGAGGTAATGCTGTGCCCACGGTGCAGTTCGGTGTTCGACAAGGAGGCTGCCAGAAGCCTTGAAAATTTTACTCCTCAATCAAAGAGAAAAAGCAGGTGGGTTGATAATAGGCCCAAGTTCAGCTTTAATCCAAGGGGTGTACCATACAAGGTCACACCTTCGACAAAGCAACCTCCAAGGGCTCAAACGAAGACATTTGTGCCACTTGCAAAAACCCCTGTCGAAAGATGGGTATACTCAGGAGGTAAAGAAACAGGATACTACTCAAAAATGGCAAAAGGAAGCTCCAGGGCCATAAACCAAAATAAGGCACCTGATTCTAACAGGTAAGAACCCAATGACAAGGACACAATGGCGAAGATATCAACGCCAGATGAAGTTTGCTGCTGCAGAGGAAAGCAGAAACCCAGACACAAATAAGGGAAAGCAATTAGCTTCTCGTGTCGAAGTTCCAAGAAAGACTGCAAAGGAGAGGATATTCCCTCCACTTTCAGTCATCAAAAAAGGCCTTGATCCTGCAATTTTTTTTCAATGCAATTTACTTGCTTTTCTTCCCTTTCTTTACAATTCCTGCACTTTTCTGCACTTCTTCTTAAACACTTTTCTCTTTTCTACTCCATTATCCATTTCGATATCACTTTTTCCTTCATTAAACGGTTATCACCATCATTTTTAAACAAACCGTAAGAACCTTAACTATTTTCAATAAAGACTTTAACACAAATGTTCTGAGATGTTTCTGGTTGGTCTCGCGAGCAACACACACGTGTAACTAGCGGCGTTTACCAAAAATCACGGTAAACAGTAGGCAGATCCAACAACTTGAAATCCCCAACCCAACTAACCCTTGAGAGAGATAAGCTCTGACAAACGAACAGTGCGTGAAGAGCAGAAGTGTAAATGAAAAGGGTTGTTTTTCGTTTGATGCGTTTTTCGTAAAATGGGTTGTATTAAAAATGAGATGTGAAGCCTCTATTTATAGGCGTATAAAAAATATGACTGTTGAGTACATTGTAGATATGAGGAAATCGATTATGTGCCTGAATACAACTAGGATGAAAATCGATTATGTGCCTGAATTGTCTAAGGGGACAATCGATTATGTGCCTGGAAACACTAAGATGAAAATCGATTATATGCCTGAAAATGCTAAGATGAAAATCGATTATATGCCTGAATAAATAAAAGGAATCGATTTCTTTCTTTTTGAAAACATCTTGGAAATCGATTCTTTGCTTTAGGAAAGAGGTTATGAGTCGATTTCTTTCTTTCATAAGGAGTTGAAAATCGATTTTAAGGTTTAGATAAAATAGTGTGAATCGATTTCTTACTTTCACAAATAGGTTTTTATGTTTACGTGCCTTGCTTATGTGCATGCAAGCATTTGAAAAATAGTGACGGCATGACACTATGAGATGAGCTGACCCTCAGAAGTGGCTTACATAATTTCCTAAGACAAGCCCTAAAGACTGGAGGCTACCATTATTTCTTGAGTCTTGATTGCCTTGGATTTCCGCTTTGAGCATATCATCAAAACCTAACCTGCTTGTCATTTTGACTTCGGTCCATTTGTCACTTTGACTTTGATCACTTCATCATCACTAGGTCTTAACCACTTCATCATCAAAACTTAACCTGCAACACAAGATATCCACACCTTCCCCTTGAGGATTTTTATAAACCAGTCATCCAATTGCTCCTTTGTTGAGCAATAGTCCAGCCAAGCTGCTTGAGTAGCAGCTCCATAACCCAGAATGCATTCTGCTATGTTACTGGCATAACTGCAATCTGCCATTATGGCATAGTGTATGAGGTTTCCTTTATACACTTCACCTTCTTTGACAAGTTCACAACCTGTCAACCTCCTTAGAGGTTGTTTCAGCCTCTGTCCCCTAGTCAAAACTTGACCAGTAGGTTCTGAATTTGGTGTGGCAGATTCTTCATAATGAAGAACTTCCTTTTCTTGTTGGTGTGCAGGTTCCTCAATGTCAAATTTCCTCTTCATAGGGTCTTTAAGGCTGCTTCTCTCCTTATGACAGCTTCCTTGTCTTTCAGCCACTTCCTGAAACAGTTTGAAACACACCAAAGCTCCTTCTTTGGTTTTGATTAGATAGACCAAAGCTTTGAATATTCATCTACACAAGTTAAAACAAAACTGTTACCACCTAATGAAAACACATTAAATGGCCCATAGATAGATGAATATACAATCTGCATTAAGTCCTTAATTTCAGATTTCAGCATTTTCAAAAGTTGTTTTCCTAGTAAACAAGTAGTACTAGTTTCAATAGGTCTTTCAATCTTAGGTAGACCCTTTACCACTTCCCTAGTTCTTAGGTTAGTTAAAACTTTAAGGTTTAAGTGCCCTATCCTACTATGTTGAAGTGTACTTTCACATTCAGCCTTTTCACTTAGGCATTCTGTAACACCCCGGAAATAATTTAGTTACATTATTTAATTGAATTATTAATTTTATTGGAGGCGTGATTAAATTAATTAGTATGATGGTGATGTTCAGGAGGTGGAACGAGTAAAGAGGGTGGTGTTGGCGTAGGAGGCCCAGCGCTCGCTGAGCCCACAGCTTAAACCCTAGGAGTCTAAGCGCAACTCTCTCATTTACGCAAAATTGAGAGAGAGCTGCGAAAGTTAGAGAGAGTGAGAAGGGAGAAGTCTTGCACGACGCTAAAGGAGGAGAAGGAAGGGAATTCTCTCGAGGTTTCGTTAGGTAAGAGTTCTCAATCCTTCCTTGTCGTTTTTCTTCCTTTCCTAGTGTTGTGACTTTCAAGCCCTAATCTCCGTGTGTTGATTTCCCCCTTGATCAAGAAGTAGGCGTGACTACGGTTTCGAAGGAGGAAGGAGAAGCTTCGTTCGTTGTGTTGCTAGGTTTTGTTCGTGACTCTTCGTCATTGTCTTCCGGAACACGCAAAATACGAGGTAAGGGTGAGCGTTTTGGTTTAACGTAATTGAGTATATGACTTAGGGTCTTGTAAATCTCTTTTTGGGTATTGTTGTGAAATTGATACGAAATGACGTAATATAGAGGAGAATAGAAAGAATTTGTAAATTGTTATGTTTGATGAGTTATGGGTATTTCTCGTGATGAATTGTGATGTTTTCTTAAATGAATCTTGATGGTTATTTTGATGGAGTTGATGCTTTCTTGATGAATTCTTGGTGATTGTCTGTGATAAATTGTTGGTGATCCTCCGTTGGTGAATTTGATGATTTTATTGGTGACATTTTGATGATTTGTGTGATGGACAAATCGTATTTTTTTTTATGTTGATGACGGTGAGAAAGGGATTATGATTAAACATGGTTTAGAAAAATTTTGAAATCCGAATAATTCTGCAAGTGAAGCTGTTTCTGACCAACTGCGCCTCACTCGCGCTCGGGTCGCGCCCCAGGCGCAAGGCGTGCTGCGCTGGGCCTGTTGTTGCTGTTGTTTTGCGCCCCGCTCGCGCCCCACTCGCGCCCCAAGCGCGAGTCATTGTTTCCCACTGTTGTGCACTGTTTTTCCACTGTTTTCCTGCTGTTTTCACACCGTTTTCTCCAATTAAAAATGTGATATTTTCCCAATAAAAATATGATGTTTTCACTAATAAATGTGAAGTTTTTCTCCAATATAGATGTGATGTTTTCTCCACAAAATGTGAAGTTTTTCCCAATTAAAAATGCGGTGTTTTCCTTAAATTCAAAAGTGATATTCCTCCATAGAATGATGACGTTTCTACTAGCAAAAGTGTGACGTTTTCTCAATTCAAATATAGTGTTTCCCAAGCTTAATAAATGTGGTGTTTATCGAATTTAAAATGTGATGTCCTTTCAAATAAGATGTGGTGTTTACTAAATTAAAACGGGATGTTTTTTTTTCTAAACTCCAAGTGTGTGGCTACCCAAATTTCAAAAATGATATGTGT
Source organism: Astragalus membranaceus (assembly GCA_039519185.1). Classification (NCBI taxonomy): domain Eukaryota; kingdom Viridiplantae; phylum Streptophyta; class Magnoliopsida; order Fabales; family Fabaceae; genus Astragalus; species Astragalus membranaceus. Next base: position 27,135,651 of record CM076849.1, on the reverse strand, counting down.
GATAATGATGTAATATGATTTATGATGAATTGTGAAGAATATACTCTATGAGTATGGCTTTAATAATGATGTAATGTGATTGGGATGAATTGTGACGAATACACTCTATGAGTGTTTGATGACGATGATGATGAGTACTCCAGGTGAGTGTTTTTGATGAAACGCACGGCAAAAAAACAATCTTGGGCCAAAAAAAAATTTTAATTACCAAAATAACCAAACTTTTAGATTAAATACCAAAGTACCCACTTTTTAAAACTAGGCCAGAAGTCGCCCCCCACAGAGAAGACTTCTGAACATGAAATTTTACTTTTTTTTTCATTTTCAGTTCAGAAGTCGCCCCCCACCAGGGTGACTTCTGAACTGCGTTTTTTAATTTTTTTTAATTATTTGTTTTTAAATGTAAATTAATTTAATTTAATTAGAATAATTAATTGAAATAATTAGAATAATTAGTAAAATTATTTATAAAGTAATTACGGTAATAATCACGGTAAAAAATGAAGATATTAAAAAGTGGAACAGAATTTAATATTGGATAAGAACAGAAATGAAAAACACAAATTGCAAAAATACAAGGATAGGAAATTTAAAACGAAACGACAGGAAAACATAAAACAAGAAGAGGCAAACATGATTTAAACTACTTCTACTTCCACCATACATTGTCAGGTAGGGGCCATCGGATGACTGGAGGCACAATGCGACGGACGATGGAATCGCCAGACTCTCTGGTTTTAACGCACAATTCGAGATAAGGTTCAATCAAACCTTGGAAGGTCTCATGTTTCTCAAACATTTCACGAACATCTTTGTCTTTCTTGATAGGCACGGGGCACATCCGAATACGATTACGTGGGCCGCTAAAGATGTAGGGGGAGTTTGAAACGATACTAGTGATTTCTTGCTCGACACCATCTACGTGAAAATTATCCGTTAATTTTTCTTTCAATTCGGCGAAGGTGATGTTGTTCTTAAGCCTGAAATTTTTAGTTTTACTACCATTAATCATCACACCATGTTGTTCCCTGGACTGGTAAGTGCCTTGATAGTCAACTTTACAAGTGTGCGTAATGACTCTTTCCGGTATGGGTTCTTGTGGTGCGGGTGGTCTTTGTTGAAGAAGATGAATGATTTCTTCTGGAGTGCGTCTTGTGTCCACGTACAGCTCTAAGATTTGTCGCCCCATGGGAAGTGTAGCATGATATTCCATCATTGTGTGGACGTCGTCGTCGCTGCGGATCTCCATAACTGAAAAATAGCCAGTCCCGTCTTCTCCAAGTTCGTACTTTCGGTAACGTATACGCTCAACGTCTTTACGCCACGCTCCCTCTGGACGAATCTTCCTCTCAGCCTTCTCCTTCAGTTGGGCGAAGGTGATGTCCTTATTCATTCTGCAGAAGACATGGTTAGGACAACGAAAGACAACACCATGTTCGTCGGTGGTGACAATTCCACTGTGATGAAGGGCGGTTAGGAATTTGTCGTTTGAGTACTGGGTTTGGCACAACTGCCATTCCATTTTAGCGGGTGGGGCGATGGTTTTTGGGCAGAAGCAGAGAAGAGAAGATGACTCAGAAGCCAAGGGTAGGTTGAGGGTAAACTGTTGGTGTGAATGTTATTGTAATTTGAGAATGTATTTATAATAGAGGTGATCGTGTGCGAGCCGTTGATTTAGGATGATCATAACCGTTGATTGTAGGGTTTAGTGTCGGCAAAATCTAGGGCGTTAAATTGTGTCGGCAAAATCTTGGCCGTTTAATAATGTCGGCAAAATCTAGGCCGTTAAATAATGTCGGCAAAATCTAGGCCGTTCAATAAAATAAGACCTCAGCACTATGCACACTCTGCACAATGCACACTCTGCACAATGCACACTCTGCACAATGTACACTCTGCACAAATCAATTTGTTATATTTAAATTGATAAAAATATGAATTAATTAAATTTAATTACAATAATTAATTTAAATAAGTAGAATAATTAGAAAGTGGGTTATTTTGGATTTTTTTTTTTTGGTCTTACACAATGCGTAATGTTTTCAATACTTACATTGTGGAGTTCCCACCCTTGCCAACTGAGACCTCGTGGCCTGATTTCAATACTCTAGAACTACAGCATGATCCAGCTAAACGGAGAGATAAAAAGGGCCGTCCACAGTCTACCCGTATTCGTACTGAGATGGATCAAAGAGAAAGGGGTACCCGCCCCAAAAGATGCGGAATTTGTAGAAACGAGGGTCACAACAGAAACAACTGCCCTAACCGCAATGTAAACTAGTCGCATTTACTACTATTGTATTTTTCGTTTTAGTCTTTTAAATCAATTAATGTCTTGTAATATCTCTTTGCGACCCTTCAATTTAATTAGTAATTTTGGTTTCACAATAGCAATTATCTAAATTATTTATAATATTTTATTTAATTTTTGTATTTTAATTATTTTTTTTTATATTTTTATCAAACTAAAAACAAATAATTAAAAAAAATTAAAAAACGCAGTTCAGAAGTCACCCTGGTGGGGGGCGACTTCTGAACTGAAAATGAAAAAAAAAATTAAATTTCATGTTCAGAAGTCTTCTCTGTGGGGGGCGACTTCTGAGCTAGTTTTAAAAAGTGGGGTACTTTGGTATTTAATCTAAAAGTTTGGTTATTTTAGTAAATAATTTTTTTTTTTGGCCCAAAATTGTTTTTTTGCCGAAACGCACATGTGTATATAGAGTCTCATGGCATGTGCATATCGTGAAGAATAGGCTTCGGCCTCTTGCGAATAATAGGCTTCGGCCTCCTGTGAAGAATAGGCTTCGGCCTCTTAATTGTGATGAATATGGTACCATCATGCATATGCCCTGGTGGGGGTTGCATTTACATGCATGATCATGATTGTGGCTTGTTGCCAAACTGTATTGTGAATTGGTGTTTGGTGATGATGATGTGATGTTAATAATGATGTTGTAGAATTGTTTGTCTCCATTACTCTATCATATGCTGGATTATGTTTTGTTAAAATTCTCACCCCTTCTGCTTGGAATGTTGCTCTATTGTGGCAACGCTGCAGGTAATCGCGAGTGAATGATCTGCTACCTTCCTTTTAGCTCTTGGGATGTATTTTGTGTCACTCTCTGATACTGTAACACCTAGGGGGCGTGGGTGAATTTTGATAAACGATTTAATTAGTTGTTTTAACGATTTTATTGATATATTTGAGACGTGTTTGAGAGTTATTGGTGAGATGTTGTTTATTTCGCTGTGAGGTGAATTTTGAGGATTTGATCTTCCATGAAGGATGTTTTGTTGCACGAATTTGAAGAGTGCAATGGATGAGTTTGTTTTTAATGAAGTTGTAGCATTTCTTTTCTATCAATGAAAATAATATTTTTGAAAGGGATTACTCTGATAAATGACGTGTAATATAAGGGTAGAAAAGGGGTGTTACACATTCTGCCTTTGAAGTGCAAATGTTGATTCTGAAAGTTCTATTCTTAGCAAAGGGTGTACTTAAAATCAACCTATCCTCATTATCAAACAACTTTAGCATTAGGTCCTTCAATATAATAGAAAAGCCTTCTTCTACTAATTGCCCTAAGCTAATCAAATTACAGCTTATACCTGGAACATAGAATACATTTTGTATAGATATTACCTGTCCATCTTCCTTTTTGAACAATATGTTCCCCATACCTTCTGCTGTAATAAGTTTGTTGCTAGCACATTTGATGCCAGTTTTTCTACTAGGATCAAAATTAACTAACCATTCCTTATGACCAGTCATGTGGTTTGAACAACCTGAGTCCAAGTACCATACTTCTTCAAAAATCCTGCCATCATTAGTTGTAATAACAAAGATAACAAATTCACAATTTTCATCTATCCTAGATTCAATTTTAGTAACCACAGAAATTTCCTTAGTTTGTGTTTTAGGTTCAGTCACAGAACTCACAGATTCTGAACTCACAAATTCAGAATTCACAGATTCTGAACTCATAGTTTCAGAATTCACAGAAACTACCTTAGTTTCTGTTTCAGTTTTAGAACTCACAGAAACTAGCTTAGTTTCTGTTTCTGGTTCAACTGTAGCCACAACAACTTCCTTAGTTTCTGTTTCTTCTAATTCACCAGTGATCACAGAAACTTCCTTAGTTTCTATCTCCTCTGGTTCATCAGTAAACATACTAAAAGCTACATGATTAGATTCTGAATCAGAATCTTCTTTAGCCATATTGGCTTCAGTTTCAGTTTGTTTGGACTTAGAATCCTTTCTAGTAGGGCATTCAGTAGCATAATGCCCATATTTATCACATCTATAGCATTGCACTTTAGACTTGTCTTTCTTTTTAGATGCATTGCTATTTTCCTTAGTGAAATCAAATTTAGGGTTAGGTTTACCTGACTTACCTTTGCCTGTCTGGTTGCTGCTGCCTGTAACACCCCTTTTCTATAACTTTACTTGTAAATAAAATCAGAGTCTTTTTTTTTTTTTTTTTGAAAACAATTTCAAGCGAGTGCTACATTTACTTCATAATTAACAAGATACATAACACCATAAGAAAAAGGCTTAGTTCGCATCAACTAAATCCAATCACCATCAGCAGCGGAATAATAATCAATTCAAAATTAAAACCAATACATCACCAACAAAGTCTAGCAGTTTTAAGAAAATAAAGCATAAACCTAAGACAAACCCCCCCTGGTGCTACGTATCAGAGCGTGACACTTCCTACCAGACGAAGGCATACAGGAAACCTTCACTCATCATTACCTGCACGTTGCCGACATAAGAAGCAACATAAAGGCAGTAGGGTGAGTCTCTTTTCATAATTAATAACATATGGAAATTAAGCAATGCATAGGAAAAAGGGAAACTAGGCACACCAATTCACAATAATGGAACAATCGCATCAATATTGTATTTCCAAACAGCACCACAGAATATATGATTTATGCATGTAATGCAACCCAAACTCCACGGGTACATGCATGTCGGATCCGTCACCAAATACAAATAGGCCGTAGCCTCTGCTCACCAAATACAAATTAGGCCGTAGCCTCTGCTCACCAATAATGCACATGCTTCATGCGGTGTTATGGAGAATGCATCACAACACACCACAAATCAGTCAATTTCACATTTTAAATTCTAGTCTCACCATAGTGCATTAATTAACTCACCAAATTAAAATTAGGCCGAAGCCTCTGCTCACCAATCTCACCTCATCATCACTCACCAAGTCAGCTCACCACTCACACCAACACCCATTCAAATAGACCAACTTAGGACATTGACAAGACATAGAGAAAGTGGGTAAAAATAGCCATTTGGACACTTGAACACCATCAGCCAGAAGCACCAGTAAAAATAAATTATTTTTGCATAAATTTGAGACTATTGGATAGGCACTGAAATTAGCTTCAAAACGCATTTTGAACCGTTGAATTTGGATAACCGAGTCAAAAGTTACATTAAAAACAATTTAGGAAAAATGTTAGACATCCTGGAAACTGGCGCATGGGCGCTGGGCGCCCAGGGGCAACACAGCGCTTGGCGCATGGGCGCTTGGCGCCCAGGAGAAACAACACGCACAGGCGCATGGGCGCTGGCGCCCAGGAACAACACGCGCAACAGCGCACAGGCGCTAGGCGCCCAGGAGGCAACACGCGCACATAGGCGCTGGCGCCCAGAAGCAACAACGCGCACAGGCGCGCCCAGGGAACAGCAGCAACATGGCGCCCAAGCACTAGGCGCCTAAGGCCAACATGCTACACAACTCATTTTGCTTCGAAATTCATTTTACACGAGCCAAATGCTCAGGACATGAAAACTCAATAAAAATTTTATCAAAAGCTGAACTTTAATTTTGGCGCCCATGCACTAGGCACCTAGTGAAAATACGCAACTCAACTCTTTTCTTGACCAAAATCAGTTTTCATGAGCCATTTTACCCAAGTATAAAAACCTGAAAACAATTTTCACAAAACTATCACCAGAACTTTGGGGCCCTTGGCGCCCATGACACAAGCAACATGTGCCAAAACTGGCAGCACAGGAACACTGGATGGCAACACAGGCAACAGAGACAGCAACACAGAATGGCAACACAGGCAACAGAGACAGCAACACAGAATGGCAACACAGGGCAACAGAATTGTTGGAAACAGGCGCAGCACACTGCTGGGCGCCTGGTTCCCATGACTAGGCGCAACACAGAATTTTTTTCAGCAATAGGCATATGGCGCCCAAGGCGCCTAGGGGCTCCTAAACAGAATTTTTCCACTTTCATTCACCAAATTAAATTCACCAAAATGCCCAATTATATATATATTTCTAACATGTCACCATGATTCTCAATTTCACTACATAATCACCAAATAATCATATACTCAAACATATGGTCTACAATTCGCATTTCACCACAATTCAATCATCAATCATAAAATTCTCAACATGATAATTCAACAACAATCATCACAATATTATAATTCCTCAAAATCAACACAATTTAAATCATGGAACTAACCTAGGACCCTAACCCTAAGCAATTCATAATTCGCATACTCATTAAGAACAAAAAGAGGACCCCCTAACCTTGTGAAATTCGAATTTGCTAGCCAAGCTTCAAGGAAGAATGCGAACCACCAATGAGCCTCCTCCTCCTCTCTATGAGCTTCGCCCCTTTCTCCTTCTCCTCTTCGCAACTCTCTTCTCACTCTCTCTACGTTTCTTTTTCTTTCTTTTCTCACTTGGGTGAATTGCCACTAACTCCCTAGACCCCAATGAATTCGACTCCTATGCCAAAGAAATGGGCCACGGGCCTAATTGTGGATCACGGGCCCTTGCTCGCACCACTTAATTAGTAATAGCACCTCCTAATAAAATAAAATAAAATACTTAAACTCGAATTATTTAATTAAATTAAATAAATATTGTAAGCCTTAAATAATTTAATTAAATAAATAATTAAATTATTTTGGGGCGTTACAACTCTCCCCCACTTAGAATATTTCGTCCTCGAAATTACCTGAATCAAACAACTCCGGATATGCCTCCCGCATCTTGCTCTCCAGCTCCCAAGTCATACTCTCACCAGCAGCTCCTAACCAAACCACTTTCACCAAAAGAATTTCTTTCCCTCTCAGAGTCTTCACTTCTCTATCTTCAATCCGCACAGGCATAGTCTCCACGGTGAGATTATCCCGCACCTCTACTTCATCCATCTGAATCACATGGGACGGGTCCGGAACATACTTTCGAAGTTGTGACACGTGAAACACGTCATGCAAGTTTGAAAGATTAGGCGGCAAAGCCACCCTATATGCAACACTTCCCACCCTCTCCGTAATCTGATACGGACCAATGAAACGGGGAGTTAACTTCTTAGATTTCAAGGCACGCCCAACACCAGTCACCGGAGTGACTCTCAGGAACACATGATCACCGGCCTGAAACTCTAAATCCTTCCTTCTCTTATCATGATAGCTCTTTTGTCGACTCTGCGACGCTTTCATCTTCTCACGGATTAATTTTACCTTCTCAGTTGTTTCCCGCACAATTTCAGGCCCCAACACTGCACTCTCCCCAGATTCATACCAACACAACGGAGTCCTACATCTCCGACCATACAATGCCTCAAACGGTGCCATACCAATACTAGAGTGAAAACTGTTGTTATAGGTGAATTCTATCAACGAAAGATGAGAATCCCATGAACCTCCCTGCTCAAGAACACATGCCCTCAACAAGTCCTCTAACGACTGAATAGTCCTCTCCGTCTGACCATCTGTCTGCGGATGATAAGCGGAGCTCAACCTCAACTTAGAACCCAAAGCTTCCTGCAAACTTTTCCAAAATTCAGATGTGAATCTTGGATCTCTATCAGATACAATACTAAGCGGAACGCCATGCAACTTCACAATAGTCTTGATGTAGATTTCTGCCAACTTTGGAACTGGATAAGTCATATTAATTGGTAAGAAATGAGCAGACTTAGACAACCTGTCCACAACCACCCATATAGCATCAAACCCTCTCACTGTATTTGGCAAACCAGTTACAAAATCCATGGAAATGCTATCCCATTTCCATTCCGGAATCTCCAATGGTTGCATCAACCCCGCAGGCTTCTGATGCTCAATTTTAGACTTCTGACAAGTCAGACAAGAATACACAAACTGAGCCACATCCTTCTTCATACCAGGCCACCAGAACATTTTCTTCAAATCTTGGTACATTTTCGTAGCCCCGGGATGAATACTCAACTTGCTTCTATGGCTCTCCTCAAGAATCATTCTCTTCATCTCAGCATCGTCAGGAATGCAGATCCTATCTCTGAATCTCAATACACCTTGGGAATCTAACTTGAAATCTCCATCCACATCTTGATCATTCACAACCAACAGGTCTACCAACTTTACATCTGACTTTTGTGCTTCTCGGACACTAACCAAAAATTCATTTCCGATCTTCAACATCCCCAATCTGACACTCTGCGGTGTCACTTCACAAACCAGACTCATGTCCCGAAACTGCTCAATCAATTCTAACTCTTTCACCATCATAGCCGACATATGCAAACTCTTCCGACTTAAAGCATCAGCCACGACATTAGCTTTGCCGGGGTGATAGTTCAAGCCGAAATCATAATCCTTCAGCAATTCTAGCCAACGTCTCTGTCTCATATTTAGCTCCTTCTGATCAAACAAGTATTTCAGACTCTTATGGTCACTAAACACTTCAAATCTGGTACCATACAGATAGTGCCTCCAAATTTTTAGCACAAACACGATTGCAGCTAGTTCCAAATCATGAGTAGGGTAGTTCTTCTCATGGGTCCTCAACTGTCTGGACGCATAAGCTACTACCTTACCCTCTTGCATCAATACACCTCCCAAACCCATCTTGGAAGCATCGCAATATACTACAAACGGTCGATCAGGAACAGGCAAAGTCAAAACGGGCGACGTAGTCAACCTCTTCTTCAACTCATTGAAGCTCTCCTCACAGCGAGCATCCCACACAAAAGCTTTTCCCTTACATGTCAATTGAGTCAACGGAAGTGCCAACTTCGAGAAACCTTCGATAAATCTCCTATAATAACCAGCTAATCCCAAGAAGCTTCTGATTTCTGTAACTGACTTCGGGCTCTCCCATTGAGACACAGCATCAACCTTGGCTGGGTCCACAGCTATACCATTACCAGAGATAATATGACCAAGGAAACCTACTTCATTCAGCCAGAACTCACACTTAGACAATTTTGCATACAATTTCTTTTCTTTCAATACTTCCAGCACTAACCTCAAATGTTCTGCGTGCTCCTCTTCTGTCTTAGAATACACCAGAATGTCGTCAATAAACACAACTACAAACCGATCCAAGTAACTATGAAAAGTACGATTCATGTACTCCATAAACACACCCGGCGCATTGGTAACCCCAAACGGCATAACAGAATACTCATAGTGCCCATATCTCGTTCTGAAAGCGGTTTTCTGAATGTCTTCATCCTTTACCTTGATCTGGTGATAACCTGACCTCAAATCGATTTTACTAAACACCTTAGCACCTACCAACTGGTCCATCAGATCATCAATTCTGGGAAGCGGATACCTGTTCTTTATTGTCACTTTGTTCAATTGCCTATAATCGACACAAAGTCTCATACTCCCGTCCTTCTTCTTCACTAACAATACCGGAGCACCCCACGGTGACACACTTGGTCTTACAAATTTCTTCTCAAGCAGCTCTTCTAATTGCTTTTTCAATTCAGACAACTCTGAGGCTGACATTCGGTACGGTGCCATAGACACAGGCCTAGTACCAGGTATAAGATCAATGGCAAACTCAACCTCCCTCTCTGGCGGGACACTTGGAATTTCATCTGGGAACACTTCAGGGAATTCACACACTACTTGAACCCTTTCAATGATTGCCTGATTCTCAGCAGACAATGACGCCATCAAAGCAAACAGATGAACTCCCTCCTTCATTACCTTATGCAAATGACCAGCAGGCAACAACACTGATTCTTCCTCTTCGGGAGGAAAGAAACTCACAGATCTCCGGAAACAATTAATATGCACATGGTTAAATACTAACCAGTCCATACCAAGAATGACGTCCAACCCTCCCAACGGCAAACAAATAAGATCAACAAGAAAATCTCTGCCGAAGATTGACAGAGGGCACTTAGCACACACAAGAGAGGTAGTTACTGAACCCTTAGCTGGAGTGTCAATAACCATCTCCCTCATCATAGAAGATAAAACAAGGTCCAATTTCTCAGCACACAAAGCAGCAATAAATGAATGCGTAGCACCAGTATCAATAATAGCAATCAAGGGAATACCATTAATAAAACATGTACCTCGAATCTCATTAGTGTCCTCTGATCCTGCGAGAGCAAACACCTTTCCATGGGACTTCTCTTTCTTCGGCTTAGTACACTTAGTACTAATATGACCTGATTCCCCGCAATTGTAACACACCACATCCCTTTTCTCACATTTCGCAGCCACGTGACCCTCTTTACCGCATTTGAAACATTTATTATCTGAGCAGTCCAAACTCTTGTGACCCGGCTTGCCACACCTGTAGCACACAACCTTCGCAGGGGCATCTCCCCCACTTGCTTTCTTATTGTCAGCATACCTCTGCTTACCCTTACCAGCTGGAGCCTCATACGGTTTACCCCGGTTCTGAAACTTACCCCTCAGATCCCTCATGACCCTGGAGTGAGCATTACTATCATCCTCATATATCCTGCAACTGTCGATCAAATCAGCGAATACCCGAATCTTCTGGTACCCTACAGCTTTCTTAATATCGGCCCTCAGCCCATTCTCAAACTTAATACACTTTGAGAACTCAGAATCAGCATCAGTATAATGGGGATAAAACTTAGCCAATTCAGTGAACTTGGCAGCATACTCTGTCACTGACATGCTTCCTTGCTTCAGCTCAAGGAATTCTATTTCTTTCTTACCTCTCACATCTTCAGGAAAATACTTCCGCAAGAACTCTCTACGGAAAACAGCCCAAGTTATCTCTTCATTAGCAGCTTCTAATCTCTGCCTCACCTCCATCCACCAATCATCAGCTTCCTCTGCCAGCGTATGGGTACCATACCTGACCTTCTGCGCATCATCACAATCCATGACCCGGAATATTCTTTCAATCTCTTTCAGCCATGCCAAAGCACCATCTGGATTATACTTGCCCTTAAAGACAGGTGGATTCTCTCTCTGGAACGTAGCCAAATTGCGCGTCCCATCATTAACAGCACCGGGTATATTACCCATCGCCCCGGCTATAGCCTGCAAGGCAGCAGCAAGTGCAGCATCGTCCCGTCTGGCCATTTCAAACTATCACTGCAGCACAAACAGAAATTTAGAACTAATCTAACAATTCTATTTGTCATAAGACACTATGACAAGACGACTTGGCCGGACAGACCGAACTGCTCTGATACCACTAATGTAACACCCCTTTTCTATAACTTTACTTGTAAATAAAATCAGAGTCTTTTTTTTTTTTTTTTTTTGAAAACAATTTCAAGCGAGTGCTACATTTACTTCATAATTAACAAGATACATAACACCATAAGAAAAAGGCTTAGTTCGCATCAACTAAATCCAATCACCATCAGCAGCGGAATAATAATCAATTCAAAATTAAAACCAATACATCACCAACAAAGTCTAGCAGTTTTAAGAAAATAAAGCATAAACCTAAGACAAACCCCCCCCCCCCTGGTGCTACGTATCAGAGCGTGACACTTCCTACCAGACGAAGGCATACAGGAAACCTTCACTCATCATTACCTGCACGTTGCCGACATAAGAAGCAACATAAAGGCAGTAGGGTGAGTCTCTTTTCATAATTAATAACATATGGAAATTAAGCAATGCATAGGAAAAAGGGAAACTAGGCACACCAATTCACAATAATGGAACAATCGCATCAATATTGTATTTCCAAACAGCACCACAGAATATATGATTTATGCATGTAATGCAACCCAAACTCCACGGGTACATGCATGTCGGATCCGTCACCAAATACAAATAGGCCGTAGCCTCTGCTCACCAAATACAAATTAGGCCGTAGCCTCTGCTCACCAATAATGCACATGCTTCATGCGGTGTTATGGAGAATGCATCACAACACACCACAAATCAGTCAATTTCACATTTTAAATTCTAGTCTCACCATAGTGCATTAATTAACTCACCAAATTAAAATTAGGCCGAAGCCTCTGCTCACCAATCTCACCTCATCATCACTCACCAAGTCAGCTCACCACTCACACCAACACCCATTCAAATAGACCAACTTAGGACATTGACAAGACATAGAGAAAGTGGGTAAAAATAGCCATTTGGACACTTGAACACCATCAGCCAGAAGCACCAGTAAAAATAAATTATTTTTGCATAAATTTGAGACTATTGGATAGGCACTGAAATTAGCTTCAAAACGCATTTTGAACCGTTGAATTTGGATAACCGAGTCAAAAGTTACATTAAAAACAATTTAGGAAAAATGTTAGACATCCTGGAAACTGGCGCATGGGCGCTGGGCGCCCAGGGGCAACACAGCGCTTGGCGCATGGGCGCTTGGCGCCCAGGAGAAACAACACGCACAGGCGCATGGGCGCTGGCGCCCAGGAACAACACGCGCAACAGCGCACAGGCGCTAGGCGCCCAGGAGGCAACACGCGCACATAGGCGCTGGCGCCCAGAAGCAACAACGCGCACAGGCGCGCCCAGGGAACAGCAGCAACATGGCGCCCAAGCACTAGGCGCCTAAGGCCAACATGCTACACAACTCATTTTGCTTCGAAATTCATTTTACACGAGCCAAATGCTCAGGACATGAAAACTCAATAAAAATTTTATCAAAAGCTGAACTTTAATTTTGGCGCCCATGCACTAGGCACCTAGTGAAAATACGCAACTCAACTCTTTTCTTGACCAAAATCAGTTTTCATGAGCCATTTTACCCAAGTATAAAAACCTGAAAACAATTTTCACAAAACTATCACCAGAACTTTGGGGCCCTTGGCGCCCATGACACAAGCAACATGTGCCAAAACTGGCAGCACAGGAACACTGGATGGCAACACAGGCAACAGAGACAGCAACACAGAATGGCAACACAGGCAACAGAGACAGCAACACAGAATGGCAACACAGGGCAACAGAATTGTTGGAAACAGGCGCAGCACACTGCTGGGCGCCTGGTGCCCATGACTAGGCGCAACACAGAATTTTTTTCAGCAATAGGCATATGGCGCCCAAGGCGCCTAGGGGCTCCTAAACAGAATTTTTCCACTTTCATTCACCAAATTAAATTCACCAAAATGCCCAATTATATATATATTTCTAACATGTCACCATGATTCTCAATTTCACTACATAATCACCAAATAATCATATACTCAAACATATGGTCTACAATTCGCATTTCACCACAATTCAATCATCAATCATAAAATTCTCAACATGATAATTCAACAACAATCATCACAATATTATAATTCCTCAAAATCAACACAATTTAAATCATGGAACTAACCTAGGACCCTAACCCTAAGCAATTCATAATTCGCATACTCATTAAGAACAAAAAGAGGACCCCCTAACCTTGTGAAATTCGAATTTGCTAGCCAAGCTTCAAGGAAGAATGCGAACCACCAATGAGCCTCCTCCTCCTCTCTATGAGCTTCGCCCCTTTCTCCTTCTCCTCTTCGCAACTCTCTTCTCACTCTCTCTACGTTTCTTTTTCTTTCTTTTCTCACTTGGGTGAATTGCCACTAACTCCCTAGACCCCAATGAATTCGACTCCTATGCCAAAGAAATGGGCCACGGGCCTAATTGTGGATCACGGGCCCTTGCTCGCACCACTTAATTAGTAATAGCACCTCCTAATAAAATAAAATAAAATACTTAAACTCGAATTATTTAATTAAATTAAATAAATATTGTAAGCCTTAAATAATTTAATTAAATAAATAATTAAATTATTTTGGGGCGTTACACTGCCTTTTGACCACTTCTTGCCTTTAGACTTGGTGAATAAGACCCGATCCTCTTCTTCTTCACCATCTAGAATGTTGATCCTCATTTCCTTGGCTTCAAGCTTAGCTTGAAGTTCTTCAACTTTCAAATCTTCAGGTCTGGTTGTGTCTTCAATGCTATTAACCACCCAACCAAATTTCTTGGTCAAAGACCGTAACACCTTTTTACAAATCACTGTTTCAGTGAGAGTTTCACCATATTGAGACATCATATTAGTGATTTTCTTTAGCCTTATAAAGAAATCAGAAATACTTTCCCCATCCTTCATACTTAGGAGTTCATATTGTCTTCTTAAGGCCTGTAATTTCTCCTCTTTAATAGGAGCTGCACCAGTATAGTACCTTTCCAAGGCATCCCAGTCAGCTTTAGAAGTTTCATAACTTCTAATCCTATCAAAGTTGGTCTCATCACACCCTTGGTGTATGAGATAAATGGTTTGTAGTCTTTTTGTTCATTTTCATTAAAAAGATTGGTTTGAGCAGGTGTTGGGTCTTCTCCCAAAAGATCAAAACCATTTCTAACAATTCTAAGAACACCGTGGCAGCCAAAAACGGCCTTCATTTGAAGGCTCCACCTGTCCCAGTTCTTCCCATCGAGCTTTGGGATTTGGGTGCTTAAACCTGTTCCAGTACTAGTCATCCTTTAGAACTGAAATCCTTTCAAACACAGTAAAATTGTTAGAACACAGAAACTGCACAATCTGATTGTGCAGATTAAAGAAAGAAAAAACCTTTTAAAGAAACAAAACTAAAGAATCTTAAAGAAAGAGATAGAGATAGAAATTTTTCCTGTTTATCCCTGGATTGTTACCAGCTCTTAGATACCATGTTGAATTTCATAAGCATATATTGATTTTTTCTTGCAGGTTGCCAAAATCAAAACTGGGGTGTGCGACTAGCAAAATATCCAGCCCACAGAGTGACAAAAAACAGAAGTGATCCACTTGATCACCAAAAAGGGTATTGCGGAACTTGAACCCGTTTCAAGTCGGGTTATTACGCAGATCCTGACTTAACCTGTAGTACTTAAAGGCAAACCCTAACTGTTCACTCAGAAAAACAAGACTCTTTCCACTCTTTTCTTGCTTCACTGCCTTCCTTCTTCTCCAGCAATGCTCTGCTAGGGTTCGTTCTTCACCACTGATGTTTCGCAGATTGAAGCTTGATTAAGCACTAATAGAGGTCGTAAGTTATCAACAAACAGGTATTGTACCAAAACCCTCTGTTTTGGTTTGTTAATTTTTCTGTTATTCTCACAATTTCTTACTTTCTTCACTGTATGTAAACAGAACCCTAACTTGGTTTGTTTGTGATCCTTGTGAGGTATGCCTAACCGTGAACAAGGATGGAACAAGATGAAGAACTCAAAGAAAAACTCAACACTCAGTCACAGGGAATATCAGAGAATATTAGAGGTAGAATAGAATGAAAAGTAAACTGTAAAATGTATTATTTCATTCAATTGATTCATTGTTGTATGAATCTATATTGATTCTCTTTGTACAAGTATATTTATATACAAGGGTTTTGTTAAGTTTGTTATTTAAGAACAAACTTAACTAATTTAGTTTGTAGTAACAAACTTTTAACAACTTAACTAATTCAGTTTGTAGTAACAAACTCTCTAACGGCTAGATTAGTTTGTTGAGTTAGTTTTAGTTTGTTAATAACAAACAGCTTGTTATTAACAAACTTTAACTAATTCAACAAACTCTGATTATAGTTTGTATAAGACATTAAGGACTATTTTACCCCCCAATGGCTAGTTTACTTAAACTAAGCTGTTAATATTGTAATTAAAATGATCAGGTTTTGGTTTTTGATTTAAAACCAGCAGAGAGCTCGTCAAATAATTATAGACTTCCTTTGTTTAAACCAATTTTTCAGCGGGATGATCACCTATGTAATGAACACAAGAAATTCCAACAAAATTTAATGTATGTCGGATCACGTTCAAGCTTACATATACAAAGGGAAAATCTACTGCGCACCCATACAAAGTGAGTGTACTATTATAATAGATAAAGACCATTTTTGATCTAGTGGTCCTTATCTACTGCGCACCAATACAAGTTCCTATTGAATGCCACGACGCTAGTTTAGGGTACTAAGCATAATGCTTAGTAACAAATACTAAAGGGTAGATTAGTTACTACCTATATTTTCTTTGAATATTGTAATAATTAATGATATCAATCTCAAATTCAAAAAAGCCAAACCTCAACAAACTCTCACCGTGAACCACCAACACACTCTCACCGTCTACTCTCAACACCGTCAATCCACCGTCAACACTTTCGCGCGCTTCCTTTCCGACAACAACACCGTAAACTGTCCCGCGCTCCGTGAACTCTCAACACCGTAGCGCCCTCCGCGAACTCTCTGCAAACACCGCGTACTCTCAACACCGTGAATCCACCATCAACACTGTCGCATCAACATGAATTAATCCTGAAATCTGAAGTAATAGTTATTGAGAAGCTATATTGTTAGTGACAAGTAATAGTTATGAAAATCTGTGCTATCTAGAAAGTATTAACCACAATTGTACTAATTTGCGGTTATAGTGACCACTAACTAGTGTTGTGCATATCTGTGGTTAGTGGCCACTAACCACAAACTAGTACCCCAATGGTTAGTGGCCACTAACCGCAGATATGCACAACACTGGTTAGTGGCCACTAACCACAGATTAGTATTAAAATGGTTAAAACTGAGACCAACACATTAACAGAGAAATCCAAAATCACAACATGAAGTAAACGTGAAATCTGATTGCATCAACATGAATTAATCCTGAAATCTGAAGTAATAGTTATTAAGAAGCTATATTGTTAGTGACAAGTAATAGTTATGGAAATCTGTGCCATCTAGAAAGTATTAACCACAATTGTACTAATCCGCGGTTAGTGGCCACTAACCAGTGTTGTGCATATATGTGGTTAGTGGCCACTAACCACAAACTAGTACCCCAATGGTTAGTGGCCACTAACCGCAGATATGCACAACACTCGTTAGTGGCCACTAACCACAGATTAGTATTAAAATGGTTAAAACTGAGACCAACACATTAACAGAGAAAAATTACACTAATATCAAACAACATTATAAAAGTTAAGAGTGATCATAATCTTTACCAATATGACTCAAGAGTGATCGCCAAATTCAAGGAATTGAAATAACCAGAAGAATGAAGCGCTAGTGGGAGCGAAAGAAAGAAGAGAAAGTAAGAGAGAGAGAGAGAGAGAGAGAGAGAGAGAGAGAGAGAGAGAGGAAAGAGAGAATGGCGGAGGAAGGGGAGACGTCGCCGGACGGATGCCGTGGTGCGGCGTCGGTGACGGTGAGAGAGAGAAAACATGGTGGTTGTCGTGGAACCTGCTGCGCGAAGAAGGAAGAAAGTGGTTGCAGGAAGTGATGGAATGCGTGGGAATGGAAGGCTACATAATGTGTAAAATGACAAAATTGCCCTCTTTAAGTGACAGCCCTTAGATCACGTTTCATTAAAATAAGAGGCATCCAACGGCTCAGTATGATTTAGTAAAAAATACTAAGAATTTGACTTAATACCCTAAACCACACTCGAATGCCACGTAGCTCCACTTTCTAGAAAGTGCATGGGATTTGACCAAAAAAAAAAGAAAGTGAATGGGATTACTTTTTTTCCCTAACAATATATATGCAGCCAGTCATAGGGGCGGCTAAACACACCAGATTCTCAAGCAGCTCCTCTGCCGATGCCTGTGCTCCTGCCACCTTCTTGGTCTAGCTGTTCTATCTATATAATATAGGGTGATGGAAATGCAGAAATCATTGACTCCGTGAAAGGGAAATTATTTATGTTCCGTTGAAATTGAATTGCAGTAGGTCAAACCATTAACATAATTCACCATGCA
The DNA here is from genome assembly GCA_039519185.1 of Astragalus membranaceus. Taxonomy (NCBI): domain Eukaryota; kingdom Viridiplantae; phylum Streptophyta; class Magnoliopsida; order Fabales; family Fabaceae; genus Astragalus; species Astragalus membranaceus. The sequence continues at coordinate 27,117,683 of CM076849.1, read as the reverse complement.
TTAAGCCGACATGCATACACAGTTGTATACATACTACCGTAAGTGCCACCTATATATATATATAATATAAAGCTATAAAAAAAGATTTATGGAAACTCAATAAAGCTATATATATATATATATATATATATATATATATATCTAACTAAAATGTTCAACTTCCACAATATATCTTATACTTTCTTGTTAAATGAAGCTTTTATCTCTCATCATGTATCCTGCATTTTCATTTTGGCTAATATTTCTTCTCTTTGTTTTCAAATTTTGTCCAAACACAACTGCCACTACATTTGGAAACCAGACAGACTATTTGGCTTTGCTCAAATTCAAAGAATCAATATCCAACGACCCATTTGAAATCTTGGCATCATGGAATGGTTCTAGCCACTTCTGCAACTGGCATGGAATCACATGTAGCTCCATGCACCAAAGAGTTACAGAGTTGAACTTATCAAACTATAACTTGCATGGATCCTTATCTCCCCATGTTGGCAATCTCTCTTTCCTGAAAAGCCTCGACTTCGGAACCAACAGCTTCTCTGGAAATATTCCACTTGAATTGGGTAGCTTGTCACAATTGCAGCAACTCTTGCTCACCAATAACTCTTTGATAGGGGAGATTCCTAATAACTTGACAAGTTGCTCTAATCTCAAAGGTCTAGATTTAGGTGGAAATTTTCTGATTGGTAAATTACCAATGGGAATTGGCTTTCTTAAGAAGCTCCAAACATTGAGGATTGCAGGAAACAATTTAACGGGAGAACTCCCACAATCCATAGGGAATCTTTCATCCTTAGCTTCTCTCAAGGTTGGTTATAACAAGTTAGAGGGAGATATTCCACAAGAAGTATGTAACCTCAAAAACTTGACAATATTATCATTGGTTGCCAACAAATTTTCAGGTACGTTTCCTTCTTGTCTATACAATATCTCATCTCTTACCGCGATCTCAATTGCAGCGAATCGCTTTAATGGCTCACTTCCACCCAACATGTTCCACAGCCTCCCCAACATCCAATATTTTGCAGTTAGTGGGAATCAAATATCAGGTCCAATCCCCATTTCTGTTGCAAATGCTTCTACATTGACTTTATTTGATATCAGTCAAAACCATTTTCTGGGACAAGTTCCAAACCTAGAAAAGCTACAAGAACTATATTGGATAAACTTGTACATCAACAATCTAGGTGACAATAAAACTAAGGATTTAGAGTTTTTGAAATCATTGACAAACTGTAGTAAGTTGTCAACACTCGGTATATCCTATAATAACTTCGGTGGTAGTTTGCCAAATTCAATAGGAAATATATCCACCCAACTTAGTCGACTATATCTTGGGGGTAATCAAATATCCGGGAAAATTCCATTAGAGTTAGGAAATCTAGTTAATTTAATTCTCCTGACCATGGAAAATAGTAGTTTTGAAGGGGTGATTCCAGCTACTTTTGGGAAGTTTCATAAGTTACAAGTGTTGGATTTGCGTGGAAACAAGCTCTTGGGAGACATACCAGAATCCATAGGAAACCTCACTCAATTGTATCATTTGGGTTTAGGAAAAAATATGTTAGAAGGCAATATTCCTCCCAGTATAGGGAACTGCCAAAACTTACAAATGCTATACCTTTCACAAAACAACCTTAGTGGAGCCATACCCTTAGAGATTTTTAGTCTTCCTTCTTTAACAACAGGGTTGTACTTATCACACAACTCATTGAGTGGCAGTCTACCTAATGAAGTGGGTCAACTAAAGAATATTGGGCAGATTGATGTCTCTGAAAATCGCCTATCTGGTGAAATTCCTGGATCTATTGGTGAATGCATAAGCTTAGAATACCTTAATTTGCAAGGGAACTCTTTCCATGGAATCATACCATCCACTTTGACTTCTTTGAAAGGTCTCCGAAGGTTAGACCTGTCAAGGAATTGGTTGTCGGGATCAATTCCTAAAGGTCTGCAGAATACTTCTTTCTTAGAATCATTCAATGTATCTTTTAACATGTTGGAAGGTGAGGTACCAATAGGAGGTGTCTTCCAAAATGCAAGCAACTTAGGGGTCAATGGAAACAATAACCTTTGTGGAGGTATTTCACAGCTTCATCTACCAATATGTCCTGTCAAAAGTATGAAACCTGCAAAACACCATAATTCCAGGTTAATAGCAGTGATAGCTGCTAGTGTGGTTTCATCTCTTCTTATTATTCTATTTGTTCTAACTATCTTTTGGATGAAGAGAAGAAACACGAAACCATCTTTTGATTCACTAACAATTGATCAACTGGCTAAGGTTTCATACCAAAACCTACACAACGCAACTGATGCTTTCTCATCTAGAAACTTAATAGGTTCTGGAAATTTTGGTTCTGTTTACAAAGGAGCACTTGATGAGTCAGAAGGTGGAGTTGTAGCCATAAAGGTTTTAAAACTTGAAAAAAAGGGTGCCCACAAAAGTTTCTTTGTTGAATGTAATGCACTCAAAAATATCAGACATCGAAATCTGGTGAAGATTTTGACATGTTGTTCCAGCACAGATTACAAAGGCAATGAATTTAAAGCTCTCGTATATGAGTACATGAAAAACGGAAGCCTAGAAAGCTGGTTACACCCCACAACAGAAACTACAGATGAGCCCAAATCATTGAATCTTCAGAAAAGGTTAAATATTATAGCTGATATTGCTTCAGCATTTCATTATCTTCACTATGAATGTGAGCAGCCTATCATTCATTGTGATTTGAAGCCTAGCAATGTTCTTCTTGATGATTCAATGGTATCACACGTGAGCGATTTTGGGTTAGCAAAATTGCTTTCGAGTGTTGGAGTCTCTCAGATACAAAGTAGCACAATTGGAATAAAGGGAACGGTTGGTTATGCACCCCTAGGTATGACATTGTTGTTTTATTAAGTTGTGAAATTTTTGAGAAGGTTCAACTTTTAGCTTTTATTTTGTTTCTAATTAAACTATTATTTGATTTTGGGTTTCAGAGTATGGAATGGGCTCTGAAGTGTCAATAGAAGGTGACATGTATAGCTTTGGAATTGTAGTTTTAGAAATGTTAACAAGAAGAAGACCCACAGATGAAATGTTTAAAGATGGTCATAATCTCCATAACTATGTTAAACTTTCAATTCCAGATCATGTTTTGCAAATAGTGGACTCAACTATTTTCTCCATTGAATTGGACCCCAACACAGACCATCATGAGAACATTATCATAGTGCAGCCCAATGTAGAGAAATGCTTGCTTTCACTTTTTAGGATTGGACTTGCTTGTTCAGTGGAACCACCAAAAGAAAGAATGAGTATGGTAGATGTTATAAGGGAGCTCAATATCATCAAAAGTTTCTCTCTTGATGGGGTTTAATGGAGGAAAGTTGCATTACAACCATAAAACACATGATATATGTTTCATCTTACCATTGCTATCAGTCATCCTTTCCATGTTCTTCTTCTCTATTTCCCTTAACTAATTAGTAATTTTTTCCTCCTTTTTTTCAAAGAGAAAACCTTTCACGAGTACTTTCATCATCATCATTCTTATTATTATTTTATAGAAAAACACTTTGTATATCCTATAATAGCAAATATAGAAAAACACTTTGTATATCCTATAATAGTTCTAGGGAGACTTATAAAGGGAAACTTTATCACTAATTTTTTAGGGAGAAACTGCTTTATCTCTCTGTCTCAGTAACAACCAAAAATTCGTTGGGTCAAGTATATGGATCCACTATCGGAGTAAAAACTACTTTAGTCAACTATAAGAAACTACATATTATCAAGAATGTATAAATAGAGGATCGAGGCTGAGTGCAAATCACTCAAGCATTTATAAATCTTATAAAAATGATAAATAATTGATTAGTCCTATTATAGATAAAAGTTAATAGATTAAGTACGAATAAAATTTATCCAATTAGGTAGCTCAGTTGGCGAGCTAAGAGATACCGAATAAGTGCACCAAAAGAGTGCAAGAAGGAGGTCCCGAGTTCAAACCCCGAAAACTAACATTTCCCCACACCCACTAACCTTGCTTATCAAAAAAAAAGTACGAATAAAATTTGTATGCTTCCTCTAAAAAATTATGTGGCCTAGAAATACTTTAAAAAACAATTTAGGCAAAATTACACTAAGGGTCCTTTAAGTTATCTTTCTGTAACAAGTTGGTCTTTTATGTTTTTTCGTACCAACTAAGTCCTTTAAGTTATCCTCTAAGTTATCTTTTTGTAACAAGTTGGTTCTTTATGTTTTTTCCGTTGCAAAAAAACTCAGTTGGCATGAACGGCGCTGACATGGCTTAACAGATGCATACGTGGCAGCACAAGTCATTATTTTTATTATTTATTTATATGTTAATAATTTTTTTTTATTTTTTAAATTCAAACACAACTGGTCTTCTTCTTCGCCCGTTTATATGCAAATGGGTTGTTTAACCCGAACTGATCTCTGCAATAAAAACACCAGGAAGAACACCATTGAGGTACCCACATTTGCTTTGTAATGCACAAAAGAGGAAGAACATAGAATTGGAAAATACCAGGAAGAACATCAATTTGTTGTTGGAATAATGTAATTCATGCTTAAATAACATTTTATCATTTACAATCTACTGCTTTCTAGTCAATTGTAATAAGGGGTAATCTGGTATTTTCACTGTAATTGAATTTGCAATTAGCTTGTAATTGAATGTTAATTTGATTTTCATTTAGTTGGTTAAACTTGTAACAAACTGATGTTGGTATATACCTTGTAATATCCATTTGAGCAATACAGAATTTACTATTCATTTTCTACACTATAGCGTCATTTTTACTCTGTGTGTGTGTGTGTGTGTGTTTGTGCTGAGATTCAACATGGTATCAAAGCTACGTTGTGAGTGTGTGAGGCCTGGGAAACACGAGCGAACGGTGAGCGTGAGCGAAGATCTCGTCGCTTCAAATCGAATCGGTTTGAAGCGCGAATTGAAAGGAATCAACGATCTGGTTCCTAGGGTTAGGGTAAACACGAGTGACTGATATCCTGAGTGAGCGAAGCACAGATCCACGATGACACGTTTAAAGTAGATATGAGACATGACTTCTTTTCCATCCTGTTTTTTTTTTAAAGTTAATTATGGAACGACTTGTATTTGATTGTTTGATATATCTTCAATTATGCAGGCTTCTTCCTGCAAAGGTAGCTTCATCAAGCATTACCCCTGTCACCCGCAAAAGGTATTTTCAAAAGTTCCATAAAAAGTGGAGTAAAGTCGATGAAGATGACAGGAAGGATCTGCTAGACTTCTTTAGGGTAAGTGTCAATTATGTCATTACTTATATTGTTAGTTTAAATTTAATGTTTAATAACGTTTAATATAATTACTAATACATATTTTCATTTTACTTAATACAGTCCAAAGTGACATGGCACATAGAAGATGATGAAAATGTGCAAAGACTTTTTTTTAAAGGGATGAGCTCTCAAATATCTGATTTGCTTTATAAGTTGCGGGTTAAAGATAAGAAGCCAGATTACATGAGTGATGAAGTTTGGAATGCCTTAAAGGCTCATTGGGCTACAAAAACATTCAAAGCAAATGCTGAAAAAGCCAAGAAGAATAGAAACTCAAAAGGGTGGTGGCTCGCTTCACTACAGCAGGTCCATCAACCAGGCTCAGCATGCTCTTAGATTGGTAAATTATTTTAAAAATCTGTGTGTTTTTTTACATTAGTTAATTAGTTAGCAATTTTTGAAAATGTGTTTCATTTTACAGAGTAAGAAGGTAGGACGCCCTATCACTGCTGTGAGAAAAGGCACTAGCGAGTATGTTGATGAGCGCTCCAGGATGACTCGGGTAAATATACAACTTGATTTGTATCATATAATGTTGCTTTGTTAAAATGGAGTGCTAATTATGCTATGTTTTGTGGTTATGCAAAACATGAGCAAATTAATGAGACATGACTCAGCTGACTCAGGGGAGCTGGGACCCTGCATCACTTGGTAAACTTAGTCCTGAGATGAGAGATCTAGCAAACAAAAATTGGGAGAAAATAGTTGGTTGGTATAAGGGTCGTCTGTATGGTACGGGGCCCTTGGCTCCTACTATTGGCCAGTCTAGGGCCGGGAGCAGCAGGGGACGCAGTCGACCAGCTCCTACTTATTCAGCTGTGGAGACAGAGCAGCTTAGGCAGGAGCTGCAGTCTACTCGACAGGAGTTGCGGGATACTCGAGAGGAGGTCAGGAGCTGTAGGGAAGACTATGCGAAGGTGCTCCGTAGGCAGGAGCTGATGTACAAGTATTTTAAGAATATGGAGCCAGATGAGGAGCAAGCTCAGGAGCAAGCTGAGGAGTCTGATGGCGGAAGCTTTTAGGATTTGTTGTATCAGTTTGAAATTTCAGTATTTTCTTATTCGGATTTTATGTTATGTTGATTCGGATTTTATGTTAATTCGGATTTTATGTTATTAAAATGTTTTATTCTCGAAAATTTTAATTTAAATCACTACAAGAAAATCGACGATTTCCGACGGCAAAATCCGTCGGAAACGCACTGATTTTCGTCGCAAATCAACGTTTCCGACGGACGAATTTTCGTCGCAAAAGCGCTCGTCGGAAATAGTTTCCGACGGATAGTTTCGTCGCAAAGGTATCCGTCGCAAAGTCGTCGGAAACCCGTCGCATATTTCTGTGGGAAAGTCGTCGCAAATACTGACACCTTTTAGTCGCAAATCCGTCGCAAATGCTTCGTGTTTTCTTAATTAAATAGTACAATTTCGTCGCAAATGTTTAAAATGTCGTCGCAAATTTCGTCGCAAATGTTTAAAATGTCGTCGCAAATTCAAAAATTACCCATGAAAATTTCGTCGCAAATTCCGTCGGTACGAAAAAAATTATGTTTATAAAAATTAGCCATTTGCCAATTCAATTACAGACTCAAAAATTCCCTGCTAATTCAATTCAGACTCAATTTCAGCTTCAGACAGTATTTGTATATCAACCATTCAAGGAGCTATTCCTACTAACATTTCATATAACAAAACATTCAAGCCAGAGTAATGAAAAATAATAAAAACATCATCACTATAGGAAATCATTAAACATATTACCAGAAACATGATACAGGCTACACTGAAACATTCAAAAGTATAGCAGACTCAATTACATTCAAAAGTATAGAAGAAACATTCAAAAGTATGCACAACATGCTTACAGACAATTCTAACTCCCTGTCTATAGCATAGCAGACATATATTGTGTCAATTACATTGTCCAGCACAAAATAAGAATCAGTCCCAAGATTCGTCACAGCTTTCAAGATAACACAAGCCTGCATAAGTGGATATACATAAACAAACAGAACATAAGTTAGTATAGAAACAAAATAACGATAATAGAAAAATAAACCAGTCACAATTCATTACATAGACAGAACAACCAAGTAATATGATTCATTGATAATAGCAGGAATGACAGTGATTATGCTAGTTACCAATATTTTGAAGAGTGCTAAATATCACCCTGTTAGATGTAACATAGAAATCCAGTTAGTTTCTGTATATAATTCTGGTTCTGTTTCAGTTACAGTTAGTGCTAAACAGAACCAGAATTATATACAGAAACTAACTGGATTTCTATGTTACATCTAACACACCCGCACAAAGAAAATGCTAGTTACCAATATGCAATTAGTCCAACCAGAATATCGACAAATGATGAGTGTCTATTCAGTAACTGTAACTGAAAAGAAAAGAAAAGAAAGAAATGATGAGTAAAACTAGTCCAGACTCACTGAAAGATGCAATTCAGTTCCTATTCACTTCCAGACTAAAATAGTCCAGACTATTCACTTCCAAACTAGTCCAGACTCACTGAAATGATGAGTGTCTATTCAGTTCCTCTAACTCACTGAAAGATGCAATTAGTGGTTCTAAATAGAGTGTCTCATCATGAAATTCTCTTTCCGTGCGTAATCGTAAGTCAAGACACCATTCCACAACCTCTTTAAATCATCAATTAGTGGTTCTAAATAGATGTCAATGCCTGCTTTTGGATTTTCTGGGCTAGGAATCAAACAAGTCAAAAACATGTAAGGTTTAGTCATACACATCTCAGGGGGAAGGTTGTATGGGGTAACAATAACGGGCCAGCAAGAATATGGCGAAGCCGATGCTTGGGTATATGGCGTAAAACCATCAGAGCATAACCCAAGCCGTATGTTGCGTGGATCCGCGGCAAAATCAGGTTGTACCCGATCAAAGTGTTTCCATGCTTCCCCATCAGACGGATGGCGCAACACGCCGGGACATTTATTCTCAAAATGCCACGTCATTTCCCCTGCAGTGTGCTCGGATGCAAACATTCTCTGCAACCTTGGAATTATTGGCAAGTAGAACATTGACTTCACCGGAACTGGTTTATTCTTGCTACTATTCCCCCTTTTGCGATACCTCGGCGCATTACAAAATTTGCATTCAAGTAGCGCAGCATCATTTTTCCCAAACTCATTATCATAATACAACATGTGACCTTTCGGACAGCAATCAATCCTTCTAGCTTCCAATCCCAACTTAGAAACTAACCTCTTAGCCTCATAAAAAGTCTTTGGCAAATTTTCATTCATAGGCGTCACAGCTGACATCATATCACATATCAAGTCCATTCCCACCTCAGAAGTATTACTCAATGATTTGAGAGCTAAAAGCTTTGCACAAATCGATAACTTTGAGCTTGATGACCCTTCAAACAATGGCTTGTTTGCATCTAACAACAGATTATAAAATGTTTGTGCTTGCTCATTCGGAAGCTCATCCATGTTATCGTACTGTTGCTCCTCAAATGACACATTCACCCCAAGACCGTCACAAACCATATTCTGCATCAAGTCGATTTGTTCACCACGTCCTATATCCGCGGAATTACTTGAAGAACCCCTGCAATTTTCGCCAATCAATGGGACGACATCAAACCCTTCTTCACCATTACTAGTCCAAATCCAATAATTGGGCCTAAACCCAATTCTCTTCAAATGTTTAATGACCTCCGTTGGACTCTTAATCTTTCCACATTCACATTTGACGCACGGACATCGAATCCCACCTTCAACTCTAAATTGTTCTTGACTAATTGCAAAAAGAACAAACTCCCACACGCCATCTACAAAAGATTGTTTCAAACGCGCTCTTTTTGGAAACAACCTATCATACATCCAAAGGCGGTGCGAAGGAGGAAATTCCATTCTGCACATTTAAAATTGCCGATATATCAAATAGAGAACGATGGATGTCCATCAAGAGAGAGAACGTGAAATGTATTTAAACGATGGATGTCCACCGAGAGAGAACGAGACATGATACATTTCATATCATATTAGCTAATTTCAAATTAAAGAAAGCACTTAGCTAATTTCATATTAGCTAATTTCAAATTAAAACTATAGAGCTAATTTCAAATTAAAACTATAGAGCTAATTTCAAATTAAAGAAAGCAAATATAGAAAAAATCAAGTTACTTAACAAATTCAATATACTTTTACTCATGCCCAAATATTGCATCCATCCATATTCAATCAATACTTTTACACATAACTATCTAGACAATGACATATTAAATCAATCCCTCTTCCAACATCAATAAGTTGTCAAGAGTGGGGAAAAAAGATTAAAAACACCAAGACCAAGGAATCTAATTGTTGTGACCAAGGAAAGCAAAGCACAAACAGGTAAGAGGCATCAAGACCATCCAGCTTCCATTTCAGTTTGAATAAAGCATGTAGATGTATGAAGGAAAAGCATGTAGATGAATGAAGGAAAAGCAATTATCAACACCAACAGATTCTGAAAAATGAAGTAAAAGCATGTACATGAATGAAGGAAAAACATTTATCAATAAGGGAAGTGAAGCGATTGCATCCAGGTTTGTTTTCTACATGCTTTTCCTTTATGAAGTAAAAGCATGTACATGAATGAAGTAAATGAAGTAAAAGCATGTACATGAATGAAGGAAAAACATTTATCAACAACAACAAATTCTAGAAAATAAAGGAAAAGCAAGTAAAAGCATGTACATGATTAATTTTTGTGATTCGTAAGTGTTTACATATTTTTCAAACTTATATAAATGTGCATACAAATTCATATATATGCATATAAAACACCATTAGTAAGCTTCAATTCAAAATACTAATTAGAAAGTCATACATAAATCAAAGTACTACAACTTAACAAGTCATACATAAGCACTAAGATAAGCGATTAATAAGTATTAACATATTTAGTATTAGTATTATATATTATTGAATAGGTATTGACATTCTTTTAACAAAAAGAAATAGTTTACTCAGGAAGTGAATGACACAAACACAGAAGCAAAGTAAAATCAAAATAGAATGCAAAACAAAGGTTAATAGAATACAGATGCAAAATAGAATACAAATTAATAGATTCAAAAACAAAATAGAATACAAAACAGAGGTTAATAGAAGTAAAAAAGATGTTCATAGAACCAAATATAGTAGAAACAGTAGAGACATTGAATTACACAAATGCAAAATGAAAGAAAAGCATCACACAGCAGCTGCGAAAGAAAAGAAGCAGTTTCTTCTATAGTTTTACACACACACACACACGCATGCAAGAATATTCTTCAGCAACCCATTACCATTACACAACAAAAATTCAATCACTAATTAAGCAGATAGGTACAACATAATTTATGATTCGAAGAAAGTTGCAGAAATCGATCAGTAGAGTAGTTTAGAGAATGACTTACATGGTAGGGTTTGCCAATTTGGTGATTTTGTAGCAATGTTTTTGTTGACAAAACCAGCTGCAGCAACAGAGTGGAAAAGGTAAGAACACGATTCTGGAAATTGCTTGAATGGATGAAACCCTCAAAGATAACTAATAACAATAGTAGTATATCATTTGAAAGACTGGATGGTAAAGATGCATGTAATGTTAGTCAATATCCTAGAGTTGACTTTAGCATGTAATGTTAGTCAATATCTCAAGAACTCCAAGATGAACAAATTTGTGGGGACAAAAGATGCATCAAATTGCTATAAATTTGAATAACTTGAATTTTTAGTGCTCTTGCCATGATACTGTTATATCCAAATCTAAGTAATGTAGATTTATTTCCTGTATTTGTGAAGGTCTACTGCAGGAAATAAAAGATAGAATAATGTAAAGTTGACAAGAAACACCAAACCAATTTTGATTCAACAATTTTATCGCTGCCCAAAATATGCGGACCTCAATTACTAGACCTCCTAACACAATGTTGTTGAGAGAATGAACAAACAAATAGATAAAAAAGAAGTGAGGCTAAAATATATCATCCAAATCAGAGGTTCATAAGCAGCAAATAAGTTTAGGGTTTTAATCAATTTAGGTTTTTCATCAAACAATCGGGAAGAGAGAAGAAGAAAGCTACATACCCGTGCTTTAATCAGGAAGACTCAGAAGCACGCAGGAAAAAGAAGATGAAGAAAGCTTCCGTTGATGGCTTCGCGGAGGAGGGCTTCGCTGTTCTCGCGAGAGAGAAGAAGAGAGAAGGCTTCGCGGAGGAGGGCGGTGGAGGACGGAGGAGGGCTGTGGAGGACACGGAGGAGTGCGGTGGAGGACGGAGGAGTGCGGTGGAGGACGGAGGAGGACGGACGAGGGCGGTGGGGGCTGGAAGAGGGCGGAGGAGAGTGAGTGACAAAAATGAAAAAGGTGTAAAATGAGAACTGATGAAGCTGCGCAGGGTTTTATGAGACTTTATAGTTTGCGACGGATATTTTGACATTTTCGACGACAATATCCGTCGGAAATTTGCGACGGCCAGAAATCTTCGTCGTAAACATGAGCGGGAAGTTTAGTGCCTGTTCTGTTGAACATTTGCGACGACGTTTTCATCGCAAATCCGTCGGAAATTGTCGGAAATTTTCGCAGGAAACAAGGTTTATTCTTGTAGTGAATTGTTTTAGCTATTTTAGATTTTATTATTTATTAATAAAATAAACAGGTATAAAAGCAGGTTTATCAAAAAAAAAATTAAATCAGTTGGGGAATTAGCGAGGGAAAGCGGACGCGTGGGTGTCAGAATTTGTCCACGTGGTTCTGATTATTAACGAGGGAAATGTCTCTCGCTAATTAGTGAGGGATTCAATTTCCCTCGCTAATCTCGCTAAGATTAGCGAGGGAACCACTTTTTCTCTAATTCCCTCGCAAAACGGGATTAGCGACGGATTTGGGAGGGAAAAATCCGTCCCTAATGACCAACTTTTTGGTAGTAATTCTAAAGGAACAACACCTATGTTGATATGTATTTTCAACAATAAAGCTAGACTGGCCGCGGGCCCGCTTTGCAACCCAAATAAGAACGTCAAATTCTGATGTGGTTTTTTGTAGATTTTTTTCATCCCTAAATGTTCTCTTATTAGAAACAGGCCAGGCATGAGACTATTTTTCCCCGGCAATTAATGCATGTGTACTAGGCGGCTATAGACACCATCGATCGCATCAAATTCTTAATACCTGGATTCTCTCGATGATCAGCTAGAACAAGCATCCAAACGGCTCCTCCGCATGCGCCGCTGCTCTTGCCATCTTCTTGCATCTGTATATATACCGATACTGATGATGATAATGATGGAAATGCACAGTTTAGTTTATAGTAATTAACCATTGACTCGACTCCCTGGGGTAATTGAGTGAGTGTACTTTTAATCACACATTATTTATCCTTCGATCACTCACTCCACACTTCTTATTGTTATTATTATTTTTTTGATATATGGATCTTATTGTTATTATTGGCACATTAATTAATACAAGTGAATTTCTGTTAAAAAGATATAATATTACAACACGACATGCGCAATATATATATGAATGTTTTCAGGCACACCAATAACCCATACAATACGCGACAGCCTAACTTTGATCAATCCTTATATATGTATCAAAGAGAAAAAGGAAAGGGAAGCATTCTTCTGGTCAACCATTAAGCTCACATGTATGTACACAGCTGTATACCGTAAGTGGCACTATATATCTAACTGAAGATCTTCAAATTCCACTATATATATCTTAAACCTTCTTATTCCTCAACCAAATTGTGAAGCTTTTATCTCTCATCATGTTTCCTGCACTTTCATTCTGGCTAATATTTCTTCTCTTTGTTTTCAAACTTTGTCCAAACGCAACCGCCTCTACATTTGGAAACCAGACAGACCTTTTGACTTTGCTCAAATTCAAGGAATCAATATCTAGCGACCCATTTGATATCTTAGCATCATGGAATACTTCTTCCCACTTCTGCAAATGGCATAGAATCACATGCAGCCCCATGCACCAAAGAGTTATAGAGTTGAACTTATCAAAATACACTACGCCAAAAACACCAAAAAAGAGCGCACCCATCAGGAACGCTTTTTAAAAAGCGCTCCCTATCTAGCGCCATGAGTAGCGCTTTCCAAAAAAGCGCTCCTCATTCAAAATCTCGCATACCCCATCAGGAGCGCTTTCTAAAAAGCGCTACTTATTCTTGATCTCGCATACCCCATCAGGAGCGCTTTCTAAAAAGCTCGCATACCCCATCAGGAGCGCTTTCTAAAAAGCGCTCCTTATTCTTGATCTCGCATACCCCATCAGGAGCGCTTTCTAAAAAGCGCTCCTCATTTAAAATTTCGCATAGCCCCATCAGGAGCGCTTTTTGTAGAAAGCGCTACCTATTCTACATTTCCTTTTTTCCTTTTCTAAAACCCCAAAACCCTTCCAGTATCACATGTTACCCTTCCAGTACACATTTACGCTCTTCCTCTCCTCTCCTTCGACCGCCTCCTCAACCCTGCGCCGCCGCCAGTACACAGTATACGCTCGCCTCTCCTTCGACCACGCCTCCTCAACCCTGCGCCTCCTCTCCTTCGACCACGCCTCCACCCTCGCCTCTCCTCCCTCCGCCGTCCTTCCTTATTCAACCACGCCTCCACCACGCACTCCCTGTGGGTTAGTTGCTTTCTTCCTGTTCTTCTTTTTCTTCCACGGTTTGAAACCCTATATTTGAAACGTTGATTTGCTTCGTTTCTTTGCTGTTTCTGGTTCGATCTTGAAGGATCTTGGCTCTACGCACCACGATCTGCTTACACGAAGGTATAATACTTGTTCTTGCTATTTTTTCAGTTTCGGTTTTACTATTCTTGACCAACACAGTAAACCCTAACTTCTAAAACTGTTTTTGGTTGCAGAGTTTTTTCTCTTAAAAAACGTAAAATGGTATGGCATATATACAATATTATCTTTCGATTCAATTACTGCAATTTAACATGGAAATTAGTTAAAAAATGTGAAAAAAATAAACTATTCAGGGAAGGGAAAGAAGAATGGGTACCATTTGACTCGACTCCTTATTGCTCCTCATCGGCATTTGATGCTGCTTCCTCCGTACTTCGTGAAGTTGCTGCTGCTATACATTCCTATGGCATTTCAGTAGAACACGTAAAAATGAATTTTTAACATTGTTAGTTGTAAATGAAAGATATGATAAATTATTAAATTCTTTTTGTTTGATTTTTATTGGATATCATTTTCTTACCTTTTAAAAATGATTTTACATAAATATGAGTGGATCACGTTCAAAATTACTGTTAAAAAATTTGAGAAAGAAAGAAATTCATCTATTCTCATTGAATGGTAAAAGGTGATTACACAGATAATATTGGACTTTTATATGTTATTCAGAAGCTTCCTTTCTAGAAATTGTAAGCTGTGGCCCAATTCTGATTATTTTTTATGTAATATTTGTAGTTGCATGCAGAAGCTGGAAAAGGTCAATTTGAGGTGGTTTTGGGACATACAATTTGTACTAAAGCGGCAGACGACTTAGTTTACACCCATGAAACCGTTAGGGCAATTGCCAGAAAACATGGCTTGCTGGCAACTTTTGTTCCAAAGTAAGTGGCATTGTTGTTCCTTGTAGGTTTGAAGATTGTAGCAACATATTTAACTAGGCATGATTATGCTGTGATATTGTGAAAGCGTTCTATTCCATTCTGAAGTGCATAACAGTGTTTTCTTGTGATATTGAAGGTATGCATTAGATGATTTGGGTTCTGGATCCCATGTACATATAAGCTTGTGGCAGACTGGCCAAAATGTATTTATGGCATCTGATGTTATAGTGTGGTATCATTCCACTAATTTTTGTTGTGTTCGTCTGTTATCTATGAGGACTTTGCATTTTTTATTGTTTACCTCTAAAATGCATTATAGTAAAACAGTTATGCAATGTTTATATTTGTTATTCTAAAGTTAGAATGGGTTAAAATATTAGTAATGGTCATCTTGTAAATTTCTTTCATTTACTATTACTTTTGAATTTATGCTTTATGTTTTATTACATCACTACGCAATTTCATTGCAGTTATGATCGGTTACAGCCGCACCATTGGAGTGGTGCATTTCAGTTTTGGGGAAATGAAAATAAGGAGGCTCCATTGCGAGTTGCGTCTCCACCTGGAACTCCCGGCGGTCTAGTAAGCAACTTTGAGGTTAAATCATTTGATGGTTCTGCAAATCCATATTTGGGATTAGTTTCTATAATTGCTGCTGGCATTGATGGCCTTCGTAGGCATCTTCCGCTTCCTGATCCTGTTGGTAAGATCATATAATAACAACATGCATCATGGAATAGTGCTTGGTAATTATAGTTTTCAGCTCTTGTAAAATATATTAGTTGAATAATAAACGTATTTCATGTCAGAAACAGATAAAGATCCAGATTCAGAAAACCTTCCAAGACTGCCAGAATCACTCTTGGAAGCTATGGATGCTCTCCAAACAGGTAAAAGCTCGCCTGAAAATTGGATGTGATTCTGGTAATAATAGTTGTAGACTAGACTGTAGTCTGTTTTTTCCCTCTCTTTCATGCATTTCTTGTTAAGTGTACGGATGGAATACATAAATAGGCATATGACATGGTTTGCATACTCTTGCTATTTATAGGAACCCTATCAGCTGGTTGGATCTACTGTTAATGACCCCTTAGAGGAATTCAAAAAAGCACTTGTAACCATCATAGAGGAATACTTCAGTAACGGGGATGTTAGGTTGTGAAGAGAGTTGGGGTTTCATTCTTCCATCATGAGGTTGTGAAGAGAGTTGGTATGTTAGGTTTGTTTTATGTTTTTATTTTCAGTTGATATACCTTGCTTTATAATTACAACTTACCTTGTTTATAAATGTTTTCTGATTCCAAAATATTGTGTTAAGACAACTTTTTTTTGTTTTATCCATTTCCATTGCAATTTTTTGGAAAAAGCAAATGAAAGTGAAAACAGAAAATAAATCAAATACCTTTTCTGTTTTGTTGTTGGTTTTCCTGTAAAGTGGGAATAATATATCCAGTCAATAAGGAATGCATATTATACTTTTTGAATATACTTTTGTTGTTTACTAGTAATATTTGAAATCTTATTTAATACACCAGATAGTCTTTATTTATTTACTATAATGTCTGATTTTCATATATTTAAACAGGAAATTGCATGCTACATGGGCCTTGAGCTTGGAAAAATTAAGACCAAACGTTTTGCTGACGGTGAGATATATGTCCAGCTACAAGAGAGTGTCAGAGGGTGTGATGTGTTTCTAGTGCAGCCCACATGTCCTCCTGCCAATGAGAATCTTATGGAGCTTCTCGTAATGATTGATGCCTGCAGGAGAGCTTCAGCCAAAAACATCACTGCAGTCATTCCATATTTTGGATATGCTAGAGCTGATAGAAAGGTCTGTTTGTAACTTTGATTACTATTAGAAATAGTATGTTAATGAAGATTATCATTTTATAGGGTCATGTATTTATGTAATTGACTAAGAGGATGCCAGTTGTAATTTTTGATTTTTGACATTCATATTTTGGTACATTTGTAACTTTTGATGTAGGGTCAGTTGTAATTTTTGAAATTCATATAAGTTGAGGCTAATTTTTGATTTTTGACATTCATATAGTGTCAGTTGTAATTTTTGATGTTGATATATCTGTGTGTGTGTGTTGGATTTATAAATAGAGAAAAAAATAATTTGTTGTTGGTTGATGAATATGAGCAGGGAGTAAGGAATTGGTAATAGAGGAAAAATATATTTTTTTTTTAAAATTAGGCATAGGTAGCGCTTTTTACAGTAAGCGCTCCCTTTTCTTAAGACCATGAGGAGCGCTTTTTACGGTAAGCGCTCCTTATTGTCTTAGCGCGCCTAGGAATAAGGAGCGCTTGTAATAAAAAGCGCTCCTCTTGCCTGATTTTTGGGAGCGCTTTTCGAGCGCTACCTTTGGGTGATTTGCAACAGGAGCGCTAGCTTTAGGAGCGCCCGAAAGCGCTCCCTATGGCCTAAAAAAAGCGCTCCCAATGCTTAAATCTGTTGTAGTGATATGACTTACGTGGATCCTTATCTCCTCATGTTGGCAATCTCTCTTTTCTTAAAAGCCTCGACCTCAGAACCAATAGTTTCTCTGGAAATATCCCACTAGAATTAGGACGGTTATTACAATATCTTAAACCTTCTTGTTCCTCAACCAAATTGTGAAGCTTTTATCTCTCATCATGTTTCCTGCACTTTCATTCTGGCTAATATTTCTTCTCTTTGTTTTCAAACTTTGTCCAAACGCAACCGCCTCTACATTTGGAAACCAGACAGACCTTTTGACTTTGCTCAAATTCAAGGAATTGTTGGATTCAGCGGCAATGTTCTTGCATATATTGTCAAGCAATGCAGAATGTGAATCACACACACACCTCACACACACACAATCACAATTCAGAGAGAGGGAGAAGAAGCAAGCACAGTGAAGTAGGGAAAACTGAAACTCGTATTGATTATCTGAATTGAAACAGTAACAGATTACACTATATAGTCCATAACTAACTAATGTACTGTAATGACACTTATACCCCCAATTATATACCATATGATAGAATTACCCCTATTCAATACTCTCCTTTAATTCTGTAACAACAACTCAGTAAAACAGTAAATTGTAACTCAATTATAGATACAAATGTACTCTGCAGCACTAACACAGTGCTACAGCACTTGTTCACAGCACTATTTAGACAGTTCTTCAGCAGCCACATGCCTCTTGCACTTCATCACTTCACTTCAATTACTCCCAGCTTACTTCTCAGCTCTATCTTTTGGAAACATAATGCCAAAATCAAGTGTCCCTTTGACATACCTCATTATCCTCTTAGCAGCAAGGAAATGAGATAGTTTAGGGCTCTCCATGTATCTACTAATCAGGCCAACAACATAGGACAGGTCACGTCTTGTGCAGCACAGATACCTCAGTGATCCTACTGTCTGCCTATACAGTGTGGCATCCACTTCTTCCTCATTGCTGCTTTTCATCAGTTTCAACCAGTAGCAACTGGTGTATCAGCAGGATTGCAGTCTTGCATTTCTGAACCTTCTCAGAATGTCTCTTGCATATTTGCCTTGATGCATGATCATTCCACTGTCAATAGCTTTGAATTCAATCCCCAGGAAATATGAAATAAAGCCTAAGTCTGTCATTTCAAATTCCCTCATCATCTCTCCTTTAAAATCAGCAATCTTGTTCTCATTGCTTCCTGTTATTAACATGTCATCAACATAGATGCACACAATTAAAATAGATTTCTCACTCTTGACATACACACCATGCTCACTTATGCACTTGATGAAGCCGAGTTTTACCAAAAAACTGTCAATCCGTTTGTTCCAAGCTCGTGGAGCTTGCTTCAATCCATACAATTCCTTGTTCAATTTATAAACTTTCCCTTCACTGCCCTTCAGTTCAAACCCAGGAGGTTGGCAAACATAAACCTCCTCTTCAAGGGGACCATTCAAAAATGCTGACTTCACGTCCATATGGTGCATGGACCCCCCTTCTTGACTTGCTAGTGCAGTGATTATTCTCACTGTTTCCATTCTAGCAACAGGCGCATACACTTCATTAAAATCAACACCAGCCTTTTGCAAAAAACCTTTAGCCACTAACCTGGCTTTGTGCTTGTTAATCTCACCATTTGGATTCACTTTCAGTTATAAACCCACTTCACTGCTATGGGTTTCTTCTTATATCAGGCAAAGACACCAACTGCCATGTATTGTTCTTTTCAATGGCCCTCAGCTCTTCTTTCATAGCATTAATCCACTTAGCATCTTTCATAGCTTCATCTAAGCTCACTGGTTCAGATTCAGCAAATAGAGCTAGCTGCACTAGCTCACCTTCCTGCCCTATTGCTGAATCAGAAATCAATTCATAGTCTTGTAACCTGGCTGGTGCATTTCTGATCCTCTGTGATCTCCTGTTACCATTACTGCTTTCAGCTAAATCACCTGTCACTGCAGTTCCAGAGTTGGAATTGATCAGCAGCCCAGTTTGTCTTTCAATCATGTTCTTAAATTTCTTAAACACACCTAACACTTCACTTTTTCTCTTCAATATATATACCCACATTTTCTTAGTAAAGTCATCTAGGAATGATACAAAATACTTGCCCTCATCGAGAGAATCACACTGTATTGGGCCACATACATCAGAGTAGATCACTTCAAGTTTTTCCCTAGCTCTAGTCTCAACAAATTCCTTAAAAGAGTTTCTGTGTTGCTTTGATTCAACACAGTTTTCACACAACTCACTTGGTATACTGATTTGAGGCATTCCTCTAACCATATTGAAGTTATTTAAATTGTATAGATCTCTAAAATTTAGATGACCATACCTGTGGTGCCACTTCCATTCATCTTTGCCCACTGTTGCAGCAAAACAGTTCTGCTCCATTGCTTCAAGGCTTGCCTTGAATGTTCTATTCTTTGATAGAGGCACATCAAAAATCACCTTGCTCTGGTCTCTGACATCAAACAGCTTCAGTCTTTTGTCCAACATTGTCACTGAATATCCCTTCTCCACTAATTGCCCCAAACTCAGCAAGTCGCAATTCATTCCAGGTACATACAGTACATCAGTTATGCAGGTGTGTGTACCATCTTGCATTCTGATCATCACCTTGCCAACACCTTCTGATTTCATGGTTTTTCCATCTCCAAATCTGATCTTGCTCTTCTTAGACTCATCAAGACTCATAAACCACTCCCTATGGCCAGTCATATGGGTGGAGCACCCTGTGTCCAAATACCACTCCTCAGTAGTGCACTTTTCATCAGTTGTGGTCACCATGAGCATCACTACTTCACCTTCATCATCATCACCTCTAACAAGGTTTGCCTCATCACCTTGTGAATCCTTCTTTGCATAACATTCGTCTGCAAAGTGTCCCCACTTATCACAATTGTAGCATTGAATATTCTGTTTGTCAAATTTCTTTCTACCACCTCTGTGTCTGCCATTACTACTACCTCTGTAATTTCCTCTGCCTCTGCCTCTCTGTGACTGATCAAGCTTATTTTCTGTATTGTTCTGACCTCTTCCACCACTAGGAGCATAGGCACCTCTTCCTCTATTATTCCTACCACGTCCTCTACCTCAAAAGCCACCTCTACCTCTGTTGTTCTCAGCATAGTTCTTATAACCAGATTGTGCTAGCAAGGCTTGCTCAGAAACATTCTTCTTACTTCTCTCTAGCATTCTAATTTCTCTAGCCTCTAATGAACTCTGTAACTTTTCTAGGCTCATATCACTTACTTCTTTTGATTCTTCAATTGCACATATTATATAATCATATTTTTCAGTCAAGGAGCGTGTAATTTTCTCACAAATCTTTCCATCAGTTAGAGTCTCACCTTGTGTAGCCATTTGATTAGTGACTACCTTTATGCGTGCAAAGAAATCTGCAATCTTCTCATTCTCTTCCATCATCATTGTATCAAATTGTCTCCTCAAGGCTTGAAGCTTTACTTTCTTGACACGATCTCCACCAGCGTAGCATAGCTGAAGTTTATCCCAGGCCTCCTTCGCTGAATTCGCCTTCGAAATCAGGTTGAAGTTCGCATCATCTACACTCTGATACAGAAGGAATATCGCTTTGGAATCCTTCTTCTTGCTTTCCCTATGTGCGTTTCTCGCAGGTTCTGTTGCATGTCCAACTGGCTCCGCCACTGCGCCATTCCTCACAACCTCCATCACAGCTTGAAATTCGAACAACGCTTTCATCTGAATGTGCCATCGCTCCCAATTTTTGCCATCAAGAACCAGCAATTGCGCTGGAATGTTTCCTCCATTCGTGCTTGCCCTCATTTTCACTCAATTCGTGTTCAATTCACTGAATCGATGAAGAACACTCACTCACGCTCGTGTTTCCCAAATTGCGAACCAATTCCTCACTGATTCCAGTCGTGTTTCCCTTTCCCAGGTTCGATCTTGCTCTGGATACCAATTGTTGGATTCAGCAGCAATGTTCTTGCATTGTCACGCAATGCAGAATGTGAATCACACACACCTCACACACACACAATCAAAATTCAGAGAGAGGGAGAAGAAGCAAGCACAGTGAAGTAGGGAAAACTGAAACTCGTATTGATTAACTGAATTGAAACAGTAACAGATTACACTATATAGTCCATAACTAACTAATGTATTGTAATGAGACTTATACCCCCAATTATATACCATATGACAGAATTACCCCTATTCAATAGGAATCAATATCTAGCGACCCATTTGATATCTTAGCATCATGGAATACTTCTTCCCACTTCTGCAAATGGCATGGAATCACATGCAGCCCCATGCACCCAAGAGTTATAGAGTTGAACTTATCAAAATATGACTTAATTACATGGATCCTTATCTCCTCATGTTGGCAATCTCTCTTTTCTTAATAGCCTCGACCTCAGAACCAATAGCTTCTCTGGAAATATCCCACTAGGATTAGGACGGTTGTTACAATTGCAGCAACTTCTTCTTGCCAATAACTCTTTCACAGGAGAGATTCCTACAAACTTGTCAAGTTGCTCCAATCATAAAGGCTTAAACTTGTATGCTAACAATTTGATTGGTAAAATACCACTTCAAAAATTGGCTCTCTCCGGAACCTTCAATTATTGGACGTGAGGAAAAACAAGTTAAGTGGAAGACTCCCCCCATTAGTGAATCTTTCATCCTTAACAACTCTTTATGTTATGGACAACAGCTTAGAGGGAAGCATTCCACAAGAAATATGTCTCCTAAAAGGTTTGCAAAAAATTGCAGTGTCTATCAACAAATTTTCAGGTACACTTCCTTCTTGTCTTTACAATATGTCATATCTTACTATCATCTCAGCTGTAGAAAATAAATTTGTTGGTTCTCTTCCCCCCAACATGTTCCACACCCTCCCCAATCTCTAAGTTCTTGCAATTGGCATGAATAAAATCTCAGGTCCAATCCCCACTTCAATTGCAAACACTTCTACCTTGAGATATTTTGATATAAGTCCAAACCAGTTTGTTGGACAAGTTCCAAGTCTAGAAAAGTTACAACATCTCCAAAGGTTAAATTTGGGTTTCAACAATTTAGGCAAAAATTCAACTACAGATATGGAGTTTTTAAAATCATTTACAAATTCTAGTGAGTTGTCTATGTTTTCTATATCCCATAATAATTTTGGAGGTAACACTAGTGCAAAAAAGGGATTTAAAGTCAGGCGAAAAGGGGATTTAAAGTCAGGCGGGCGCTTGACTTTTATTAAGTCGACTTTGTATGTCTGGAGTTTTAAAGTCAAGCGATAGCCTGACTTCGTAAGTCTGATTTAAAGTCAAGCATTTATTGCGCCTGACTTCTTAAGTCTGTTTTAAAGTCAAGCATTTATTGCGCCTGACTTCTTAAGTCTGTTTTAAAGTCAAGCATTTATTCTTGCCTGACTTCGTAAATATGATTTAAAGTCAAGCAAGAATAAATGCTTGACTTTAAATCATACTTACGAAGTCAAGCATTAATTCTTGCCTGACTTCGTAAGTATGATTTAAAGTCAAGCATTATTGCGCCTGACCTTAAAAGTTTTTTTTTTCTTTTCAAATTTTGGTTTAATCTATACACCCTGGTTATACAAATTTTCATTCCGTAGAAGCGACTCCATTGGGAATCGAACCCAGATCTCTGGTTCCGTAGACCAGCGCCTTATCCATTGGGCCATGGAGTCATATATCAGTGCTCAGGTCATAAATAATACTCACAGTAAAACAACCATAAATAATACCCACCTTCTATAGTGAAGAATATCCTAGAACCAATTTACCACTAATCTAAATATCATGAAATTATAACATACTCATTATAAACTGCTTATACCCTAGACAATAGACTGAGCAAAGATTACAATGATTGGAAATATACTTTCATTAGAAACTACTAATGCATACAGCTAGCACTTCTGAAACTTTAAACACTTCCCCATCCTCTTTATTATTGATCTCTTCACTTCCTGTGTCATCATCATTGTATAACTTTATCCACTAAATCTCATAGCAAATATTAATCATGTGCACTTGAGAATGAAGTATTTTTACTGCAAAATGTTTCATTGTCAAATAGAACTGAAAAGTTTAACCTGTTCAGCACCAATATTATTGAAAGTGAGTTATCAAACTCCGATAAGCAGGACAACTAACATATTTCATTATCTATAAGAATATCATTTACCTTTTGAGCAGGGAAGATGCCATCTCAACAGTGATGCATATGATATCACCAATTTCCCCCTTTCATCAACACTTTATATTTCAGTACTGCAAAAGAACGAATCAGCATGTAAGCAGGTTACTGCACTAAAGACCAATACAACAAATAGGCACATTGATTTTCATTATACAAAACCAAAAAGTTTGTTACTTGTGGCAAAAACACCCCCCCTGCTGTCCAATCACAACAATAAATATAATATTAGGAATTTCATATTGCTGATATCAACTAACCCAGAATATGTATACATGTATAAATCCCCCCTTAGCAACATTTTGCATGTTTCTTAATTCGGTTTTCTATTGCATTAATCTAAATACCAATATAATCAGATATCAACAAACAAAAGTAAAAGCAAAAGATCAAAGAGCTACACTAGATATTACATACCCTTTCTTCTGTCCTATCATACATGAATCTGCAACATGGTTTCGGCCCTGATCCCTGAACCACAAATGAACAATAAATACTGCACCTGTTACATCGTTATTTGATGGTGTTAATACTTTACAGGCTCAACATCAAAATGCATAATAGATAAATTGTACACTGTAATCATTGAAATGATTTTATAATCTGATTCTGTTCACAAGGACCAAATTGTAGATCAATAAGCAAAGAATTCCAAGATTCAATACTAACCAATAGCTATTGAAAGGTTGATCAGTGCAGTCTTCCATATATTAAGGTATTGCTCAAAAGAGCCATTTATCTGTTCTCACCCTTACCCCTCTTCGCATTAGGCTCTTTCGATTTGGGCTTTTTCCTACACAATATCAAAAAAATCCAAATCAGATCCTAATAGAATATATTTACACATTTACACAAACAGATAGATGGCCAATTTTCGACCCAATGGCAGTGTACAGATTGTAAGCAAAGTTAAGAACAATCAAAGTTGTTTCTCACCAAATCAAAATTGTGTTGATGGCATTGAAGATAGTAAAGTTGACACTGAATTGGAGTCAGAGAACATGCAAGATCTTAAGGAAAAAGAGATGATATTACAGGCTCTGCCAGGGCCATATACTGGCCATCAGAAGTATGCCGTAATGAACGGATGGCTCCAAGGTTGCCCTTCAGCACTGCCCCTGACTTCGACAGATTCCGCATGTCCCAAATCCGGCAGGTTTTGTCTTGGTTCCCGGTAGCAAAGGTGACCCCATCAGGATGCCATGCAGATGCAAATGAAAAATCCAAGTGCCCGGATAATGGAGTAATAGTCTGCAAAATAAATAAAAATTAGCTTACCATTTGGACAGAGAGAAGTATGCTGCAGAATAGCAAAAGGAAGCAAAAATAGGAAAATAAATAGAAATCATGGGAATGATTAAAAAAGAACAATATAGAGAGGGAATGGACAACAAAGATTGCCAGTGTATCATCCATACAGCCAATGGGTAAGCAATGTTTCCTAATGCAAAAACTGCTCATTAATGCAAAAGTGTAAACTGGTAAGCAGACATGGCAATACAATTTCTGAAAGAACAAAAGTGTCCAATAATCAATCCTAACCTAAGAGGGAAGAAAGAATTTAACATGAAAACAAAATCTCAGCAACTCACATTCACTGGCCAGGGAAAACGAAAATGGTTAGAAAGTTGAAATTTCTCCATATCAAAGTCTCTAACTCCAGAATCATTATTTGAAGCAGTGAAACGAACTGTGCCACTAAGAAACAGAAAACGAGTATATTAAACATTGTACCCATATCCAGTAGTAAAATAACAAAACCGTTGAAAAGAAGGAAAACTATATACCTAGGACTAGTGTAAATCTCAATAGCATTGGTGATAGCATTATCTTCATAGGTTGTCCTTGAGCAAAAGCTAACACCTGGTCGATCTAGGTGCTGCATTCCAGTAACAAAGGATATAAAAAATAGTTAACAAAAGCATGTAGAGTATAATAACAGTAACGAAACCAAATATACATATATATGCCTAACTAGAAATGTATGACTGAATCTTATAAGTTACTTCAAACACAAGCTGAGGAGTTAGAAGCTAAAAATAGGTTTTTAAAGGAAAAGATAGATGAGCTAAAGAATGATCTTGATGAGGAAAAACAATGTCATCATTATGCTTTGGTGAGGTACAAAGAAATTGAGGAGGAAAAACAATGTCATCATTATCCAAAACAATATATTAGGATAACGTGCATGATCATTTTCCATGTTACCTTATAAAAAATATGCAACAGAAACTCATTAACACTATTGGGAAGAGGTTTGCATTAATATCATAAAAGAGGTGTGTTGAAAGTTGAAACTATGGAAGCAATATCATTTTAGAAGGAAAACAAATAGAATGAAAGTAAAATGGTACCTTACTTAGAAGATAAAGTGTCCAAGTCAACACTGAACCAGTGGTCTCGTGACCAGCAACTAACATCGACAAAAGATCATCCCTTAATTGTACACTGGAAACCTGACATGTATAGAAGTGTAGAACCGTCAAGCAAAAATATATAACATGAAGAACGGAAAAAAAAGAAACTGAAAGTAAACTATAAAACCCTGATAAAGCAAATTATACAACAATAGAAATACATCATACCTCTTCTCTGCTGGCAAGTAAGAAACTGAGGATACTAGGATCAGTGTCATTTACATATTCATCAACATCAATTCTTCCCCCTTCTGATTCTACAATCTCTTTACATTTTTCAATAATGCTTGTGAAGCAACATACATAGCGCGATTCTGCTTGCCACGTTAGCCACGTTAGCACGTTGCTCCACAGTTCTCCTCTCTACTTCCAACCTAGCCTGTTCTTCTTTGAATTCTTCAGTAATGCTTGTGAAGCAACATACATAGCGCGATTCTGCTACTGCCCCATCTATCAATTTCTCCGCATATGTCTTCACCAAATCAGTCATCGGACTCACCATCTGAATCAATTTCAATAGTTCAGAGTTAGGCATAAATATTTATTATAGCTTCAAATAGACATATTACTTAATTCAATAAAATTTTTGCTCTAAGTTTTATGAGCATGAAATTAAGGATATATACATGTATGGGGACCAAAATAAACAAAGATTAGTTTAGTTAAAAAAACTACTTGCTTGCTTATGTAATATGTTAGTTTTGGAAGTTTTTAAGTTAATTAAATATATTAGTTTTGTTTGTTTTAGAAGTTTTTCAGTTAATTAAATTTGTTAGTTAGTCACATGAGTATTAAGTCTGTTTGTTTGATATTATATGTTCATGTAGGCTGCAGGGGGAGTGCAGACCAAAAATGAAATGAATATTAAATACATATACAGACAGAAAATATATGTAAAACAAGTAAATAGAATTAAAGTAAATAGAATTAAAAAGGCAAGAATGAATGAGATTGTTATTTTACCTCGTTTCAGCAGATGTTGCTTAACTCAAATGAACAATTTTCCCTTTCTCCAATATCACTAACTACCAATTCTCTTCTTAGGAAAAATAATGCCCCACTTGATACATTGACTGGAATTAGAATCAAGAGTGCCACAATAGTCACTGGAACAAACATCTTTAAGCTGAAAAACAACAGATAAAAATTAATCAGAAATGCTTAAAACACAATAAAATAATTTCACTATTACTGTTAAATTGGAAAACACATTAAAATTTAGCTATATTAATAATTTAATATGATATAAACAGCAAAACTGCAGCTCTCACACGCAACAACAAAATTCACACGCAACAACAAAATCAGTTTGAAGAGTTTGTTATCAAAACAAACTAAAACTACCTAAGGCTATCTTGTATATAAAAACTACATTTCTGTACAGATATAACAGTTGAAAAAATAAAAGTTTTACATTATTGATTCTTTAATTCTTCTTCCTCCCTGCGTTTTTCTATTCTGTGCTTTTCTTCTTTGCCTGTTTCTTGTTGCTAAGTGTTTCCCTCTCTGTAAATAAGTGATTGACCTCACAAGTAGAAGAAAATAGAGATTAGTATCTTCCTCTAAAGGTGAGAAAAGAGAGAAACAGTGTAACAGTGAGTGAAGGTAAAAGAAGTATACCTACTTGTGTGTTCCAACAGAATTTCAGTTGATGAAATTTGAGGTGTTCACAAGAACAAGCTGTACAGTACATACAAGTAAACAAAATACAGATCAGAAGTTGAAAGTCAAAGAATCTAAGAGAAATCATTGAGAAGAGTGATTTCGTACCTTCGCTATGTTCTCGTTCAAGGTTGAGTGCAAGATGAACTCGTGATTTGTACATACAAGTCAAGAAACACAATACAAATCAGTATCTACGATCTAGGGTTTCCAAACGAGCAAAATCAGAAGTGAAAACAAAAGGGGTTTTCACAATTACCTGTCCTAGAAGTGTTCCGCAGCAACATTGAAGCACTTCCAGTATTCAATCACTGCAATCTTTCAAGAATCAGTGAACCCTAGAAGAGAAGCAGTGAGAAGAAGAAGAAGAAGAGAGAGAAGAAAGAGTTACAACAGAGGGAACAGTGAAGGTTTTGCTGAATACCTTTTCATTGTTCTTGTTCATACTTCCGATTCAAAACCCAGAACTCAGAATACCTGTAAAAACACAAAACAGTGAGTTAGTGTTCGTAAAAACAAAATCGAAGAATCAAAGCAGAGGACTTTTCTATTCTACCTTCTGATTCGTGTTCGTGGCTAAAGATTGAAGCTGAAACAGCTTTCAATCAGTGGATTCTGCTGGGTTTTGTGAAACCCTAGCAGAGCTGCGTTTTGGAGAAGAAGGAAACGGAGTGAGAGAAGAGAGGAGGAAACGAAGTCACGGTGGAGGGAGAGAGAAAGACCACGGTGCCGTGAAAGAGGAGAGGATGAGTAGGGTGCTGAGGCTCAGTGACGAGAGGAGAGCGAAGGCTGAGTCTCTGAGGATCGAAGAAAAACATTTAGGGTTTCAGACTGAGAATGCTAGTACGTGAGAGTGAGAATCGAGAGGAGTGTTCTGAGAGTGAGGCAGTGAAATTCTTTTTTATTATTTTAGTACTTTAGAAGTCAAGCGAATACACACGCCTGACTTCTAAAGTATTAAAACAGAAACAAATAATTTTACTCTTAATTACAAGTTTGCCACCGCGTCACTTATGTAGTCAGGCGTAATACACGCCTGACTTCTAAAGTCTACTTTTTTCCCTATTTGTTCACTTTAGAAGTCAGGCGTGTATCTGCTTGACTTTAAAACTCGCGAGTTTTGCCTTTTAATTACAAGTTTGCCACCGCGTCACTTATGTAGTCAGGCATCTGAGCGCCTGACTTTAAATGTCTAATTCTAATCCCATTTTTGCACTGGTGTAATTTGCCAAATTCATTAGGCAACTTATCGGCCACCAAACTCAGTCAACTATATCTTCATGATAATCACTTTTTCGGAGAAATTCCAGGTGAAATGGGAAATCTAATTGACTTGAGTATTTTGAATCTAGGATATAACCATTTTGAAGGAATTATTCCAGCCACCTTTGGGAATTTTTGAAAGATACAACTTTTAGATTTGAGTTCAAACAAGCTCGATCTCAGGAGATATACCACCATTTATAGGAAACCTCAGTCAATTATATAGTCTAGCTATCGAACAAAATATGTTTGAAGGAAATATTCCTTTAAGTATTGGGAATTGCCAAAACCTACAATATCTAGTGCTTATGAATAACAAACTTAGAAGTTGTTAGCCTTTCCTCTTTATTACTGCTGGACTTGTCACAAAACTCATTACGTGACAGCTTACCGAATGAAGTGAGTAAGCTAAAGAATATCAACACCCTAAATGTTTCTGGGAATCATCTTTCTGGAGACATTCCTAGAACCATTAGTGAATGCACGAGCTTAGAATACCTTGGTTTGCAAGGGAACTCCTTCAATGGGACCATACCATCCTCTTTATCTTCTCTCAAAGGTCTTCAATATTTAGACCTATCAAGAAATTGGTTGTCTGGTACAATTCCCCATGCTCTTCAGAATATTTCTTTTTTAGAGCACTTGAATGCTTCTTTTAACATCTTGGAGGGTGAGGTACCAACAAAAGGTGTTTTTGGAAATTCAAGCCGATTATGGGTGACCCGAAACAAGAAGCTTTGTGGCGGTATTTCAGAGTTGCATTTACTACCACCATGCCCTATGAAAAGTATGAAACACCATAAAATTAAGCTGATAGTAATGATAGTTTGTGTGGTTGCTTTTCTTCTCATGTTGGCATTTATGACAATCTACTACATGGAGAAAAGAAAAAAGAAACCATCTTCTAACTCACCAAAAATTGACCCCTTCCTCTGCGACCTCACCCCTCCCTCTGCGATCTCACCCCCTCCCTCTGCGACCCCTCCCCTCCGTGACCTCACCCCTCCCTCTGCGACCTCACCCCTCCCTCTGCGACAGCGAGTTCACCCCACCCTCTGCGACCTCACCCCTCTGCAGCGGCGTGAATTGGTGTGATGGCAGATCTATCAGATCTATCTCTCTCCAATTGTCCTTCATCCTCCTTCGTTCTCTCCCTTCGCTCTGTTTCTCCCTTGCGTGTTTCACGAACCAAAGGGTGAGAGAAGAAGAGGGATTGTGATAAGAGAGAGAGGGGGTTCGCGAACCAGATGGTGAGAGAAGAAGAGGGATTGCGATGAGAGAGAGAGGGGGGATTTCGCAAACCAGAGAGAGGGGGGGTTTCGCGAACCAGAGTGGGGGGCTTCAGATTGAAGATGATGAAGGGGGGGGGGGGGTTTCGCGAACCAGGGGGCTTCAGATTGAAGAAGATGAAGGGGGGGTTCGCGAACCAGAGAGGGGGGGGGTTGAAGATGAAGGGAAATTTTATAAAAAAATCTTTATTTATTATACCATGTGGCATTCCAATGTGGCTTGCCACATCATCTAAGAGAGGACAACTCAACAGTAGGTTTGACCAAATTAAAAGGGGGACTTTGATTTTACAAATTGGGAAAATAAGGAGATCAAATTCGTCAAATTAAAACTTAGGGGACCAAAATCGTGAGTTGGTGAAACTAAGGGAACCAAAACTGTAATTAAGCCTAGATATTATTATAGGTGTTGCTTCTGCATTACATTATCTGCATCATGAATGTGAGCTAGTGGTAATTCATTGTGATTTGAAGCCAAGCATTGTCCTTCTTGATGATGACATGGTTGCTCATGTAAGTGATTTTGGTATATCAAGACTTGTCTTAGCCTTGGGTAGTACCTCTCATAAAGAAACTAATAGTACAATTGGAGTAAAAGGGACTATTGGATATGCTCCACCAGGTATGCCATACATTCTCCAATTACTAAGCATTTCTTTAAATTCTCCTATCTTTTAGTGTCGACCTGATGATGTACATAGTATTAAATTCTCCTATCTTTTAGAGTATGGAATGGGTTCTGAAGTTTCCACGTATGGTGACATGTATAGCTTTGGGATTCTTATTTTGGAAATTCTTACGGGTAGAAGACCCACGGATGAAATGCTCGAAGATGGTCAAAGTCTGCGCATGTTTGTCGAAATTTCTTTTCCAGATAATGTTATACATATTTTGGACCCAAATCTTGCACCAAGGGATGAAGAAGCAACAATAGAAGATGGAAACATTAGGAATCTTATTCCGACTGTTACTGGAGAGAAGTGCTTAGTTTCACTTTTTAGGATTGGACTTGCTTGCTCATTGGAATCACCTAATCAAAGAATGAATATAGTGGACGTCATTAAGGAGCTAAACATGATCAAAAAAGCATTTCTTGCTGCTGAGATATATTACGTGTTTTAAATTGTTATTCGATTAATTGATTAATTGCTTTGTAGTTATGATTTGATTTTCTGCCATCTTGTTATGCATTTCAATGTTCCTAAACCATAATATACAAACGTAATGGGCTTCTTTATGGAATTTCAGGTGTTCGCACTCGCGAGTAATCAGGACGTGCTGAATTGTTTGATAAATCTCCTACATGTGTTCTAGCCATTTAAAAGTATCAATCCATCTCTAATATGCTTTATGGATGTAGTACTATATGAGTAGTGTGTATTAGTTTTATTTTTCAGTATTTTAGTTACTCTACATCAATGATGTTATTATCAAAATTTTACTACAAAAGCATCAAATATTGTCACAATAAAATTCAATTTTGAAATTTCATTTTGGTGTGTTGGATAATTTATAAACTTGTCTTTTATAAGGGGGAACAGCCGATACAATAGTTATTTCTGGCTTTGTTTTATGAGGCATGAAATTTGTAAAAGGTCAAAAAAAAAACATTTTTGATGTCAAATGTACAAATTAACAAGTATACATAGGCCATAATAAAATGAACTCGTGTAGTTTTATAACTTGACATTGTACATACAAATGCTTTACAAAGACTTCTATACACGGATTATGAGGATTTTACATTTTGGAGTCCAAGTATAAAGAAAAAGATAATAACACTAGGGTTTCTTTATTTTTCATCAACTTGTAAATTTTATGGTGAAAATCATAGTGCATTGTGTATAATATGTATAGTCATGTTGTAATGACAATGGGTGTAACACTTTGACTGGCAGTGAGATAAAAAGAAAAAGAACTCGAGAAGAAAAAATGGGACGAGTGAGATTGAGACAAAAAGAAAAAAAAAGATATTTCTTTTAGTAAATGTCCAAATTCGTCCCTCACAATTTTTTCGCGGGACGAATTCGTCCCTGACAATTTTTTCGAGACACATTGGTCCCTGACAATTCCAAAACGAGACACGTTAGTCCCTCCATCCATTTAGCCGTTACCAGCTCACTAAACGTCTCCTACGTGGCACGTTAAGTGCCACAGATGTGTTTATTTTGGGCGAAATTCGTCCATGAAATTACAAATTTAAAAAAATGACGAATCAGTCCCTGACAATTTTTGGGACAAATTCGTCCCTGAGTCATCTTCAACCTTAAAACTGTGGTTTCTGAAACTAGAAACCATTTTTCTGCCATTGAAGGAGAGAAGGACAAACTTGGTGTTGGCCAGTGCGAAATTTGATCCTAAGCATGAGCGGAAATTAGTCTTTCGTTGAAAGCGATGAGACACTCTGTGGGAAGCCAGCGATGGTCTGAACAAAAAAAAAATCAACGTGTTTATCTCTCTCCTATTGGAAAAATTCTGTACCAGAGAGCATTCACCGTTAATAAGACTCTTTTCCCACTCCCAATCTAACATTTTAATCTTGGATATCAACACATCACAATTAGGGACAACCGTCATTAAAATAATACTATTCATACGCAACCAAACGTCCCAAACCACTTGTAACCACACAATGTGTTTAACTCTTTTAAGTCTCTTGCCTCGCAAGTAAAAACCGTGACCCAAAAAGTGATGATGGAAAGGGGTCGGAATGATACACATCTTCCCATATCTAATACACAAAAAAGGCAAGAGACAAAGATGATTAACTGATTCTTCTTCCGTAAAGCAAAACACACAAAAAAAATTACGAAAACCCAAAAAAAACCTATGTGGAACAAAGCCAGCCGTGTTAGAAGTTTTATACTCCTTTTTATCTCTTTTTATTCACCTATGCGCGGTAGCGCCCCAGACACACCTGACGCCTACAAATACCAGCTCATCAATTACAACAGGTATGCATTCTCAAATGCACCTCTTACTGACTTCTGCTTTGCTAGCTTCGGCATCAGAGTGTTTTCAGGTATCATTCCCCAACTCTGTGGGTTGTGAAGGGCGACTTCCGCAAGGAGTACTACCAACCACTCAAGTTGGAGACACACGAACCCGAGTAAGGTACATTTAAATGGGAAAAACAATTGTGCTAGGCGGTGAGTGGTGGGGCAGGTTTAAATTAATTTAAAAAATGAAGAGTAAATTCCCAAATTCGTGCTGACAATTTCCCCGTGGGACAATTTGGTCCCTAACAACTTTTTTGGGACACATTGGTCCCTAACAATTCCAAAACGAGACATGTTACTCCCTCCGTCCATTGAGCCATTGCCAGTACAGTTAACGCCTCCTACGTGGCACGTTAAGTGCCACGTTGTCAAGTTAAGCGCCACGTCAGTGAGTATTTTGGGCCAAATAAGTCCCTAACGTTCCAAATTTGAAAAATGTAAAAAAGGGACCAATCAATCCCTGATTGTTTTTGGGATAAATTGGTCCCTGAGTCATCTTTTATCTTAAATATTTGGTTTGTGAAACCATAAGCCAGTTTTCACCCATTGAGAGAGAAGGACGGACTGAGAGAAAGTGAAACCTGGTCATTATGACACACAAATCATGAGTCAAAAGAAAAATAGTGAACAAAGCAAAACCTACCTTTTGCTCGTTCTCTCTCTCTCTCTCTCTCTCTCTCTCTCTCTCTCTCTCTCTCATGTCCGAGGAGGCTTGCTAACGACTCAATGGACGGAGGGACTAACGTTCTCGTTAACTGTGCTGGCAACGACTCAATGGACAGAGGGACTAACTATTAAATTTTCTAACATTTAATTTGATTTTCCTTTCAGGTTGCAAATTATGAAGCAGCAGGGGTTCAAATAGCAAATGCCCAGCCCAACTAATTCAGCCCACAGGCGCCAAAAAAACACAGCAGCCCAGCCTTGGCTACCAAAACTGGTTATGCGGCACCCAGACCCACTTACACTGTAGCAACACGCGGATCCTTTGACCCGCTCCACTCCCCGTAGCATAAAAGGTAAAACCCTAAAATTTTGCCCAAAAAATCAAGACTTCTTCTCTCTCTTTCTTGCTGCGATTCTCTCTTCTTCTCCTCCACCGCAGCTAGGTTTTCCTCCTTTCTTTACGGATCTTCAGTGATTGAAGCTTTGTTTATGCTTCAATCACACTCTAATGGTGACTACACGTGAACTGTAACAAAACCCCTTTGTCTCGTTACTGATTTCACAAGATTTGATGTTCTCTCTTACGAACGCTGGAATAGTCACTTGCGAAGGTTTCAAGACTTGACTCCTTCAACGAATCGCACCAGAAACTGCACAAAGGTATGAATCACTTCATTAATCCTTTATTTCCTTTGATTTTGTTTTGATTCAGAAACCCTAGTATCTGAATTTAGATCTTTTTCAGGAACTGAGGCTTAAGGTTTTGATCGGACACCACCACGAAGGTAACCACGTTGTTACTCTTCTGATTTGCCTTTTTATTGTTGATTTCTTTCACAAGAACCCTAACTGGTTCTATGTTTGTTGTTGTATGTACTCCTTATGCACTTGGATGTGCATGAACCTTCACCACTTGTGAAGATTATCACCACGTACACAAACTGAACAGGTAAATCCTTTCTCTCATGTATTCTCTCTTGTATTTCATTTTTTTCTGCTTTGAGATTGATGACAAACACTCACTATTTGTTCTTTACTGCTTGCAAGGTACCCTTACCATGCCACAGCCTTACCACACTCATGCACAGGAATTCAGGAACGTAATCTCAGAGAACAGGAAAGAGGAACTTGAAGAAAGAAATGTAAAATAACTTGTAAAGCTATTTTATTTCAATGTAAAACTAATTCTATGTATTATTACAATGTATACCTATCTATTTATACAGCTTTCACTGGATCAATAGCTGTTAGATGGGTTTGTGTTAGTTACAAACCCAGTTTGTTGAAAATAACGAACTAGTTAACAAACTGTTAACTGTAAACAGAATTGTAACTACCTTATAACAGTTTTATAGCTGTTATATTTATTCCCAGGGTGTTTTTAGGAATTTGCATTAAATTCCAACATCCTCCCTTAATGCAAAACCCTAAAAAACTTAGTAATAGGGGAGATACCTAAGACAGGACAAGCCCCTGTTAACATGGCTTTAAAAAACAGATGATCCAGAACAAGCCTCTGGATAATGACTTTAGAAGTTGCAATCTTAGGTTAGAATGCAACCAAACCTAATTCTCTCCTAAGTTTAGTAAATGACTCACCCTTTAGTGCCTTAGTAAACACATCAGCAAGCTGTTCTTTGGTTGGACAGTAATCTACCACCAAGTTACCTTTAGTAACCTGATCTCTAAGGTAATGGTACCTTGTTTCATTAATATGTTTCGTCCTTCCATGCCCCATAGGATTCTTAGCAAGACATAAGGCAGATTTGTTGTCAATTAGGAGTGTAGGAGATTGAGTAAGTTCCACCTTAAGCTCCTTTAGCAAAGCTTCCAGCCATGCTGCTTGTGTGGCAGCCCTGCATGTTGAGACATACTCTGCTTCACAGGAAGAAAGAGCAACTATTTGTTGCTTTTTAGAACTCCATGAAACAGATATGCCTTGAAACTTGAACAAAAACCCTGAAGTGCTCCTTCTATCTATGTGATCTCCACACCAATCACTGTCAGAGTACCCCAGTAGCTTAAAATTTCCTTAATCAGTGCCTTTAGGAAAGAACAAGCCATAATTCAAAGTGCCCTTAATGTACCTAAGGACCCTCTTAGCAACATTAAGGTGTATCTCCATTGGTTCATTCATGAACCTACTAATCATCCCAGTAGCAAACAAGATATCAGGCCTGCTGTGGCACAGATATCTTAGTGAACCTACAATCTGCCTGAAAAATGTAGAGTCCACTTTAGAGCCTTTTTCACCCTCATTCTTGCACAGAAACCCTTCTGCTGGATAGAGGGCAGAATTACATTCTGCCATTTCAAATCTGGTGAGTAATTCCTTAGCATATTTAGTTTGATGTAGGATTAGGCCTTCTGGTACCCTTAAGAACTCTAATCCTAGGAAGTAGGATAGTCTTCCCAAGTCTGTGATCTCAAATTCACTCTTCATAAAAACTTTGAACTTGTTAATCTCCATAGGACAGCAACCTGTTACCAAAAGATCATCAACATATAAGCAAATTAGTAACAAATCAATATCCATAGTGCCTTTCACATAAACACCAAGCTCATTGGTGCATTTTGTGAAACCACTCTCCACAAAAAAATGTGTCTATTCTTTTGTTCCAGGCTCTTGGAGCCTGTTTCAGTCCATACAAAGCCTTGTGTAAATGGCATACAAGACTTTCCTTTCCTTTTATCTCAAAGTCAGGTGGCTGTGAGATAAACACAGTATCTTCCAATGGTCAATTCAAAAAGGCAGACTTAACATCTAAATGATGTAAGTCTCATTTCTTACTGCAGGCCAAGGTAGTGACCAACCTGATGGTCTCATGCCTGGCCACAGGTGAGAACACTTCCTCGTAGTCTATTCCTTGCTTTTATTGGAACCCTCTGGCAACAAGTCTTGCTTTGTGCTTGATTATTTTGCCATTGGGATCCAACTTGAGCTTAAAGAACCATTTAACACTTATTGCCTTCTTTCCTTTAGGCAGAATTGTCACAGTCCAGGTCTTGTTTTTTTCAATAGAGGCCAGCTCCTCTATCATAGCACTTTTCCAGTTTTTATCCTTTAAGGCCTCCTTAAAGTCCACTGGTTCAGTATCAGCCATCATAGCAAAGTGGATGAGGTCACCATGCTCATTCACTTCACTATCTATGGCAATATCATAATCTGCAAGCCTCCTAGGAGGCTGTCTCATCCTTAGTGTTCTAGGCAGGGCCTGAACAGTAGGTTCAGGTTCGGTTTCAGCATTGTCCTCTTCCTCTTCTTGAGGATTCTGATCCTCATTATGTAGAATAGGATCCTCTTCATCAGAACTATCACCAATAGGATTAGGTTCAATGTCTAAGACCTCTTCTAGGATTGTAGAGTCCACTGAACTCACTAGTTCAGCTTTGTCCCAGTCCCATTGCTTATCTTCAAGCACAACCACATCCCTAGATATTTCAATCTTATCAGTTTTAGGATCTAGCAGCCTATAAGCACCTGTAGGATGATATCCAACAAGGACTAAGGGCCTGCTCTTATCCTCTAACTTCTTTCTCTTACCATCAGGTATATGGCTATATGCAAGTGAGCCAAATACCCTTAGGTGAGAAACCTTAGGCTTGTCACCACACCAGACATATTCTGGTACCTTGTCTTCCAAACCTTTAGTAGAGCACCTATTTAGGATATAGACAGCTGTATGGACAGCTTCTGCCCATAGCCTTTTAGGTAGCCCCTTTGACTTGATCATGCTCCTAGCCATATCAAGTATTGTCCTATTCCTCCTTTCAACAATACCATTATGCTGAGGAGTATAGAGTGATGTAACTTCATGTATTATTCCTTGAGTGGTGCAGTATTCCTCAAACTCTTTTGAGGTGTACTCACCACCACCATCAGTCCTTAAGACCTTAAGTTTCTTACCACTTTGAGTTTCTGCCATTGCCTTAAACTTCTTAAAAACACCATAGGCTTCTCCTTTAGTCTTAAGTAGATATAACCAGATTTTCCTTGAAAATTCATCTACAAAAGTCATAAAGTATTTATTTCCCCTAATAGAGGGTATATCAAGTGGTCCACATAGGTCAGAATATACAACATGCAAAATATTCTTAGAAAAATGTTTCATTTCCTTATTAAACTTGTTTCTAGGTTGCTTACCCACTAGGCAAGTAGTACATGTCTCTTTAGTAACTTCAATTTTAGGTAATCCCTCTACTAACCCTTTAGTACTTAGATTACTTAGGCCTTTGAAGTTTAAATGCCCAAACCTTTTATGCCATAGCATACCTTCAAAACTAGCTGTGGCACTTAGACAATCTGTATCTGTGATACTAATGCTAGTTTTGAAGGTTCTATTAGTGGCTAAAGGTGTTGTTAAAACTAGTTTGTCTTTAACATCATACAACTTTAGTTTTAGATCCTTCATTACTACTGAAAAACCCTTTTCTATAAGCTGTCCTAGGCTTATAAGGTTACAGCTGATCCCAGGAACATAGAAAACATCTTTTATCAAAATTACTTGTCCATTTTCTTTTGTAAATCTTATGTTTCCTATTCCGTCAGCTGTTATAGCCTTATTGCTAGCACATTTTATAGTCATTTTTCTACTAGAATAAAAGTCAACTAACCACTCTTTGTTTCCAGTCATGTGATTAGAACACCCTGAATCTAGATACCAGATTTCAGTGATGGTTTTACCATCACTTGTAGTAAAGGACAGGACTACACAGTCACTGTTTTCCTTTAAGTCTAGGTTAGTTACTACAAAATCCTCCCTAGGTTCTGTTTCTCCTAACTCTTCAGTTTTCATACTAAAGCCTACATGCTCAGATTCTGATTCAGAATCTTCTTTAGCCATATTGGCTTCAGTTTCAGTTTCCTTAGGCTTAGAATTATTTCTAGTAGGACATTCAGTGGCATAATGCCCATATTTATCACATCTATAACATTGTACCTTAGATTTGTCCTTCTTTTTACTAGAATCGGAATTCTTCTTCGTGGAGTCACCCTTACCACTAGACTTACCTGACTTACCCTTAGACCAATTACCTTTGCATGATTGGTTGTTGTTGTTGTTGCCCTTAGTCCATTTCTTTCCTTTTGGTTTGGCAGCAAACATAGCTTGATTTTCTTCACCCTCACCATTCAAGAAATTCATCCTAATCTCTTTGGCTTCAAGCCTACTTTGGAGATCTTCAACTTTAAGATCTTCAGGCTTGATGGTGTCTTCAATGCTATTCACAATAAAACCAAATTTTCTTGTTAAGGACCTAAGAATTTTCTTACACACAGTTTGTTTAGTTAAGGTTTCTCCATTGAGGCTCATTGCATTAGTGATTTTCTTTAGTCTCCCAACACTACAAGAAAAATTGGACTTTGCGGCGGGCAAAATCCGCCGCAAAAGCCAAATTTGCGGCGGATATTTGGACTTTGCGGCGGAATTTTGCCGTCGGTAGCCAGCTCGAAGCAAACGCTTTGCGGCGGATTATCCGCCGCACGTTTGCGGCGGATTTAGTGGCGCCGCAAATTCCGCCGGACCTTTGCGGCGGATAATCCGCCGGAAAAGGGACAAATTTTTACCGCAAAATATCCGCCGAAAAGTGCCCAATATCCGCCGCAAAGTACCCGTTTTATTTAAAAAAAAATAATTATAATTTTTTTTTAAAAAAACGTTTTATTTAAAATTCCGCCGCAAAGTCCAAATATCCGCCGCAAAGTACCCTTTTTTTAAAAAAAAAAATTATTATTTTTAAAATATAAATATTATTTTTTTAAAAAAAACCGTTTTAATTAAAAAAATATATTATTTTATTAATTTTTTAATTATTGATAAAAAAATAAAATCCAATAATAATTAATTTTTAATTTAAAAAAATAAAAATTGGGAAAATCAGTAAAATATTATCACCAAAAAATATCCATACAATTAATAGAATATCCATACAAAAAAATAAAATAATCTAAAGCTACTGGGGTGTCTGCCGGTCAATGTCATCAACATTATTATAATATGTATCATCATCTTGAAGTAAAGCACTAAGCGATGACATTTGGACATTAAGATCAATGTCCAGCGGGGGTGACCGCTGTTGGGGGTACTGCTGGTTTGGCTGGATCAGGGGTGACTGATGTTGGGGCTGCTGGTATGGCTGGCGGGGTGACTGATGCTGCTGCTGGTATGGCTGGAATGGCCCATACTGCGGGGGATATTGGGGTGCATACGGCTGGGGATACTGAGGTGCATACTGCTGCTGGTAGTAATGCTGCTGTGGCGGCGGCGGGTAGGATGCTGATGAGGATGGCCTCGAGTGCTGAGACATCATCTGATCCTGCAATAACTTAAAGCGCTCCTCCATGCGCTCCTCAGCTATCCTAGCATGCTTCCGAAGCGCCTGCATTTCCCGATCACTTCGATCCCGAAGCGCCTGCATTTCCTGATCACTTTGATCCCGAAGCGCCTGCATTTCCCGATGACTTTGCTCCTGCCGCTCGACAATCTGACGCAGAGCCTCGCTCAGTTGCTGCGTCAATTGCCTAACATCATTTAACTCACCAGCATTGGGAACATAATTGCGACCAGTCGAGGATCCAGAATGTGAATCTGATAGACTCGAAATAATGCTTGTTCGAAAAGGAGCCGGTCCAATACCACCTGATCCTACCAGACGATTAGTCTTTTGGGGACCAACTGCTCTCTCCCAAACATCACGAGCTACTCTAGCCTCCTCCACTGGATCGACAGCTGCCCCACTGCTCTGTTGTGACTGATGGTACTCAGCCATCCCACCCTCGAAGGTCTCCTGAAAAAATAACCCAACAAATAAATAACTAATTATTAATATAAATAATAAACATTAATTAATATATAATTGTAAAAGTAGTTTTACCTGAATACGCCTCGCCCGATCTGTAGCGTACTCACCAGTCTCCTCCACCATATGCATGTGGCAATGCAACTCAGGCAAAGTGATTGGCCTTTGTTCCCTCTCCACCTATATATGTACATATATATATATATATATATTATTAATTAAATACACATATTGAAAATGACTAGTTAATTATTATAAATAATCAATTAATTAATCAAGTAATAAAGTAATAAATTTACCAAACGCATGTAATGCGTTGCAGTATTAACACTCCCCCCCATGTGTGTCCAGCCACCTTTTTCAGAAGCACGGTTCTTCTTGGCTTTCTCACAATAATTCTTAAATGCTTGATCTGTCTGCCAATACTCATTAAACTCAGCCTAAGTTGAGTCTCTCATATAAGATGGCTTCGTACCCGCATTGCACGCCATCCGCATCAATTCAGAATAGCGATGAGAACATCTCTTATGGAACACTCTCTCAACTGCGGCTTGCTCCCCTGGATACCATGTACATTTTTCCTATTTAAGAAATTTACAATAATGTTGTTAATTATAAGGCAATAATTAATTAATCAAGTCAATAAGATAATACACCAAATTAATTATTTCGTAGAATAACTTACCAAAAATGATCTTAACATCTTCTTATTTGCATCCTTATCTTTTCTAACTTCCGTCCAGTTCTTCCAGCTGTTGGTAAAATTCTCCTTGATTGTTTTTGTGATGGCGGTAGCTGAAGCCTTCGAAGGAATAAAACTGCATTAAAAAAAGATGAATTTTGTTACACCAAATATAAGTTATATAAAGGGAAACAAAAATAAATTAATAAGTTACACCAAATATAAGTTACACCAAATATTTGCCACCACCTCAGACACAGGTGGTGGCAAATATCCGCCAGTAGTAACAACAACACGCGTAGGCTGAACACGGCGCCCTAGGCGAGTAGATGTCTTCCGCCTGCTAATGCTGGCGGCATCAGGAGGTGGAGGAGGAACATATGCGCCGTCATGATCGGATCCTGAGTCATCATGAGATGCCATATCTGTATCTAGACATATACATTTAAACAAACAAACATATACTAAACAAGGTTAACATAAACATACAATACTCATTAAAATAAATAATTTGAATCACATTCATTCTCAAACAAATAACATCCTTCATTAAAAATAGAATTGTTGAAACATAAATTACATCCTTATATAATTGATTGAAACATAAATAACTAATTTGAATCCCATTCATTCTCAAAATCATCATCATCGGAGGAGTGAATTCTTGATACACCAATGTGGTCTGTTGCATCTTCACCATCAGCATCTTCGTCATCAACTTCATCGCCGGTGTTTGGCTCATCACATAAACGAACAATGGGTTCAACTTGAATCACTTCATTTACATTAGACATCTCTTCCATTTGATATGGCACATCTTCCACCGTGTCATCATTTGTCTGATCAATGTGACCTCTTGGTTTTGTTTTAATTGCGACACACCAACCACGCCTATCAGTCCGCATTGATGGATAAGGGACATAATAGACTTGTCTCACATTTTGTGCAATGACGAACGGATCATACGGTCGATATCTACCATTCATTTTAATGTCCACTGTATTCGACTTTGGATTCACCTTTGTTCCTCGAGCAGACAGATCAAACCAATTACAATAAAAAACCACTACCTTTGGACTAAAATCTAGATGGGGGTACTGAAGTTCATATGTGTGTTGAACCACACCATAAAAATCATCTTCACCTCCTCCAGTGACCCCCTTCATGCACACTCCACTATTGGCTGTCTCTCTGCCCTGTGTCCATTCATTGGTGTGAAATTTGTATCCATTGACAAAGTATGTGTGCCATTCTTTAACACATCTTCGAGGACCGTCTGATATGTTCCTCAAGTGTTGGTTGGTAGGATTTGGGGGAGGGAATACACATATTGACTAAATCACATAGGAAAATGCGCATGAATATGAGCAGAAGATTGTTCTTCACGTACTGCCTCTGATGGCAAGAACTCCCTAAAAAGAAATAATGTAATTGTTACACTTGTTTACTTTATATTAACTAATTAAGATCGATTGTTAATGTTGACGAACATACTCAACAAATGGTTGCACCTCAGTACAGTTTATCAACACATGAACATGTGCTGAACTTAACTCTTCATCTGTTATCCAGTGAGTTGACTCCTTCCCAGATGGACGACCGGGTAGACAAAAGACAGACAAAGCCAAAGGATGTCTAGGCCATTCAGTATCCACTTCATTTCGACTGCTTCTAGGAGCAAACTGATTCTTGAAATAATGAGAACAAAAATGTGTTGTTTCACGGTGTAAGTAAGAAGAACATATTGATCCTTCAACTCTAGCTTTGTTTTTCACCGATCTTTTTGAATCACCCATGAACCTAGAGAATATGATATTAATATAATAGTCATATATTTTAATTTAAACTTGTTTCTTATATTATAAAAATTAGCTGACCTTTAAAACGGATACATCCATCTGTATTGGACAGGTCCGCCAAGTTTAGCTTCATATGCGAGATGCACCGGTAGATGCTCCATAGAATCAAAGAAACCAGGCGGAAATACTCTCTCCAACTTGCATAAGATAAGTGGGATGTCTTGTTCCTTTTTTGAAAGATCATCAGCTTTTAGCGTTGCAGAACACAAATTCTTAAAATATTGACTTATTTCAATGAGCTGATTCAAAACGTGTGTTGACAACGAACTAAAAGCGATAGGAAGTAAGCACTCCATGAATATGTGACAATCATGACTCTTCATCCCATGCAACCTCGCATTATCCACATCCGCACATCTAGATAAATTGGAAGAATAACCGTCTGGCATTTTCAACTCTTTTATCCACTGATAAACTGCTTTCGCTTGTTCGGTAGATAAAGTATAATTGGCTTTGGGTTTCAAAATCCTAGTACCTTGCTCAACCAACAACAAATCCTTTCGTCTACAGAAATGATCTATATCCTTCCTAGCTTTCTCATTGTCTTTCGTTTTGCCGTTCACGTTCATGACAGTGTTAAATATGTTGTCAAAAAAATTCTTCTCTATATGCATGACATCGAGATTGTGTCTCAATAGATTATCTTTCCAATAGGGAAGTTCCCAAAAAATACTTTTTTTTGTCCAATTGTGCCATTGTCCATAGCCATCTGGACGAGAAACAACACCCGCTATACGACTTCCACAGGAGGGATATCCCTAACACTATTCCAAACTTCCTCTGGTGTCAACTGACGAGGAGGTCCAGCTGTTTCAACATTTCCCTTGATGAACGCATATTTCTGCTTTCTAAATGGGTGATCCATAGGTAAGAACCTACGGTGCGAGTCAAACCATGAAACTTTTCCTCCGTATTTAAGACTAAAAGCCTTTGTGTCAACTATGCAAATCGGACACGCCATCTTACCATGTGTCCCCCATCTAGACAACATTCCATAGGCAGGGAAGTCATTAATGGTCCACATCAAAGCCGCCCTCATCACAAAATTTTGTTTGTGTGCCACATCATAAGTTAAAACACCATTCCAAAACCTTTTTAGGTCATCAATCAAAGGTTGCAAATAGATGTCAATACCAGCTGTTGGATTACTTGGCCCTGGAATAATAGAATTTAAAAACATGTATGGTTTGGACATACACATTTCTGGAGGAAGGTTGTATGGGGTAACAATAACTGGCCAACAGGAATACGGTGTTGCTGAGGCTTGAATATATGGTGTGAAACCATCAGAGCACAAACCAAGCCGAACATTGCATGGATCACTGGCAAAATCTGGATGAACACGATCAAAATGCTTCTAAGCTTCACCATCATATGGGTGACGTAATTCACCAGAATTATTTCTATTTTGATGGTGCCATGTCATTTTACCCGCGGTCTCCATTGAAGTAAACATCCTCTGTAGCCTTGGAATAAGAGCCAGATAGAACATTGATTTTCGTGGAACCGGTTTGCCTCTTCTCATCCTTGATCTACTGACACGATAGCGTGGTT
This sequence comes from Astragalus membranaceus, assembly GCA_039519185.1. Taxonomy (NCBI): domain Eukaryota; kingdom Viridiplantae; phylum Streptophyta; class Magnoliopsida; order Fabales; family Fabaceae; genus Astragalus; species Astragalus membranaceus. The sequence goes on along the minus strand of CM076849.1, from coordinate 27,072,904 downwards.
GTCCACACAACTTGCATTCCGACAACTCTCCATCATTTATGCCAAACTCATTGTTATAAAAGAGCATGCAACCAGACACACAACAATCAATCCTTTTAGATTTTAAGCCAAGCTTCGATACCACTCTTTTAGCTTCATAATAACTTTGCGGTAAACTCCCTCTAATGGGGGTTGCATCCAACATCATTTTGGTCATATATTCCATGCACAACTCAGCAACATTAAATTGAGACTTAAGACCCAACAACCGAACACGCATTGATAATTTTGAGTCTGTAGATCCTTCAAATATGGGTTTATTTGTCTCACTCAAATACATGTAAAACCTTTGAGCTTCCTCATTTGGAACTTCGTCAGCATCTGGTTCTTCCAAATCCAAATTTACTCCAATAGCGTTCGATATCATTCCCTGATAAACATCTAACGGTTGTATTCCCCATCCTTCAGATGTCGTAGTCGCTGGATAACTACTTGATGTGTGATCTACTACTTCAGCCGGAACATTAACCGCAGGAACTGCAGCTACCCCTGGCGCTCCTTCCCCGTGACGACTCCATGTCCAATAATTTGGCCTAAACCCATTATTGTACAAATGAAGTCTAACTTCATGTTCATTTTTTATAGCTCCAAAGGAACATTTCAAGCACGGACATCCAATACCGCCTTGTCGCCCAAATTCTTCATGATCAATGTACTTAGCACAAAAAATAAACTCTTCTACTCCTTCTACAAAACGTCGTTTTACACCAGATCTTCCAGGATACAATCGATCATACATCCAACTACGATCCATTTTCAAAAACTATGTATACTACACTACAATATAAATAAAATAAACTATCAATTACTTCATATTTTGATATATATATATTTATATATTACTCATTTTATTTTGATATTTCAATAAACTATCAATTACAAGCAACACAATTAATTTTTCGATAATGTTATATACTAATAATTTAAACATTATAAATAATAATTCCAAATTTAATTTTAAATTTCAATTTTTATAAGACAATATATGTTAATAAAATTTATAAGTGAACTTAATAAATAAGTTTTTTCAATATAAATTATTTTGTATTATTATTGCAAACAAAATTTGTAACAAAATTTTACTATAAATAGTGAAGTAAGTAATATTTTATTAATTACTTTAACAACTAACCGTAGTGAAGAGAAGGCTCTGGCTTGAAGCTTATCCTGAACTCAAGTAGAGAGGAAAAAGGAGGAACCCAAATAATACCTAAACAAACAACAACACAATTAGTAACAAACTCATATTATTATAAAATAATTTAAAAACGAATATAAAAAAAATTAAAAATAAAACTATTAACTCATATCAAAAACATACCTCGAAGAAATTTCCCAATGAGAGGAGAAGACAATTCGTAGGGAGGAAGTGCTACACTTCAAAAAGAGATTTAGTAGAGAAGGAGAGAATTTGGAGAGAGTAAAAGAGAAATTTAAGAAGAGAATGAGAGGAATGTTAGAAGTGTGAAGAATGAGAAGTGCGGAAGAGATATATATAGCAAAACGGAGCCAACGGTCAAAAGGAAATATCCGCCGCAAAGACCCTTTCCGGCGGATTTTTGGTCTTTGCGGCGGATTTTAAAATTAAATATCCGCGCTTATTTTTCAAACGGGTCTTTGCGGCGGATTGTGGGTCTTTGCGGCGGATATTTCAAATTAAAACACCGCGCCTTTTTTTTATAACACCCAAATATCCGCCGCAAGAACCCAAATTCCGCCGCAAATACCCAAAATATCCGCCGCAAATACCCAAATATCCGACGCAAATACCCAAATATCCGCCGCAAATAACCAAAATCAATATTCACTATTTAGTTAGTGTTGCCAAGATCTTGACCGTTAATTAGTATCGACACTAATCACTATTGACTATTCAATAATCACGCAACACTATTTAGTGTCGGCAAGATCTTGATCGTTAATTAGTGTCGACACTAATCACTATTGACTATTTAGTGTCGGCAAGATCTTGACCGTTAATTAGTGTCGGCAATATCTTGACCGTTAATTAGTGTCCAAGCTAATCACTATTCATTATTCAATAATCACGCTGCACTATTCACTATTTAGTGTCGGCAAGATCTTGACCGTTAATTTAGTGTTGGATATGTTGTTGTATTATTATGAGTATTATGGTTTTTTATTATTTTTTATCATTTATATATTTAATGTCTGCTACCCCTAAACAGAGACCTACGCCATTCTCTTAATACGACACTCTCTTGAGTATTGTCGGCAGCAGCTCCAATAGAGTGGTGTATGTCTCCATTTCTTTGTAAAGAAATTTCCACATTGTCATGAACACCCCTTCATCTTTTTCGTTAAAAGTAACCCATTTATCAGCAAAAAGCTCCTCCTCATTATTTCCACCACAAGAGACATATACGCTCATCAAACGCTCGGTATCATCCTCCAACTTAACAACCCGTCCTTGCAGTTCCTCAAACTTTCTATTTAGAGATTCAACCATCTTTTCAAAAGATGGTTTCTTGTGAAACATTCTATTTTGAAAAGATGGTTGAATCTCTAAATAGAAAGTTTGAGGAACTGCAAGGACGGATTGTTAAGATGGAGGATGATACCGAGCGTTTGGTGAGCGTATATGTCTCTTGTGGTGGAAATAATGAGGAGGAGCTTTTTGCTGATAAAGGGGTTACTTTTAACGAAAAAGATGAAGGGGTGTTCATGACAATGTGGAAATTTCTTTACAAAGAAATGGAGACATACGCCACTCTATTGGAGCCGCTGCCGACAATGCTCAAGAGAGTGCCGTATTAAGAGAGTGTCGTATCAAGAGAATGAGAGTATTGGTAGAGGTGTGAAAAAGAAGAAGGGGAGAAGGGGTTTATATAGGAGGAACGAAGTCAAACGGTCAAAAAGCAAGATCCACCGGAAACGGCAGTTACCGGCGGATTTATGGGATTTGCGGCGGATTAGGGGATTTGCGGCGGATGGAGGGGGATTTGCGGCGGTTTTTGAAATTCAAAATTGGAAAATATCCGCCGGAAATAACCTTACCGGCAGATTGTTAAAATCTCGTAAAATTTTAACAATTTTTGTAATATTGATCCGCCGCAATTTTTGTTAAATCCGCCGCAAAAACCAAGTCGAATATTGATCCGCCGCAAACGTCAATTATTCCGCCGGTAACGTTGCGGCGGATCCATACCCGCCGTAAATGCCTAGAAACCGCCGGAAAATTTGCGGCGGATCCATATCCGCCGGAAAGTCCTGGCCGGAAAAATCAATTATTCATGTAGTGCAAAGAAATCAGTAATACTTTCACCATCCTGCATGTTTAGATTTTCATACTGCTTTCTCAATGATTGCAGCTTCTCTTCCTTGACAGGTGCAGCACCATTATAGTATTTGTCAAGGAGATCCCAGGCAGTTTTAGAGATTTTGATGCCTCTAATTCTGTCAAAATTACTCTCATCACACCCTTGGTGTATGAGATAGATTGCTTTCCAATCTTTCTTAGTGTTTTCCTTATGTTCAGTCCTTTGTTCAGGGGTTGGGTTCCGAGCTAGTGCTGGAACCCCTTCTTGACAAATATCTAAAACATCATGGAAGCCAAAGATTGCTTCCATTTGCAAATTCCACCTGTCCCAATTTTTCCCATTTAGCTTGGGAATTTGGGTGGATAAACTTGCACTTGACATACTGTTTTGAGACCTTGATTATCACCTTCTAATACCTGTTTCAAAACACTTAAACTGTCAAAAACACACACACACACACACACACACAGCCTGCTTGCTGTGTGCTAAGTAAAATCAAGAAAGAACTTTAAAGAAAGATAAAGAACTAGAGCCCTGGATTGTTACCAAGCTCAATGATACCATATTAAATTTTCTAACATTTAATCTGATTTTCCTTTCAGGTTGCAAATTATGAAGCAGCAGGGGTGCAAATAGCAAATGCCCAGCCCAACTAATTCAGCCCACAGGCGCCAAAAAAAACACAGCAGCCCAGCCTTGGCTACCAAAACGGGTTATGCGGCACCCAGACCCACTTACACTGTAGCAACACGCGGATCCTTTGACCCGCTCCACTGCCCGTAGTATAAAAGGTAAAACCCTAAAAATTTTCCCAGAAAATCAAGACTTCTTCTCTCTCTTTCTTGCTGCGATTCTCTCTTCTTCTCCTCCACCGCAGCTAGGTTTTCCTCCTTTCTTTACTGATCTTCAGTGATTGAAGCTTTGTTTATGCTTCAATCACACTCTAATGGTGACTACACGTGAACTGTAACAAAACCCCTTTGTCTCGTTACTGATTTCACAAGAGTTGATGTTCTCTCTTACGAACGCTGGAATAGTCACTTGCGAAGGTTTCAAGACTTGACTCCTTCAACGAATCGCACCGGAAACTGCACAAAGGTATGAATCACTTCACTAATCCTTTATTTCCTTTGATTTTGTTTTGATTCAGAAACCCAAGTATCTGAATCTAGATCTTTTTCAGGAACTGAGGCTTAGGGTTTTGATCGGACACCACCACGAAGGTAACCACGTTGTTACTCTTCTGATTTTCCTTTTTATTGTTGCTTTCTTTCACAAGAACCCTAACTGGTGTTGCTGTATGTACTCCTTATGCATTTGGATGTGCATGAACCTTCACCACTTGTGAAGATTATCACCACGTACACAAACCGAATAGGTAAATCCTTTCTCTCATGTATTCTCTCTTGTATTTCACTGTTTTCTGCTTTGAGATTGATGACAAACACTCACTGTTTGTTCTTTACTGCTTGCAAGGTACCCTTACCATGCCACAGCCTCACCACACTCAAGCACAGGAATTCAGGAACGTAATCTCAGAGAACAGGGAAGAGGAACTTGAAGAAAGAAATGTAAAATAACTTGTAAAACTATTTTATTTCAATGTAAAACTGATTCTATGTATTATTACAATGTATACCTATCTATTTATACAGCTTTCACTGGATCAATAGCTGTTAGAAGGGTTTGTGTTAGTTACAAACCCAGTTTGTTGAAAATAACAAACTAGTTAACAAACTGTTAACTGTAAACAGAATTGTAACTACCTTATAACAGTTTTATAGCTGTTATATTTATTCTCAGGTTGTTTTTAGGAATTTGCATTAAATTCCAGCACTAACATGTCTCGTTTTGGAATTGTCAATGACCAATGTGTCTCGAAAAATTGTCAGTGACCAAATTGTCCAGTGAGGAAATTGCCAGGAACGAATTTGGACCTATACTCAAAAATGAAATTCAAAAGCTTCATTAATAAACACTGAAATTTGATATTGATAGTGGGCTCCTTCCAAACCGTCCAATGGATTCAACGGTCCAACTTCAGTTACTTACTGCAGGGTTTTTTTTTGTACCCCCATCATCTCCCTATCTACCCCCACATAAAAGTGAAACCCGAAAATACCCCTGTCCAATTTTCAATTCGCCCGGATTTACCTCCATTTGAGGTAAATCCGCTTTGTTATTTTTAAAGTCGGATTTACCTCAAATGGGGGTGCCCAATAGGTAAATCCGCTTTCAAAAATAACAAAGCGGATTTATCTTAGCTGAAGGTAAATCCGCTTTGTTATTTTGGAAATCGGATTTACCTAGTGGGTACATAAATCTGATTTCCCTAAAAAAAGAGAAAATCGGATTTATCCAACCTAAGGTAAATCCGATTTCCCTAAAAAAAGAAAATCAGATTTATCCCACCTAAGGTAAATCCGATTTTGTGATTTTGTTATTAAAAAAATTGTTTTTTATTTAATTTTTTAAAAAAGGTTATAAAATGCTACTAAAAATCCGTTAAATAGCCATAACTAATCCAAAAATTAAAAAAAACACCACTAAAAATCTAATAAAACCAAAATAAAGTTATGCAAATTTTTTCAGATTTTTTGGAGATTATGAAAAATTAAAAAAATTAATAAAAAATAGTAAACGATGGAATTTGGGAATTTGACGGATTTAAAGAATGTGGTTTCATTACAATTTGAGTAGGTTGCCCGAAAACTGATTTTTTAGCCTAAATTATTCTCCCGACGTACAATATCGTCACGTGTTAACGAACTACACACTAAACAGAACCAAAAGACGGTCGAAATTTGTTTCTAAAATTTTAACTGATTTATTTATTTATTAATTAGGTTAACAAAGCGGATTTACCCCCACATAAGGTAAATCCGCTTTGGTTATTTTTAAAAGCGGATTTACCTTATATGATGGGGTAGATCCGCTTTTAAAAATAACAAATCGGATTTACCCCCACTTAAGGTAAATCCGATTTGTTATTTTTAAAAGCGGATCTACCCATCTTAAATAAATCCGATTTAAATTTTTTAAAATTTTTAGTGGAAATCGGATTTACCTAAATCCGATTTCGAAAAAAAATGAAATCAGAATACCTTCGGGATTTTTAAATTTTGTTAAGGGCAATTGCGTCTTTTCGCAGGATCGATGGGATAGCTAAGGAGATGATGGGGGTAAAAAAAAAACTTACTGCAGTGAAGAGGAGTCTCTCTCTCAATCCATTCTTAAATCCATTTTACTCTACTCTCTCTCTCTCTCCATTCTTAAATCCATTTTTCTCTCTTCTTCCACTCCACAACTAACTCTCTTTCTCTCTCTCTGAGTGAGACAAACACCAATACCGTTGTTAAATTTCTATTCGCTTGTCCATATAGTCATATTGTACTATTTTCCTACCTTCCTTAACGATGCCATTGATATCTGCTTAAGCTTGCCATGCCATCGCCGTTGCCGGACAACATTGCCATCCGAGCTAGCTAGGTATGTTCTCTAATCTTTCTTTTCAACTTCCAACTTTTGTTCCTTTTCTCCATCATACTTCCTTTCTCCTTTTTATTGGATCTTTTTCAAATCGTCACTTCCTTTTAAAAAAACAATTCAAAAATACCAAATCTTTTTTGCAAAATCAGAAAGGAATGATCTGCGTACTTTTACGTTTTGAGACCATCGCTTCATAAAGTTAGCATAATTAACAGCTTTTTGCTCCAACTCCACCACTTCACTGCATACTTTTACTTTTTTACCCTTATGATTATTCAATAATTAATTAATTAATCATTCACGTTCATCGTACATAATATTATTTATTTTTTCCGTCAAAAATATAAATATTTTTTTGACCAAAAAATATATTTATTATCTGGAGTATACCGATCCGTAATTCCGTATGTTATAACGTATGGCACATTATTATAATTTTTTTTGTGACCAATATTATAATTTATATGGCCCGTAATGTATAATAATACTCTGCGTTATCCTCGGTGATTGATGGTTTGGACGTGGAGACCTTACTTGGTTTTTTTTGGTTAATATATTTTTGGCTTAAATATGTTTTAGGCCCCTGCAAATATAGAGTGTTTTGGTTTAAGCCCCTGCAAAAATTTTTTTTTGTTAAAAGCCCTTGCAAAATGAAATATTTTGTTATAAGCCCTTCTCAACATATCCAGCAATCATAGCATTCCATATTAAGGCTAATATTTTAGTAATAGAAGGGCTTATAACAAAATATGTCATTTTGCAAGGGCTTTTAACAAAAAAAAAATTTGCAGGAGCTTAAACCAAAACACCCTATATTTACGGGGGCCTAAAATATATTTAAGCCTATATTTTTTAGGCATAAGTATGATATTTTAGTGTTCATTGGTGCTCACTAATCAGTTGTATAGTTTTTTTTTTCTCGATAAGTTAATCAGTTGTATAGTTGATTGTGACATTTTCTGTTTTTAAAATTCTGGATGTGTAAATGTAAAATAGTACATAAAGCGTGACTTGGTACGTGAAATTAAATGCTTAGAAATGCCGTGACTTTGTGGCCCATTGTGCCCTCTGTTCATTAATTTCGAAATTTTATGTATTATATGTATATATATATATATATATATATATATATATATATATATTTAATATATGGTTTTGAGTAGTGGTTATTTTTTGGGTATTGCTGCTGGTGAAGGGCTCAGAGTAAGAATAGAAGTGCAGCTCAGTGAGTCACACACCGAGGGGCAATAAAGCAAAAAGGGATGTTTACAATGAGAAAAGGACTAGCTTGCTGCTCTAGGGTGAAGAAAATGAGCACCGATTTTGATGACCATGAGAGTAAGTCCATCCAGCATGTCAAACTATGCATATGTGTGCATCTGCTCTTAGCTTTTTAGATCTACTTTGAATTGATTAATGTTATTCTTTTTGTCAATATTCTAGTCCCTTTTTTCGAAAGACATTTACCTAGCTAAAGGTAGCCTTTAAAAGAAGAGAAAGAAGAGTTTTGAAATTAAAAACCCTAAAAAATTACTGTGGTTAATTTAGAAGTATCATGAATTAAAGGATCATGTACTGACCCTGCCTATCGCCGTATATATCTCCTATAATGCACAACGTGTGTGTGTATAATGGTATTTATTTTTGTTAATTTTTTAATTAGTAGCAATACCACTCGGTACTCCGAAATGAATACAGTTGGTCCAGTGACTTAATCTACCTTGAGACACGGGGGGTCGACTCGGTGCTTGCGGGTTTGATTCTCACAGTGAACAAATTCGGTGCAGGTCTTGTGCGAAATTTGATCTCAAGCATAAGTATAAATTAGTCTTTCGTTGAAACCATTGTGACACTTCGTGGGTAGCCGGCGATTGTCTGAAAAAAGAAAAAAAAAACTCTGTACTCCGAGATTCATAACACTCAGACTCCTGCACACCGATCATTTGCGCTAACTCAGTGGTATTATTATTTTTTGTTAGTATTTTCTAAATAATACTAGTATGAGAGCTTTAGTGAAAAAAAAATAGTAGTACGAGAGCTATTTCTATCTATTTTATGTATTTATTTATTACAATTGCAATAGTTATTTTTATATCTATTTTTTGACAATGATAGTCACTTCCATCTACTAATAACAATAGTCTCATTTACTAATGATAATCGACTAGCGTGGTTCGAAACACGCACCGTAAATTTAGGAGTTGATTTGTAAAAAATATTAGTATGATTGTTGCAGTCTACAGTTTATACTTTATTTCAACCGTGAACAGAAATAATGCCACATTTTCAAAGTAGGTGGCTGGTTACACTCTGTTTGTCGTGGACCATTGAAAAGAATCTCTGCATTTTTAAATTTCATATGCTCACCACACGGCACCAAGTCCAATTAGTCTACGGATATTAAGACAAGTGGAATCCCGGAAATACATACTCTAACCTTGTATTCTCTAGTTTTTGCTAATTTTAGGTGAGAAAAAAGAAAAATAAGATAAGAGAAAATGTGTTTAGAGAAGAAAAATAGATAATAGAATGTGAAAGGGAAGTTCCCATTGCCATAGGCATAGCCGTGTAATTTCAATCCTACAATTGGAACCGTATACTCCGTTATCATTTTGGATGCGACATGAGTCGTGGTCGTTTTAATTTAGAGCAAATAGGAGGGGAAGGTGTAGAATGGAGAACAAAGCAAGTACTGTAAGGTTATTAAAGTCCATTGACTGACATATAGTATATTGGTGGACCCTGAGACGGTGAGATCCCGCCGGGAGTGCTGTTGTTAGTTGTAACTACTACCGGTTCACAGATACTACTGACAATATCAAGTAAGTGGGATCACAGTACCTTGGTCTGGTCCTAAAAAAAATTAATTATTTTTCTTACAATTTGGATATCTTGGGGTTCTCTTCTCTTTTCATGGCTTGAATTCATTGTTATTGTTGTTCCATCGTATATCATAAACCATAGCCACGGAAGCTTCTTCTCTCTTCCATTCGAATCTTTGTCCCTCATTGCAAAGAGATCAAAATTTAAAAAACATAAAGTCATGATGATATTTTTTAACTGACCATGGAACTTTTTGAATAATTTTTATCTGACCATTATCCTTAGCTGTTTCGGCCAACATACATGTTTGGTGGGGCTAGTTCTTTCGATTTTGTGAGTTGTATTTCAAGTGGCTCTAGGCGAAGTCCTCAACATTGATGTTTATATTACTTTTCAGCCTAGCTTTTATAATTCTATAGCTTTGTATTTTTACTAAATTTCTCCTTATAGAAAAAATGTAGGATTAAAGTAAATTTATGCTCTGATAAATAGGGGCAGATACCCTATAGATTAGTTTATCCGCCATAAGATGAGATGGCAAATAATGGATAAGCTAACAGATTGAATTTCAAATGTTGGTAAAATTAATTATTGAATTAGCTTAAAAATATAAAATAAAAAAATGGACCATAACATAATAATTAATTTCTAATGCATAAACTCTGTTGGGAAGGGAGAACCACACAGGCCGCCAAAGCCGGGTACTCGTGGCCAGGCAGATTCCCCGGCGTAGACTAGTTATCGGTAAAGCCGTGGAAACTGCGCACCAATGACATGGTAACCAATTTTTTTTCCTAATGCTTAAAAATAAGAGAGAATATTCATTTAATATTGGATAATGAGTAATTTAATTAAATGGGTAAAAATATGATAAAAAAGCAAAGCTTATAAGGTATAAGCTCAAATGCTGCTTCAAGTCGTGTCTAAAAAAACGCTATAAAATAATGGATCATACACTTACCAAGAGATATCCACTATAAATTATCCCCTAAACACTAATAGGTTTAACCTTGCCAAAGAGGGTCTTAAAAGTGAAATATTTTTAAGATCAACAACACAAAAATTAGAGGTCTTTTTAAGCTTATTTTATATTTACAATATTACAAATTAGATATTAGATTATCATAGGATGGATTAACCCAGAGCGTGGGGTTCAGCGGTTGGGGCTGATCCTCCCTTAACCAAGGGTCGGGGGTTCGATTCCCATATTGGATACGGAGCAGCGTTAAAACTCTGGGCCAGCTGTCCTGCCCCTCGAGGCACCTACAATTCACCGTTAACACTATTACTTAAAAAAATTAATTTAGGTCACTAACATAGGCCTACAAAATTTATTAAAGGCCTAAAGCAAGTGTTTCACATACAGTGGCGGATGCATACAAAGAGTGTGAGGGCAATTGCCCCCTGTAAAAATATTTTACTAGTGATGCTTAATAAAATTATCTTTTGCCCTCAACAAAAAATAGGGTTTGCCCCATAAGCTATTAGTTTTTAAAATGTTTGCACAAAATTATAAGTAATATAAGTGAGAATAATTGGTACTAATTTTATTGCTCTCTGAAAAATGGAAAGTATTAGTTTAATCATTAAAAAATTAAACATCAGTCAAACTAGTCTCTAAAGAGGACTAAAATGTCCCTAAATTATTTTAAAATTATTAGTTTGACCGGTGTTTGATGACCAAATTGATATATTTTTTTCTTACAGACTAAATAAGTTTTAATTTTTTTATTTATTTAGGTATCTACTCTTTTTTATCGTGAGAATATGTATTTTTTAAATATTTATAATATTTGTCTTCTAAGGAGGTATATCAGATTATTTTTTTGCCTTCACCGCTAAATTTTTTTGGATCCGCCACTGTTCTCATGCCCCCCTTTGGCCGTCGTTACTTAAGAAAAAAACAAATATTTGAGTTCTAGCAATAATATATATTCTTGTTCTTGTCAGTCGATTTTCAATAGGACATTGATATGTCATGATGATCTGCAGTTGCAGAGATACTTGAACTTGTTTGGAATGAAGACGCATAAACTTTATCTAAACTAGGTAGTAGTAAACAATATCCCGTGACAGAGATGCGATGGAATCTCAATTATTCACTTTAGACCATTTCCCATAGAGTATTTCTTTCTTTTGATTTTCCTTACTCAAAGACCTTGCGTATTTATGAATTACATTACATTTTTAGATGAGTAGACTCGATTATTTGCTAATTACAATGCAGATAATTCAGATTTCTGACTCTTAAAACTTTATACCTATGTTAACATCGGAGAAATCTGTTAAGAGTCCCACATCGGATGTGATATGGCCTGAAAAAGAGTTTATAAGTGGGAAGCATCCATCACCTTACAAGCTGGTTTTGTAGGGTTGAGTTAGGTCCAAACCACATTCTAAGAAAATCCCAAAGTTATTTTTATATTATGGTTTTGATTGTAAACATGCTCCTTAGTCATTTTCTATTTTTGGATGCATGACTACATCACTTATTTGTCCAGCATCAGAGAGAATATATTCTTGCATTGTTTCAATGTTGACAGCCAGGTTTCATTTTATTTTTTTGGCTAGCCTTTCTTGGGTGCCAAGGTTTCATTTTTTATATAAATTTAAGAAGTAACACCTTTTGGCAATCATAATCTTTATGAATTTACAATGAAACCTTTCAGGAATAATGACATATAATGGCCTAGAGAGTTGCATTATAAATAATCAGTCATATGAAGAGGAAAGCAGAACTAGTAGAGGAGATGGATGTATAACTGATTCATTTGATGATGATGACACTAGCTGTTTTTCCAGCAAAGATGCTTTTGGATCATTCTCTTCTAAAAGTTTAACAATGAAAAGACATGAACAAGGACTTGAAGATTGGGAACTCTCAGAAAGTCCTCAACATTTTTATATCAAAGAGAAGCCTTCTTATGTTATCCAATCTTCAGATATAGAAGCCATGAAGGAAAAATTTTCAAAACTCTTACTTGGTGAAGATGTTACTGGTGGAACTAAGGGTCTCACTACAGCTTTAGCATTGTCTAATGCCATCACAAACCTAGCAGGTATGTTCTACTCTCGGTAGCACCGACAATTTTGGTTGAAGACGTGTCTGGTGTCCGACATGTACACAGACACTTCAATTCCTTGTATTTTTTGGATTAAAACCAATGTCTAAGTGTCCGTGTCCCTGTCCTATCTGGTTTCCGTGTCTTTGCTTCATAGGTTCTACTCCATTTTTATGTTACAAAGGATAGGATTTCACTTGCAAGAGTTTATGTGAAGTTTCTTATTCATTTCTGTTTCTTTTGGTTTTGTTTTTTCAAGCAAAAACTTATGTCCTCACTCCTCAATATGATTATATGCAGTAACTGTTTTTGGTGAGCTGTGGAAATTGGAACCCTTATCTGAAGAAAGGAATAGCAAATGGCGAAGAGAAATGGACTGGTTACTGTCTCCTACTAACTATATGGTCGAGTTAGTTCCTGCTAAGCAAAGTAGTGCCAATGGTGGGATCTTTGAGGTATTTTTCATTTCATATAGATAGGAAAGGACAGTTTATTTTGTGACCTCGAGGTTGCAAATCTTAGAAGCAACCTCTCTAAGAGTTTATTCTTTGAACAGATTATGACGCCAAAAGCGCGTGCAGACATCCACATGAATCTTCCGGCACTTCAGAAGTTGGACTCTATGCTTATAGTATGTCATATCTATATTTCCATCAAATTTTATGAATGTTTTTTCAAATAACATGTTAGGGAGTTGCGACATCTTATTTGAAATTTTGGTTGACAGGAAACACTTGATTCAATGGTGAATTCGGAGTTTCGGTATGCAGAAGGAGGAAACCGAGAAGAAGAAAGGAACACTAATGCACGAAATAGCAAAAAATGGTGGCTTCCATCACCTCAAGTACCAAAAACTGGACTTTCTGATGTAGAAAGAAAGAGGCTGCTTCATCAAAGAAGGGTGGTACGTCAAGTATTCAAGGCTGCTAAATCTATCAATGAAAATGCGTTGCTTGAAATGCCTGTGCCAGCAGTTATTAAAGATGCACTTGTAAAGGTGATAATCTTGTTATGTTGAAATCAAATTGATTTTATATACACAGGCTTTTAATGAAGTAAATCGCGATCTTATCATTACTAAATCTGTTTCTGTGTTGCAGTCTGGAAAGACAAACCTTGGACAAGAACTATACAAGGTTTTGACAGATGAATCAAGTTGTGGAGAAGAGATGCTTAAATCTCTTGATTTGAAAACTGAACATATTGTCCTTGAGACCATTAATAGATTAGAAGCTGCTATATTCTCATGGAAAGAGAGAATTACAAAACAAGTTACTGGCAAATCACCAGTTCGAAAATCATGGTCTTTTGTGAAGGGTCCTTTGTCAGAGGTTGATAAAATGGAGTTATTAGTGGACCGTGCTGAAACACTTTTACATCTTCTTAAAATCAGATATCCAAACCTTCCTCCAACATTTCTTGATGCTGCTAAAGTTCAATATGGCAAGGTAAATTTTTTAGTAGGATGCATTTATTTGACAAATTATTCTGCTATAAACTACATCTATTTTGTTATTATTTTATCTGCTAAACTACATTTCTTGGGGTGAAATTTCTTAAAAACAATTTAGTTGTAATGTCATTTGGTGTCTGTCTCTATCTCTGTAGGATATTGGACATTCAATTTTGGAAGCTTATTCAAGAGTTCTTGGTAATTTAGCCTTCAGCATATTGTCTAGAATAGGCGATATATTGCAGGAGGATTCTTTAAGCAATTCTAATTCACCTTTGGAGTTAAGATCCTCTCCTGGAATACACCTCTCTGAAAGTTGGGCTGGATTCACATATTAGGCACTCCTTACTTGATAAGATGAACAAGGAAAATGAACAATGTTGTGATAGTACTTCAGATTTAGAAATTCCATCTATTAATGCAAAATCCAGTAATGTAGTGGCTACACCAAATCGAAGTCGTGTCTGGTGCATTAGTAGAGAGGCTTGTACAAGTGTGTCTTCTCCAAATTCCCCAGTGGTTTTTTTATATACGTTTTGTAAATGTTGTTATTGTTATTATTACTATTATGCTATACATGTTCAGTAAGAATTGAAGCAAACTCATAGGTTTGCCTTCTCATAAATTTTGGATGGTTTTATAGCTGTACAACCAATTGTGGTCATAGATATGAGAGTTTCTGCATGACTGAATCAAAATATAAAATACTTATATATACCTAAGTTTCTGCATGACTTGAAGATATAAATTTAACAAGTTTCAACATGATGATAATCACGAGGAATCTCTGACTACAGACATATGTACAAAGATACTGGAAAATAGTAGTAGAAGAAATTAAGCATACAAGAGATCAAAACACTTTAAAAGCCAAAGCTAGTGGCATGAGCAATAAAGCAGTATAAAAATCTCAAATGATCTTTCTAGAGGGAAAGGAATTTCTGGTTATGTTAAGCTCTCTAGTGACATCCACTATATTCATCCTTTCTTTTGGCGATTCCATTGAACAAGCAAGTCCAATCCTAAAGAGTGAAAGCAAGCACTTTTCTACATTTGGAATAAGATTCCCTCTATTTCCATCTTCTATTGTTGCTTCTATATCTCTTGGTACAAGACATGGGTCCAACGTCTGTGCAAGATTATGAGGAACTGAACTTGCAACAAAGTTATGCATATTTTGACCTTCTTTAAACATTTCATCAGTGGGTCTTTTTCCGGTAAGCATTTCCAACACGAGCATCCCGAAGCTATACATGTCGCCGGATGTGGACATTTCTGAACCCATCCCATACTCTAAAAGCAATAGCAAAAGCTCTTAATACTTCGTATCAAATAAAATATTGAGTCTGCACTAAAAGATAGGTAATGCAATGAAGCAATAATCATTCTAGAGTTTAGAAGATACCTGGAGGAGCATAGCCAACAGTCCCTTTTATTCCGATTGTACTACTTGTTTCCTTGTGAGAGGTACCTTCAATGGTTGAGACAAGTCTGGCTATGCCAAAATCACTTACATGAGCAACCATGTCATCATCAAGAAGAACATTGCTTGGCTTTAGATCACAATGAATGACCAATTGCTCACATTCATGATGCAGATAATGTAATGCAGAAGCAACATCGATGATGATATTTATTCTTTGATCAAGATCTAATGTTTTAGGATGCTCTACATTTTCTGTCAGTGGATGCAGCCATTGTTCTAAGCTTCCATTTTCCATGTACTCAAAAACAAGAGCTTTAAATTCTTGACCTTTGTAATCAGTACCGGAACAACAAGTTAAAATCTTAACCAAATTTCGATGTCTAATATTTTTGAGTGCAATACATTCAGTAATGAAACTCTTGTGAGCTCCTTTCTTTTGAAGGTTCATGACCTTTGCAGCAATAACTTTATCTTCTGGCACAAGAATTCCTTTGTACACAGAACCATAATTTCCAGATCCAATTAAGTTTCCTGCTGAGAACCCATTGGTTCCTCGATAAAGGTCTTGGTACGAAACCTTAGCTAACTGGTCAATTGTTGGGGAATGTGAAGGGCAACTTTTTGTTTCTTCTCCTTATGCAGTAGATACTTAAAATAACTGTCATTAGGAGAAGAAAACAAACTAGGCTAACTATCACAACTATCATCATCCTAAAACTATGATGTTTTGTAGGTTTCATATCATCCACAGGGCATGGTGGTAAATGAAGTTGTGAAATACCTCCACAAAGCTTAGTGTTTCCCGTCAGCGCTACCCTGCTTACGTTGCGAAAGACACCTTCAGTCGGTATCTCTCCCTCTAACATGTTAAAAGAAACATTGAAGTATTCCAAGAAAGAAATATTCTGTAGAGCTTTTGGAATCTGTCCCGACAACTGATTTCGAGATAGGTCTAATTGTTGAAGACCTTTGAGTGAAGTCAAGTGGAGCGGTATTAATCCTTGGAAGGAGTTCCCTTGCAGAAAAAGGTTTTCTAAGCTTACACATTCACCCATGGTTTCAGGAATGTCACCGAATAAATGATTCTCAGAGACATCTATTGAATTTATATTTGTTAGCTTACCCACTTCTTTAGGTAAGATACCACTCAAGGAGTTTTGGGATAAGTCAAGTATATTTGATAAGGAGGAGAGACTAAGAATCTCTGAGGGTATGGTTCCGCTAAGATTGTTTTTCGAAAGGTCTAGGAATTGTAGATTTTGGCAGTTTCCTATACTTGAAGGAATATTTCCTTGTAAGTTATTTTCCTCTAAATTCAAGTAAAACAACTGAGTAATATTGCCTAGAAAGTGTGGTAGCTCTCCTGATAGGTTGTTGTCACTCAAGTCTAACTGTTGCATCTTTTGAAAATTCCTAAAAGTAGCAGGAATAATTCCTTCAAAACGGCAATGTTCAAGGCTCAATATAATTAAGTTAGTTAGATTCCCTAATTCTATGGGAATTTTTCCCGATATTTGATTACTTCCAAAATATAGGCCACTAAGTTGAGGGGATAGATTTCCTACAGAATTTGGCAAACTACCTCCAAATCTATTAAAGGCTATAGAGATCGTGTCCAACTTACTACAGTTAGTCAATGATTCTAAAAAATCCAAATCCCTGGATGAACTGTCACCTAAATAATTTGAACCCAAATTTAGCATCCAAAGATGTTGTAACTTACCAAGACGTGGAACTTGTCCAACAAAATGGTTGCCAACGATCTCAAATAATTCCAAGTTAACAGCATTTGCAACAGAAGTGGGGATTGTACCTGTGATTTGATTCCCACCAACCGTAAAATATTGGAGATTAGGTAGGGTGTGGAACATGCTAGGTGGAAGAGAACCATCAAAGTGATTCTCCGAAGCTGAGATCACAGTAAGAGAGGACATATTGAAAAGACAAGAAGGAAATCTACCAAAGAATTTGTTAACATGCACTGATATAACATTCAGTTGTTTTAGGTAGCATATTTCTCGTGGAACATTTCCGTCCAAGTCATTGTAAGCCAATGAAAGAGTGGAAAGAGATGAGAGATTCTGTACGGATAGTGGGATTTCTCCAAATAGATTGTTTCTTTCCATGTACAAAATTTGAAGCTTTCTAAGAGAGCCAATTTGACTAGGCAATTTTCCAGTAAGATTATTCCCTTCCAAGTCTAAGGCTTTAAGATTGGAACACTTTGTCAAGTTTGTAGGAAACTCCCCAGCCAATGAGTTGTTGGGTAGAACGAGTAACCTCAGTTGTGACAAACGACCTAATTCTTGTGGGATGTTATTGTTGAAGTTATTTTTTCCAAGTTTGAGGTTTCTTAGGAAAGAAAGATTGCCAACATATGGAGATATAGATCCATGCAACTCATATCCTTGTAACTCCAACTTTGTAACTCTTTGATACATGGCATTGCATGTGATTCCATGCCAGTTACAGAAGTGAGTTGAACTATTCCAAGAATCTAAGATACCATTTGGGTCACTGGATATTGATTCCTTGAAATTAAGCAATGAGAAACGGTCAGTTTGGTTTCCTGTTTTCAAGGCTAATGTTCTGTTTGGGCCAAAACACATAACCAGAAGAAGTAAGTGAAGATGTACTAGTGACCAAAATATAGGTAACAAGAAACAATAAGGCTTCATTTGGTTGAAAAGCAAGAAGGTGATAGATTGAGGGTATGATAATTGGTGGGAATACTGAAGAAGTGTGTTTTTTCCTTCTCTTTCAATATGGATATAAATACTAGAGCAACATGTACTCCTCCTTCCCATTTGTTGATGAAGTACTTTTTTTTTATGCCAAAATGAGACTTAGTCAATGGCTCCGTTAATACGATCCGTGCATGGTTGTCAAACTCGAGAGTCTACATAGACTCGTGAGGGGACCGTAGACTCGGCTCGTAGACTCGTAAGAGTTTATAAACAAAAAAATTACACTAAAAAAATCGGTAAAATAATTACTGTAATGTCAAACAGTATCAAACTATCAATAACAATGAAGACATTTCATCAATACATAAATATGGACTTACTATGTCATTATATGCCACAAGATGATTTCAAATACTTAAGCATGTACAAAGATAATGATAATAATTAATAATACACTTGATTCAGTAGTTTTAGAACATTAATACTAATTCAAAGAGCAATTCAAAGAGCAATAACACAGTAGCTTTAGAGCAATAACACTAATCCAGCAATAATAGTACTTGATTCAAAGAGCAATTAGACTATCCTTTTACTAATTCTAATTCAGCAATAATACAATAATAAGTGAAAACACATTTAAATGATTGTATTATATATTTATTTTATTTTTATAAATATTAATATTTTAGATTTTATTAATTTACAAATTATTTTGGGTTATGGAGGTGTTAAAATGATATCTATATTTAAAATGGGCTTTAAAAATGAAAAAAAAAACTGATTTTGGGCTTGTTTACTCGCATACACCGCCTGCTTTGCTGATTACACCCCTGATTGTGGTAGATTCGATAGAATCGCTTCAGACTCGCGAGTCTATCCGAGTCTACCCGAGTCTATCCGAGTTTACCAAAATTGTGATTCTACATGAATTTTGACTCGTTTTAGGGGAGTAAACTCGTAAACTCGAAGACTCGTACGTGTTGACTCGCGAGTTTGACAATCATGGTTCCGTGTGATGTGGGACATTATATGCTAACCTATATGCAAAAAGTAACTTCAAAAAATTTAACACTTAACACTGCATTTATGCTAACCTACATGCAAAATGTAACTTCAAAAAATTTATTTCAAACATTATAATTTGTCTAAAAATAAAGTTATAAATAACAAAAGGAAATTAATCTGGTCTCTCAAATATTAGCAACACAATTCATGTTTTGTGGTCTAAAATATACGAAGATGTTAACTAATTTCACCCTATTTAATGACACCATTCCTAAAATATCTTTCAAAATTAGTTTGAATTTTGTTTACGAATAGCTCTTTTGTTGTCATGGAAAAAGTTCTTATTAAGGACACTTCGAAAGATGCAATTTCTTTATTGATTACTTTAAAAGAATTGAATGAGATTAAAATTTCATACTTGTATTTAAGACTTATGGAGGGAAAGGGGGGAGAGAGAGTGAGGGAAGAGAGAAAGAGGTGAGAAATAGAGTAGATTAGGAGAGTTGTTTGGTTTAAGGGAAAGAGAAGAGAAATAGGGAAGAGAAAGTTGTGTCTCTTGGTTTGGTTGGAGCGAAAGAGAGAAGAGAGAAAGAATACTAATTTTAAAGGACTTAAATATGTTTTAGGCCCCTGCAAATATAGGGTGTTTTGGTTTAAGCCCCTGCAAAACTTTTTTTTTAGAAAAAAACACTTGGAAAATGACATGTTTTGTTATAAGCCCTTATGTTAGTGAAGTGTTAGATTGACGTTAAAAAATGAACAGGTTGTCTTCCACGTGTAATAGCAATGTTGACTGTAAAATATTAAAAGATTAAAAAAGGAAAAAGTTAAAAAGATTAAAAGTTTAAAGATTAAAAGTTAAAATCTGGGTTTGTTCTCCTGGGTTTTTGACGAAGAGAGGAAGAAGATTAGGGTTTTCGAAAGAAGAAGAAAATCTGGGTTTCGCGCTTCAGAAAGGAATTTCAAGGAAGAAGACGACGATTGCGAACTTTCTCTGGTGTGACGAAGAAGAAGGAACTTCGAGGAAGCCATAGGTAAGTGTTTCTCTCTTCTTTCTTTCGTTTTCTGGGTTTCGCGTTTCTGTTTGATGTTTTAAGTTGATGTTTCTGGGTTTCGCGTTATTGTGACTGTATTGTTGTGTTTCTGTTGTTGGTAGTTGGTATTTGACCATTTATGATACCAATTTGTCCCTTTGTGCTTTCTTTGGTACTTTCAGTTGATTTAAATTTTATTGGGACCACAAGAGTTATTATTTTTGTGCTTTGTTTGTCTTGCTTTTGTTGTTGGTAAGTGTTATTGGGACCACAAGAGTTATTATTTTTCAAAGTGACATTTTTGACTGAAAATTGTAATTCTTCAAAATATTGGGTCCTTTTTGCAATTCTGAAAGTTGATAGTGTTTGGCAATTTTACAGAGATGAGTTTCAGTCTCATAATTCACCATGGGGGTCTGTTTGAGGTTGGGGAAAATAGTGGTTATAATGGAGGGGATCTAGCAGTTGCAAACATCAATGATGTTGATAGGTGGAGCTTCTTTGAAACTGTTGGGCTTGTTAGGGACTTAGGATATAAAGAAGATTTTCTCCTATGGTGGAATTCTGATTCAGCAAAATATGAAGGGGGTTATAAGTCACTGAAGGTGGACAACGATGTTGTTAAATGTGTTGAATTTGCATTGCTCCATAACTGTGACATACACTTGTATGTTGAATCACTGGTTGGGGAAACCATTGATGGTGAATCCAGTGGTAAGGGTGTAGAGAAGGAGGGTGAAGGTAATGTGGAAAGTGATCCTGAACAGCCCGATGCTCATGGGGTTCATTTTGATGACAGTGGGGAGGAAAGGGCACTTGGGCTAGATGATGGATTTGAAGATGGGCTAACTGCCAATGATCAAAAAGGAAGAACAAAGGTTTGTTCTACTCGTAAGGTGATATCTCCTGCTAAAAGGGCTGCCATGGGAATGTTTTTAAATTCATCAAGTGATGAAGACTCAATAGATGGTGATTATGAAATGGAAGATGATTATGAGAGTGAGGAGTAATATAGTAGTGCTACTGAATCTGAAGAAGATAACATGGGTTTGAAGAAGATGAGGTACCCTGTTTTCAAGAAAGAAGAGTTTGATAAGAATTATATATTTAGGGTTGGTTTGGAAGAATTTCAAGTAGAGCACATATCATTTGTCAAAAGCTTTATAGTTGATTTAGCTAGAAAAACATGTACATGTAATTATTGGCAATTGGTAGGGATACCATGTAGACATGCAATAGCTAGGATGACTTACAAAGGTTATGAGCCTATGGATTATGTTGATAACTGTTACAGCAAGGAGAAATATTTGGAATGCTATTCCCGTGGCATAAGTCCCATTAATGGCCAAAACATGTGGCCTCCAACTTCAAATGAGGAAGTGTTGCCTCTTGTGTATAAGAAGGGTCCTGGGAAGCCAAAGAAGCTTAGGAGAAGGGAACCTGATGAGGATCCTAACGCACCAAAACTGAAGAGGCAGAATACGCAGTATAGGTGTACAAAATGTAACAAATTGGGCCACCATTCAAGGGGATGCAAGAGTTCAGAAGTGAGTGAAGAAGCTCAAAAAAGAAAGGTATTAATAAATTGTTTACTGAATTGTAAATTGTTTTGTATTGGTGCTAATTTAAATTGTATATTGTTGTTATTGACAATTATAGAGGAAGCCTAAGAAACCCAAAATAGATGAACATGTTGCTGATGCTGATGTATCTGAACAAGTTCCTGCTGATGCTGTTTCAGAACCAAGTGGTGCACCAGTTCCTGCTACTGTTTGTGTTCCTGCTGTTTCAGTTGTTCAACAAATTAAAATAGTTGTAAACAAAAAGAAGAGCTTCAAAGATAAGCAAGTCATGAGACCAAATAAGAAGAAAACCTGATGTGAATGAAGCTACTGCAAAAGCTGATGTGAATGAGACCCAAGAATCAAACACAAAATCTCCAGTGGTCAAAGAAAAAGTGACCAAGTATTTCGCAGCCAAGTACAACCTGAGAAAAAAAACCGGCTGGAAAACAGTTTAATTTTAAGAAGTTGGGATTGTATTTTGTTTTAAGAAGTTGGTATTTTGTTTAAGAAGTTGGGATTGTATTGTGTTTTAAGTAGTTGGTATTTTGAACTCATCCTATGAGAGTATTTATGTGTAATATTGACCAAGTATTTGAAGTCTTATTTGAAGTCTCAATTTGACTATATTCAGGTTTTATTTGATGTCTTATTTCAAGTCTTATTGGAAATCTGTCATTAATATTTGACAGGGGCTTAAGAAAAAAATATTATATTTGCAGGGGTTATTGAAAAAAATTCTATATTTGCAGGGGGCTTAAACAAAAAAAAAACCTATATTTGCAGGGGCTTAATTAAACAATGCTTTTACATTCTTAGACTTGACAATCTCAATTGTTTGTGCAACATGAGCTATCTGTGAACAGAAATACATTAAAATCTTAACAATAACAATCAAATCACACTTTCATTAGGATTCATTCCACAAATTACAAACACTAATGATGAGAAAGGAAAACTACAATCCATGCATCCTACACTTATCACAAACTAGGGAACCCTTAATTTCCAAACCACTTAGACAACAAATATAACCCATGACAAAAACAACAGAAATTGAAGCCATTGAATCCTAGTTGTAAGCCCCTTAACCATTTCCCTTTCATAGACCAATTTTGCTTTCAGATTCTCTTTCTTTTTTGTCCCAGCTTCAATTGCTTTCTCTGCATAAAGGCAACCTTTGCAGCTGTGACTTTCGGAAGATACACCACCAGCTGTCTCCGTTGATGAAGTAGCATCTCTAAATGTTAAATGTTTCTCACTAAGTTCATCATCCCACACAAACAACTTGCAGCTGTCTCCTTTCACCTAAAAAGAAATGAAATACAACAATTACTGTTTAAATATCAGACTGAGAGGAATAAAGATCAATAATCAATAAAACAAAAAGTAAACCCAATACCCAGTGGATGCACTTCCAGTATGGGCGTCCGGGGTTTTGAAATGACCCAGAAATATAGAATTTCATCGTACTCCCACAGCCACAAACTGGAAGTCGTCTGCGATTCCCTTCATTTGATGAACGATTCGCTGCATTTGATGAAGAACCGCGACTGAAACGACTGTAATCATCCATGGAGGCGCTGAGAAGAGAATAGAGGAAGAAGAAGAACAAGATGTCACTGGAATGAATCTGGAATTAGGGTGTTCATCAATTTTAAGCCTTTTTTCTTTTAATATTTTACTGCTTTATTTTTAATTTACAGTAAGCAATTTAAAATACACCTGGCATTGGAAACAAAAAAAAAACACACGTGGAAGACAACCTGTTCATTTTTGAACGTCAATCTAACACTTCACTAACAGAAGGGCTTATAACAAAACATGTCATTTTGCTAGGGCTTTTTTCTAAAAAAATTTTGCATGGGCTTAAACCAAAACACCCTATATTTGCAGGGATCTAAAACATATTTAAGCCATTTTAAAAGGACAAAAACACCCCTATATGTTTGATTTAAGTTTTTAATTTGATTAACTTAGTATTCATTTTTATTTTTTTTGACAATTAGTACTTATTTTATTTATTTAATTAAATTAGATAAATTTTTATTTTAATTAGCTAAATAATTAATCTAATCATTTAACTGAATTAGTTACATATTTAGTCGATGACAAAATGGTAAAAGTAAAATTTAGGATTCATTTCTCTCCACTTTCTCTCCACTTGTGGAGAGATTACAAAAACCACTAAATTAATCATCCATCACTCTCTCTTTTCTATTTCTCTCCTTAACCAAATATCCCAAAATCACTATTTCTTCCCTTACTCTATCTTCCCTCACTTTCTCTTTCCTCTTTCACCTCAAACAAACACACCCTTAAGTGAACTTCGAAAGATGGAAGTTCTTTATTGATTACTTTAAAAGAATTAAATGAGATTAGAAATTTCATGTTCTTTTTACTTGTATTTTAAGTCTTGAGGAAATATACACCTCTTAAAATAAACTCGGATAGAACATTTGTGTTGGCGGAAACACATAATGTCTCTCCCAAAAGTCATGACTCATAATAGCATTTCAACATGACAATCGTGAGTGAAGGGGTGGAAGACTGGAAAAGTAAGGTTTGTTAGTGGAGGGCTCTTACTTTGTTAGTGGAGGGCTCTGGTCAGGGGTGGAAAGACTTGGAAAAAACAAGGTTTGTTAGTGTGGCGTGTGGGGTGGAAACAAGGACTTGGAAGACTGGAACTAGAGGGTCTCTGTGCGTTTTTTATCTTTACATATAAATTTTTTTTTGGGTATCTACCAGGGTATCCACTGCCGAACGTAGTGACTAATCCCCTCGTTGGATTGGAGGCACCTCGAAGGGTGGGACAACTGGACCAGAGATTTAAAGCTGCTTCATACTCAAGGTAAAGATCGAACCCTCGACACTTGGTTAAATGAGGATAAACCCCAACCGCTCAACCACACCCCTGGATTTTTACATATAATATATAATATAATATAATGCTACTACATTTTCCAGCTAATTCTTCCAATATATTTTTTTTTTAAATTCTAAGATTTTTTTTGTTTGTAGTTAGCACATTATTTTTTAACATACTTTTTTACTTATACCTTTCAATTGGGTTACGAGCTTTAGCCCACTTCTTTTACTATCTTTACCGCTTTAAAAAAATTAATTTATATTTACATTTCTTATCTTTATTTTTTTGAATAAAGATTGTTAGTACAAAACGAAAGCATAGAATGAATGGTGATTTGTTAGTCCCACACTCTTGCTGAGTGTGCCCGAAGTAGGATTTGTTAATCTCACACTCTTGCTGGTGTTTTCTTATCGTACTAACTGGCACCACTGTTATTTTTTATTTATTTTCATAACACTACATTTTTCTCAATCCTTAATATTTACTTAATCTATTTAAATACAAGAATTAAAAATTAATAAAAAATCTCCTTACACTTCACTTTAGTATAGATTGGTTGAACGACATATTAATATTACCAAATCTTTGCGGATACGATACTCAATACGCTATATTAGAATGATTGTAAGATTAACTCACGAAAAAGTCTTATCAGTGCTATGTTACATGCTAGATCTTTAACAGTTGTCACTACCATTTTTTGATCCTACAACAACGCCTAAAAACCGTTGTCCAAAGCAGAAAATGTTCCCCTTTCTTTCGGCAACAACTTTAGAACTTTGGTATTTACGAGCGTTGCCTATTCTTTAAAACTGTGGCATTTATGTTTTATTTTAAACTTTTATTTTGTACCTAGAATTAGACCACGATTTTATACTTAAAATAAACTACGATTTAATAGAAGTTTCAATAAACATTTATCAATAATTAATCAATATGTCTATAATCTCTATAATAATCTCTATAATAAAAACAATAATAAAAACATAAGCCAGCTAAATGACATTTTAGACATTTTCAAATTTTGCCATTTGTCAAAAACCGAGGGTAAAATTGTAAATACACCACTAAAAGACAAACAAAATCAGCTTTTCGCAGCTTTTAAAAAAACAATTTCTCTCGCGCTGTCACTCTGACACGCTGATGGATGTCAGTTTTTTTTAATTTTTAAAAAAAAACTGTTTTTTTAAATAATTTTTTCCCGATTTTTTTCAGTTTTTGGCCAAAAAAATTAGTTTTTTACTAACAAAAATTAGTAACTATTTTTATAATCTACTCAAACTACTAAAATTAATCATTTTAACCACTATTTATTGACAAAAAAAGACTTACCTCTAACAAAAGTTTCAAATTAATTTTGTTTCAAAAAATTAAATTATTATTAAACTCAATAATTAAATAATCTAAAATTTACTATTTACTATAATCTCTAGTAAAACTATTAAAATCAATGAATTTACCACTAAGAGTTGTAAAAAAACTTTAATCACCACAAAAATTACAAAATAATTTTTTAGAATTAAATTAATATTAAATTATAAATAAAAAAAGTCATAGCACGTGGCAACGGGAGCGGCAACGAGAGACTGGCAATGAGATCGGCAATGAGAGCGGTAACGGGAACGAGAGAGGCAACGAGAGCGCCAACGAGGGTGCATATTTTACCTTAAATCTCATTTTCTTTTTTCTTCATTTTTAGTCCATCTAAAATTGGTTATTTAGTATAATCTTTCTATTAAAACTATTAAAATCAATTAATTTAACCACTTAAAATTGTAAAAAAAAACTTTAACCACTACCAATTATTACAAAATAATTTTTTTATAATTAAATGTATATGATTAAATTAATATTAAATTATATACAAAAAATGAGTTAACATGTGGCAACGAGAGCGGCAACGAGAGACTGACAAAGGGATCAGCAACGAGAACTGCAACGGGAGTGGCAACGAGAGCGCCAACAGGGGTGCATATTTTACCTAAAATCTTATTTTCATTTTTCTTCATTTTTACTCCATTATAAGAAGAAGATACCCACTTTTTTAAACTTTTTCGAACACAATTATTTTAATAAATTTGAAAATATAGTCTTTTATCAAGTTTTTCATTTATCTTTTTATTACATTTTTCAACTTTCAACGTATTTATAATTTCATTGCAAATTATAACAAATACAGTATCACCCGTGCGTATGCACGGTTAAAATACTAGTTGTTTACTAAAATAAGTTTGTCTTTCAAACGACAATAGACATAGTTCATCCCTAACTTTTTGTTTTGCTCTGTTTTGTTAGGCCTTTTGGATTCAATTGTTGGGCTATTTTTGGCTGGTGTTGGTTGGGCCTTGCCCTTTGATAATCAACACAGATCCTTTGACAAAAAAATGGGTTGCATTTTTTGGTACCACTACCATCAGACACCATACCCCCCACACAAATTTTTTATCCCCATTTTACCCCTTATAAAACTAAAATGGATTTATCTATTTTTCGGATAAATCCGTTTTGCAAAAAAAAAAATGAAAACAGATTTATCGATAAATTCATTTTGCAATTTTTCAAAACGGATTTATCTATATATTAGATAAATCCATTTTTCAGTTTTTCAAAACCGGATTTATCTACGAGGCTCAAAATCCCAAATTCCATCGTTTACTATTTTTTATTAATTTTTTGAATATTTCATAATCTCCATTAAATCTAAATTTTTTTTTGCATAACCTTAGTTTGGTTTTATTAGATTTTTAGTGGTGTTTTTATAACTTTTAAATTAGTTTAGACTCTTTAACGGATTTTTAGTGGTGTTTTTATTATCTTTTCTAAAAAATTTAAATAAAATAATTTTTTTTAATACAAAACGGATTTTTCATTTTAATTGATAAATCCGTTTTTTAATACACTCTGATTGTGCAGGTAAAAGAAATCAAAAGAACCTTAAAAGAAACACTCACACACACAACCGCTTGCTGTTTTAAAATTTCTTGACACTTAAAGAAGAAACTTTAAAGAAATCTAAAAGAAAGAGATAGAGTTTAGAAATTTTCCTGTTTTCCCTGGATTGTAACTAGCTCATTGATACCATGTTGAATTTTGACCAATTTCACTTGTTTTTCTCTGTAGGTTGTATGAAGAAACAGATGGGGTGAAAGTATAAAAAAAACCCAATACCGGTCCAGCCCAACCAGCTGCTTTCAAACAGAGAACAGAATCGGGTATTGCGCTCCCGGACCCGTTTTGGGTGGATATGTTCTCGGATCTCCACGACCCGGACTATAAGAGGAAAACCCTAAACGCTGCTTTAGAATTTTCAAGAACGCAGCCACTGTTCTTGCTCTCCCTCTCCGAAACCTTCTTCTTCCTTACTGCCTCGTCTGGTATCTGCTTCTGATCTACACGATCTGAAGCTTGTAACGACTTCAATTCTTCACGAAGATTTGATGGTGTGATGCTGTTTAACAAAACCTTGTTGCTGGTTGTGCGATTTAGAGGTTTTTCCAGAAACCCTAAATCGCATATGAGGTTCTTTTGGTGATATCTTCACTGGGTTATGAATCGAACACCCTCAGTAAGGTAAATCCCTTGTTTGATCTTTGAATCTTTTGTTTTCTTGGTTGATACAACGAAACCCTAACTTCTGTAATGTTTTCCTTTCTGCTTTCTGTTGCTGTGAGAACTAATGGTTGAGACAGCAAGACTGGATAACAACGCAGCAAAGTATCAGGTAGTATTTCACTCTCTTAGTGAAATTTCAGTTTCTGTTTTTGGTTAAAATCAGAAATCCTAATCACTGTTTCTGTTTGCAGGTCACCTTGTGATTGTTCTTGATGAACAATCACCACCTTTAGAACAGCCTGATCAAAGGTATAACTCTCTTTCTCTTAGATTTTCCTTTAACTCTCTGTTTAGTCACAAAACAGATTACTAACATATGCTGTCTTTTCTTTCTTTTGTGAGATACATTCAACCCCTTTGAAGATACTCACCAAAGACCTAAAGAACAAGCACTGAAGGAGGAGATTTC
Source organism: Astragalus membranaceus (assembly GCA_039519185.1). Lineage (NCBI taxonomy): Eukaryota > Viridiplantae > Streptophyta > Magnoliopsida > Fabales > Fabaceae > Astragalus > Astragalus membranaceus. The sequence goes on along the minus strand of CM076849.1, from coordinate 27,044,153 downwards.
TCAGAAAGAAGAGAAGGAATTTCGCACACAGAATGATTAGAACACACACAGCAATGTAAAATTATAACTTGTAAATTTTATTCAATTGTGTATGTTCACAGTATTACGATTCTATACATGATAGACTATATATATACAGGTTTTGGGTTAAGTTTGTTATTAATAACAAACTTAACTAAATCAGTTTGTTAGGAACAAACTATTAGTTACTTAGTTTGTAACAAACTTATCTAACAACTTAGTTAATTCTAGCTGTTGGATTAAACAATTAATCTAAGGCTAAGATTAAAAGATAATCTAAGGTGAGAATTATCAAAATCCAACAGGTCCAACGTCTGTGCAAGATTATAAGGAAATGAGCTCGCAACAAAGTTGTGCATATTTCGACCTTCTTTAAATGGTCTTCTTCCTGTAAGCATTTCCAACATGAGCATCCCGAAGCTATAAATGTCGCCGGATGTGGACACTTTAAAACCCATCCCATACTCTAAAAGAAATAGAAAAACTGTTAATACTTTGTAACTAATAAAATAGAGTCTACTCTACACTAAAAGATAGGAAATTCAACGAAGCAATGATCATTCTAGAGTTTAGAATATACCTGGAGGAGCATAGCCAACAGTCCCTTTTATCCCGATTGTGCTACTTGTTTCCTTGTGAGAGGTACCTTCAATGGTTGAGACAAGTCTGGCTATGCCAAAATCACTCACATGAGCAACCATGTCATCATCAAGAAGGACATTGCTTGGCTTTTGATCACAATGAAGGACCAATTGCTCACACTCATGATGCAGATAATGTAATGCAGAAGCAACATCAATGATGATATTTATTCTTTGATCAAGGTCCAATGTTTTAGGATTCTTTACACTTTCTGTCAATGGATGAAGCCATTGTTCTAAGCTTCCATTTTCCATGTAGGCAAAAACAAGAGCTTTAAATTCTTGACCTTTGTTATTAGTACTGGAACAACAAGTTAAAATCTTAACCAGATTTCGATGTCTAATATTTTTGAGTGCGTTACATTCAGTAATGAAACTCTTGTGAGCTCCTTTCTTTTGAAGGTTCAGGACCTTTGCAGCAATAACTTTATCTTCTAAAACAAGACTTCCTTTGTACACAGAACCATAACTTCCAGATCCAATTAAGTTTCTAGCTGAGAACCCATCGGTTCCTTGATGGAGGTCTTGGTATGAAACCTTTGCTAACTGGTCAACTGTTGGGGAATGTGAAGGCAACTTTTTGTTTATTTTCCTTATGTAGTAGTAGATACTTAAAATAAATGTCAGTAGGAGAAGAAAGGAAATCGGGCTAACGATCTCAACTATTGTCCTAAAACTGTGGTGTTTTGCAGGTTTCATACCAATGACAGGGCATGGTGGTAAATTCAGCTCTGAAATACCTCCACAAAGCTTAGTGTTTCCAGTCACCGGTAACTCGCTTGCATTTCGAAAGACACCTTGAGTTGGTACCTCGCCCTCCAACATGTTAAAAGAAACATTGAAGCATAGTTATCAAAATCGAGATTCTACGCAAGATCGTAAGCAAGGTAGCAAAATCGGAAATCGTAAAATCGTAGTAGAATCGTAAGATTCTACCCAAAAAAAAAGTATCAAAAACTAGAATCGGAAGGGGTTAAACAAAATCGTAACTCGTAAAATCACAAGTAAAATCGTAAGATTCTACAAAAACAAAGATATTATTAGTATACATATACACCTAGTAATATTAGAAAAGGGGGTATATTTGGTGAAAAAGGGGGTGAGGTTAGAAAAATAAGGTTATCTAGTAGATATTAGAAATGGGGGTATTTCTGGTGAAAAAGTAGGTGTGGTTAGGAAAAAGTGTTACAGTTTGGGCCAAGCCCATTACCCTATACCTAATTTTAAAACCTAGTTTGTCCCTTCTCTTCTCACACGGCGGCAGCAGCCGTTTCTTCTTCTCTTGCGTTCCTCTTCATTTTTTTTTGACAAATGCGTTCGTCTTCATTTCTTATTCTCTTCATAATTTCTTCTTTTGTCTTCTTCTCCTTCACGTTCTTCTTATAACGCATTCCTTCCATGAATCATGGCTGCTACCACCGCATTTTCTTGCGACAGAAACGAAGGGAAGAACGTAAACGTAAGGAAGAACGTAAACCGGGTGGCGAAACCTGCCCCGTTTAGTGTTTCCAAAAATTCTGATCTGAACGATTTTCATCGTGAAATCGTACGTGAAATCGCAAATCGTACAATTCAACTGAAAATCGCACGATTCCACTAGGTTTTACGATTCTGCTATGAAATCGACTCGTAGGAGGGTGATGGAATCGTAAAATCGTGCGATTTTGCGATATAAGTCGCGATTTTGATAACTATGCATTGAAGTATTCCAAGAAAGAAATATTTTGCAGAGTTTTCGGAATATGTCCGGACAACTGATTTTGAGACAAGTCTAAATGTCGAAGACCTTTGAGCGAAGTCAAATGGGATGGTATGGTTCCTTGGAAGGAGTTCCCTTGTAGATAAAGGTTTTCTAAGCTTTCACATTCGCCAATGGTTCCAGGAATGTCACCGAATAAATGATTCTCAGAGACATCTATCCAATTGATATTGGTTAGTGTACTGTACCTTGCAGTATTGGGTTGACTGCAGTTGGTAGGTCTCTTGCTGCCTGGCAGGAGGTTAGTGTGAGCCCGGGGGTACCTACGAAGCCACTCCGACGCTCAAGTCAGTATTGAGAATAGATGAGTGATTTAGCTAGGATTGAGAGTGTACCTTATGAAGGTTATGGGAGCCGGTATTTATAGGAAATCGTGCCTGTTTGTGGATCGTCGGATCAGTAGAATCGATCTTAACCATTCAAGTGTGATGGCTTTAATTGGGCTTGTATGTTTGTGGATATGGGTCGAAATGATTGGGCCAATTCATATCCAATTGCTAAAAGCACCTCCCGATATTGCTGAATGGACCTCCTGGTCCAGTCCAGAACAGTTTCTTCCCAAGCCGAGATTACTCCGGAGGATGGTCTTGGCTTGAAGCATTTTTGTCGATTTGCCAGATTTGTGAAGCCGCGTGTGATACTGTCCTTGTGACAACCGTGTTTTTAGGTTCTTTATTCTTTTGAGCAAAGATAATAAAATTTTCACCCTCACCCATTTACCTACTATAAATAGGTGAGTCTCCATCCTGTGGTCCGAACTTAAAAGGTTTGTGAAGGAGTGAGGATAAGATTCTTTGGAGCACCCAATTGGAGAGGAAGAGGGAGGTAAGATCTACTTGCTTCAACGTCTCTCCTCATTGGTAAGCGTTTCCTTCTGTTGATAGCGCCCTTCTGGGTGCCTTGTTGTTGTTGTTGTTCGTTATTGTTCTCGTTTGTGTTGTTGATGGCGCCCTCATAGGCGCTTGGGTGCTTGGTTACTAGGCGCTGGATACCTCCTTGCGAAGTAGGATTTGGCGCCCTCCTGGGAGCCTTGGGGTGCCTGCCTGCGCTAGCCTGGGTGCCGCCTTGTGGAGCAGGATTTGGAGCCCTCCAGGGCGCCTTGGGTGCCTGCCTGTGCGATACACTTGGCTGCCTGCGAAATACGTTTTGGCGCCCCCAGGGCGCCTGGATGCCCTCTTGCGTACCCCTGGGTGCCGGTTTGGGAGGGGGAGTTGGCGCCCTCCTGGACGCCATGGGCGCTGCCTGGCGCGCTGCGCTTGGCTGCCTGCGGAAAAGGATTTGGTGCCTGCCTGCGAAACACGTTTTGGTGCCCCCTGGGCGCCTGGATGCCGTCTTGCGCACGCCTGGGTGCCGGTTTGTGAGGGGGAGTTGGCGCCCTCCTGGGCGCCTTGGCGCTGCCTGGCGCGCTGCGCTTGGCTGCCTGCGGAACAGGATTTGGCGCCCTCCTGGGTGCCTTGGCGCTGTCTGGCGCGCTGCGCTTGGCTGCCAGCGGAACAGGATTTGGCGCCCTCCTGGGCTCCTTGGGTGCCTGCCTGTGCGCTGTGCTTCCTGCTTGACGAAACAAGTTTTGGCGCCATCCTGGGCGCTGGGTGCCGTCTTGCGCACCCCTGGGTGCCGATTTGCGAGAGGGGGTTTGGCGCCCTCCTGGGCGCCTTGGGCGCCGGCTTGCAAAGCGCTGGCTGCCCCCTTGCGACGCGTTTTGGCGCCCTCCTGGGCGTTGGGTGCCGGCTTGCGCTAGCCTGGGTGCCGGTTTGCGAGAGGGGGTTTGGCGCCCTCCTGGGCACCTTGGGCGCTGGCTGCCCCCTTGCGACGCGTTTTGGCGCCCTCTTGGGCGCTGGGTACCGGCTTGCGCTGCGCTGGCTGCCTCTTTGCGAGATGTGATTTGGCGCCCTCCTGGGTACCTGGTTGGGAATGTCCTTGGCATTCTGCTTGTATTTATTTTGTTGTTGCTTATCCTGTCTCTTAGTTTGTTTTTCTTCTTGATGAAATTTCAGGCTTGCTTGTTGCCGAGGGAAATTGCTTCTTCTGTTCTCATCATTACCTGTTTGACATTTTCACGAGCTTTGCTGCTTCTAATTTACTAAGGTAATTTTGGCTGACCTTTAGTTTACATTTCTAGCTTTCTTGTTTTCGAGCATGTCTTGTTTCGGGCATGTTTCCATCCTCAGGAGAGGGGGTTGTTTACAAGTTCTTTGTTTGTCTCGTAATTGCTTGTTCTGCCCCCCCCCCCCCCCCCCGCTATATACAGGAGGCATTGGGAGATGATTGGCGGGTTGAGGTGATTGATCCCAATGATAGAGTGTGTAGGATTCCTGATGGTAGGAAATTCATGATGTTTCACAGTGTTATTCACTAAATAAGGGTTTCCCCTCTCTTTACGCTATTTCAACTGGAAGTTTTAAATCATCTTCAGATAGCTCCGACCCAACTCCACCCAAATTTATGGTGCTTAGTGAAATGTTTTGAATTGGTGATGAAAGTATTGCAGAGGAAGTGCAATTTGAGGGTCTTTTTGACTATTTTCGAGGTGCAGCGTCGTCGGGATTCTTCGGGTGGTACCACTCGTTACGAGTTTGTATGCTTAAAATGTCGAGCAAGCTGTGATTTCTTCCAAGTGCATTCGGATAGTCAGCATGATTGGAGGTATAAGTATTTTTACCTTGCCCCGTCCAGCCAGAAGGCTGTGGATAGTATGGGTTTCTTTGATGAGCAAGGGTGTTTGATTCGGGATAAGTTTCATTTTGGGTGGTGTAAGGCTGATGCCGATCGTACTTCTCGTTCTTACCTGGTCCTCCCGTCTGAGTTATCTGCATCCGAGCTGAGGACGTTAAGTATACTTAAGAGAATTGTCAGTCGTTTGACCACTACGCCACAAAAGATTTTGTGTGGTGAGCTGTCCAAGGTTTCGACTATTCCCGAAGCTGTTGAGCTCTTAGGTCGTTTGGTTCGTTTGGTGTGCCTTTATTTTCTCCTTTGTTTTATTCCTCATTTATGTTGCTGACTCGTTCATTGTTGCCTTGCAGATAGGATGGCCGCTCCACTTTCCTTTAATGATTTGGCTTCTTGGGCTGGGAGGAGGAAACCTTTAGGTGCTGAACTTAGTGAAAGCAGTCCAGTGCCCGCAGCATCTGCTCCTGCCCGTCCCTCCATGGGACCTTGCCTAAGCCTAGGAGCGCCAAGTCGGGCTGGGAGAGATCTCTCTGGGGCGCCAGTGGTTCCACTTGACTCTACCACCCCGGGGGTCCAAAGTAAGTCCAAACGCAAGAAAATTTGTGTACGGGGTCCTCCTCCTGCTGATTTCCCTTCTCCTATTAAGCATCCCCCACTCGTGCCCGATGATGAAGAAGCTGAAATTAGCTTTACTGCTGATGAGCGTGATCACCTCTGGGAGCACCCATTCGAACTTGCCATGCGCATGGTCAAGGTTGGGGAGAGCTTGCATGCGAAGTGGGGAGCTGAGAGGGGGTGTGGATCTCATTCAGGTAATCCTTTTGAGTTATTTTTCTAAGCATTCGACATATCTGTAGGTTGGAATCTTTAACCTTGTCGTGTTGTTTCTTCATTCACATAGGGGTGAGCGAAGAGAGGGATCGACTTATCTTCGATAAAAACCGGCTTCAGATGGATCTACATGGAGCGTTGGAATCTGCTCGCCGGGCCAAAGAGGCTGCTTGCCACTATCAGAAAGACCGAGAGGAGGCCTTTGCTGAGAGGAATGAGTGCAAGAGGAGAGTGGAGGAGCTCCAAGCTGAACTAGACAGTACTAAGAAGATGAAAGATGAAGCTGAGGAAAAGGTGCGGATGTTGGCCGGGAAGGCTGTGGATTTCTCTTATGCCGCCTATGACAAGGCGATTAGCCATGTTCAGTGTCTGTATCCGGAAGCCGTTCTAGAGTCGAGCATCTTTCAATTTGATCATGAGGTTCTAGACGGGAGGATTGTCAAATACCACCTCAACGGGGTTGACTTCGATGTCATTGCCCCCTGATTATTTCTTTCAGTTCAGTTACTTTGACTGTGTAAATTTTCTTTGACTTGTTGGATTTCGTTATGTATTTTGCTTTGTGGAGCCTTACTGTCTTCGGGATGATTTTTTACGTTACATTTTGAAACATCCATGTTTACTCTTGTCTAGCTTGTTTCTTATCCTTATAACTGGCACGCGTTGGATGGTCTCGGGTGCAAGTCATCGCCTTGCGCATCTCCATGTATAATTCCTTATCGCGTCGTGGCAGAGTTTACTCTGGGGGCAATTTATCAGAACTCGGTCTGATTCTAGCTCGCCCATCAGAGGTTGCGACACGTTTAAAGTCGCTTCGGTTTGCAGGGAAGCGCAAACGATCGTAGCGTCGATCTCATGCCACCCCTTTCTACCGTCAGGCTTTTACTTAGTTGCCTGGTCCCCCGCCGCTGGTGTTGGGACCTGGCTTTCTATCCTGCGAGTAATAGTAAGTATTGCAAAAATGATATTTTGAATCATAAGAGTAAAATTTCATTCATTTGCGCGCATTAACAGTCCATGTTATTACATTGGTTTAAGATTTATGTCTTGTTCATACAACAAACTTCCTTAGCTTATCAGCGTTCCAAGTTCTAGGTATTGGTTCCTTACTCAGGGTTTCCAGTTTGAAAGCTCCGTTCTCGGTTTCTGCAACTATTCTGTATGGACCTTCCCAGTTTGGGGCTAACTTTCCTTGGAATGCATTATTTAACCCTATGTCTGCCCTTCGTAGGACTAGGTCGCCCACCTCTAAGGCTCTAGGGACCACCTTAGCATTAAATCTTGCGGCCATCCTTTGCTTGATCACCATATCCTTTAATGCTGCTTGGTTTCTGACTTCCTCAACGAAGTCCAGCTCCTCTCGGAGTCTTTGGTCATTGGTCTCCGGGGGGGTTTGGGTGCTTGGCCCTCCAGTTTAGTTCTCCGATTTTGACGGGTATGACTGCTTCTGTTCCGTATGCCATTCGGAAGGGTGCCTCTCCTGTTGACGAGCGTGGGGTGGTTCTGTAGGCCATAAGACATAGGGTAGTTCTTCCGGCCAACAGCCTTTTGCTTCGTCAAGTCTCCTCTTTAACCCTCTTAAAATTACTTTGTTGGCTGCCTCAGCTTGTCCGTTGGTCTGGGGGTGTTCCAGCGACATGAAGCGGTGTTTGATGCCCAGGTCGGCCATCAATTGTCTGAATCCTTTGTCTGCAAACTGTGTGCCGTTGTCGGTGATGACCACTTCGGGTATGCCGAATCTAGCCATGATATTTTTCTTAAAGAATTTCGTACAATTTTTTGCTGTGATAGTGGCCAAGGGCTCAGCTTCGATCCATTTGGTAAAGTAATCGACAGCGACGATTAAGTACTTTACCTGCCCCGGACCAGGCGGAAAGGGACCTAAAAGGTCGATTCCCCACCAGGCAAAAGGCTAAGGAGAGCTTAGGTATGTCAGTTCAGATGAGGGGGCGACATGCACATCGGCGTACCTCTGGCACTTATTACATTTCTTTACATAATTCTGCGAATCTTCATTCATGGTAGGCTAGTAATAACCTGCCCTGAGTGCTTTTGCTGCCAGGGCTCGTCCTCCCAGGTGTTGCCCACAGATTCCCTCGTGGATTTCTGCGAGCACATAATCTGCTTCTGGTCCTTCTACACATTTTAATAGAGGCATAGAGAAGCCTCTACGGAAAAGACGTCCTTCGACGACCGAGTACGATGATGCGCGCCTCCTTACGGAAGCCGCTTCTTTTGCGTCAGTGGGCTCTTGTCCCTCGAGAATGTACTGACGGATTGGGGTTATCCAATTTTGGCTTGCTTAAGAGGACACTTGGATTAGATAGAGTTTTTTGAATGACGCTCCGAAGGTTCCCTGGTGCTTTGGTGCTGGCCAGTTTGGAGAGTATATCAGCCCTGGTGTTGTCTCCCCTGGGTACATGCTTTACCTCCGCCTTTTTGAACCATCTAAGGAGTTCACGTACCTTGGCAAGACATTTCTGAAGTATCGGGTCGTAAGCTCCAAATGCCGTGTTGATCCGTGAGACGACCAACAACGAGTCTGTGCGGAGCTCAAGTTGGGTGGCGCTGAAGTCTTTGGCCAACTGTAGGCCGCCTATGTAAGCCTCATGCTCTGCTTGATTGTTGGATGTGGAGAATGAAAAATTCAAGGATACCTCAACCATTAATCCTTCTGAGTTTTCAAGTATCAGACCGGCTCCACTTCCTTTGCTGTTTGAGGACCCGTCCACGTGGAGGGTCCACGCCGTTTCCACTCTGTCTTCATGTGGTGTCGTTGTCATTTCAGCTACGAAGTCTGCCAAAATCTGAGTCTTCATGGCTGGTATTGTCTCGTACTTGATCCCAATTTCTGAGAGCTCGACCGCCCATTTGATCATTCTCCCAGCCAGGTCAGGACAGTGTAGGATTTGTATGATTGGCTGATTGGTTCGAACCACCACTTGATGCGCCACAAAATATGGTCTGAGGCGCCTGGCTGTGATTACGACCGCCAAAGTGACCTTTTCAACCTTTTGGCACCTTAACTCGGGTCCCTGCTGTGCCTTACTTATAAAGTACACCACCCTTTGGCCAGTGTTGGTTTCTCTGACGAGTACTGCACTTAACGCTTCATCGGCCACAGCGAGGTATAAATACAATGTTGCTCTTTCTCTGCGGTCCAATCAAATTTTGTTTATTTCTTTAGAAGTTTGAACAAAGGTAGGGACTTGTGGGCTGCTTTTAAAATGAACCGGGACAGTGCCGCTATCATCCCGGTGAGCTTTTGAATTTCTTTCTTTGTAGTTGGTGAATCCATCTCGGTCACGGCCCTGCATTTGTCAGGGTTGGCCTAGATACCTCTCTCAGTGAGATAGAAGCCGAGGAATTTTTCCCGCTCGAACTCCAAAAGTGCACTTCTCCGGGTTTAACCTCATACTGATCTTCCGGATTTCAGAAAATACTTCTGTCAAATCTTTGAGATGGTCAGGGTCGTTTTTACTTTTGACTATCATGTCATCCAGATATACCTCGACTACCCGGCCGATTTGATTTTTAAAGACCTTGTTCATCATTCTTTGGTAAGTTGCCCTGGCGTTTTTGAGCCCAAAGGGCATTAAGCGATAGCAATAATTCCATTGTTCTGTCAGGAATGCCGTTTTCTCTTGGTCTGGCGGGAACATTGGGATTTGGTTATATCCCGAGTATGCGTCCGTGAAAGATAATAAACGAAAACCTGAGGCGCTATCGACTAATTTATCTACGCTAGGGACGGGGAATGCGTCTTTGGGACATGCCTTGTTGAGATCAGTATAATCAACACACATCCTCCATTTTCCATTAGATTTATTAACAAGGACTACATTTGATAACCACGTGGTATACTTAATTTCTTTTACAAAATTTGCCTCTATGAGGTCTTTTACAGCCTTAGCAGCAGCTTCAGCTTTCTCTCCCTTCTGGACTCTCCTCTTCTGGGCAACCCACTTAGTGTTGGGGTTAACAGCAAGATGGTGGCAGGCTACGACCTCGGGTGGAATCCCTGGCATGTCAGCTGCAGACCAGACAAACAGGTCCGCATTCTCCCTCAGGCAGATGGTGAGTTTTTCGTTGACCTCCCCAGGGAGGTCGGAGCCTATCTTGATGGTCCTGGTAGTGTCTTCTCCTAGTTGGATGGGGATGAGTGCACCATCTGGCTCAGGCCTCTTCATTCGCTTCTTGAGCTCCTTAGCGATGGTGGAATCTTCTTCCTCTTCTTCACTGTCTGGATCATATCTGGCATCTAAGTCTACCAAATTTACTTCAGCTTCTTTCCCGGATCCCCTGCCTGAGTCTCTTACTTCAGTAGTTTCTTTTTCATCCTTAATGCTCATGTAGTAACACCGGCGCGCCGCGCCCAGGTTTGCCTGGAGGGTCACAATCTTATTCTCTAAATTGTAAAATTTCATCTTCAGGTGAACTGTTGAGGTTACCGCCTCTAGCCTGCCCAGAGTGGGCCTCCCGATAATGCATTGGTAGACAGACTTACATGGGAGGAACAGGAAGGCCGTTTTGACAGTTCTGAATAAAGGTGGCTCACTATCGGGGTCTCCATAAGTGACCATCAGCTCCAAGTGGCCCAGCTGTTTTGTTTTTGATCCGTTGAACCCGGTCAAGTCCCCCCGGTATGGAGTCAGATCGTCGGGGGAGATGTTTAAAACTTGCAACAAGTCTTCAAAAATGATGTCCACTGAGCTTCCCTGGTCGACCAGGATTCTTCTTACTTCAATGTTGGCCATGATAGCAGTGATGAGCAATGAGACGTGTTTATTTGGTCTTCCGTCAAGCAAATCCTTATCGTCGAAGGATAAGGGCGGCCTGGTTGGTCCCTTCTTGGGGGATGAGGTTGATGCAACGCTCAGGATTTCCTTCCATTTCCTTTTCATTGACTTGTTTGATCCCCAATCGTCGAGGGGGTTGCTTTTTGTGAATCACCATGGCCACTGGCCTCCCTTTGGATTTTCGGGTGTCTTCCTTCTCGGTAGATTCGCTGTCGTCATCTTTTTCCGCTTTGGCCCCTTCACCAACTTGGGCCTTCCCCTTCTAGGGGACCTGGACCTTCTTGTGGGGGATCTGGGTCTTTTCCGCGAGCTGTTTGGTTCCCCCTCCTTTTTTACGTACTGCAATAGTTTCCCTCTCTGAATCATTTCCTCAATGTCATCTTTAAGAGCTCGGCAACCATTGGTATCGTGGCCTCCGCTTCGATGATAGAGACACCATTTCTTTGAGGGGTTCTGGCCTTCCCTTAGTACCAATGGCTCGGGTCTCTTGATGCTCTTGAACTCAGCATTAGCACATTCAGCTAGGATCTTGGCCCGAGATGAGTTGAGGGGGGTATGCTTCGCAAACCTGCGGGGGCGCACCTCACGATGCCCGCCTCCTGCTTTCTTTCGTTGTCGGGTCTCCCGGGCGTCCCCCCTATTGTTACCAACCTTAGCTGCCTCACGGTAAGCCATATCGTCCTCTTCATAATCCATGTATTTTTGTGACCTTTGAAGGAATTCGCCCAAGTTCCTGGGTTTGTTGATTCCTACGTCAATCTGGAAAAGACTTCCCTTTCTTAGACCGTCTTTCATCCAAAATAATCTTTGCCTGTCTTCCAAATTTCGCATACATGAAGCCTCCTTATTGAAACAGTCAATGTATTCTCTTAGCGTCTCATTATCACGCAACCTGATGGCCATCAGCACTTCTTCAGATTTGGGTTTCAACCGGGAGGCAGTGAAACAAGCTGTGAACATTCTCGCCAGCTGACTCCACGAGGAGATGAAATTTGGCCTCAGCTCTTGAAACCACTCTAATGCGAAATTTTCGAGAGTGAGGGGGAAGATTTTACAGTGAACAGGCTCCCTGGCGCCTCTATAGCGCATCATCAGGGAGAAGTGTGCCAGATGGCGGTCTGGATCTCCGGTTCCATCATACATCTTGAGAGTTGGCAGCTTCTCCAAGGCCCTTGGGATTCGGCATTCATCCACCATTCGAGTGAAAGGTCTTTCATCGGAAAACCTTCTTGAGTTTCGAGGAGAAGTGTCTTCATAGTCCAAATCTTGATACCTGCGCCGGTCGGGGGATCTCCTCGATGGTGATCCCCGGTGGTGCCTCCGGTGGGTATTGACCTGGTTCCTTGACCTCTCACGAGAATCAGGGGACGCACGTGAGGAGGTCCTGGAGTGGGAATCGTGAATTTGGTTGGTATTCTCTGGAGGGGATGCAGGGGTCCTTGGAGGCGAGCTCGATCCTTCATGCCTACGTTGCCGAGGGGGAGATCGATGCACGTGCCTTCGCCTTGGTGGTGAACGGTGGACGTGCCCTCGAGGGGGAGACCGATGACGCCTTGAAGCCACTGTTGTCGGAGGAGGCTGCTCAGGCAGGGAAGCCACACGCCTTTCAATATGCCTTAGGCGAGCTTCCTGCTGCAGCATAGTTTGAGTGCGACTGGCCACGAGATCCAAAAGTTGGCTCACATTCGAGGGTTGGGCAGGCTGACTGGTGTCCTCGTTAGGCAGGCTGGCGACGTTGCCCTCAGGAGTACCCTCTGGTCGGGGTGTAGGTATGGCAACGCTTTGAATTCGAGGTCTGCCTCTGGGAGCGATGGAGTAGCAAGAGAAAAGTTCAAGGAGTAGTGATGATGTGAAAGATAGATATCTCCCACTGTGGTCGCCAATGTACTGTACCTTGCAGTATTGGGTTGACTGCAGTTGGTAGGTCTCTTGCTGCCTGGCAGGAGGTTAGTGTGAACCCGAGGGGGGGGGAGGGGTACCTGCGAAGCCACTCCGACGCTCAAGTCAGTATTGAGAATAGATGAGTGATTTAGCTAGGATTGAGAGTGTACCTTATGAAGGCTATAGGAGCCGGTATTTATAGGAAATTGTGTCCGTTTGTGGATCGTCGGATCAGTAAAATGATCTTAACAATTCAAGTGTGATGGCCTTAATTGGGCTTGTATGTTTGTGGATATGAGCCGAAATGATTAGGTCAATCTATATCCAATTGCTAAAAGCACCTCCCAGTATTGCTGAATGGACCTCCTGGTCGAGTTCAGAACAGTTAGCTTTCTCACTTCTTCAGGTAAGATACCACCACTCAAGGAGTTTTGGGATAAGTCAAGTAAATTTGATAAAGAGGAAAGACTAAGAATCTCTGACGGTATGGTTCCTCTAAGATTGTTTTGTGAAAGGTTTAAGCTTCGTAACTTTAGGCGGTTTCCCAAACTTGAAGGAATATTTCCTTGGAAGCTATTTTTTCCTAAATCCAAATAAAACAATTCAGTGAAATTTCCTATAAAGGGTGGTATCTCGCCTGATCAGGTTGTTTTCCCCCAATTATAAATTTTGTATCTTCTGAAAATTCTTAAAAGTAGCTGGAATGATTCCTTCAAAACTATTTCATGCCAGGCTCAAAGAAATTAAGCCAGTTAGATTTCCTAATTCTGTGGGAATTTTTCCTGATATCTGGTTAGCTCCAAGATATAGGTGACTAAGTTGAGTGGATAAATTGCCTATAGAATTTGGCAAATTACCTCCAAATTTATTAAAGGGTATAGAGAGGACTTGCAACTTACTACAGTTTGTTAATGATTCTAAAAACTCCAAATCCTTGGTTGAATTGTCACCTAGATAATTTGAATCCATACTTAGCTTCTCAAGATGTTGTAACTTACCTACACGTGGAACTTGTCCAACAAAATAACTTTCATCGATATCAAGAAATTAATGCCAAGTTAACAGCATTTGTAATGGAAGTTGGGATTGTACCTGATATTTGATTCCCACCAATGCCAAAAAAATTGGAGATAAGGGAGGGTGTGGAACATGCTAGGTGGAAGAGAGCCATCAAAGCGATTATCTGCAGCTGATATCACAGTAAGAGATGATATATATTGTAAAGGCAAGAAGGAAATCTACCAGAGAACTTGTTAACATGCACCGATATAACACTCAGTTGTTTTAGGTAGCATATTTCTTGTGGAACATTTTCCCTCCAAGTCATTGTAACGCAATGAAAAAATGACAAGAGGTGTGAGCTGTATGGATAGTGGGATTTCTCCAAATATATTGTTTTTTTCGATGTAGAAATCTTGAAGCATTCTAAGAGAGCCAATTTGTATAGGCAATTTTCCAATAAGATTGTTCCCTACCAAAATTAGGACTTCAAGATTGGAACACCTTGTCAAGTTTGAAGGAATCTCCCCAACTAATGAGTTGTTGAGTAGGATGAGTGACCTTAGTTGAGACAAACTACCTAATTCTTGTGAGATGTTTTTGTTGAAGCTAGCTATTGTTTCCAACGTTGAGGTTTCTTAGGAAAGAAAGATTGCCAACATATGGGGATATAGATCCATGCAACTCATATCCTTTTAACTCCAACTTTGTAACTCTTTGATACATGGGATTGCATGTGATTCCATTCACTAGTGCAAAAAAGGGATTTAAAGTCAGGCGAAAAGGGGATTTAAAGTCAGGCGGGCGCTTGACTTTTATTAAGTCGACTTTGTATGTCTGGAGTTTTAAAGTCAAGCGATAGCCTGACTTCGTAAGTCAGATTTAAAGTCAAGCATTTATTGCGCCTGACTTCGTAAGTCTGTTTTAAAGTCAAGCATTTATTCTTGCCTGACTTCGTAAGTATGATTTAAAGTCAAGCAAGAATAAATGCTTGACTTTAAATCATACTTACGAAGTCACGCATTAATTCTTGCCTGACTTCGTAAGTATGATTTAAAGTCAAGCTTTTATTCTTGCTTGACTTCGTAAGTATGATTTAAAGTCAAGCAAGAATAAATGCTTGACTTTAAATCATACTTACGAAGTCAAGCATTAATTCTTGCCTGACTTCGTAAGTATGATTTAAAGTCAAGCTTTTATTCTTGCTTGACTTCGTAAGTATGATTTAAAGTCGAGCATTATTGCGCCTGACCTTAAAAGTTTTTTTTTTTTTTTTAAATTTTGGTTACACCCTGGTTATACGAAATTCATCACTCTAATCATCTGTAACTTGGAATATGGCCAATCCAAATTACAGACACCACTAATTGATTGCCAACAAATCAACAAAACAAACATTTCAAAATTAGTAGAACAAAACAATTATAAAAAAAACATTCTATATAATTGGTCATTAATTCATCACATTCTACTATAATTGGTCAGTTTAGGTACAAAATATATCACTTAAGTACAAAATACATTCTACAATCTACAAAACCAGTAATCTACAAAACCAGTGAACAGCAGTCAAGTCTTTTCCTCGGAAAGCTCTTCTGCAGTCAAGTCCAACTTCTTCCTTGAGATCACGCACCCGCAAGATCAAAGTCAGCAAGATCACAACACTGAAATCACGCACGCACCCGCAAGATCACAACAAGAATCAGCAACACTGAAATCACGCACCCCTATTCAAGAACTTGATACATGAATATTACAAATTCTAAGTTTCCATAACTCAGCATCTATGTATGCAGTATTTCAAATCTATCATTTAACAATTTAACACTTTAAAATGAATTATACTTATACCTCAAATTCTTTTCCTTCATGATACAAGTCCCCCAAAGATGACATTGGCTTTGTCTGATATTTAAAGAATGCATCATAAATAACCATAGATTTGTGCATGCAAATCAAAGATGCCTTCTTTGCCATTGATGCCATTAAGGCTTCATGAATTGCCTTGTTATTTTTCAACAGAGAAGCAGCGAACAAAACCTGCAAACATAAATAAGTCTACAGTCCATGTCAACAGATCCAAATTTGGCTTGCTTAATTTGTGCCATTCCATTGATGTGCTGAACAAGTCTACAAATTGAAAAAAAAACAATTCTATGAGCATTTTTTCTAGGGGAGCTAGGACATCCACATAAAAAGCCATAGAGGCTGGCAGTAAACAACATAAACAGAAATCAAATGACAATAATCTGATCCATTTCTGCAAAAATAATTCTTACTTATCTCCTACAGAATACGGAGAAAAGAAAATAAACAGTCATAAAGAAAGATGTTTAACAACCAAAGATAAAGCTCAGTAGTAGCCATACACAGACATTATGCATGATTCAGAAGCTAAAGCAGGATCGTTCCAAACTAGTAGATGGTCTTTTGAAAAATGAGATGCTCATGAAGAAACATGGCTAAAACCAAACAATACAGTTCTTAATCTAATACAAAAAATATATGCACACAGTTACATTGTCTAAGAATATGAACACAGTTACATTGTCCCTTGACTAAGAATATGAACACAGTTACATTGTCTACACAGTGAGAAAAACTGAGACATATTGGATATAACTATATTGGATACAACTAACCACCGCAGAAGAATAGAATATATAACAAAAAGGAATTACCTTTGTAGGAAGTGGCAACATCACCCATTGATCTGGATTTGATTTAGCTTTTGATCTTGTGGTTATTCCTATGCTAGACTTCACGAGACAAAAAAGTTCATAATCAACAAGCACTCTATAACAAAACAAAAATGAATACACACATATATATATAGCCATCTTAGGGTCATGTTCAAAATGTGTCAACACTCAACAACAGAAAAAAGATTACGTCACAATAATAATAATAATAATAATAATAATAATAATAATAATAATAATAATAATAATAATAATAATAATTGAAGAATGAAGAAAAGTAAACCAAAGGGAAAATGACATGTACCAGATAAGGCCACCATGTCTTTTGTATTAAGCCCTTGATCTTTAAATCTTTTAATAAGGTTGCTAAGGGTAGAAAAGGGAGGTGGAATTACACCACTGCTTGCATCATTGAAGCTTGCTGTTTTTGAATCTCTTCTACCAAGTTTTACTTTCCAAAAAGGCCCTCCAAGCTGCAGAATCATAGAATCATAGAGAGTTTTTTTGTGAGTTAGAGATACTTTTAAAATTTGTCATTTTATTGTTCAAAATAATACTCTCAAATTTTCAGAAAAATATAGTGCTAAAAGTTGCTGAAATTGATGCTTAGAAATTAAAGATATGAGTATTGAATTACAAGTACTCACAATTGCAACAGAGTCACGAGCAGCAATGGCTAAAATATCAGCACATGAAACAACACCAGGGCATACTGCTTCCACCTTAGATTTTATGGCATCAATCACTTCATAACCTCTCAATGAATTGTTATTAGGAGGTGCAGTCTTCTCTCAATGCTTAAAAATTAAGGCTTCATCATCAATAATAGTTGCTTTGTTCAACTGAAAACCAAAAATTAAGATTCAATAATAGTTGCTTAATTAATGTACTGATTTAAAACAAATCCAAGGAAATAAATACTAAATGAATGATTAGAGACAAAGAAGAAACGAAGAGAACGATATTCAGAGCGAGAGAGAGAGAGAATACCTTAGCTGTGCAATTAGGGTTCCTGTTTGGTTGTTTTGTTTAGAGAAGAACACACAAGGGAACCTGCAAACAGAACCAGTGCTTACGGTTTCTGATAATAATCAACACAAAAACTCAAATTTCACTGAGAGAGTGAAATACTACCTGTGTTTGCTGTTCCTTCAGTCAGTCTCTGGGTTTCAACCATCAGTGTTCACAGCAACCTCAAACAGCAAAGAAAACGATGGTATTAGGGTTTCGTTAAAACAAGCAACTAAAGAAAGCATTTAAAGAAACGGTTAAGTGATTTACCTTCCTGAGGGTGTCCGATTCAAAACCCTGGAAGCAGATCTTCATTTCCACCATTGTTACGAACCTAGGGTTTCTGAGAAACCTTCAAATCGTACATCAACCCGAGGGGTTGTGAAAACTGAGTGAGAGATGAACGGCACTGAGAACACCAGATCGAAACCGATCTACAGCCTAGAGGAAAACGGAGTGAGAGATGGACAGATTGCGAACCTGATGAACAGGTACAGATTGCGAACGGAGTGAGCAGGGTGAGAGAGACGACGAAGAGGCGGCGGTGACGGAGAGGCGGCGATGACGGAGAGGCGGCGGTGAAGGAGAGGAAACGTAGGGAGATTGAACGGCATCAGAGAGTGAGAGAATGAACAGATTGAGTTTTGCGTGAGAGAGGGAGTGAACGTGACGAGTGAGCACGATGAGAAGAGAGGAACCCAATAGTTACCATATTTTAGTACTTTAGATTAGATAGTTTAGAAGTCAGGCGTGTATTCGCTTGACTTTAAAACATTACCTCTTAATTACAAGTTTGCCACCGTGTCTACTTATATAGTCAGGCGCCTGATAGCATGACTTTAAAAGTCTAATTTTTTTCCTATTTTTTCACTTTAGAAGTCAGGCGTGTATTCGCTTGACTTTAAAAGTCACGCGCCAGATAAAGTTTTGCCTCTTAATTACAAGTTTGCCACCGCGTCAACATATAAAGTTAGGCATCTGAGCGCCTGACTTTAAATGTCTAATTCTTTTCCTGATTTTGCACTAGTGATTCCAGTTGCAGAAGTGAGTTGAACTATTCCAAGAATCTAAGATACCATTTGGGTCACTTGATATGGATTCCTTGAATTTAAGCAATGAGAAATGATCAGTTTGGTTTCTTGTTTTCAAGGCTAGAGTTTTGTTTGGACCAAAACACATAAACAGAAGAAGCTTAAGTGAAGATGTACATACAAAAATATAGGTAACAAGAAACTATAAGGCTTCATTTGGTTGAAAAGCAAGAAGTTGATATATTGAGGGTTTGATATACAGGCAAGGCAACAGCCATTAGCAGTTTCAGCAGCAACATGACCTGAAAAGGTGATTACACCGAACGCAACTCCGAGGCCAAGAAATGTGTAAATGAACCATATTAGAGGGAAAAAACAATTCATTCACAATATATCCATAGTACAGATCAGAACCTCATTACATTGTCAATCTCATTTTATAACTGTTAAAAATTATAAATTATAAACTACGTAAAATAGCAAGACAGAATCAACAAAAGTTGTGCCAAGGTTCACAATTAATGAAACCTTTAGAGATGCTTAATATGAAATAATTCCTCCTTGGAAAGTGTTAATAGAAATAGTTATAGGATGTATATCATATTAAAAAACTAACCTGTGTGATAAAGCGTGTTGGCATCGACATTCTTTGTGGTTCCGGTACAATAACCCAGTGATGATTATGGTAGGTGCAGATCTCATCTTCATCCATGCCATCCAAGGTTGACACACACTCAATGCTCTCCAAGTCCATCAACTCACCAAACCCCCTGAACAAAAAGAGAAACACCCACTGAACAAATTTAATGTTGAATCAAAACATCTCTAGAATCACTTCAGATAAGTTGTTAAGAAGGATTCAGCCTTTTGATAAAATGCAACAAAGTTAAAGATGAATCATTAGTAAATAAATTTGTGGTTGCGATAATTATACTAGGTGATTGTCAGTATAACTTTGGATTTTTTACAAAATTATCAGATTTGTCAAATGATCAGATTAAGCCATCAGAAATCAATATTGGGCTTGAATTCAAACGATATATTGGACGGCATTAGGCTTGGAGATCCCTTTTCTGTTTGTGTTCTTTTTGCTGTTATTCCTAGGTCTACCCCTTTTAACCAGAGTAGCATTTTACCTACCTTACCCTATGGAGTTTATGATGAAATTTTCACCTTTTTGGTTTTTCGTATACAGGTACAGTTGCATAAAAATTCATTGAATAAATCACTTTCAACACTATCACTAAGGTTCTACCCAAGACAAAGCATCGATTCATGATCCTAATATAACATATCCAATCTGAAACACATCACAGGATATATCCATCAAACAATGACTTGTTCAATTTTGGGTTTTTTGGGGCTTGCTTTCATGAGAAACAAATGGTCATGCTAAAGATCACAACTTTCTATCAAAAAAAAAATTGACCTGATGTATTGGGACCCATAGTATTATTGTTAAATGGTGACTCCATTGCGGCAAGGCTTTATTGAAGAAAACTCAAACTGATGTAAAGACATTGAGTTGCGACCCCATTGGGTGGTGATACAAGGTCTGTGCTTTCTCAGTTCACTCCTCAGAATTTGCTCCTCAGAATTCGAGATTAAACCCAGTGGAAGGGGAATTCCAATCACCAACCATTGATAAAACTCTTGATGATTGAAGTTGTTTAAGCTTTGGATCAACCCTTTGATGTTCTATTATCTGGATAATACCAAAACAGAAGTTATGTTTGAAGAAAACCAGTTTAACGAAAGAGGAAACAAAGTGAAATCACTAAGAGAGTGATTTCATACCTTCGATTGTATTTCGTTCAAGAGTTCGTTCAAGTATTCATCATCATTTTCGTACATGCAATCAAGGAAATCAGAATAATCAGAGATTCACAATCTTAGGGTTTTTGAATCAACAAAATCGAAGCAATAATAAAAGGGCTATTGTACAATACCTGTTTCTAAGTGTTGCAGAAGGAAGATTGCAGTGTTTTCAACCTTCAATCATCAAGAAATCAGCACCAAACAGCAACCCTAGCAGAGCTTCAGCAAGCTGAGAGTGAGGAGAAAAAACGAAGGAAAAGAGAGAGAGAAAGAAAAGTGTAAAGTGAATTAGGGTTTCTTTTTTTGTTCAACTACAATGGGCTTGGAAGCGGATTGTGAAGATCCGTGCATTGACCCGGTCCTTGCGGGTTTGGGTGCCTCAGAAAAATCAATTCTGGGCCAGTAAGTTATTTGGTAAGTTCTGGGCCTAAAGTTTGCTGCCTACACCTAAGGGAATTGCTGATGTCACAAAAAAATGTAGTCATATTTAATTAATAATAGTTGTGACACTAATAATTTTAAACAAAATCATATTTTTATATACAATTATATGTATAGTTACTTTTTTAAAAATTGCAAAATATTTCATTTGAATATCCCACAATCACTTCTACAATAAATGATTATTTAATGTATTTTCCAAGAACCATTACGATATTCTGGAACTATCGTTATGCATACAGTATAAAATTACCTCCCCAACCTTCAAAAACATTTTGTTACGTTACAAATATATTTCTAGAAACCTATATAAGACCTGCCTAAGTATATCAAATGAAATATGTATCTATTTACGGCACTGTCATTCCCACTTAAATATATTATCTTCACACTAACTTCATAACAACGTTTTCACCCCTGATAAGGCATACCGCGAATGACGCAATACAAGCCGCATACCGGTCATGCTTTAACATTTTTGTACAGTATTACTCGCCACCATATCCCGTGAGATAGGTTATATATTTGTTAGAGTATGTTTTGTGCCATTATAAATAATTTTAAATTTCCATTATAAATAATTTTAAATATTGATTCCACTTAACCTAAACTATCAAACCAACGTATACGTCTGTTAAGCCATTCATTCAAGTACACAATACAATGGTCATACCACTTACGGTACAATATATTAGACCCTGTATTACTCGCCATCCCCACCTGGTGCATTCAGTTAATTAGAACAGATAATAAAGCATAATCGATTCATTCAATTCTTTTTACTTACACATTTTACACTAATTAGCAGTAACGTACTAGGACATCAATGCAATTTTCTATTTTTTCAACATGTAAATTACTTTTTAATAGTATTATCAGGAAATTAATGCAATATTCTATTTAGGCTACAACACGTTAGGATTACTCAAAAGATACACCCGTTCAACGTGATTGATTCACATACCACTATGGGATAAAAAATTTAATACAGTCTCATTGTGCAACCATTTTCTATTTTCATAGTCAATAAGTCATTTATGCATACCACTTATGCATAATATTAGCCACCACCCTAGCCCGTGCATCGCACGGGTGAGCACCCTGGTAAATACTAGAGGCAACATCTACTCCTCCTTCCCATTTCGATGAAGTATTTTTTTATTCCAATGAGACTCAATCAATGGCTACGTTTAATACACTTAACACTCCATTTTGTTAACCTATATCCAAATCGTAATTTTTTCAGAAAATTTATTTCAAACATTATATAATTTGTCTAAAAGTATAGTTCTAAATAACAAAAGGATGCCAAATAACAAAAGGATACTACCATGGTCTCTCGAATACCAGCAACACAATTCATGTTTTGTGGTTGTTTTGTACCGTATCTCCGACTAAGTGTCCGACATTGGATACAAAATCCGGTCCGAGATAGTTGGTATTTATGTTCTTGGTCAATCCGAGTTGGTGCTCCGATCCGAGGTGGGGTGGTACCTGCAATGACACTCCGACGCTCAAGTCAGTGAGTGAGTCAATTCCAAGTAAGAGGATTGGAAAAGTGAGTACCTTTAATGCTAGCATTGAATGCTTATTTATAGGTTTTTGGAGTGAATGAGGACCATTGGATCTAGGCAGTGGCGGACCTGGCTTACATCCAGGGGGTTCAGTTGAACCCCCTGGAATTATTTTTTTGCACTTATCACCCTATATAAATAGCTTAAATCTCCTGAAATTTTAATTTTGACCCCCCTGAAAATTTTAAATTGTACCAGTAGACCAAGTTTTGCACCCATTTGACACTGGCCTTAAAAAATTTGACACCCCTGACCCCGGGGTCCTGGGTCCGCCACTGGATCTAGGTCTTAGATCTCCACCTTTGGCTGGTGGATTTGGCCCTTTATTGTTGGGCCTCGGGTGGATTGGTCATAGAGGCCCAATCCGTAACAGTGGTCTAATTTCTAAAATATACGAAGATGTTAATTTGAATTTTACTTATCAATAATTATTTTATTCTCATGGAACAAGTTCTTATTAACGGCAATTTTTGAGATACAATTTCTTTTTGATTACTATAATTTTTTTAAAATAAAATTAACCATTTTTCTTTAAAGGCGCGTGATGGTTTTTTGTACTTATATTTAAGACTTGAGAAAATAGTCATACTCTTTTTTTTGGTGATAAGGAAATAGTAATAATATACCTCCTAAATTAAACTACAGATAGAACATGTTTTCTAGCGGAAACACATAATGTCTCCTAAAAGTCAATGGTAGCATTTAAACACATAATGTTTCCTAAAAGTCAATGGTAGCATTTCTACTTGACAATATCGTTAGTGGATGGATGTGTGGAAAGCCTGGAAAGTAAGGTTTGTTAGTGGATGGGTGGAAGACTTGGAAAAATAAGGTTTGTTAGTGAAGGGGTGGAAGTAGAGGGGTGTTCACGGGTTGGTTCGGATTTTGAGTTTTTATTATAAAATCCAAACCTTTGGTCAAAAAAAAATTATAAAATCCAAACCAAATTAATCTGATATTTGTATGGTTGGTTTGGATTGAGTTCGTGGGTCATGTGATAACGCCAACTTTTTAAAACATAGCTGCGAAATAAGAATCATAATTTAAAAAGTCTAAGCACACATTACATGCTTTTAATTAAAAACCAAAGTGAATCATAATTAAAAAAACATCCAATCCAAATTGTGTTTTACAACTTAACCGCAAAATAAGAATAAAAAGTTTAAGCACGCATCACGTGCTTTTAAACAAGACACAAATTTAGCTTAACTTCTTTTATTCAAACATAGACAAAATTCAACAAATCAGAACATGTATGCTAAATCAAATACAATGAAACAAATTACAGGTTAGGAAAAGGGATTAAATAATAAAAAATAATAAGGAAAGTGATTTAACAACACAAGCAGGCCCAAACGAGGAAAGTGATTAATACTTATCAAAAACAATAAAACAAATTACAGATACAGGAAATGAAAGCAACAACATAGATGGTAAATGAAAGCAAGAAAGCAAACACAAAAAATACAAAAAAAAAAAATAACTATTTGATGAATGACATTGTGAAATCGGAACCAAGTGAATCGTGAAATCTTACCTTGCGACTTACGAGTGGGAGGAACCAAGTGAATCTAAATGATGATTGATGAAAGTGAAATCGGATGCGGCGCCGATGCGGTATACATATATTTGGTTCAAATAGGTATCTCAACTATAATCCAAATTTCCTTATATTATGAAGAAAAAAAAGGATAATTCAATTTCGATACTATTAGAGACTTAAATAGATTTAGAGTAAGATTCCATTAGTATCAAAAAGGTTCGGTTCACAGAATATTTGATCGATAGAAATGAATATATATATATATATATATATATATATATATATATTATTATTTTATAATATTGGAATTGGAATATTATTCTTACAATAGAATACAATATTATTGCACCACCCAGAAGAAGTAAATCAAGTTATTTTAATCAATTAATGATGTTCATTTTTCAAAAACATCATAAATAAAATGAAATGGAATTTTTTGAAACATACTAAAAAGTTATCCATTGAGTCATTTTATTTATACGAATCCAAAATAGTATTATTATGAAGAACTCAACGGGACCCCCTCGAATTCGTCAAAGAAAGAGTGGATCCCTGTTGAGTTCTTATGCTTTTACTTCGCAAACTAAAATCATCCAACTACTACAGGGATGATCCCAATCCGGAATACGAAGCATAAAAGAAAATACCAATTAAACCGATCACAATAATACCAGCTACAGTACCTATTATCCAAAGAGGAATCTTTCCAGTAGTATCAGCCATTTATCCCACTTTCCTCCACATTTGATCAAGTAGTCAGTCATGCTAGCGACCTAAACAGTCATGGATAATTTTGAATTGATATCCTTCCGAATGGGGATAAGAGAATTCCTAATATACTATTCCCTTTTCTTCTATTAATTGAAGAAATAATTTGAAAATAAAACAGCAAGTACAAAAATGAGTAATAACCCCCAGTAAAGACTGGTACGATTCAATTCAACATTTTGTTCATTTGGGTTTGATTGTGTCATAGCTCTATAATTCGGATTAGGTTTATCGTTGGATGAACTGCATTGCTGATATTGATCCCAAAAAAAGACGGTGGGTACCGCTAGTCCGTGAACAGCCAACCATCGTACTGTAAAAATGGGATAGGTCCTATCTATGGTCATTGTAGCCTCCTAAAAAGATCTACTAAATTCATCGAGTTATTCCAAAGAATCAAAACGGCCTGTTATTAATGGAATTCCTTGTCGGCTTTCCGTAAAATACTCGTTTGGGCGGGGGCTTCCAAACACATCGTAAGCTAAACTCGTGCTGACAAATAACCAACCCGCAATGAATAGGGAGGGTATAGTAATGCTATGAATAATTCAGTATCGAATACTGGTAATAATATCAGCAAAAGAACGTTCTCCTGTGCTTCCAGACATGCCGAGCTCCACATATTCTTATACAGTCAAAGGTGGATCGATTCCATAAAAGATGAGATCAGTAAGTAAAAATTTACTGAAATGCAATCTTTGTTAGATCGTCAAGAGAGAGAGAGAGAGGGGGGAGAGAGAGAGAGGGGGGAGAGAGAGAGAGAGAGAGAGAGAGAGAGAGAGAGAGAGGGAGAGAGAGAACCGAAAGGGATTGGGGTAAGGAGGAAGGGGCGAAGTGGAGAGGACTACCACGAGCGGCGATTTCCGGCAATGGAGAGGGGTGGCTACAGATTCACAGAGGACTAGTTACTGGTTAGTCCATTTTTTTTATCTTTTGCTCTTCTTTTCTATTATTCTACTGTAACCATGCCATTCTCCTATTTAGTTCTTATTGTCTGCTATCTTTTTGTTTTCTAAATCTCTATTATCAATATTTTTCCTATTTTTTCCTTTCTATGGTTCTGCTTCTTTTCCTTATTCCTATACCTATCCAATTTTCTTTTGTTCATAAACTGTATGATGATTATTTGATTAAAAAAAACAACATTCATTTATTACATAGAAAATTATATAACTATCTTAGGCTTGGCAAAAAGAAAGAAACGATTTAAGCATGTATTTCTACATTTTTTGAATCAACTAGTAGCATGTAGAATAACAAACCTCAATCCTCCTCAGATACCGCTTGAATTGAAATTTTTCTGCCTCTATTGCTAATTTACAGTGTAATTTAACTGAATTTTTCTTCCTCATTTTATGTTTATTGAAATGAATAAAACTCATGTTCCTCCTCTTGATTAGTTTTTATAGAGCTAACTAACTAGATAATGAGACAAAATTGGTTATGCTTTTGGAGAGAGGTGCAGGGTAGTTTGATGGGGAATCAACACATAAACGTAATAACAGAGCAATATGCAGCGAAAATAAATTCCCCAAACTTGCGAGAACCTTTGAGTAGCAACAACGAATATATGGCGACAAATAAAACGAAATAAAAACGTCCAATTGAACACCGATATTTTTAACGTGGACAACCCCTCAAAGAAAAGGGTAAAAACCACGAGTCGTCTAGACCAAAGAAATAGGTCCACTATAATAAAATAAGGGCACAAGAGAGTCTCAACAAAGTGCACAAATAGAGCCAACAACTAGCCAATACAATAAAGCACAAAAATTTTACAAATTGAGAACAAGAAGATGAAAATACCCAAAACTACAACTTCAGTGTGAAGACGGCTTCTCTCTCCTAGGACCTCGTTTAGACGATCCGAACGGTGACAGTGTAGAACTATGTCTCGCAAACCTGCTGTCCAAAAACGAAGACGATCCAACGGTTAACGAATCCGCAATCGCAGTTTTACGGTGACAGGTTTGAGAAAAACGGGAATTGCTCTCTCTCTTCTTTTCTCTCTTTTGGTGGCTCTCTCTATTCCGAAAATCTCTCTTCTTCAACCCTAATTTAACCCTCTCCACTTATAATAAGTGAGAAACATAATGGGCTAAAATATTTGGGCCTTTATCCACATAGGAAGGGGGCCCAATACCCAACATATCTCCCCCTCACAACTATGTGGAGGCGATCGCCAAACCGGCGATATCACAACAAATTTGAAACTTCCCTCTTGGCAAAGCTTTAGTCATCATATCTGAACCATGATCATCTGTATGAACTTTAGCTAACTCCAACAACTTAGCATCCAAAACATCACGTATCCAATGATACCTCACATCAATGTGTTTGGACCTATTATGAAAAGTCGGATTCTTAGTAAGATGAATAGCACTTTGACTATCAACAAATAAGAAATATTTGTCCTGAACATAACCAAGCTCCTGCAAGAATTTCTTCAACCATATGAACTCTTTGCATGCTTCGGTAATGGCAATGAACTCTACCTCTATAGTAGACAATGCTACACACTTTTGCAACCTAGACTGCCAAGCCACAGCTCCCCCTGTAAACTTAATCATATACCCTGAAGTGGACTTTCTGGAATCAATATCTCCAGCCATGTCTGAGTCGGAGTATCCCACTAAGGTGGGTTTGTCACCTCCAAAACAAAGCCTCATACAAGTAGTACCACGAAGATACCTTAAAATCCATTTCACAGCATTCCAATGCTCTCTACCTGGATTTGACAAAAATCTACTGACTGTACCAACAGCATGCACAATATCTGGTCTTGTACACACCATTGCATACATCAAACTACCCACAGCAGATGCATAAGGAACTCGTTCCAAATCAATTTTATCATCTTCATTTGAAGGACTTTGTTTGGAACTCAACTTAAAATGAGTAGCAAGAGGAGTGCTTACCGCCTTAGAGTTTCCATCTGAAATCTCTGCAACACTCTTTCAATATAGTGCTCTTGCGATAGCCAAAGTTTCTTCTCCTTTCTGTCACGCATGATTCTTATACCAAGAATCTGTTTAGCTGCTCTCATGTCTTTCATGGCAAAAGAGTCGCCCAACTGCTTCTTTAACCTGTCAATCTCGGAAATATTTTTCCCTACAATAAGCATGTCATCAACATATAACAACAGGATAATGAAATCATCATTAGAAAAATTTCTAACAAAGACACAATGATCAGAAGTAGTCTTTTTATATCCTTGGTCACACATAACTGACTCAAACTTCTTGTACCACTATCTTGGAGCCTGCTTCAAACCATATAGACTCTTTATTAGTCTACACACATAGTCTTCCTTGCCTTCCACAAGAAAACCATCAGGTTGTTTCATGTAGATCTCTTCCTCCAAATCACCATGAAGGAAAGCTGTTTTTACATCCATTTGCTCTACCTCTAAATCTAGAGTAGCCGTCAAACTCAACACGGTTCTAATCGATGACATCTTTACCACAGGCGAGAAAATTTCATTATAATCAACACCCTTTCTTTGACGGAAACCCTTCACCACTAATCTGGCTTTATACCTTGGAGACTTAGAGTTACTCTCATGTTTCACTCTATAAATCCACCTGTTTCCCAAACCCATTTTACCTTTTGGCAAATTCACCAAATCATAAGTGTGATTATCATGCAATGACTTCATCTCATCATGCATTGCATCCAGCCACTTTTGACTTTCTTCACTTTCTATGGCCTCTTGGAAATACTCAGGTTCCCCTTGATCGGTCACTGTCACATACTCATCAGAATTATACCTTGTAGATGGTTGTCTTCCCCTGCTAGACCTTCTGAGTTGAGCTTGAGATGACTCAGAAGCCTCACCAGGATTCTCATCTTCTGACATCTCATTCTCCTCATCATCATTAACTGGAATATGTAACTCGTCTTCAAGTTGTTGATCATCAACATGTAGCTCACCATTTTGAACATTACCATCAACACAATCCAAATTCTGAATATGCAACCGAACTGGATCAACATCTGACAAGTTGTCATCTTTCTTGGGTGTAGTCTTATCCACCTTATCAATGTCGTCAATAGTTTGGTCTTCCGTGAAAACAACATCACGACTCCTGAGAAGTTTTTTCCCTATAGGATCATACAACCTATAACCAAATTCATCTTGACCATAACCAATGAAAATACATTGCTTTGACTTTGCATCCAACTTGGATCTTTCATCCTTTGGAACATGCACAAAGGCCGTACAACCAAAGACTCTCAAATGATCATAATTGACCTTCTTCCCAAACCAACCTTTATCTGGAACATCACTATTCAAAGCAACAGCGAGCGGGACTGAGATTAATAACATGCACTGCCGTGTACAACGCCTCACCCCAGTAGTGTTTGGGCAATTTAGCTTCCGAGAGCATACACCTCACTCTCTCAACTAGTGTTCGATTCATCCTCTCTGCTAAACCATTTAGATGAGGAGTTTTAGGAAGAGTCTTTTCATGTGCAATACCCTGGTGCTTACAATAATCATCAAAGGGTCCACAATACTCACCACCGTTGTCGGTACGAACACGTTTCAACTTCTTACCTGTTTGCCTCTCAACCAAAGTATGGAGTTGTTTGAACATCTCCAACACTTGGTCTTTTGTCTTCAAGGCACAAACCCATAATTTCCTGGAACAGTCATCAATAAAAGTAACAAAATAAAGCGCCCCACTAAAAGATTTTACCTTTAGAGGGCCGCAAACGTCAGAATGCACCAATTCAAGTAGCTCTGACTTCCTAGAGGGAGGATGCTTTTTGAATGATACTCTAGTTTGTTTACCAGTCATGTAATGAGAACATTTCTCCAAATCTACATTCTTCAAACCTACAAGCACATCCTTTTTGGCTAAGACATTTAACCACTTTTCACCGATATGACCAAGCCTTCGGTGCCACAAAGATGCTTCCATATGCACAACATTCACACTGTCTATAGAAACCATAGATTTTGTCCAATACAGTTTAGAAATTTTCTTCCCTCTAGCCAAAACCAAGTTACCTTTGCTGAGTTTCCACTTTCCACCTCCAAAGTGATTATCATAACCACAATCATCAAGCATAGACACAGAAATCAAATTAAAACAAACATCAGGAGCATGTTTGACTCCTTTAAGCAATAACCGCATTCCCATGTTGGTTTGCAAACAAACATCACCGACACCAATTACCTTAGATACACCATCATTACCCATCCTGAACACTCCAAAGTCACCTAGAGTATAAGATGTGAAGAACTCCTTCTTAGGTGTAACGTGCAATGTAGCACCAGTATCAACTATCCACATGCTCTCATCTGACACAAGAATAATTGTCTCATAATCACGGAGAATAATAAGGTCATCACCAATAATAGCAGTAACACGATCATCATAATCATCATTATACCTTTGTTTTTGCTTACCTTTCTTGTCTTTATTCTCCCTCTTCCTCTGAAAACAATTCTTTTGTATGTGCCCTTTTTGTGACAATAATTTCATTCCACATTTTCAAACCGAGACTTGGACTTGCTTCTGCTTTTCCCTATTTTCAGTGACAAGTACCTCGGATTGAGATGAAGAACCCTGTGCCTTCCTTCTCATCTCCTCATTAAGTACACCACCCTTAGCTGTTTCCAAAGAAACAATACCATTAGGAGCAGAACTCGTTATAGAAACCCGAAATTTCTCCCAAGAATCTGGTAAAGATAATAATAGAAATAGTCCCAAAATCTCATCATCAAAGGCGGGCAGGGCTAAGGTATTGATGCCCGCCAGCCCGCGTTGCCCGGTCTGCCAGCCCGCGGGCTAAACACTGTGGCGGGCCAAACCGCCCGTTAGCGCTTTTTTTTAAATTCAGTGTAAATTGACGGGCCATCCCGCCAGCCCGCTAGCCCGCCAGCTCGCCAGCCAACCACTTCGCGGGCAGGGCATGAATTTTGCGCCCGCGTTCTGTTAACGGGCCGGGCCTGGCCGCCCGATTTTTCGCGGGCATAACGCTTAACGGGTCGGGCCAGGCCGGGCCGCCCGTTTTGACATCCCTAATGAAAATCACTCAAGTGATCCGAAATAGAAGTCCCTTCCTTATACTTCAAACTTATGAAGCTGTTCAACAAGAACAATTTATTATTCCCTGATTTAGAGGCATACAATGACTCTATCTTCTCCCACAAGGTTTTTGCATTTGTTTCATTAGCAATATGGTTATAAACATTATCTTCTACATATTGGCGAATGAAACCACATACCTGTTGATATTCAAAATCCCATTCTTCGGTAGATGTCGAATCCGGCTTTTTACTACCAAAAATAGGAAGATGCATTTTCTTCACAAACAATAAATATTTCATCTTGCCCTTCCACAAATGATAATTTGTACCATTCAAAGAAACCATCTCTATATTCATATTTGCCTCCATCAATCAAGCAAGTAAAATAGCCCCTAACCAAGATCTCTGATACCACTCTGATGGGGATTCAACACATAAACGTAATAACAGAGCAATATGCAGCGGAAATAAATTCCCCAAACTTGCGAGAACCTATGAGGAGCAACAACGAATATATGGCGACAAATAAAACGAAATAAAAACGTCCAATTGAACACCGATATTTTTAACGTGGAAAACCCCTCAAAGAAAAGGGTAAAAACCACGGGTCGTCTAGACCAAAGAAATAGCTCCACTATAATCAAATAAGGGTACAAGAGAGTCTCAACAAAGTGCACAAATAGTGCCAACAACCAGCCAATACAATAAAGCACAAAAGCTTTACAAATTGAGAACAAGAAGATGAAAATACCCAAAACTACAGCTTCAGTGCGAAGACGGTTTCTCTATCCTCGGACCTCGTTTCGACGATCCGAACAGTGAAAGTTTAGGACTATGTCTCGTAAACCTGCTGTCCAAAAACGAAGACGATCCAACGGTTAACAAATCCGCAATCGCAGTTTTACGGTGACAGGTTTGAGAAAAACGGGAATTGCTCTCTCTTCTTTTCTCTCTTTTGGTGGCTCTCTCTATTCCGAAAATCTCTCTTCTTCAACCTTAATTTAACCCTCTCCACTTATAATAAGTGAGAAACATAATGGGCTAAAATATTTGGGTCTTTATCCACATAGGAAGGGAGCCCAATACCCAAGATAGTTGAGTGCAGAGCTATGGGTGAGAGAAATTAATGAAAGAGATGGACCCTTCCTTCTTTTGAGCAATTTTTGAAGATGGTTTCGCAATGACAATGGGAAAAGAGATAAACCCATGCTCAAGTATTGTATATTTGGAGGTAGTTTTACTTGCAATGTTGATAGAGACTTTTACTCAAGCTGTGATGTGTTGGCCAAGTTATGAGCAGTCGTGGCTAGCACAATGGTAAAGGAAAAGTAACATTTAATAGTTATTTTACTATTGAAAATGAGTTTGTACAATTGCCAATTGTAAGTGTATCAGTGTATTTCAAAATAAGAGTCACTTGGTGACCCATTTTCAAGAGAAAAAGTTTTCAATTTTTTGAAGAGTAGGTTAGTAACCATGGTTATCAGTATTTTAGTAATAATAGCTTTATCAGATAACATGTCTAAGTTAAATGCATGTAACTTTAAACCCTTAAAGGCTATCTTTAAACCCTTAAGGCTAAGTTAAATGAATGTAAGTTTGGTGGTGGTGTTTTAGAGCCAATTTTTAAGTGAATTCTGCAATCATTTTAATGGGTCCCACAATCATGGTGTGAGTAATAAAAGGGAGATATTCAATTTGTTTGTTGGTGTGTGAAAAGATGTGTAAGTATACACAGTCACAAACAAGTAATATAATGATAAGAAAGGTCGAACCCACAGAGATTGGATTAACTTATGTATGTTTAAGAAAATATAAATTGGTGCTACTATACTACTCACAAATTTGGGGTTTTTATGTTAAGTGAAAACAGAATGCAAATATGTAAAAGAATGTGAAGGAAATCAGTTGAGAATGATATTTGAGATGTCTTGACTAAATAAATCACTTTCAAGAGTATTGGGTTTTCTGTGGTGCAGATGCACTTGAGTGCAATTGCACCAGTATGTGCCTTTCAGCTACTTTCTTCAGAGTTTCGTTACAAGCTCTTAAAACCTTGTCTTAAAGTAAAGAGAGAATTTGTCAATTCCTTTCTTGCCTTCTTACAATTCTTGTCTAAGTTGCTAAATAAGTACACTCTTGCCTTTTAAGTACCCACTGCATTACCGTAAGGACTATGTTATCCTATGTCTAGGACCTAACATGGTTTTAACAAAGTTTTCTTTATTAAACAAGTTAACAAAGCCTTCATTAAAACACTCACCCTTATTAGTTCTTGATTTCTAGTTATAAACCATGTCTGTGAATATAACTCTACTCATTTTAAGTGATTAACTTTAAAACAAGATGGATGTAGTATAACACAAGAACCAAAAATGCATACACCACTTTGAAAACATAATAACTTACTCAAAAGCTTATTATAAAGTTAGAACATCTCAACCAAAGAGGTTTAGCTCATAATATGCATACAAGAGATATCAGTAGGGTAGAGATTACACTGATTGAAGTACTCTTGCATAAATTTGCCTAGCAGTGCAGAAGCACTGACTTCCTGGTGCAGTTGCACCTAAATAACTTGATGAAGAAGTGAAGGAAGAAGTCGTCAGTTCCTTCCTTACCTTCTTGCCAACTAACTACTACTACAACTATAAAATAAAATACAAGAAGGGAAACTACTAAATTATATGTGAATTGCTTATGAGTGAGATGCTTTCCAAACGAGAAGTGGAAGCCTTTATATAGCCTTGGAGGTTTCCTTCAAGTGAGGGTTTGCTTGGGGATTAAGATAACCAAAGGAGGCTTAACCATGGTTACTTTCAGAGCTTTGATTGAGAAGATTGAGTCCAAAGGGGAGGTCCAATTGTGGAAAGCCATGTGTTCTAGATACGTAGCCTTTCATGATGATTTTCCATTGTGGGCGCCTCCTCTTGCATGTTGGCATGTGTCTCCATGTGACTTATGACTTAGCATGATGTCATAGAAAAGTT
Source organism: Astragalus membranaceus (assembly GCA_039519185.1). NCBI lineage: Eukaryota > Viridiplantae > Streptophyta > Magnoliopsida > Fabales > Fabaceae > Astragalus > Astragalus membranaceus. Next base: position 27,010,631 of record CM076849.1, on the reverse strand, counting down.
TATGCATTGGTATGAATTGAGGTGCTTCCATGGTGGGGTTAAATCTGCCTTCAGCGCAGGATGGTGCAGATGCACCTAAGTGCAGTTGTACCTAAGTGCAGTTGCACGTACTGCTGTAAGTGTAGTTTAGTGCAGATGCATTGCTGTTTCCCCGGTGTATTTGCACCTAACTGCAAGTGCACTGAACAAACATCTCAAACATACCGAGATATATATATATATATATATATATATATATATATATATATATATATATATAATGCTTAAATCATTACATAATCCTCTTTGAAACATAGAATATTGTTATTTTACTCATACTACTATATTTAAGAGATATTATACTTGGTTTCAAGCAATTCGTTATGTTTAGATGCATAAATAACTCTATATAAAATAGAGTTATCACACCCCCAAACTTAAACCATTGCTTGTCCTCAAGTAATGGCAAAAAGAAAACACAAGTAGGATTTTCAATTTAAAGAAGAACAGATCAGCTCATATCTTTTCAAAGAATGATTTTGCATTTGATGAACTTCATTTTTCAGAACATTTTGTCTTTGTGGCTTTGAATTCCCAAACATCCAAAGTTTATTAAAACTCATTTATGTGAGTGTGTGCCCCACTGAGATCCAATCAGTTCCAAAACTAAGTAAAAAGTTTCTCCTTCGCTTTTGGAAAATTTTAGATCACTGTCAAAACAAAGGTGTTTCAAAATATAGACTAGACTAACAACATATTCAAGACTTGGGGGGCTTTAACTACAACTAAGGACTTTGATTGAGTATTTCAAAACTGTTGAGTCAATGCACTATTCTTATTTTTGGTGGTTGTTTTTTTTGGTGCACCTTGGTGCACTTGCACTGAATATTTTTGTGAAATGCAGAAGCACTGAACTTTTTGTAAGGGTGCAGATGCATTTGAGTGCAACTGCACTTGATACTACATTTCAAGACTTGTAGCATATATTGCTAACCTCACTGACCTCCTTATGCATACTTTTTTCTCTGGTTTGATTTTATTTTTTTCTTTTTCTTTCTTTTCTTTTGCATTTTGATGCTTTTCTTTTCTTTCAAACCAAATGCACTATTAGAACAGGTTCAGTTAATGACTTGGGCAAATATAACTAGTTTATAACATTTTGAACTCTTTTGTAGTGATTTTGGTAACCTATTGTATTGACTACTCTAAGTTTCTCATACTCAGCCTTAGTATTCACGAAAATTCCCTCCAACTTAATTCTTTATGCTCTTCTATATTTTTAGTAAAAATTTGTTTTTGACCTTGGCTTTCTGAAAATTCCTCTTGCATCAGATAGTTTTTCAAATAGCAAGGGTTTTTTCAAAACTCAGTTTTAATGTGTCAAAGTAATAATAAAATTGGTCATTTGGGGAAAACAAGACTTATTTTCTTTTTCTTCCTTTCATCATTAAAAATCTGTTCAAAGAGGTGCATTTGTCTATGTTTGTGAAAAAGATTTTTAAGCTGATCATGCTTCAAATCTATCAAATCCTAACACATATTTAAATATGTAGACCCACATAAAACAAACATATATCAAAGCAAACACACATAAACATAAACAAATATCAAAGCAAACACACATACTATAGTTAAACACACACATGCATAAAGTGCTCCCCCCAACTTAAAGTTGGGTAGTGTCCTCACTGCTCTAAGTTGAGTTCAAAAAGGAATTTTGTTCAAAATGGAGAGAGGGGTTAGTACATGTGGGACAAACCAAATATATTAAACAAAGTACTTAAGCAAAATAGCTGAACAACATTAAAGTTTACTTTTTGGCTCCACTCCTGGGCCTTGAGCTTGATCTCACAGGAATGTGTTTGACCTTCTGCTTCTTCTTCTTGGGCTCCTCAGCTTTTGGTGCATCTGCACTAGATGCAGTTGCACCTGCCACCTCTATTGTTGGTTCTGGTTCATCAGGTTATTTTTGCTGTAGGTGTATCAGGTGCTCCTGCACTAGCTTGCACTGCAACAATTGTTTCTGCAGCATCTGATTTACCTTTCTTTGGGTTGTTTGATGCAGGAGCACTGAGTATAGAGTGGTGCAGGTGTATGTAGTGCAGCTGCACTAAAACCTGTGTTCCTACAAAACACTTGAAAACATCCATTTGAACAAAATAACTAATAACTTACTACAAAATCATGGGTTGCCTCCCATAAGCGCTTGATTTAAGAGTCTTTCAGCCTGACTATCTCTTTGATTTAGAGATTTTGGAAATGAGTGGTGCCTTTGTCCCTCACCACATGTGCTCCATTATACTGCTTCACCCTTTTGTCATTGATTTTGAATGTGAAACCAGTGGCTTCATCAAACAATTCCACTTCCCCATTAGGATACACTTTCACCAAAGTTTGTGGTATTGGATTTTTGTGAGATGGGCATTGGGTTGGGAGAGTTGGTTGTTTGTTGAGTGCTTCTTTAGGGTCAGGTTCAGGCTCAATCTCTTTAACACTCCTTTCTTCTTCTGATTCATTTCTTCTTCCCACACTCTCCTTTTCTATCACGTCTTCACCTAGCAGTGCAGGAGCATCAGATGCAAGAGAATTGGTGAGATGATCATTTTGTGCTGGTTCTTCTCTTGGCAGAATGTCTTTTTCCAAGATTTCTTCTTTAGGTGGTGCAGCTGCATCTGGTGCAAGTGCACTGGTGAGATGATCATACTGCTTATGGAATTGCTTCTGCACTAAATGGTCAAGAGAAATGATTGTTGAACATTCTTCACTCTCCTCTGCAGGATATTTCAGACCATTCATCCCATTGAATTTCACCTCTTGATCATTCACTCTCATGGTTAGTTCACCTTTTTGTACATCAATGAGTGTCTTTCCAGTTGCTAAGAATGGTCTTCCAAGGATAGTTGGTACTTCTTTATCTGCATCAAAATCAAGAATAACAAAATCTGCAGGAAACACAAATTTGTCAATTTTAACCAAAATATCTTCAATAATCCCTTCTAGGTAGGCTATTGATCTGTCTGCAAGTTGAAGTGTTACAGTAGTAGGCCTAGCATTTCCAATTCCTAGTTGTGTAAAGATGGATTTAGGCATCAAGTTGATGCTTGCACCTAAATCACACAATGCACGACCTGTATAGAATTCGCCAATTGAAAATGGAATTGTAAAACTACCAGGATCCTTCAATTTTCTTGGTATTTTGTTTTGCAAAATTAAAATACATTCTTTGGACATAACAACTGTTTCGAAATCCCCTAATCTTTTTCTTTTTGAAAGCACATCTTTCATAAATTTAGCATAATTAGGCATTTGTTGAAGTGCTTCAACTAAGGGAACATTGATGTGTAATTGTTTTAAAATTTCAAGAAATTTACTGAATTGCTTCTCTTCATGTGCCTTTTTTAATCTTTAAGGATAAGGAGGAGGAGGGTATTCAGGAACTAACATTGGCCTTTGAACTTCTGGAGATGTAGGTGCATGAGGTGCTTCTGCATCTTGCAAACTTTTTCCTTTTCTATTTTTATTTTTTTCATTTTCTACCTTACCTTCACCTTCAGTCTCATAAGGTTCTGCAAGATCCTTTCCATTTCTAAGAGAAATGGCCTTCACCTGTTCCTTTCCTGGCTTGTGGGATGTGGTAGCTTCTGTGTTTGAGGGTAGTGTACTTGTTGGTTTTTAATACAGAGCTGTTGCTAATTGTCCCACTTGATTCTCCAAATTTTTTATGGAGGCATTAAGAGTTGGAATTTGAACTTTTGTATCACTCATAAATGCTTCTGTCCTATCCATAAATGCACCTGGGGTTTGTTCTATGGCTACTGCAGTGTTTTCTGTTGGTGCAGATGCATCAGGTGCAGATGCACTGGTTGAAGTGAAGTTTTTAAACAAATTTGTCAGTGAGGCTAACTGAGCAGATAGGGCTGATACATCACTAATTTCATGTACCCCTGATGGTTTCTTTTGGGTACTCACCCTCTCAGTAGGCCAACTAAAGCTATTTGTTGCAATTCTATCAATCAATTCACATGCTTCATTATAAGACAAGTTTAATAACACACCCCCAGATGATGCATCAAGCATTATTCTGGTTTGGGGTTCTAAACCATTATAAAAAGTTTCCATTTGAATAATGACAGGCAGACCATGATGTGGACATTTTCTTAAAAGCTCTTTCCATCTTTCCCATGCTTCAAAAAATGATTCAAAGTCTTTTTGTTTAAAAGATGTAATATCATTTCTCATTCTGTCATTTTTGAAGGGTGGAAAATATTTTGCTAAAAACTTTTCAGCCATTTCATTCCATGAATGAATAGAATTAGACTCTAATGAATTCAACCAAGATTTAGCCTTATCTTTCAAAGAATATGGAAATAGCTTAAGTTTAAATGCATCTTCACTAACACCAGGAATGATAAAGTTACTACATATTTCTAAAAACTGTTTTAAATGCTCATGGGGATCCTCATGGGGAAATCCACCAAATTGACCAATTGTTTGTAGCATTTGGAACATCATGGGTTTAAATTCAAAATGTACAACATCAATATGGGGTCTTGCTATACTTGTTTGCATATTCTGATGATCAAACATAGCATAATCCCGCATGGGTCTATTTCTATCATTTAACATACCTATTACTCCCATGTTGATGAATGGTTGTGGTGAAGTCATGCTAGAACCTCTCTGCCTTTGGTTCTTTGTTGTCTTTGCAAGCTCCTAAATCTCCTCTCTATCTCAGGGTCTAACTTCAATTCTGGTGATTTGACCCTGTGCATAGGCTAGTGCATCTGCACTAAGAAACAAACTACCAAAGTAATAAAACACTAATTTATAAATTTAAACAACAAAAATTAATGGCAATCCCCGGCAACGACGCCAAAAACTTGGTGTGTGAAAAGATGTGCAAGTATACACAGTCACAAACAAGTAATATAATGATAAGAAAGGTCGAACCCATAGGGGTTGGATTAACTTATGTATGTTTAAGGAAATATAAATTGGTGCTACTATACTACTCACAAATTTGGGGTTTTCATGTTAAGTGAAAACAGAATGCAAATATGTAAAAGAATGTGAAGGAAATCAGTTGAGAATGATTGCTGAGATGTCTTCACTAAATAAATCACTTTCAAGAGTATTGTGTTTTCTGTGGTGCAGATGCACTTGAGTGCAGTTGCACCAGTATGTGCCTTTCAGCTACTTTCTTCAGAGTTTCGTTACAAGCTCTTAAAACCTTGTCTTAAAGTAAAGAGAGAAGTTGTCAATTCCTTTCTTGCCTTCTTACAATTCTTGTCTAACTCCTGCCTTTTAAGTACCCACTGCATTACCCTAAGGACTATGTTATCCTATGTCTAGGACTTAACATGGTTTTAACAAAGTTTTCTTTATTAAACAAGTTAACAAAGCCTTCATTAAAACACTCACCCTTATTAGTTCTTGATTTCTAGTTATAAACCATGTCTGTGAATATAACTCTATTCATTTTAAGTGATTAACTTTAAAACAAGATGGATGTAGTATAACACAAGAACCAAAAATGCATACACCACTTTGAAAACATAATAACTTACTCAAAAGCTTATTATAAAGTTAGAACATCTCAACCAAAGAGGTTTAGCTCATAATATGCATACAAGAGATATCAATAGGGTAGAGATTACACTGATTGAAGTACTCTTGCATAAATTTGCCCAGCAATGCATAAGCACTGACTTCCTGGTGCAGTTGCACCTAAATAACTTGATGAAGAAGTGAAGGAAGAAGTCGTCAGTTCCTTCCTTACCTTCTTGCCAACTAACTACTACTACAACTATAAAATAAAATACAAGAAGGGAAACTACTAAATTATATGTGAATTGCTTATGAGTGAGATGTTTTCCAAATGAGAAGTGGAAGCCTTTATATAGCCTTGGAGGTTTCCTTCAAGTGAGGGTTTACTTGGGGATTAAGATAACCAAAGGAGGCTTAACCATGGTTGCTTTTCAGAGCTTAATTTGATTGAGAAGATTGAGTCCAAAGGGGAGGTCCAATTGTGGAAAGCCATGTGTTCTAGATGCGTAGCCTTTCATGATGATTTTCCATTGTGGGCGCCTCCTCTTGCATGTTGGCATGTGTCTCCATGTGACTTATGACTTAGCATGATGTCATAGAAAAGTTTATGCATTGGTATGAATTGAGGTGCTTCCAAGGTGGGGTTAAATCTGCCTTCAGCGCAGGATGGTGCAGATGCACCTAAGTGCAGTTGCACTGCTGTAAGTGTAGTTTAGTGCAGATGCATTGCTGTTTCCCTAGTGTATTTGCACCTAACTGCAAGTGCACTGAACAAACATCTCAAACATACCAATATATATATATATATATATATATATATATATATATATATATATATATATAATGCTTAAATCATTACATAATCCTCTTTGAAACATAGAGTGTTGTTATTTTACTCATACTACTATATTTAACAGATATTATACTTGGTTTCAAGCAATTCGTTATGTTTAGATTTATAAATAACTCTATATAAAATAGAGTTATCATTTGTAATAAAAAATGCATGTGCTTTGGGTGGGTCTTGTCTTGCTGTGAGAAAATGTATTTTTTTAATGCTATAATCTTATCATTTGAAGGCAAAATTGATGCTAAGCAGTGTGTTTTGCAGTACTTTAGAGTTTGAAAAAAAATTAATTGTTCAAGTATGTGAAGTTCGTCGCTTAATAACCGGGTTCCTAAAAATAAAAATTAATTGTGACAAATTACGTAAAGTGCGACCTTAAGCAGTGTGTTTGGGGGTTCTTTAGGGTTCGAATTTTTTTTAACTGTTCAAATATACAGAGTTCATTCCTCAGTAACCGGTTTGGTGACCAAAAAATTACTTCCATGACAAAATACGTAAAGTGCGACACTAAACTGTGTCTCAATAACAAGCTTGGTGAAAAATAAAATTAGTTTCGTGACAAACTACGTAAAGTGGGAGTCTAAGCAGTGTGTTTTGAGGTACTTTAGGGTCCGAATTTTTTTTTAGATGTTTAAATACGAGTAGTTCGTTTCTCGTTTGGTAAAATAATTAATTTCTTGAGAAACTACTAAAGTGCGACCTTAAGCAATGTGTTTTGAGATACTTTAAGGTTCGGAAAAAACTTTTAACTCTTCAAATACGCAAAGTTCGTTACTCGATAAGCGGTTTGGTGAAAAAATAATTTGGTAACAAATTTATGTAAAGTGCGACGCTAAGCAATGTCTTTTGTGCTACTTTAAGCCTTTGAAAAAAAATTAACTTTTCAAGTATGTCAAGTTCGATCCTCAATAACAGGCTTACGCAAGAGAAAAATTAATTTCGTGACAAAACATGTAAAGCGCAACACTTATTAGTGTGTTTTGGGTACTTTAGGGTTTGGAAAATTTTTGAAGTACTCATCCCAAACCTCTTCTTCTTCAGCAAACCTCCACGTGCTTCAGAAACTCACAAATTCTCAATAGAAAAGTTGTTAAAACAAGAGAGAAGTAATTATAGTGTTGAGTTTACAATATTTGGGAGATTCCAAATAATAATATTATTTTTTTCTGAAAAAAACTTTATTTTGTTTTCACTTTTATTTTTATTTTTGACAATTGTTTTCATTTTTATTGAAATTACTTAAGTGAGCATTTTTTTCATTTCAAAATTTACCCTCAATATATGTCACTGATATTGTTTCATCACATAGCTTTATTTGTGAGCTAATTTTGTTTTATATATATATATATAATTCTCCAATAATATGCTACCTATCAAATAGTTTAAGTACCTAACAAATCAAAAGATGCATAATACTATCTATTTTTTCATAAGAATATCTCGTATTACATCGCACGATGGTAAGATCTAGTTTTAATACTGAGTGGTGCTTTTGAGGCATAGCTCCCGCTAGAGCTATATCTATGCCTCCTACTGTCCATCATGTATAATAAAAATTGTAAATGGAGAGTTTGTGCTTTTTCTCAACGGGAAACAATTTTTCGTTTTAACTGATAATTCAAGTTAAAGTAAAAATGGTAATAATAAAAAGTAGGTAGGCATATATATCTACATGCTTGTACAGCCACACTCCCGGTGCAAGAAACAAATAATTTTCATTAAATTTTTATTCTTGATCTTAACCCTACGCACTCACTCTCACTACTGCTACAATATTACACCTCCTTCGCTCTCTCCTCTGCAACCATTTTTACGAGACTCACTAAACCCTCACTTTCCATTTCTTTATTTTGAGAATCTCACTTTATTCCTTCAAAATCACCGATAAACTATTAGATAAAAAGAGGAAAACCCTAACAGTGCCGCGCCTCATGCCTGAGCGCCGCCGTGCTTAGCCTTAAGCCGCCACCATCAAAACTTGATTCTTCTCCTACGACTAACTTGTTGATGCAGTACAATGTTCTGAACAAAATAGCTTTTGACGCAGAACGGGTTTATTGAACAACGATTAGTATGAAGACGTGGGAGAGGGACATGGGTGAACCGTGGGGTGGGGGTCGTAACAAAGGAGGATGGCATGTGGTTATGGGAAAGAAAAACAAACGCTATGGAGAAGGACAACGACAGCGAAAAGTGGAAATTGCGTCTCGTTTCATGAAGGATGACGATAGGAGAAAAGATTGCACCTCTTTCTATTTTACGAACTTCCCGGAGAAGCTTTGGGCAAGAAACTTGTTGGAGATCTTCTCCAAACATGGAAGGGTGAAGGAGGTCATATTTCCGAGAAGGAGAAACGCCATTGGTAACAGGTTTGGATTCGTTCGTTTCCTTGAGGTCCGCAATCCGAAAAGAATGGCGATCATGCTGGATAATATATTCGTGGAGGGAGAAAAGATTCACGTCAATCTTCCTCGATTCCAAAGGGAGGATCCCAAGAAACCCCCACTAAAAGCCATTCCCAAAGCTCATTCGAAAACAACAAAGGTTTGGAAAGAGAAAATCCAACCGAGTCTTACTCAGAAGGGAGATGTGGCGAAGGATATGTGGTCTTATGATATTCCGGATGTTGGGCAGTTGGCAAGAGCGATGGTGGGAGAGGTTATCAATCCGGGAAAAGCTTATAGTATTCAAGATGATTTTGCGAGGGAAGGGGTATTTACTATCAAAGCTACTCCATTGGGATCTAATCTAGTGTTGTTGGCAGGTGGAAAAGATGATGTCGATTTCAGTGGTTTTATTGATGATGCGAAGGAATGGTTGTCTCAATGGTTTAAATGGGTTCGTCCGTGGAAACCTAGTGATGTCGACACAGAGAGGGTAACATGGATAAGATGCTACGGGGTTCCGGTGCATGCATGAACTGCTGATTTTTTCGAGAAATTATCAGTCAATGTTGGCGTCTGTATGTGCTCAGATGATAATACAACTTTGAAGATGTTGCCCGAATCATGGTTCGCACTCAAAACAAGGGAACGGTCAACAAGGTGATCCAAGTGTCAATTAACAAGGTCCCTTTTACGATTAAAATGGTTGAAGATTGGTGTGGTCCATTGGTGTGGACTAAGAATGATACAAAAAAAGTGGATGATGATTCCTCTAGTTCTGATGAGGAGTTCTTGGAGTCTTACTTTTCCGGCAACGACGATATCATCGGGGATGCTTCCGGTGATGATGATGCATTTAATGGGGAACTAATGCCTAGCAAATTACGGGGGAGTAACGGAGCCATTAAAGAAGGTATTAATGAGAAAGCCGTTGATGAGGTAGAGCCTTTGTGGGAAAGTTCAAAATTGAATATAAATGGGAATCATGTGTCAATTATGGGTGGGACTCAGGCTGGTGGGACGACTCCAACTATTGTGGAAGAGTCTATGTTTTCTTCCAATCAAAATTTGGGTCCAATGATGGACACTCTTGTCCCTAATGATTTGCGTGGTGTGGACGAATCCTTGGGTCCTATAGACGCAACCCCTATTTTGATCAAACCCAGGAAAGACTGTAAAGTTTTAATGGTGGGCCCAAAGCGTAACCCAAAAAACGGCAAGCTAAAGAAAGTAACTCGTGAGCTCAAATCCGTTTCTACCGCTTCTCTTGAGGCAAACAATGTTGGCGCCGATCCTTCTGTATCCAACCCAAGGCCAAACTCGTCATCTTTATTTTCGGCGGGGGTGGTTTTATGTGATGGTTCTATCTCTTCTGGTAACATTGCTTGCTGTAACAATAAGTTCTGGATTCTGCAGAGTAAATCAGTTGCTCAAAAGGTTTGAGAGTCTCCTAAGAGTTTGGGATTTGAAGGTAACATGCCTGATGATCACTATGTTAGGTTGATTGAGGAAGGGGAGGCTAGAGATGAAGAGGCATGCAGTAAGAGGGTGATCACAAACGGGGTTCCATGAACTTGCTATCGTTGAATATGAGAGGGTGGGGTGACCGTCGCAAAAGGCGCCGGCTAGCAACTAATATTCACTCTTGTTGATTTTATTTGTATTCAAGAAACTAAGAGGGAGGTGGTGGATGAAAGGGAGGTGGGGGTGTTATGGGGTGCAAAGCCGTTTAAATTTATTTTTCATCCGTCGACGGGCCTTTCAGGTGGTCTATTGTGTTCTTGGGTTGAAAGTGGTTGGTCTGTCTCTTCTACATTTAATGGTGAAGGTTTTTTGGGAGTTAGTATTTCTTTCCAATCTAACTTGGTTCATGTCATCAATGTTTATGCTCCATGCTCGATAGTGGCCAAGAGAAGGTTGTGGAATGATTTGATAATGCTTAAACAATCCATTGGTGAGGGGGAATGGTGTCTTGTTGGGGACTTTAATGCGGTTTCTAGTGTGGAGGAGCGACAGGGGAGAAGTGGCGATAGTTCTTATATAGAGATCTTTGATTTCAACAACTTTATAGCAACCATGGAATTGATTGATGTTCCGGTATCAGGTAACAGATTCTCTTGGTATAGCTCGGATGGTCTTTCTATGAGTCGTCTGGATAGGTTCATTGTCTCCGAGGGTTTAATTGATTTGTGGGGTATATCCGGGCAATGTATTGGTAAGCGTGACATATCTGATCACAATCCTATTTGGCTCCTTCGTCTTGCAAAAGATTGGGGGCCAAAGCCTTTTCGGGTCTTCGAGGCTTGGTATGATCATGCTGATTTCTTACGCTTTGTGAAGGAGTGTTGGGATGATTTCAATGTTAGGGGACATAAGGCTCATGTTGTAAAGGAAAAATTCAAGCTTCTAAAGGAGAAAGTGAGGGGATGGAATAGAGAGGTGTTTGGTAATATTGATTTGAATATAGAGTCATTGGTTCGGGATCTGAATTCGCTTGACCATGCTTTATGTGAGGGGTGGGATAGCGCTTTGGTTAATAATCAAAAGGAGGTCTCAATTTCTTTTTGGAATCAAATTCAAGCAAAGGAATCTTTTTTGGCGCAAAAGTCTTGTGCCCGTTGGATCAAGGAAGGTGACATGAATTCAAGGTATTTCCATTCCCTTTTAAAATTTAAAAGGCGCCGTTGTAGTTTGTTGCTTTTGAGGAGTAGTGGGGAGGTGTAAGAGGAGGTGGAGGAAATGAAGAATACGGTTAAACATCATTTTGAAAACTGTTTTGTGGAGTCTTGTCAATTTTGTCCCACTCTTGGTGGTCTTACTTTTAGTCAGCTCTCCCGGGTTGATATGGATTTCTTGATTGAACCTTTTACGAAGGAAGAAATTAGGGAGGAAGTGTGGAGGTGTGATGGTGATAAGAGTCCCGGGCCGGATGGTTTTAACATGAGGTTCATCAAATTGTGTTGGGATTTGTTGAAAAAGGATGTCGTCGATTTCATTAATGAGTTTCATGATAAGGCTTTTCTCCCTAAGGCCATTTGCCCGACCTTTATTTCATTGATTCCCAAAAATGACAATCCCCAAGGTTTGGGGGAGTATAGACCGATTTCATTGATAGGGTCTCTTTACAAAACTTTGGCAAAAGTGTTGGCAAATAGGCTCAAGAAGGTGCTCCCTAGTGTTATATCGTCTTGCCAATCGGCTTTTTTGGGGGGTAGGCAAATCTTGGATGGGGTGGTACTGGTTAATAAGGTTGTTGATTATGCTAAGAGATCGAAGGATGAATGTTTGTTATTTAAAGTTGATTTCGAGAAGGCGTATGATTCCATCTCGTGGAAATTCTTGTTCTATATGTTAGATCGGATGGGCTTTTCTCAAAAATGGATCCTTTGGATGAAGTCTTGTGTATGTAATACTACTTTTTCGGTGTTGGTTAATGGGAGTCCCACTAATGATTTTAAGGCGTATAGAGGTTTGAGACAAGGGGATCCTATTTCCCCTTTTTTGTTCCTTATTGTGGTGGAAGGCTTGTCGGCTTTAGTAGCTAAAGCGGTGGAGGTTGGCTATTTTGTGGGTTATGATATTAATGCTTCTATTTGGTTTTCTATTATGCAATTTGCGGATGATACGGTGCTAATGGGGAAGCCATCTTCAGATAATTTGTGGGCTATCAAGACAATCTTAATAAGCTTTGAATTGGTTTCCGGTTTGCGTGTGAATTTTCATAAGAGCAAGATCATTGGTAATAACATTTCCGAGGAATTTCTTGACTCCGCTTCTACTTTCCTTCATTGTAAAATGGAGTCCATCCCATTCAAGTTCTTGGGTATTTCGGTTGGGGCTAATTCGAGAAGGGCTACAACGTGGAAGTCGTTGCTTGGTATGCTTAGAAAAAGGTTAGCCTCATGGAAGGGGCGTCATCTTTCAATTGGAGGTAGAGTCACTCTTATTAATTCGGTGCTAAATAGTATTCCATTGTATTTTTTTTCTTTTTACAAAGCACCGAAGTTGGTTATTAATGCGATGGTCAAAATTCAAAGAGATTTTTTGTGGCAAATCAATGATGGAGATAGGGGCATGTATTGGGTGGCTTGGGACAAGGTTTGTAAACCGAAGAATGAAGGAGGCCTCGGTATCAAAAAATTAGAATTATTTAATGTGGCTAAGTAAGTGGAAATGGAGGGCTCTTGTTGATGATATCGCTCCTTGGAAAGGTTTATTATTTCATAGATATGGAAGCTTCAAGGATGCTTTTATACAACAGTCGGATGGTGCTTTAAGAAGAGGTGTCGTTGGTTCTATTTGGTGGCGTGATTTGTTGTTGCTTGATCTCGCATTTCCACCTCCAGCTACATTCGGCTAGCAGGCTTTTCGCAGGATGGGGAATGGTGCTTCGGTGGATTTCCGGGATGATGTGTGGCTGGGAACTTCTTCTTTTTCTCGGCTTTCCTTCTCTTTGGGCGGGGCGTGACTCCAGCCGAGTGGTTGTGCAGGACTATGGAGGGTGGCGGGATGGAGTTTGGCGTTGGAATGAGTCTTGGTTGGTTTCTCAATTAAGTATCAATCAAATGGAGGATGCAAGTATTCAGCAGATTTTGGCCCCTATGACTCTTTGCCAAGAGATTGAGGATAGTTGGGTGTGGAAGCTTGAGGCCTCAAAATTTTTTTCCGTCCGTTCTTGTTATAAAGAGTTGCTTCGGGAGGTATTGGGGAGCGATCAAAATGATTTATATAAGCTGTTGGAAAAATTATGGAGATGTGTCGCTCCTTTTAAGGTTATTGTTTTTGGATGGCGATTACTTAGGGACTCTTTGCCAACTCGTGGAAATTTACGACACCGGCTTGTTATCGCATCGGATGTTGATGCTCTTTGTCCTCTGTGTTGGAATGAAGCCTAATCGCAGCTTCACCTTTTTTTGAACTGCACTTTTGCATCAGATATTTGGTCGCGGGTTTCTGCTCGGCTTAGGATCGATTACGTGGGGTCCAACAGCTTAATCGATCACTGTCTTTGGTGGGGGAAGCTGTCTAAAGGTAAAAAGGCTAAGCAAACAAAGTACTTAATTTGGTTGACTACTTGTTGGAGCATTTGGTTGGCTAGGAATGCTCTTATCTTCAAGACCGAAGATCCCAACATTGACTCTATTTTTTCTCGCATCAAGCAGTTAACTTGGAGTTGGTTGGTTTATAGATCTCATTGTAATTAAAATTTTGATATTTCTGCTTGGTGGCTTGATCCACTTCATTGCCTAAACAATATGTAACTTTTGTTGTTTGGGTTCGAGCACCCCTAGTGCTTTATCAATGAAGTATTGCTTATCTAAAAAAAAATCTTTAATACTCCTTCCGGACTCAATTATAAACAAAAAAATATCTAATTTTGGTGGACTCAAATATAAGCAAATCTCAACTAATCTACCCATATTTAATGCTATTTTTCCACAACTACCCTTAAATTAACTCAATAATGTTGTGAGAAAATGACTATTAATTAGGAACAATTTAGTAAATCTATTTGTTTTTTCCATGAATTAAAGGAAATTAAATGCACAAAATTACTATTCTTAATATGTGTGAAATTAGTTATTTTTTTTGCTTATAATTAGGTCCGGAGGGAGTACATAATAAAAGAGAAATAAATATTTTCAAAGTTAATATAGTTTTGCAGGATTAATCAGAGGTAAACTTTTTCAAAAGGATGTTATGGGGTGCTAAGACATTTTTCATACATAATCGACTCTCGAACATAAAATCTGGTTTTTAAGACCACTTACTTTTCAAATGGATTTTTAAATGTTTTCCCTCATAATTAAATATTGATAACGACTTCATTAAGCACGAGGAATCTTCCGAATTTTTCGGGTGCAACAATCATGTATCATTATTAGATATATAGTTAGCTAGTTAGATATATAGTTAGTTAGTCTCAAACTTTCTGTTAGTTTGTTGTATTAGTTGTTAATGATTAGTTAGTTTAGTTGGCTATCATTTTACCTTTTTACCCCTTGTAAGTAGCTAATATAAAGACTAGCTACTGTACTATTTGTAATTCATTCAATTCAATTGATTCATCAATCAATCCAATATTCAGTTTTCATTTCCAATTCTGTTATGGAATGAATGTTTAATATGGTATCAGATGTAAATTAAAGATTCTTCCGCACTCTGCAACTCTTCGATATCATCTCTACTTGAGTTTCGATCTTCAATTTCTTGTTCGATTCTCTCTTGTTCTGTTTTGGATTCTCCAAATTCAAACATGAGTTCCATCAATCTCAGTTTCTGATTTGTAATTTCGTCTTCAATTTCTGCGATCTGGATTTCATTTTCTTCTTCGAGTGTTGATCTCGACCGCGTTTCCTTTTACGACGAACACTTTTCAGTTCGATTCGCGTTTTTGGTTCTTGAATCGGTTTGATTCTTGGATCGTTCTCTCTTAATCTTTGCTGTTGATGTGCGCTGCGTTCTTTCTTCATCACGTTTCCGTGTTTCGCATTTCCGCACATCGCGTTTTTGGCGTTCTTTCACATCGCCGTATTGCATTCCGCTTCATTATCCTCCTTTCTTTTAGATTTCCGATGATTGTGATCTGAAGCGGAGTTCCATTTTCATTTTGGATCGAGTTTCGATTCCGTTTTCGATCTTGAACCAAATTTCATTTTCTTTACCAAACAGCATTCAAGCTGTTTGCTTAAATGCCTCAAAGAGATAGAATTTTTTTCTCTTTGATGATTGTCTCCAAAAGGTTCCTATATTAAGTCACACTTTTTTTTCCAGAAATTTTTCCTTTGATTGAGTTGCTATTTGACTTGTATTCTGATGGGCAACTTGTCTCATGTTCCATCGGTAAGAAAGGTTCCTGTCTCCATTAGTTAGGTGGTGCTCAGTTTTATGTCTCACCTGGAAAATGGCTCTTGATAACTTTTTAGGGATGCAATTCAAGTTTGCTTAATGTTAATGGACTTTCCAATTTCAATTCTGTTGCTGGTGTTTCTTTAGCAGCAGTTGTGATGTCATTAAGCTATTCAACTATAGCATGGGTGACTTGTTTGAACAGGGGTAGAATTGACATTGTTAGCTTCTACCTTATTGTGGCTTTTTCAAGTGGTTATAGCATTGATGCTTCCTTGATGGTTAAGCATTTGCCTCATGGCTTTCATTTTTTGCCGATGTATTCCTGGCATTTCTCGTTGTAATTTTTCATTGTAATTTTCTTTTGTTTTGATGTATCTTTCTATTGTTCATGTCACTCTAGAAGTGTTGTGAATAACTTCTAGCGTGCGGAGGACTATATTATATATATAGTTAGTTAGTCTCAAACTTTCTGTTAGTTTGTTGTATTAGTTGTTAATTATTAGTTAGATTAGTTGGCTATCATTTTACCTTTTTACCCCTTGTTAGTAGCTAATATAAAGACTAGCTACTGTACTCTTTGTAATTCATTCAATTCAATTGATTCAACAATCAATCCAATATTCAGTTTTCATTTCCAATTCTGTTATGGAATGAATGTTTAATAATCATGTATAAGCTGTTATATTTCTTGTGGAATACCTCCCTCTAAGCTGTTAGAAGCAAGTGAAAGAGATATTAGGGATGAGAGATTCCCTATGAATGATGGGATTTCTCCGGTTAAATTGTTTCTCCAAATACTCAGCACTTGAAGCTTTTGTAAAGAGCCAATTTGAGTTGGTATTTTGCCAATCAAATTGTTCCCTTGCAAGTATAAATCTTGAAGATTTGAGCAATATATGTGAGGTTAACAGGAATTCCTCCCGTGAAGGAGTTATTGGCAAGAAGGAGTTGCTGCAATTGTAACAACTGACCCAATTCCTGTGGGATTTCTCCAAAGAAGCTATTCTTTCCAAGGTTGAGGTTTCTTAGATACGAGAGATTGCCAACATGGGGAGATAAGGATCCATGTAACTGATATCCTTCTAGGTTCAACTCTGTAACTCTTTGTTGCATGGAGTTGCATGTAATTCCATGCCAGTTGCAGAAGTGGGAAGAACTATTCCAAGAATCTAAGACTCCGTATGGGTCATTGGATATTGATTCCTTGAGCTGAAGCAATGTCAAATGATCTGCCTGGTTTCCAAATGACAAGGCCACACTTCTGTTTGAACCAAACCACATTAAGTTTAAAGCGAAGAAAAGGTATGCATACCAAAACAAAGGTAATAAGAAAATATATAAGGCTTCATTTGGTTGAGTTGAAGAGCAAGAGGCTGATAGATTGTGCTCTCTTTCAGTATGGGTTTGAATGCTAGAGTCTAGAGGCAACATGCAATGCGAAATTTGAAACTGAATTTAAATGAGACACTGGCATGTTGACATTTTAACTCCAGACTTTCTACAATCTTGATATATATATAGGCCCACTCTCTTTCATCAGCTTCAAAAGAGAGCACTATGCCACAGTTAATACGTTTTTTAATTATGATGATGTGAGTGCTTCTGATAATAAAAGGCAATACTAGTATTTCATTTCAACTTAATGCCGTTTGGTACAAAACTGGAAGATAAGTAGTATAGTGGACCTTACTGATAGTATATTACTGCTTTAGCCGGCCCGGGAGTCAGTTCTTTTTTGTCGTTTTATTGAAAGCATTATTATATTATTTGGACACCTTGACCTTACTACTAGTATCTTGGGACGAGACAAAGTTCCATGGAACTAAACTAATATTTAATTTAAGATTCTTTCACAAATTTAGATGAGCAGAGTAAGGCAATAACTAATTGTTCCCAAATTAAGTTGTTTTTTATTTATTTATTTTCGTAAGCAAAAAGAATTTTATTGTAAGCAATTATTTGAATTTCGTATGCTGTAAACTATTAAGTTATTGTAAATTAGTTAAATGCATCTTTTAGAAAGAAAGAAAATGACTGTTCTTAATCTTACAAGTAAATATGTTAATAAATGAGTTTGATTGATTGCTTCAAGAGTTTTGGTAAACGTCAATCCTTGTTTTCTTCACTGACTTGTATTTTTTTTTTGTATTCCAACTTGACAGTCGTTTCATTTCGGGTGGAAGGAAGATGAGGTTTTATGGTCATGCCATATATTATGGACCAGCTGATGTTGCTTCTTTTGTTGGGCATTCAAGTATGAGTACTTGGTGTCACATTGACTAACAATGAGCTAAATGAATGATATATAAGAGAGATGACCGATATACCTAATGTCTTAAGTATTTGAGTGGAGATGTGCTGTGCAAATTTCTTGGTAGTTTTGGTCATTAGCTCGTTGTTGCTTTCGGTGCTTCCAAACCCCCAAATAACCTAAGATTGTGAGAGCAACAAGAAATAACAGAAACCGTGTCCTGGAACCAGAAACTGGACAAAATAACAGGACAAAAAATTGGAGGGGACCAGAACCACCTTTTTTAGTGACTTAATAGAGGATTATGACCACCTAGACGAGTAGAGGAAGCAATTTCGACCAGTTTTGAGCAACCACGGCGGGTTTCCAGTAACAGGAGGGCGGCGTGTGAGTTACACGTGCCGGGGAGCAGCAGTTAACGTAGTGGGTATTGCTTGACCAGATGCAGTGACCCTTCAGATGGAATTAGCAATTGATATATACACCTAAGTACCTGAAGGTGATTTGCTAGGCATTTAATTAGCTATTGAATAATTGTATATATTCTAATATATCTATTTTATATTTCCAACAGTGTCAACCAAATCTGGGGCCCTCCAAAGGGAGATGTACCCACCCTACAGCTCCCACAGAATCGTATAGATTGAGTACAAAGCAAATAGATTTGAGGGCATAGGTACATGATGCTCTTATTTATAGAGCATTATTGTTTATTGAACCAACTTTGTAGTTTGTACCTACCCTACCCCTAACTACCTAACTAAACCTCTGTCATGAATCAACAAGACGAAATTAACCATGTTGCTCATACAAAATGAACACAAAGTGAGAATCTGGTTACATAGAGAATCTTCATTTTTTAGAAGATACATGACCGATTTCAACAATGTTGCTCATACAAAGTGAGAATCTTGTTACATCGAAAATCTTCATTTTTCAGAACATGCGTGACCCATTTCAACAGTATTGTTCGGCACATATTGTTCCCTGGTATGAAACTAGTTACATAAATTTTTTTATTCGAGCTCCATCATACATTCATCCTGAGTACATTTCTTTTTTCCACTCTAAATTTTTCACGTGCTTCTCTCCATAGAGCACAATAAGAGAAATATGCACAAATGCATCATACCAGGCAAACTCGCAGAATAACAGCATACACTAAACACTATCGTATAATTGTTGTTGATTATACTTATACATTGTTAAACAAATCTCAAACAAGAAATACAAGAAATGAAGAAATGGAATAGAAACCTGAGTATGAGGAGATGAGCAAGGGTTGATGATGACCATGAAATGCCACAAATCCCACAAATTTAGGAAGAGGGAAGAAAACATGGGCAACTGGGGTGGTCCCCTTGCAGCCCTTTGAGGGACTGGTGTTACATACAGTTCGTCTCTTCGCCTTACCATTGCTGAAGCAATCGCATTTCTTCTGAATAACTCAAAGGAACAACCAAAGCCAATTTCTATCCACAGAGAAAACTGCTCAACTCTCTTGTAAATTTAGAAGCCGATCCAATCAGTCATGAAAGTAAATGCTCAATCCAATATCCTACATGTCATCCTTTAAAACTATTTCTAACTATTAGCCTACTGGAATGTTTCTCCAAAGGTCATCAGCAAGTTTTGTTATGAATTGTGCCTCAAAAGTCAAAGATTGTCCTTCACATCTTCGTTTCAACTGAACTATGGCCAATTGTCTTTGCAATCCTTTTATGCTTCATCATTTGTCTAGTCATATTTACCTCTTCCCATCTTCCAGCAATAGCATATATGTTAGATAGAAGAACATAAATTCCACTTTGAACAGGTTCCAGCTCTGTTAGTCGCACTTTCACTTGACAAGCAACAGAGACGTTTTCATGAATCTGGCAGCCATTTAAAAGAGCACCCCATATGGCAATATTTGGTTCTATTGACATTGTCTCCATTAATCTTTCTGCCTCTCTAAAACGACCTGCTCGACTCAAAAGATCAACCATGCAACTATAATGCTCTCTTTCCGGCACTATACCGTCCCTCTTTGTCATCAGGTTAAATTGTCTTTGAGCCTCTTCAACCAATCCAACGTGACTACATGCAAATAAAACTCCAATATAAGTAATATGATCAGGAACTAGAGATTTATCCTCTTGCATTATTTGAAACATACTCAATGCTTCATTTCCATGACCATGCATGGCTAAACAATTAATCATGCTAGTCCACATCACCACATCTTTCTTTTCCAAACTATTAAAAATCTTCTGCGCACTTGCCAATTCACCATTCTTGGCATACATATCCAAAAGAGCAGTTGCCAGGGCAATGTCTGTTGCAATGCTGCTTTTCAATAGATAAGCATGAACAGTTTCTCCCAATGCCAAAGCACACTGATGGGCACAAACACTCAAGACACTCAGAAAGGTAGCCTTATCAGGACAAAAACCAGCTGCCAACATATCAAAAAATAGATGAAGCGCCTCCTTATACCTCTCATACTGATTATAAGCATTAATCATACAGTTCCAGGCAACAATGTTTCTTTCAGGCATTTTGTTGAACAAGTCTCTTGCAATATTCAACCTACCACATTTTGCATACATTTCAAGAATGGCAGTTGCAAGAACAATGTTACTATTAGATGTGAACCGAAAGGGATCATAACCAGCCTTGCGGACGCGTTCATGGACCCATCTCCCGGTATCAATATCTCTACAACGAGCACACGCCACCAAAGCATTCACCATGGTAATCTCATTAGGCTCTACACCCCAATGACCCATGTCTCTAAACACTTTCAAAGCTGCATGTGGTTGATTATTGTTCACATACCCAGTAATCAAACAAGTCCAAGCAACCACATTCCACTTAGGAATATTATCAAACACCTTGAAGCCCAACTCCATATCTGCACATGAAACATACATTTGAAGTAACCCAGTTGCAGAATACACATCTACTTCATACCCAGATTTCACTATACAGCTATGAATACATTTCCCACAGTCTTTATCAGCAATCAAAGAACTTGCTTTAAGTACAAATGGGAAGGTAAAATTATCTGGGGAATACCCATTTTGTATCATTTGTCTATACAGAAGTAAAGACATTCTTGGGTTATCATTGTTGGTATTGACATAACCTCTTATGATGGAGTTCCAGATATAAACACTAGGGGAATCAATGTGGCGAAAAACTAAGTGTGCATAATTGATGTCACCAAATTGTGAATCTACACAGAAGTCAATAAGCTTGCTTATGGGGATTATACTTTTAATAGTTGGGATTGTAAATATTAACCCGTGTAATATTTTCAATTCAGTCATAGTTTTGCATTTTGATAATAGAGAGAGAATGGTGCTTTGGTGTATCATCCTCAATCATTTGTTTGATTCACAATTCCACCGCTGTGTATGTCAAGCACCTCACAAACAGAAACTGTGGCTGCAGCGCTAAGGTGGTGGCGCCGTAGAGGTTGGTAATAATTTATACCGCTATGTATCTAGCTCTACAAAATTTGTGATTTTTTAAGTCGATATAAAAAAATGGTTATCACTTTTGGTACTTTATATTTACTCTAGGTTTCACTTTGGTCATTTTTCTTTTTTTTTTTTGGTTTGTTTTGGTCATTTATCTTTCATTTTCGTTTCATTTTGGTCCTGCCGTTAGTTTTTTCTAAGGGACGCCACGCTGGCAGTTAACTACTGACGTGACGTCCATCTTCATTAAATGATGTGGCAAAATTAATATTATTTAATTCCAATTGAATTGAAAATCAGAATTGAAATTAACAAACACTAAAAACATCAAAATAAAAAAAAGGGAAACAAATCTGGAAACAATCAACAACATTCCAGAATTTTTAAAAACAATAACAACATCTCCGTAGCCTCACATTCAACAACATCCCAAAACATTCAACATTCAACGACATTCCAAAACATTCAACATCTTCAAACCCAGAATTTTTAAAAACAATCCACAACATTCAACAACAGAAAACACAAAATCTAAATAAAACTAAAAACAGTAAAATAAAACTAAAAACATTCAACATCTTCTCCACTAATTGAATCTAGTGATTTAGGCAACCGTTTTGTTTGATCTTGGATGGGTTTTGATCGCAAGAAAGAGATCTAAAGAAGCCCTAAATCAATTTCGCAAAACAACCAGTTTCTGGGTTTTCGTCATTGATGCATATCTGAGTTGCAGTTTCAATTTAGTTTCAATTTGTTTCTCTACATTTTCTTTTAGTTTTAGTTTGGTCCCCTATGTCTTTTTCTTAGTTTCATTTTGGTCCCCACTCTCTCATTTTCTTCCCCCTCATCTCTATTCATCTTCACAGAAAACATCTTACCCATGACTGAAACCCAAAAATTAGAAACCCTAATTTTGAATAAATCTGGATTCACATTAAATTTGGGAACAGAAATAAATCATAAACAAGGTACAAAGGATCGCAAAAACTAAAGCCTCCATTTCTCTCACTCTTTTATCTTCGCTATTGTTGTTGTTGTTCGAAACCCAGAATCGCAATAACTAGACGGTATTGATTTCTGGGTTTATTGTTGTTGTTGTTGGAATAAGAACAAAATGGGTTTCTACGCTTTCAAAAAAAGAACTTGTTGTTGTGATGAAATGAACTTGTTGTTGGAAGAAGAATGTGTTCTTGTGTTGAAGATGTTGGGTTTAAGTTTATGGGTTGTTGAAGAATTCTGGGTTGTTGTTGAAGAATTGTTGTTGTTGAAGATGAAGTTTATGTTTTGTTTTTTTAAAAATTTAAAAACGAAATTGCTTATGTGTAACATGTCAGCCAAATAAATAATACATGTTTTGCCACGTCATTTAATGAATTTAAGACGTCACGTCAGCAGTTAACTGACTGTGTGGCGTCAGTTAGAAAAAACTAACGGTAGGGACCAAAATGAAAGATAAAGGACCAAAACGGACCCAAAAAAATATAAATGACCAAAGTGAAACCTAGAGCAAAGATAAAGGACTATTTAGCCTAAAAAAATTTAATCTTGAGTCAAAAATAATCAATCATTTTCCCCCGCATTTTCCTCTATTTTATAACTAGTGGGTATGATCTATAGGTATACCTTACATTTTGATAGTTAAATGCAGTTAGGGGGTGAAAAAAATTCATTATAAAAAATGTTTGTACATAGGATTGTTTAATAATTTTTTTCAAATATCTTCACTTAATTTACAAAAAATAAATAATCAAGTATTTAACTCTAAATTTGTTAAAGAGTAAATCGTCAAACTAGTCTCTAAGTTTACACGTTCTTTCTTATTTAAGTCCTAAAATATATGAAAATAAGAAGTAATCCATAAAAATATGTGACATTGATAAAATTACTTCATAAAATTTTATAAATAGCCCCTTACAGATATTAATAAGACAGATTTATCAAAAGTTGGGTGCAAATTTAAGAATATAGTGCAAATTTAAAATTTCAAGGGGTTCAAAAGTTTTTTTACATAGGGGTACTAGTACTGGTTAAATGAGGGATTAAAACAAGAGAAATGTTATTTGGGCCAATTTTTTTTACCAAAAGTGTACCAAAATACAAATACGTATGAGTTACAGAGGGAATACGCATATAATATATTTATTTTAAATTAAATTTAGTATTATACGCGTATAATATATTTAATTTAAAATTAAAAAAAATATTATAGGCATATTTAATTTAAATTGTCAATTGGGGTGGCTCAAAATCATGGATAATTTGCACTTTTACAAGTCATGAGTAGATGCTTATTTCCTTGGTATGGTATATCAAGAGCCCTTTAGGGTTCAATCAAATTGGCAAGTACAATACAATAGTGTTACTAGAGTATATCTACTAAAAGATAAAAGGACTAAACTACCCTTAACATAGCTATACTAAAGGAATATAACTAACAAGATGTTCATCAGTCAGAAACTGTGGCTGCAGGACTAAGGTGGTGGTGTCGTAGAGGTTTGGTAAAAATTTATACCGCTTATCAACTCGGTCCTTAGTAGTGTACCTTTGTATTTCTTCTCTTTCTACAAAGCACCAAAAGTGGTTATTAGGGAGATGATAAAGATTCAAAGAGATTTTCTTTGGGGAGTTAAGGAGGATGCGAGAGGTATGTATTGGGTGGCTTGGGATAAGGTTTGTAGGGAGAAAAATGAGGGAGGTCTTGGTATCAAAAACTTGGAGAATTTCAATATTTCCTTATTGTCAAAATGGAAGTGGCGCTGTTTGGTGGACGAGAATGCGAATTGGAGAGGTCTATTAAGTCATAGATATGGTGAGTTGTCGGGATTTATGTCTAGTGATTCCGTCAGGAGAATGAGATCGGATTCTTTGTGGTGGAGGGATCTTTGTATTGTTGGTAAAGAAGAAATGGGGGACGATTGGTTCAAAGATTGTATTCGGAGAGGATTGGGCAGTGGTGAGGGGGTCAAACTTTGGAAACATCATTGGATTGGTCACCAACCGCTGTCTATCGTGTTTCCTAATTTATTTGCAGGTTGTGCTGATAAGGATCTCACTCCCTCGCTAATTCCCTCCTCGCAAATGGGATTAGCGAGGGAAGTTGGATCCCTCGCTAATTAGCGAGGGACTATGCCGTCGCTAGTTCCCTCGCTAATGACTGCAGCTTTTCAGGTGATGGGACTCAGTTGCAGGGGTTGGTAAATGCGCAGGAATTAGCGACGGCTTTTTCCCTCGCTAATGACTGCAGTTTTCAAAAAAAAAATGACACGTGTCCAGTGCTGAATGGCTTGTTTTTTTTTTATATATATTAATTAATGAATATTATATTATATTATTAATTTTGTGGTGATGTGTGGTGGTGGTGGTGGCGTGGTGGTGGTGTGGTGGTGGTGGTGGCGTGGTGGTGGTGATGGGTGGTTTAGAGTAGAGAGAAGGAGAAGAGTAAGGGAGAAAGAGAGAGAGAGGAGTGAGAGTGGTGGTGGTGGCGTGGTGGTGGTGTGGTGGTGGCGTGGTGGTGGTGGTGATGGGTGGTTTAGAGTAGAGAGAGAAGGAGAAGAGTAAGAGAGAGAGAGAGAGAGAGAGGGAGAAAGAGAGAAGAGTGAGAGTGGTGGTGGTGGGGTGGTGGGTTGGTGGTGGTGAAGAGTAAGAGAGAGTGAGTGAGAGTGGTAGGAGGTATGTGGTGGTGGTGGTGGTGGTGGAAGAGTGAAGAGAGAAGAAGAGTGTGAGAGGAGGTGGTGATGATGGTGGTGGTGGTGGTGTTGGAAGAGTGAAGAGAGAAGAAGGGTGTGAGAGGAAGTGGAAGGGGGAAGAGGAAGGGAAGAGGAATGGTGAAGAGTGAGTGAGTGAGAAAGAAGAGTGAGGGTGTAAACGGATATAAAGGAAAAAAGAAAAAAATTTGCGAGGGAATTAGCGAGGGAACTGTCTCATCATCTGAAAAGTTAACGTTAGCGAGGGAATTAGCGAGGGAACTGTCCCTCGCTAATTTCTGCACCTTTACCAACCCCTGCGCTGAGTTCCATCATCTGAAAAAGCAAAATTTAGCGAGGGAATTAGCGAGGGACAGTTCCCTCGCTAATTCCCTCGCTAATGACAAAAAAATTGACAGCTCTATGCCCTCGCTAATTCCGTCGCTAATGACTATTTTTGCGAGGGACAACAAGTCCCTCGCTAATGTCCGTCGCTAATTAGTGTTTTTTTTGTAGTGGTTGGCAGACATTTTGCGTGAAGTTTCTCCGATTCGAGGTAAATCTGATTGTTGGAAATGGATTCTAACTCATGATAAAATGTTTTCGGTTAGTTCTTGTTATATCCAGGTACAAAGCGTTCGGCAAGCAGCTGTCTTGCCCCCTCTGCTATCGGCCAGAATTGAAGCCGTGTGGCAAACAGTTGTTCCGTCGAAAATTAAGCTTTTCGGTTGGCGTATGTTTGTCTCGGCTCTTCCTCTTCGCTCTTCTTTGCTTAATCGTAACGTTATTCAGTCTATGGAGGAGGCGGACTGTGCTTTTTGTCAGAATGATTTTGAAGATTTGGACCATCTTTTCGTGGGGTGTGATTTGGCTAGGATGGTGTGGAAAAAGGTGGAGATATGGCTTGGTGTGGATCATATCGTTGAGGAGTCTTTGATGGAGCATTTCGATTCCTTCGCAAAAGTGTTTACCGGCAAGAAATCTAAGAAGATTAGACATCTTATCTGGCTGGCCTCGTGTTGAAGTATTTGGTTGACTAGAAATAATCTTATTTTCGAGGGGGAAGAACCGAATTTAGACTCGATTGTTTACCATATTAAAATTGATATGGTTTCATATGGAAACCAGATAATTACAATCTTAACTATACACAATCAGGAATTGTCCACATAAACTGTCCATGTATTATTTTAAAAAGTCACGCAATCGTTCCAATTAATTACATGGCATGCCACATCATCGCTTCATGTCCATCTCTCTTATTCTCCATTTTTGATTTACGATTTTCGATCTCTAAGCCCATTATTTTTTCTCTCTGCATGTTAGGGTTTTCTTATTTCCAAAAAGTGTGGGAGAGCAAGGGGACAAGGGGAAGAAGGCTGTAGGAGGAAGTTGGGACCACATAAAGTGCTTGGAGGTTGAAGATGATGAATCGGCAACCTTTTGGTTTTTTCTCTTTGCTCTCTCTTCTCCACTCTCTTTCTTTCTGTCCTTAATTTTTTTTGCTTATTTTGTTTTCCCTGCTTTTATTTGTTGGTAGCTTTTTCTGTTAACAGTTTATATGGAGGGGGCCTTTATTAGATTTTCTTTTTGCCATGAATTTGGTTTTTATAGATTTGTTTGTTGGTAGCATGATTCCCAAATGTTTTTACATTTGATTTGATTTTGTGTTTTTTTTAATAGTTGATTTAGGGTGCAGGGAAAGAGAAGAGTGATTGATGAACCCTTGATAATTAAGGCCACTACTTTGAGGTAGAGAGGATGAATAGAGGATGTTTCTCAAGGCAAATGGAATACAAGCAAGTACTTTTTTTTATTCTTTATGGTCTTTTTTAAGGTTCGCAAATAAAGTTTGATTTATTTAAATCATATTTAAATCATTATATTAATTTTTATTTTATTATGTGTATTTTATTTTTTGGGATTTTCTTTCTCAATTGTGCTTGAATATTAGATCCAGTATTTAGAGGAAGAGAATGGGTGATTAACGTATGAATTGACGATGTTGTAATGTTGCATTTCATGTTTTGAGAGATCACCATCATATGTTTTTGTTGGATATGTTAGCATATGTGATCATATGTACAATGTCATTTATTTGAACCAATGATAAGAAAGAAAC
The DNA here is from genome assembly GCA_039519185.1 of Astragalus membranaceus. NCBI lineage: Eukaryota > Viridiplantae > Streptophyta > Magnoliopsida > Fabales > Fabaceae > Astragalus > Astragalus membranaceus. Next base: position 26,983,499 of record CM076849.1, on the reverse strand, counting down.
TCTACTAAATGTATCATTTAGTATACATTACTATTAAGAGTCCCACATCGGATGTGATATGGCCTGAAAATGAGTTTATAAGTGGGAGTCATCCCTCACCTTACAAGCCGGTTTTGTGGGGTTGAGTTGGGCCTTAAACCATATTCTAATATGGTATCAGAGTCAATCCAAGATCCGCTGGGTCACCCGCTATTGGGCCACTTGGGTCACGCTCCAGTTGTGTAGTCCAGGGCGTGAGGGGGGTGTGTTAAGAGTCCCACATCAAATGTGATATGGCTTGAAAAGGAGTTACTTAACCTATGCGACATCGAAGGATAAAGTTGAGTACCGAGTGTTGAGTATTTATATAATTTAGATACTTAACCTGTTTTTAAATAAAGTAGCTTTAATTATATATTATGCATTATCTTTTTACCATTATACTAGACTTTGACTCTCCTAATTTTATATGCCATTTTAACATGGTCATGGTGTAGAAGGACATGAGTTTTTTAATGAACAAAATAGGTAATAGTGATTCATCCAAGTCATGAAATTGACCTTTAAGGTAGGACAAAATGTAACACCTATGCGGTTATATTCAAATATAGACAAAACATGTCGGAGTATCACGGTCTATCACTTAACTATTGGTAGGGAATTACAAGAATATATACTACACATTTAATCTCTTAAGATTTTTTAATACAATTATGTACTCATTTACATTGAGTTTTTTTTGTTGAAGCATTTACATTGGGTTTGCGGTAATAGAGTAGCAATGATCTTGAAATCAATATTAAAGTATGATGCAGCTTAAAGTTGATCTGTTATATTGTATATTGATATATATTTTGGGTTATAGTCTTTCTGAAAATCAAACCAGCAGCCTGTGTGTTGAAAGAAACTATATTGTTAATCGGTTTTGAGGACAATTCTTTTAGTAATTATTTAAGGTTTTTTGGTTCTTCCTTTTTAAATTTTTTTCTCTTTAATAATTTTTATTAGCTTTTTCTTATTGTTTAAAGTGGATTTTATAACTGTCTATCTTTAATCTTACACATTATTTATGCTATTTTAGGTTACAAACAAAATGAATTATTAGAGAGAATAAATTTTGTTGTTTGTCATGCTGCACACTCCTGAGTGATCTTGCATCACAGGTACAACGGTGGCATAAGTTATATAATGTGGTCTATAATAAGAGAAATGTTGAGTGTGAAAGTTGGTCATGCTAACTTTAATATAAACTAATATTATTTTCATGCATATTAAAACTATTGAACACATAAATTGAATTCACTAAAACATACTAATATCATGTAAGCTATTAATATATTAATTTATAGTTTATAAATATCATTTGCATAGAAAATATTTATTTGATTACTATTTATATTACGAACAAGCTTAAGACAATGTATACCCGTGCAGCGCATGGGTCATACATACTATTTCGTGTGATTTAGAGTTTATAAATATCACGTGAAATGGTATGAACTGGTACGAAACCGTACGAACAAGTGCGAATTTTTAATCTAACCGTTATAATTAAATGTTCTCATTTATCATAATAATAAAGTGTTCTCATCCGAGTCATCCCCTATATATCTATCTATCTATCTATTAATAATACATTTGGGAATAATCTATTTTAGGATTGTTCCATTTGCCAACTAATTAGCATGCCACATTAGCCTTACCCATGACGTGTCACTACTATAAAAATCCTATGTGTCGCTGACCTGTATAAAAAAATTAATTCAAAAAGAAAATGAAAAAAAACGTTACCATAATTTGCATCTGGAATAAATGTCATGCTTATTACTTCATTATCAAATTATTAGCATTAATTAATATGAAAAATATTCATTAATTATGAAACATTGAGAAAAAAAGTTCTACTAACTATTGCAAAATTGGAACAAATGGGACTCAATATTAATGGTCGATCCTATTACTCCCGTATATCAAGGCATTAATGTTTATGTGTCATACTTTATTAAGAGAGATGAAATTAAATCGACACATTAAATGCTAAATTGTTAAAATGAAAATTGTTGTAAAAAAAATCAAAACGAAAATTAATTTGGTCCGTGAATTAGGAATTACTCCAATGAAAATTCAATAGAAATTCTGCCAATAAAGAGTTTATCAGCTTTAAATTTTGAAATTTTAAAAAAAAAATAATTGCCTAAATTATAACATTAATTAGAGTTGTTTTGAATTTGTAATCTATAATTTTTTTTATTAACATTTGTAATCTATAATAATATAATGGAAAATTTTGGTCAAAAAAAATAATATAATGGAAAATGCCTCTGAAGACCTATTTTCCAATGTGTCATTCGAGAAGAATTTCATAAATGTGCATCCTATTAGGATTATTCTCACTCATATGTGGAGAACACACTTGGACAATAAAACCAATCTGGCGCAACCACCATTTCTCAAATAAGACACCAACTAATACTGTCGGGCCCACAACAATCAATCCCACAATCACAACCTGATACACATTACAACAACATTCCATAGACGTTATATCAGAAAAATAATTGACTTAATTACAGTTTTGGTCCCCCTATTTTCATCAACTCACGATTTTAGTCCCCCAAGATTTTTTTTCACGAATTTAGTCACCCTATTTTCACTAACTCACGATTTTAGTCTCCCAAGAATTTGTTTTCACAAATTTAGTCCCCCTATTTTCTTGATTTGTAAAATCAAAGTCCTCTAATTTGGCAAAAATTAGCGCTGAGTTGTCAATCACTATCCTACGTGGCTGGCACACTACCTTGCCTTTGCCTTGTTGAAATTTAAACATAAAAATTATAATAATTATTATTATTACAAAAATTATTTTTTAATTATTATATTTAATAAATAAAAATTCCATCTTCTTCATTCAATTAGAGTTCGCGAAGGGAGGGGAAGTATCGAACGAAGAAAAAGATGAAAGTTTTATTTATTAAATATAATAATTAAAAAACAATTTTTGTAATAACAATAATAATAATTTTTATGTTTAAATTCCAACAAGGCAAGCCGGCGTGTCACGTAAGATAAGTGACTAACAACTCAGCGCCAATTTTGACCAAATTAGGGGGTGGAGATCATCTCCATTTCTTTCAAAAAAAAATGAATGGTCCATTTCCTAAGTTTTGAGTGCATAAATATATAAATGCCTAATATATATTTTTTGTTTTAGGAAAGTGTGTATTATACACCTAAAACTTATGTAATGGACCATCCATTTCTTATGAGAAATACAGAGGATCGCAACCACCAAATTAAAAGGGGACTTTGATTTTACAAATTGGGAAAATAGGGGGACTAAATTCGTGAAATTTTTTTTGGGGACTAAAATCATGAGTTGGTAAAATTAGGGGGACTAAATTCGTGAAAAATACTTCGGGGACTAAAATCGTGAGTTGGTGAAAATAGGGCGACCAAAATTGTAATTAAGCCAAAGGAATTTTTTCAAATTAAATTTGAATTATTTCTAAATTTTTTACCACACTTAATTTTCAAATGAAATCTTGTATTCCATATGGGTAATCTATTATCTATTATAAATTATAAATATACATTTGTTTCCGCTCGAAGTACATTTCTCCATCAACAAGGGTTGGTTCGAGAGGTAATTGGGCTCGAATCCCACCCCAAGGTCTCGGGTTCAAATCTTGAGTGTGACAAAAACTCTGTTGGGAGGGGAGAACCACACAGACCGGAAAAGTCGGGTTTACACGTGACCATCCAGGTTTACAAGACCTAGAAAGAACAAATTCGAAAGATTACCAACAATTTTGAACCAAACTTTAAACGAATACGAAGAAGTGTAGTTTGTGATATATGAAATCTTTCCAACAAACCAGAGTGAACAACATTACTTACACCCGACTTTGTCGGTCCGTGTGGATGGGGACGAGGGACAATTTGGGAGGTGGGGACGGGGGGGGGGGGGGGGGGGGAGTACTCACTGCCCCGTCCCACCCCATTGCCATCCCTATCTTCGATGTAATATTATATGCATAAAAATGTAATATTATAGAATATACAGTTCATATGTTCAATTATGTTTTAGATCAGGTCTCACCTATAAATATTCATCAATTAGAGAAGTTAATTTTAATTATATCTATATATATTATTCTTATAAATTATAAATTGGTACTAAAATTTCAAGTTTTGTTAATAAGTTGTCTATGTAATGACTAAAAGCTTTCAAATTAACACACGAAATATGTTTACATTTTTGAATTTTGCCATAATAAATATGTAAAATTTTAGTCACCATTATATACAATTTGCATGTGGCTACAAATACTATATCCTCTATTTATAACACTAAAGTCATTCCTTAATGCATCTATATAAATATAACAAAATACTTATGTGTTCTATAAAAAATTATGATTGATTAAAAAGATTATGTATACCAGTGTGATGCACGGGTCATACGCACTAGTTATGATTAAATATGATATTAGCATTTCAATTATCAAATCACATAACATTTTTTACAAATTGGATAAATTAAACTTCATTCGAATTATTTTTCCAACAATAATATATGTTGTCAACTTTCATTTTTCACAAAAAATACAACAGAGAACCTCACAAAAAAATTCGCGACCCCTCACATTTCCTCTCGGTGTTTTCTTTATACTTTCGTTTATGTTTAACCTCTTATCTTCCTTACATCTTTACCCCGTTTTACCTCTTTTCCTCTTAGCACAACCCAAGAGATTAACTTTCGTAATCTCAACAGAGAACCCAACTCGTATATCTATACCGAGTAATGCTAGGCCTTGGCTTATGGGCTTGTGACTTCCCACCACCAAGCGTGCTTTAACCTCTTGGGATCACCATCCCCCTCTTATATTATGCATTTACTTAAACTTTTGGTTATTCACACTCGATAGACATATAATTCAACTCGATATTTATAAACCGCAAACCAAAATTCAATACATAACATCTAATCCATGTATCATGTAATTGGTGGTTAGTAGGTATGTTTAGACAATGTGATTGAACCCAAAACATCAAAAGTGTAGTCCTGGAAACAGCAGAAAACACGGCTGTCAGTGTTTTAAAACACTGCTAGTGTTTTGAACACTGCTACCCGTGTTTTAAAACATGGCTGTGTTTCTGCATTTTAATTTTTTTTTGCACAGAAACAGCCTAAAATACGGACAACCGTGTAATAAAACATGACCATATTTTTTACAGACAACCAATATCCTGCACTTTTGTTGCTATGTTTTTACACAAATTTTTCCATAGATTTTTCAACAAAATTTCCAAGATACAAATAGAGTTTAAAATACTTTCAACACACCTTTTGGTATCCATCAACTATGGGTTAATTACCTCATCTAATTTCAAGGAAACTACCACCAAACAAGCAATTCAAAATACATATTGTCAACGCATACAACTTTTCAATTAAAGCATTTCATCAAAACCAGAACATAACCATGTTATCAACATAAAATTTCGAAAATTAACAAAACAAAGTGAGAAACTCACCTCAAATCGTTGGCTCAACAACAAACAAGCAAGAATTTGAAACTTTGAGCACCAAACAAGCTCCTATGTACCCCAAATTCGAACCCCAAGCTCCCAACTCCCTTGCTACCCCTTTTAATCAACAATGTAGCTCTTCTATAACACAACCCAGCACCCATAATGAACATGCACTCACAAAAGCTCCAAATCCATCTTCCAATCCCCACATGCAATTGATTTTTGAGTGAAAAAGAAGGAGATGAAGTTGCTTAACTTCTTGGGGTTTGATGAAGTATGTGAGATGAGTAGGATGAAGTAGAGAAGAATGTACAAATATGGTGTAGAGGGCTGGCTTTGGTGGAAGACATTTTTCTGGTTTTTCTTCTTCTCTCCTTTCCCTCACTTTCAAGCTCTCCCTCTCTCTCAAACCATAGTTCTAAATTTTCCAAATGAATGTGTTGGTGTGGGTTTTTGTGTGTTTCAGCTGAGTGTTATGGGAGTGAGTGAGTGTTGTGATGTAAAATTCCCTTTTTTGCCCTTATGTTACTCACACCCCACTAATGCTCTTATACACTACCCAATTTAATCCACTTAAAATAGCACTCAACCATACAAGAAATTCATTTATTCAAGCAATTTGAATCATCAATTATGGACTCAAACAATAACTAGCTGTTATACCACAATTTTGTCCGTCTACTTTTTCTAGTTTTAGTCGTTTATTTTACTTAAATCGTGTTTTGAAGTCGCGTGATTACGAGAATTATCAGTATGGCGTCTCAGTTACTAACCCTGGTCAATTTCAATGACCTTGTTCAACTAAATCGAAATACCGTTGTTTTAAATTAGGCATGCACGCGAATGATCGATCGTTTCGTGTGTTCTTCAATTTAATCTTCGTATTTGGATTCAGTCGAACCTAATTGGGACTAACAAAGTCATTTTTCTCGCGGTCGGGCTTATTTATTCTATTTGGGCCTCGTTCTCACACACTTGTCTAGTTGGGTCCGATATCGTTTTTGTATTTGGCCCAATTTCTTTTATTATTTTTACTTTGCCTATTCATTTATTTTGAGTAGTATATATAGTCTAAAAATGTCAAAAAAAATTCTATTTATTGTTATTACAGTATAGAAGTGTCTAGGATGTCCAAATGTCCAAAAATACAAAAAATGATAATACTAAAAATACCAAAAAATACAAATCCGAAAATGCAAATAATAATAGGCAGCAGCAGCAGATTTAGGGTTTCCAGCAGCTGCTCCCCAAGCTGCTGGGCCTAGGTCGATCCGCTCCAAAACCTGAAAAATTATTCAAAGCCCAGTCAAAATACAATTAATGCCTAAACCTAGAAATGTAGTATAAATCAGCAGTCAACAGCAGTAGCAAAAGGGGGCAGACACGATTTTCGAGGTAAACAGCACAAAAAAAAACGATTAGGGTCTGGCATCGAAACCCTAATCACAAAAACGCGGTTTTTAAAATCTGAGATCTGAGAAGAGGTTGAGGTAGAAGCAGTAGCAGTCAAGGATCCAAAGAAGCAGGTACGCAGATAGAGCAGTCACAAGCAACAGTACCAGTAACTCAGATCCGCAGTGACAACAAAGCAAAAAGATACATATACGAAGCTGGAGTTCAGGTTTGTTTCTGGGTTATTAAATCTGAAATATACATATACGAATGTAAATCCAAAACTAAAGAATAAATTTTGAGTCTGTAATATAAATAGATTAGAATAAAAATTATAAAGTAGATTAGGTCCTTTTAAAAGGAAATCAGCAGCTCTGTATATTTTTTTTTTACGGTTAAAGATTTTTTAGAACCAACTAGGTTATTGACTTAGTATTATCATGAACTGCACATTGACCTTTATCTTGAAACAAACTAAAGGTTGGTATGTTAAAAATGGAAACAGATTGGTTTTTTAAGAAACTTTATTTCTGTTTGTTATTGTGCTAAGTCATGGAAATCAAGTTAAAAACACCACAATCAGACCAGTCCATAGAAATTAAAAATAAGAGAAGAAGAAGAGTAGTCTAGATTGACAGAATAGGAGTAAAGCGAGAAGGAAAGAAAAGATCAGACCTTAAAGACGACGCCGGCGACCCTCCGGTCGTCTTCCCCGACCACTCTCCGGCGAGTTTTACCCAAGCAGACCCACAACCACCATGAAACACATAAAACTGAACCCAATAGCTTTGAACCAGTGCCGTTTCCGTCGAACTCAGCACGGTGAACCTCCCCCAAAACCGAAGGCAACACCGCCGGCCACCCACCTCCGACGGAATCATCTTCGTCCTCTTCCTCTCTCCCCGGCGAATCCGTCCAAACCGTTGCTCTCTTCCCTCATCTCTTCCTCACCTTCGCTTCCTTTCTTCCAGAAACGCTCTCTCTCTCCCCTCCTGAAATTCCGGCGAAACATTCGCCCTTCTCTCTCCCTAGCCAGCTGCGGCGCGGACATTGAAATAGTGGGGGGGGGGGATTAGGGTTTTCGGTACCCACCTCCCTTTAAATACCTCTCCATTTTATTTTATTATTATTTATTTATCTCTTTTAAGTTTCTTGGCTTATACGTACACACCCCTCATTAGCGCATACACCCCTCCCTCACTTAAGCCCAGTTTCGCATACTGGGCCCTCAGATGCGAACTGGGCTTCCTTTTTACACCTGCTATTAATTATACAACCCCTCGCGACTAATAACACCCCATTTTTAATAATACAACCCTCCCTTTATTCACACCCTCATTTTACTACCGCACCCCTGTTTTCTTTTTTTTTTTTAAATTTTGTTTCTTTCCCCTAAGTAAACCCTTTTTTTTTATAAACCTTTTTTTTCAAATAACAGATTTTCTTTTCCCTAAACAAGAATCAATCCAATTGTGAAAACTCTTCAAAATCAAACTTTGTTAGTAGTCTTGCGAAGCCTTTGCTTGCATGATTATCAACGATGAGGTACTAGTGGCGATCACTTGGAGCCTTTGCTCATTTGATCATCATGAATGCCTAATTTTCCTAAAGATTTTCACTAAACCAAAAACTTTGTTAGTAGTCTTGCGAAGCCTTTGCTTGCATGATTATTAACAATGGAGTTCTAATGGTGGTCACTTGGAGCCTTTGCTCAATTGATCATCATGAAAGCTCAATTTTCACAATTAAACAAGGTAAAAAACAGAAACATTTTTCAAAACAAGAACTACGTAGCTTTGAGTTCTCCATCGCACCGGGAGATACGTAGGAGCGGGCCATGTCCCGTCAAGCACTTCTTTCTAAAAACCCTTTTTTCCTCCTTTCTCGCCAAAAATAAAAAAAAATTCATTAAGTTCTCTAATTGATTCCCAATAAGAAATAAAAAGGGTAAATTAGATATTTTTTCAAATCAACACTTAAAACCACACATTTAATTAAAGGTTCCCTCTCAGTAGAGAGGACGTGTGGGGTGCTAATACCTTCCTCGCGCGTAACCGACCCCCGAACCCTCTTCTCTAGTTTCGCAAGACCACTCGCTTTCCAATAAAAGGTTTTCCTATTATTCTCCTTAATAAATATTGGTGGCGGCTTCATTGTTTTTTTAGAAAAAGTTGTAAACGAGGACGGTTCTCCCTCGGGGACTTTTTCGGGCGCAACAGCTGGCGACTTCACTGGGGAGATTAAAAAAAAACATTTTTTTTTAAAGTGGGTCAAGCCTAATTAATTAAATGTGTGGTTTATATGATTGATTTGAATATCTTGCTTTGCCTCTATTCTTCTTCCTTTTTATAAGCATGTTGCACCCATGTGCATTCTTCTTCTATGTTTGCTTTTTTTTAAAGCAATAGATAGTTATTTCTTTGCTTAGTTCCCTCATGTATTTCTTCCCCTTTCTTATCATGTCCCCTTCTTCTTTGCTCCCTTTCTTGAGGTAATTAGTGCATTGTTATTGGCACCCTAGATTAGTTTATATTGGATCGATATTGAACCCTAGGATAAACAACATGTTATTTGTCTGGACTGCTCTGGATTTTCATTTGCAGGTGGGGAAGGGTAGTTATTCCTAGGTGCTGTGCCCTCGACACACACTTCACATCCTATACTTGTGAGCATTGAGTGGGGCCTAAAACCCAAGGTCTGAACAAAAACCTAGGAGAGTGGGAACGATTAGTGACTGCCATTCGTAGACCTTTGTCTGTATGGCTCTCATGAAAGTTCCGCCCAAGAGTGCGCCTTGTCATGATGCCTCACACTCGGTAGTTTTCTACGATTGTGGGTGCCATCATGAGAGGGACTTTAGCTCTTGGTTGCCATTGTAAGGAAGTGATTAGAACCTACATGGGAGGATTACCCCTTCGTCGACTTTAGACCCTAGGATTCCCACCCTTTGTAGGACACGGGGGCACGCCTTTATTTGTTGCATTAGTTTAGGCATTCCTTTTTCTTAAAACTCTATTTCAAAAAATCGTAGAAAATAATATCCTTATTTTCTTACCCTCTTTTATGTAAATGACACATCATTTCACATCCACATCATTTCGCATTCACATCATTTCGCACCTTTGCATTTGCATCTAACAAATTTTGAAAAAAAAAACTTTCATCATTTGCATTCTTCATGCATTAAAGTTTGTTTTCCGGAGATCGCAACATAACATCGAACATTGTCATAGGTGTGCAAGAAGCAACATGGAATCCAAAGGCAAAACCGCATTCAATTCGAGGTTCCCCATTGTAAAGAAGATTGATGTAAACTAGTTTGAAGGAATATGCTTCCCTATTAGGTCCTATTGAGCTTCGGTCCTTCGACAAGACTTATGGGAATATCCGCAAGTTATTACAGTTAGAAGTACAAGAGAGTGCCATCGCCGCCCTATGTTGGTTCTACGACTCTGAGATTAGATGTTTTCTTTTCAAGAACTTCCAAATGGCACCTACCCTAGAGGAGTATGAGAAGATTCTGGGTTTTGATCGCTCAGAGGCTAGACCTTACAGTATCAGAGGCAGTATTATTCAGATGAGAAGTTTGCTTCCTTGTTACAAATCAGTGTAGAAGAAGTGCGGTCCCACAAAGTTAAGCGTAACAAGATATTTGGGTTTCCTCAGGAGTACTTTGAGAGTTTGATGACTAGTTATGTAGCATCAAATGATTGGGTTTCCTTCAAGCAAGTACTAGCTTTGACCATCTTCGGCATTGTTCTTTTCCCTCAGATTGAGAAACATATAGATGAAACCGCTGTTGGTGCGTTCCTAGCTTTCAAGAGTGCAAAAAGTCTCATCAACCCGGTTCCCGCTATTCTCGCCGAGACCTATCGTGCCTTCACCCGCCATCATGAGTTCTAAAAGGACAAGATGTGTTGTTCCTTCCCTGTGCTATACGCTTGGTTGATCAGTCATGTGTGCATTAACAAAAGTGAAGTTGGGGACCTGCTTTCCTACACCTTGGGTTGCAATCCAAAAACTATGAGCTCTCAGGAGTGGAAGGATACTCTTAAGAATCTTGATGCTCTTCAAATTCGGTGGTACTTGCACAAGTTCTGGGAAGATAGACCCTCAGTGATATTCCAATGTGGCAGTTTCCAGAACGTTCCTCTCATGGGAACACAGGGATGCATCAATTATAACCCGTCTTTGGCCTTGAGACAACTCGGGTACCCTATGCGGGACTCACCCTCCGAAGCTATGTTGTTCCGTTTTTACCTCCATGAGGGGATCCCTAAAGACGAGGACTTACTTCGGCGAGTCTTGCAAGCTTGGGAAACCGTGGTGCGGAAAAACAAGGGCGAGTTATCTAAAAGGACCACTGCTATCTCCTTCACTCAATGGCTAGAAAAGAGGATTAAGGAAACTCGATCATCCAACCAAGGAATGCCATCACTTGAAGAGAAAATACCAGATCCCCACGTTCCCCTAATTGAAGAACTAGAAGAGATTAAGTTGGCCTTATCAAAAGCAGAAGAAGAGAAAAGGGCTTTGCAAAACAGATTGGGGAAGGTGATGCAAGACAAGCGGAAGCTAGAAAATGAAAATGCTCTTCAAGCCGCCGCTATTGAAGCAACCAATAGGAAGCTTGAAATAGAAGAAGAGAGCAAGAGGGGAATTCAGAAACATTTGGAGGGAGCTAAAGAAAAAGTAAAGAGGTGCGCCTCAAAGATGAATGAGGCTGTGGCGGAAGCAAGGGAATGGAAGAAATCATATGCCAAGTCAAGGAAGGATGAGGAAATGGTTAGAGAGGCGCTAGCTAAGTCAAAAGAGGGATTCCAAAGGATGAAGTTTGAAATGGAGAACCAAGTGGAAAACATCAGGCGAGATAGAGAGTCTATCATAGGGATCTTGAAAGAATATCAACAAGCTTTGGAGTTTGAACAAGGAAGGTCGGATGAATTGAAGAGGAACCTCCAATACCTAAGGGAATCTTATGGGCAAGTGCAAACAGAAAGCCAGTACTGGGAGGAACGCTTCATGGCATTAATTGGCAGAATAGAAGACCAAGAAGTCATCAAGGAGCTAAGGGATGAGATTCAGCTTTGGAGGAGCAAATTTTCAAAGCTAGCAGGGCTAGCTAATCAAGCTGTGAGAAATATTCCCAAGAAGCTAAGAAGAGCTGAAGCAGAATTAAACCCTTGCAACGCTCCGGCCAAGGTGCGTGAGTTTGTCGAGTATTGCAAGATCCTGACAGAAGAACTCATGGAGAAGGCCAAGGGAGCGGCCGAAAGCAAGAAGAGAAAGAGGAAGGAAAAATTGAAGGCTATATGCCTCTGAAGTTCACTTTAAAACATTGCAATATTTCTTAGGAAGTTGTAATTTTCTCTAAAAAGTTGTAATTTTCTCTGGATATTGTACTTTGTCCTCAGAATATTGTAGTTTGTTTTTCCCTCGAGTTTGAAGTATTCTTTCCTTTTGAATAAAATGTGTTCGTTTTGCCTATTGCTTCCAACTTCGTTGCAAAAATAATAATAATAGCAAAAAATAAAAAATAAAAATATAAAAACAAAAAATAAAAAAAAATATAAATGTTAGAGCTTTAGACCTACACGCCTATGACAAGACGAATTATACCGCGATTCCCGGCACCCAAACAAACATAAAATCATGCTTATTGCATTGCATTTGCATTCATTTATTTAATTCTCGTGCTCATAAAGTGTATTCCCTCAATAGAAAAAGGCAAGCTGGTTCGCCAACATCGATACCTGACTCGTCTACAAGCAAGGCTCATGGCAACTAACCAGAATGACCGGGGCCGTCCTGTTATTGAAGACCTAGGAAGTGGGGAATCAGACCATGGTAACACCTCTGCTGAGGTTCCCAATCCAGAGCAATTGGCTCAAGAGAATCGGGAGTTGAGAACGAAAATCGGGGCAATGGAAGCACAGCTGACGGAAATGATGGCATACTACAAGCTTTGAGGAACGGAACTGCCGCTGAAAGTCTCGCCGTCACTACCGGAGTTGCTGTCACTCTTCCCCCTCCGAGTCTCGAGACTAACACCTTTGCTCATACTTCAGGAACCAACAACCAGGGCCAACCAGTTATGCATGGGATGCCTTGGGGACTCCCATCCGGATACGCACCTCCAGGAGCCGAGGCTAATGCGGGAAGTAATCCCCTTAGTGTTGCAGAACAAGTCCGACCCATCCCAGCCACAAACAGTGGAGGAGCGGGAGCGCCTCAGGGCCAAATTCAGATTCCTATTCCGCCGGGAACTCCGTTTGACTTTCATTCACCAGTAACGGTCCATCCCCCAATTCAGGGACCAATTCATGGGAATATCACTCACTCACGTGACCCACACGTGAACCCAGCCGTAGTGTCGATGAGTCATCCTCACTACGGTGTGAATGGTTTTCCTCAGAACTATCCTGTTGAAGCTCCTCAAGCTAGAGACAGGTATCATATGTTAGAAGAACGCTTAAGGATGATTGAAGGGTCGGGCTCTAGAGCAAGAGAAGCTCGTGATCTGTGTCTCATCCCTGATGTGGTTTTACCTCCCAAATTCAAAGTGCCCGACTTTGACAAGTACCGAGGCGTGACTTGCCCTAAAAGCCATCTGACCATGTACTGTAGAAAAATGGCTGCACATTCTCATGATGACAAGTTGTTGATCCATTACTTCCAAGAGAGCCTTGCGGGAGCATCTCTCAACTGGTACATGCAGCTAGAGCCGTCCCATATCCATTGTTGGAAGGACTTGGCTGATGCTTTCCTCAGACAGTACCAGTACAATACAGATATGGCGCCAGACAGAACACAATTGCAGAGTTTGGCAAAAAGAGATAATGAGTCATTCAAAGAGTATGCCCAGCGGTGGAGGGATTTGGCTGCACAAGTAACGCCCCCTTTGTTAGAGAAAGAACTAGTCTTCATGTTCATGGAAACCCTGCCTCCGTTATACTACGATCGGTTGATTGGTAGCGTGTCTTCCAATTTCTCAGACATGGTAATCATCGGTGAAAGACTAGAAAACGGGATGAAAAGCGGCAAGATTGCCCATGGTTCCACAGGTATAACCACCCAGAAAAAGCCATTCTCCGGATTTTCAAAGAAGAAAGAAGGAGAGACCAACGCCATCACCATAAGCCCACCTTATCAACCACAAAACATCCCTGTCCCCACTCAAACACGACCAACCCTTCCACCACAAAATAACTACCACAAAAGCTACCCAGACAAAAAACAAACCACCTTTGATCCCATCCCCATGTCCTATACTGACCTATTCAACTATCTTTTTACAAACAAACTCATCAATACCAGACCCATGAGACCAGTTCAACCACCCTACTTCCGAGGCTACAATCCCAATGTTACCTGTGCATTTCATGAAGGGGCAGTAGGACACGCTGTTGAGGACTGCAAGGCATTCAAAATTGTAGTACAAGATCTTATTGATGCCAAAGGGATAACCTTCAAACAAGAAAACCCGAGTATCGCAACTAATCCGCTGCCTGGTCATCAAAATCATGCAACCAATGCCATCCATGATACGGGGAGTCAATCCTTAATCAGAACTGTGGAGTGTATCCAAACACCCTTAGAGGTTATTCATGCAAAGCTAAGCAAGTTCGGGGTCATTGAGAGAGGATGTACTCAGAGAGAAGTCTGTGTTGATGTTAATTGTGATGGAGCATGTGAGGCTTTCAGGACAGTTTTGCAGGACCTATTGGATCGTCATGTAATCCAAATAGGTGTGCAAGAGAAAGAGGAGGATGTACTGACTTTCCAATCAAATAGGAATATAAATGTTCAGAAACCCATTGAGGTCCCGTATGGCCGAAAGCCGATCGAGGAGAGACTTAAGACGATTGTGATTCCTGTCCCAGCTCCTCATCAAAAGAACAATGATGTTCCATGGAGCTATGGGGCGTCAGTTCCAATTCAGACGCCTCAGGTTGTTCCCGATGTCACCAACATTGTAGGAAGCAGCGGAGTTACTAGGAGCGGACGTGTTTATGTCCCTGAAGTCCTGAAAGAAGGTCCCTCAAAGGAGGAAGAGGAAAGAATTCGCAAAGGCAAAGCGCAAGAACCCAAGGAAAGTAGAAAAGTGTCAGAACAAGAAGCCACTGAATTTCTGAAGATCATGCGTCAGAGTGATTACAAAGTGGTGGACCAGCTGCACCACACTCCTGCAAAGATCTCTATCATGTCTCTACTGCTCAATTCTGAGGTTCACCGTGCAGCCCTAATGAAAGTATTGAATGAAGCCCATGTAGCTCAGAACATCACTGTTGACCAGCTCGATGGCATTGTAGGGAATATTGTTGCATCCAATTATATTACTTTTACCGATGATGAGCTCACCCCTGAGGGAAAGGGGCATAATCAGGCACTCCACATTTCAGTTAGATGTGGTGAATATACACTCTCCAGGGTCCTCATTGACAATGGATCCTCCTTGAATGTCATGCCCAAATCTACTATGAGCAGATTAAATGTAGATTGTTCATATATGAAGCCTAGCTCAACACTAGTTAGGGCATTTGACGGATCCAAGAAGGAGGTTATGGGAGAAATGGAGTTTCAGATGCAGATAGGGCCCGAAGTATTTTATGTGAATTTTCAGATCATGGACATCGCATCATCCTACAGTTGTCTCCTGGGGAGACCCTGGATTCATGCCGCCGGTGCTGTTCCTTCATCCCTCCACCAAAGGCTTAAGTTTGTAGTCAACGACAGGCTGATAGTCGTTTTTGGAGAAGAAGAGTTCATCGTTAGCAAGCCCCATCCTTCTCAATACATTGAGGCTGCAGAAGAGTCGCTTGAATCTGCCTTTCAATCACTAGAAATTGCAAATGCTGCTTTTGTGGGGGAAGAAGCCCCGTTGCCCGTACCAAAGATATCTAACGCTGCTATTATGGTAGCCAAAGTCATGCTGCAAAATGGTTACCAGATCGGAAAAGGGTTGGGAAAGTCCGAGCAAGGAGTTCTGACGCCGGTTCAGCTGCAAGAGTACAAGGATAGGCGTGGGTTAGGATATCGGCCCACTCAAGCTGATAAGAAGAGAATGGCTGAGGAAAAGCGAGAAAGGAGGCTAGCTAAGCTTCAGGGGCGGGAACCAAGCTTGAAGAAGGTTCCTATCTATGATCTCTCCCAGAGCTTCAGGAGTGCGGGTATGCTGGACCCCAATCAGGTGGCCGTCATCGAGGAAGAATCAGTTGTGGAAGACAAAGGCGCGGACTTGGTGCGTCGCAGTGCTGCAGAGGAAGAGCTTGATAATTGGAAGATCATTGATTTCCCTGTTATTTTCATTCCAAAGTAATGATTTTGTAATGCAAATTCTTTGGCTCTGCCCAAGGCCTTAGGATATTTCATAAGGGCATGCATGTTTTTCCTTCAAATATCATCTATCAATAAAATGTTGTTTTGGATTCTCAAATAAATAAATTTACCTTTTATTATCATGCGTCTCCATCTTGTGTTTCTATTTTTGCTTGTTCATTTTTTTCTATTCCCGCAAATGCAGATCTAAAATGAATATCTTTGAGAATAACGATGCCAACGGTTCATATGTTAATTTTGATCACCCCGTTAACCAAGCTGAGGAGGATGTTGAGGATGACTGGGAAACTCCTCCAGAACTGATGAGAATGGTTGAACAAGAGGAAAAGGTTATTCAGGCACATGGGGAGTCCGTTGAGATAATTAACCTAGGCACAGAGGACAACCAGAAGGAAGTAAAGGTGGGTACTTCAATGAAGGAAGGTGAGCGCAAAAAACTAATTGAACTCCTGCATGAATATGTTGATGTCTTCGCATGGACTTATCAAGATATGCCAGGTTTAGATACCGACATAGTGATGCATAAGTTGCCAGTCAAGCCAGGATGTCCTCCGGTAAAGCAGAAACTGAGAAGAATGAAGCCAGAAATGTGCTTAAAGATCAGGGATGAAGTGAAAAAGCAGTTTGACGCTGGGTTCCTAGCGGTAGCCAAGTACCCGCAATGGGTTGCCAACATCGTGCCAGTTCCGAAAAAGGACGGGAAAGTTAGAATGTGCGATGATTACAGAGATCTGAACCGTGCTAGTCCCAAAGATGATTTTCCCCTGCCCCATATTGATGTCTTAGTGGATAGTACGACGCAACATTCACTGTTCTCCTTCATGGATGAGTATTCAGGGTATAACCAGATCAAGATGGCTCCTGAGGATATGGAGAAGACGACTTTCACAACTCTTTGGGGGACGTTCTGTTACAGAGTCATGCCATTCGGGTTGAAGAACGCCGGTGCTACCTATCAAAGGGCTATGGTCACACTGTTTCATGACATGATGCACAAAGAAATAGAGGTCTACGTGGACGATATGATCGCAAAGTCTAAAACGATGAGGAACATATCGTCAATTTGCAAAAGCTCTTCGAGCGGTTGAGAAAATTCAAGCTCAGATTAAACCCTGCCAAGTGTACCTTTGGCGTGCGATCAGGAAAGTTGTTGGGGTTCATCGTCAGCCAAAAGGGGATAGAGGTCGATCCAGACAAGGTGCGTGCAATTCTTGAGATGCCAGTCCCTAAAACAGAAAAAGAGATTTGGGGTTTTCTCGGAAGACTGAACTACATCTCTAGGTTCATATTCCAGTTGACTGCCACTTGTGAACCAATCTTCAAACTTTTGTGCAAGAATCAAGAGACCAAATGGAATGATGATTGTCAAGAAGCATTCGAAAAGATCAAAAAATATCTTCAGAATCCACCTATCTTGACGCCTCCTGTACCCGGCAGACCTCTGATCCTGTACCTAACCGTGCTAGACAGCTCGATGGGTTGCATGTTAGGGCAACATGATGAATCTGGGAAGAAAGAGCATGCCATTTACTATTTGAGCAAGAAATTCACTGACTGTGAGACAAGGTACTCGCTGCTAGAAAAGACTTGTTGTGCTTTAGCTTGGGCTGCTCACCGTTTGAGGCAGTACATGCTAAGTCACACTACTTGGTTGGTATCTAAAATGGATCCTATCAAGTATATCTTCGAGAAGCCCGCACTTACAGGGAGACTTGCCCGTTGGCAAATGCAGTTATCAGAATATGATCTCCTATATGTCACTCAGAAAGCAATTAAAGGTAGTGCGTTGGCCGAGTACCTGGCACACCAGCCTGTTGAAGATTATCAGCCTATGCAGTATGACTTTCCTGATGAAGATATCACGGCTTTGTTTGAAGAAGGGAAATCCCCAGAAGATGAAAGATGGAGAATGGTGTTCGATGGTGCCTCCAATATATACGGGCACGGAGCCGGGGCAGTGCTGATTTCCCCTGATAATCGCTTCATCCCATTCACTGCCAGACTAAGCTTCTACGTCACTAATAATATCGCAGAGTATGAGGCATGTATTCTTGGTATCCAGGCAGCCATTGATTGGAAAGTTAAGAGACTTGATGTGTATGGAGATTCAGCTCTAGTAATTCACCAAGTGAACGGTGATTGGGAGGCCAGGGACTCCAAGTTGATCCCTTACCGAGATTACGTTCTAAAGCTGGTTGAGCTTTTTGAGGAAATCACATTCCAGCACCTTCCTCGCAATGAGAATCAGTTGGCTGATGCACTAGCCACTTTGTCTTCAATGTTTAATATCAGTTGCGACAAAAGCTTGACTCACATCGGGATTCAGCATCGAGATTTGCTAGCACATCATTATTGCATGGTCATCGAGGAAGAGTCTGATAACAAGCCCTGGTATTATGACATCAAGCAGTACATCTTGAACAGAGAATACCCTCCTGGAGCGTCAGAGAATGACAAGAGAACCCTCAGAAGATTGTCAAGGAATTTCTTTTTGAGTGGTGAAGTTCTATACAAGAGAAATTATGATATGGTCCTTTTAAGGTGTGTAACAGAAGAAGAGGCAACAAAAATCATGAGAGAAGTCCATGAAGGCTCATTTGGGGCTCATTCCAGTGGGCACACCATGGCAAGGAAAATATTAAGAGCTGGCTATTATTGGTTGCAAATGGAATCAGATTGCTATAGTTTCGTAAGAAGATGTCACAAGTGTCAGATCTACGCTGATCATATTCATGTACCACCTGCTTCCCTAAATGTTTTGACCGCCTCTTGGCCATTCTCAATGTGGGGCATGGACGTCATAGGTCCTATCGAGCCTAAGGCATCAAATGGGCATCGCTTCATCCTGGTCGCTATTGATTACTTCACCAAGTGGGTTGAAGCTGCTTCATATTCCAGCATTACCAGCTCTGTGGTTGCTAAGTTTGTAAAGAAAGATTTGATTTGCCGCTATGGGCTTCCGGATAAGATTATCACAGATAATGGCAGCAACTTGAACAGTAAGATGATGAAAGAGTTATGCGAGGACTTCAAAATCCAACATCATAATTCTTCTCCATACCGTCCCAAGATGAATGGGGCAGTTGAAGCGGCCAACAAGAATATCAAGAGGATTGTGCAAAAGATGGTAGTAACCTATAAAGATTGGCACGAGATGCTTCCTTTCGCCTTGCATGGGTATCGTACCTCAGTGCGTACTTCGACCGGGGCAACCCCTTTTTCTTTGGTGTATGGGTCGGAAGCAGTCCTCCCCATTGAAGTTGAGATACCCTCTCTACGGGTACTGATGGAAACCAAGTTGGAAGAAGCAGAATGGGTCCAAGCTCGTCTGGATCAGCTGAATCTCATTGAGGAGAAAAGAATTGCTGCCCTGTGTCATGGCCAGCTGTATCAACAAAGGATGAAGACAGCTTTCGACAAGAAGGTTCGTCCCCGAGAGTTCAGCGAGGGAGACCTTGTGCTCAAGAAGATTCTGCCTATCCATAGTGACCCCCGTGGGAAATGGACTCCTAGCTATGATGGACCATATGTGGTAAAGAAAGCCTTTTCTGGAGGAGCATTGATACTCACCAACATGGATGGTGAAGAACTCAGAAACCCAGTCAATTCAGATTCAGTCAAGAAATATTACGCCTAAGAAAAATAAAAAGGAAAAAGAGAAAAATGAGCCAAGCAAGAATTAGCTCGCTAGGTTGAAAACCCGAAAGGGCGGCCTAGGCAAAAAAGAGCGACCCAGTGGACTGAAAACTCGCAAAGAGCGGTCCAGGCAAAAATTAGGGTCAGAAAGGTTGGACTTAAAAAAAAAAGTAAAAAAGGCAAGCAGCGCCTCCAAAAGTTTGGATAAAAGGGTGATCAAGGATATAAGTATGGGTGATTGGCATCAACACTCCAAAGACGAAGAACGCTCATAAGATCTGTTGCGTCCATTTTTCTTGCTTTTTCTTAGTTTCAAAGTTCTCAATGTACTCTTTTCAGTCGGCGCGACCTTTTGCGCGTTCGATTTCCATATGAATAAAAGTCCAAACTCCTCACTCCGCCTGCTTATTGTTTTGTCATTGCTTCCTTTTCATTTGTGCTTTAAAATGATGTTTTATGGTAGATGATAAATGAATTATGAAAATGTGCATAAATCAGAGCATTAAACTCATTGCGAAACTTTTGAAAATCATGAGAAAAGAAATGATCTCTCAATCAGGTAAATTTACAAAAGTCAAACAAAAGCACTGATTGCGTCAAAATAATTCACAAAAGGCTGAAGTATGACCCTCACACCATTATGGGCGATCCTCGTGCCTCGTAGCGCAAGTCCTACGATTTGGTTGAACCGGCGAAAGAAAAGCCAAAAAGAGCAAAAGAGAAACAAAAATAAGAAGAAAAGAAAAAGAAAACAATGAAAAAGGGATTAAAAAAAAGAAGAGAGCAAAAGAGCAATAAAACGAATAAAACTCATGCATTGCATTCATCAAACATAGAAATTTTTTTTTCATGCAAGCAAGAAGAAGCTCCTGCATCACATCACATTCATCCCATCAAAAAGCAATCATGGCATTTGCATTGCATGCGTTTGTTCATATCACTCGCAGGTACAAGGACGGATAAATACTTTGGTGTTAATCCTCGCCCTCAATTCCCAGAAAGTGCTCCCTTAGTTCGGAGCTCAAATGTTTTTCAGTTCAGCGCTCAAGCGTGCATTGCAGTTTGGAGTTCAAAACCGCTCTCGTCAGAGTTCAACGCTCCCTTCTGTCCAGGTCTCACGTTGTGTACGAGCAACGCGATGGACCGCAGCCCCATGTGAGGTTCAACGGAATAGTTGTATCAGCCTAAGATACAGTGGACGCCGTGCATTGATCGGTATATCAGTTCCGGAGCTGATAACGATCCCCCCGGTCGCTCGAAAAGGCCAACAGGAAGCGTGCTCCTCAAAGCCACGTGCAAACTCGGATTCGTCAAGAGTCCGTTTAAGGATTACAGGTTTTAGGCAGCCTGGGCAATTTACCGCTTTCTGCACGCCAAGTGCCCATTTACCGCTTTCTGCACGCCAAGTGCCCATTTACCGCTTTCTGCACGCCAAGTGCCCGTTTACCGCTTTCTGCACGCCAAGTGCCCGTTTTACCTTTTTTGCACGCACGTCAGTGTTCATTTACTGTTTTCACATCGACACGAAAGTGTCTACTCTTTATCTTCATTTTACCTCGGAATATGTTTCGGCCAATTCATATTCTTTGTTAAAATCCAGATAAAAACAAAAAAAATAAAAATAAATAAATAAATAATAAGAGAAGGAAAAGGAAAAGAAAGCTCAGGCTTCTCTAGGTACACAAAATTGGTATAATTTCTGAATTCTTTATTTCCATTTTGCCTCGGAATATGTTTCGGCCAATTCATATTCCTTGTCAAAATCCAAATAAAGAGGGGCAGCTGTTATACCCCAATTTTGTCCGTCTACTTTTTCTAGTTTTAGTCGTTTATTTTACTTAAATCGTGTTTTGAAGTCGCGTGATTACGAGAATTATCAGTATGGCGTCTCAGTTACTAACCCTGGTCAATTTCAATGACCTTGTTCAACTAAATCGAAATACCGTTGTTTTAAATTAGGCATGCATGCGAATGATCGATCGTTTCGTGTGTTCTTCAATTTAATCTTCGTATTTGGATTCAGTCGAACCTAATTGGGACTAACAAAGTCATTTTTCTCGCGATCGGGCTTATTTATTCTATTTGGGCCTCGTTCTCACACACTTGTCTAGTTGGGTCCGATATCGTTTTTGTATTTGGCCCAATTTCTTTTATTATTTTTACTTTGCCTATTCATTTATTTTGAGTAGTATATATAGTCTAAAAATGTCAAAAAAAAATCTATTTATTGTTATTACAGTATAGAAGTGTCTAGGATGTCCAAATGTCCAAAAATACAAAAAATGATAATACTAAAAATACCAAAAAATACAAATCCGAAAATGCAAATAATAATAGGCAGCAGCAGCAGATTTAGGGTTTCCAGCAGCTGCTCCCCAAGCTGCTGGGCCTAGGTCGATCCGCTCCAAAACCTGAAAAATTATTCAAAGCCCAGTCAAAATACAATTAATGCCTAAACCTAGAAATGTAGTATAAATCAGCAGTCAACAGCAGTAGCAAAAGGGGGCAGACACGATTTTCGAGGTAAACAGCACCAAAAAAAATGATTAGGGTCGGGCATCGAAACCCTAATCACAAAAACGCGGTTTTTAAAATCTGAGATCTGAGAAGAGGTTGAGGTAGAAGCAGTAGCAGTCAAGGATCCAAAGAATCAGGTACGCAGATATAGCAGTCACAAGCAACAGTACCAGTAACTCAGATCCGCAGTGACAACAAAGCAAAAAGATACATATAAGAAGCTGGAGTTCAGGTCTGTTTCTGGGTTATTAAATCTGAAATATACATATACGAATGTAATACCAAAACTAAAGAATAAATTTTGAGTCTGTAATATAAATAGATTAGAATAAAAATTATAAAGTAGATTAGGTCCTTTTAAAAGGAAATCAGCAGCTCTGTATATTTTTTTTTACGGTTAAAGATTTTTTAGAACCAACTAGGTTATTGACTTAGTATTATCATGAACTGCACATTGACCTTTATCTTGAAACAAACTAAAGGTTGGTAAGTTAAAAATGGAAATAGATTGGTTTTTTAAGAAACTTTATTTCTGTTTGTTATTGTGCTAAGTCATGGAAATCAAGTTAAAAACACCACAATCAGACCAGTCCATAGAAATTAAAAATAAGAGAAGAAGAAGAGTAGTCTAGATTGACAGAATAGGAGTAAAACGAGAAAGAAATAAAAGATCAGACCTTAAAGACGACGCCGGCGACCCTCTGGTCGTCTTCCCCGACCACTCTCCGGCGAGTTTTACCCAAGCAGACCCACAACCACCATGAAACACATAAAACTGAACCCAATAGCTTTGAACCAGTGCCGTTTCCGTCGAACTCAGCATGGTGAACCTCCCCCAAAACCGAAGGCAACACCGCCGGCCACCCACCTCCGACGGAATCATCTTCGTCCTCTCCCTCTCTCCCCGGCGAATCCGTCCAAACCGTTGCTCTCTTCCCTCATCTCTTCCTCACCTTCGCTTCCTTTCTTCCAGAAATGCTCTCTCTCTCCCCTCCTGAAATTCCGGCGAAACATTCGCCCTTCTCTGTCCCTAGCCAGCTGCGGCGCAGACATTGAAATAGTGGGGGGGGGGGGGGGGGGGGAAATTAGGGTTTTCGGTACCCACCTCCCTTTAAATACCTCTCCATTTTATTTTATTATTATTTATTTATCTCTTTTAAGTTTCCTGGCTTATACTTACACACCCCTCATTAGCGCATACACCCCTCCCTCACTTAAGCCCAGTTTCGCATACTGGGCCCTCAGATGCGAACTGGGCTTCCTTTTTACACCTGCTATTAATTATACAACCCCTCGCGACTAATAACACCCCATTTTTAATAATACAACCCTCCCTTTATTCACACCCTCATTTTACTACCGCACCCCTGTTTTCTTTTTTTTTTTAAATTTTCTTTCTTTCCCCTAAGTAAACCCTTTTTTTTTATAAACCTTTTTTTTCAAATAACAGATTTTCTTTTCCCTAAACAAGAATCAATCCAATTGTGAAAACTCTTCAAAATCAAACTTTGTTAGTGTCATACCCCAATTTTGTCCGGCTTAGGTCAAAACCCTAATTTTCAATCAAAAATAAATCAAGTCTTAGCATTCATTCTAGAGGTTAGGAAGAGCATCATGCTTGCATGTTAGAAGTTTCAGAATGCATTTTAGGGTTAGAAAAGCATAGCATGGCATTTTAGAGCACTTTAGAGCATTTCTAGAGTTTCTAGGGTTTTTCCTAGTTCAAAGGGTATTTTGGTAATTTCGCCAAAAAGACTTATTTTCTCATCATGCATGCATTTCTAGAATTTTAGAGTCATCCAAAGGGTCTCAGGATCATTGTTAGAGTGGAAATGAAGTTTGGAGCAAAATTAGGGTTTTTGGGACCAAAGGGGCATTTTGGTCATTTCACTAAAATAAATAATTTCTCGGTAAAAACCATTATGCATCTCTTGAGGAATTTATGTGAGTCCAAGTGAGTGGAGTTGTGTATTTTTTTGTGCATCATTGGAATATTTTTGGCATGAAATTCGGTTTTTGAACAAAAGGGTAAAATGGTCATTTCCTTTGGAGTGGGGTCAACAAATCGATTTTGGGATTGGTGAGATCATAAAATTCAGAGCCCAATCATTGAATCATGGGACATGGCCCAAAATGGCAAGAATTTAGAAGAATTATCTTGAAAGGAATAAGGAATATCCCTTTGAATTTTGAAAGGTCAAGTGTAGTACAATAGTACAAGTTGCAATTCCACTCACTCTCATTTTTACCCTAGCACACAATCAGCTGAAAAAACCCTCTCCTCCTCTCCTTTGCCCAGCCGAAACCTCCCCCTCATTCTCCTCCATTTTCTTTTCAACTTCCATCCACCAAATCACCTCAAACTCACTCCATATTCATATATCTTCTTTCTTTCATCCTTAATCCCACATTTACATCATCAAAGGGGTTGTTTCTTCAAGGTTACGTGGCTGTTGTTGGTGATTTTTGAGGAGTGTTGGTGATTGGTTACTCTTGATTTTCATTTCTACTCTTGTTTAGCTTGGAACTAAGGTATAACCTAAAACCCTTTGCATTTTCATCCACTTTCTTGCATCAAAATCCTTTTTCAACTTATATTTGCATCTCATAACATCATTTAAATGTAGATTAGGGGCTGTTGTGGGTGAGAGTTGGCATCTCACCCACCAAATAAATTGTTCTTGTGACTATGTGTTGATTATGTGTTGTTCTTGTGATTTGCACTTTGTTTTATGAAATTTTCACCAAGTAAAATTTATTTTTCCTTACCTTTTTGCTTCGGCCTAGGGCCTCTCTTGTTGAATAACATGTTTTCTTGCTTGTTTCTTGAAGTTTGATGGAATAAAATTGGTTAAGTTAGTCCTTCATGCTCTAAGGTTTGATAGTGTAGAATTAGGGTTTTTATACTTTTTGTTCCCTCTTGTTTTTATGTTGAAAAATGATGAAATGGCAATTGATTGAGTATGAAATGCATGTGTAGATCCTAGGATTTATATGTATGTGTTCATTAATGTGATTTGATGGCAAAAATTTGATGAAATTTGTGCTTGAGCATGCATGTGGTGCATTCGGCCAAGGGCCTCTTTTTGTGACCAAATTTTTGCTCAAAACTTTGTTGTTTAATCTTTGATGGTGTGAGCAATTTGTGTGAATTGTGTTTTTTTACTTTTTACCATTTCACCTTTTACTATTCATTTAAAATTTACCAATAGATAAAAACATTTTTACTTTTTACCAAAACTTAAAAACATTTTACTTTTTACCCAAAATCCCAAAAACACTTTCACCCTTTACTTTTTACCCCTTTACTCAAAATTTATACAAAGCTTTTACCATTTCAATAAACATTTACCACTTTATTTGAAATTTACCATTTGCATTCTCATCATTCTACCAACATGCATTTTTATCCTATTCATATGCATTCAACTTTTTACCACATTGCATTAAATAACTTTTACCAAAACTCTTTCATTATTTTACCACTTCTCAATCATGCATACCTACCCAAAAAGACCAAAACATTTCGCACAATCTTCCTCATTCATTTAAAAACTCAAAAACATTTTTCCCTTTGCATACTTTGTTGATGATTAGGTGATATGATCTAGCACTTATGCCTAACACATATCCCATGTGTTGGAGATCCCCTAAAGTGACTCAACATTTCATTTTACGCCTTACCTCATGATCAATTACTTCTTTCTTGTTGATGATTTAGTAATATGACTTGACACTTATGCCTTTGTACATTGTTAATAAGTGTCAAGGATTACCAAAAGAAACTTAACTCTTGTGTTTTTATTGTTGATCCTAAAATGATTCAATAAGTTACCTTTTGCAATTGCGGCAACTTGTAATTAGTTTTGAACATTACATATTTATGCATATTACTTGTCTTTTGGATTTGTAATGCTTGTATGAAGTGTAATTAAGGGAATTGTATCTTGGTTAGAAATTGATATGTTGATGGAAATGTTCTACTTATCTTTCAAAACTTTTTCCAAATCAAATTCTTTTCCAAAACTAGTCTTCAAACCCAAGTCAAATGTTTTCTCAAACAAAAAACTCTAAGGCATTTTTCTTAAATAAATCATTAGTCATCACTCGAAGCCTTTGCTTGTTTGATCGCTAATGAGGAGTTATTAGTGGTAGTCACTCGAAGCCTTTGCTTGTTTGGCTATCATGAAAGCTCCCACACCTTAACTAAAAATAAATAAATTCCAATTTCAAAAACAACGTAATTATCACCAATGCTCACCTTTTTTCAAAAATGATTTCAAAAAAGATAATAAAACGTTGTTACTTGTAGTCACTCAAAGCCTTTGCTTGTTTGATTACCGGTTTCGACTCTTTCCTTCCGAGTTAGTAATGAATGCCACTCGAAGCCGTTGCTTGTTTGGTATTCGTGAATACTTGAATCTTATTTCAAAAACTCCAAAAAATTAAATAAGATAAAACACAAAAACATTTTCAAAACCGATAGCCTAGAACTACGTAGCTTTGATCCCTCTTCCAGAGAGGGTACGTAGGAGCGGGTCATAACCCGTCAAGCACACTTTTAAAAAAAAACCCCTAGAACTACGTAGCTTTGATCCCTCTTCCAGAGAGGGTACGTAGGAGCGGGTCGTAACCCGTCAAGCACACTTTTAAAAAAAACCCCTAGAACTACGTAGCTTTGATCCCTCTTCCAGAGAGGGTACGTAGGAGCGGGTCGTAACCCGTCAAGCACCCTTTTAAAAATCTTTGTTTTGTTCCGCTTTTCAAAGATACCTAAAATATTTTTCTTCTCAATAAAACCGTTTCTCAAACGAATAAAAAGAAAAGAAAAGAAGTAGAACAAAAAATCATTTCAAGTCAACTTTTTCTAAGCCACACATCAAAGTTAATGGTTCCCTTTCGGCAGAAAGGAGATGCGGGGTGCTAATACCTTCCCCGTACCTAACCGACCCCCGAACCTACATCTCTAGTTTTCGAAAGACCACCCGCTTTGTAAAAAAGACCTTTTTTCAATGTTTTGGTCTTTAAATTAAAATATTGGTGGCGGCTTCAAAATTTTTCACGTTGTCAAACTGAGGAATCCTTAACCGGAGGAATCCTTAAAAAAAAGTTGATTTGAAAACTTTATTCTACTTCTTCTCCTTCCTTTTCTTATCATGCATTTCCCTTCCTTTACCATGATCCCCTTTTCTTTGCTCCCTTTCTACAAGGTAATCTCATGCATCATACCCTTATGCCCTTATGATCCCTTCTTCTTCGCTCCCTTTCTTGAGGTAAGCTATATGTTTGTTATTGATACCTTAGTGTAGTTTATTTTGTTAAACCCTAGGGTAGACGACTTATTATTGCTTGTTTCTGTCTGGCTGTTCTGGTTTTCCTTGCAGGTGGGGATGGGTAGATTTTAGGAAGTATGTCCTCAATCACACACTTTCACACCTTATGATTTGTGTGCTATGAGTGGGCTCCTATACCCGGATCCAACAAACACTTAGGGGAGTGGAGACGATTAGTGACTGTCATTCGAGACCTTTGTCTGTCTGATACTCATGAAAGTCTCAACCAGAGTACGCTTTCTTATGACGCCCCACACTTGGTAGTATTCTACATTTGTGGTGTCGGCATGAGGATTCTATAGCTCTGGTAACCATTGCTAGGGTGTGAATTAGAACTACATGGGAGGAACCTTTGAAGTTGCCCTAGAACTTAGGATTCCCACCTTGGTAGTGTTAGACTTAGAGTATAACCTTAGAGGGGGGGGTGAATAAGGTTATGAGTAAATATGGATTCTTTTCGCAAATGATGATTATATTCTTTTTCAAATCGGATGCGGAAAATGTGATTTGAACTTTTGGATATAAAAACAAGCAAGAGTTGTTTAAATTGTATTCAATATTCCAATAAAGATATTATAAGGGATATAGTATATCTTAGAGAAGAGGAGTAGAAGATGATTGATGAGTATTGATAATTTAAGCACAGTAATATTAACAATAAACAGTTATAATAATAGTGCAAAATATAAAGAGAGAAGGGATAGAAGGACACAGATATTTAGCGAGGTTCGGGATAAAACCCTACGTCCTCGGCCTTAGGCTTTTCAACCCTTGGACTTAGCAACCACTATATTGAAGAGAGTTATTACAAACAGTCGACTTCAACAATAGTGAATCTCAATTCCCCGAACTGAGAACCCAAGCACCCGCTAAGGATTTCAAAACCAACTCAATCACCCTGATTGAGAGACCCAAGTAAAACTTCCCAGGATTTCAAAATGACCACTAAAACAAAATAAGAATTACACAGTTGAGATCTATGGATCCAATCACTTCTTAGTAATGTGTCAGTTTAGAAACTGAGAGAGATGAGTGATATTAGGATTTTAGATGCTCTAAAAATATGATATGGAATATGATCTTGCTTTTGCAAAAGCTTCACAATTGATATGACAATGAGAGCTTAGATTTTCAAAAAAGCTTTTATGAAGATAAATATGATTTTCAAAAACACAGCTTTTGAGCAAGATTCAAAACAATGAAGCACTATATTCTTAGATCTATAATAAAATGAAGAGCATTCAAAATAATATGAAAATTATGAAGAACAATATTAGATCTAAGAATTTCGCAAGAGAGAGTAGAATAGAGAGAAATTGTGAGCAGTGGGTGATCTCAAGGTGAAGCTCAACCCATGTATTTATAGGCTTAGGCACCGTTGAAATTTTTGAAAAACATTTAATATAGGTGAAGAATCGATTCATAGACCAAGTTAAAATGTGAAGGAATCGATTCATTGCCTTTAAAAAATAAAAGAATCGATTGTTTGTTTAGTTGAAATAAGAGAGGAATCGATTCATTGATGTTTGGAAAATGAGGGAATCGATTTCAATGCTTATGTAGAAAGGCATGAATCGATTTTCAGGCCATATGGAGGTCCTGAGAATCGATTCTTATCCATGTAGAAATAAAGGGAATCGATTTTTCTTTTCTTTTTGGAAGGCATGGGAATCGATTCATGGCCCTTTGGAAACATGAGGTAATCGATTTTCAGGCCATATAGGAGGTCCTGAGAATCGATTCCAATGCCTATGAAATGGGTTGGAAATCGATTCCAAGCTTTCCTAAAAATATTTTTTTCAACTTGCCACCTTATGCATGCATGCAATTTTGTGAAATATTTTTTCAAAACTATTTTTATGCATCATGCATGTTTTGAAAAGTCATCTCTCTCAATAGCTAAAGTGCCACACACTTTAGGTGATAGGACCTTTACAAAGTGTCCTAAAAGGCTTAGACACAATTTAGGGTTTTGAACTTCATATGATGCTTCTTCTTCAAGCTTCTCTTCTTTTGTGTCTTCTTCTCTTTAAATTAAGTCCTGCACTTTGCTCATCTTGAAACATTAGTAGATATGATGTAATTTGTTATCATACAAAATAAAGGAGTGTTTACCCTTGGTTCAACAAACTCCCCCTTTTTGATGATAACAAATTACATTATGCATAGGGTTTGATAATAATGAAAATTCTTTTAAAAAAGCTCCCCCTAAGCATAAGCATCTCCTATTTTCTCCCCACATATAATAGTAACTTGCATATTTTCTCCCCCTTTTTTTTCATCAAAAAGGAGGGGGGGTGAAAAAACAAATAGAAAACAATTTATAAACTAGCATAATCAAGCATCCCTAGCTCTCTACGGATTTTACAAAAAGGAGCTTCGGCTAGGGGTTTAGTGAAGATATCCGCTAGTTGGTCATCCGTGCCTACAAATTTTAATGCAATGCTCCCCCTAGACACATGATCTCTAATAAAGTGATGTCTAATGTCAATATGTTTAGTGCAAGAGTGTTGTATAGGGTTCTTAGCAATATTAATAGCACTTGTATTATCACACAAAACAGGCACACTTTCAAAAATTAGACCAAAGTCTTCCAAAGTTTGTTTCATCCACAGAACTTGTGCGACGCAGTTTCCAACAGCCACATATTCAGCTTCAGCTGTGGACAAAGCAACACTGTTCTGCTTCTTACTAGACCAGGAGGTCAAACAAGGACCAAGAAAATGACAAGTTCCACTAGTACTTTTTCTATCAAGAGTGCAACCTGCAAAATCAGCATCAGAAAAACCAACTAAATCAAACGTACTCGATTTCGGGTACCACAAACCAAAGTCTATGGTCCCTTTAACATACCTAAGAATCCGTTTTACAGCTTTTAAATGTGATTCTTTTGGGCATGCTTGAAATCGAGCACACAGGCATATAGCAAACATGATATCAGGTCGAGATGCAGTTAAGTATAAGAGACTACCTATCATACCTCGATACATAGTTTCATTTACCGGTTTACCTTTCTCATCCTTATCTAGTTTAGTTGCTGTTGCCATAGGAGTGCTGATTTCTTTTGCGTCATTCATGTTAAATTTTTTCAGCAATTCCTTTGAGAACTTTGTTTGGGATATGAAGATTCCTTCATTTAATTGTTTCACTTGAAGTCCCAAGAAAAAGTTAAGTTCTCCCATCATACTCATTTCAAATTCACTAGTCATCATCTCAGAAAATTCCTTGCACAAATCATCATTAGTAGATCCAAAGATAATATCATCAACATAGATTTGAACTACTATGATATGTTTGCCCTTGGTTTTAAGGAATAAGGTAGAATCAATCTTACCCTTTTGGAAACCATTGGCAATTAGATGTCTGCTTAATCTCTCATACCAAGCTCTAGGTGCTTGTTTCAATCCATAGAGGGCTTTGTCAAGTTTAAAGACGTGATCGGGATTTTTAAAATCTTCAAAACCAGGGGGTTGTTTTACATAAACTTCTTCTTCTAAGAAACCATTTAGGAAGGCACTTTTGACATCCATTTGATGTAGTTTGAAATCCATGTAGGAGGCAAATGCCAAAATTATCCTAATGGACTCCAATCTAGCCACAGGAGCAAAAGTTTCTTCAAAATCCACCCCTTCGATTTGATTAAAACCTTGAACTACTAGACGACTTTTGTTTAATAAAATTGTTCCATTTTCGTCAAGTTTGTTGCGAAAAACCCATTTAGTTCCTATGATGGTCCGATCGACCGGTTGTTCAACTAAGTGCCAAACTTTATTTCTTTCAAATTGTTCAAGTTCTTTTTGCATTGACAAAACCCACTCTGGATCATTTAAAGCTTCCTTGATATTATTTGGAACTATTTGAGAGACAAAAGCACTATGAAAGCATAAAAGATTAAGAGAAGAGCGAGTTGTTACCCCCTTTGATGGACTACCAATAATTTGCTCCATGGGATGATCTCGAACTGATTTCCATGTTTTGGGCAGATCATCGTGTGTTCTTCCATGGAGATGATCATCAATGTCTTGGGGCTCTCGTTCCACTATAACTTTTTCTTGAGGTTCAGCTTCCTCCTCGGCTTCTTCTACACTTTCACTGTTAGTTTCAGGTGATCTATTTTTGATCACTTCAATCACTTCATCCTCATCATCAGCAGCTTTCTTATCAAAAGGGTTAGTTTCATCAAAAGAAACATGAATAGATTCTTGCATAGTTTTATCAATTTTATTGTAAACGATATAGGCTCTGCTATGATTTGAATAACCCATAAAAATACCTTCAGTTGATTTAGCATCAAACTTACCCAACTTGTCCTTTGTATTAAGAATGAAGCACTTACTTCCAAAGACTTTGAAGTATGAAATGTTTGGAGCTCTACCATTCCACAGCTCATATGGTGTTTTGTTGAGAGATGGCCTTAAGTATACACGATTTAGCACATGACACGCTGTATCCACTGCATGACCCCAGAAGTATTTGGGAAGGTTGTGCTCATTCAGCATTGTCCTACTCATCTCTTGTATAGTTCTGTTCTTTCTTTCAACTACACCATTTTGTTGAGGAGTTCTTGGAGCTGAAAAGTTATGATGAATGCCATACTTTTCACACCACGTCTTGAATGATGAATTTTCGTACTCTCCTCCATGATCGCTTCTAATTTCTTTGATGGCTAAGTTTTTCTCATTTTGTAGCTTTCTGCACAACTTAGCAAACTCGTTAAAAGCATCACTTTTATTTGCAAGTAGGATAACCCAAGTATATCTAGAATAATCATCAACAATAACAAAGACATATTTAGACCCTCCTAGACTTACGACATCAATTTCACCAAACAAATCAAGATGTACCAGTTCAAGCACATTTTTGGTGGAAATAACAGTTTTTGATTTAAAAGAGGTTTTGTGCATTTTACCAAGTTGACATGCATCACATAATTGGCCTTTTTCATATTTCAATTTAGGTAGACCTCTAACATGCTCATTCTTACTTAACTTAGATAGATGTTCTATACTAGCATGTCCTAAGCGTCTATGCCACAAATCCACATCATCAATCAAGGTAGGCATACATACTATCTCATCACTTACATTATCAAAATCAACATAGTATACATTGTTTTCTCGAAAGCCAGTAATGTAGAGTTTAGAAGTCATATGGGTGATAACACATTTATCAACAGAAAAGTGCACATCAAAATCATTATCGCATAATTGACTAACACTTAGTAAGTTAAATTTAACGCCATCAACTAATAAAGCATCTTTAATTTTAATTGTGTTTTCCTTACCCACACAACCTTTACCTATTACTTGAGCAGATTCATTGTTGGCAAACTTTACAGATCCACTTGCTTTGTTGCTCAGTTTTAGAAACAGTGAAGCATCACCAGTCATATGCCTTGAGCAACCACTATCAACCATCCACACATTTTTCTTTTTAGCTGAGGGACCAACCTGCAAAAGAATTGTTTAACAACTAGCACGAGGTACCCTTTTTGTTGGGTCCTTGGGAGTTAGTCATCAAGGGGTTTGCTTTCACAATCCACCTTGGTTTCTTCCAAACAGGTACAAGGGTTCCAAGCTCACATATTTTACGGATAGGGCATGAAGAAGAGCTATGGTTCCCTTTTTGACAATATGTGCATTTGAAGATAGTAGGTTTATGACTAGAAGTAGAAGCTACAAAGGTGATATTTTTGTTCAAACTTAAGGTGGTGGAATTACCTTGGTACCCAATTCCTCTTCTCTCAACATATTCATGTTGGGAGTGAAGTATTTGAGTCAAGGTCTTTTCACCGACCTCAAATTTTTTCAAAGTTTCTTTCAAAATTTTATTTTCAACTTTGGCCTTTTCAAAGTTTTGTTTTAGTTCTCGAAATTCAAGGTTGACTGATTTGTGTAGTTCATTCTTTAATCTAGTGACTTCACTTTCAAGAGTCTCGATTTGAGTGGATAGGCTTTTGTTGCTCTTTGTTAGTTTCTTGGATTTTAACAAAAGTTTTTCGTGTTCGAAATATAGAGCCTCAAAAGCTTCACTCAGATCGTGACTACTATAGTCATTATCAATCATATCATCATGCATAGAGGAGGTAGAGGGACTAGAAAAGTTAAGGCTTACCTTTGATGTATCATTTGCCATGCTGCAGACAGCATTGTCGGTCTGCTCATCTTCTTCTGATTCATCATCAGTGCTGAGATTGTCCCATGTTGCTTCAGGTGTGTTCTTTGCCATGAGGCAGACAGCATTTGCAACTTCTTCTTCTTCGGTCTCACTTTCAGTGTCTGTATTGTCCCATGTTGCTTTCATTGCTTTCTTTTGCTTAGATTTCAGCTTGTAACAGTTTGCTTTGATGTGACCGGGTTTGTTGCATTCGAAACATCTTGGTTGTTCATCTCTCTTCTCATACTTTTCATCTTTGTTGTATCCAAACTTCTTTGAAGAATCACCCTTACCATGTTTGTTGTATTTCATAAATCTTTTGAATTTCTTGGCAAGCATAGCCATATCTTCATCATCAGTATCTTCTTCAGATTCAACCTCTTTCCTTGCTACTTTAGTAGTTTTAGCAGCAAGGACAAGAGATTTCTTTTCTTTTACAGTTTCTTTTTCTTGGTTCTTTTTGGCAGCCAGAACTACCTCAAATGCTAG
Organism: Astragalus membranaceus; assembly: GCA_039519185.1. Taxonomy (NCBI): domain Eukaryota; kingdom Viridiplantae; phylum Streptophyta; class Magnoliopsida; order Fabales; family Fabaceae; genus Astragalus; species Astragalus membranaceus. The sequence continues at coordinate 26,949,123 of CM076849.1, read as the reverse complement.
CAATGATCCAATAAGGTCTTCTTGAGGTAAAGTGCCAATGTCTTTGGCTTCGGTTATAGCACAAGTCTTAGGGAAGAAATCACCAGTTAATGATTCAAGGATCTTTCCATTCAAATCCTTGTTGGTGTATTTCTTTCCTAAGGCCCTCAAGTTGTTTACAATTAAATTTAATCTCTGATGCATTGCTGCGACAGACTCACCTTCTTTCATTTTAAAACTTTCATATTCAGAGGTGAGAATTCTAATTTTAGTATCTTTTACCTGGCTTGTCCCGACATGAGTGGCTTGTAGGCAGTCCCAGATTTCCTTTGCACTTTGACACCCTTTTACTCTACCATATTCTTCTTCACAGAGTGATAGATGAAGGATATTCATGGCCTTTGCATTTAGGGATATCTTGTCAAGCTCAGATTTTCTTAACTCACTTAGGTCGATGGTGTAGATGTCTTCTACCGGTACTTCTTCAGCTTTGCCGGTGGCTTGAATTTTTGAAGTGTCACCATCAGTATTACCTGGTTTTGTGATCTTGATCTTCATCGGGATTAGAGGACCATCCACTATGATTCTCCATAGAGTGAAGTCAATTGCCTGCACATGACATTTCATACGACTACTCCAGTAATCGTAGTTAGTACCATCAAATAGAGGAGGCCTATTAGAGGACATTCCTTCTTTCATGAAAGAACCCATAATTACAGATATGTAAAGGATAAATTTAGAATTGCGAGATGTAAAGCTCTAATATGCAATTCCTAGCTACTGATACCACTTGTTAGACTTAGAGTATAACCTTAGAGGGGGGGTGAATAAGGTTATGAGTAAATATGGATTCTTTTCGCAAATGATGATTATATTCTTTTTCAAATCGGATGCGGAAAATGTGATTTGAACTTTTGGATATAAAAACAAGCAAGAGTTGTTTAAATTGTATTCAATATTCCAATAAAGATATTATAAGGGATATAGTATATCTTAGAGAAGAGGAGTAGAAGATGATTGATGAGTATTGATAATTTAAGCACAGTAATATTAACAATAAACAGTTATAATAATAGTGCAAAATATAAAGAGAGAAGGGATAGAAGGACACAGATATTTAGCGAGGTTCGGGATAAAACCCTACGTCCTCGGCCTTAGGCTTTTCAACCCTTGGACTTAGCAACCACTATATTGAAGAGAGTTATTACAAACAGTCGACTTCAACAATAGTGAATCTCAATTCCCCGAACTGAGAACCCAAGCACCCGCTAAGGATTTCAAAACCAACTCAATCACCCTGATTGAGAGACCCAAGTAAAACTTCCCAGGATTTCAAAATGACCACTAAAACAAAATAAGAATTACACAGTTGAGATCTATGGATCCAATCACTTCTTAGTAATGTGTCAGTTTAGAAACTGAGAGAGATGAGTGATATTAGGATTTTAGATGCTCTAAAAATATGATATGGAATATGATCTTGCTTTTGCAAAAGCTTCACAATTGATATGACAATGAGAGCTTAGATTTGCAAAAAAGCTTTTATGAAGATAAATATGATTTTCAAAAACACAGCTTTTGAGCAAGATTCAAAACAATGAAGCACTATATTCTTAGATCTATAATAAAATGAAGAGCATTCAAAATAATATGAAAATTATGAAGAACAATATTAGATCTAAGAATTTCGCAAGAGAGAGTAGAATAGAGAGAAATTGTGAGCAGTGGGTGATCTCAAGGTGAAGCTCAACCCATGTATTTATAGGCTTAGGCACCGTTGAAATTTTTGAAAAACATTTAATATAGGTGAAGAATCGATTCATAGACCAAGTTAAAATGTGAAGGAATCGATTCATTGCCTTTAAAAAATAAAAGAATCGATTGTTTGTTTAGTTGAAATAAGAGAGGAATCGATTCATTGATGTTTGGAAAATGAGGGAATCGATTTCAATGCTTATGTAGAAAGGCATGAATCGATTTTCAGGCCATATGGAGGTCCTGAGAATCGATTCTTATCCATGTAGAAATAAAGGGAATCGATTTTTCTTTTCTTTTTGGAAGGCATGGGAATCGATTCATGGCCCTTTGGAAACATGAGGTAATCGATTTTCAGGCCATATAGGAGGTCCTGAGAATCGATTCCAAGGCCTATGAAATGGGTTGGAAATCGATTCCAAGCTTTCCTAAAAATATTTTTTTCAACTTGCCACCTTATGCATGCATGCAATTTTGTGAAATATTTTTTCAAAACTATTTTTATGCATCATGCATGTTTTGAAAAGTCATCTCTCTCAATAGCTAAAGTGCCACACACTTTAGGTGATAGGACCTTTACAAAGTGTCCTAAAAGGCTTAGACACAATTTAGGGTTTTGAACTTCATATGATGCTTCTTCTTCAAGCTTCTCTTCTTTTGTGTCTTCTTCTCTTTAAATTAAGTCCTGCACTTTGCTCATCTTGAAACATTAGTAGATATGATGTAATTTGTTATCATACAAAATAAAGGAGTGTTTACCCTTGGTTCAACAGGTAGGATACGAGGGCATACGAATTGTATGTTGCATTGTAGTTTAGGCATGTCTTTACTAGAATAAAAGAAGAAATTTTCAAAAAAAAAAAAAAAAAAAAGGAAAGGGTTGCCATTGTAGCCTTCTCTTTTGCCGGTCCATACGAAGTGACATATGGCCCACTTCATTTTCAAAAAAAAAAAGAAAGAAAGAGTTACCGCTGTAGCCTTTCTCGTACCGGTCCATATGAAATGACGTACGGTCCTCATTTTCAAAAATAATAATAATATATTTCCCTTCATCAAATAAACCAGTGCGTGAGGCGGCACGTAGCGTGGCTCCTCAATTTTTGAACTTCCGTCCATATGCATCGCCTTTATTTTTTCCACACGCATCATTCTTATCATAATTGCATCATACCGCATTCATTTACTTGCATTCATATTACATCTCATTTGCATTTTGCTTGCTGGGGATCACCAAATAGTGTACCGTCTTGGCATAGGTGCATCAGAATGGAATCAAGTAGCAAGGCTTCACTTGCTTCTCGCCTCCCAGTTATGAAGAAGGTTGATTTGCTATTTCAATTCCTCGTTTTCTTCACTTCTTAAATCAAAAAAAAAAGAAAAGTTTATGCGCTTATGACAAGATAAGGCATCCTGTGGTTCCCGGCACCAAGCAAACATTGTACATACATTCATACATCCATTCATACATTCATCTTGATTCTTATGTAATAAAATCTAAACAAACAGAAAAGGCAAGCTGGTTCGTCCACATCGTTACTTCACCCGTTTGCAAGCGAAACTGATGGCGTCCAACGAAGACAGTCTGGGTCAAGATGAAATGGTGATAGAGATCCTTAATCCTGAGCAGCTGGCTCAGGAGAACCAGGCTCTGAAAGCTAAGGTGGAGGCCATGGAAGCTCAGAGGGCCGAGATAATGAATATGCTGCAAAATCTGAGAAGTGGGACCGCTGCTGGGGCCGCCGCTGTCGTGGATCCAGAAGAGGTCGTTACCTTTGTTTCTCCTCCTGTATCAGCTGAAATCATAACTGTCCATCCCCTTCCCAGGCCAGAAGTTAGTCAATCTCCGGGGACAAACAGTCAAAGACAACCAAATGCACAAATATATCCTTGGGGGATGGTCATGAATTATACACCATCCACTGCTGAAGCCATTCCCGTGGTGACAAGTCAGCCTGCTGTGGTTACTTCTAGTGGAGCTGCGGGTGTGCCACACATTCACATCCCTAGTCCCAGTATTATACCTCCCAGAAGTTCTTCTGCTCTTGCTCCGGAGATTATTGTGAATCCTCCAAGTGTTGCTTATCAAATGGGAAACTCCGCTCAGTATGGGGGTTACTACTTCAGTCCAAGGAGCTATCCTCAGGGCCAGATGATTGAAAGCCCACAGCCAAGAGACAGATATCACTTGCTAGAAGAACGATTGAAGGCAATGGAGGCCCAGATACATGAGATGATGGTCATATTGCAGAGCTTAAAGAGTGGGACAGCTGCTGAAGGTGTCACCGTCGTGGGTCCAGCTAGTGTCACTTCTTTCATTCCTCCTCCACCAAAAACTGTTCCATTCTCTGCTCCTGTGCCATCCCAGCAAGGCGGTGACAGTCACAAGGCTCAGGGTTATCAGTACAAGAGACGAACCAGTTTTGATCCAATACCGATGACATGCACTGAATTGTTTAATCACCTGACTTCCAAGAACCTGATCAACACTCGGCCAATGAAGGCCCTTCAGCCGCCATTTTCCCGAAGTTACAATGCAAGCGCTACCTGCAGTTTCCACGAAAACGGGGTTGGTCATACTGTGGAGGAGTGCAGAGCCTTCAAGCATGCAGTGCAAGACCTGATAGATCGGTGCGTGGTTCAGATAGGAACCCCTGATATTGATGGTGAAGAAGAAATCAATGAGGAAGTAACAGCGGTGCCTGTGAAAGAGGGATGTTGGGATACCCTAGGAGAGCCCAGTGGAAAGTTTGATTACTTGGTCAGGTATGACGTTCCCGAGAGTGCTCAAATCCGAATGGAAGACATCCAGCCTACAGGATGGGATGAGGAAGAGGAACAATACGACCAAATTGCTGTCATCAATAACGGTCCTAAGTCAGAAGAGGGTGGTGCAAACCTGGTTTGTCGCTGCAGTGCTGGTGAAAGAATTAAAGAATTGAAAGACTGTTGATCCTCCTGGGACCTTTGATTTAAAATAGTCATTTGTAATGCAACCCTGTGGCTCTGCCCAAGGCTACAGGACAAGTTGTTAGGGGCCATCATGTTTTTATTTTCAGAATCATCATCATTAATAAAAACGTTGTTTTTGAATCCCAATCAATAAAAATCAATTCCTTTTCATTTCATGTGTCTCTTCTTTTCTTTATTATTTTTGCTTGTTTGTCTCACCTTCCATTCTGCTTTTTCGCCTCGGCAAAAAGCAAATCCACAGCAATTGTCTCTCAAAATAATAGTGCCAACGGTCCATATTTTGACTTTGATCACCTTATCAATCAAGCAGAGGGGGATGTTGAGGAAGACCGGGAAGATCCTCCAGAAGGTTAATGATACAAGAAGAAAGAGTTATTCAGCCTCACGGGGAATCAACTGAAGTGATCAATTTAGGTACAGCAGAGGACAGCAAGAAAAGAGATCAAGATGGGTACTTCAATAAAGGAAAACTAGAGCACAGAAAGAAATAAAAATAAGTAAATTATTGTCTTTGAGTTAATTTTTGAGAAAACGAGCAATCATGATTTGAAATGAAGTTGGACCATCCCTCCATACCCTCAAAAACCTAAAATCCCAGAAAATCCATTTCCTACCCACCTTAAGCCAAGAAAATCCCAAAGAGAAAAACAAAATCCTCTCCTACCCACCGTAAGCCAAAAAAAAAAAAAGCCAAAAATCCAAAAGTCACCTTAGACAAGGATCACCAAAAAAAAACAGTGCATCGTTCTTTATCAGTTCACCCAAGCTCAAAAAAAAAAAAAAAATTCAAAAAGGGAAAATCCCAAAATCAAAAGAAAAATACAACAGAAATGTAAGTAGTGAGTTGATACGTGTTACCACAAAACCCAAGAGATCCTCGTCTCAATAAACCTTCAAACACTGTATCATTCCCATACCTCTCAATAAACCTTCAAACACTGTATCATTCCTATACCTCTCATAAACCGCAAACACTCTCCTTTTGACCGCGATAACCCGCCCTCCACAGACCCTTGGCCAGGAATAAAACATCCTAATACCTCATCAAGCCAGTTAACCATCATAAACCATCGATCATCAGCCAACGCTGAATAAGACCCATCCTCCCACCAACCCCAAACACTCCGACAAGCTCAGTCATCCCTCCTCCACAAAACACCACAATCCCGAAAGGTCCATCCCGATCAATGATTGATTGCTGTTGTTTTCTCAAAGTTTTAGCTCAAGGACAAGTAAATTCATTTGTTTGCAATATGCCAAGTGGGGCAATTCTGTCGCTCTTCACCCCTCCTACAACTGGGGAAATTGACCCTACACCTATCTCATCCCTTGTCGCACTCACATTCATTGAAATCACACAGGGGCAACCCCCTTTCTTCTCTAGTGTATGGGTCAGAAGCAGTTCTTCTCATCAAGGTTGAAATACCCTCTCTACGAATAGTCATGAAGGCCAGGTTAGAAGAAGCAAAATGGATCCAAGCTCGTCTAGATCAACTGAATCTCATTAAAGGGAAAAGAATTGCTGCCCTGCGCCATGGCCAGTTGTACCAACAAAAGATGAAGGCAGCTTTCGGCAGGAAAGTCTGTCTTCGAGAATTCGGCGAAGGAGACTTTGTACTCAAAAAGATCCTACTTATCCAGACTGACTCCATGGGAAGTTGATACCCACTTATGACGGTCCATGTGAAGTCAAGAAAGCTTTTTCCAGAGGAGCGCCGATACTCATAAACATAGACGGCGAAGATCTCAGGAATCCAGTCAATTCAGATCAAGTGAAGAAGTATTATGCCTAAAAGAAATAGATGAAAAAAGAGAAAGACAAGCCAAGTAAGAATTAGCTCGCTAGGTTGAAAACCCGCAAAGGGCGACCTAGGCAAAATCAGAGCGACCCGGTGGATTGAAAACCCGCAAAGGGCGATCCAGGCAAAAATTAGGGTCTGAAAACTTAGGCATGAAAAGTAAAGAAAGGCATACAACTCTCCTACAAGCTTGGATGGGGGAGTGATCAAGGTCAAGGACATAGATGTTTGGCACTGTTCCACAGAGACGGACAGTCAGAATTCAGCTTCTCTCCTTTTTCGTGTCTTTTTACAGTTTAAACTTTCAAGTGTAATAAATAATCGGCCTAACTTCTTGTGCGACCGGTTTCCGGCCACATTAATAAAGTTCAAATTTCTCGTATCTGTTCACTTTTTTATTTTCTGCTTTTTCTGCTCAAAATAAACGTTTTATGATGATGATGGTCCTGAACTGTAAAACATGTGCATACATCATAGGGCATTGCAAATCATTACGAGATTCTTAAGAGTCCCGGGAGAAAGCAAATCCCCAAAACCAGTTAACCATGCAAGAGAAAGCGATTGCACCCATGATTGCTTCAAACTAGCAAAGTCAAGACCAACATGCACTCGGCTCATGAGCCCCGCAAGTCCAACAGGTTCCTCAGTCTCGTGTCATGAGTGTCGCGGGTTGGCTGAACCAGCAAAAATAAAAAATAAGCAAAAAAAAAGGCAATAAACAAACACAGTCATGCATTACATTCATCATGCATAAAATCATGCATTTATCAGGCATAAAAATAATGATAATAAAGTAAAGAAAAAGAGAAATTCAGGCATTTGCATTCTTCATAAAAGGAAAAGAAAAAAAAATCTTGCATCAAAGCATTACATTTGCATCGTGCATCTCATAAAAAAAAAAACAAAGTGAGGTCTTCCATTGCATACACTTGCACCGAAATTCCACAAACCATTAGGTCAAACCAGACCTTTGTGTCCTTAAACCAGATCATTGCGATCCATAAACCAGACCTTCGTGTTCTTAAACCAGACCTTTGGGGTCCATAAATCAGACCAATATGCAGACACATATTGCTCCTTAAACCAGATCATTGCGATCCATAAACCAGACCTTTGTGTCCTTAAACCAGATCATTGCGGTCCATAAACCAGACCTTCGTGTCCTTAAACCAGACCTTTGGGGTCCATAAATCAGACCAATATGCAGACACATATTGCTCCTTAAACCAGATCATTGCGATCCATAAACCAGACCTTTGTGTCCTTAAACCAGATCATTGCGGTCCATAAACCAGACCTTCGTGTCCTTAAACCAGACCTTTGGGGTCCATAAATCAGACCAATATGCAGACACATATTGCTCATTAAACCAGATCATTGCGATCCATAAACCAGACCTTTGTGTCCTTAAACCAGATCATTGCGATCCATAAACCAGACCTTTGTGTCCTTAAACCAGATCATTGCAGTCCATAAACCAGACCTTCGTGTCCTTAAACCAGACCTTTGGGGTCCATAAATCAGACCAATATGCAGACACATATTGCTCCATAAACCAGGCTTGTCGGCCCATAAACCAAACCCGTTGTGGTCCTTAAATCAGACTGATGTCAAGTCAATAAACCAAAGCATTTCACAAATCTCAAAACATTAAAACATTGCATTTGCATGCCAGCATTTCATAAATATCAAAAGCATCCAGCATTGTAGGCATCAGCGTCACATGCATCTACGTAGCATACATCTGCATTACATTTGCATGACCGCATCTTGTGCATTCATCACATGACGAAAACCAAAGTAAAAGAATCAGGAATAGCATTTCATCACATTCATCATTACACCAAAATCATAGCATTGCATGCACATGCATAACATGCCCTTGCATAACATGCACTCATACTCCATGCACTATTCCTTGCATCAACTGACGTATGCAGGTACCTCAATTCAGTGCGGCAGCATTGGTCGTTTCAATCAATCAATCAACAGGATTCGTGAATCCCTTCAGGACCCAAGTGTCCCTTCAAAAGCAGACTTCACCTCGTATTCGAGCTGCAGGTAAGTCCTTCAGACCCCGAGTGGTCCTTCAGACTAGTTGTGTCAGCCTAAGACACAGTGGACGTCCTTCATGGTCAACATATCAGTTCCGGATCTGATCTTGACCCATCATGGCCGCTCGAATGCAAAGGCCCCCCTCAGACCGTTTTACTAGTACCATAGCTAGTAGCGCTCCTTCAGACCACGATGGTCCTTCAATTAAGGCCTAGTGTAACAGCCCAAAATAATTAGTTAATTTATTTAATTAATTATCTAGGGTTTGTGTTTGAGAAAAATAAAATAAAATGATAGGAATAATTATTTAGGGATTTTATGTGATAGAATATTAGAAATAATTAGTTGTTAGTATATGTGGATAGGTGGTGGCGAATTAGAGGTGTTAGTGGAGGCCCATGATTAAGTCATAAACTAAGAAAGCCCATGATTGGTTAAGTGAGCCTATAAATAAGGAGTTTTTAAGTTAGGGTTTCATTAGTTGAGAAAATTAGATTTGTGAGAGAGTGAGAGCTAAGGAGTGGCGGCCAAGGCAAGGAAAAAGAGAGGAATTTCGTGGCTTCCATAGAGAAAAAGAAAGAGAGGAGTTCGTGACCAAGAAAGAAAAGAGGAGAGAGAAGAAAAGCTAAGTTTTTCAAGGTTTCTAAGCCTAAGGATTCGAGTTCTTCAATAAGGTAAGGGGGCTCTCGTTCATAGTTAATAATTTATAAACCACGAAATCATGGGGACTAGGTGTTAGGAGTAGTTGTTTAAATTGTTGTTGATGTTTATAATATCTATATGTGGCTGAAGTGTGATGGTTGTTTGTGTTGTTGAATTCACTGTTTTGAGATGTTCTGACATAGGTTTAGTATTTCAGTGACTGAGAACGTTTTACTAATTGAAAAATTATGTGGTTTGTCATTTCGAAAACTTGATTGAATGCTTGTTAATTTGGCGTTGATTTGGTTGCATTTGGAGTTGTAAAACTTGAGTTATAGGTGAAACAAGTTAGTTAAAATTCTGGGAACGATGTGGGTAGAGGTTCAGTATTTCGGTAACTGGGAACGTTGTGTTGACTGAAAAATTATGTGGTTTACTGTTCTGGAAAATAGACTTGATGCTTGTTAATTTGACACTGGTTTGGTTGCGTTTAGAGTTGTGTAGCTCGAGATATGAATTCCACAAGTTAGGGTAATATTCTGGAAGCATTCTGGACATAGGTTCGGTATTTTTAAAACTGGGAACTTTCTGTTCGTGAAAAAATTATTAGACTTTTTTTGTTAGAAAACAGACTTAATTTCGGTCACTTTGGCACTGGTTTGGTTAAATTTGGAGTAGTGTAGCTCGAGTTATGAGCGTCCCAAGTCAGGTCAAATTTCTGGACTTAAACTAGGTATAGGTTCAGTGTTTCAGGTCTTGTGTCTTCAATTGAACTCTGATTTGAACGATTCTTTTTCCATTAGAAACTATACTCAAATTGCTTTTGTTAAGGCTAAGGTTTTGTTCCATTTGGTCAAGTGTAAGTCAGTTTAGAGTGATTTGAAGTAGAAGGACAGAATCTGTCCAGTCTGGGAACCATTCGGGTTGTTTCTAAAAACTGTACTAATTGGCTGATTGTTTCAAAAAAATAAAACTATAGTCAGGAACTAGACTTTCTCAGGTTTCTGTAGAGGGGTCGTTTGTTGGAATCCGATGTCGTTTACTATTTTAACTAATTCGCCGAATTCTGGCTGCCGTGTTCGCGTATCCCAGGGTGTCGCTGTTGTTCCCAAATTTGTTTTCTAAATATCTTTTGACTCGGGTGTCCAAATTTGATGGTTCAAAATGCGTTTCAAAGCTTACTCAGGTGCCTACCTGGATATTCTACTTTCAGGCAAAAATGCAATATTTTCTGATGAGCGAACTGATTTCCAAAAGTGAACTGTTTTGGGTAACCGTTTCGGGTCGTTGGCGGTTGTGGCTGAGTGGGCACCCGTGTGGCTGTCCCGGATAGCTAAGTGATGTTTGAGTGTCTTTACGAAAATGCCCTTAGTGGCCAACGTGCGAGTGTTTTTGGTGATGTTTGGTGAGCTGAATATTTGTTAAATGTTGGTGAGCTGAATATTTGTTAAATGTTGGTGAGCTGAATATTTGTTAGATGTTGGTGAGCAGAATACTTGTTAAATATTGGTGAGCTGAATTAATTATTGGTGAGCTGAATTACTTATTGGTGAGCTAAATAATTACTGGTGACCTGAATTGATGTTGGTGAGTGTGATAACCGTGGTTATGGTGTTTTTGTGTGTGTATGTTGCATGGTCCTAGAGTCTCATGATCATGTGCATATTTTGGTGAGCAGAAGGCTTCGGCCTTATTATAATTATATTTGGTGTGCAGAGGCTTCGGCCTAATTTTGAAAATTGGTGAGCAGAGGCTTCGGCCTAGTTATTTTGGTGAGCAGAGGCTTCGGCCTATCTTGGTGAGTGCCCTCAAGGCAAGTTTTTGGTGTTGATGGATCCACATGCATATGCCCAGTGGAGTTTTGGGTTGCATCTCATACATTGCATACGCGTCCTGTGTTTGATTGCGTCTTCTTGAACTGTATTCTGGGTGTAACTGTATTTGGTGTGACGGTACTTGGTGTAACAGTATTCGGCGTAACTGGATTTGGTGTAACTGTATTATTGGTGTAGTAAATTGATGGTATCCCTGGTGTGCCTATTATACTGTGTTTCTTGTTTTATCTATTATTATCTATGTAGTGAGACTCACCCTACTGCGTCGTGTTGCCTCGTATGTCGGCAACCTGCAGGTGACGGTGACTGAAGATGGCTAGAGATTCTTCTTCTAGTATGGTCGAGTCGGCTCTGATACGTAGCACTCGGGAGGGTTGTCCTTGTGTCTTTCCTTATGTGTTATGTATATGCCTTTCTAAGTTGTAAACCTTTTGAAGTATGTTTGCCAAGTTAAACCTTTTGATTTCCGCTGCATGTTTTTGAAAAGAAGTTAGTTATAATTAAAGTACTCTGTTTGCGCAGTGGTTTTCCGGTTCGAAAAATGTGACACTCTTTTGGCGCGAAAAACTCTGATATTTTTTTTAATAACCGTTGGGTAGAAAAAGGGGTGTTACATTAGTGGTATCAGAGCAATGGTTGGTCCGTCCGGCCAAGTCATCGAGTCGTTGTGTCGGTTAGCGACCAACTGTTGTCTTTTTAGTGCTAACCAATGTTTGCGTTGCAGGTACATCAAAAGTTGCCAATGGTAAGTGATCTAGTGGGGGAGACATCCCTACTAGTGTTATGTGTTTTGTGTATCCCTATGTGCTGTTGTCTGGTTTGTTTTTGACCTTCCCTGCTGTGTGAACTGTGTGTGATTGTTAGTGGGAGAGTGTTAGTTTTAGCGGGTAAATTTCGAGGGCGAAATTCTTTTAAGTGGGGGAGAGTTGTAACAGCCCAAAATAATTAGTTAATTTATTTAATTAATTATCTAGGGTTTGTGTTTGAGAAAAATAAAATAAAATGATAGGAATAATTATTTAGGGATTTTATGTGATAGAATATTAGAAATAATTAGTTGTTAGTATATGTGGATAGGTGGTGGCGAATTAGAGGTGTTAGTGGAGGCCCATGATTAAGTCATAAACTAAGAAAGCCCATGATTGGTTAAGTGAGCCTATAAATAAGGAGTTTTTAAGTTAGGGTTTCATTAGTTGAGAAAATTAGATTTGTGAGAGAGTGAGAGCTAAGGAGTGGCGGCCAAGGCAAGGAAAAAGAGAGGAATTTCGTGGCTTCCATAGAGAAAAAGAAAGAGAGGAGTTCGTGACCAAGAAAGAAAAGAGGAGAGAGAAGAAAAGCTAAGTTTTTCAAGGTTTCTAAGCCTAAGGATTCGAGTTCTTCAATAAGGTAAGGGGGCTCTCGTTCATAGTTAATAATTTATAAACCACGAAATCATGGGGACTAGGTGTTAGGAGTAGTTGTTTAAATTGTTGTTGATGTTTATAATATCTATATGTGGCTGAAGTGTGATGGTTGTTTGTGTTGTTGAATTCACTGTTTTGAGATGTTCTGACATAGGTTTAGTATTTCAGTGACTGAGAACGTTTTACTAATTGAAAAATTATGTGGTTTGTTATTTCGAAAACTTGATTGAATGCTTGTTAATTTGGCGTTGATTTGGTTGCATTTGGAGTTGTAAAACTTGAGTTATAGGTGAAACAAATTAGTTAAAATTCTGGGAACGATGTGGGTAGAGGTTCAGTATTTCGGTAACTGGGAACGTTGTGTTGACTGAAAAATTATGTGGTTTACTGTTCTGGAAAATAGACTTGATGCTTGTTAATTTGACACTGGTTTGGTTGCGTTTAGAGTTGTGTAGCTCGAGATATGAATTCCACAAGTTAGGGTAATATTCTGGAAGCATTCTGGACATAGGTTCGGTATTTTTAAAACTGGGAACTTTCTGTTCGTGAAAAAATTATTAGACTTTTTTTGTTAGAAAACAGACTTAATTTCGGTCACTTTGGCACTGGTTTGGTTAAATTTGGAGTAGTGTAGCTCGAGTTATGAGCGTCCCAAGTCAGGTCAAATTTCTGGACTTAAACTAGGTATAGGTTCAGTGTTTCAGGTCTTGTGTCTTCAATTGAACTCTGATTTGAACGATTCTTTTTCCATTAGAAACTATACTCAAATTGCTTTTGTTAAGGCTAAGGTTTTGTTCCATTTGGTCAAGTGTAAGTCAGTTTAGAGTGATTTGAAGTAGAAGGACAGAATCTGTCCAGTCTGGGAACCATTCGGGTTGTTTCTAAAAACTGTACTAATTGGCTGATTGTTTCAAAAAAATAAAACTATAGTCAGGAACTAGACTTTCTCAGGTTTCTGTAGAGGGGTCGTTTGTTGGAATCCGATGTCGTTTACTATTTTAACTAATTCGCCGAATTCTGGCTGCCGTGTTCGCGTATCCCAGGGTGTCGCTGTTGTTCCCAAATTTGTTTTCTAAATATCTTTTGACTCGGGTGTCCAAATTTGATGGTTCAAAATGCGTTTCAAAGCTTACTCAGGTGCCTACCTGGATATTCTACTTTCAGGCAAAAATGCAATATTTTCTGATGAGCGAACTGATTTCCAAAAGTGAACTGTTTTGGGTAACCGTTTCGGGTCGTTGGCGGTTGTGGCTGAGTGGGCACCCGTGTGGCTGTCCCGGATAGCTAAGTGATGTTTGAGTGTCTTTACGAAAATGCCCTTAGTGGCCAACGTGCGAGTGTTTTTGGTGATGTTTGGTGAGCTGAATATTTGTTAAATGTTGGTGAGCTGAATATTTGTTAAATGTTGGTGAGCTGAATATTTGTTAGATGTTGGTGAGCAGAATACTTGTTAAATATTGGTGAGCTGAATTAATTATTGGTGAGCTGAATTACTTATTGGTGAGCTAAATAATTACTGGTGACCTGAATTGATGTTGGTGAGTGTGATAACCGTGGTTATGGTGTTTTTGTGTGTGTATGTTGCATGGTCCTAGAGTCTCATGATCATGTGCATATTTTGGTGAGCAGAAGGCTTCGGCCTTATTATAATTATATTTGGTGTGCAGAGGCTTCGGCCTAATTTTGAAAATTGGTGAGCAGAGGCTTCGGCCTAGTTATTTTGGTGAGCAGAGGCTTCGGCCTATCTTGGTGAGTGCCCTCAAGGCAAGTTTTTGGTGTTGATGGATCCACATGCATATGCCCAGTGGAGTTTTGGGTTGCATCTCATACATTGCATACGCGTCCTGTGTTTGATTGCGTCTTCTTGAACTGTATTCTGGGTGTAACTGTATTTGGTGTGACGGTACTTGGTGTAACAGTATTCGGCGTAACTGGATTTGGTGTAACTGTATTATTGGTGTAGTAAATTGATGGTATCCCTGGTGTGCCTATTATACTGTGTTTCTTGTTTTATCTATTATTATCTATGTAGTGAGACTCACCCTACTGCGTCGTGTTGCCTCGTATGTCGGCAACCTGCAGGTGACGGTGACTGAAGATGGCTAGAGATTCTTCTTCTAGTATGGTCGAGTCGGCTCTGATACGTAGCACTCGGGAGGGTTGTCCTTGTGTCTTTCCTTATGTGTTATGTATATGCCTTTCTAAGTTGTAAACCTTTTGAAGTATGTTTGCCAAGTTAAACCTTTTGATTTCCGCTGCATGTTTTTGAAAAGAAGTTAGTTATAATTAAAGTACTCTGTTTGCGCAGTGGTTTTCCGGTTCGAAAAATGTGACACTCTTTTGGCGCGAAAAACTCTGATATTTTTTTTAATAACCGTTGGGTAGAAAAAGGGGTGTTACACCTAGGAAGCCTTCCAGACCCCGAGTGGTCCTTCAGAGCCTTAGTGCTCCTTCAGACCCTGAGCGGTCCTTCAGAGCCTTAGTGCTCCTTCAGACCCTGAGTGGTCCTTCAGAGCCTTAGTGCTCCTTCAGACCCTAAGTGGTCCTTCAGAGCCTTAGTGCTCCTTCAGATCCCGAGTGGTCCGTCATTTTCTCTCTCGGTTAATGCGCCAAGTGTTAACCGTTCCCCGTTTGTTCTCAAGCCCGTCTATTCAAAAAAAATATAGAAAAAGAAAAAGAGGAAAATTCGGGTTTCCCTAAGTAGACAAAATTGGTATAATTTCTGAATTCTTTATTTCTATTTTGCCTCGGAATATGCTTCGGCCAATTCATATTCCTTATCAAAATCCAAATAAAGAGGGGCAGCTGTCATACCCCAATTTTGTCCGGCTTAGGTCAAAACCCTAATTTTCAATCAAAAATAAATCAAGTCTTAGCATTCATTCTAGAGGTTAGGAAGAGCATCATGCTTGCATCTTAGAAGTTTCAGAATGCATTTTAGGGTTAGAAAAGCATAGCATGGCATTTTAGAGCACTTTAGAGCATTTCTAGAGTTTCTAGGGTTTTTCCTAGTTCAAAGGGTATTTTGGTAATTTTGACAAAAAGACTTATTTTCTCATCATGCATGCATTTCTAGAATTTTAGAGTCATCCAAAGGGTCTCAGGATCATTGTTAGAGTGGAAATGAAGTTTGGAGCAAAATTAGGGTTTTTGGGACCAAAGGGGCATTTTGGTCATTTCACTAAAATAAATAATTTCTCGGTAAAAACCATTATGCATCTCTTGAGGAATTTATGTGAGTCCAAGTGAGTGGAGTTGTGTATTTTTTTGTGCATCATTGGAATATTTTTGGCATGAAATTCGGTTTTTGAACAAAAGGGTAAAATGGTCATTTCCTTTGGAGTGGGGTCAACAAATCGATTTTGGGATTGGTGAGATCATAAAATTCAGAGCCCAATCATTGAATCATGGGACATGGCCCAAAATGGCAAGAATTTAGAATAATTATCTTGAAAGGAATAAGGAATATCCCTTTGAATTTTGAAAGGTCAAGTGTAGTACAATAGTACAGTTGCAATTCCACTCACTCTCATTTTTACCCTAGCACACAATCAGCTGAAAAAACCCTCTCCTCCTCTCCTTTGCCCAGCCGAAACCTCCCCTTCATTCTCCTCCATTTTCTTTTCAACTTCCATCCACCAAATCACCTCAAACTCACTCCATATTCATATATCTTCTTTCTTTCATCCTTAATCCCACATTTACATCATCAAAGGGGTTGTTTCTTCAAGGTTACGTGGCTGTTGTTGGTGATTTTTGAGGAGTGTTGGTGATTGGTTACTCTTGATTTTCATTTCTACTCTTGTTTAGCTTGGAACTAAGGTATAACCTAAAACCCTTTGCATTTTCATCCACTTTCTTGCATCAAAATCCTTTTTCAACTTATATTTGCATCTCATAACATCATTTAAATGTAGATTAGGGGCTGTTGTGGGTGAGAGTTGGCATCTCACCCACCAAATAAATTGTTTTTGTGACTATGTGTTGATTATGTGTTGTTCTTGTGATTTGCACTTTGTTTTATGAAATTTTCACCAAGTAAAATTTATTTTTCCTTACCTTTTTGCTTCGGCCTAGGGCCTCTCTTGTTGAATAACATGTTTTCTTGCTTGTTTCTTGAAGTTTGATGGAATAAAATTGGTTAAGTTAGTCCTTCATGCTCTAAGGTTTGATAGTGTAGAATTAGGGTTTTTATACTTTTTGTTCCCTCTTGTTTTTATGTTGAAAAATGATGAAATGGCAATTGATTGAGTATGAAATGCATGTGTAGATCCTAGGATTTATATGTATGTGTTCATTAATGTGATTTGATGGCAAAAATTTGATGAAATTTGTGCTTGAGCATGCATGTGGTGCATTCGGCCAAGGGCCTCTTTTTGTGACCAAATTTTTGCTCAAAACTTTGTTGTTTAATCTTTGATGGTGTGAGCAATTTGTGTGAATTGTGTTTTTTTACTTTTTACCATTTCACCTTTTACTATTCATTTAAAATTTACCAATAGATAAAAACATTTTTACTTTTTACCAAAACTTAAAAACATTTTACTTTTTACCCAAAATCCCAAAAACACTTTCACCCTTTACTTTTTACCCCTTTACTCAAAATTTATACAAAGCTTTTACCATTTCAATAAACATTTACCACTTTATTTGAAATTTACCATTTGCATTCTCATCATTCTACCAACATGCATTTTTATCCTATTCATATGCATTCAACTTTTTACCACATTGCATCAAATAACTTTTACCAAAACTCTTTCATTATTTTACCACTTCTCAATCATGCATACCTACCCAAAAAGACCAAAACATTTCGCACAATCTTCCTCATTCATTTAAAAACTCAAAAACATTTTTCCCTTTGCATACTTTGTTGATGATTAGGTGATATGATCTAGCACTTATGCCTAACACATATCCCATGTGTTGGAGATCCCCTAAAGTGACTCAACATTTCATTTTACGCCTTACCTCATGATCAATTACTTCTTTCTTGTTGATGATTTAGTAATATGACTTGACACTTATGCCTTTGTACATTGTTAATAAGTGTCAAGGATTACCAAAAGAAACTTAACTCTTGTGTTTTTATTGTTGATCCTAAAATGATTCAATAAGTTACCTTTTGCAATTGCGGCAACTTGTAATTAGTTTTGAACATTACATATTTATGCATATTACTTGTCTTTTGGATTTGTAATGCTTGTATGAAGTGTAATTAAGGGAATTGTATCTTGGTTAGAAATTGATATGTTGATGGAAATGTTCTACTTATCTTTCAAAACTTTTTCCAAATCAAATTCTTTTCCAAAACTAGTCTTCAAACCCAAGTCAAATGTTTTCTCAAACAAAAAACTCTAAGGCATTTTTCTTAAATAAATCATTAGTCATCACTCGAAGCCTTTGCTTGTTTGATCGCTAATGAGGAGTTATTAGTGGTAGTCACTCGAAGCCTTTGCTTGTTTGGCTATCATGAAAGCTCCCACACCTTAACTAAAAATAAATAAATTCCAATTTCAAAAACAACGTAATTATCACCAATGCTCACCTTTTTTCAAAAATGATTTCAAAAAAGATAATAAAACGTTGTTACTTGTAGTCACTCAAAGCCTTTGCTTGTTTGATTACCGGTTTCGACTCTTTCCTTCTGAGTTAGTAATGAATGCCACTCGAAGCCGTTGCTTGTTTGGTATTCGTGAATACTTGAATCTTATTTCAAAAACTCCAAAAAATTAAATAAGATAAAACACAAAAACATTTTCAAAACCGATAGCCTAGAACTACGTAGCTTTGATCCCTCTTCCAGAGAGGGTACGTAGGAGCGGGTCGTAACCCGTCAAGCACACTTTTAAAAAAAAACCCTAGAACTACGTAGCTTTGATCCCTCTTCCAGAGAGGGTACGTAGGAGCGGGTCGTAACCCGTCAAGCACCCTTTTAAAAATCTTTGTTTTGTTCCGCTTTTCAAAGATACCTAAAATATTTTTCTTCTCAATAAAACCGTTTCTCAAACGAATAAAAAGAAAAGAAAAGAAGTAGAACAAAAAATCATTTCAAGTCAACTTTTTCTAAGCCACACATCAAAGTTAATGGTTCCCTTTCGGTAGAAAGGAGGTGCGGGGTGCTAATACCTTCCCCGTACCTAACCGACCCCCGAACCTACATCTCTAGTTTTCGAAAGACCACCCGCCTTGTAAAAAAGACCTTTTTTCAATGTTTTGGTCTTTAAATTAAAATATTGGTGGCGGCTTCAAAATTTTTCACGTTGTCAAACTGAGGAATCCTTAACCGGATTTTTCGGGGTGCAACAGTTAGTAGTCTTGCGAAGCCTTTGCTTGCATGATTATCAATGATGAGGTACTAGTGGCGATCACTTGGAGCCTTTGCTCATTTGATCATCATGAATGCCTAATTTTCCTAAAGATTTTCACTAAACCAAAAACTTTGTTAGTAGTCTTGCGAAGCCTTTGCTTGCATGATTATTAACAATGGAGTTCTAATGGTGGTCACTTGGAGCCTTTTCTCAATTGATCATCATGAAAGCTCAATTTTCACAATTAAACAAGGTAAAAAACAGAAACATTTTTCAAAACAAGAACTACGTAGCTTTGAGTTCTCCATCGCATCGGGAGATACGTAGGAGCGGGCCATGTCCCGTCAAGCACTTCTTTCTAAAAACCCTTTTTTCCTCCTTTCTCGCCAAAAATAAAAAAATTTCATTAAGTTCTCTAATTCATTCCCAATAAGAAATAAAAAGGGTAAATTAGATATTTTTCAAATCAACACTTAAAACCACACATTTAATTAAAGGTTCCCTCTCAGTAGAGAGGACGTGTGGGGTGCTAATACCATCCTCGCGCGTAACCGACCCCCGAACCCTCTTCTCTAGGTTCGCAAGACCACTCGCTTTCCAATAAAAGGTTTTCCTAATATTTTCCTTAATAAATATTGGTGGCGGCTTCATTGTTTTTTTAGAAAAAGTTGTAAACGAGGACGGTTCTCCCTCGGGGACTTTTTCGGGCGCAACACTAACCAACTCATTTAGCAACAATTAAATAAGATTATCGACTAATCAAAACAATTGGAATAAACCACTTTGGGGAATGTTACAGACATAATGGGGTTTTTAATAGGAGTGAGCAACGAAAGAGAGTACACAACTAGAGCTGGAGTTAAGTCTAAACTCATAACAATGGAACTGGAAAATGATGGGTATGTTTTTCTCAAATTCAAATATTTGGATTTGATATTTTCAATATGATACTCACTTTGTGCCAGATGTAACACCCTGAACTTTAGACGTCATAAAGTATAGGCTATTAACTATTTCAATACAATCAGAGTACTAATTATACTTTTAAGACACTGAACAAATCTAGAATCGATGAAATTCTCATCAACATATCCTTTGATTACAATAAGCTCTCAAAAGGAATACTAAATGACCTTAAAACATAAGTTAAAAGTCATTAACATACACTATTGTTCAATAATCTCAAAGCAGAATTAAAACAAAAAGCGATACATAACTTCGAATAAATCCTAAGTTACAATATCGAAATATAACTCGGTTATCTGAAATAACCCTAGGGCAAGCTAAGCAAAATAAATATCTTGACCCCAAGGATCCAACACTATCAAGTAACCCAGAACAACAACTACTCTTCTTCTTTTTGCTTAACTTTCCCTGCATATCTGTAAAACACCACAAACATAAACAGTGAGATAATAATCTCAGTGAACTCTTTCGTGACCCCTCACAACTAAACTCTCGGTGTTTTATGTATCTTTTACTTGTAGCCCAGTCTAGCAGCTACGATGATCTCGTGTAACCTAGTCTAGCAGTTACACATTGATCTTGTCTTAGCACAACACCGAACAACCACTGCACGGTTCCCCCGATGAACCCACCCGCTAATATCTGATTAACGAGTTATTTGTTAGGCCTAGGTTTTGGGCTCATGACTTCCCTCCCCTAGTGTGCTATAACTCGGGATCGTCATCCCCATGGTATTTTATTATTAAGTTGGACACTAAGTCCATTACTCGATACGAAGTCATATTCTCACTCGATACAAAACTACTCGGTTCGCCGCTAAACCATAACATCATATTACTCGTTTTGCATCAATAAAATAAACGATTTGAGACTTAAAATTGTTCAATTATCGTTGGGAAGGTTAAGGATGGGTTGGATTAGATAGGAGAGGTACACTTGGATAACCAAAATTGGAATATTTTAGTTTTAGAAAAATAATATGGGAACAGATTCACAATTATGAGAATCGATTCACAGAATGAGAACAGATTCACAGTCTAGGGAATCGATTCACAGAATGGGAAGACATTCACAATCTGTGAATAGATTCACAGTCTTGGGAATCGATTCACAACCTGTGCAGTTTACAAAATTCAGTTTTTCCTCGATAAATTTCCATTCCGATTGTTCCAACATCTACCCCAATCCATTCCTTAACTCCTAATGGGTCAATAACAGTCTCAAATAATGCTATGGTATGCCTAAACAATCAATTTCATACAACCAAACGTTCAATCAAGCCACTGTTGTGTGAAAACAATATGTGCAAGTATACACAGTCGCAACAAGTAATAAAGAGTAAGTAGATATCGTTTCCACGGGGATTGTTGGCTTAATTACAGTTTTGGTCCCCCTATTTTCACCAACTCACGATTTTAGTCCCCCAAGAATTTTTTTCACAAATTTAGTCCCCCTCTAATTTGGTCAAAATTGGCGCTTAGTTGTCCGTCACTTATCCTACGTAACTGACACACTAGCTTGGCTCGTTGGAATTTAAACATAAAAATTAATATTATTATTACAATTTTTTTTAATTATTAAAAAATTATTACCCAAAAACACGTGTATGAGATGGTAGGGGTCTCTTGCATCTTAACCAATGGTCTTTCGCCGTAACAAGTTTGCTCCATATTATTGCATTGTTTTTAATTTCTTTTCTTGCCAAAGGTCTTTCGTCCTAACAAGTTGTCCTTAAATTTAGAAGAGATGTATGTATGGAAAATAGATTTATAATGACTATATGATGTGTCAATTTTTTTAAAATTGGATAGTCTAGTATTTTACCAAGTGGTTGCCATTTGATTAGAGTTGTTATAATAGTTGTAACCAAAAAAATAGTTATTATGATAGATCGATAGATAGATAGCATTCACACGAGAATAAAAATTCGACACAGTTGTTTGGTTTAAACACAAAATTTGACATAAAAAATCTATATCTATATACAGTATATAGTTAGTGAGTTTCGACACATACTACATCCATCAACAATTAACAATCTAATAAACTTAATTAACCACTATTTGAAATGAGTTAACCAATTATTTTGTTGTCAATATTTTAGGTTAATTTTATGTCCAAATATCATTTTTGTAAAAATAAAGGACAGTAGAACACTAGAACATGGCTGCCAGTATGCCCCACTTAATAATTTGTCAATTGTAAAGTAGTATATAGCTCTACCAAGGGGTTTTCATCCAGATCTTAGAGGGAGGTGCTAGGAACCCCCCCCCCCCCCCCCCCCCCACGCGGTGCTTTGGGAAAGGGGGTGGGCCAAGAGTGGCAGGAAGGGAAGTTTCAGACGAGAGGGAAGGTGCGGAGCAGCAAAGCTTGGTTTGCGGAGGAGCATTGGCGATGAACAAAATACTCAGGTTTGGAAGGTGTCTGTCAATTTGATAGATCTACTTTTTTTATAATAGAGCCAGAGCAGCGAAGCTGTGTCTCTTATTTATAAGCCAAAACATTTTTTTTAGCAAACCAAACTCTTAATAATGTTTGTAATACAACTTGGAGCAATGTAATAAATTTTGGAGCTAGCATAACATCTTGAGGCTCTTGCAAGAGAGTGAGCCACAAAATTTGCTTGCCTCTGAATAAAGCTAATCCTATAGCTTGGACATTGAAAAAGAAAAGAATTACAAAGAGAAATGATAATGCCAAAATCAGAATTGTTAGACGTTGTTATCGCATTAACCACCGAGAGACAATCCATCTCAATGATTATAGACTCAAAGCCTAAGTCCTTCAACCAATGTAGAGCATGCCACAATCCCATTGCTTCCGCTTCTTGAGGTTCCAGTACTCCTTCAAACCACATCGTTTTACCTTCCATGAAGCTACCAATTTCATCTCGTAAACACATGCCAATACCATATTTACCTTCTTCAAATAGTGCAGCATCAATATTGCATTTGAGTAAGTCTGGAGCTGGTTTCAACCATTTTATATTTACGTTTCTGGTGCCAACAGAATCAGACCTGTGGTGTTCTTTTGTTTGCCTTGCTGCTTCCCATGAGTGAAAATAGTCCATTGCATGATGCCATGATATTCTCACATCTTTCATAACACCCTCCCACACACTTTCATTTCTTTTCTTCCACAGTGACCATAAAACCATTGCAAATACCTGCTGCTGATCCGTTTGCAATACCAAGAATTGAGCAAAAAACCAGTCCTTGAAATGTTGCTGCTGCGTGTGAAATAGTGGCACCGAATGCAGGTCACTTGCTGCCCAAACAGGTGCAACATGTTGACAGTGAGTAAAGAGATGTATTTCACTCTCCTCCCCTTCATTGCACATAGGACAAGCCTCCTCACATGGCACATGCCTCCTTCTAAGATTCGCTCGAGTTGGAAGACAACCACGTGCCACCCGCCAAAGAAATTTTTTTACTCTTTGTGGAACTTTGAGTCTCCAAATTTGCATCCAATTACCCGGAACCCGAAGATTAAAATTATCAATAAAATCCTCCATGATTCCGTAATAAGCGGACTTAACCGAATACTTACCATTACGAGACTTCCACCCTAGCTTGTCTTCTTCATTAAAATTGTATATTAGCATTTTTTTTATAAGAGCTGCTTCATTTCTAGTGAAGGTTGAATCTACTCATGTTTCGTTCCATCCATCAGGTGTTTCTTTCAACAACTCTCCAACTCTCATATTTTCTTTACCCACCACAATTGGAGAACGAATGAAAGCATCCTTCCTACCTTTTAACCAAGGAGCACCCCAAACCAATACACGGCTTCCATCATCTATTTTCCAACGAGATCCCAAATTCAACACAACCCGAGAACAGTAGATACTACGCCATATGTAGCTGGGATTATGGCCCAAGCGAGCCCCCATAAAGTCATCATCCGGATAATATTTGACTTTCAAGACACGTCCAACTATAGTATCCGCGTGGGTCATGTAAGGGATGGAGCCCCCCTACACAGCCCAACACCATGTAAGTCTCCTCTCAACTCTGAATTTTTTAGTAAGGAAGTAAGACCCTCAGCACAAATAATGAAGAGATAAGGTGACAGTGGGTCACCCTGTCTTAACCCTCGCCCCGGAGTGATAGGCCCGACTTTTTCATTGTTCATCAACACAGAGTAGCTCACTGTTTATAAACACATAAACATCCACTGAACCCACCTGTCATCAAAACCCATCTGCCTCATCATCTCCTTCAAGTATCCCCAATCCACCCTATCACAGGCTTTACTAATACCAATCTTAAGTGCCATCTCCCCCACCCTACCACTAGTTTTTCACTTTAGATGATTGATAGTTTCAATAGCAACAAGGACATTATCAAGAATGGACCGATCCTCTACAAAAGCTGATTGCTCCATAGAGATACACTTATGAAGCAAAGGTTTCATACTATTGGCAAGGACTTTGGAAATTATCTTATATATAACATTGCACAATGAAATAGGGCGAAGATCCTTCATTGAAATGGGATCATCAACTTTAGGGATCAACACTATATTAGCATCGTTCAAATTTGGTGGGAATTCGCCCACCTCCAACCAAATCCTTCCATTATTAAAAAGTTCATCACCACACAAGATCCAAAAACGCTTAAAGAAAGTCGGATTTAACCCATCAGGTCCCGGGCTTTATCCGAGTGCATTTGAAATAAAGCATTTTTGAACTTGTCAATCTCTAACGGCTTAAGTAACTCAACATTATCCTCCTCCATGACCCTTCTCGTTACATGTCTCAAAACCTCTTGGTAATCCCCACTACTACCCCTAGACAACTCCTTAAAGTAATTTGAAGCCACCTCACCCACCTCCCTTTGATCTGTAACAATTTGCCCATCCTCTCTACTCATTTTTGTTATCAAGTTTTTCCTCTTTCTAGCACTTGCCATAGCATGAAAAGTTTTGGAGTTAGTATCTCCATCACCTAACCAATGTACCTTCGCTCTTTGTTTCCAAAAAGCCTCCTCTTGAGCGAGAAGCACTCCTAGTCTTTGCTTCACCTCTTTTAGGCATTGGTCAGTGATGAATCCCCATCACATGATGTTTTTCACTGCAAAAAAAGGGTAATTTTACTTAATAATTTGATGAATGAATGGAAAGTGTTAGGAGAAAATTAAGAAGTGTTACCAAGTGGCTTCAGTCTCAAGAGGGGGGGTGAATTGAGATTTAAAAACTTTTCAGATCTTTTGAAAATGTTTTTCCCCTTTTCAATGACTTAGATCAATTTTCGCGCAGGTTAAGTGGAAGCGAAGGAATTAGAATATAAAGCAGTAAAGCAGTATAATAGTAAAGCAGGAAAGCAGTAAAGCACGCAGAGATTTATCCTGGTTCGGTCACCTCCTAGTGACCTACGTCCAGTCCTCACACCTTTGTGAGATTTTCCACTAAAACAACAACAAGGCTTACAGGTGCCTTGGAAAACCTTTACAGACTCAGGCACTCTCCTCCTAGGATACCCCACCTATAGAGAGCCCTCAGATCTAATATAACAATAACAAGAGATACCCCACCCCTGTTACAATCAACTGCCCTAGAAAGATACCCCACTTCCTAGTACATGCAGCTACCCTAGAGAGATACCCCACTCCCTAGAACAAAACACAACAATTAAATAATAAACAATTGTAAATGCAGAAATACCTCTAATGAAGGCAGATATTACAACTTGAAGGACACAACCCCAACTAACTCTTAGCAACAGATCAGCTCAGACGGACCAACGGTGCGTGACGAGCAAAAGTAAAAGCGTAAAGAGTTTTTCTCAAAAGTTCTCTGATTCGTGAAATGGGTTGTGTGAAAATGAACGTGAAGCACTGCCTATTTATAGGCTATGAGGAATTCATTTTTACGTTGAAAATAGTGTAGGAATCGATTCTTAGTTAAAATGTATTTGATCTTGGAATCGATTTATTTAGGTGAGGAATCGATTTATCTTTGTTTGGAAAATATGGGAAATCGATTCTTGAGTACCATGGAAAGCTAGGAATCGATTCTATACTTAGTGAAAATATGTAGGAATCGATTTTCAGCTTGCCTGAGACAAGTGGGAATCGATTCTCAGTTATGTGCAAAAGGATGGGAATCGATTCTTCCCTTAAAAAATATTTGGCTCAGAAATCGATTTATGTACTGAAAGTACATGACCTGAAAATCGATTTATAGCTTTTCTATTTTACCTGAAAATCGATTTTGATATTTGTTCATGCATGAGGAAATCGATTTTGTTATTTTAAAGGTGATAAGAATGTTTACGTAAATATGCATGCACCTTTTAAAAAAAACTTTGTGAGTATGTGAGACTTGATATACGAGCTGACCTTTGAAAGAGCTTACACTTTTTCCTAAGACACACCCAAACCCAAATGACTACCCTTATATTTAAGGACTATCCTTAAACTTGAATCTTCAGTTCTTGGCTTGCTTGTCTTGGATTGTGACTTTGACGTTTAGTCACTTTTATTGACTTTGACCGACAATCTTACCTTTGTCTTTTTCATCATCAAAACACATCTTGCAATATCAGGTTACCTGCAACACAAGGTATCCACATTCTCCCCCTTTTTGATGATGACAAAACATTAACTCATCTCAAGGTGGGAGGTCAGTTTAAATAGATAATGTATATGATACTCCCCCTATCATGATACTCCCCCTGTTTTATTGACTGTATGCAAGTAGATGCAAATGCATGCTGAATATTAAAACTTTATTCTAAATACTAAAAACTCTATTCTTCTCCCCCTTTTTGTCATGATCAAAGAGGGCAACATGTAATTGAAAATATGCGAATCTTAACAGCACAGTCATTTAATTAGAAAAGAATAATCATTTGCATTAAACCAATTTGGTAACCAACAAAAAGAGCTAATAGTCATAGGCTTATAAGAGAAGGGTTATGCCAACAGGGCACAAAACATAAAAATAAAAAGCTGACTCATAATTTTATCTAAAGATCTTGCATCCAATGCGAAAAGGAACTGTTTCGAGCCTCAAATTCTGTTAATCGATTGTTTAAGGCAGTAATCTCGTGACTGTGGGTCTCTCTGGAAAGGATGATTTCTTTTTTTAATTCTTCCATCCTTTCGTTCTGTTCTTCTTGAAAGATGTTGAGTGCATGCAAGAAGTGATTGAGAGCTGTGGATGGGGCTGCAGCAGCAGCAGTTTGGTTTGGTTCTGTTTGACCATCCTCATGTATGGTGGAGTTTGTGTTCGACCCAGGTGGCCTGTTTGGATCATATTCTTGGGATGATGCTATGCCTATGGAGGAGTGATGCCAAGTATCTCCAGATTGGATGAATTGCATCTGGTTTAAGGTGGAGGTGTTTATCATGTGATAGGCTGCTTTCCCTTTTATGATTTTCTCCCCTAAGAATGGAATGTTGAAGTGCTGGAGAAGTTTTGTAATGAGGACACAGTATGGAAGAGGTTTGTCGCTTGTCTTTGTGTGACGAGTCATGTGGCTTACGATCAGATGTGCCCAGTTTATGTTCTTCCGGTGTTTGATTCCCCAAAGTAAAATAACTTCATCATAGGTTACCTGAGCAATGTTTGAGGTTTTCGGAAGGATTGTTCGGGCTATGGTGTAGTGGAGAAGCCGATTTTGGGTTGTGAGTGATTTTGCTAGAATAGGATTTTTACCAACTTCGGCCAGAGCATGACAGATAGATATGCAAGTATCTCCTAGGTCGAATTCGGGCCAAGATTCCGGAGGGTTCATATGGATCAATTTCTCACCATCACAAGGTAAGTTGGTGAGATTACTGAACTGAGCTAGGGTGAGGTGGATTTTGGTTCCTTTTAGTTCAGCTGATAGTGTTTCAGTTGTATCGTTGTAGCTAAGAGTGGTGTAGAAGGCTCTAACCATGTCAGGAGCGACTGGGCCTGTTTCAGTTGCAAAGTCTAGCAGTTTATGGAACTCTAACCAGTCAATGAATTCAAATCCCTTTTGACTTTGAAACCAAGGTAAGTCTAGAGCATAAGTGGTTCCTAATCCTCTAAGAGAGAAGTTTTTGCAGTAGAGGTCAGCTTGTTCAGGACTGGTGAAATATCTGGAGTGGAAGGAGCTTTCACCATCATGTACTCTTTTCCTTTTGACGCAGAGGTTCTTGGTTCTTGGAGGCATTGAATTATGCTCAAAGGAGGATTTGTTTTAGGTGAGTACACTATGAAAATAGTGAGATGAGTCGCTACAAAATACATTGACTAAGATATAGGGATAGGCGCCCAAGAAAATAGGAAAGGATGTGGTGAGATGTTGTAGGGATTTTGCGCCTTTCTTGTTGGAGAGGATAAGAAATTATCGCTAGTTTTCCTAAGTTTTAGGAAAGGGTTGATTTGTTTGGAGATTTTGCAAAGATCATAATCGATTGAAAGATTTTTAGTGAAAGATTCTATATAATCGATTTTGAGCTAAAAAATTGGCTTTTGGAAGTGACTTGGAAATCGATTCATATCATGAAAAATGCCCAAAAAGAGAGCTCTATGAAACTTATAAAAATAGAGTAGGTTGTTTCTTTTGCAATGGTTTTAAAAATACTTTTGACTGGCCGTTAAAAAGACACGATTAACTTTTAATCATGTATGCACATATTAGAGTCATGGGTTCTAGGATGATGGTTCCCTTTACATGAAATAAAATGTGGAAATGAAATTTCGCACTTGTATAGACCAATTTCATGTTTAGAGATTGAATTTACTAGTTCTATATAAAAAAAAATGGACTAACCTTTCCTGAGGATTCTTTCCTCAGTTTTGTTTTTGATGTAAGTCACATGACTGCTTAACCTGGGGTGGAGTGTTTAAGGATCTGTTTCTTCCCAGTCATGAGCTTTTGTGATTCTGCTTTCAAGGTACCAATTTGTCCCCCATACCTTGAAGCATACCTGCAATGATTAAACAAGGGTTCTAGGTACCCAAATTTCTTTGGGTCCTTGTGGGTTAGTACTTAGTATGGTCCCTTTGGGAACCCATACTTTCTTCACATTTTGTCTTCCTCTTGTCCTGCAAACAGAGACTGTGTGTCCATTTCTACCACAATAACTACAACTGATGCATGGTCTTGATCTATGATGCATATGCCTTTTAGTGTAGTTGTTTCTAGGATGTGTAGGATGTGCCTGTTGTAAGCTGGATAGTTTTCCTACTGTCCATTCTAGTTCATGGACTTTTTTTTCAAACTCAGTACATTTGTCACAGACATAATTTGCTTTAAGGTAGCCTAGGCTGTAGTTTTCCTTTCTAAGTTCTAACCTTTCTTTAGTTAATGCAATTACTTCATTTTGAAGGTGATTGATAACTTTCTTTGCTTTATCTAATGCCTTAGCTAATTTCATAGAATCATCATGCAATTCAGTGAAAGCTTCATATAAATCATCATATGCATTTTGTAAAGAGTCAGGGTTAGAAATTACCTCGTTTTCATTCTCGCTTTCATGATCAGCCATTAATGCAACTTGAGCTTCTTCATCTTCTGATTCATCTGATGAATCCATGCAGTTGTCTTCCCATGCGATGTAGGCTTTTCTTCCTTTGTTATTTTTGAATGCCTTCTTTTCAGATTTGGAGTCCTTTTTCTGTAGATTAGGACATTCCATTTTCATGTGCCCGGGTTTCCCGCATTCATAACAAGTAGGAGGACCGGATGTACTTTCTTTGCTGGAGAACCTTTTTGATTTGAAGTTCTTCTTTGGATAGTTGTTGCTTTTCATGAACCTTTTGAACTTTCGAACCATAAGAGCCATATTCTCTTCACTTTCATCAATTTCATCATCTGAGTTGTCACTATCATCAAATTGACTAGAACAAGATGCTTTTAGAGCCAAGCTTTTCTTTTTCTTATCTGTATTTTCGTACTCAGCTAGACGAGTGAGTTCTAGTTCATGCTCTTGAAGTTTACCGAACAGAGTAGCCAGAGTCATGGTAGCTAAATTTCTTGATTCAGCTATAGCAGTAACCTTAGGTTGCCATTCTCTATTCAGACATCTCAGAACTTTGTTGATTAGATCCTCTGCAGGAAATGACTTACCCAACAAGCTTAACTGATTCACAATGTGAGTGAACCTTTTCTGCATTTCTGGTATTGTTTCACCTGTATTCATTCTAAATAATTCGTACTCTCTGATAAGAGTATTTGTTCTTGCCCTTTTCACTTCATTTGTACCCTCATGAGTAACTTGGAGATTATCCCACATTTCTTGGGCAGATTTACAGTTTGAAACTCGAAAAAATTCATCAGGACTTAAAGCAGAAGTAATAATATTTTTGGCACGTAAATTATGTTGCACTTTTCTTTTCTCATCATCAGACCATTCATTTCTACTTTTAATAGTAAGAATACCATCTACTATGTGTGTGGGGACATAGGGTCCTTTTTCCACAGCATCCCAAACATCTAAGTCTACCCCTTCAATAAAGATTCTCATTCTTTCTTTCCAATATGCATAATCTTTCCCGTTGAATCCCGGAGGACGGGTAAGAGAAGCACGCTCTTGCGTAGACCAACCTGAAGCCATTTCTCTTGAAGCTGCTAGGCCCTTTATACAAGAGTCTAGCTCTGACACCACTTGTTACCAAGTGGCTTCAGTCTCAAGAGGGGGGGTGAATTGAGATTTAAAAACTTTTCAGATCTTTTGAAAATGGTTTTCCCCTTTTCAATGACTTAGATCAATTTTCGCGCAGGTTAAGTGGAAGCGAATGAATTAGAATATAAAGCAGTAAAGCAGTATAATAGTAAAGCAGGAAAGCAGTAAAGCACGCAGAGATTTATCCTGGTTTGGTCACCTCCTAGTGACCTACGTCCAGTCCTCACACCCTTGTGAGATTTTCCACTAAAACAACAACAAGGCTTACAGGTGCCTTGGAAAACCTTTACAGACTCAGGCACTCTCCTCCTAGGATACCCCACCTATAGAGAGCCCTCAGATCTAATATAACAATAACAAGAGATACCCCACCCCTGTTACAATCAACTGCCCTAGAAAGATACCCCACTTCCTAGTACATGCAGCTACCCTAGAGAGATACCCCACTCCCTAGAACAAAACACAACAATTAAATAATAAACAATTGTAAATGCAGAAATACCTCTAATGAAGGCAGATATTACAACTTGAAGGACGCAACCCCAACTAACTCTTAGCAACAGATCAGCTCAGACGGACCAACGGTGCGTGACGAGCAAAAGTAAAAGCGTAAAGAGTTTTTCTCAAAAGTTCTCTGATTCGTGAAATGGGTTGTGTGAAAATGAACGTGAAGCACTGCCTATTTATAGGCTATGAGGAATTCATTTTTACGTTGAAAATAGTGTAGGAATCGATTCTTAGTTAAAATGTATTTGATCTTGGAATCGATTTATTTAGGTGAGGAATCGATTTATCTTTGTTTGGAAAATATGGGAAATCGATTCTTGAGTACCATGGAAAGCTAGGAATCGATTCTATACTTAGTGAAAATATGTAGGAATCGATTTTCAGCTTGCCTGAGACAAGTGGGAATCGATTCTCAGTTATGTGCAAAAGGTTGGGAATCGATTCTTCCCTTAAAAAATATTTGGCTCAGAAATCGATTTATGTACTGAAAGTACATGACCTGAAAATCGATTTATAGCTTTTCTATTTTACCTAAAAATCGATTTTGATATTTGTTCATGCATGAGGAAATCGATTTTGTTATTTTAAAGGTGATAAGAATGTTTACGTAAATATGCATGCACCTTTTAAAAAAAACTTTGTGAGTGTGTGAGACTTGATATACGAGCTGACCTTTGAAAGAGCTTACACTTTTTCCTAAGACACACCCAAACCCAAATGACTACCCTTATATTTAAGGACTATCCTTAAACTTGAATCTTCAGTTCTTGGCTTGCTTGTCTTGGATTGTGACTTTGACGTTTAGTCACTTTTATTGACTTTGACCGACAATCTTACCTTTGTCTTTTTCATCATCAAAACACATCCTGCAATATCAGGTTACCTGCAACACAAGGTATCCACAAGAAGTTGTTTTATTTGGGATTTAATTGCTTTTGCAGTGTTTATGCTGGGTTTTGTGGTGTTTTTGTGCCCAGGGACTAGGTGAAGAGAAGAACGAAGAAATGCAAGCAAGCAGGCTCAAAAATACAAGGAAATAAGGTTTCTGCCAAATCGCGCTGAAGTTGCGCTGGAAGCGCAAGTGAGGCGCAAGAATTCACTGTAGCGTCCTCCATCCGCGCCTAAGTGGCGCTGGAAGCGCGAGTCGCGCGCGGATTGGCAGAAACAGTCACGCAGAGTTGCGCTGAAGTTGCGCTGGGAGCGCCAGTGAGGCGCAAAACACCGGAAAACACGTTAAATCAGGGCCAGCACGCGTTTTGGAGGGACTTTTGGCCGTTTTTGGAACCCTAGAACAGGAGAGGAGCAATTCCGGCTGACGGCTACCGAAGAATCAAGACTTGGGAACAAGGATTGAAGCTTCATATGTGTTCATCATCATCTTCCACTTGTAATTTTCCTTGTTTCTCTTCATTAATCATGAATAGCTAAATCTCTTTATGTTAGGGATGAAGGAATATTGATGTAACCACTATTGTAGCTGATCTAGGACCATATTTATATCTTTCTCTCTCGGATTTGTGTATCGGAATTTTGTGCTTAATGCGTTTTATGGTTGGAAAACTCATACAATGATATTTTGTTCAATTATGAAATGGAAGTTTTATTTTGAATGTTTGAATTTCGATACCTTCAATTTGTGGCTTAGGAATAATCGATAAATTGTTGTATATTGCAAACCATTGTTTTTACTGCTTGTTGTTAATTAGAATAATCTAAGGAATTGGGGATTCTAGTTATCTACAAAGTACTAATTACCTAAGGAATTGGGAATTAGTTGATAGTGTTGGTTTGATAGCAAATTAGAGAGAGTTTATCCTTCGAATTAGATTAGCGCAATAGTGTGAAATCAATAGGAATTCGTCCCTAGCATTTCCTCCATCGTATCTTTTCTAACGTGTTCTTCGTTTCTCTAGTTAAAAACTCAAAAATATTTCATTGCTTTACCTTCGAGCTTCATAGCTCAACAATTATCAAACAAACCCCTTTTAATTTGGTTCCTATTAGCTGTTGTTAACGTTTTAGTAAATTAACTTCGATCCTTGAGGACGATATCCCGGTACTTACCGGTTTATTACTTGCACGATTCGGTACACTTGCCGAAAAGTTAACAAGTTTTTGGCGCCCCCTCCATTATCCCTCCCTCTCAACTCTTCAATCTCTCTTCTACACCCATTTATAGCTTCTCTATAGCGAGACCTAAGTCTCTTACGCCATTCATCCACCGCATTTGTACAATTTTGAATTTTCCCCATAAAATCATTACTTGGCTCCTCATTCCAACTCCCCTCTACAACAATAGGCAACTCCGGTTCTTCTAACCAAGCATTTTCAAATTTAAATCCATGCTTATTTATTCTTCTATCTCTCTCAAATAATTTAACACAAATAGGTGAATGATCAGATTTATTCGATAAACCATTAATAAAACGATAAGAGGGAAAAATGTCTAACCGGCTTTGAGTTACAAGTGCACGATCGAGCCTTTCTTCTTTGCTATCTGGTGTCCCTAGTGACTTTGTCCAGGTGAATTGGTAACCCTCCATTGGAAGGTCATGGAGATTGCTTTCTTGTACAACTTCTTGAAAACCACGAATCAACTAAAGTGCCCTTACCGCCCTACTCCTTTTATCCTCATTAGATAAAATGTCGTTAAAATCACCCATCACACACCACAGAAGATCATTATCCCTAGATAGTGTTTTCAACAACTCCCAAGAATCTCTTCTTCTACTACCCTCCGGATAGCCATAGAAACCAGTGAACCTCCAATTTGGATAGCCAGTAACTGAGAGACCTCCACATTAATAAAATTTGTAGAATAGCTTAATACTCTACACTCATATGGTTGCTTCCATAACATTGCCAAACCTCCACTACGCCTTGTTCTATCAACTGCAAAAGCGGAATCAAAACCCAAAATAACTCGCATTTCTTCAATTTTATTAGCATGAACCAAAGTCTCATATAAAAACAAAACATCCGGTCTGTATGCCTGGATGAGGTCACGAACTGAGGGAACTGCACCAGGGTTGCTCAGGCTCTGACAGTTCCAACTTATGAAACTCATTGCTCCTAGCAGGCCTGTTTGGCAAGACCTGCCCATAAAAAAGAATTATTTTCATTCTCCAAACTTTCAGCAACAACAACGTTTTTAGCCACCACATCTTCACTATTCTTAGTATTCATCACACCTGACCCTAGGGCTGGACATCAAATCCGTACCCAACCGAAACTGAAATATCCGAAATGGATATTGGTGCAACGGGCGGGTCAATTCGGTCTTCGGGTATTTTTGTGAGCAGAAATGGTTAAGAACGAGTCTGAGTGGGCGGGTTCGGTTTTTGAAATTAAAACCATTGGTGTCCGAACCTGCCCGAAACATTCATACTCTGCGAGATGTATGTTAAAGTAGCCTGCAGTCCTGCACACTGTCCTTAAAATACTGACCTCGCAATGCCACACTGCCAATATGTAAAACAAATGCAACTTGATAAGACATAGCATAGCACTTTGTGGTCCACACGCAAGTCATTTTTAAAAAGTATTATTTTATTATTCATTACACATATTACAATATACATGTCAGAAGGTCATTTTTAAAATGTATTTCTCTCTCTTTGCTTCATCTCCTTCGTGCTCCTTGCGTCATCTCCCTCCCTAGTTTTATTTTGATGAAACCATCTTGCTAGTTGTTCATTTCCTTCGTCTTTAGTTTATCTCCTTCGGCCTGTCTCGACCCCAAACCCGATTGAACCCATCATTTCACCCGCAAAAACCGTCAAACCGAACCGCAAAATCGAGAAAAGATTCGGGCGGAAGTGGGCTGTTGTGTCTGAACCGTGATTTTCGTCGGATTGGGGTTTTGGGCCCGAAACCGCCCAAAACCGCCCGATGCCCCCGCCGCCACCTCGCCGCAGCTCCGCCCTCAGAAGCGGACCCTACCCCTAGTACCATCATAATTCATCAATGTAAACAACTCATCACACCCACTCTCCATATGTCCCAACAAGCCACATAGATAACCAAAGGTCTCTAATCTCTCATATTTGAAAGATACCATTCTCGCTTCTCCACCCTACTTTCTAATCTTCTTGCCTCTGCGTAAAGGTTGCCTCACGTCCACCAGAACTCGTATGCGCATATACTGATGCCAGAAGTTTGATGAATTGTTGCTATCATACTCCAAAAATTCACCAATAAAGTCACCTAATCCTATCCCCACAGTTTCTGACATGAATCCAATGGGATGATCATGAACTTGAAACTAGAATGGCACCGTATTCAGTGAAATTTCTTGAGGCATAGTCCCCTTCGGTACGACACTCAAGATGAGAAGATGTCTATCGAACGACCACGGTCCCTGTTTCAACACCCTTTGAATGTCCAGTTGATGATAGAACTGAAACAAGAGCAACCCCGGTTCCACTTCCTTGATCCCCACACCTCTCCCTGGACGCCAAATGTCCGCCATTTTATCCATCATACACTGACTTTGATGCTTTTATCCGTTAAGAACCTTCCAACAAGACACAACGACAGATCTGAACCCACTTCTCCTCCTCCTTCTCATTCTTCCCCTGCGAACTCATATTCTGCTTGTTCCTCCAAGTCTAATCACTCCATGGTAGAGTGATCCGATTGAAGAAAGATGAATAATGTGTAAGAAAACAGTAAGCTACTCAACAATGGTGAAAACTTTGAAAAACCCTAGAAACCTCTCACTCAAGGGAGAGAGCTCTCACAATGCGGAGAGAAAACACGTCAAAAACAAATTATTAAGAAAATATTACAAGACTTTATAAGAAAAACATCTATATTTTTATGTTATTAAATACTAGTATAATTAATCAAGTCAATGATCTTTTTAGTTAGTTTACCCAAATTGCCTTTATTAATTGCTTACTTCTTCTTTTCCCAAGACTTTTAATGAGAAATACCAATGATCATATGGGTAATTCAAATTTTTACTTTTATTTTTATAGATTTTATCACTTTCTTAAATATTGGTGTGCTTAAATTTCCTACATGTGTAATGGGTGAAGATGTGTATAGAATCTATCTCTTATTCTGTCATTGTTAATCAGGAGCCTGTTGGTCCAATTGTTCCCGGAAGGGGTCTTCGTCAAGGGGACCCCCTTTCACCTTACTTATTTATCTTGTGCTCTGAAGGTCTTACTTCTTTGATTCATCAGACAATGGCTAGAGGAGATATCCATGGGGTCAATATATGCAGAGGAGCGCCTACTATCACTCATCTATTGTTTGCAGATGAGAAGCACCTAAGGGGGTAATTCTTGAGGGAAATGATTAATATGAAAAATATTCTAGATGTGTATGAACAAGCTTCAGGGCAACAAATTAATTTCCAGAAATCTGAATTTTTTTTCAGCAGGAATGTGGTTCGAGGGGATCAAGATATTATTTCTAACGGGCTTGGTGTTCATGAATGGCTAGGTACATGTCGGTATTTGGGTCTTCCTTCTATGGTTGATAGGAGCAAGAAATCTCTCTTCAAGTTTATCAAGGATAGTGTGTGGAAGAAGATTAGCTCGTGGAGCGGTCGTTCTTTGTCAAAGGCGGGCAAGGAGGTCATGATTAAATTGGTTCTCCAATATATTCCGACTTATTTCATGAGTGTCTTTCTCATTCCGGCTTCTTTGTGTGATGAGATTCAAAGTTTGATCAGTGGCTTTTGGTGGGGTGGTAGTTCTTCCTCATCCTGTGTTATTCATTGGATTGCTTGGGATAAGTTGTGTATTGATAAAAACCATGGTGGATTGGGCTTTCGCAATCTTAATGTTTTCAACATTGCTCTGTTGGGAAAGCAAGGTTGGAGGTTAATGAGCTCCCCGGATTCCTTGGTGGCAAGGTTATACAAAGCTAAGTACTATCCTAGGTGTGATTTCACGCAAGCACCTAAGGGGGGTAATTCTAGTTTTGTGTGGCGTAGTATTCATGAAGCTCAGAGGGTTCTTAAGGAGGGTTGTCGGTGGATTATAGGTGATGGGCGAGGAGTTAATGTTTTTGGAGAGTCTTGGCTGGCTAATCCTGGGGTGCTCACTGAAAATGATTCTCCTCATTTTAATCCTTTTCTCCGTGTGAGTGACCTCCTTCATGTAGGCACAAAGACACGAATCGGTGAGTTGATTAATCAATTGTTCCCCACGACAATAGTGGATTACATTTTGAGAACCCCTCTCTTCCCAACGGTCTTGGATGACACGAGGATGTGGTGGCTGGAAATTACGGGTGTTTATTCAGTCCGTAGTGATTATAGTTTGATCATGGACCGTATTTTGGATACTGGACATTTGTTTCTTGAAGGTGATTGGCGTAGTCTTTGGAGGTTGAAGATCCCACCTAAGGTTAAACATTTCCTATGGTGTTTGTGTAGAGATGTTTTGCCAACTAGATCAAACTTACGTCATAGACATATGGAGGTTGAGGATTTGTGTCCTTGGTGTGCGCAATCAATTGAGTCTACTCTTCATCTCTTTGTCTTTTTCCCCAAAGCTCAAGCTTGTTGGAGGAGTCTTGGGATGCTTGATGTTGTTACCACTACTGTTTCTAGTGCTGCGAATTTCTGTGCAGCTTTTTTCTCTATTCTTAATACTTTGCAAGGCGTATGACTCTTTGGAGTATGTGGCAAAGCCGTAATGACCGTGTTTGGGAGAATAAATCAGTGGATGCTTCCTCTATCGTGTGGGCTGGTAACCGGTTGTTGAGCGACTGGAAAGGGGCGCGGTGCGCTGCTGATGCGAGCCTGCCCACGGTTCCTCGCGTTGGTGTTGTGTGGACTCGACCGAGAGCAGGTTTTGTGAAGTGTAACGCCGATGCGGCTTTCTCATTGGTGACAAACCGAGTTGGCATTGGTATGTGTTTGCGGTATGATCGCAGTAACTTTATCAAGGCTAAGACCATCAACTAATTTTGGATGTTCCTTTGGGTTTAAAAATTAGAACATAAAAAGGTCTCTAATCAAGCAAGATCCACCTAAGACCCTAGAAGAGGATTTACCTATCCATGGTGGTCAAGAACAATGAAATAAAATTAAGAGTCATAAATTACAGAGATAAAAATCCGGAATAGAGAAATTTCTGATCCTGAAAATTTAGTCTCCTTTTTCTGCTCCAGAGCTCTCTCACGGTGTCAAAAACGGGTACCCAAAACCCCCTCCTCTCCTTGCCGACGCTACAATTGGTGCGTGGTTTCTATGTGTTGTGCGGCACTTTTTCTTCGTGTGTGCCGCTCTCTGTCTCACGTCTAGGGTTCTCTCCCTTTAATTGTTAATTAATTCTCCAATTCCCCTTTGTGCTGTATCTCACTTCCATTCACATAGGCCGTGGGCCTCCTTTTTTATTGGGCCGATAACAAAGCCAACTAAGAATTTGGCTTTGATTTCTTCTTTTATTTTTGAGCCCATATATATATATATATATATATATATATATATATATATATATATATATATATATATATATATATATATTGAACTTTGAGTGACATAAAATTTGACTTTTATTCATTTTATCTTTTTCTATCTTTCTGCAAAATAAGAGCAAATTAAGTTAGTAATTTATATTATTAATAATAACTGCTCTAAAAATGACTCAAAAGTGTCTCTAAAAACTGCACTAAATTGGAGCTTATCAACTCTTCTTTTTGCAATTATGTGGGTTCGAGAGTTGGGATTCAAAGACGTTATCTTTGAATTGGACGCGGAATTTTTTGTTGATGTTTTTATTTCTAGGCGTTCAATCATTTGAGTTTGGCTCACTTATTAGAGCTTGTAAGAGCCTTTTTACTTTTTTTAATCAAAACTCTCATGTTGAGTTTGCTAGGAGGGATGCTAAAAAAGTTGCTCATACCTTAGCAGAGGTGGTTTTGTTGTCAGCTAGTTCTCAGAGAGTACTATATTATTCCTTCATGTATTTCGTCATTGATTATTAATGAAATGCACTAAGTGTTTCTTGTTAAAAATTTTTTCCTACATGTGACCGTGTGTAGATGTTATAGTTACTCATCCTCTCCTGGCTTATTTAGATAGATCATCATCATTGTTTAATGACTTAAATATGTTTTAGGCCCCTGCAAATATAGCGTGTTTTGGTTTTGCCCCCTGCAATTTTTTTAAAAAAAAAACTCCTTTCAAAATACAGAGATTTGATTTAGGCCATTCTGTTAACCAAAGTTACAAAAAATATTGAGTTGGCAAAGAGCGGTCTGAGTTGTCATTTATTTATTTTTTCTAAATTTTTAATGATGATTGGGATTACCAAGTCATTACTTTTTATTTTAATTAATTTTGATTCTTCATCTCTCTCGGTGCAAGAAATTATCCAAAACATTATCCAATCCGATGGATCTCGCAGTGCATGAAGTATTCTGTGATAAAGAAGGTTGTTGTTGTTGTTGCTGCAACGGTTGTTGTTGCTGCAACGGTTGTTGTTGCTGCAACGGTTGCAATTGTTGTTGCGATGCTTGCAATTGTTGTTCCTCTTCCCTGGTCTTCTTCCATCTTTAATCTATCATTCATAACCTCACGCTCAAATTGTTTTATTCATTTTGAGGAAAATGGGTTTTAAAGTTTAGATGGAAAATGGGTTTCAGCATTTAGATGCAAATGGGTTTCAAATCATTATATTCAGGTTTTTAACATTTAAGTGAATTTCAACATTCATCATCTTCATCTTCGTGTTTAACTAAAACAAAATATATGTGTTTAACTATTGCCCTTCTTTAGATCTGGGATGATGGGTTTTTGCGGTGGAAAAGGTTTCGTCGACGGTGATTTTGGGTGTTGCCGTGTTGGGGGTTTCTATTACCGGGTGGCTTCTCAGATCTGGTGTTTGGGTGTTGGTGTTTCGATGTAATGTATTTTCTGTTTGAAGATGGAAGAAGAGGATCTGATAGATTGAAGATGGATTAAAGATGGAAGAAGATCAGCGAAGAGGAAGAAGAGGATCTGATCAGGGTTTTTATTTTTTTAATTTTAGTTAGGTTTGTTTTTTTAGGTTTAAATATGTTTTTAGGGGGTGTTTTGCTTTTACCCCCTACAATTTTTTTTTTCTTTCAAAAACACCTTGCAAAATTCAACATTTTGGCGTTAGCCCTTCTATTAGTTATACGTTACAAAAAATCTCACGTGTCACACATTTGACATTTATATTTAGTTTTTTATTTATTTTATTTGCTGATTTGGGTTCAACATTTGATTTTACCCCCTATTATTCTCTTTCTTCTCCACTCTCTTCTCTCCCTTTCTCACCAACACAACCACCACCCCACCACCACCACCACTCTCTTCTCTCTCTCACCCACACCGCAACCACCACCACAACCACTCTCTTCTCTCTCTCACCCACACCACAACCACCACAGCCACTCTCTTCTCTCTCTCACCCACACCGCAACCACCGCAACCACCGCAACCACCACACCACCACCACCACCACCACCACAACCACTCTCTTCTCTCTCTCACCCACACCACAACCACCACAACCACTCTCTTCTCTCTCTCACCCACACCGCAACCACCACACCACCACCACCACCACCACAACTACTCTCTTCTCTCTCTCTCTCTCACCCACATCGCAACCACCACACCACCACCACCACCATCACAACCACTCTCTTCTCTCTCTCACCCACACCACAACCACCACAACCACTCTCTTCTCTCTCTCACCCTCACCACCGTACCACGCTCATACCCAGCGACAACAACAACAAAACACACAGCGAATTTTGTTTCCAAAAAACCCCAAAATCGAAATAGAACAAATTGAAATGAAATGACAACGATTTTGATTTTGTTTCCTCTTGAATAACAACGATTTTGTTTCCAACAACAACAACAACAACAACAACAACAACAACAACAACAACAACAACAACAACAACAACAACAACAACAACAACAACAACAACAACAACAACAACAACAACAACAACATCGATTTCGTTTCCTCTTCACGACGATTTTGTTTCCTCTTCACAACGATTTCGTTTTTGAGAGAGTGAGGTTGAAGATGATGAAGATAGTGGTTGTGGTGTTAGCGGTGGTGTGTGAGTGGTGGTGTGTGAGTGGTGGTGGTGTTGGTGGTTGTGGTGTGGGTGAGAGAGAGAAGATGAAGAGAGATGTTGAGGGAGAGGGTGTGTTTGTGTTTTTGTTGATGATTAAGCTGAGATGGAAACAACAACAACACAGAGAGAGATGAAGATGAAGAAAGATGAGCTCAGATAAAAAAATTTGTAGGGGGTAAAATCAAAACCCCCCTATTTGTAGGGGGTAAAAGCAAAGCCAAAACGTCAGCAAAGCCAGCTGACAGTTCCGTTAGACACGTCAACAAACCACTAACGGAGACTTGATAGAAGGACTAATATCAAACAAAAAAAATTTTGCAAGCTGTTTTTAAAAAAAAATAAAATTTGTAGGGGGTAAAAGCAAAACACTCCCTATTTG
Source organism: Astragalus membranaceus (assembly GCA_039519185.1). NCBI lineage: Eukaryota > Viridiplantae > Streptophyta > Magnoliopsida > Fabales > Fabaceae > Astragalus > Astragalus membranaceus. The sequence goes on along the minus strand of CM076849.1, from coordinate 26,907,823 downwards.
TAGGGGCTAAAAACGTATTTAAACATTTTTTTATTGTTTAATTGTTAGGCACCTACGGTCAGCATTTGAAGTAAACACGTTGACAATTTTTTAATGTCAGCCTAACAGAAGGGCAAATAACAAAACACTAGATTTTGCAAGGGTTTTTTATTAATTTTTTTTTTTGCAGAGACCTAAATCAAAACACGCTATATTTGCAGGGGCCTAAATCATATTTAAGCCTGTTAAATTATCTATTTTGATATCATCATCCGTTGTCTCATACTTCACTGTAGTTTAAAACTCTAATATTAAATGCCAAAAAAAACTCTAATATTTGGTATGTATGGTTAACTCATTCTATTATTAGATACTAAAGCAAAGCGGGGTCGAATACCTCTAAACTAAAAAAATACTTCACTAACTTATAGTCATTCATTCCTTTTATCAGTGAGTACCCAAGTTAACCAAAAATACTTTTTTGTTTGACAACCTTATCTCAGTTAGCCAAATATTTAAACGGTATATATCCCAAAAAGAATTCGGTGCATTTTTATAGTAAAAAAACATGTATATATACGCTGATATATTGTTTCTAAAAGCATTTCCTTGCCACAGAATTTTTCGGAGGAAGCATACAAATCTTATTAATCATACTTAATCTATTAAGTTTTCTCTTAGTTCAAATAACAAATTATAGCCCCCATGGGGTGGATCAGCTGGTTCGGCTCGGTGGTACTGCAAGGCAGGTCCCGGGTTTGATTCTAGGCTTCCCCACGGTTTATAGCCTATCCAAAGCGAACTTGCGCTGTGAGCTAGGGTAGGCGATGCTGCAATTACCAGTGAAAATCCTCAATGAGGTTACTGGTTGGCTAGGCCTCGCATGGAGTTGGTCCTTACCCTAATCTAAACTTTTTTGTAACCAAAAAAATAACAAATTATAGAACTTAAATGCACGTCTTGCTTACTTATTTAATGTGAAGTCTCTAAATAATAATAATAATACATATTAGAGGATAGGGCTAAGTACCCACTTAAATGTATGATGCACCTGTTCACCTTCCCACACTAGATCCCCCCTTGTTACTAGCTGATTGAGAGTTAACTCAATCAGTTAGAATCCCTTCAATATTTCTGAAGCACATATATACTTGTATACACTGTAAATCAATTCAAGAAAAAAATAGTTCAATGAAATTCAGTTAGAAAAGTTTGTTATGCTATCAAGCTTCTAACATGGTATCATCATCAACCGATCCTGGTGACCACTCCTCTCCGCGCGCATCCGCAACCGTAAATGAAGCGGTGCCTCCATCTCTGAGAAACTCGATGCGGATAACTACCTGTTGTGGTGTCAACAGGTTGAACCAATCATCAAAGCTCACAAGCTTCATCACTACTTGATCAATCCATCTGTTCCAGTGAAATTTCTCAACGTCAACGATGCAGCTTCAAACTCTGTGAACCCTAACTTCACGAAATGGGAGCAACAAGATTAACTATTGCTATCGTGGTTGCAATCCACCATCTCGCGCGACATGTTAACACGAGTTATTGGATGCAAAACGTCAGCGCAACTCTGGGACAAGATTCACGAATATTTTCAGATCCACACTCAAGCAAGATCGCGTCAACTTCGTTGTGAACTTCGTGCGACGACTCTCAAAGGACTTACGATCTCCAAATATCTACTCAAGATCCAAGGTCTCGTCAACTCGCTGAGTGCGATTGGCGAACCAATTTCCACACGTGAACATCTTGACATCATTCTTGAAGGTCTTCCTTAAAATTACAAGTCTACGATTGCGTTGATCTGTGGATGCTCTGGTCCTGTGTCCATCGCTGAAACCAAGACGCTCTTACTCGGTCATGAAGCTCGCATGGCGCGATTCAACAAACTCAACACTACTGCGTCTGCGAACGTCGCAAAGTCGTCGTCTTCGAACTCCAAGTCATAAGCGTCGTCCACTCCGGTACAAGCCTTTGTCGCACAAACCTCTGAATCCACTACCAACACAAACTCTGGTGGCTGGCGTGGTGGTGCCGTGGTCACAACAGTACACAGTGTCAAGTATGCCACAAAACTGGACATGATGCTTCCATCTGCTTTCATCGGTACAAACGGGACTATAACTCTGGTGATGCCTCGCATCCCCGTGCCCCTGCACCTTCGATGTGGTCCTTTGCTCCACCGTGGCATGCTCCTATATGGAGTCGGATGATGCAGGCTCCACCTCGCCCAGTTTATTCTCCACAATCTGTTATGGCTCCATATTACGGCATGCAATTTCAGACACCTGCAGCAATGATGCCTCCTCAAGCATTTGCACCGCGTCCTCAAGCTTTCCTTGCAGGTACTTATCCAAGTGCCTCAGCAGATTGGTATGCAGACTCTGCTGCTTCTTACACCATGTCCACAGCTTCACACAACATTCAACAAACTGCTCCTTTTGAAGGCCCTGACCAAGTCACCATTGGAAACGGCCAAGGTTTGCCCATTAAATCTGTTGGTTTTACTCAATTTAGATCCCCTATCTCTCAAAAATGTCTTACATGTGCCTTCCCTTACTAAAAATTTGCTAAGTGTGCGTCAGTTTTCAAAAGATAATGGTGTTTACTTTCAGTTCAATGATCACAATTACCTTGTGAAATCACAGGCTACAGATGAAACACTTCTCAATGGTCCTCTTGACAAGGAAGGGTTGTACTCCAACTTGCTGTCAAGACCAGTTCATGCTCCTGGTTCTGTTTTTAATTCTGTCAACTCCATTCATTCTACTGCTAATGTTGCTAGATTACTTTCTACTAACACTGTTGTAGCCCACACAAACACATTTACTCTATGGCATGCTAGGCTTGGTCACCCAAGCATAGATTCTCAAAGAATTGTCTTGAAACATTGTAACATACCATTTTCTAATAAAACTGTTGAAGATTTCTGCAATTCTTGTTGTCTTGGTAAAGCACATAGACTTCCCTCACACAACTCCACACACATCACTACCACCCCCTTTGAGCTTGTGTATACAGATTTATGGGGGCCTGCTCCAATGGTGTCACACACTGGTTATTACTATTATATTGCCTTTGTGGATTCTCACACCAGATACACTTGGTTGTACCTTTTAAAGAAGTTTGATGCCTTGCCAGCCTTTCAAGTCTTCCAGAAAATGGTTGAGACTCAATTTTCCAGCAAAATTAAAGCCCTTCAGAGTGATTGGGGTGGTGAATTCAGGTCATTTACTTCACTATTACAGCAACTGGGGATTCATCACAGAAATATCTGTCCTTATACACATCATCAGAATGGTATGGTAGAGCGCAAGCATAGGCACATTGTGGAAACTGGTCTCACTCTCATGGCTCGTGCCTCTCTTCCATTTGAATATTGGGATCATGCCTTCATGACCAGTGTTCATCTTATCAATAGGCTACCTACATCTGCACTTAACTTCTAGATTCCATATCAAAAATTATTCAACACCCTACCTGACTATGCATTCCTAAAAGCCTTTGGCTGCTCTTGCTTCCCCTTGTTGCGTCCATACAATAAGAACAAGCTCTAGTTCAGATCTCAGGAGTGCTTATTCCTTGGGTATTCAACCTCTCACAAGGGCTACAAATGCCAGTCCTCTGATGGCAGAATCTTCATATCCAAGGATGTAATATTCAATGAGCATAGCTTTCCCTACAAAAAGCTCGTGCTCACCAAACCAGCTAATGCACCCTCTGCAACTCCTTTTATCTCTCCAAACATACCCTCTTCAACCCCAATTAGACCACTACAACCTCCCCCTCATCCACCAGGGTTTCCACCAATCTCAACCATCTCCCCTCCCACTCCCAATTCAGTACAATCCTCCTCTAATACCACCTCTGTATCAGCCATCCCTACCACTACACCAGAAAACAGTTTCACACCCTCTCCACCTTCACCAACTAGACCCACCAATACTCATCCTATGCAAACACGAGCCAAAAATGGAATTGTTTTCCCAAAAATCAGACCTACCTTACTCCTAGCTCATGTTGAACCCAAGATTGTAAAACAAGCATTGTCCAAACCTGAATGGCTATCTGCCATGAAGGATGAATATGATGCCTTACAAAGAAACAACACTTGGACCCTAGTTCCTCTACCCTCCAACAGAGTTCCTATAGGCTGCAAATGGGTTTTTAAGGTCAAAGAGAACCCTGATGGATCATTAAACAAATACAAGGCTCGTTTGGTTGCCAAAGGTTTCCATCAACAGTTTGGTGCTGACAACAAAGAGACATTTTCCCCTGGCATTAAGCCTGTAACAGTACAGACAGTACTCACTCTTGCAATCTCTCAGTCCTGGCCTTTGTTACAACTTGATGTTAACAATGCATTCCTTAATGGAACTCTTGAAGAAGAGGTGTTTATGGTTCAACCACCTAGTTTTGAATCCAATGATAAGAGTTTGGTGTGCAAGCTAAACAAAGCACTTTATGGTCTCAAACAAGCTCCTCGAGCTTGGTTTGAGAAATTGCAAGGGTCCCTGCTCCAACTTGGGTTTAGAGCAAGCAAATGTGATCCTTCCTTGTTCATTCTTCACAAAGGTTCAATCAAAGTGTATATGTTAGTCTATGTTGATGATATAATCATCACTAGCAGTGACAGTGCTTTCCTCAGAACTCTCATCTCAATACTTAATGCTGCATTCTCTTTGAAAAATTTGGGTACACTTGACTATTTCCTAGGCATTGAGGTCAAACATCAAGCTGATGGCTCATTACAACTCACTCAAGGGAAGTACATCAGAGACATCCTCCTCAAACTTAACCTCCATGAAGTACACAGCTTCTCCACTCCCATGGTTGCAGGCAGCAAACTCTCCAAAACAGGCTCAGATGGCTTCAGTGATCCATTCCTTTATAGGTCAACAGTGGGTGCCTTGCAATATGCTACCATTACACGGACAGACATTAGCTTTGCTGTCAACAAAATCTGTCAGTTCATGTCTAAACCCTTAGACAGTCACTGGGTAGCTGTCAAAAGAATCCCTCATTACTTAAAAGGCACCATATCACGGGGACTTCATCTCAAACCAACTCTCACAGCCCCTGTCTCACTCACAGCTTACAGTGATGCAGACTGGGGATCTGATACAGATGACAGGAGGTCAACTTCTGGGGCTTGTGTCTTTCTAGGCAACAATATTGTATCTTGTGGGCAAAGAAATAGGCTGTTGTGTCTCGGTCCAGCACTGAAGCCGAATACAGGGCAGTTGCATTGGTCACTACTGAGCTACTCTGGCTGCAATCTCTGCTCACTGAACTGGGAATCCCTTACACTACTCCCACAGTCCTCTGTGATAATCTGAGCACCATTTCTCTGGCTCATAATCCTGTGCTACACGCCCGTACAAAACATATGGAACTTGATCTCTTCTTCCTAAGGGAAAAGGTTTTGCAAAAACAGCTTAAAGTAGTCCATGTTCCTGGCACAGCTCAATATGCTGACATCCTAACTAAGCCACTTCCTCCTACTAAGTTTGAGGAATTCAGATCCAAGCTAGCTGTGTGCACTACCCACAGCTAGGCTTGAGGGGGAGTATTAGAGGATAGGGCTAAGTACCCACTTAAATGTATGATGCACCTGTGCACCTCCCCACACTAGATCCCCCCTTGTTACTAACTGATTGAGAGTTAACTCAATCAGTTAGAATCCCTTCAATATTTCTGAAGCACATATATACTTGTATACACTGTAAATCAATTCAAGAAAAAATAGTTCAATGAAATTCAGTTAGAAAAGTTTGTTATGCTATCAAGCTTCTAAACAATACACATGAAAGGTTTTCTTTTTGGAAAAGAGAAGGAAAAAAACTACTAACTAGTCTAGGAGAAAAGGCAACAAAAACAGGGAAAGGATAATTGATAGCAATGGTAAGATGAGACATATATCACGTGTCTTGTGGTTGTAATGTAGATTTTCTACATTAAACCCCATAAAGAGGACAACTTTTGATGATGTTGAGCTCCCTTATAACATCTACCATACTCATTCTTTCTTTTGGTGACTCCACTGAACACGCAAGTGCAATCCTACAAAGTGCAAGCAAGCATTTCTCTACATTGGGCTGCACAGTGCCATTATTCCAATGCTGGTTAGTGTTGTGGTCCAATCCAATGGGGAGAATAGTTGGATCCACAATTTGCAAAAGATGGTCTGGAATTGAACGTTTAACATAGTTATGGAGATTATGATCATCTTTAAACATTTTATCTGTTGGTCTCCTTCTTGTTAACATTTCTAAAACTAGAATTCCAAAGCTATACATGTCACCTTCTATTGACGCTTCAGAACTCATTCCATACTCTGAAACCCATACTCTGAGCACCCTTCTTTTGAAGGTTTAGGACCTTTATGGCAACAACTCCACCTTCTGACTCAAGAGTTCCTTTGTAAACAGAACCGAAATTTCCAGATCCAATTAAGTTGCTAGATGAGAAAGCATCAGTTGCATTGTGCAGGTTTTGGTATGAAACCTTAGCAAGTTGATTAATTGTTTGTGAATCAAGAGATGGTTTCTTGTTTCTTCTCCTCATCCCAAAGATAGTTAGAACAAATAGAAGAATGAGAAGAAATGAAACCACACTGGCTATCACTGCTATTAACCTGAAATTGTGGTGCTTTGTTGGTTTCGTACTTTTGACAGGACATGTCGGCAGATGAAGCTGTGGAATACCTCCACAAAGGTTGTTGTTTCCATTGACCCCTAAGTTGCTTGAATTTTTGAATACACCTCCTATTGGTACCTCACCTTCCAGCATGTTAAAAGATACATTGAAGTATTCCAAGAAAGAAGTATTCTGCAAACCTTTAGGAATCGATCCAGACAACCGATTTCTTGACAAGTCTAATTCTCGGAGACCTTTCAGAGAAGTCAAAGAGGATGGTATGATTCCATCGAAGAAGTTCCCTTCCAAATACAAGTATTCTAAGCTTGGGCATTTACCAATAGATCCAGGAATTTCACCAGACAAACGATTTTCAGAGACATCAATCAACCCAATATTTTGTAGTTGACCCACGTCATTAGGTAGACTTCCACTCAGTGAATTTTGATATAGGTAGACTTCCACTAAAGATGAAAGACTAAAAACCTCTAAGGGTATGACTCCACTAAGGTTGTTTTCTGAAAGGGATAGCTTTTGTAAGTTTGTGCAGTTCCCTATACTAGGAGGAATTTTTCCTTTTAACATGTTTTTCCCTAAACCCAAATGATACAACTGACTAAGGTTTCCTATGGATTCTGGTATATCTCCTGAAAGCTTGTTTCCACGCAAATTTAACACTTGCAACTTGTGAAGCTTCCCAAAAGTAGCAGGAATCCCCCCATCAAAACTACCATTTATCATGGCCAAGAGAATCAAATTATTTAGATTTCCCAACTCTAAGGGAATTTTCCCGGATATTTGATTACTCCCAAGATATAGTTTACTAAGTTGGGTCGATAAATTGCCTATTGAACTTTGCAAACTACCACCAAAATTATTATAGGATATACTGAGCATCGACAACTTACTACAATTTGTCAATGATTTTAAAAACTCTAAATCCTTAGTTGAGTTGTCACCTAGATTGTTCTTTTCCAAATTCAAAAAATATAGATCTTGTAGCTTTCCTAGATTTGGAACTAGTCCCACAAAATGGTTTATACTGATTTCAAATAATACCAATGTAGAAGCATTGGCAACAGAAATGGGGATTAGACCTGAGATTTGATTCCCACCAACTCCAAAATATTGGATGTTGGGGAGGGTGTGGAACATGTTTGGTGGAAGTGAGCCATTAAAGCGATTCGCTACAATTGAGATCGCGGTAAGAGATGAGATATTGTAAAGACAAGAAGGAAGTGTACCTGAAAGTTTGTTGACAGACACTGCCAATTTTTGTAAACTTTTTAGGAGACATATTTCTTGTGGAATGCCTCCTTCTAAGTTGTTCTCAATAACATTAAGAATTGTTAAGGATGAAAGATTCACTAATGGGAGGAGACCTCCACTTAACTTGTTTCTCCTTAAATTCAATAATTGAAGGTTTTGGAGAGAGCCAATTTGGAGTGGTATTTTACCAATCAAATTGTTACCATACAAGTCTAAGCCTTTAAGACTAGAGCAACTTGTCAAGTTTGTAGGAATCTCTCCTGTGAAGGAGTTATTGGCAAGAATGAGTTGCTGCAATTGTGACAACCTACCCAATTCCTGTGGGATATTTCCAGAGAAGCTGTTGGCTCCGAGGTGGAGGCTTTTGAGAAAAGAGAGATTACCAACATATGGAGATATAAATCCATACAACTCATATCCTGATAAGTTCAACTTTGATACTCTTGGGTGCATGGAGCTGCATGTGATTCCATACCAGTTACAGAAGTGAGTGGAACTATTCCAAGAATCTAGGACTCTAAGGGTCACTAAATATTGATTCCTTAAATTTGAGCAATGACAAATTATCGGTCTGGTTTCCTAATACCAAAGCTGTAGTTCTGTTTGGGCTAAAGCACATTAAGTTTAAAGCTAATAAAAGAAGCAGATGAAGGTATGCATGCCAAAATATAGGTAATAAGAAAATATAAGGCTTCATTTGGTTCAGTTGAGGAGCAAGAGGCTGATAGATTGTGGGTTTGATAATTAAGTGGTAATGCGTAATGTGAAATTGAATTTTGATTAACATTACAATCTTTATATATTAGTCTATAAGATAAGGCTTTTACTTTTCTCGCCAATTCCAAGCCTCTCAATCAGTCATGCCAATTCAATCCCCATTTTTTCCAATTCAATAAGGAGTTAAGGACCAATGTATTATTATTATTATTATTATTATTATTATTATTATTATTATTATTATTATTATTATTATTATTATTATTATTATTCAACAAATAATAAATAAACTACGCACACTTGTTTCACAAATTTAGATTAGCTAAGTAAAGGCTACAACTCATTCTCTCACTGTGGTCGCCAATGATCTATACCTTTACCTTACCTCGTGTAGGTCCGAGATAGTAGTAGGTAAAGCTCCTGCTTGAACAGGCCGGGCCTCAGAGTGATCCCGGGTAGTTTCAGAGTGATCCCGGGGTGCTTGCGATGTCATTCCGACGCTCAAGTCAGTATTGAGAATAGTAGTGTGTAGCAGGGAATGAGAATAATGTACCTATTTTTGGCAATGTGTGTCTATATTTATATGGATATGTGCCAACTCTGAGCTGTTGGATCGATCGGCTGAATCTGAGTTATTGAGGCATGATAGTCATAGATGGGCTGATTCATTATGGATTTAAACCCTAATTGTTGGGCTTATCCAAGTCTATTGCTGGAGTTGGGCCTCGTGGACCAGTGCAGAACAACATTGTTTTCTATCTATTTTTATAAGCAAAAAGAAAATTATTGTATGCAATTATTTGATTTTGGTATGCTCTAAACTTTGAAGTTATCTGAATTTGTGTAACACCATCTTCTATAAAAGAAAAGAAAATGAATATGCTTATCACTAGTTTGGTTTGGTGGTGGGAGGGCCTAAAATCGCTTTTGAGCTTACCTTTCGTGATTTTGCTATTTTCCAGCGTGTTTGGGTAACCAACCAGAAAATTGATTTTGGCTTCTAAAATCGATTTTAGCAGAAGCAGACTAATTGAAAGAGATTTTACACGAATTAGTCATGCTTTTCCAGCTTTTCCCTTCTCTCTATGAATTGATTTTACATATGCTTTTCTAGTAACCTTGGCCTCAATGTCTAGAGATGAAACAAAGAAACGGGAAAGAAGAGAGGAGGAAGAAGACAACACAGTAGTGCTATGCGGCTACAGCTAGGAGTCACGATAGGACTTAATTAGGGGATAATGGGCTGCCAGTTACTACCTCCATCCCATTTTATAAGTAGTTTAAGGTTTTGTGTGGAGATGTGACGTCCAAGTCTATTGGTGGTCTGTTTCATTGGCTAGCTCGTTGTTGCTCCCGGTGCTTCCTCGGACTCCCCCAACAAGTGGTATCAAAGCTTTAGGTTCGGTGGGGTATAAATTTCTTAGTATGCTCTGTGGTTGCAGCTTTGTCTGATCTTCACATCAGAAAAGAGGTTTGACTGTGAAGTTTGACATGGAGAAATTTGTTGGAAGAATCAATTTTGGCTTGTGTTAAATTCAAGTCATGGATGTGTTGATATAACCGGGGAAGCACCGGAAGCAACAACGAGCTAGCCAATGAAACGGACCACCAAGAGACTTGGACGACACATCTCCAGCCAAAACCTTAAGGCGTTAGGTATATGGGTCCCCTCTCTTATATGTCATTCATATAGCTCATTCATAGCTGATGTGAGACTTATAACCACTCACACTTGAATGTCCAACATCTCCCCCCCAAGTGTGAGTCACCCACATCACTATACTTGATCCAAACCAGGATCCACTATCCACTCCCCCAACAAGCCGAACCATGGCTCTGGTACCACTTGTTGGGGAGTCTGAGGGGAGCACCGGGAGCAACAACGAGCTAGCCAATGAACCGGACCACTAAGAGACTTGGACGTCACATCTCCACCCAAAACTTTAAGGTATTAGGCATATGAATCCTCTCTCTTATATATCATTCATATAGCTCATTCATAGCTGATGTGGGACTAACCACTCACACTTGAATTTCCAGTGCCAGTGCTGGGAGAACAGGAAGAAGAAGAGGAGCCAGACCAAACAGAAGAGGAAGAAGCAGAGCAGGAATCAGACGCTGCAGCAGCAGCAGTTCAAGATGTAAGCGCTGCAGCGCCACCAACCGCTGTAGCGGCGGAAAGCCCTGCTCCACCTCAGCCAAAGAAAAAGAAGGCAGCAAAAGAGCCCCAGCACCTTCAAGAGCCAGTAAGAGGCTCAAGAAGGCCTGATAAGGCAAGAATTGTTGGCTTCTTGTGCCAGTTATGTACTTTGTACTTTATTATGTTGTTATGTTAAGGCCTCTCCCTTTCTTGTCAAGCAAGCAGTGAGGACACTGCTGAATTTAATTTCTGGGGGAGGACCTTGTGGTTATCAATGTTTTTAAATTAAGTACAATGATGTTTTTAAATATTTAGTATAATTATGCCATGTTTTGCATGTGTTGCATGTTTTTTATTTTTGTATTTTGTATGCTTAAATAGAAAATATGATTAGCTGCATGTTTTAAGTTTCTTAGTAAGCAAAAGCTGATTCATATAGCTAAATATAAATAAAAATCTTTGAGTAAGGCAGCATTGTGTAAACAATGAAATGATGTTATTGCTGCTTTTACACAAAATCCAAGCTTAGTGAAGAACCTAGTTAGCTAGGAGTAATCTAAGGATAAAGTTAAGTTTTGGATAACCAAAGGGTTAGCCAAGTTTTCATTAAAAATTGAGAGTTGTTTTAAAAGCTAAGTTTGGGGGAGCATCGGTTATGTTAAGGCTAGGAACAAAAGATGATAAATTGGTCTTTGCAAAATGAAAAATAAAAATGAATGTGGTCTTGAAAAAAGTTGCAAAATATCTTAAATAAATTGCTGGGTTGTTCCAAAAAGCATAAAAAGAAAATGCAAATAAGGAGCTCAGTAATGAAGATAGCATCTAGTTTTAATCATTAAAATCTAGCGCTGCAGCGTCTACGGACTTTGAAGCGCTACAGCGTTTGATCACCAGACCAAAAGTTTATGCACTGACCAATATTCTAAAAATGCCTAATTAAAGCCCTTTGCTGTGCTTTGAAGCCCCTCAGATCTTGTGTGAAATTATTATTCCACTCTTCTTTTTGAAAGCATTCTTTGCCTAACCCAAAAGAAATCCATTCTTCCCAAACCTTAGAGAAATTCTGAAATTAGCTAGGGACTAAGTTGAGCTTTGATATCACACACTCACAACTGAGCAGTAATGATTCTATTTGAATTGTGGACCACTATGGTGTGTGAAAATGATAAAGATTAGCTTATGCATTAAATCCTGTTTAATTTAAAAGCTGCAGCTAGTTATATGAACATTTTGTCTTGTTCAAGTGTCATTACTTGGGGACAAGCAATGGTTTAAGTTTGGGGGTGTGATAGCCTTATTTTATATAGGTTATTTATGCTCATAATACTTAAGTCAAAGCTCTTTTCTCAAGTAATTTTAGTGCTTAAATATGTGAATATATGAATATTAGAATAAATATAGGTTATAAGTCAATTCCTTAAAACTTGGGCATAGTCAATGCCTTTGTGAATATGTTTGATGTTTTACTTTAGCGCTGCAGCGTGTGCTATTAAGGAAACGCTACAGCGTTATATGACGGCTGACCATTGAGATATTTGTGTGGCCACTTGAGGACATGATGAGTCACCACCCTTATCTCTTCCTCTCAGCTGGATTTGTTGACTTTCAAGTGGATGCTAAATTACACTTGGCGCCTCCTAAATGGAACCCATGTGATAGTTGTTGCATTCCATCATTAACACTTTTTGTAAAGTACTTTAAAGATAATATCTAAGTCTAATAATCATCATGTAATATTATTATTCTATTAAGACTTAGATATTAATTAGATTAATTAAGATTGCTTCACCAAGAAGTAACACATGTAGACAAGTTGATATAGTTTTGAAGAAGAACTACACACAGGGAGGCAGTGGCTATTCTCCATTGACACACTACGTTTTGAAGCTTTTATTTTTTTTTAGCATAGTTTTCTAAGTTCTCATTCAAGGTTTTGCTTACACCTCAACTTCATCTCTTGTATGCTACTTGGGATCATTGGAGCGCATCTTTTGCAACCACTCTTCTCTTGTCTTCATACGGTAATACCTACTCTCTAAGTTGTATTATATTGATGGAACTTGTGATGAGCTAACTTTGTTGTAGTTGGATTGTTCTTGGTATGTAATGAACCTTGAGTAACTTTTGTATAATATTATGATGTTTGTGTTTTATTCCTTGTGTCATAATACTTTTAATCTTGGTTTGGGAATGATCAACTAAAACAAGGTAACTTTGTGGGTATAGACATGGTTCACAAAGAGAACTCAAGGAATGATATGAATGAAAACCCTTTAAAGACATTTAAAGGAAGCACTACTTAGCTCTAGACATAGGGGAGTAATAGTTCATAAGGCAAATGTTGTAAGAGCTTAATATATAGGGGTAAAACTTATTTAGAGCCTAGACATAGGAGTCTTGTAACATAGCCCTGACGAAAGTGACTGAAAGGCACGCCACCAAGGCGCTACAGCGTCTAAGGATTCTGAAGCGCTACAGCGCTTAACGCTACGGCGTCTAATATTATCTGAACATTACTCTTGGAGACTTACATAACTATTGAGCTATCCAACTGACTTTTAATTATTTCAAACTTAATACTGTTTTATCACAACTTATCATGTTTACAACTCTTTACCTTCACTTGTTACTTAATTCTTTTCACTAAGATTCTAATCACTTAAACTTCATAGATTAATTCCAATCCCTGTGGGAACGAACTTTACTTATCAATATATTACTTGTTGCGATTGTGTATACTTGCACATCACCTTTTCGCACAACAAGTTTTTGGCGCCGTTGCCGGGGACTGCATTTAATTTTCATTGTTTAAGTTTTTAGTAAACTTAGTGCCTATTTTACACTGGTGTGTTGTTTCTTGTTGCTGCAGCAGTAAGCGCTACAGCGTATGCCCAGGTCTCAACCACCAGAATTTGAACCATACTCAGAACCAGAGAGAAGGTTCAGGAAGCTAAGACACCTTCACAGGCTCAGACCTACCATGTCAGAACATAGCCATAGGACCAATTCTGGTAGAGCTCACACTCTACATGGCAGATCTAGCTCTGGTAGAGGAGGGACTGAACCAGGTGGAAGGGGTAGAGGTAGACATCAGCAGCCACCCACTCCAACCTTACATGACCAAGAGGACTGGTACAGACATCGATTCATAAATGAAGGACCTGCTCAAATGGTAAATGACAGAGATAGACCAATGAGGGATTATGCTTACAAGAATTAATGTGGCCTAATTGTAAGACAGAGTTGGCCTAATGGTAAATGACAGAGTTGGCTTAATGTTTACAAGAATTGATGTGGCCTAATTGTAAGACAGAGTGGGTATGACAAATGGTTCAAGAGTTCAGCATCCATGTTCCCCAAGTTGCCATATTTTAGTAACAATAATGTGCCACACATTGTCATGTGAGTGCCACGTGGCAGTCATCTACTGGTTGTTGACGTGGCACATGTCAGTGTCACATGGTAGTGGTGACATGAGTTGTTGACGTAGCGTGTTAGTGCCACGCGGCACAAAGGTCCAATAATATGATGACACGTGGTAGTGGCGTCATTGTTGATGTTATCTCCGTTTGCCACATCACCTTTTTTTTAACAAAAAGTTAACAAAGGAACTTAACTATAAATGCTTAATATTTGCAATAGCCTTTTTAAAAGTTTTTTTACAGAGACCTAACTGGATTATGATCATATTTGCAGGGGTCAAACATATATTTAAGCCAATCCAAAATAGTACTATTGTGCCAAAAATATTAGAAGTATTATTTCAACCAAATCATTAATCAGAGTCCTAGTAAGACCGACAATGAATCCAACCAACTTGAAATA